>CAWUFW010000522.1:0-2400000 GCA_963921515.1 Calotriton arnoldi
TTCGCGCCTTGCATCGTACTTTGCGGGTTGGAGTTGGTGGGTACGATTCGGTCGGATTTGTTCCGGGTGCGTGTCGGTCGGTTGGATTCGCGTGTTTTTCCGGCCGGATTGCTATTTTCCGAGCGGCTCGGTCGGTCGGCTTGGTTTCCTGACGTGTCGGTCGGATTTATCGCGGCTTGCATCGTACTTGGCGTGTCGGGCGCCACTGGTACGTGTCGGTCGGTAATTTTTCCGGCTCCGAGTCGGTCGGTGCTTTTTCCGGCCCGAATCGGAATCGACCTCTTTGTTGTGTAAAGTTTACTTGTGCTGTTCCAACAAATGATGACTCAGCTCATCTGTATTTGCTTTCTGAGCTCTGAAAAATGCATTGTAGTTATTCCCCTTGCAATCACCCAGTACCACATCTTCTAAGCCTCCTGGGAGAGAACTCTGAACTTTGTGCCCTCCTGCTTGTTTAGGTAATACTCAGTTGACAGGTTGTCTGTTTGAAAAAGAAAAGTATCTGGCTTGATCACTGGACAGAATTATTTCAGAGTAAGATGAACCACCCTCAAATACAACATACTGATGTAATAGACTTTCTCCTTCGAGGAACATAGACCTTGGGCGGGGAGTGTGTCCAAAGAAGCATCGTTCACTACAGTGTGAGATGGGAGCACAGGAAATACCAGTGTTAATGACATATTGTATCTCTCATACCTTACACTAGAGCCTGAAAAAAGGATGATAGTTGCGACCTTTCTAGCAACCTCAGCACAGTCATCAAGAGTAACTAAATGACAGAAAGGAGATGCTAGGCAACGGTACCCAAAATAAGCTTAGAAGAAAAGGAGCACATATGCAAAGATGGTACCTAAAAGAGGAAAAGTTGGCATTTCAAAACAAGGAAGAAACTAAAGAAGGCCAGTGTAATCTGGAAAGAAGAAACAATGGATTGGCATGCAAGGGGCGTTGGACATGATGAATGTGGGATCCTGAAAGCTTTGCGATGCACTGAAGAATACAAAAATCTGTTAATATAGTAACTTATACTAGCAACCTAAGCATGACCTGGAAACCATTTACAGCTATCTTGTGATAAATGGTACTTGCTCCAACAAGACAGCCCTTTTCATACAGACCACCAGCCAGTAGATGTCCTCATAGCTAAGCAAGAGATTTATACCCTCTTCTGATCCAAAATCTCCATTTGCCAAAAATCAAAGAGAGGAGCATAAAGGGTCTTCTCCTACCTAATGGCTCAGTGGTATGTTCAATACGACTCGTCCTGCTGTTAATGTGGTGCCCGCAACCTTTTGGATGAGCATGATTCATTGCTCAGCACCTGCAGGTCCTATGCATGCTGGAACCCACAGAGCACTGCACTCCACAGTTTCCTTGGAGCATAAACCCCCAGCCAGAATTCTTCTCCTGCACCACCTCTTTGAGGCCTGGAAGGCATGCATGGTGTCAAAACTCCTGCACTTCTGACACTACTGATTCTCCAAGCATTCCTGCTGCGGTCTCATGTGAAACTTCACATCCTAGACTAGGGAGATGAATGAGGCCGTCAAATCCAGAAGAGATGACACTTGTCAAACTGAACAATATTTAGCTGCTTTGAGTTGCAGGCATTTCTGATGAAGAGAAAGAAATCTGTCTTGAGGAAAAGACAAGTTTCCTTTTTCCATATCTAGGACTGCTCCTGTGTGTGGAATCATTTGAGTTTGCACAAATGATGACTTTTTACATTCAGATGGAGACCCAGCTTGAAAGAAGCTCTACTATCAACTGTAAGTCCTGAAGAAGTCTTGATAAGCTAGCCATCCAGGTACCGATAAATAAACAGTCACTTCCTGCTAAGGAAAGTTGGTACTACAGCCACATCTTTTGACACGGCAGTGGCAGCTGATTTCAGTCCAAAGGGAAGAATTTTGCAGTTAGTGACTTCTGCCATTTTGAATCGCAGGAAAAATCTGGGACTTGAATAAATGGGTGGAAGTTTGTGCAAATCTAGGGCCCAGCTGAAGACGAGGGAATATCTGATGGAGAGCCAGCACCCTGAACTTTTCGATTGTCACCCATTTGTTTGCTTGTTTTAAATCAAAAACAGGTGGGAAGTCTTCTATGGGGCCTTTCTTCTTGATAAAGAAGTAGCAGGAGTAAAGTTCATTATTCCACTGATATTATAGCACTGGCCCTTTCACTCCTTTCTCCAAGAGTGTTGAGGTCTCTATAATTAGCTGGTCAAGCATTGCAGGATTTGAACCTATCAGTAGGATCTGAGGTGGCAAACTTGAAAAAGGGCTTTTGTATCCTTTTGACACAAGATTTAGAACGCACTTGTCATTTGTAATGTACTGCCATCGGTGGCAGTAGAATGATGAAGTCACTGCTTTGTTGTAGCCTTCCTTAAGGCAGCAGAGGGCCAATGATAGCTTCCTATTCCACAAGAAGACTTTTGTTTTAAGAAAGGCTGCTGCTGCTACTGTTTTTGTTCCATCTGTATTCTCTTCCAGATAGGAATATGGGAATGTTGCTTGCCCTCTCAGTTGGAACAAAATTGGATGTGTGGAAATTCCTTTCACATCTCTAAACTCACAAACATCAAAATCTCAGCCTCAGATTTCATTTTCTGGATTTCTTCATGATCTTGAGGGCCAAAAAGAGTATAACCATTAAATGGTAATTCCAACATCTTTTTCTGTACTTCCAGGGATAAATATATCAGTCTAAGTCACGAAGATTGAAATGCACACACTCCATTACATAAATCTTCAGCACCAAGATCTGCAGTGTCCCCTGATACCATAGTGAATCTGTCCAATGTCAACGTTCCTTCCTTGGCCACCTCTATTTAGCCTTCCCCATTCTCTCCTGGGAGATAGTGCATAAATTGAGTCATAGTCATAGTGGCCTTGCAAGGCAGAAGAACTGATGGCTTTAAGAATTCTTTCTGATGTTTTTCAAACTTTCGTTCGAAAGCATATTTTTTTCTGCTCTCCTTCTCAAGAGGTTCTGAGACGTCAAACCCAGTACTAACAAGAAATTAGCTGGTACAAATGCCTTCAGAAACCTGAGGTTCAAGTCCATGACTGTAAATTTCTTCATCAGCCCTGTCTTCAGTACTGAAACTGGAAATTAGTTTGTGAAGGTTGCTAGCATGGGTTCCAATAATCAGGAAATTGATGGAACAATGGGACAAATCTGCCCACTTAGTCCAGATTGTCTCAAAAATATTTGAAATTTTGACTTATAGAGAGGCAGTCTGAATATGAAATGTCTTTGCAGTCTTGTTGGAAAGTTTGTGAAAGGCGACAATGTCATCTAATGGAGAAATTCTCTTAGGAATAGAATCAGAGATGCTGGAGAAAACTAACTCTCACTACTGAAGAAAGAGGATTATACAGAGCTTAAATACAGAGGGGACGATCTATGATGTCGTCTTCATTCTGGACTCAGACCCACAAGTTTTTTAACGTCTACATTGAACAACATATTCGGATCCTTCTTCTCTCCATCACTTACAAGAACGATGTAGGAAAGTGCCTCTTTTGTCATGATTAGCCCCACTTTTTGCTTGATGCCTGATGTGATTTCGAACTTTAAGTGCGATGGGTCCCTGCGAACCAGGTTCCCAGTACCAGATCTTTTTCCAAAACAGTACCACGATCGGCACAAATTCAGTCACCCCTGTAAGTCCCTAATAAATGGTACCCCTGGTACCCATGGCATGGGTACTTAAGAGGGTCCACTGGAGCTGCAGCACAAATTGTGCCACCCCAAGGACTCCTCACCAAGCCAATGCATACTGCCATTGCAGGCTGCATGTCTTGGTGCAGAGAAAATTGAAGAGTCGACATGGCACACAGCCCTGTGTGTCACGCCCTCATACACTTTATGAGGTATAGGTAAGTCACCCCTACTGCAGGCTTTACAACCCTAAGGCAGGGTGCCCTATATAAAATGTGTGGATATATCTGCATGAGCAGATATGACCCTGCAATATCTGAGCCATTCTTGGATATTGTAAGTGTACAGGGAAGACACAAGAGTATATGGACTGGCACTTGTCATTACGGGTTTCCTAGCTCCATGATGGCTTCATTGTATCCTAAGATGTTTGGTATCAAACATCTTGTATTAATAAATCCTCACTGATGCCACTGTTGTATTTATTAATAAGTGAACACAGGAGACTCTTTGGAGGGTCACCTGAAAACATACCAAGCACTGGTGTGGTCTCTGACTAGTCATAGCCAGCCTGCCACCACAAGACATGTTTGTGACCTCATGGTGTAGGAGAGTAGCATCTGCTTCACATGGGTACCCCCACTTTTTGCTGATGCTTCACTGTTTTTCGACTTTAGTCTGGCTGGGGCCCTGCTAATCAGAACCCCAGCCTAGCTGCTTCCTCTCTAAAATGGTTTCCATGTGCCTTAGGCACATCTCTGATTGGAATCTGGAGTGCCCTTATAAGTCCCTAGTATATGGTTTACTATGTACCCGGGGCATAGGTACCTCAGAGGCCTGCCAGGGGCTGAAGCATGGATTATGCCACCCCTGGAAGGCCAGCCAAAATGACACCACAGGTCTGCTACTGCAGCCTGGGTAAGGTGGTGCATGCACCCCTTACTGTGATATAGGCTACCTATATCACTACCATTGCACACACATATAAACCTATAAGTCACTCCTATGGCAGGCCTTAACAATCCTGAAGGCAGAGTGCTTGGTTTTTATGTGAGAGGGTGCCCCTGCATGAGCAGAGCCCCTCTGCAGTGTTTGGAGTCCCTCCTCTGATGCTGTTTGTGTAACCACCCCTCTTCCCTGACCCTCCCATAGGTGGGTCCCCAGAGTATGTCCAACCCCCTAACTTATTATAAGTATGGGACTCCAGTCCTTAGGACTTTAGATTACCCTGGATGAAACTCTGACACTGAATCCTGGACCTTCGACGCTCTACTTGACGATTAGAGGACTGAAGAATCTCCCTTGGGGTCAAGGAGTGACTCCCCTGCTTGGCAGGCACCTAAGAAGCAATTGTCCGGTCTGCATCGCTGAAGCTCCCGCCGGACGCCGAAGTCTTTGCATCACCAGAGGTGGATTTCCAGACTTCCCCGAGGCTGCTCTGAGTCCCCAGCAAAGCTGAGGCCCGTAGCTGTCGTGGGTAACGTGGGACCGTGACCCCTGGACACCGAGTACTTTTGTAAGTGCATCCTCTTCCTGGTCTCCCACGAAGTTGTGCTTTGGGCTCCAAGTAGCCCCCGCCTCCAGCACCAACTGCACTGAAGATCACTGGCCTCCACTCCACGAGTGTCCTGTGAGCCAGCTCCAAATGCGTCCACTCGAGGCTCCTTTGCAGTCGCTAGTCTGTTGGCTAGTGGGCCCTCCTGAAGACTACTCTTCGTCTGCTTGGGCTTTCCTGGTTGCTCCAGAGGTGCCCTGATTTACCCTTGCTGGGTGAGTCCCCCAGACCTTGCTGGTCTGCAACATCGTCCTTTCTGTGTTTCTTCGAGACTTGCCGTTGCCAAGGCTTGTTGGGTCCAATCCGGTCGCCGACACCGCAGCAATAGACAGACGTTGTGGGACAGCTCGAGTCCAGCTCCTGGTTGTCGTCGACGCCTCCTGGACCTCGTGGTCAAGACGACCGTCAACCTACCTGAAGCACCCGACATCGGTGGGCATCTGCTCATCGCCTTCCTGGTCACTGGCTAGAGACCCAGACTCTGTCCCCTCTGCTTTCAGGTTCTTCAGATCTTCGATCCACCCTTGGATCCACCCGAACACTTTCGACTTGGTCGCCAGCAGCACTTTGCAGCAGATCGCCATTGAAAACGACGACGAAACCCGACCCCGAAAGACACCTATGCACCCGGCTCCCCTGGGTGAGGTAACTCGAGTACTCCGGTGCTCCCGTGGGTATAGACTCTAGAACCACCTAGTTCTAAAGGGGTTTGCTCCAAGTCCTCCTCTAAGTGTCCTTTTTCTTTAAAACTCCAACCGCGACATTCCCCATAGAAGTCAACGGCGGCTCGCGGCTGTGTTCTCACACTGCACGCGTCCCCCGTGGGTCCCCTGTGTCACTACCTTGGGTGGTTCCTTGTGGCCCAAGCATTTCTACAGGCTCTAGGCCTTGTGTCTAGCTCAGACGTGGTTCTTATACCACTTTATTGGTATATGGTTTGGTACGCCCCTAGGGCTCAAACGTGTATTTGTGCTATTACTGTTGATAACTGACTTGTAACTTATGTACTTCGAACTCTAGCCTCATAAAGAGACTAGAGGGGTGTGTTTAAGACTAAATACATATATTTTATATATATACCTGGTGTGGTCCTCTTTCATTTGGTCACTCAAGAGATTATAGACTGGTAAAACAAGCTGCTTTACATTCCTTCAAGACTTAGCCTGAAGGCTGCTCTCCATAGCTACCACTAGGATAGCTTTCAATAAAGGTTGTCTTTAACCTATCTCCAATAAGGGGTTGTTTGGACTGGTGCAAGGTGCCCACTATAATTAGTGGACAGCATATAACAGGCCAACTTCTCACATTGGTGTGCAGCGGGTGGGATTCCAGCTTGCTATTGTTTTACCAGATAATCTCAATTGAATTGATCAACTGAAAACCACTAAGGGTACCTTAGGTACATATAAATCAAGCTTAGGATACAGTAAGTTCTACTGAACTTAGAGTTGTGTGTTAAGGGATAGCACACCCTTTCTACAACTCAAGAGAGTTTAGTAGGCCACACTAGAGTAGGTAGTGCATACACCACACCACACTAGTAATGTCTTCACTGCCAGGAACCAGTGAGCTCCTGCCATCCAGATATGACAACCTCACATTCTTGGAATTGAGAGAGTTGTGCAAAGTTAGGAAGTTGAAGACAGGCAAAAGTGCCAACACCCAACGTCTCCTGGAGATGCTTCTGCTAGATGATCTTAGAAGACCCATAAGGTCTGAAAGGGTAGGCAGAGAGGGTGGGGCAGAAGATGAGGGAGGGGCCAGGGATGAAAATGCCCAGGACCTGACCTCTGAAACTGGCCAGGGGGATGACAATAATCCTGACCTGGAAAGTGCAGCTACTCCTGAGGAAGAGGAGGAGGCCCAGAATGACCTCCCCTTTGTCCCCCAGGAAGAGTTGTGAGTGTGCCCAGAAGGACTAGATCTCCTTCTCAGGAGTCTAACCACTCTGACACCTCAGTAGGGACCTCTGTCTCCTCTCATGGGAGGGAATCCTCTCATGAGAGGAGAAAGAGACTGATTCAGTATGAGCAAGCCCAGCTTGAGCTCAGAAAACAGCAGTTGGCTATAGACAGGGAGTCCCTAGATCTCTATAGACAGAGAAAAAAGATGGGACTAGAGTCCCATGGTGGCAGCAATTTCCCCAGAGATAGGGAAAGGTCTTATGACCATAGAAACCTGAGCAAGATTGTCCCTCCCTACCAGAGTGGGGATGACATCCACAAATGGATAACTGCACTGGAGAGGGCCTGTAAAGTACAGAGGATCCCTCAGGAGCAGTGGGCAGCAATCTTGTGGCTCTCCTTTGCAGACAAAGGTAGAGATAAGCTCCTCACTGTTAGAGAGGAGGATGCTGACAATTACAAAGTCTTGAAGAGTGCTCTGATTGATGGGTTTGGCCTAACAACTGAACAATACAGGTTAAAGTTCAGAGATACTTAAAAAGTACAGACTCAAGACTGGGTGGACTATGTGGATTGTTCTGCTAAGGCTCTGGAAGGTTGGTTGATGGGCAGTAAGGTATGTGACTTCACAGGATTGTACAATCTTATCATGAGGGAGCAGATTCTTAATAACTGTCAAAATCAGCTGTTGCATCAGTACCTGGTGGACTCTGATCTGACCTCTCCCCAAGAATTGGGAAAGAAGGCAGACAAATGGGTCAGAACCAGGGTGAGGCAGAAGGTACAGAACCAAGGTGGTGACCCTAAGAAGCAAGATTCTAAAAACTCTGATAAGGGTGGGGAGAAGGGTAAAGACCAGAAGTCTTCACAAGGCCCCCAAAAATCTTCTTCGGGTGGGGATTCACAGTCTAACAAGGGAAAAGGCCAAAAGAAACCATGGTGCAAAGTCTGTAAGCAAAAGACACACTGGACCAGTGATTGCACCAAGTCCAAAGACTCTATTCCAGCCCCCACCAATGCCCCTAAGGCACCTGTTCCCCCTAGTGCAGTTACAATTGGTGGTGGGAGTACACAGGCCAAGGGTTTAGTAGGGTTGACCCTGGGTAATGAGATGAGCTCTGGTCTAGTCAGAGAACTCACTCAGGCTGTCCTAGTCTGTGATGGAGGCATGGATGTGACCTCCTCTGTGAGTCCCAGTAATCTGGGCAAATACAGGCAACAGCCATTAATCAATGGAAAAGAGGCTTTGGCATTTAGGGACACAGGGGCGAGTGTCACCATGGTGACACAAGACCTTGTGGATCCTGGGCAGATTATACTTGGTGAAATGTACCAAGTGACCAATGCTAGCAATGTCAGAACAGACTATACTCTGGCAGTTGTTAACTTCTCCTGGGGAGGGATAACTGGCCTTAAGAAGGTTGTGGTGAGTGCAAACCTACCAGTGGAATGCTTGCTTGGCAATGATCTTGAAACTTCAGCTTGGGCAGAAGTGGAGCTCAGGACCCATGCAGAAATGCTGGGGATCCCTGCAGATGTGTTTGCTGTGACCAGGTCACAGAGCAAAATGTCTAACACTGAACAGGCCTTGGATCCTGGAACCATGGACCAAGTGCCATCCAAGAGGAGGAGTAGTAGGGTTAAGGCAGTGCCTTCCCCTTGGCTCAGAAGGAAGATCAGTCTCTTGAGGGGGATGATCTCAGTCCTGAGGAAGGAACTGTCCCAGAGGAGCTTGAACCTGACCAGGTTGAGTTCTTGGGGACCGGGGGCCCTTCCAGGGCAGATCTGAGCCAGGAGCAGCAGAGCTGCCCCTCTCTTGAACCCCTCAGACAGCAAGCTGCTGCTGAGGCTGCTGGGAATGCTAGTGGTCCCCATAAAGTGTATTGGGATGATGGACCCTTGTACTCAGAGTGTAGAGACCCCAAGCCTGGTGCCACCAGGAGGTTGGTTATACCTCTGAAGTTCAGGGGCTTCCTATTGACCCTAGCCCATGATATTCCTCTAGCAGGTCACCTGGGCCAGAACAAGACTTGGGACAGACTTGTCCCTCACTTTCACTGGCCCCACATGTCTGAAGACACCAAGGAGTTTTGTCGCTCCTGTGTAACCTGCCAAGCCAGTGGGAAGGCAGGTGGCACCACAAAGGCCCCCCTGATACCACTACCTGTGGTGGGGGTTCCCTTTGAGAGAGTGGGGATTGATATTGTTCAATCAATCAATCAATCAATCAAGCATTTATAAAGCGCGCTACATACCCGTGAGGGTCCCAAGGCGCTGGGGGGGGGGGTTGCAGCTAGAGGTCGAAGAACCAGGTCTTGAGTAGTCTCCTGAAGGTCTGTGGGTCCTCTGTCTGCCGAAGGTGGAGGGGGAGGGGGAGGGAGTTCCAAGTCTTGGCGGCGCGGTCGGAGAAGGATCTGCCTCCGGAGGTGGTTCTGTGGATGCGTGGGACGGCGGCCAGGGAGAGGTCGGCGGAGTGGAGTCTCCTGTTGGGTGCGTAGAATGATAGTCGGTTGTTGAGGAAGGCCGCGCCGGTGTTGTGGAGTGCCTTGTGTGCCTGGGTGAGGAGCTTGAAGGTGATTCTTCTGTCGATGGGAAGCCAGTGCAGGTTTCTCAGGTGGGGGGTGATGTGGTCTCGGCGGGTGACGTTGGTGATCAGGCGGGCGGAGGCGTTCTGGATTCTTTGAAGTCTGCTGATGAGTTTGGCCGGGGCTCCGGTGTAGAGGGCGTTGCCGTAGTCGAGTCTACTGCTGATGAGGGCGTGTGTGACGGTCTTTCGTGTGTCGGTGGGGATCCATTTGTAGATCTTGCGGAGCATGCGGAGGGTGTAGAAGCAGGTTGATGAGACGGCGTTGATCTGGTTGGCCATGGAGAGTTTCGAGTTGAGTATGACTCCCAGATTGCGTGCGTGGTTGGTTGGTGTGGGAGCGATGCCCAGGGAGGTGGGCCACCATGAGTCGTCCCAGGCTGATGGGTTGGGTCCGATGATGAGGATCTCTGTCTTGTCTGTGTTGAGTTTGAGCCGGCTTTCTTCCATCCAGTCGGCGACAGCCTTCATGCCGCGGCGGAGGTTGGCTTTGGCGGTGCGGGGTTCGTTGGTGAGGGAGAGGATCAGTTGGGTGTCGTCGGCGTAGGAGATAATGTTGAGGTCGTGGAGTCTGGCGATGCGTGCGAGCGGGGCCATGTAGATGTTGAAGAGCGTCGGGCTGAGGGATGATCCTTGAGGGACACCGCAGATCGTCTTGGTGACTTCGGAGTGGTACGGGGGGAGGCGGACTCTTTGGGTTCTGTCGGAGAGGAAGGAGGTGATCCAGTCCAGGGCCTTGTCGCGAATCCATGCATTGTAGAGGCGTGTACGCAGTGTGTGGTGGCATACGGTGTTGAAGGCAGCGGAGAGGTCGAGGAGGATGAGGGCTGCTGTCTGCCCGTTGTCGAGCAGGAGTCTGATGTCGTCCGTGGCGGCGATGAGGGCGGTCTCGGTGCTGTGGTTCTTGCGGAAGCCTGACTGGGAGGGGTCGAGGATGTTGTTGTCTTCTAGGTAGCGGCTGAGCTGGGTGTTGGCGATCTTTTCGATGACCTTAGCTGGGAACGGAAGAAGGGAGATGGGCCGGAAATTCTTAAGGTCGCTCGGGTCCGCCTTGGGTTTCTTCAGTAGGGCGTTGATCTCGGCGTGTTTCCAGCTCTCAGGGAAGGTTGCGGTCTTGAAGGAGAGGTTGATGATGTTGCATAAGTGGGGTGCGATGGAGCTGTCGGCCTTGTTGATGACGTGGTGGGGAAGGGGGTCGGATGGGGCGCCTGAGTGGATGGAGTTCATCGTCTTGCTGGTGTCCTCGGTGGTAGTGCTGGTCCATACGGTGAGGTGCTCGTGGTCGGTGGGTATTGGAGGGGCCGGGGTGGTGAGGTTGGCGGGGTCTGAGCGTGGGTTGAAGCTGTCGTGAATGTCGGTGATCTTGCGGTGGAAGAAGGCAGCGAGGGCGTCGCAAAGGGCTTGTGACGGGGGATGTCGTTGGTGCAGGAGCTGGGGTTGGAGAGTTCCCTCACGACGTTGAAGAGTTCCTTGCTATTGTGAGCGTTGTTGTCTAGGCGGTTCTTGAAGGCGGCTTTCTTGGTGGTCCTGATGAGGTGGTGGTGGTTCCGGATGGCGTCTTTGAGGGCAGCGTGGCTGTCGGGTGTTTTCTCCTTGTGCCAGGTGTTTTCCAGTCTCCGACAGGTGCGTTTGGAGGCTAGGAGCTCTGGGGTGAACCAGCTGGCTCTCTGGCTGGTGTCTCTGTGGGTGGTAAGTCTGATTGGGGCGAGGGTGTTGGCGCAGTCTTCCATCCAGAGTCTGAGGGTGCGGGCCCCTTCCTCTGGGTCGGTGGGGTTGGTCGGGGGTTGAGTGCGAGGTGTGTTTGCAGTGATTCCTTGGTAATTTTGCTCCAGTGGCGTCCGGGGGTCTGTAGGGTGCGGTGGTGTGAGACGGGTTTCTGGAAGGTGAAGTGGACGCAGCGGTGGTCGGTCCAGGTGAGTTCGGAGGCGTGGCTGAAGACAACGTGGGGACTGGAGGAGAAGATAGCATCGAGCGTGTGGCCGGCGATGTGGGTAGGCGTCGTGACGATCTGCGTCAGTCCTAGGGTGGAGAGGTTGTCGATCAGGGTGGAGGAGCTGCTGTCGTTGTTGTTTTCCAGGTGGTAGTTCAGGTCGCCGAGGAGGATGTAGTCGGTGGAGGTCAGTGCGTGCGCGCTGATGAAGTCGGCGATGGAGTTGCAGGAGTGGGGGCGTGGTCCTGGTGGTCGGTAGACGAGGGTGCCTCTGAGGGTGGTTTTAGGGTCTGTGTGGATCTGGAAGTGCATGTGTTCGGCGGTGTTGAGGGTGTTGGTGATGGTGGTGGAGATCCTGATGGTGTCTTTGTGGATGATGGCGATTCCTCCGCCGATGCCGTTGGTACGGTCCCTGCGGGTGATCTTGTATCCGTTGGGGATGGCCACTGCGATGTCTGGGGCGGAGGTTTCGTTCATCCAGGTCTCGGTCAAGAAGGCGATATCCAGTGATGTGGTGTCGAGCAGGTCCCAGAGTTCGACGGCGTGTTTGCGTGCGGAGCGGGTGTTGAGCAGGATGCATCGGAGCTGGTTGGGTTCTGACGTGGAGGGTGTCTCGGCGTCCCAGATGCAGGAGAAGCTGCAGGTCCGGCAGGTAAAGGGGCCGTGGGTGCGCTTAGGGGCGGCTTTGTGGCAGCCAGGTGGTCGTCCGTGGTTGAGTGCGATGAGGGTGTTGGCATCGTACCGGATGCGGGCAGCCTGGGTGGTGCGTGGTCCAGGGGTCGTGGCACTGGGCGCGGTCTGGGCGCGGACGGGCGCAGACGGGCTTGCCTTAGGCACGCCTTCGGCGCGCCAGCGGCGCGCCCGCTGCGCGCGTCCGCTGCGCGGCCTCGCAGCGGCCGCCATTTATGGTGCGGTGGGGAGGGAGGCTCAGCTGGGAGGCGGGGGGAAGAGCGGGCGACGAATGAGGAGCTGGGGGGGCGGGGCCACAGGGGAGCAGCGGCGGGAAACCTGGGAGCGGGCAAGGCGCGGGGAGAAAACAGCGCCCAACAAACAAACAGCGGGGGTACAGAAAATGAAAACGGGCACAGGCAGGCAGCGGCAAACCGGCGGAGGGGCCGCCCAATCAGTCAGGAGCACAGGTCACCTGCGTCGGGAGCGGAGGTGAGCGGGAGGACTGCGGCGGGGCTGCAGGGGAGGGGGAGCGACCTACCAGAGGTTAAGGGTCGCTCCTTCACCTCGCAGCGGCCGCCATTTATGGTGCGGTGGGGAGGGAGGCTCAGCTGGGAGGCGGGGGGAAGAGCGGGCGACGAATGAGGAGCTGGGGGGGCGGGGCCGCAGGGGAGCAGCGGCGGGAAACCTGGGAGCGGGCAAGGCGCGGGGAGAAAACAGCACCCAACAAACAAACAGCGGGGGTACAGAAAATGAAAACGGGCACAGTCAGGCAGCGGCAAACCGGCGGAGGGGCCGCCCAATCAGTCAGGAGCACAGGTCACCTGCGTCGGGAGCGGAGGTGAGCAGGAGGACTGCGGCGGGGCTGCAGGGGAGGGGGAGCAACCTACCAGAGTTGTTGGTCCCATGGATCCCCAAACAGCATCTGGGCACAGGTTTATCCTGGTGGTGGTAGACCATGCCACTAGGTACCCAGAGGCTATTCCCCTTAGGACCACTACAGCACCTGTGGTGGCAAGAGCCCTCCTGGGAATTTTCTCAAGAGTGGGCTTCCCTAAGGAGGTTGTATCAGACAGGGCTACAAACTTTATGTCTGGATACTTGAAGGCAATGTGGAAGGAGTGTGGAGTGACTTACAAGTTCACCACACCCTATCACCCACAATGCAATGGTTTAGTTGAGAGATTCAACAAAACCTTAAAGGGCATGATTAAAGGGCTCCCAGAAAAGCTTAGGCAAAGATGGGACATACTCTTGCCCTGCCTTTTATTTGCATACAGGGAGGTGCCTCAAAAGGGGTTGGCTACAGCCCTTTTGAACTTTTGTTTGGTCACCCTGTCAGGGGCCCATTGTGCTTGGTGAAGGAAGGATGGGAGTTACCTCTCAAGCCCCCAAAGCAAGACATAGTGGACTATGTACTTGGTCTCCGCTCCCGGATGGCTGAGTACATGAAAAGGCAACTAAAAACCTTGAGGCTAGCCAGGAACTGCAAAAAGCCTGGCATGACCAAAAGGCTGTACTGACTGTTTACCAGCCAGGACAGAAGGTGTGGGTGCTGGAGCCAGTGGCCCCAGCAGCTCTCCAAGACAAGTGGAGTGGACCCCATACCATTGTTGAACAGAAGGGTGAGGTTACCTATTTAGTAGACCTAGGAACACCCAGGAGTCCCCACAGGGTTCTCCATGTCAACAGATTGAAGCCATATGTGGACAGGGCAGACATGGGCTTGCTCATGGCTACTGATGAGGGACAGGAGGAAGAGAGTGACCCACTCCCTGACCTGCTCTCACAGAAGCCTGATGATGGGTGAGTGGATGGTGTAGCCTTGGCAGGCAGCCTCACTGCTCAGCAGCAAACTGATTGTAGACAAGTGCTCAATCAGTACAGACATATATTCTCTCTGACTCCAAGTCAGACCACCTGGTGCACTCATAAAGTGGACACTGGGGACAGTCTGCCTATTAAAAATAAGATTTATAGGCAACCTGACCATGTCAGGGACTGTATCAGGACAGAAGTCCAGAAAATGTTGGATTTGGGAGTTATTGAACCCTCAGATAGCCCTTGGGCTAGTCCAGTGGTCCTTGTGCCAAAACCTCACACCAGTGGTGGGAAAAGAGACATGAGGTTTTGTGTGGACTACAGGGGTCTCAATGCAGTCACTAGGACTGATGCCCATCCAATACCTAGGGCAGATGAGCTAATAGACACTTTGGCCTCAGCCAAGTATCTAAGCACATTTGACCTGACAGCTGGCTACTGGCAGATCAGACTAGCTGATGATGCAAAGCCAAAAACATCATTCTCAACCCCTAGTGGACATTATCAATTTGTGGTAATGCCCTTTGGTCTGAAGAATGCACATCCCACTTTTCAGAGGTTGGTGAATACAGTCCTTACAGGTCTGGAGGCCTACAGTGCAGCATATCTAGATGATATTGCTGTCTTTAGCTCCACCTGGGAGGATCACCTGGTCCACCTCAGAAATATTTTAGAGGCCATGCAAAAGGCAGGCCTCACTATTAAGGCCACCAAGTGCCAGATAGGGCAGAGTCAGGTTGTGTACCTGGGCCACCTTGTGGGTGGAGGCCAGGTTCAACCATTGCAGAGCAAAATCCAGACCATCATGGACTGGGTTGCTCCCACTACCCAGCCTCAGGTGAGAGCCTTCTTAGGCCTGACTGGGTACTATAGGAGATTTGTCAAGGGGTATGGATCAATAGTGACACCCCTGAATGACTTAACTTCCAAGAAAATGCCCAAAAAGGTTCAGTGGACAGCTAGCTGTCAAAAGGCATTTGATGACCTGAAGCAGGCCATGTGCACTGCTCCCATTCTCCAGAGTCCTGATTACTCCAAGAAGTTCATTGTCCAAACAGATGCATCTGAATTGGGGGTAGGGGCTGTACTGTCACAATTGAATGATGAAGGTCAGGGTCAGCCAGTAGCTTTTATTAGCAGAGGGCTGACCCCTAGAGAGAAACGTTGGTCAGCCATAGAGAGGGAGGCCTTTGCTGTGGTTTGGGCTCTGAAGAAGTTGAGGCCATACTTGTTTGGTACTCACTTCCTTGTTCAAACAGACCACAAGCCCCTCCTAAGGCTAAAACAAATGAAGGGTGAAAACCCCAAACTGCTTAGGTGGTCCATTTCCCTACAGGGGATGGACTTTACAGTGGAACATAGACCTGGGAGTAACCATGCCAATGCAGATGGACTCTCTAGGTATTTCCACTTAGAACATGAAGACTCAACTGGTCAAGGTTAGTTTAATGTCCCTGCGTTTGGGGGGGGTTGTGTAGGAGAGTAGGATCTACTTCACATGGGTACCCCCACTTTTTGCTGATGCTTCACTGTTTTTCGACTTTAGTCTGGCTGGGGCCCTCCTAATCAGAACCCCAGCCTAGC
The DNA here is from genome assembly GCA_963921515.1 of Calotriton arnoldi. Taxonomy (NCBI): domain Eukaryota; kingdom Metazoa; phylum Chordata; class Amphibia; order Caudata; family Salamandridae; genus Calotriton; species Calotriton arnoldi. Next base: position 15,720 of record CAWUFW010000522.1, read on the forward strand.
TGCTTCCTCTCTAAAATGGTTTCCATGTGCCTTAGGCACATCTCTGATTGGAATCTGGAGTGCCCTTATAAGTCTCTAGTATATGGTATACTATGTACCCAGGGCATAGGTACCTCAGAGGCCTGCCAGGGGCTGAAGCATGTATTATGCCACCCCTGGAAGGCCAGCCAAAATGACACCACAGGTCTGCTACTGCAGCCTGGGTAAGGTGGTGCATGCACCCCTTACTGTGATATAGGCTACCTATATCACTACCATTGCACACACATATGAACCTATAAGTCACTCCTATGGCAGGCCTTAACAATCCTGAAGGCAGAGTGCTTGGTTTTTATGTGAGAGGGTGCCCCTGCATGAGCAGAGCCCCTCTGCAGCATTCGGAGTCCCTCCTCTGATGCTGTTTGTGGTACAGCCTGACCATATACTCTTAAGTGCATTATATCCTCGCGGTACAATGCTAACTTTGGACTGGCTGCACCAAAACATGTCGTGTTTGGTGTCAAACATCTTGGAATACTACCCCCCCGCCAATCCTGGTGGCGGGGGTAGCATTCCACCCTTCTAGAGGGAGAGACATGTACACACCGGGCTACCCGGTAACTTCTTTCCAGAGCCCTGGCATCACAAAATGGATGCCGCTGCCACAGACACGGGTCTGGCCTCCTGCTGCTGACTGAAACTCCGGCAGGGGAGGCCTGGACAATAGGTTTCCTGTCGAAGGGAGGTGTAACCACCTCCCCAGACAGGATAGTGTGTATTGGGGCTGGGCGGGAGCACTCTCTGGTGCTTTGAAGTCCTGCACTGGGGGCACATTTGGTGTCCCTGTGCATATGCCAGTTCAAACCGGTTGCAGGGGCTAACTGCCCCTGCTCTGGTGCGAAACTGGACAAAGGGAATGGGTGTAACCACCCCTCTTCCATGACCCTCCCATAGGTGGTTCCCCAGAGTATGTCCAACCCCCTAACTTAGTATAAGTATGGGACCCCAGTCCTTAGGACTTTAGATTACCCTGGACGAAACTCTGACACTGAATCCTGGACCTTCGACGCTCTACTTGACGATTAGAGGACTGAAGAATCTCCCTTGGGGTCAAGGAGTGACTCCCCTGCTTGGCAGGCACCTAAGAAGCAATTGTCTGGTCTGCATCGCTGAAGCTCCCGCCGGACACCGAAGTCTTTGCATCACCAGAGGTAGATTTCCAGACTTCCCCGAGGCTGCCCTGAGTCCCCAGCAAAGCTGAGGCCCATAGCTGTCGTGGGTAACGTGGGACTGTGACCCCTGGACACTGAGTACTTTTGTAAGTGCATCCTCTTCCTGGTCTCCCACGAAGTTGTGCTTTGGGCTTCCAGTAGCCCCCACCTCCAGCACCGATTGCACCGAAGATCACTGGCCTTCACTCCACGAGTATCCTGTGAGCCAGCTCCAAGTGCGTCCACTCAAGGCTCCTTCGCGGTCGCTAGTCCGTTGGCTAGTGGGCCCTCCTAAAGGCTACTCTTTGTCTGCTTGGGCTTTCCTGGTTGCTCCAGAGGTGCCCTGACTTACCCTCACTGGGTGAGTCCCCCAGACCTTGCTGGTCTGCAACATCGTCCTTTCTTTGTTTCTTCAAGACTTGCCGTCGCCAAGGCTTGTTGGGTCCAATCCGGTCGCTGACACCGCAGCAATCGACAGACGTCGTGGGACAGCTCGAATCCAGCTCCTGATTGTCGTCGACGCCTCCTGGACCTCGTGGCTGAAGAGTCAAGACGACCGTCAACCTACCTGAAGCACCCGACATCGGTGGGCATCTGCTCATCGCCTTCCTGGTCACTGGCTAGTGACCCAGACTCTGTCCCCTCTGCTTTGAGGTTCTTCAGATCTTCGATCCACCCTTGGATCTACCCGAACACTTTCGACTTGGTCGCCAGCAGCACTTTGCAGCAGATCGCCATTGAAAATGACGACGAAACCCGACCCCGAAAGACACCTATGCACCCGGCTCCCCTGGGTGAGGTAACTCGAGTACTCCAGTGCTCCCGTGGGTATAGACTCTAGAACCACCTAGTTCTAAAGGGGTTTGCTCCAAGCCCTCCTCTAAGTGTCCTTTTTCTTTAAAACTCCAACCGCGACATTCCCCATAGAAGTCAACGGCGGCTCGCGGCTGTGTTCTCACACTGCACACGTCCCCCGTGGGTCCCCTGTGTCACTACCTTGGGTGGTTCCTTGTGGCCCAAGCATTTCTACAGGCTCTAGGCCTTGTGTCTAGCTCAGACGTGGTTCTTATACCACTTTATTGGTATATGGTTTGGTACGCCCCTAGGGCTCAAACGTGTATTTGTGCTATTACTGTTGATAACTGACTTGTAACTTATGTACTTCAAACTCTAGCCTCATAAAGAGACTAGAGGGGTGTGTTTAAGACTAAATACATATATTTGATATATATACCTGGTGTGGTCCTCTTTCATTTGGTCACTCAAGAGATTATAGACTGGTAAAACAAGCTGCTTTACATTCCTTCAAGACTTAGCCTGAAGGCTGCTCTCCATAGCTACCACTAGGATAGCTTTCAATAAAGGTTGTCTTTAACCTATCTCCAATAAGGGGTTGTTTGGACTGGTGCAAGGTGCCCACTATAATTAGTGGACAGCATATACCAGGCCAACTTCTCACACATGGGATGAGAGCCCACACTCTCAGATGCCTGAAACAAAGCCTGCTCTGGGCGGAGGTGCTTCGCAATGCCTCCAGGCTGGAATGGTCTTTCAGAGTGTGAAGCTTCAAAGGCGGTGCCACCTTTGAAGTGTAACCCAGGCTTCCCCAGATAGTGGGGGATACCAAACCCCCTGTCCTGCTGCACACTTGGCAGGAAGACAGGTGGGAAAATTAGATGAGGAGGAGTGTCCACATTCAGCCAGCATCACCCCATATGTGTGGTAGGCAATGTAGACTACTTTTGAAATACGCCATCGTGAAATGGTGGGAAAATAACCTATCAGGGCTAGGGTAGTGCCCCTTCCCGCGGGAAGTAGTCACTTAGAGGGTGGAGTCACCCTAAAGGTAGGTAGCTCATGGCTACTACCTGTCTCCCCGTTTAACGCCCCTGAATTTAACATTTAGGTTGCAACCCTGGACCGTGAACTTTAGATTCAACAGACACAAAGAAGAAATGGACCAAGAAGAGCTGTTGCCCGAGGACTGAAGCCCTGCTGCATAGAAATTGGCACCAAACCCTGCCTGCTGCTTGAAGGACTCGACAATCATGGTGTGCTGCTTCGTCTTGCCACTGTGAGGACTCCAAGAACCCTGGTGCACCTCCAGTCTTTGACAAATTGCCAAAGAACCTTCCTTGGAGCAGAGGCTGTGCTCCCCTGCGACAGCAGTCACCGAACCGTAGACACCGGACTTACCGACTTGCTTCTCCCCAGTGACTCCGAAGCAGCACTTGGACCAAAAGTGGCACACCAGCTCCAAAGCATCAGATCTGTCCCCCCACCAAGTTGAAGGACACCAAAACCTATGGGAGGCATGCCACACCAATACCCAGGCCACCGGACCGCCTGCAACCTGCACCGAGACGAAGAGTCCTCCCTGGACTCCAACTGCCCAGGAAGCAAGCACCAGTCAAGGGACATCGAGACCGCTAAGACCAACATCATGAGTGGCCCTTGCCTCTCCAAGCTGCTGCTCCTGACCACAAGGACAACTTGACACACGCTGCCCGGTTGACCTATCTGCTCTGCCCCCTGCTCGATCAGCCCCGGTAACGACGATCCAGCTGTGCTCCCATGGTCCTGAGGCCCTAGCCACTTGCTCCCTCTAGTGGGCCACCTCGGACTTACCTGTAAGTCCCTTTGTGCAGTGTGTTTTCAAGTGGCCCCATCTCTCATAGCTCACCAGCTACCAGCAACTTCAGCACCCTGCTCCCGGACGAATCTGGGATGCTCCTGAGAATCCGCTGTTGGGGCATTGGACCTGGCCTTGCTAACTACCGAAATCCAAGAGATGAGCCTTGAAAGTCAATTGTACGATTTTACATTCATTTTAGTCTGTTTTCTCATTAATTTCAATGATGCGTAACTGCGCACAAATGTGATTGATTTTGCGAACTCTAAAAATTCATAACATTAAAAGTACTTACTGTAGAACGAAGTTCTTGGTCTGAAAAATTATATAAAAATCAATATTATTTTTGCAAATTGGTCTCTGATTTATTCTTGAGTGTGTGTCTCATTTATTGCCTCTGTGATTGCAACAAATGCTTAGCACTCCCATTGATAAGCCTAAATGCTCGGTCACACTACAACAAATAGTGCGTTAGTATTTTCTACTTTTGCCTCTGTGAACCAATAAGGGACTCACTGGACTCTCTGCACAGTGTACTTCATTTTAGTACACTATATAGAGAGCTGGATTCCTACAAACACCCAAGAAAGAGATCTTCTTCTGCACTCAGCTTGACACTCTTCTCTAGTCCTGACAGGCTCTGGTGCCTCAGAAAAATGCTTCTAAGTAGGCTGGACTATCCAGGGAGAGGTTGGCACTGCACAATGATGGGGTTGATCATCATCCCCTGATGAAACTGCTATCAGCACTTCAGATATCTCTAATGGAAATGGTGATAAAGGAACAGCTTTCTTCTGGGACTTCTGAATGGATGGCATCACAGTTTAATGGAAGATGGAGCGATTTTGAGAGACAAGGAGCCCTCGAAACTCAACATATACCTCAAAATCGACAGCTGCCCCAGTGCCAAATCAGAAATCTCTGATCCTCTCAATGTCAGTATGGCCCTGTCTAGACATCTAGGGGCAGATTTACAATGAAAGTGACTCAGTGCATTCCGCAAGCCATTTGGCTGCGCCACACTGAGTCACTTTCAAAGCACAGGGATGCGACATATTTACAACAATATGTCGCATCTCTGTGCTTTCCCCTGCGCTGGCGCACAAACTGCAGCCATGCGCTGGCGCAGGCACCCTTGCACCATGGTGCAAGGATGCCTGCGTCGTGGGGAGATTGTTTTTGTGCAGGAAGGGGCTCCTTCCTGCACAAAAACAATCACTACAGGCATTTTTCTCTTTCAATGCGTGCTGCAGAATGCAGCACGCATTGAAAGAGGAAAAAACGAGGAGAAATGAAAACATTTCTCCTCGTTGTGCCTCCCTACGCCTCCCCTGGGGAGGCATAGGATTCACATGCATTTCCAGATTTACGATTCCTCGTAAATCTGGAAATGTGTATAGTTCCATGGGTGTTGCGTGGGAACACCTACAGCAACACCCATGGAACGCCCCTTTCACGCAAAGTGCTGCGTGTAAAGGGGCAATATTTACAAGGACAGGAAAAGCCACACAGGGTGGCTTTTCCTGTCCTTGTAAATATGGAGCAGTAAGATACGCCACCAGTACGTCACAAAAAGTAACGTACTGGTGGCGCAGGGGGCATGAAATCTGCCCCACAGTGTCTCATCATTGATCTTCAGATCCTTGAGATCAACCTTATGCTTCTCGATATTGAGAGCCTCATCACTGATCACCTCAATGTTGACTGAATGGGGAGTGCCAGTGATGATGAGTAGCTGCCCACACTACCTTCAGTAGTAGCAGAAGCTCCTTCCTAGGAAAAAGAGAGGGAGCAATGGTGACCTTTTCCCCCTGGAGCAGATGCAGAAGCAGGAAGTGACATTTTTCACAGTCTCTCCTTTCTTAGCCCAGAGGCAAACTACTTTCCTGTTTCTCAGCTTCCTATAGGAATTTCTTTTGACAAATCCCATAGTCCTTCATGGAGTTAGAGTGAGGAAGACACACCACACACACATAGTGGTCGTCATTCCCCAACATCCTAGCCCCCACAGGCTGGGTATTTATCAAAAGTGCCAGTGCTCAAAAATAACAGTGAGGTGAAAAAAGGCAATAAAAGTCAAGAAAAACTATTTTTCCTCAGAAAAAGGGGGTTTAAAAACTGGGAACATCTTAAGATGGTGAATAAAGGACAATCCCCCCAAAATAAATGTGTGTTGATAGCCAAAAATGCTTAAACTAAATCAGGATTTTGAGCTTCCTCACAGACAGGAAAAAGCCAAGGGGCCTATTTATGAGGCTTTTTGCATTGTTCTTGCAACACTCAACGCAAACATTAAGACAGATTTTTGAAACCACACAAAGCCATTTTGCGTGGCTCTGAGTGGCTCCAAAAAGCTGGAGTAACGCAATGCAGCTGAAATCACTGCATTGCCATACTCTGTCCTTGGAAGGCGTTCCATAGGCATTGCGTGGGTGTTCCCATGCAACTCCCATGGCTTTTGACGCATGCCCAGATTTAGAAGATCTTGTAAACCTGAGAATGCGCCAAAATCTTACACCTTCCCTGTGGAGGCGTAATGAGGAGAAATATCTCTATTTCTCCTCGTTTACTCCTCCTTCTTTATGTGCATTCTGCAGCACACATAGAAAGAGGAATATGACTCGCAAGACTGTTTCTGTGAAGGAAGGTGCCCCTTCCTGCATAAAAACAATCCTGCATGCAACGCACGCACCCTTGCACCATAGTGCAATGGTGCATGCGTTGGTGCTAGGCAGCCAAAAGGGCGCCAGCACAGGGGAAAGGACAGGAATGCACCTTATTGGCTTAAATAGAGCGCATTCCTGCCCTTCCCTGTCAAGCAGTGCAGCGCAGCAAGATGACTTGCCACGCTGTGCTGCAATGCGTGACTTCCCCCATAAATAGGACCCCAAATGCCTCACTGTCACCCTGCTGGACATGACAGTGCAAGCTTATAAAGCTCTTAAAGGGACAAAGTTGTTTTGCATTAGATGTACTGTACACACTGGATATTGTTCTACAATATTTAAACATTTTAAGTGGCATGTTTAACCCCTTCGGTGCTCATGACGAGCTCAGCTCGTCATGCTGCGCAGTGCTCGTGTGCGCATGACGAGCTGAGCTCGTCATGAACCCGCCCGCTTAATGAAACGCCCCGCACAGGGCGAAAATCGGCCGCGCACCGAAGGGGTTAAGCCAAATACACTGCTATTTTATAATTTTGGCTACCTTGTTAAAATATTTTGCTGTTTAAGCATGTTTCCTTTCGTGGATTGGACTCGAAACATGGGAAATTGTCTTTAAAATTGTGTTCCGGTATCTCCCACAAGTGTCTAGATACTCTACCTTTTATGTGTATCAGAGGAAGTCCCATGGTAAAGAACTTCGACTTTCCTTTAACAAGGCCCTTAAAATATCCTTTAGGATCTTAAAGCAATGGAAGGAGTGATGCGCTCCACCGCAATGGCGGAGAAGCGTCGCCTCACTGGCTCAGAGCCAGCAGCTGAAAAATAAAACGATATGTTACTATCGTTTTATTTTTCAGCTGCTGGCTCTGGCCAACCTATGCAGAGAGGGGCAGGGCCGAGACATGGGAGGGGAGAGGTGGAATGGTATGTGCACTTTAAGTGCGCATTTCAGTTTGACCGGCCGTCACTTAGGTTTCTACAACCCGGCTGTTTTGTACAGCCAGGTTGGAAAAACAGCACAGACTCCCTGTGACTGACTGAGCGAGCGTCTTTTGAGCCCTCTCAGGCCAATCCCCACGCTGCTCTCATGCTTCAGAGCCGGGCGGGGATTGAATGGGGAGTGCGATGCTGTCCCAGGGACTGCTGGGACCAGGAAGTGAGGGGCGCTAGGCGGCCAGCAGCACAAGGTAAGTCTTGTTTTTTTTACATTTTTATTACTAATCCCCCGCTCTCCCCTTGCACGCTCCCTGCTGACCAACTCTCCCCCCACTCCCCCTCCACCCGCCCCACCGGTTTTTGTCTCCGTCGGTCACCACTGGATGTTAGGGCCCAAGCTGGCATTATATTCACTGCTACTATCCCGCTACTGGGGCATAAATATCTCAGCTCAATATAGTTAAAAAGTCTGGACTTACGAGAATGGGTGCGGTATCAAGAACTGTGGCCCATCACCTGCCATCGGAGGAGGGTCCCGGGTGCTGCTCTGAGTTTTTGGGGAGTTCCGCTGCTGAAAGGTGTAGTCTGGCTGGACGAAGGGTATATATCCCATCAGAGGAGCATAGGGAGAGCGGAACATCTGCTGGGTAACTGGCTGATGATGATTGAAGGGGCTTATCTTTCAAAGAGAAAAACAAGAGGCAATATCAGCTATCGCAGAGAACAGTTCTTGTGCCTCCCACTTGTTCAGAAATGTTTTCTTTTTTTAGTTAAAACAAAACATTATGCAAGCTCTAATATCTCCACTAATTATTCATTTTCCCCATGCACTCTACTTCATGGAATAAAATGGACACTTTCTGGACATCCTTATTGCAACTTCTTATAGGATGTGCTTTATCTGAAGAAACTCCAACAAGCAAATTTAAATATTGTAAAGGGGAGGCAGAAAGGTCAAGCATACGTAAAGGACCATGGAGCACAGACCCACAAATGAAGACAAGCACTTCCTGTTAGGGGAGTTACAGCAAGTGGGAGGCAAAGGAAACAAGAGGCGAGCTAAAGACAGGAAAGGACAAGGTCAGAACAGCATGGGACAAATTCTGCTACTCATAAAGTATGAGTGTCAAATTAACTCTTCGTCCGTCTTTCCATCCAATTCCTTGCACATGAGCGGTTTGCTCCAGAGAAACTATTACCTAACTGAGGTCAAAATACTTCCCCCAATATGGCACTGCCTACCCAGCATGCATAAAGAGGTGAGCACATTACTAGGACATCCTGTTATTTACTTTCTGCACTGCAGACATGTTGCCTAGCGAGGTCAGGTAAGTTGATCATGGTTTTTGTTTACATGTTTTTGTTTCTTGTCTGACTTGCTTTAGTGGTCTGTTTTTCATGGACCTGGCAGCCCTACGCAGCGGGCAATGGTCCGTGTTTCTGGGCTGCGGCACTGAGCGTCCTCTGCACCCGTTCTGGTCCCCTGCCAGTGGGTTGTTCCATTTTCCTAATGGTGCTGCCGCAGATGAGGGGTTTGTGGCTCCCTTCCTGCCTGGGCTCCTGGTTTGGTGGGCATTTTTTGCTCCATTGGAGCAGCTTGCCTCTCAGCAGGAGCGTTGGCTCTGTTGTGTCCTCTGCTATAGCGGACTGGGCTTGCTTGGTGGAGTCCTCTGTGGGCACCTGCTTTTTGTGCGATGCTTCTGCCTAATCACTTCCGATGTTTTTCGGCGGGCGAAGATGGCGCCCACACGTTCTTGCACAGTGTTGTTGCACTGTTTTCAGTGTTCCTGAACCATATTGCTCTGCATTGGCGAGCAAGGTGTGGGGACTCTGGGTTTAGCACATTGGAGTCCCTCGCCCGATGCGCTTGGCGTTATTGGGTGGGGCATGGGGGACTCCTCGTACTGTTTGCCCTGCTGTCATGGGCATGTTGGTTATTTCCCTCTCGCCGCGACTCGCAAGGCGGTGTTTGTAACGAAGGGGCTGGGTTTGCTGTGGCCTGATTTGCTTCTCCCCCATATGTCCTTTTGGGGTTACATTAGGTTGGCTCTGCCCCCCCCATCTAACCTCTCTGGATGCCATCATATGGTATAGCGCAGGAGGTAGCCTTTGCTACCTTGTGTTTTTGGCATACGTGTCACTCGGAGTCGTGGAGTTCTTGGTTTGTGGCTGTTGCTACGATGGTGCCATCGGCGGCTGGGTCTGGTAGTTCTGTGGACTGATGCATTTCGGGCTGGACTGTTCCCATGAGGCACAGGGTCAAGACTGATTTGCATATGGCCAGGTCTCACCCTAAGTGCGCCGGGTATGCCAAGACGTGGGTCCCGGGCTCACTGTGCCACTGGATTTAAGCTATTGTGGCTGATGAGGGGTGAAACCCCAAAACCGGTCCTAGGATGCTTGTTTCCGGTCGAGGGAGGACCAGGCATGGCATTTGGGGCTAGACTGTTCCTATGAGACACAGGGTCAAGACTGATTTTCATATAGCCAGGTCTGAACTGGGGTGGCATGCTGAGCAAAAGAATGATGGATTTAACCCAGATCTGTTGACTGGGGGTGAATTTTTGACTTGTTCTGCATTCCGTCCATCAATTGTGTGTCTTTTGCTTTCTTGCCCAAAGTGCGCTGGGTATGCCCAGACGTGGGTCCCGGCTCACTGTGCCACTGGATTCAAGTTATCCTGCCTAATGAGGGGTGAAACCCCGAAACCGGTCCTAGGATGCTTGTTTCCGGTCCAGGGAGGAACTGGCTTGGCAGTTCGGGCTGGACTGTTCCCATGAGGCACAGGGTCAAGACTGATTTGCATATGGCCATGTCTGAACTGGGGTGGCATGGTGAGCAAATGAATGATGGATTTAACCCAGATCTGTTGTCTGGGGCTGAATGTTTTGACTTGTTCTGAATTCCGTCCATCAATTGTGTGTCTTTTGCTTTCTCGCCTTAAGTGCGCCGTGTATGCCCAGACGTGGGTCCTGGGCTCACTGTGCCACTGGATTTAACCTATCCTGGCTGATGAGGGGAGAAACCCCGAAACCGGTCCTAGGATGCTTGTATCCGGTCCAGGGAGGACCTGGCTTGACAGTTTGGGCTGAACTGTTACACTGAGGCACAGGATCAAGACTGATTTGCATATGGCCAGGTCTGAACTGGGGTGACATGGTGAGCAAAACAATGATGGATTTAACCCAGATCTGTTGACTGGGGGTGAATGTTTTGATTTGTTCTGCATTCCATCCATCAATTGTGTGTCTTTTACTTTCTCGCCCTAAGTGCGCTGAGAATGCCCAGACATGTGTCCCAGGCTTACTGTGCCACTGGATTCAAGCTATCCTGGCTGATGAGGGGTGAGACCCCAAAACCGGTCCTACGATGCTTGTTTCCGGTCCAGAGAGCACCTGGCTTGGCACTTCGGGCTGGACTGTTCCCATGAGGCACAGGGTCATGACTGATTTGCATATGGCCAGATCTGAACTGGGGTGGCATGGTGAACAAAAGAATGATGGATTTAACCCAGATCTCTTGACTGGGAGTGAATTTTTGATATGTTCTGCATTCCGTCCATCAATTGTATGTCTTTTTCTTTCTCGCCATAAGTGCACCGGGTATGCCCAGATGTGGGTCCCGGGCTCACTGTGCCACTGGATTCAAGCTATCCTGGCTGATGAGGGGTAAAACCCCGAAACCGGTCCTAGGATGCTTGTTTCCGGTCCAGGGAGGACCTGACTTGGCAGTTCAGGCTGGACTTTTCCCATGAGGCACAGGGTCAAGACGGATTTGCATATGGCCAGGTCTGAACTGGGATGCACGGTGAGCAAAAGAATGATGGTTTTAACCCAGATCTGTTGACAGGGGGTGAATGTTTTGATATGTTCTGCATTCCGTCCATCAATTGTATGTCTTTTTCTTTCTCGCCATAAGTGCACCGGGTATGCCCAGATGTGGGTCCCGGGCTCACTGTGCCACTGGATTCAAGCTATCCTGGCTGATGATGGGTGAAACCCAAAACCGGTTCTAGGATGCTTGTTTCCGGTCCAGGGAGGACCTGGCTTAGCAGTTCGGGCTGGACTGTCCCCATGAGGCACAGGGTCAATAACTGATTTGCATATGGCCAGGTCTGAACTGGGGTGGCATGGTGAGCAAAAGAGTGATGGATTTAACCCAGATCTGTAGACTGGGGTGAATGTTTTGATTTTTTCTGCATTCCGTTCATTAATTGTGTGTCTTTTGTTTTCTTGCCCTAAGTGCGCTGGGTATGCCCAGACGTGAGTCCTGGGCTCACTGTGCCACTAGATTCAAGCTATCCTGGCTGATGAGGGGTGAAACCCCGAAACTGGTCCTAGGATGGTTTTTTCCGGTCCAGGGAGGACCTGGCTTGGCACTTCGGGCTGGACTGTTCCCATGAGGCACAGGGTCATGACTGATTTGCATATGGCCAGATCTGAACTGGGTGGCATGGTGAACAAAAGAATGATGGATTTAACCCAGATCTCTTGACTGGGAGTGAATTTTAATATGTTCTGCATTCCGTCCATCAATTGTATGTCTTTTTCTTTCTCGCCATAAGTGCACCGGGTATGCCCAGACGTAGGTCCTGGGCTCACTGTGTCACTGGATTCAAGCTATCCTGGCTGATGAGGGGTGAAACCCCGAAACCGGTCCTAGGATGCTTGTTTCCGGTCCAGGGAGGACGTGACTTTTCAGTTCAGGCTGGACTGTTCCCATGAGACACAGGGTCAAGACTGATTTGCATATGGCTAGGTCTGAACTGGGATGCATGGTGAGCAAAAGAATGATGGTTTTAACCCAGATCTGTTGACAGGGGGTGAATGTTTTGATTGGATCTGCATTCCGTCCATTAATTGTGTGTCCTTTGCTTTCTCGCCCTAAGTGCGCCGGGTAAGCCCAGATGTGGGTCCCGGGCTCACTGTGCCACTGGATTCAAGCTATCCTGGCTGATGATGGGTGAAACCCGAAACCAGTCCTACGATGCTTGTTTCCGGTCCAGGGAGGACCTGGCTTGGCAGTTCGGGCTGGACTGTTCCCATGAGGCACAGGGTCAAGGCTGATTTGCATATGGCTAGGTCTGAACTGGGGTGGCATGGTGATCAAAAGAATGATGGATTTAACCCAGATCTGTTGGTTAGGGGTGAATGTTTTGATTTGTTCTGCATTCCATCCATCAATTGTGTGACTTTTGCCTATTCGCCCTAAGTGCGCCGGGTATGCCCAGACGTAGGTCCCGGGCTCACTGTGCCACTGGATTCAAGCTATCCTGGCTGATGAGGGGTAAAACCCCGAAACCGGTCCTAGGATGCTTGGTTCCGGTCCAGGTAGGACCTGGCTTTGCAGTTCGGGCTGGTCTGTTCCCATGAGGCACAGGGTCAAGACTGATTTGCTTATGGCCAGGTCTGAACTGGGGTGGCATGGTTAGCAAAAGAATGATAGATTTACCCCATATCTGTTGACTGGGGGTGAATGTTTTGATTTGTTCTGCATTCGGTCCATCAATTGTGTGTCTTTTGCTTTCTCGCCCTAAGTGCGCCGAGTATGCCCAGACGTGGGTCCCGGGCTTACTGTGCCACTGGATTCAAGCTATCCTGGCTGATGAGGGGTGAAACCCTGAAACCGGTCCTAGGATGCTTGTTTCCAGTTCAGGGAGTACCTGGCTTGGCCATTAGGGCTGGACTGTTCCCATGAGGCACAAGGTCAAGACTGATTTGAATATGGCTAGGTCTGAACTGGGGTGGCATGGTGAGCAAAAGAATGATGGATTTAACCCAGATCTCTTGACTGGGGTTGAATGTTTTGATTTGTTCTGCATTCTGTCCATCAATTGTGTGACTTTTGCTTTCACGCCCTAAGTACGCTGGGGATGCCCAGACATGGGTCCCGGGCTCACTGTGCCACTGGATTCAAGCTATCCTGGCTGATCAGGGGTGAAACCCTGAAACCGGTCCTAGGATGCTTGTTTCTGGTCCAGGGCGGACCTGGCTTGTCAGTTCGGGCTGGACTGTTCCCATGAGGCACAAGGTCATGGCCAGGTCTGAACTGGGGTGGCATGGTGAGCAACAGATTGAAGGATTTAACCCAGATGTCTTGACTGGGGGTGAATGTTTTGATTTGTTCTACATTCTGTCCATCAATTGTGTGTCTTTTGCTTTCTCGCCTCAAGTGCGCCAGGTATGCCCAGACGTCGGTCCCGGGCTCACTGTGCCACTGGATTCAAGCTATCCTGGCTGATGAGGGGTGAAACCCTGAAACCGGTCCTAGGATGCTTGTTTCCGGTCCAGGGAGGACCTGGCTTGGCAGTTCGGGCTGGACTGTTCCCATGAGGCACAGGGTCAAGACTGATTTGCATATGGCCAGGTCTGAACTGGGGTGGTATGGTGAGCAAAAGAATGATGCATTTAAACCAGATCTCTTGACTGAGGGTGAATGTTTTGATTTGTTCTGCATTCCGTCCATCAATTGTGTGTCTTTTGCTTTCTCACCCTAAGTGCGCTGGGTATGCCCAGACGTGGGTCCCGGGCTCACTGTACCACTGGATTCAAGCTATCCTGGCTGATGAAGGGTGAAACCCCGAAACCGGTCCTAGGACGCTTGTTTCCGGTCCAGGGAGGACCTGGCTTAGCAGTTCGGGCTGGACTGTTCCCATGAGGCACAGGGTCAAGGCTGATTTGCATATGGCTAGGTCTGAACTGGGGTGGCATGGTGATCAAAAGAATGATGGATTTAACCCAGATCTGTTGATTAGGGGTGAATGTTTTGATTTGTTCTGCATTCCATCCATCAATTGTGTGTCTTTTGCTTATTCGCCCTCAGTGCGCCGGGTATGCCCAGACGTAGGTCCCGGGCTCACTGTGCCACTGGATCCAAGCTATCCTGGCTGATGAGGGGTGAAACCCCGAAACCGGTCCTAGGATGCTTGGTTCCGGTCCAGGTAGGACCTGGCTTTGCAGTTCGGGCTGGTCTGTTCCCATGAGGCACAGGGTCAAGACTGATTTGCATATGGCCAGGTCTGAACTGGGGTGGCATGGTGAGCAAAAGAATGATAGATTTACCCCATATCTGTTGACTGGGGGTGAATGTTTTGATTTGTTCTGCATTCGGTCGATCAATTGTGTGTCTTTTGCTTTCTCGCCCTGAGTGCGTCGAGAATGCCCAGACGTGGGTCCCGGCCTTACTGTGCCACTGGATTCAAGCTATCCTGGCTGATGAGGGGTGAAACCCCGAAACCAGCCCTAGGATGCTTGTTTCCGGTCCAGGGAGGACATGACTTGGCACTTCGGGCTAGACTGTTCCCATGAGGCACAGGGTCAAGACTGATTTGAATATGGCTAGGTCTGAACTGGGGTGGCATGGTGAGCAAAAGAATGATGGATTTAACCCAGATCTCTTGACTGGGTGAATGTTTTGATTTGTTCTGCATTCCGTCCATCAATTGTATGTCTTTTGCTTTCTCGCTCTAAGTGCGCTGGGTATACCCAGATGTGGGTCCCGGGCTCACTGTGCCACTGGATTCAAGCTATCCTGGCTGATGAGGGGTGAAACCCTGAAACCGGTCCTAGGATGCTTGTTTCCAGTCCAGGGAGGACCTGGCTTGGCAGTTCGGGCTGGACTGTTCCCAAGAGGCACAGGGTCAAGACTGATTTGCATATGGCCAGGTCTGAACTGGGGTGGTATGGTGAGCAAAAGAATGATGGATTTAACCCAGATCTCTTGACTGGGGGTGAATGTTTTGAATTGTTCTGCATTCCGTCTGTCAATTGTGTGTCTTTTGCTTTCTCGCCCTAAGTATGCCCGGTATGCCCAGACGTGGGTCCCGGGCTCACTGTGCCACTGGATTCAAGTTATCCTGCCTTATGAGGGGTGAAACCCTGAAATCGGTCCTAGGATGCCTTTTTTCGGTACAGGGAGGACCTGGCTTGGCAGTTTGGGCTGGACTGTTCCCATGAGGCACAGGGTCAAGACTGATTTGCATATGACCAGGTCTGAACTGGGGTGGCATGGTGAGCAAAAGAATGACTTATTTAACCCAGATCTGTTGACTGGGGTGAATGTTTTGATTTGTTCTGCATTCTGTCCATCAATTGTGTGTCTTTTGCTTTCTCGTCCTAAGTGCGCCGGGTGTGCCCAGACGTGGGTCCCGGACTCACTGTGCCACTGGATTCAAGCTATCCTGGCTGATGAGGGGTGAAACCCCAAAACCGGTCCTAGGATGCTTGTTTCCGGTCCAGGGAGGACCTGGCTTAGCAGTTCGGGCTGGACTTTTCCAAGGAGGCACAGGGTCAAGGCTGATTTGCATATGGCCAGGTCTGAACTGGGGTGGCATGGTGAGCAAAAGAATGATGGATTTTCCCCAGATCTGTTGACTGGGGTGAATGTTTTGATTTGTTCTGCATTCTGTCCATCAATTGTGTGTCTTTTGCTTTCTCGCCCTAAGTGTACTGGGTATGCCCAGACGTGGGTCCCGGCTCACTGTGCCACTGGATTCAAGCTATCCTGACTGATGAGGGGTGAAACCCCAAATCCGGGCCTAGGATGCTTGTTTCCGTTCCAGGGAGGACCTGGCTTGGTAGTTCGGGCTGGACTGTTCCCATGAGGCATAGAGTCAAGACTGATTTGCATATGGCCAGGTCTGAACTGGGGTGGCTTGGTGCGCAAAAGAATGATGGATTTAACCCAGATCTGTTGACTGGGGGTAAATGTTTTGATTTGTTCTGCATTCCGTCCATCAACTGTGTGTCATTTGCTGTTTTTTGCATTGTCTTTCATGTATGTTGCGTCATCCTTGGATTCTGTGTGGATCAATCACCATGCCCTTGGGTATGGGCTCATGTGTAAGGAATGGGACAGGATGAGAAACAAGTAGGTAATGCCCGGTTACCCCCAGTAATCTTCTTTACTACGAGTCCTGGTCTTCCAATTCATTCCTGAGCCCTTCCCTCCCTCTCTGGTTTCTGTTTATGGTGATTGTATTTTTATTTTTATTTCTTATGGGTTTCTTTGGTACTCTCAGGATGTCCTAGTGACGTGCTTCAGGGGAAAATGCATGCTGGGTAGGCAGAGCCATATTGGGGAAAGTATTTTGACCTCAGCAAGGTAATAGTTTCTGTGGAGCAGGCTAACTGCTCATTGTAAGAAATGGAATGGGAAGATCAGGACTCAGAGTAATGAGTTTAACGGTGAGTAACTGGGCATTCATGTTTAGATGATAAATAAAGAAGTGTTAGTTACATGCCTGGTGCCAATTCCTGTTGGCTGCTCCTCATCTCCACAGATGGCCATCCAGGCACACAAACTTGCGATGAAGTAGGTTCCTGAACAGCAGTGTACAGGCAAGATATTCTGTCTCATTGAAAGCAATTGTAGGCAGCAGGTGAATGTAGCACTTATAAATGCCAGGTGGCTGCGAGCAGTGAAACCCACATGGGGTCACTCAACAGACCCCTGCAAAGAGCTGCTTGTGTACGCAACTCGCCTTTGGCCAACTGTCTAAATGCAAGTGCGCTTATTGATTACCTATATAGTGGAGTATCTGAACAAAGTCTGCAAGAGAACATGAGCTCGGCAGATTGCTGCACACTGCCAGTCCTATGTCTGCACCCCTAATCAAGGAAGCATCCCATGTTTGTGTAAGACCCACATAGTTGCTTAGAGGTATCTCATGCTCTTGTGTAGGTGTGGAGTCGCCATTTTGAGCAGCACTACAATCGGCCATTTTGAGTCACTCTGGGTGCAGTCATTTTGCTTACTGCAAAGCTAGCAGCCAATTTGAGCAATACAGAGTACACCTACCCCTTCCAAAATCAGCCAGTGCTGATTATGTGGCTGGTGCTAGAGGAAAAGGAAAAACAAGAGAAATGAGTGAATCCGCAGCGCTTGCCACAGTGTACACAACGGCTCAGAAGTTCATAGATATGCCTGTTGTGAGCAGTGAAGGTGGTACTTTGAAGGGCAAGAACAAGTAGTAAAATCTCATACAAGACACAATCAACCTGAAACAAGCCCCAAATCAACAGACCACCAGATGCTTGAACCAAGTTAACAGGGCAGCCCTTCTCCTACAGGCCGGCATCGTTCTGAAACCTCCTGCCACTTTTGACGGGTCTATTCTGAAACATTTTGTGCCTCGATTGGCAGAATGGATAAAGTTGTGTGCATTGAGGCCATAGAAGAGATAAGGAACAAGCAGATCCTGAGAATCTTTCAAAATCTGATGGGTGCAGGAGTCAGAGATCTGCTAAACAAATTTCACAATATCAAGAGTGGGACTTACCTAGCAACAAAGAAGGCCTTATTCAACTATTTTGATCAAATGACAAATGTAAATTTTGAGCATTTTATGTTTACTAAAGCTCAGCAGATGAAAGGGAAATCCCTAGATGAATGTGACACCATGCTTTGGAAATATAGGAAACCCTGACAGTTTAGTGATTACAACAATGAAGCGGCAATAAGGCTCAGAATAACTTAGGGATGTCAATAAGAATCATGCAGACAACGACTAATAAAAAAGACTTATAAGCTACATCTTACAGATGACCATAGTGGATGACAGCGCAAAAGCCCAGCAGCTACCATAGAGTCCAGCCGAACTGGTCCAAGGTTTCAGGCCATGGCCATACACAACAAAGAAGTGGCATAAAAAGACAGAAAGAGGCTATAGAAACAAACCGGGCAAGCATTTGGTGATGCACCTGCTCTGAATTTATTAGGATTAGACACTGCATCGCAATTAGGGTTTGTTAAAATCAACTACTATGTGTCAAGAATGAAGAAAGCAGACAAATCTGGTCACAAAAGCTCCCTGCCATTGACCTTCAGGTAGGGGGGATATTATGCCCGATTTATTCTGGAATGTGGAGTGCTAGTTAGTGTTATGTTTGCAGACAAATACAAGAAAATGACCAGTCCATCATCTCTGGAACGAACGGATGTATTTGTATACATGTGGCTGGGACGTTGGCTCTGAAGTGCCTTGCACGGTTTTGCACTACCTTCAAATACAAAGACCACATGACCACCACTGTAAAGCATGTTCTGCAAGGAAAAATGCTAGCGTAATTCTTGCTGAGTTTCGAGACTGCAGCAGAATTGGGTTCATCGCTATAAACTCAGCACAAGCCTGCCCCGCAACAAATACTCCCCAAACTCTTCAAAAATCTAGGAAAAACAAGGGGCATATGTACAAGCCCCTATCGCCACCACAACGATGTTGTGGTGGCGATAGGGGCTGCACCTAATGTAAATGCAGCGGTAAGCCACTTAACATGGCTTAACACTGCCTTTTACATAAGGCCCCCTTTCACGCTATGGTTAGCCTGAAAGGGGTGGGAAGTGGGTGCATGAAGCAGCAGACATAAAAGTGACAGAATGGCATTTTAGGATTGTTTATGTGTAGGAAGGGACACCTTCCTACACTGTTGGACTTGGCACTTTTTGCAGGGTTATCCCCAAACTTTTTGCTTCTTCCTCCTATTTTTTCATGACCTGTGTTTGTTGGTTTTAGGACTCTGGGCACTTTACCACTGCTAATCAGTGCTAAAGTACATATACTCGCTGTGTAAATTGTTATTATGTTAGGTTATCCTTGATTAGTATATTTGATTTACTGGTCAGTCCCTAGTAAAGTGCACTGAGTGTGCCGGGGCTGGTAAATCAAATACTACTAGTGGGCCTGCAGCACTGATTGTGCCACCCACATGAGTAGTTCTGAAACGGTAACTCAGACCTGCCACTGCAGTGTCTGTGCGCAGTTGTTAACTGCCATGTCGACTTGGCAAGTGCACCCACTTGCCAGGCCCTAATCTTCCCTTTTCTTACATATAGGACACCCCTATGGTAGGCCCAAGGTACCCCCCTGGGCAGGGTTCAGTGTATGTGAAAGGTAGGACATGTACTGATGTGTGTAACATGTCCTGATAGTGAAATACTGCCAATTTCGTATTTCACTATTGATAGGCTATCTTGCCCCATAGGACAGAGTGGGGATTGCTTTGTAACATTTTACAAGCATATCTTCCCATAGGGATAAGATCGAAAAATAAACTTTAGGCTCTCTGAACTCAGAATGTTAAAATGCATCTTTAAGTGAGGGTGATTTTTACATTCTGTGTTTGAAAATACCACTTTTAGTAAGTAGGTATTTTCTTGTTTAACCATTCTGTGTGCCTCTGCTCGTTTGTGTATTGACTGTCTGGTTTTGGAGTGACAGGGGCTGGGGAGGTGCATTCTCTCAGACAGCCACCGGGGGGGTTGATGTGTGTCCTGCCTTTCCTGAATGAGGCAGGGCTGGGCTGAATAGTCCTGGGCTGCATTCAGAGTAGGGGGAGGAGTTCTCACTAGCACCTGAATAGGCCCGGTCTGCATGTAGAGTGGTGGGAGGAGATTTCCCTTGCACCTGAATAGGGCCTTTCTGCCTTACACAATGCTGTCTCCACCTCCTGCTGGGCAGCTGCACAAAAGAGGACATAACTGGTTTGGACTGGGCTCAGAGACCCTTGCACAAAGAGAACAAAGACATTTTGGGGTATAAGTATTAGACCTAAAACCCCTGAACTTTAGACTACTTCTGGAATCAAGAGGAACCTTTGCCAAAGAGACGAGCTGGAGAAACTGAGGAGAAGAACTGCCCTTGCTGTGTGTCTGGGGTTGGCCTACAATTGCTGTTTCTGCGAAGGAAAGGAGAAGGACTTTGCTGTGTGCTGTGTCCCCTGCTTCAGGAAAGTCTTCAAGGGCTTGAGTAGAGCTTGCCTCCTATTTTGAAGTCTCAGTAATACAAAGACTTCACCTCCAGCTCCCCTGAACTTCCTTGCTGGGAGTCCTGACCTGCCAGGAGTGCCTGTGGCTGTGTTTGCCCTTTGGAGGTTGTTTCTGCTACTGGGAGCTGGAAAGCAACGCAACAACAAGAAAATCGACGCATCGCTCCTCTTGCGACAGTTTTCCGATGCAACGCCGTGGTGCGATAAGAATCTCCCCGACCGCTACGCCGCTGCTGAAACCGACGCAGCACCTGTTGCCGCTGCAAGAATCGACGCATCGAGGGATCGCGGCTGAAGAAACCGATGAAGCGCTGCTCGACACCGCCGCATCGTTCGCCCACCCATTCCGGATTTGCACGCATTGTCCCTGTGCGGCACATTTTCCCCGACGCATCACCCGCGGATAGGAGTCATCTCAGAATCGACGTATCGCTTCCCCCTACAGACCGGACCCGACGCACCGCTCCCCTGTGTCCAGCGGAACTGTCGCATCGCATCCACGAAGGTCTCAGGAATCGACGCATCTCTTTGTTTTTCAACGCTTCCCATCGCTGCGGCTGTTTGGCTTGGTGAATTTTTTCGCAACGACAGGTACTTTGCAAGAAATCACGCATCCATAGTTTTCTACGGGCTCAGTTGCTAAAACCTTTTGAAAGTAATTTTTCTTAATACTTGTATGTTGGATTTTTGTCATTTTGGTCTTGTTAAGTTTAGATAAAGATACTTTATTGTTCTATCTAAACCGGTGTGGTGTCCATTTGTGGTGTTATCACTGTTACTGTGAGTGTTTGTACAAATACTTTACACATTGCCTTTGGCATAAGCCTGACTGCTCGTGCCAAGCTACCAAGGGGTTGAGCAGGGGTTATCTAGAGTGTGTATCCCCCTTACCCTGACTAGAAGCAAGGGTCCCTATTTGGACAAAGGTACCTACCTTTGCCAACTCGAGACCCCCATTTCTAACATTGGTGGTCAGTGGTGAGGATTTGAACTTGTATTTGTACTTGACCCACAGTGATTGGTGTACATCACTAGTTTAGCACAGACCACTACACAACCACATACTGTTTTATTTTTAATCTATTTTTGATCTGACCCATGAGTATCCACACACCATGTCTCTGAGTAGTAAACCAGCAAGTGAGGCTGCAGAATTGGAGTTTGACATTGAAATGTTAAGTAGTTACAAAGTAGAGCAACTCAAGCATTCTGCAGGAGCTTTGGATGTCCCATGAGGAGCTACAGAAGGCCTTAGGGGCCTGGTGGGAGGCCAGAGAAGCTGGGGAGACAGATGATGCAGATGTGGATGGGGGTGTGCCAGAAGGCTGTTTCAGATCTCAAGATTGGCCTGTTGGGAGAGCAGCCTCTAGGGCTGACAGCAATCATTCTTCCAGGAATTTTTCTCCAGAGGATTTGGAGGAAAGGCAAAGGGCCAGGGATCATGAATTGGAGGTCATGAGACTAAAGGCAGAAGAGAGCAAGAACACGCGTGCCTTGGAAGAAAGGAAGTTGCTTTTGGCACATGAATTGAGAATGAGAGAGCTTGATATGGAGCTCGAGAGGCTTGAGGCCATGAGTGTCTTAGCCAAAAAAAAGGAAAAGTGTTTGGCTCATGAAGTGAGCTGGCTGGGTTGGAGGTGGAGTCCAGCTCAGATGCTGGCAGCAAAAATGTAGTGTCTAGTGCTGACAGAGTAGTACACACACCCAGAGATGTGGCACCTGACTTGAAGGAGGGGGTTGACATACACCAAGGGGTTCAAGGATATGAGATAGTTCCAGTGGTGCGCAGTGGCCCTGATGTGGATTGGGGAACTGGCATAGGGGTTCATATTCCTAGTGGTGGGAGGGACACTCTACTGACTCTAGATGAGAGGTGCAGGGAGAGGGGTTCTCCATGGTAGAAGCCTTGGTGTGTGAGTGTGGGGACCGCCCAGAAGAGTGTGGTTTGAGTGACAGAGACAGTCAGACACTGTCTTGCCAATCTCAGGAGAGTAGTGTGGGGTACTTGTGTGAGGCAAAGGGTAGCTTGGTTAACACCTGTGTGGGGCTGTGTGATTCAATTGTTGGAGAGCATATTTTAAGTCCCTGTTTTCCAGATCTATGCCAACACCTGGTGGAGTGTGAGTTCTCTGACCCCAGGGAGCTCACACTTTGGGCAGACCCTTTGGTGGATTCCAGAGGGTATGAAGAAGCATCTGGGGGTGACTCTGAAGGAGGTGGCTCAGGTTTTCCCCAACCTAGTGAGGTGGGGGAGGGTTGTGATAACCCAGATAGGTCCTAGGGTAGTGTGAGGGGTGTAGGGTCCCATGTCCTGTCTCAGAGGAGAAGGAATGGGAGTGGACTGTGTCCCAAGGTGCCCGAAACCCAGTCTCAAGGCCTGGTTGGTTCCATGAGGGAACACCAGGAGGGTGGCCTAGTGTGTACCGAGAGGCCATTCCCTGAAGGGGATCCTAAGGTGTCAGTTGAGCTGTGGGAGACTGCTGTAACTAGCATCACACCAGTTCTGGTGTCTGGCAGCACCTCTCCATTTGGGAGGGTTCGTGAGTCCAGAGAAAGGAGTGAGGTGGGGACACAGTCCCCAGTGGACGGACCAGTGGGTCAGGGGTTGCCAGCTCTGAGGTCAGAGCACCCTAGGGCTGACCCTGGTGAGGCAACTTCTGGCCTGGAGGGTCTTCATGCTCTCTCAGGTGGACAGGAGATGGGAGACCTGTGCCAGGCAGACTCTTACACAACTCCAGGGGAGTGTGTTTCCCTTTGGGGGGGGGTGGTGTACTCCCCCGGAAGTCCTGGGTTGCCAGGCACAGGTCCAGCCTAAGGCTACAGACCCTGGGTTGGAGGACCAGGTTCAGGGTGCCCCCCCTGACCTGGAGGAAGGGGCAACTGCTAACAGTGCTCCTATCAGTTTGTCTTCTGGGGGTACCGCTCCGGGTGGGAGGGTGCAGAGCCCCAGGGAGAATGACCGGGTGTGGGAGAGCCCACCCCAGTGCTGTGTCCAGCCTCAGGGTACAGACCCGGGGCTGGTGTATCAGTTTCAGGATAGCACCCCTGAACTGGTGGGTAAATTGTAAGGACACCTGCCTCAGGTGCCCTGACAATTCTGGAAGGGGGTACCACTCCAGGTAGGAGGGTGGAGAACCCCAGGGAGGAGGACAGGGTGTGGGAGAGCCCCTCCCAATGCCATGTCCAGCCTCAGGGTAAAGACCCTGGGCTGGTGGGTCAGTGTCAGGATGTCATCCCTGACCTGACAGGAGGGAGAGTAGACAAAGGGTGCCAGGCACCTGGGGCTACCGCCCCCCACTTTCTGACGCCACAGAGGTAAGAGAGGCCTGAAAGGCATGAGGCCTGGCTCTCAGTTGTCAGTGGCCACTGTGGCTTGCTGTCCTAGTGGACAGAGTTGCCCCTGGGAAGGGGACTGGAGTCATACCCCGGGGGTGGACTGGGCCAAACCACTGTGTTGGCCATGTGGGTACTGTCTGCCTGTTGGAACACATCTGTGAGCAAAGTAAGTTTAGGTGCTGCACAGATGGTGTCCACAGGTGAGGAGAAGGGTTCCCCATTGGTTAGCTTAGTGGGCCCTGAGAGTATGGATAGAGGGATCCAACTAGGTTCAGGATGGCATAGAACGGAAATAGACACCTGCTGTTTCGGGCCAGTTTCCATGTTCTATCACCCCAAGCGGGGCAGCCCATCGAGGTATGGATTGGTCTACCCTGGCTTTAGGCTGGAAGGGGGTTGTGTTGGACTTTGCCCTTTTTTCAGGATTATCCCCAAACTTTTTGCTTCTTCCTCCTATTTTTTCCTGACCTGTGTTTGTTGGTTTTAGGACTCTGGACACTTTACCACTGCTAATTAGTGCTAAAGTGCATATGCTCCCTGTGTAAATTGTTATTATGATTGGTTCTCCCTGATTGGCATATTTGATTTACTGGTCAGTCCCTAGTAAATTGCACTGAGTGTGCTAGGGCTGGTAAATCAAATACTACTAGTGGGCCTGCAGCACTGTTTGTGCCACCCACATGAGTAGTTCTGAAACGGTAACTCAGACCTGCCACTGCAGTGTCTGTGCGCAGTTGTTAACTGCCATGTCGACTTGCCAAGTGTACCCACTCTCCAGGCCCTAACCTTCCCTTTTCTTACATATAAGACACCCCTATGGTAGGCCCAAGGTACCCCCCTGGGCAGGGTGCAGTGGTTGTGAAAGGTAGGACATGTACTGATGTGTGTAACATGTCCTGATAGTGAAATACTGCCAATTTCGTTTTTCACTATTGAAAGGCTATCTTGCCCCATAGGACAGAATGGGGATTGCTTTGTAACATTTAACAAGCATATCTTCCCATAGGGATAAAATAGAAAAATAAACTTTAGGCTCTCTGAACTCAGAATGTTAAAATGCATCTTTTAGTGAGGGTGATTTTTACATTCTGTGTTTGAAAATACCACTTTTAGAAAGTAGGTATTTTCTTGTTTAACCATTCTGTGTGCCTCTGCCTGTTTGTGTATTGACTGTCTAGTTTTGGAGTGACAGGGGCTGGGGAGGTGCATTCTCTCAGACAGCCACCAGGGGGGTTGATGTGTGTCCTGCCTTTCCTGAATGACTCAGGGCTGGACTGAATAGACCTGGGCTGCATTCAGAGTAGGGGGAGGAGTTCTCACTAGCACCTGAATAGGCCCGGTCTGCATGTAGAGTGGTGAGAGGAGATTTCCCTTGAATCTGAATAGGGCCTGTCTGCCTTACACAATGCTGTCTCCACCTCCTGCCGGGCAGCTGCACAAGAGAGGACAGAACTGGTTTGGACTGGGCTCAGAGACCCTTGCACAAAGAGAACAAAGACATTTTGGGGTATAAGTATTAGACCTAAAACCCCTGAACTTTAGACTACTTCTGGAATCAAGAGGTACCTTTGCCAAGGAGACGAGCTGGAGAAACTGAGGAGAAGTACTACCCTTGCTGTGTGTCTGGGGTTGGCCTGCAGTTGCTGTTTCTGCCAAGGAAAGGAGAAGGACTTTGATGTGTGCTGTGTCCCCTGCTTGAGGAAAGTCTCCAAGGGCTTGAGAAGAGCTTACCTCCTGTTTTGAAGTCTCAGAAACACAAATACTTCACCCCAGCTCCCCAGAACTTCCTTGCTGGAAGTTCTGACCTGCCAGGAGTGCCTGTGGCTGTGTGTGGCCTCTGCGTGTTGTTTCTGCTACTGGGAGCTGGAAAGCAATGCAACAACAAGAAAATCGATGCATCGCTCTTCTTGCGACAGTTTTCTGACGCAACGCCGTGGTGCGAGAAGAGTCTCCCCGCACCGCTGCTCCATTGCTGAAACCAACACAGCGCCTGTCGCTGCTTCAAGAATCGGCGCGTCGAGGGATCGCGGCTGAAGAAACCGATGCAACGCCGCTCGACACCGCCGCATCGTTCGCCGACCCATTCCAAGTTTTCCCCGACGCAACACCCGCGGATCGGAGTCGTCTCCGAATCGATGTATCGCTTACCCCGTCAGACCGGACCCAACGCACCGCTCCCCTGTGTCCAGCGGAACTGTCGCATCGCATCCACGAAGGTCTCAGGAATCTACGCATCTCTTTGTTTTTCAACGCTTTCCCATCACTGCGGCTGTTTGGCTTGGTGAATTTTGTCGCAACAACAGGTACTTTGCAAGAAATCACGCATCCATAGTTTTCTATGGGCTCAGTTGCTAAAACCTTTTGAAAGTCATTTTTCTTGATACTTGTATGTTGGATTTTTGTTGTTTTGTTCTTGTTAAGTTTAGATAAAGATACTTTATTTTTCTAAACCGGTGTGGTGTCCATTTGTGGTGTTATCACTGTGTTACTGTGAGTGTTGGTACAAATACTTTACACATTGCCTTTGGGATAAGCCTGTCTTCTCGTGCCAAGCTACCAAGGGGTTGGGCAGGGGTTATCTAGAATGTGTATCCCCCTTACCCTGACTAGCAGCAAGGGTCCCTATTTGGACGAAGGTGCCTACCTTTGCCAACTAGAGACCCCCATTTCTAACATACACATATACAATCCTCCCCTGCACTAAACATAGCACCATCGCAGGGGGAAATGCAAGGCTGCACCACATTCTTGTAAATATGGTGCAGCCTTGCGTTTCAGAAGTGGCGGAGCACGGCGTTAAGCCAAGGAGGCTAACACCGTGCTCCGCCACTTCCTTGTACATAGCCTACATATCCCCCCAAATGTTTTTCAAATGACTCTACATGTAGATGAGTCTCTGTGAACTGTGGCCCTGCCAATAAGAGAACAGCATTCCACCTACAAAACGCAAAGGTGGAAGATCCTGGTACTCAACATATTATGGCTCTCACCAATTGTGATGGTTCTGAAAAAAGCTACAAAAAAAGTCTGAAAAAGCGTCAACGCCAGGCGATCTAACACAGCAGTTTCCATATACCGATGAAATTATCACATGGCTTAGCAGAGTGAAAATATTTTTAAAACTAAATTTAAACAAGGGGTATCACCAACTAACACTGGAAGAGAGCTCCTTCTATATATTGACATTCACCACTCGTGTTGAGCTTTTTAGGAGAAAGTGACTTAGGGGCTCATTAGGATGGCAGGCGGAGGCACAACCGCGGTGCTGGCGGAAAATGTATTTTTTCCGCACACCAGCAGCGGTCCTCGCGCCCGCCATGTTACAATGGGCAAACATAGCCCATTTTCCGTCCGCTGCGGAGTGACGCGAACCGCCAGAAATCTGCGCCCGCCACCGCAGCGGAGGCAGCCAATCGAGACACACCTCCGTGCGGAATGACGTCCCGTCCGCCGTACAAATTACGATGCCGCAAACAGCCCATCACACTGCAGCGGAGAATCCACCCACCCAGAGACGGCGGAAGCCCAACAGCGGAGCGCGAAACCAGACTCCCGGTCCCCTCCGCAACGGATCCAGCTCTACAAGCCTTACCGGTGCTGTACCTCATCCACTACCAGCAAGTAATGCTCCACCGCGGACAACCCCGCAGGTATGCAAAAACACAACTCCGCACACAACACACAACTCCTGTGCTGACATATTGTTCCTGTCCACATCAGACACTCTGGTGGGGACAGGAACATATCCCCCAGTGCACCCACACATGTCCTACCTGTCACAAACTCACCCCTCCGCATCCGGGTCACCCATCAACCGTGAAAGCACTGCAATGTCCCGGTCACGTCATCCCAGCGGTGAAGACAACGGGAAAACCTGCACACAATGTAGTAGGCAGGGCCGGCGCCAGGCATGGCACTCTGCAAAGATTTACAGGGCTCCACCTTCACCCTTCCCACACTCCGCTTCCCACACCCATTTGGGCACATGCTGTGTGCTCCTCCTGTGCTCCCCCTGCACAATTAACTGCCAGGTGTAGCCAGACCAGTGCTTAATTTGTGCCGGTGCTTAGCACCGGCACTTATCTATCAGGGCCGGGTCTACACCAGGCGTCTGCAACTCTGCACATCATATGGCATTGCGGCGTAGACGGTATATAAAATAACCTCACTGACTCGGCGCATCACGTATGATTCATTTCACCCTTCCTCCCCGCTACCCTTCTTTCTCTCTTTCCTCGGAAAGCAGACATGCGCGCGCTGGAGGATAAGGTGAGTCGCACGCAGTTCGACGCCACCAATGAGCAGCTGCACCGGGTGATGCCGGAGCTGCTGGACAAGGTCACAGTCACTGTGCAAAGACAAGACTGGCAGAATGTGGTAGACAAGATCTCCTCGGACTCGGAGATGGAGTCCAAGGTGAGTGCCAAGCGCCTTGTGTGCACCATACTGCGCTCAGTGCACTGCCCTCCCTCCCCAGCTGATACCACATACCTCCAAAGTCGTGTTCTGCAGTTTGAACTAAAATTGCATGACTTCAAAAATCTTCTTATAGTATCTCCCATGCCGCTATAGGCCATGCCACGTGTTTACTCCAATGAATGTCTGATCTCATTGCCTGCTGTACTTTTTGTGTTATTCTCTGAGGCGCCCGTAGGTATGTACAGCGTTTCAGGGCAGTTGTGTCTGCGGTAAATCCATGCATTGCCCGGTAGAGAATTAAGGTTGACTTTCCCGACTTCTGGGTCTGGCCAGGGGATGCCGGGTAAGGTTAATTGAACAATTGCAGTCCATGTATAAAAGTAGCAAATAAACCCTCCTATAGCAATAGCACCTGGCATCATACTGGTCCAGACCGTCGGACTCACTCCAACCATAATTTATTTACTGATTCCAATATGATCCACATTCAGTCGTGACGATGCGCATTGCAATTTGCTTTAGTTAGGTGGCGGCCCTTAGTTCAGTGTTGCCGGTGGGCGGGACACTGATTGGGCTGGGTTTGGTTCTGCGGGGGTAGGGGCTGTGCGGCAGTGTGCGTAGATTTTTTTCAAAATGTGACGCCCGTCACACGCGCACCCCGCCACGAGTCATCAGCGGTTCAGGTGGTTAGCCCGAGGAGTGCAGGCAGTAGCAGACCTAGGCCGCCTATCGCTTTCAGTTAATAAAGGCAGGCAGGCCAGTGCTTGGCCACCCACCACCACCAGTAACCGTAAGTAGTAGCCGTTGCCAAACCAACGCTGCTTTTTTTCTCTTTCTTGAGCGTGGTGGGTGGCGTGACGTGACGGTCACCGGCGTGGTAGCTCCGGCTCCCGCTCCATATGAAGAATCGATGATGGCCGACCCCCGGCCTCTGGATGTGCAGTTGAGCAGTCGCTGCTCCTTTGCCACTGACAAGCGTGGCAGAATAAAGTTTAAGTGTGTGTGTGTGTGTGCAGCGCAGACAAAGCAATTACTGAATACATGAGTAAAGCCTCATTTACGTAAATTACATTAACTCAGCGTGGTTGGGACTCGGCAGTGGCCTTCGCCAGCGTCAGCACAGGGTTAAATTGCTCCAGAGCGGTGAACCACAGCCTAGCTGGGCAAGGGTTCAATGTACTTAAAAAAATGTGCAAAACTGTAGGGCCGGCAGGGGTTAAGTTAAAGGCCCTGCCCGGCCCCTGCCCTTCTTCCACCCTTCTCCTGGCCGGGCAGTGGCATTGTACTTGCATATGGTGCCCAGCGCCGTAGGCATGATTGCTCAGGGCAGGCCTTGGACTCATCACTCGGTGGTTCACTTCACAATTCACTTCATACGTATAAGTGAACTGTGAAGTAAACCACCGAGTGACAAGTCCAAGGCCTGCCCTGAGCAATCATGCCTACGGCGCCGGGCACCGTGTGCAAGTACAATGCCCTTAAGCTTAATGGCATTAATTTGTTGCAGACTAGGCCACCACTGCGCCACAGGTGTTTCGTTAGCAGGCGTCAAAGCAGTTTGGAAATCAGCCAGAGGCAGGGTGGCATCCCAGCTACCTGCCAGCAGGTATTTCCGCAGGCCCCGTGCGTCTTTGTAAGGCTGCTCCCTCGGCTCGGGCCCGGGCCCGGGCTCCCAAGCAGTGATCGCAGGAGGTGCCAAAACTAAATCATGAATGCTCTGCCTTTAAATGCTGTAGGTTTCATAGGTTGCCTTTATGATTATAGGGAACATGTAGAAGAGTGGCCCTCGATAGAAGAGAGGTAGAAATAAAGGTAGAGCAAGAGTGATGAAGGGCAGAAAGAAGAGATGTTGAGAAAAAGAGGTGAAGTAAGAAGACAGAGGTGAGGTAGTGAAAGAGAGCTGAAGGTGAAACAAAGCTAGAGAGTGGTTGAGGTAAAGAGGTAGAGAGTAAGAGGTGATATACAAGGTTCATAAGGAGAGGGAGAAGTAGAGGGATGGCTGTTGTGTCGGTGAGGAAGGGAGAGTGGGGTGATACTGGGAAAGGGGCACAGAAAGATGAGAGAGGGACAGAAAAAAGAGGTAGAGAAGGAGAGGTGTAGTAAGAAAGAAGTAAGACTGTGAGAGGTGAGGGGAAGAGTGGCAGACAGGGACAGTGGACAGGTGAGGTACGCAATGAATGGTGATGTAAATTGAGAGGATAGGAGAGAGAGAGAGTAGACTGTAGAAATAAATGAGGAAGTGAGTTAGATGTGACTTGGAGAAATGAGGTAGGGACAATGGTGAGAAAGAGTGGGTAGATAGAGAAGTGAGAAAAATTAAGAGGTGAGGTATAGAAAGGTAAAGATAGGTGGGGAAAAGAGGTATACAGTTGAGAGAAAGGGGTGAGGTTGATGGAAAGTGGACGCCAGATAGGGAGATGATGGTGACAGTGCAGTGTGGTGCACAGCGAAGGGTGGAGAACAGACAGGGAGGTGAGGTAGAGAGCGAAGGGTAGAGATGGGCACAGAGACTGGCCGAGAAGTGAGATCGTGAGAGAGGCTCGCTTGAAAGATGTGCCTGAGAGAGAGGAGTGAGGCTGAGAAAATTGAACTAAAGAGAGGAGGGAGGTACAGTACTCGGGTACATAAAAATCTGGAGATAGAGAGGAAAAGTGAGAAGTGAAGAAAGGAAACATACATGATACATGAAGCGGCAGCGGGGCACAAAAAGGTGGAGGGTGGTACAGAAAAGTGTCATGGAACTGGAAGTAGTCAAGAGACAGCGATAGAGAAATGACCTGAGAGAAGGGTGAGGATTTACTGATTTGATTTGTGAGGTAAACAAGACAGAGTTAAAGAGTGAGCTTACGTAGAGAAAGGTGGGGCAGAAGGAGAGGCAGAAGCATGGTAGCAAGAGGGAGGTGAGGTGATGAATAACTTAGAAGAGGTTAGGGAGGAAGTGTAGGAAGGAAGCAGAGAGAGACAGGTAAAGAGTGGTGAGGTCAGATACTGAGAGAGAGATGACAGAGCAACAGATGGGTGAGGAGAGAAGGAAAGATATATAAAAGACAGGGTGTAGAGGGAGGGATAGGTAGAGAAAGACAAACAGAGTTAGAGGTAGACCGGGGGGTGTGGGGAGAGATTTGGAGAGAAAAATTGAAGCGAGTAAGAGAGAGAAAGAATACCAGGGATGGCCTTGGGAGGTTGGGGTCCAGATTAATTGCCCACTTTGCCCTTGCCTTAAAGAATCTCTGGGTGACAAACCACCCCAATTACGTATACAAAGTTGTGATCCTCTCTTCAAAGAATGCAAATGCCCTCCAGCCCAGTTGATGTAATTAAACTCTGATGGCATCAGCCATTCATGAGTGCGTTTGTAGTCTGTAAAGGGAAGACTGCAGTGTTGGTTAGTGCAGCAGTATTTATGTACAAACTTGTATGAAATGTGCATTATTAATTTAACTTATAAAAGTTTGCAATCGCAAGTAATGCACATAAAGTGATGGCAGCACATGGCAGTGGTGGCCACAGCTTGTGATTCACACTTGACTTGGGAATCTTGCACTGTTGCTGTCACTGCTTCTGAAATTCAGATTGAGTATTACGTCTGACTTTTAGCAGTGCCAGTTGAGGATGTAGGTGGAGCCAATAGAGTAAGTGGGTGGAGCCAGTGGAGGAAGTGGGTGGGGCTGGGGGAAAGTGGGTGTAGCCTCCGACAAACATTTGAGCACCTGCACTTCATATTTTACAAATTAAGCACTGAGCCAGACCTTGCACCTCACACACCAAAGGATAAGGGAGCCTGACTTGGAAGGTGGGGGTGAAGAGGAACACCCTGCACAGAAGCTCAGGGGCTGGACAACCCTCCTCCTCACACCTACCACCCACTCATGTGAAGCAAACTGAGCATGATTACAAAATGAAGACTCACACTGCCTATGAACATCCACTGAACTGTTCACACTTCCTGTCAAGTCACACACAAACACCCAACACTGACACCCAGCCACATACTCATACCATAGCTCAGCAGCAATGGAGGACAAGAAATGGGCCAGCCAAAAGTGAAGTGGACAGTGCTGGAAAACCATGGAGCAAGCCACATAGCATGTGTACATCACATGCAAGAGAAGGAACATATCACACCACCCTTAGGCCATCAAATCAGACACGGTTGGCACAGTAAGTGAAATTAAACCAAAGTGACCTCTGTGCAACAACTCAGGGATACATCAAGGCAAGCCATGCATAGGCACAGGAATGATAGGAAGTGTCTGAAGTCATACAGTGACCAGCCACACATCTATGTCAACTTACTTGACATGTGTATGTCATCAGCACAACACACATGACTCATTGTCACACTCCCTGACTGTCAAACACAAGTAGGACCTTCACACATACCCCTCATCTACCCATCTTACACCTGCAACACTCCACACCTGTGAGAAACATACATAATGGTGCAAATAAGGTCCTGTGAGTTCACTGACAACCAATCACACACCCTGTGCTGCATCCACAAACATCACACTCACACTCAGGGATGCCTGAACCAATGCTGACACAAAACCAATAGCCAAACACAAAGCTCACAAACAACATCCACAGAAGTCCAACAAGCACAGACATGTGCAGCCAAACAGTGGAAAGGCAATGTGACCCTAGACCATAGGTCTTCAATCTATGGGGCGCGACCCCCAGGGGGGGCGTGGGGTCATTGGAAGGGGGTCGCGCATTCACCTGTCTCACTGCTGCCTCGAATCCAAAACGTTTACGTTTCGTTTTGGATTCGAAATAATTACATCTCAGGAGCCTCTCTGATTGGAGGACAGGGCAAAATAAGCCAATCATAATGTGGCAACGTCATCAATGCCTGTCCTCCAATCAGAGAGACTGCAGCATGCACACCAGGAAATGCCCGCGAACTTTGTCCATAAAGATGGACCAGCACCTTTGTAATGCAGGCTGTATTTCCACGGAGTTCTGCGCTGTCACTGGATCCAGTTGTCTTTCTTGGCCGTCGCTGCTTTCACCTTGTGTTCCTTTTTCCAACTCATCTTCGTGGCTCATTGCTGCCTCTGCATTAGGATCTCCTTCCCGGCTGGTTTCCAAGGCAACCCGAAGCTTCCAGGAATAATTAGGTAAGCCCCCTCCTCATCCCCCATGCCCTGGCTTTTCAGCTGCAGACAACATACACTGAAACTATCTTGCACGCACGCAAAGACACACACACAGATTCTTATCTGTTTCCTTGATTGAGCTATGTGGGTGGGTGGGGGTGGGAGGGGACGGGAAAAAGGCTCCGGTTAATTTTTATGACTGTGGAATGGTGTTTATTTTCGGTGTACTTTCTGTTTTTGTAGCAGCAGTTTCATATTCATTTTTGTGACATTGAAATGTTTATTTTCCATGTTCTTTCCGTTTTTATTCTTGACGCAGCAGATTAATATGATGCCTTTGTCCAACTACAGTTGCCACACTTTCCAAAAAAAAGCGATGGTTATTTGTTCATGTGTAAAGCATCCATGATTGCACCTTACTTGATGTGGTGGTTTTTGTAGTATAAAAAGCTTTATCACGTGGAGGAATAATTTAAAACTGGTCTGGGAGAGTTCATCTGGGGACATTATTTTTTTGTCAAAAAGTTCTAAATAGATTGGTGAATATGGGCTCATGGAAACCTAAATAGCCTTCTGAATTTCAGCTGTGGTTCGAAACAGATAATTATGTCCTGCAAAGAAAGATATTGGTGCTATACACATTAGAAAAATGACATTTGTAATTACAAAATTATGTTCATTCATGTGTTTTGCAAAGAAATAAGATTCCAAAACATGGAGTATTTTAAATTGTGTAGTTCAAATGTATTAAGAAAGCTTCTATAAATGATGAGCAATGGAAGTACTATTTGCGGTAATACAGCAAAACATAAGAATATGCCAGAACATTTAGTCAACCATGTAGATACAACTACAGTTTCAATGCATAAGTATCTTCTCCTGAGTAAAATCATAGCATTAGTCAGCAAACGTGGCCAGGCACTAACTCTAGAAATGTCCATTTAGTTCATTCTTAACTTTTTCATACCTCTTTTACTATTCTGATCCCCCCACCCCCAAAACAAGCCTTTCTAAACCCTTCCCTCTGACTCTTCCCCCTCCGTCTCCCTTTTACTCATCCCAAGCCTCCTCCTACTGCTGTGAGCTCCAAAACATCCCTCCACTATCCTTCTCAATCCAAATAACATAATACCATATCCACCACTCTAATTACTTTCCTTTTTCACTATACTAATTCCCCACTAATCCTTTATGGGTTCTGGAGAAGCGTGCTACTCGCTGAAAAAGCGCTCCGACACTTCGTCAGGGGTAATAAGCGCTATATAAATACAATTACAATAAAATACAATATCTTTGACACACTGGAGCAGTGAATGCTTTGTGGGTCTTCAGTTCATATAGAACCGCCATTTTGTTTGCAATGAGATTTTGTGTCCTAAACTAAGCACATGTGACTCAACGCTGAATGGTGCCTCCGCATATATGCTGTTGTCATTGTGGTATTGAATACCAATGTGTGCCAAAACTGTTCTCTCGTGGCATCATTTTCCATGACTGGTCTATAAGTTTGTCAGCAATAAATCGTCATAAATCACCCAGGTACCGGGGAGGGAGAAGGAGGAGACAATGGCGTGCGGTAAACAGCTGTCTGTCTCATGTCAAGGCCAGGCTCTCACAGAATCGCCGTGTGTGCTAATTTGGAGGCTACTCAGCTCCTCGCCGACTGTCTGTGTGATCTTGAATGATCTAGTTTACCTGTCTGTTAGATTACCGGCCTCTGGGTACAATGAACTTCACCCACAAAAAGAAACAACTGGTGTCTTTTGGCTTCCATCTCTAAACGAGTGTGTTTTGCTACCTTTCACAACCTCTCTTCTGACCCTCACCCTGCGAAGGCCTTTCCAAGACGAAGGCTCAGTTGAGCCAGTCTGACCGTGCAACATGTTGTCCTCCACCTGCACCAAATGCATGGGAACACGTGTTCACAATGGGTGCCATTCTCCTTCCAGACACTAAGCCTCCCACTGTACTTAATGTCCAGTAGCTAGGATACATCCACAGATTGACCGTCTCTCTGGTGAAAAACAGGCACACCCATCACACTGATTCAGAAAGGTGTTATCATCCAATTGAGTCAAATTATGTTTTGTTTGTTGAAAAATAAAGTACAGTACCATTTGTGCATTTTTGGGCAATTTGTTTTGGAGATTTTGTATTTGAGCTGTGTAGTAAGCCTCTGACACAGAACCACAGTCACCCACAAACCTTTGATTTGCTAAACACTGTTTAATACTATTTCCCCACCGTGAAATGATTTGCCGTGGTAATTGGGGGCGCTTTTGGTTGTTGATGATGATGAGTACCAAGTTCTAGAATTTTTTGTCGGAGGGGGTCCTTACGCCTAACATTTTTTGACAAGGGGGTCTCGGCATCAAAAAGTTTGAAGACCTCTGCCTTAGACAGAGCAGGAATACACAACATTGCCACTCGGGGCCAATGCACAGACACCATACCCCAACACAAACAAGAATTGCATCATCAAAAAACACCATGAACACCAATTGGGATCAATGGGACAATCAGCTAACACAGACAGAGACACCACACCACTCATCAAGTGAACATGGTGTCATAGTGTACCACAGGCATGCACATGCACAATCCTGAAAATTGACAGGCCCAAAATAGGAGGACAAACCACTAGTGTGCACTCAAAGCAAGCTCATGAACAAGAATTCACCTTTCTGCATGTGACAGACACACATGTAATGCACACTACACTTGCAACACACATCTGAATATATCACACAGCAACAACTACTCACACACAATGTTATGCAAATAGAACATCACACACACATAGCATCTGTCAGTAGAAAGAGCCAACACAGACCAAACACTGCATACATCCACAACAAAAACACAACAGATGCACAGACCAATCCATCACATTTCAAACTCAGCTGGACATCAGGGGGATGCACACCAGGCAAGTACAAGGCAACATACACTAACAGCAATGCATGCACACCAAGCAGTGTGTACACACCAACCAAACCAGTAGCACACATATCTGAGTGCCACACCATGAACTCCCATAACACAAATCATCACAGCACAAACATAACATCACACTCAGGAAGGGTAGCAGAACTTCAGCAAACACACATACAGCCTACCCATCACCCACAGATGCACAACTCAGGGAAACCCAGATGCAAACAACATGACTAGAGGACTGTGATGTTCAAACATATGCACTGCACATGAGCAACCATGACAGCAAACCAGTAGAAGAAAATAGCACATAACTAATTGGGAAACTGTCCTGAGTGGCACATTGGTCCTGTACACAGTTCAGCCTCACACAGCATAGTGTCACACTATGAAGTGGCGAGGAGGCTCACACACTGGCAAGCCATGGGGTGGAAGACATGAGATTGAAGTGGTGAGTACTTCAGTAGTGGACAGGTGAGGAGTGCACAGAACACAAACACATAGAGGAGTTACTCACAATGTGTAGGCATCAGGAGCACATATAGGGGATGGCATGACTCCACATGCCACATACCATTATGGAGCCAAAAATGGGCCAAGTCACAGCAATGCATGACCAAACCCACAAATAATGTTTGTGTGGCTGAGCAGGTCTGCACAGTGAGCACAAACAGTAACAAGACACATGGCTGATCAAAAAAACACAACACAGACTTGTCAGTCACACACTCTGCATACTCACAACTGGCAGCAACAACAAGTAGGTGTCCCCCAGGAGTGCAAGGACACACCAACACACTGCACAGTGCACAACCTACAACTCCTACATGTGCCCACAATCTGAAGCACATGGCAGACAATTGAAACAAACAGACACTCATTAACTGGATCACACATGTGTGCAGTTGGCATTGCAGGAGCACACACACATCAACACTACTGACAATGACAGCCCATTCACACTGTATGACCACTCAAGTTCACATATCCAAATGTATCCATGTGACTAGGAAGACAGGCCTACACAAGATGACCACACATCAACACTGCTGTACACACATCAAGAAAGATCACACAGATATGATGGACCCTGGCCACCCCGCAAGTAATCCTGTGGATAGAATCCACCTCGGTTCTGTTATAGCAGCATAACATGACATGTGTACGATTTTGCAAACATGACCATAGAATGATTAGGATAACAGTAGATCATCACAAACACCCATCATTGCACCCTCAAGCCTCAGAGTCAACAAGAACAAAAGTGCCTGTCACCTCTGGCAAACTCAGAAAAACTAAAACAAGCAATTGGCAATGTTAAAGTGGCATACAGAGCATGTGTCACATGCAACCATACCCATACAGAACACACTTTTATTTAGCAAGGACACTGACAAAGCAGACAACAGGAGTAACTGTCTTTAGTACATATTACCCAGATAGGCATCCAAAGTGACAAACAGCAAGGCCATTGGCCAGTCCATAGTTCAAAGTATGTGCATGTGTGCATGAGAACCTGCACAGGGAATGGACATCCAAAGTGACAAACAGCAAGGCCATTGGCCAGTCCATAGTTCAAAGTATGTACATGTGTGCATGAGAACCTGCACAGGGAATGGGTAACACCGTACACTGCCATGGGACTCACCACAGCTCGGGCATACAAATGGGCAGTCCAGGCACCGCTGTGGGAGAGATTGGTTTGGGAGGGGGACTTAGCCTCAGACTTGGCTGTCAGTTGAACTGGGAGGTGGCTGATTGTCGGGGACAGTTGGAGGACTGGACCTGGGAGAGTGAGGACCAGCTGAGGTAGAGGCATCAGTGGCTTTGTGAGCCGGAGGGCTGCTTGGACCGGGTGGCACGGGGAGGTGGAGACATGCTGCCGTGAGACACAGTATGTGAGGGAGAATGAGGAGGGCTGCCTTTCCACTTCTTGGGGATTCGATAGGTAAGAATTGCCTTGGTAGGAGTGGGAAGTGGGGCGGGCACAACAGCCTCACTCTCCACCAAAGGTGCACCAGGTGCAGGTGGCTCTCCCTGTAGGGATTTGCCAGATCTGGTGGTACACTTGGGGTGGCCTTGCCTTTTCCCCTCTATCTCCTGTTGACCAGGTGAACCACCAACATTGCTCTCCTGTGCCAGCTTCACAGGGGTGTGGGTGGGAGTTGAGGTTGTGGGTGAATCTGCCTTGGAGATCTGTTTCTGCGGACTCTTTGCAGGCACCAGCTTCACAACAGGCAGGGAGACTGTGTGTTTGTCTTTGGGAGCAGGTTTGGGGACGGGAGTGTCCTTGGATGGGGCTGATTTGGATGCATGTGAGCCTGAGTTCTGCTTCTTGGCCTGATGGCCTGGAGTGTCACCTGAAGGGCTTTTGCCTTTGCGCTCCTGTGTGCCTGGTTTTTGTTTTGGGGATGGCGTCTGTGCTCTGGTCCGCTTGGAGTGCTGCTGTTGTGTGCTGCGTTGTGAGTACTTGGAGCCTGAGGGCTGTGGTGTGTGGTCACTCTCGTCAGATGTTGCCACTGGCAGGGTGGTTGCCGAAGGGACTGGAGCTGGACTCTGAGCCTGTGACAACTGAATGGCTGCCGTCACTGTGGAGGACAAAGACTGGACAGTTCTGTGTAGCCCACCCACGTCAGAATGAATCCCCTCCATGAAGGCAACTACCTGTGCCAACTTCTTGTCATGATCCTGGAATGCATTCAGGAGAGTAGTCTGACCCACACACAGCTGGCGCAAAAGGTCCACCGTCTCAACACTGAGGGCAGCAGGGGAGACAGGGGCAGCGGTGCCTGGGGGAAGGACACTCTACCCTTCTTACTGCTGCGGGCACGGGCAGCCCTAGTGGTAGTAGCCAGGAGGGTGGGCACTGGACGATGTGTGGTGGAAGAAGAGGCAGATTTCCCACTCCCTGTGCCCGCCAACATCGAGGAGTCACCGCTGGAGTCAGATGATGTTGAGGTTGGTGTTTCTGGGCGTGATTCTTCAAGGGCACTCCTGTCCCCCTCCGAGGCGCTGGTCACATCAGTGTGCTCATGTGTAGCAGTCATGCCAGATGCCTCAACACTGGTGTTTGTCCCCTGTCCTTCTGTGCCCTCGGTAGATGCTGCAAAAGACAGAGACGTAGGTTCAGTATGGTGCCATACTCACAAACATCATATGCAAGCAAAGCACAAAACTAGAACATGATACCCCCATGTTGCACACCACCCTGTGCAGTCTGCAGGTGCAACCTTAATGCAAGACTCAGAAGATGCATGGAAACATGCATAGTTGGCATTTAATGACCCAGGTGATGTTCACACAGCCAAATAGCTGGCCCGTGCCTCCTGGTAACCTGACATACTGATTACTGTAAGCATACCTACGTGTCTGTAGGTGAGATAGATGTACATCTCAACATGTTGTCACAGTCACATATGGAGTCACTTTAAGGGGCCAACACAGATACTGACTCAAGAATGTCCTCATACTATGGCCATGAGCTACAGATGTCCACCATGTTGTGCCTTTAAGCACAACGACCATTGCACATTGGTGTCAGATGTGTAGTTCTCACAATTTCGATGCACACATCGAAGAAAGCACACTAAGATGAGGCACACTGCTGTACACTTCCCGGTGATGTCTATGACACCCATAATGCAGCAGATGTCAGAAGGCCACATCTCATCTTGCAATGACAAGGGCCATTATATTAAACACATGAGAAAGTACACGTAGCAAAAATGCATGACAGCTGCACTCAACAGAGAG
The DNA here is from genome assembly GCA_963921515.1 of Calotriton arnoldi. Lineage (NCBI taxonomy): Eukaryota > Metazoa > Chordata > Amphibia > Caudata > Salamandridae > Calotriton > Calotriton arnoldi. The sequence goes on from CAWUFW010000522.1 coordinate 55,455, forward strand.
GCCACTTACAAGACATTGCATCACACTAGAAACATCACAGAGCTCCGCACTGGCTCAGGGTTGGGATACATGCAGTCACTCACACCCAAAGTCACCCTTCGCAGAATACTCACCCCCAACTTGCTGCTGATGGGCCCTCAAACGTCCATCCAGCTCTGGCTGTGTCACTGCCAAGATGCGGGCCATTAGTGGTGTCATGCTCCTGCGTGTCAACCTGCCAGTCCGAGGGAGCATCCCCAGCGTCATCTCTGCCACGTTTTTGCTCAGCCGGCAGATGTCATCCCACCTCTTGTGACAGTGTGTGTGCCGTCGGTTGGAGACACCCAGAGCCCGCACCTTGCGTGCAATGGCCCTCCATAAGGCCTTACACTGGCGGACTATAAGCTGCAGGCATGGGAGACAAGAAGAGGAAGTTTCAGTGTCACTGGGTTATGTACCACTGTGTCTCAGTACAGGAGCATGCACAAACTTAGCAGAGCTATACAGATATGTTCAGCTCACTGTGTCATGGAGGTCACATTTAGGGATATGATCTTACATTCTCACACCCTTCTCATAAGGTCTGTCTTGTGCAATCCACAGGCCTAAGATAGAACATTGATGAATAGGGTGGCAGACAACATATATGTCTCACTCTGTCCATTTACTGATGTATCCCAGGCACATTGGGCAGTATCTGTGCAGGCCAGGGGGACTCACACTGAGGTTAAACGTGGGCCATCAGAACATTCACATGCATGTACAATATGAGAGGGCAAACAGTGCCTACACATGCGAGTCAGTGCACATAATGAAAACAAGAGAAGGAGGATGTTTCAGGAGTACATTAACATGATGTGTCATAGGTGCATTTCCACCAAGAGTGTCACCCTCAGGCATTTCAATCTTGTGCATGATGCCTACATATCCATGGTGGCAATATTAAAAATGGACACACATCCTTCAGTACCCTCTGGACGAAACACATTTGTAATGTCACAAATCAACATGTGAAAAGCTCATGGACTCTGACATCCATTAGCACAGGCAATGTTTGTTCTGACTTCCACTTTCCAAACCAGCAGTGTGACTGTATGGTTGCAAAAACACTGCATGTCCCTCCCATCCTGAAATGCAGCCATGGATCTGTGGAAAATAGGCTACAAAATACATTGACATGAAGTCAGCATGCTAGGCAGTGTATCACACAAACTTGCACTCACAGGCACATACTACAGCAGATCAACTTCATGTGTGCACTCTTTGCACTCACCAACTTTCACTCTGAAACACTTACCATTATATCAGGAGCACCATATAGCCTCCCATACGGTGAAAGCACCTCGTCCACCAGGACCTCCAGCTCCTCTGTGGTGAAGGAACGGGCCCTGATGTTCTCAGTTCTCGCCATCACTGGGTCCAGGAGACAGGAACAGCAGCAGTTGTGCATGAAGAATGGCAGGCAGCAGTGTCTGGATGCAGTGGAAATATGTGACTCTCTCCCAGACATATATAGCCCCCTGGGGTTGTTTTAGTGGTAGTCAGATGCTGCAATTGGTGTTCCAGATCAGCTTTTTTCAAATGTAACCAATGACCGGCCCCGCGGTAGCGGAGCACGCCTACCGCGATTTTCAAAATTGTATTTCACTAACGCGAATGCGGTTCCCATTGGCTGAATGGGCATGGGCATTGGCGGTGTCACACCGCGGGGCCCAGGCGGTAGCTACCGCAATCGTGCATCTTTCAATTGCATCCAATGACCGGCCCGCAGTAGTGGAGCACGCCTACCTCGATTTTCAAAAATGCATTTGTCTACCGCGATTGCGGTTCCCATTTGCTGAAAGGGGATGGGCATTGGCGGTGCCACACTGCCGGGGCCAGGCAGTTGCTACCGCGATTTGGCATCTTTACATTGGTGCCAATGGCCGTGATTGCGGTGGCGGTGCACGCCTACCGTGGGTTTCAAAAGTGCATTTCACTACCACAATTGCGGTTCCCATTGGCTGTAGGGGCATGGGCATTGGCGGTGCCACACCGCAGGGGCCAGGCGGTTGCTACCGCGAATTGTCATCTTTACAATGGTGCCAATGGCCGTGATTGCGGTGGCGGTGCACACCTCCCGCGGGTTTCAAAAGTGCATTTCACTACCGCGATTGCAGTTCCCATTGACTGTAGGGGCATGGGCATTGGCGGTGCCACACCGCAGGGGCCAGGCGGTCGCTACCGCAATTTGGCATCTTTACCTTGGTGCCTATGGCCGTGATTGCAGTGGCGGTGCACGCTTACAGCACCTATGGACACAGCATGCTGTAGCAATGGCAATGGCCAGTTCTCAGCATTGAACAGTAGACACTTACTATGAATCATGCCACCAGATAGTGTAATTCAATGCTAGTGTGACATTTAACTCACTGATGACAACACATGCCATGACAATGCACAGGATTACATGCATTGGCATGTACTCCCTCACATGTCACTTATGATGTTGTTGTGATGTACACAGATCTGTTGTGTGATGGACTCTCAAATATGTACACATGTCAATGTGTGAGATGGCTAAGCAACCCACAGTAATGAAGGACTGACTACATAATGTGCATATTTCACTGTGCAGATTGCTGAACTCATGTTGATACTTGATCTTTATGCACACACTGTGCTCATTGTGTTGGTAATGTGTGCCCTGTCGGAATTACGCAAGAAGGTGTGGCAGGTACAGCAGCTACGTAGAAGCCAGCAGTGTTGCTGTTTCAGACATGTGTTGTGTCAACTACTCTCAGGGCTGGTGACACAAGATGTAGGAAGGTACCTTTTGGCATTCACATAGTCTGAATCTGTTTTGGGGGTACTCACTGTGTAAATACTGGACACGTGTACAACTACTTTAGATCAAGTTGTCTCTACATGTGACTTGTGTTGTAAGCTGTAGTTTCAGGCCATTCATTGTTGGCGCTGTGTCAGTCAAAACGTAAGATGTTGGACACATCTCAGAGGGGAATTGAATTGACATGTGTCCCCTTTCAACCTACCTAGGAGGCGACCAAATGTGCATCGTCCATTCACATTGCTTGCGGACATGGAGGATGAGGACATCATACGGAAATTCCGTTTGGATCGACCTACCCTTCAGGACCTATGTGCTCAGTTGGAGCCCCATCTGAGGCCTCGCAGAACCTATCCAACTGCTTTGACACCAACATGTAAGGTGATGGCGGCCCTGCATTTTTTTGCAACTGGTTCATTCCAATACACGGTGGCCAGCGCAAGTGGGATGTCTCAACCAATGTTCAGAATGGTGCTACGTGATGTCCTGTCCGCACACATGTTGGCCTGGTTCCACCACAGGCACGTGAGCACATCTACAGGAACAGGAAGCATTCCCATTCCATCAATGTGCAAGTGGTATGCCAGGCGGATATGATAATCTCCCATGTCTGTGCCAAATTTCCGGGATCAGCCCATGACTCCTACATCCTGCGTAACAGCATCGTACCACAGCTGATGGCAAATCTGCATCTGGAGCGTGCGTGGATTGTGGGTGAGTACGCAGTCAAGTAGTGTGCTGTATGTGTGACATGCTGTCCTCTGCCACAGTTATATTACAAAGTTGGTCTGTGTATCTCACACCTAGGTGACTATGCATATCCCAACCCACTGAGGAATCCCAGGACCCCAGGTGAAGTCCGCTACAATGAGGCCCATGGGAGGACACGTCGTGTGGTGGAGCGTACTTTTGGGCTTCTGAAGTCTTGATTTCGGTGCTTGGACAGGACCGGAGGGGCACTGATGTACTCTCCCCAAAAGGTGTGTCAGATCGTAGTTGCATGCTGCATGCTCCACAACCTGGCATTGCGCAAAGAGATCCCCCTGATTCTGGACGATGATGAGCAGCAGATGCCCCTGCCTGAAAACCCACACATGTCCAGTGAGGAGGATAGTGGAGAGGAGGAAGGTGTCGACCTGCGTCAACAGCTCATCAACCGCTACTTCCCTTGAGTGTGAGTGACATTGTACAACAGTGCCATTGTCTGCTGTCTTTGATGGTAGTGAAAATGCCTAGGGGACCTTTTTAACTGCTGCCTGTTGTTGGCTCTGTGCTGATGGCTGATGTTTGTGGCACAGTGTAGTCATGACCAGCCACATGATGTCTATGTTGGTGTTGTTTCTCATTGTAATGTGTGCTGGGTTGTGTAGCTTGATGACTAGTGTTGTGTACTGGCTGTGATGGCATCACCTGACAAGTAAATGTCGTTCTCTTGTGTCTTTCTAGGTCCCTTCACCCTTTCAATGCCTCGTCACAATCAGAGCTTCTGGTACATTGGAATCAGAATTAACATTGTACAACCTGTGATAAACATGGAGCTGACACAAAGACATAGGTGTGTAAGGAGTGTTTATTTACAAAGAGTGTTTGTGACAGACAAGTGATGTATGAGAAAATGGTGCTAGGTGAATTAATGAGTTGTCAGTGATGGTAAATGAGACAATAGAGTGGTCACCACATTGATGAGGTGACACAGTCCAACAGACACCTGCCATCAACATGGCAGTGTGGGTAAGGATAGTCCACAAAGTCAATGTCCAGGTCAAGAGAGGTGCCATCATGGCTGTCTCTTTGACCTGCGTTTGGCTGGTGCTTTGCCACGGGATCCTCCCATGGTGTTTCTTGGATGGCCCCTTTTGCCTTTTCCAGGAGGGGCTTCTGCTGCGGGCTCAGCGGGGTCTGAGGAGTCATCCAGTTCCAGCTCACCCTCTCTGTGGCCGCAGATGAGTTGGTGGGAGTATCAACCTGCGGGCCACTGGAGGGAGGTTGAGCTGTCCTTTGGGCCACAAGACTGTCCCTCAGAACCCCCACAAGCTGGCCCATGAGGTCCATGATTTGGCCCATACGTGTGCCCAAGGACCTCACCAGCAGGCGGAGCTCACGCAGATCTTCCAGACCCTGGCCCATGTTTTCCTGGGTTTGTTCATATGCCCCAAGGACTCTGGCGATGTTGGCCATGGCTTCGGTCCCAGTGTCCTGTCGATTTTGTCCCCCAGTTGACCTCCCACCTGCCCTGCTGTCCCAGACCTGTGGCGTTACCACTCGACGCACCCGCAGACTCTCCCTGCCCTCCTCTGATTGTGGGGTGGTATTGGTATCCTCTGAGGCAGGGAGAGTGTTGCAGGCAGCACTGGTGGTGGTGGTGGTTAAGGCGGCACAGGTTGTTGCAGCAGGGGTCAGCGTGGTTGTTGTTGCTGAGGTGGTGGTGGTTTGGACAGTGGGGGCCTGGGACGTGGTGCGCCCTGGCAGTCCTGATGGGCCAGGTTCAGCCTCCTCATCCGATGAACTTGGTGAATCTGCATCCGAGGGTCCATGTTCCGGGGGGGAGACTGGCTCTGCAGGTCGGTGTTGTCATCTGCAGCAGTCAATTGTTGATCTCCTGTTGAACAGAGGTGAAATGGTCATTGAAGGGCACCCCACACACTGGGTGTTAGACGTTTGGAAGTTACATGTGACACACAGTTTACATTGCAATCACGTGGTATGGCTGCAAGATACTGAGCATCATGACATGATGTTGATGTACATACATTACTTGTCCATGGTGTGACACGTCAATACATCCCATGTTCCAAGTACAGATTGTGTCATTACAAGGACATGTCCTCATCTGACAACTAGCAGCACAACAACTTTATGTGAAGCGTCTTTTCGGTTTGCTCTGCATGGAAGACGTTACATGTGAGCATGAACTAGCCATTGTAATCTAAAGCATACCTTTGTCATAACATGTACTTTACTTTCTTTTTACAACTGACCATGCATGTTTTGTGTTCATATGTGCCTTGATGCTCTGCCCCCATGGCACTTACACATAGCATTCAGTGCTGTGCATGATTGTGCCCTGAATTTCTTCAACATGTGATTTGGTGAGTCAAACTGAAATTTCTGTGACAGTTACATACACATTTCTGTCTGCACACTGGAAGTGGCTGTTGGATCTATGCCAAGTTGGCTGACATGTGAGGGCTGGTGTGGTAATTTGCTCCATGCTTTTTGAGAGTAATGGCAGGGTGCATGCACTGTCTACCTACCTGTTCTGTGACACAGTTGCGGGGAATTGCTGCCACATGTTTGGGGGGGATGTTCCATACTGCTCTGCTGTGGGTCAAGAGGGCCTGGTGGGAGTTGTAGTGCTGGCTTCCAAAGCACAAGCCACCCTCCCTGTTAAGATGGCTGCCTCCCTATGAAGTGGAGCAGAGGAAGGGAATGGGCTACGCATGGCTCTTGGATGGGGGAGTGTTCCATCCTGCTCAGGGGTTGGACAGGGGAGCATGGTGGGAGTTGTAGTGCAGTCTTTCCACCCACAAAGACCCCTCCCTGTTGAGATGGCTACCTGCCTGTGAAGTGGAGCAGAGGAATGGAATGGGCTACACATGGCTCTTGGATGGGGGAGTGTTCCATCCTGCTGTGAGTTTGATAGGGCAATGCAATGGCTGCCACATGGTTGTGGGTGTGGGGAGTGCTCCATCCTGCTCAGCTGTGGGACAGGGGGGCCTGGTGGGAGTTGTAGTGCATACCCCTCCCTGTTAAGATGGCTGCCTCCCTGTGAGTTTGTTGTGAGCAACCCCCCCTCGCTGTTAAGATGTCTACCTACCTGTAAGTTTGTTGTGAGCAAACCCCCCTCCCTGTTGAGATGGCTACCTACCTGTAAGTTTGAAGAGAGCAATGCAATGTCTGGCACATGGTTGTGGGTGTGTGGAGTGCTCCATCTTGCTCAGCTGTGGGACAAGGGTGCCTGGTGGGAGTTGTAGTGCAGGCTTTCCACCCACAAACCCCCCTCCCTGTTGAGATGGCTGCCTCCCTGTGAAGTGGAGCAGAGGAAGGGAATGGCTGCACATGGCTCTTGGATGGGGGAGTGTTCCATCCTGCTCAGGGGTGGGACAAGAGAGCATAAGATGGCTACTTACCTGTAAGTTTGATGAGTGAAATACAATGTCTGGCACATGGGTGTGGGTGTGTGGAGTGCTCCATCTTGCTCAGCTGTGGGACAAGGGTGCCTGGTGGGAGTTGTAGTGCAGGCTTCCTACCCACAAACCCCCCTCCCTGTTGAGATGGCTGCCTCCTTGTGAAGTGGAGCAGAGGAAGGGAATGGCTACACATGGCTCTTGGATGGGGAGTGTTCCATCCTGCTCAGGGGTGGGACAAGAGAGCATAAGATGGCTACCTACCTGTAAGTTTGTGAGTGAAATACAATGGCTGCCACATGGTTGTGGGTGTGGGGTGGAGTGTGCCATCCGGCTCAGCTTTGGGACAGGGGGGCCTGGTGGGAGTTGTAGTGCTGCCTGCCTATCCACAAACACCCCTCCCTGTGGAGATGGCTACCTACCTGTTAGTTTGATGAGTGAAATGTAATGGCTGCCACATGGTTGGGGGGAGTGTTCCATCCTGCTGGGCTGTGGAACAAGGGTGCCTCGTGGGAGTTGTAGTGCTGGCTGCCTATCCACAAACCCCCCTCCCTGTTGAGATGGCTACCTCCCTGTGAAGTGGAACAGAGGAAGGGACTGGCTACACATGGCTCTTGGATGGGGGAGTGTTCCATCCTGCTCAGGGGTGGGACAAGAGAGCATAAGAAGGCTACCTACCTGTAAGTTTGATGAGTGAAATACAATGGCTGCCACATGGTTGTGGGTGTGGGGTGGAGTGTACCATCCGGCTCAGCTTTGGGACAGGGGGGCCTGGTGGGAGTTGTAGTGCTGGCTGCCTGTACACATGCCCCCATGGTAATGTTGCTAGCTACCTTTGGGGTGAATCAGAGGGAGTGAATGTTGGATCTGTGAGACAACTGTTGGGGAGAGTGTGGTGCACATGAATGCATTTGGGCCTAGGAGGTGTCGCTTTGCAGTTGTGCAAGACAGTACATGGCATAGTAATGGTAGACACTTGTTGGTACTTACCAGCCTCCACTCCTCCGGGTATTCCTGTGAGACTCTCTGGATGCAGTATGCAAATCACCTTCTCCTCCCATACGGTGAATGTTCGTAGTGGAATGGGAGGGCCACCGCCAGTCCTCTGAGCCAGCTCACGGTTCTTGTTGTTCTTCTCTTTCACCTTGCTCTTGAGGTCATGCCACCGCTTCATGATCTCCTTCTTGGAACGCAAGATGGTCCCTACTGCATTGACCTTGCTGACTATCCTTGCCCACATTTGCGTTCTGGTGGCTAATGGTGTCTGTTGGACCAGGTTTCCAAACAAATGTGGTTCTACTCTGATTACCTCATCTACCATCACTGACAACTCATTGTCAGTGAATTTGGGCATTTTCTTCTGTGACATGGTGTGCAAATGTGTGAAAAGTGCAGTTGTGAAGGTGGTGGTGATGTGTGTGGTGTGTGTGTGTGGTTGTGCTGGTGAGATGTGTGGTGATTTGCCTCTCCTTTGTGCTGTGGGGTTGGTTCCTTCAGTAGTGGAGTTGAGCAAAGGATTCTGGTCAGGGAAGGGGCTGGTTTTATACTCAGCTATGTGGGTGTGTCAAAATGGAGTATTGATGTCAGGTGTGTTGTGTGGGTTGACCTGGGATTTGTATTTTTTTACTTGCCATGGGGATGTGTCATTGGGGTGTGTTAGGTGTTTTTTGAGGCTGAGCCAGGTTAATGGGTACACTTGGTAGCCTTGTTGTGTGTTTTTTTTGTCGACCGCCATTACTGTTCCTGTGCGACCGTGGCGGTCGGAATACAACTGCCCTTCCGCCGGCTCTCCCATTCATCAATAGTTGCGATCGCGGCGGTCGGATACAGCGGATCGTTCCGCTGTCACCGCAATGGTATCCTAATTTAACGTGCGGTCAATCCGCTGGCCGTGCGGCGGTTTTGGGTCTTTCCGCAGCAAATCCGACCGCCGCGGATGGATTTTCACCTGCTCCGCATGCTCCTGGCGGTCTTTCGTGGAATCCGTCCGCCGCAGTCGGAGTTTCCTGGCGGTTCATCCTAATCTGACCGCCGGTTTTCCCGCGGTACATGCGGACGGTTAATTTCTGCTAACACGGCGGTCGGAATGGTTTTCCGCCCGCCATCGTAATGAGCCCCTTAGTTTGAGGTCTCATCAGTGCTCTCCAGTACAGCTAGGTAAGTGAAGGAAACAAGTATGACTTCCCTGGGGAGAATTTGTTTTGGAAGAAATGGTGTATTTCGCAGCACAGTTTTCACATATTAACAGAAATAATAAAAGAGGCTTATAAACCACACATTTACACTCAAAAGAGTGTTGTGGTGCTATTTGCAGTCTGCCTCTCTCTACATTTCTTCCCCATTCTTCTTCTCTGTAGTTTGTCTCTATCTCTTTACTGCTATAATCTTTTCTAATGTCTGTCTATTCTATGCTTTCTCAGTCTGCCTATTGTTTCATTCCTCTCAGCAGTTTGTCTTTCTGCTAAACTTTCTTTCTTTTTCCTGTCTCTTGATCTAAACTCTGCTTTCCCTCTTTTCTGCAGAACCTTCATTTCTTTCTTGTGTCTTTCCTCTGCTACTGTTCCTCCCTCCCTGCAGTGTTTCACAGTTTTGTCTCTGTTATCAGTCCTCCCTGCTGTCTGTCTCTCTTGTGTTATTCGTCATCTATGCGGTTTATTATTATTTCTCTGCTATCCTCAGTCTTTCGTGTTCTGACGTTCCTCTTTGCCATCTCCCCTATCCTCTGCTATCCATTATCTCTGTAGTATCTGCTCCTGTCTCCACTTAATCCTTTCTCAATGCAATCGAACTCTGTCCTGCTCACTAACCTTTCCTCAATTACCATTCCTCCCAGCTGTCTCTCCACTGCTAATCTTCCTCTATGATGTGCTTGATTTCTTAAACAATAATCCCTCAACATCTTCCTGAAGCGTCATAGGAGGCAGCTTTGAAGAACTACATGTTTTCACTGTTTGCTGACATTGTCACTTAGAGTGAGTGAAAAAACTGTGTGACTCAAACGATGTCTTACTTGTATACGTTATTTAGTGAGTGATGAGCAAGGCAAATGAATAAAAACAGCGACAGAAGGATTGAGGGCACACCGTCAAGTGAAAGTTTCACTACCATTCTTCGAACACAAAGTTAACCTCCCCAAACAATTGCTCTATAAATCCTTTTCAGCTATTTCACGGCATGTGTTAAAAATACATTAGATCATTCTTTCCATTTCAAGGTGAATACGTAGGATGATCAATTCTATAAAAAAAATATCACCTTCAGAATAATGTGCTAATCACCTAACAAAAAAGCATTTCACACGGTCAATGAAATCACTTGCCACTGTTACCGAGCATGCACAGCAGGAAAGATCATTCTCTGGTTTACTGCTGTGCTTCAGGTTCCACAGTCTGTCACGTCACCATGCTCTCTCCTGGGATCTGGCCACCAGTGTATGCGGGCAGGCCTCCTTTCTGAAGGCTCCATGTGATCCTGTGTCCCGACTGAGGAAAGCAACACATGTCCTCCCTGCACCCCACACTAGTCATTATAAATACACAAAGAGGCCGGCCATTCCATCAGTAGGTCCTAAACTACACATACACTTAGAAGTGTCAGAAGTCCGATGTGCGGCACTGCATGTCACAGCATTATTACTGTCACTAGCACTTATCTTCGAGGATTCGGAACTCAGGGGACCCCTCCATTATTATGGGCTCTGAAACAAAACAAGAGTGTCACTGGCCGAGACAGAAGCAGCGCCTCGTACATGTTATGTCAGCACAGACTTCGATAGGGCTGCGATGCCCTGTATACTAAACTGTGTGGAGGCCCCATGCCTTCGTCTTCCCCTTACACTGTCGGTTCTATATTTTTGCATAATTACCAAAACCAGACTCAAGGAGCTCTGGCAACAAACTACCACCACCAACACCCCAGCCTCAGCAGTGTTTACAAGGCCCTTGTGATGTATTATGTGTCAACTTAAATTGCTCCAAATATAGTTTGTTTCACCCAAGGATGGATCCGGTTATAGGTAAGTAGGTGGGTATGAGACCACAGATCACCTTCAGGAAGGCACCATCAATGAGGGACACGTGAGGAAAGAGGGAAGTGATGACAAAGAAAGAACAGAGGCTAAAACCGGAGAATGCGTTCACAAAATATAATAAATGTAAGGCATGTGTCTATGGCATTAACACAACAGAGAGTGTTACAAGCTTTAATAGAGACATCAAGAGAAAAGCAGCCCTGAGCTGTAAGATGGAATGTGTAATGGATGTGTGTTCTGCCCCTGTCCCAAAACCTATGTGGGCAGCGCTCTATTGCCAGCACATGAAAGAGTCCAACTCCTGTACGCCCATTACGCGGTTATAATATCACGAACCACCCACGGTTTACAGTGTTTGAATGAACGTTTCATTCCATTTATAGAGGACAAACATATGAGATTGAACTGAACTAAAATATTTGTTATGACAATGCAATGCACTGTGTCTGCCCCCTCCCCTCCCGACATCCATCCATGCGACAAGGCCCTAAGGCTAAACAGGCCTATATAAGTTAAAAAAAGCCCACCTGGGCCTTACCTGGTGAACTGCCCGACTCCCGAAGTCCCGAGGTCACAAGTAGTCCTACTGTCCTAGTACTCCAGATAGCAACCTGCAGTGCTGTGCACAGCGGCATGCAACCAGGACTAGCTCGGGCTCAGCTGCTGACGGCACTTCAGTAATGTTGAATCCAATTCGGATTCAGACTGCCTAGGGCCCTCCGCTCCAAAAAACATGCAGTACGACTGTCTGTCTCGAGTGACGCAGACAGTACTGATAAAATGGCTTCCACCACTCTTATTGATGAAGATTCACGCGCGGGAAGCAGTCTCATGTCGAGTCTGCACAGACTCAATTCCTTGGCTTCCCGCCTACCACACCCTTTCCCAACTCGTCACAAGGTGGGTCCCACCACGCCCTGTAACGAGTTGGGAAGGGTGGGGTGACACGCTCTCCACTCTCTGATTGATGTGGAGGGTTAGCGATACCGGGCTTGTATTTAAAACGCCTGGGGCTAACTTTACCTCCATGCCATCAGGGAGTGAAGACTGGGCCTCGAAACTAGGTCTTTGACCAGCTGATGACCTCACAGGTTTCAGGGCAAACACTTAGGCTTCTTTGGGCCCGCCCGGGGAGCAAGCAAGCTGTCAAGCAGAGTCACATGACAGTGTCCACAAATGGTAACTGGACGACGGCGGTGGTGAATGGGGCAGAGAGTGCCCCGTGTTCTAGTAGTAACTAGTTAGTAGACCACTACAATACAAAATAACAAAGAGGGTATTTTTTTATTAAAACAAAATAAGAGCATTGCTATAATACTGTAGAATGTAACGGGGGTGGAGCCCCGATGCCCTCAGAGAGAAACCGCCACTGGCCAACAAGAAGGAGCACGATTACACTGTCCAAAAAATCTGTGCTGCCATGCAAGAACCATGCAAGAGGCAAACCTTACACTACAATTGGACAAATTGAATGCTACAAAACCAAACTAAACTTCGTCGGCCTCAAGTTCTCAGTACAGGGCAAGAGGCCAGACCAAAGTTGAAACAGGAGTTCACTCCCTACTTTCGACCAATGTAAGTGCACTACAATCTTTCATAGACATGGCAAGAACTCCACCATGTCCATCAGAGACTTTGCCATAAGTGCAGCTTAGAGTGACCTCACAAAACCGATACAGAAAATCTATAGTCAGCAGAGGGTGACAGTAAATCAAGAGGATAAAAACAAAGATCTCCAGTGCCAATCACCCTGCCAATTTCAACACAAGACAATAAGTTAACAGTGGATTCCAGGACAGTTGGTCTCATTGTTATCCTGGTGCAATATGCCAGCAACAGCTTATCTTCCATGAAGCAAGTGTACTCAGAACCTGAGAAAAATGCTTGACCAGGGCGTTGGAAACCCTAAAGCAAAAATGCCTATGCACATTGAGCTATGGGGAATTATCCTGAAGGGCTATAGCTACTCCATAAGTTAGGAAAGGGCAAGGGATAGAAGATCACAACGTGGTTGACTACATCTTCTGGTCTGAATGACATAATGCAAACAACCATACCTTTATCAGTGCCACTTCATCAAATTGCTGAGGAGACAGACACTGACAACATCCTACAGTTTGTAAAATGCCTCATTTTAACTCACAACTGGAGGCATGTACAAGTCTCTTGAATGCATGACCAAGGCATTGATGCCTCTGATACTGATGCATTTCAGTATACTTGAAGATAAGTGACAGTAACTCCTCCAATTGTCATCATACTGAGAGGATTATTGCCCCCAAATGTCTTAGGCAACCTTGGTAGACCTGGCACACAAAGAACACAGGTGGGCAGTAGCCACAAAGAAGCCACTGAGAGAAATAGCCTGGTACCCACACATGGGCTCATTTGTGGAAGCAGCACTAAAAGACAAGGAAAAAGAACTAATACAGATGGATACCATGCGCAAGCAAATGATAAAGAGGCGCGTCAAAAAATTAAGAGGTTCCAAAGACACATCATGTGAGATAGAACCCTTGGAAGATTTTGAGGGAAGATCATGATGATGTCAAGATACTGCTACTAAAATGAGGCAGAAAAAACTTTGGCAGCAGGGAGCACAGTCAAGAGGTGGCGTGCTGCCTGAGCTCCCCAACAGCCATCCAATGGATCCCTGTCTCCCGCACAATCCTCACAGCTAGTGCTACAGAAGTTACTGTATGGGTGCAGACCCACTTTTGCTGAACAAGCTGTGAGATCCCAATGGTACCTGAGCTACAAGCAGTGGTCAATGACATCCTTCTGGCCCTGGAAATCGGCATGAATAGAGCTCCAGGAGGACAGAGGGGGCAGCAAGCACCAAGCTATTGACCTTACTCCACTGTGACATTCCGAATGGCTTTCAACTCATGTCTCCTGCATTGAAACTGAAACAATCCTGAATTGAGATGGATACAATGTTGTTACAATGTGCCACTATCTTGGCTGTAGAAGAACTTTATTAGCTGTACAAGAGTTCATCATACTGCTTTAGTATTATTTCAGCTGTAATTGACTTTAAACCTGCTTAACCTCTGAGTGCTTGTGCCAATAGCCCAGTCAGTGATGGCTCTACATTCCTTAGGACGTTAAAGCTTTAACTGCAAGGTGAAAGGCTAAATGGCTACAGGACTAAGATGTGCCTTTAAATGTTTGCTATCAAGTTTTGCGCACATTGCATGACTCTCCGATGTGGCAGGCAGCTCTGTGTGAAGAGGGCAAGCTGTCTTTTTTTATACTGGAAGACCAGAAGATGATTGTAAAAATCAAACCAAAAAGAGAAGTGTCAACTCAGCTAGGTTCAAGAGGGATTAATCGCCCTAATACTGCAGTAGAGACTCCCTAACAGGGCCTAGGAAGCGTGAGCTTGTGAACAGAAATGAATACTATTCACATACATATGAATACTGGGGAGAGGAGTTGGCCTAACGGCTAGGGCGGTCGACCTCGAATCTGGGGAACTGGGTTCAAGTCTCGGCAACGACACTGAACATCCTGTGATTCTGGGCAAATCACTTAATCTCCCCGCGCCTAACAAAAATGAATGTGTCCTCACGTAATGCAACTGGTGCTATGTAAAGCGCTCTGATACCTGATTTGGGTCAAGTTCGCGCTATATAAAACTCTGTAAAGAAAAAAAAAAATACTGCAACCCTACACGGGCTTCACTCCATTCTATCTAGCCTATGGTCAGATAGGTTTCGTAGTTTGAATATCCATATTTCAGTGCTACCCAATAATGATAGACTGGGGTTGCTGAGGCCAAGATGAATTCCACTGGATTTTTTGAATAAACAGGATTGCTCCTGACCCACAGATATCCACAACTACACCCTGTATTCAACTAGTTGAGGGGGTTGTAGCCTTGAGAATAAATAGGGCCTGCTCAGAAAGAACTACGGAGGAGACGGTTATACTAGATTGAACAGATTCTATGGATCCCTTGTCCCTCTACTCAGATCTCAAAGGTATGCAGGAGAAATCCAGTATGCTTACAGTGAGGTCAAAATCACATCAACCTTGCAGTCAAGCACTGAACTTGAGACAAGATACCCCATGATTTTCAAATTGTTCAAGCTGCACGTTGACAGTAGCTGTCCATAGGATGACAAGATGAGGTAAGTCTATTATCACGTATCTCCAACTTGCATCAATACAGTCCAACAGGTATCTGACAGAATAGTGTCAACATTCTAATTGAGTTCCAGTGGGACATACCAACAAGGAAAGGAAGGGGGCAGAGGATTGAGTGAAGAGATTACAACACACTGACCCTGTAGCACTATCAACTATGGACAATATGGGTCTCCTGATTAGGACCACTCTGATTGACTCTCAGGTCACAGATGTACAGATCATGGTCCAAGGGATCAGCTAGAATATATGCACAATCTATGCTTGAAACAATTAATCAAACTGAGAGTGGCTGGGCACAAATGCCTTGCTCAAACCATTTCACTCCATTGTTAGGAGTGCTGGAGGTTAACAGTCAAGAACAAGCAACTAATCCACCACAAAGGTCTGAGTCTTTGTAATGTCCACAGACCCCTTCTGATCAGGCCCCTGCTGACCATGCCGATCAGAGCACTGATTCCTAATTTCTTTCTGAATCAGATAGGTTGCACGCATCCAACTCATCAAGCTACTCAGGCAAATGTTTAAATGTATCTTAAAAGAAGTCAAAATAGTCAAAAAAAGTTATGTGGAAAAGACATCTAAGGTAGAAGCCCTGACTGAGAAGGTAGAGGCATGGATGTCAAATTGATTCATTTCATGGCTGGTCAACAAGAGTTGCTCCTGTCTTGAAGAGAAGATGTTAGCCGAATAGACCAGCAAATGAAAATACAAGTCAAGAAATGTCATGGCCTAGAGAACCAGTCTAGATGATCCAACATATGTAATAATGGGATACCAGAAGGCTCAGAAATTGGTCAACTGGATATAATCAATTGGCTATTGCAGTTGCTCCTGCACACAATGGGTGAAGAAGAGCAAGTTACTTACCTTCGGTAATGCATTATCTAGTAGAGACATAATCTAGCTGCAGATTCCTTACCTTTGAATTCCCCAGGTGTCAGGCTGGATCTGGAAACTTTTGCGAAAGCAGTACCCCTGCGTGCTGTTGGGTGGCTCCATTTGGCTGTTGTCGTTGGACTCGTTAGCGTTGGTTATGACGTTGCGGTCACCTATGTAGGCGTCACCTAGGTGCACGGACATCAGTTACTTTTCACTTTTCCAAGCCAGAAGCGCAGAGTCCTGAAGTGAACTGACTTGTGTGTGTCACAACTAAGGCCCAGAAAAGGGAGCAACCCTAGCCCTATCAAATGAGTCTACAGAGCGGGAAGGCATGGGTGGGTCTGTAAGGAATCTGCAGCTAGATATTATCTCTACCAGATAATGCGTTACCAAAGGTAAGTAACTTGTTCATCTGATAGAGACTTCTAGCTGCAGATTCCTTACCTTTGAATAGATACCCAAGCCCTACTAATCTGGCAGTGGGCTGCAGACTGATTTTCTACATGGAAAAGTCCTGCAGGACTGAACGGGCAAAATGCCCATCCCTACGGACCTGACTGTCGAGGCAGTAGTGCTTGGCAAATGTGTGCAGAGACGCCCATGCTGCTGCCTGGCAGATGTCCAGGACTGGGACACCCTGAGCCAATGCCGTCGTCGCAGCTTTTCCCCTGGTAGAATGGGACTGTAAGCCCTCGGTAGGCTGCTTCCTTGCAAGGGCGTAGCTGATTTTAATGCAGATAATGACCCACGGTGAAATAGTTTGTTTCTGCACTGCCCGACCTTTTTTAGCTCCCACGTAACCCGCAAAGAGTTGGTCATCCACTCAGAACTGTTTTGTGCGTTCAAGGTAGAATGACAATGCTCTTTTTGGGTCCAGATGGTGGGGATGCGGATGACCAAAAAAGGTGGGCAGTGTGATTGATTAACCGAGATGGGGTCACTACTTTTGGTAAGAATGAAGCACAGGTACGAAGCACCACCTTATCCACAAAAGTCATCATGTAGGGAGCCTTGCATGATAAATCCTGCAAATCGCTCACCCTCCTGGCAGATGTTATTGCCACTAGAAAGGCTGTCTTGATGGTAAGCAGCCAGAGGGGACAATTATGTACAACTCGAAGGGAGCACATATAAGAAATGTGAGGACCAAATTAAGGTCCCACTGCGGTTGACAAAGGGCATAGTTGGAAACATATGTACAAGCCCTTTTAAGAACCTATTTACAATAGGGGACTTGAATTAATAGGGTTGGTCCGGCAGCCGCAAAAAAACTGACAGAGCAGAAATATATCCCTTGAGAGTACCCAAAGCAGAGCCCTGCTGAGGAAGGGTAAGAATAAAGAGAAGAATATTAGATAGAGAAGCAGAAAGAGGGCCAATAGACCTTTCTGTACAATATTTTACACATTTTTGCCAATGGCAGGCGTATACCGTCTTAGTGGAGGGCCGCCCGGCCACCAAAATACCATTACATAATTCGGGAGGAAGGTCGAAAGCTATCAACTGTCGCCACTCAATCTCCATGCATGGAGGCAGAGAGTTGACAGGTTCAGGTGGAGAACCCTCCCCTGCTGCTGTGACAGAAGATCCTTCCAAAGAGTCAGCCTGATCGGAGGATCGATGCTCATTCGAAGAAGCTCTGGATACCAGACTCTTCGTGCCCTGTCCAGAGCCACAAGAGTGACTTGGGCCCAGTCGCTCTTGATCTTCTTTAGAACTCTGGGTAGAAGTGGTATTGGCGGAAAGGCGTACAGGAGGCCTGAGCTCCACTCACGATGAAAAGTGTTGCGTAGCGATAGACGCCTGGGAAACTCCAGCACGCAAAACTGCCAACATTGCGCGTTCTCTTCGGAGGCGAACAGATCTAACCAAGTCTTTCTCCACTGTTGAAAGAGACCTTGCGCCACCTCTGACTGGAGATGCCACTCATGATCCACTAGGCATCAACAGCTGAGCTTGTCTGCCATGGCGTTCACAGATCCTGCTAGGTGTTGAACCACAAGGGTTATGCTCTGCTGTTCCAGCGGTGTCCAAAGATGCAGGGCCTCTTCACAAAGGGTCCGGGACTCCACCTTGCCCTGCTTGTTGCAGTACCACATGGAGGTGGTGTTGTCCGTGAACACCTGCAATAACCTCCCCTTGACAGAGGGAAGAAATGCTTTCAATGCTATCCAGATCGCCTGAAGCTCCAACAAGTTGATGTGGAGCCCGTACTCTGCCTGAGACCAATGTCCCTTGATCTCCACCTCTCCCAGATGACCGCCCCATCCAAGGAGTGATGCATCTGTCACTACTGTGAGATCGGGTTGGGGAAGAGAGAGGGGTCTGCCTCTTACCCAATCGCAGTTCGTCAACCACCACTTCATGTCTTATGCAGTTACCTCTGAGATTTGGACCACATCAGAGAGATTCTCCTGATGCTGCGCCCACTGGAACTTCGGGTCCCACTGTAGAGCCCGCATACGCCATCTGGTGTAATCTACCAACAGGATGCAGAAAGCCATGAGTCCCAGCAGTCTCAGAGTCATTCTCACCAAAATCCAGGATAGAGGCTGAAACATTGGTATCATAGCCTGAATATCCTGGACTTGCTGCTCGGGAGGATAAGCCCAAAACTGCACTCTGTCCAGAACAGCTCTGATGAAAGGGAGCATCTGAGAAGGAGTCAGGTGTGACTTCAGCACATTTATAGAGAACCTCAGCGTATGCAGGAGGTTCGCCGTAGTCTGGAGGTGGGAGATGACAAACTGGGACGAATACGCCTTCAACAGCCAGTCGTTAAGATAGGGGAAAACTGACACCCCTAACCTTTGCAGATGAGCTACAACCACCGCCATCACCTTGGTAAACAGCTGAGGTGTGCTGGTAAGGCCAAGTGGAAGTCCATGAATCGAAAGTGCTAGTGGCCTACCAGGAACAACAGGTAACACCTGTGGACAGGCAGGATGAGGATGTGAAAATACTTATCATGCAAGTCCAGCGCTACCAGCCAGTCTCCTTTATCTAGGGCAGACAAGACATGAGCCAACGTGAGCATTTTGAATTTTTCCTGTTTGAGGAAGAGATTGATGGTCCAAAGGTCTAAAATAAGATGAAGACTTTGTTCTTTTTAAGTATCAGAAAGTAGCGGGAGTAACAATCACTATCTACTTCTGAATTCGGAACCCTTTCAACAGCTTCCATGTCCAGGAGAGCTGTAACTTCCTCTCAGAGTAATGCTAGATGATCCTCCACCAGCCGTTCGTGAGTTGGCGGTAAAGGAGGAAGAAAAGAAAGAAAAGGAAGAGAGTAGCCTTCCTGAATGATCTGCAAGACCCATTTGTCTAATTTTATGGACCTCCAGCGGAGGAGATGTGTTGAATTCTCCATCCAACTGGAGTAACAAGGCCTTGCAGAACCAAACTAGGAATGCTAAGAGGCTACAGCTGCCAAGGGCTGGGTGGCAGACGACTTCTGGCTACAATTCTCAGGCCGGAATGAACTGCTTCCAAGTCCTCGCACAACTTGGAGAGTCTGTGCAATGAGGTGGCTGGGATATGGTTGACGTGGTTAAAAACCACTTCTATTGCCATGAAAGGGGCGAAAGCTAGACTGGCCATGAGTTGTAACTGAGAGGCCCAAGGATCTGGCCATAGCATGAGATTCCTTGCAGCGCTTCAAGGCCGAGTCCGCTTTCTCACCAAAAAGATGAGTCCCGTCAAAGGGCATGTCTATGAGATTAGCCTGTTCATCACCTGAGAAGCCAGTTGTTCTCAGCTAGGCGTGGCGCCGTAAGGCCACCATCGACAAAACCGCTCTGCCCAGTGAGTCAGTCGCGTCTAAACCACGCATAATGGTGAATTTTGCTGCATCTGTCCAATCCTTCACTGCATTGGAACGCACAGCTCGGGCATCCTCTGGAACCTGTGGCAGCAGTTGCGCAACTGTTTCTCTAAGGGGTGTGCAAGAAATGGCCCAATAAGCATTCAGTATTCACCGACCTCAATGCCAGGCTGGTAGAAGAAAACATCTTCTTCCCAAGTACGTCCAGCCTCTTGGATTCCCTATCTGCAAGAGCAGAAGGGAATGTGCCAAGGGACGTTGAAGCCTAAACAACTCTAAGTGGTGACGTATTGGCTGAGGAACCTTGGATCGCCAAGTGCAGTGCGATGGCGGCATGCAATTGTCCTGTTCACAGGAGATCCTGTGGTAGGCTTGGACCACGTACCTAAAAGGACATCTGCTAGTGCTTCATTAAAGGGCAATAGGGGTTCGGAAGTGAAAGCCCCAGGCTGAAGCACAGAGGTCAAGAGACTAGTCCTGACCTGCACAGAGGACATCTCCAGGCTAAGGACATCTGCTGCCCTCCTCACCACCATCGCATAAGATGCCCCCTCCTCAGTAGCCACACTAGGTGGAGAGAGCATACTAGTATTTGGAGATATGTCCAGTCCACTGGCTTCTCCAAGATCCTCATACCAGTCCAACTGTTCCACAGGAACGTCCAACTGTTGTTCTAAAGGGTTCATAGACCCCTCCCAATACTCACCCATGACTGAAATTTCCTTAAAACTCACAGGCAAAGACGTAGAACCTAAGGACCCAGCTGGAGTCGATGTTGAGTGATGTCGATCCGACTCTTGAGTCGTCGGGTATGAGGATGGGTCTGGCCCCATCGACTTGGGGTCCGACATTGAGGAAGGGCGAGTTGGCACGGCCGGCGTCGACCAGGATCTGGAATCGGATCCATGAGACCCCACTGGCACCCTGGCCAGACCCGACAGTGTAGAACCAGGTGGGGCCTTCTCCGACATCGCGGACCAGAAGGCACACCAGAGGGTTCGGCCCGCTCAAATACGTGGTGCATTGCCTCGTAAAATTCCTTAACTTGAGCTGGGGTCGCTCTGGCTCCCAGAAACTGGGGAAGGCGTGGAGTCGAACCTGGCTTCTGCTCCGCAGAACCGTGCCTAGAGCATCAATGCTCCTTACCTGCCTCTTCGATGGGCGACAGATGAGGCAAAGTCAAAATCCATTTGGACTTCTTTTTCTTTTTGTGCCTCTTCCCCGAGTGTCCCAACGACCTCGAGTGAGAAGAAGAGGATATGGGGCTCCTTGAGTGGTCCCGCGACCTTCTCTTCTCTGACCGGGATCAGGATCTCCGAGGAGTCGCGCTCAACAGTGTCAACTGTCTGCGCACAAGGAATTTCAAAGATCACTCCTGCAAGGCCTCCGGAGCCATGACTTGGCAATCCAAGCACAACTTTATTTCGTGGTTGCGCTCGAGGCACCACAAACAGACGAGGCGGGGGTCGGTTACCGACATGGCGTGATGACAGGCTCCACACGGTTTGAACCCTGTACATTTAGATGACATTTTTGACACACAAGGAAAGATATCTCCAAAAAATGTTGAAAAAGGCCTGTCAAAAAAGAGACAGAGGGGAACTCTAATCTGGATCATCGCTTAACTGGTACGGACAGAAAAGAACTGATGTTCGCGCACCTGGGTGGCGCCAATATAGGTGACCACAATGTCATAACTGACACTAACGATGCAGACAACATCTCACATGCAGGGGTACTTCTCACCCAAACATTTCCAGATCCAGCTTGATGCCTGGGAAATTCAAAGGTAAGGAATCTGCAGCTAGAAGTCTCAAGCATATTTAAAAGTATGAATGGTCAACATCTCTCAACTGCTTGAGCTCATAGCTTTCCAACTGGTATGCCGAAATAAGGTACTAGACCCCATACAATAATTGCTTTTTTTAGGACTACTGGATAAAAGAGACTGTGCTCTCCATTGCATGGCAACAAAGAGGTTTCTCCTCTAACAAAGTACTTTGTTTCTCGATTTTTCTTGATTTAGCATGGAAACTGCCAGGAGGAAGAAAGAGTTCAGAACTATGATTCCATACCTTAAGGAACTGGCCATCTCTTTATCCCTTAGATGTTCTAATTTGAGGGTTAGTTGGAGCTGGGGGGCTTTTCAAGATTTGTCTAATCCTACTGATGCACTGCATTTTACCACTTCATTAAAATATCAAGGACCAAAGTAATGGTAACTAGAGTAGAAACTAATTTGTATCTCTCCCTTTAGTTTCAGATGGTGCTGGTGACGAGGGATCATTGGGTGACTGCCTAAGTCTTGTTCAGGATGCGCACTTTTGAATCCGTCAAGTCGGGCAGGGTGGACCAATCAGTCGACCGACAGGGCCCGTGAAGGGGGAGATAGGAGTGGTGGGAGGAAGCAGATTTAGGTAGGGAATGGGTGGTGGTGATAGGGAGGTTATCAAAAGGTAATTGTCATTGAACAGTATAAGTGTGTGGTGGAATACACTAGATGTACAACCGATTCAATTTATGTGGATCTATTTAAATATTTAATCATACTAGGATCATCACTTTGTTAATGGGCTCAAATCAAGCAGAAGAGGGCTTGTCAAGAGCCAAATAATCTAAAACCAGATATAGCATGTCTACACGAAACCTGAATATCTAACAAGGATATGTTGATTTACCATCGGGTTGGTGCGAAACTTACATGCAGCCTCAGTTAATGCTTTCATGAAAGAAATCGCAGTTTTATTATTTAAAACACATTTTCATATCTTGGGCCATATATATGAATAGGCCGGAAGATGTCTTATCCTCACTTTAAATATAGGAAACGCAATTCTTAATTTATCTTCCGTGTATGAGCCAATCAAGATGATCCCGGCCTTTTTATTGAAATATATTCAGCTCTATTGGACAGGTCCAGTGACTTTTTATTATTAGGGGAGATTAATTGTATACAGTCTATGACACTCAACACTACACAAAGCAATGCACACTCACCTATGACCAAGACAAGGAAAGCTACCCAATTACTTCCCGATAAATACAATCTGGAAAATACATGGAGGTGGCAGATTCCTAACAAGCAGGGCTATATCTTTAATTACCTAGTTTACCAACATTATTATAGGATCCATTATTTTTTAATTAGTAGAAGTTTTGCATGTCTACTACATGCGGACCACAAGAAACTCTCAGAAAGGGTGTCAGAAAATGAATCTACAATTGAAGCAATGAGGCCATCAGTCTCCAAACTGCAGCGTGTAGAAACAGAATTTCATAACGATGTTCAAAATCTTCATGACAGAGCTGAAGATGCAGAAATGTGATCCCACCAGAATAAAATTCGAATCGTGGGGTTCCTCAAAAGGATTGAAGGCCTAAATGCAGAATTCGTTCTGGAGGAATGGCTAAAGAATACAGTATTTCTAGGCAGTTACTCAGACGTTTTTTCAATCTAAAAGGCACACCGAGTCTGAGCCTACTCTCCACCCCCTGGAGCACCCTCAAGACCGATGGTGGTACGTTTGCTTCACTATCGCAGAAGAGATAACAAAATGCAAGTGGCAAAGAAGCATGGCCCATCAAAAATTGACAGATGAAAAGTACATATTTTCTTCGATAACTTTACCATAGTACAAAGCAAACATCATAGCCTTCTGGAATTTAAGCAAGACCTGAGATCATCTGAAATTCTCTATGGATTAATATACCCAGCGAAGCTCCATGTTGTTACAGGTGACAAACATGTTTGTTTATCCATTCAGATGAAGCATGGACATGGATAGAAAGCAAGGGACATAGCACTACTCGTATGCAAAGCAATCTAGAAGGGAGATTGAGGTAATAGATCAAACAGCGAGGCCCCGACCAGTTACTAAGAGGCCATAAAAAAGAACAAGCAGCCAGCAAAAGGGACAACTGGGTGAAAGATATTTATTCCACAATAGACCAACAGAGATCTGGACACTTCAGAAGAGCAAGAAGATATATCCTCATCGGACGATGAATCTACACCTTTGAAGGGCCCATCAGTTACTTCTATGACAGCAGAAGATACTTTCTGACACTGACGTCACTTAGGCAGAGGATACCCAGCAATGGGGCTGACTCTCAAAAGTAGAAAAAGACTGGTAGGAAAATGCTGCACAGACCGTACCCCGTAAGGTTGATGGGCAGCAGGGTGGTGAGATGGGTATCACCCCCCCTTAATTTCTTAAAATGTGCAACTAAAATAGGCCAACTATTATTTATTGTTATTGCTTCCTTTTTTGATTGTTATTGTTCAGGTGGTCATAGTATGTTTAGCAATGACTTGGGAAAGGGTGCATGTTAAGAAATTGACCATAAGTTATTGTGTACTCATAAGAAACACATTGAATCATGTCATTATTAAGGCTGCAGTCTATGCAACTAAGCTTGCTCATACATTTGTCGATGGGAAGGCACGTGGAACAGTCAATATTGTTTCACCTCCATTGCTTCGACTCTTTGCCGCTATTCCTGCTTTTACTGCCCCATCACATGATTGTCTGACAATCACTATGCCACTAGTACTACATTTACCATATTGGTAGCTTGCTCTAAGAATAAATTCAAATAAGGCCATCAAATGTAACTGTCTTACGAGGAATGGGAGAAGGATGGGTTTATAATATCACCAAGAATGCTAGGTAACCACAATTTGTTTTGTTTGTTTCAGGATTACCATACAGGAATCTCAAAAGATTTTAAAATATTCGCCACACCCATAACTTTTCGTGGCATTCTACATCATCGGGAAGTTTTCCATTTTGCCATTATAGCCTATGATAGTGATACATACTGCTTTATTATGGTACCATGGGACTCCCACTTCTATGATGGGGAATTATTCAAGCATGTGAATCTATGAAAGATCCAATACTGGAGAAAGGATTGCCTCCAGAGTCGACCAGAGAGAACACGATAGTTGTGCTACTTAAGCACTGTCGGAGACACTCTATATGTCAAGCCAGATAGACCGCTATCATTACTGAACACGGAATGCAAGATATTGGGTATGAATATTGTCAACTGATTAGTCCCATATCCCTGCTGGCCTGCTGCATCATGATCAATGAGGTTTTGTAACTAGTAAAAACACACAGATTAATTTACGCCAATGCCTTCATGGTATGGATCTCTCATACACAGCTAGTTGGGTCCGCCAGCACTGGCCTCTATTGACATAAAGAAGACTTTTGACACCCAAATATGGCCTTATCTGTAGTGCTGGCAACAATTGAAGTGACAGATCAAATTCTGAAATAGATACTGCTTTGTACTCACAGCCACTAACTAGGGTCCCTACGGTTACTAACTAGGGTCTCTACGGTTATTAGACAGATGACAAAGCAGAAGCATTACAAGACAGGATTGCCTTTATACACGGATGCTGCTCTTTTGTTCCTAAGAGATCCAGGTGCTAGCATGACTTTCATGATGGCAGTACTGATGGAATTTGACAATGTATTAGGTCTCAAAATAAAATGAGATAAATCTAGCCTGTTCCCCCTAGACCCTAAGGAATGGATACCTGACACAGGGACTCCTCTGAGATGGGAGACCAACACCTTCCAATATTTAAGACAACTGACTTATCACACAGAAGATGATCTTCAGAGTGGGGCGGGTAGTAAGTAACCTGGATAAAGCTGTAAGGAATATTGGGCAGCCACTCTCATTTTGGATTGCGCTTTCGATGACACCATTGGGAAGTGTGGCCATTGAATAAATGTTCAAATTGCATAGGCTGCTTTATTTCTTTGCAGCTATGCCTCTGGCTCTAAAGAAATAATCCCTTAAATAGCTACGGGCCCTATTGTAGGACATACAATGGGATACCCACAGGGAACGATTGTCAATAGAGAAGGTAAGAGGCCACTGGATGCGTGGTTATGAGAACCCCCAGTCAAAAGAGATATACTATATGGCGGCACAATGAATGCGGCTGTCAGGATGGTTGGTGGTGGATGTGGACCTCGTAGCTCGCTTTGGAAGTGTAAGTTCTTTGGAGGTTATCCTGGGAAAGGTAGAGCTAAATAAATCACACCCAAGAACACTGCATGCTGTCAAAGCATGTTGGGTGAAATACAAAAAGAAGCTGGATGACACACTGTTTGCACCAGACCTACATCTACGATCTGAATTAGAAGATATGGCCAAAATGCACCCTTGAGAACAAGTTTAGATTATAACAATTATGAGATCAGTTTTCAAACGCCCTATACATTTGCAGCCTTGCGAGAGGATTAAGGAATCCTTGCTGGACAATTTCTAACATAAAATGCTTAGTGAGTGCAATTATACTGACCTGGGGAGAAAAAGGGGAATGAACCCCACACCCCCAAATTTGAACTATTGCACACTCTCGTGATGCACGATGCATAATGTCGAGCGGTGACGACTCTATAACGCATTGGCCCCCACACTATGGGGCATATTCTCAAGAACGTGTGATAACCAACGCAAGTTTAGCTTAACGCAACTTCTCACATCGCAGTCCATCGCGGGAAAACAACGCCGTGTTAATGTAGCAATCCCAACCTGGCGGCACCATGCGATAGTCCCACGATAACGCGCCAAATGACCGTGTAAAAAATAACGTGACGCCCAAAAAATACGAAACACCAACGCGAATAAAGTTGCGATGAGGCCAACCTCGGAAAATAAACAGCGACAGGCCTGCAATTCCCACGTGCCTGGCGGGAAAATGCACCATAAAAGCCGAACAAGAAAAACACACCATAAACAAAATAAAATGCGTAGCAACATGGACGCACCTGGAACAAGTGCCCAGGTCAACGCTAACCCCACAAGCACCACAGACCACCAGCAAGGAACCTCTGGGTTGGGGAAGGCCAAGGAGAAGAGGAAGAGGAAGACGGGGTACAGTCCGCATGACAACCGGATCGTCATCACAGAGGTGACAGAGCACTAACAACAACTGTCCGTCTCCACCACCGTGTCATTGGCAACACAGACAGAAAAATGGCATTCCACCGTGAATTCAGTCAGACTGCCGAGGAGGCCAAGATGCGCTGGCACGAAGTCAGAAGTCAAACCAAGCAGAAACCCGCTGCCACCCAGAAGGCAGCAACAGCGATTGGAGGTGGGAGTCCTGCGCCACAGGAGGAGCTGGAGAAAATGGCGGACACAGTCATGAGTGTGGAGACGGTGCAAGGAGTCGGGAGTCCGGACACTGCTCGACATGACTTGACAAAATATTAACAGGGTGAGTAACTAACAGGGACTGGGGGGACGGGCACAATGGCACACATGCACAACGACGTGTAGCACACCGCACACCCACAACGAGCCTGGGTCATGTCCCTGATCCCCGTGGCACACTGCAGCACACATACAAACACCAAGTAAGCCCCCGTCCACTATGTGCCCGAAGGGGTCCCAGCCCACACAACACCAATTCCACTACACACATGCACCAGTGCGAAACACAGCAAAGATGCATATGCGAGAGCCACACTGACAATGCAAGTGACATCACATGACGAGCAGCATGGCCAGAGTACAATCACCATGACACTGTGCACGCCACGAGACTGAGGTGGCTGAGTGTGGACTACATCCGGAAGGAGCAGGTCACACCCTGACACATCCACGTGCACAAACAACCACTGATGTCAACAATACATCTGCAGACAAACAATGCACAAGAGAACAAAATCCGTCCAGGAGCACAAATGACCCCAGTCGCCAACATCACAGCACCTCAAAAGCACAAAAGCCAAAGGCACACCGCCTCCAAGGGATAAGGGGCAGCAAAATCACAGCATCAGGTGCGACTCTCACACAATGCAGCACACACACATAGCAATCACAGCACATCCACATGGACGGCAATGTGGGACACAGTGCAACACTTACACCACAGAACAGAGGACACAACTGGCTCCGCCTGTGCGTAGAAAATGGCCAATCACATCTGACATAGCTGGAAACTGAGATGAAAATGTACATGTACAACATCACCTACGTCATGTAGTCCAATTGTCCACTATCCCGCATCAAATAGTCTGCCAACCAAAACAGTCACAATGTACAATGGCATGCAGTCTGTATGTAAACCCGAACAATGCGTCAACATACATGCCAACACAATGTCAACAAGCATCTCTCCTTCACATTGCAGAGGGACAAACAACACCTCCTGCAGAGCAGACCAGACAGCCCATCAGTGATGCTGAAGAGGACCTCTACACTTCCGACACCGACACCCTACAACAGTCCATGGACATCTCAGGCAATGGAGCTCCAGGAGCAGGGCAGCCCCGCTGCACCGAGGACACACCACCCCCTGCACGGACAACACAGCTGGACGCACCCACCACCACGGCTGGCTCACAGCAGCCCACCTAAGCACATATCCCATTACAAGGCCAGCTGTCAGACTGCCAGAAGGGGCTGGCCGAACATGTGCGGGTGGGGTACTACCTCATGGGAGACGAACTAGATCCCATACGTGGGTGCCAAAGTCCCATCATGGACCACCTACCCACGCCAACGGAGACCCACACTGCGACAGGGACACATGCCTTTGCACATTTCCAGTACTGAACCACACCCAGAGCCACGTGATAATCACCCACACCCCCACGCCGGACTGGCGTACGCCAGCCAAGTTCACTCCTCCTACGTAATGGGTGGGGGACGACAAAGCTACATGTGCAATGTCCCACCCTCTGCCTGCGGTGACATGGCTGCGTCCTCTGCACACGGCACAATGTAAGGTTGAGGGTCCGGGGCCCTAATGCATACATCATGAGCACACGGACACACTCAGATAGTTTGTTGAACTGGCCACGAGCACATGCGCTCGACACCTTTATTGGCATGGTCACATGTACAGTGACGCATGTGCTGGATGTGTGTGGAGTGAGTGTAAGCCAGCCCGCAGGGAGTCGTTGGTGCTGGCAACAACTTGAACAGTGATCACAATTGAAGCAGAAACATAAAACATCAGCATAACAGAAAGAACTGTGAAGCATCATGGTGGTTGCCGGAGAGAGTACAGTGTTCACCCTACATGCAAGCAGAATGGTTCTTGATTTGTGGTGCACTGAGTTAGTGGCACCTGAGGAGCTGAGCAGGGTATCAAGCTGATGATGGCACCCACGACTGGTGTGAGCTACTCTGAAAGTCTGGCAGTAAGACACTTCTGACTCTGGCACCTGTTGTCTGGATTTGGTCCTGGCAGTGGTGGCGCGTGCATCCTGCGGTGATGCGACGTCCAGGCAGGTCAGGACTCGACTTGATGTGTGAGCCCAGGTGGACCGCAGTTGAGGGCGGAGGCAGCGGACAGCACAGGGCCACAGGCACATGGCGTTGATGACCCCCAGGCCATCGACCCAGAGGCCATCCAACATGCCACCAGACTGGGGCCATGATTTGAGCTGCACAGAGTTAGTGGCCCCGGATGCACTGCGGACGGCACAGGCACACCGACACGGGACGGTGACTTGCGGTGCAGTGAGATAGGGCCACGCGAGGTGAGCGGGTCCTCGTCGATGTTGAAGGTGAATGTAGCGGAGGTTTGCGGGGGACAGTGGAAGGTGTCCTCCAGGGCATGATGCAGAGGGCAGGAGCCGGCCGGAAGCGGCAAATGGAGGAATGGAATGCTACTGCCTCATTTTGGCCACATAGTCAGTATCACCGACATGATGATGAAGACAACCCCCAGTCCATGGACTCAGTCGCCAACAAATCTCAAGAAGAAAGTGTCCATGGTTGTCGGGGAACAGACTTAGTGGCCCCGGAGCTGGAAGGGGATGCAGTCTGCAACGAGGCCAGTACAATGATATCAGGTCTGCCATAAATGAATCATGACTGAGTTTCCAATGTGTGCCCAACTCGACCGATGTGTAGTCCGGAGGCAGCGGCCAGTGCGGGCCAACCGCTGTTCAGCAAGCTCCTCCTGGAACACTGACACACAGCGTTGAAATGGCATGTGGGGATGACTCATGGTTGACCGAGGCAGTAGCGACAGAGCTGAGCGGGTGTTTAGCCAGCGACTATGCCGTGTCCTGCCTGGTACGGACTGGCATGGATTTGTGTGGGGCCTGCAGGACCGCAGTGTAGTCCGAAGGCGTAGACATCAAGGGCCCACAGACACGTGTGGTTGGGATGCCATGCACATACTTTGTGTCACCACATCGAAGGGAGTATAGTGATATAAACTCCGCCATAAAGTGTGTACTCGGCCATTGTGTAATCAAGACTCAGTTCCAAATGTGTGACCTACTTGACCGCAGTGTGGGCCCGAGGCAGCGGTCAGCAGGGGCCCACAAACACATGTCGTTGGCCCGCGATGCACAGAGTTAGTGACACCAGAGCAGTTGTCGGCAGTGTTCGATCACCTCCGTAACGATGGTCCTTTTCTCTTCCGGACTGAACCGCGTCTTCCTCTTACTCGTCTCCTTGCGTACATTGATATGAACTCCGCAATGCAGAAAACAAGACTCAGTTCCAGATGTGTGACCCACTCGACCGCAGTGTGGGGTGAAGGCAGTAGTCAGCAAGGGACCACAGACAGGTGTAGTTCGAATGCTATGTGGCACCACATCGAAGGGAGTACAGTGATATAAACTCAGCCATAAGGTGTGTACTCTGCCATTGCATAATCAAGACTCAGTTCCAAATGTGTGACCTACTTGACCGTAGTGTAGGCCGGAGGCAGCGGTGGAGTACGTCAACGAGAAAGGAGTAATGCGGGCCTGTGTCACGGAGGCCGTGATGGTCTGAGGCGGGTGCCAAGGTCGCGGGCTTCGGGCTTGGAGCTTGCGCAGGCACGTGGTGGGCCCTCTTTGACACACGCCGGTGTCGGCAGGTGAGCAATGAGGCCTGGCTGCGCAGGGGCGGGCATGACGGGTTCCGGGACCAGCGGCCCGGGGTGAAGCAGGTGCACAGGATCGCAGGCCACACCGCTCATGGCGACGGCGTCGGCCTCATGGCGGGGTGGGAGGCGCCACCCTGGCAGGCATGTTGGGCATTCCGGAAGAACCATGGCTAAGTGCTTTTTATTCACACCCCTACGCTGGCCTGGCGTCCTCCGGGCCAGCCCACTCCGCACACGCTTACAGGGGGGGACGTCACAAGCTACATTTCCGCGATCTTCCCCACTGGCTGGGGTAGCATGGTTGCGTCCACTGTCCACTGTCCACTACACTCCAAACACCAGCAGTGCATGTAGACATGGCTATGTCTGTGGTCTGCATACTGCAGTCTGTCCAGCACATCTCCGCAACACTTGGCATTGTGTACATTATCATTCATGGGTCACTTGCCTCCTTCGCACATGCCTGGTTCCCACCTCTCCCCACATTCAGGTATTGTGTGGCTGAGGTGCCATGCAGTTGATGGCTCATGTACATGGCTAACCAAGGTTGCCACAGTAAGTTGTGCTGTTGTGTCTGGTGGGGGGGCATGTTGTTTGGCATGTTGTATGTGATTTTGTGACGTGGGCAGTTCGAGTTGTGAGTTGCATGATTGTGGAGTTGAGGTGTGTGGTGTGTTCATTTGGTACTTGCCGACGTGCAGTGCATTTCCATAGGTGCCATTCTGGTAGCGCTGGTTGATGTTGGACTGTCGGAAGATGAAGGGATCATGCGCACTGCCTGGGTAGTTGGCTATGACATTGGTGAGGAGTCCCCTGTGGTCCACTATTGCCTGCACGTTGATGGGATGCGTGTGCTTTCTGTTGGGGTATTGTGTGCGTTGTTGGCAGGGGGCACAAGTGGGACAAGTGTGCAGTCGATTGCCCCCAACACGTGCAGGGATCCAGTTATGGTGTATAGTCCTTGCTTGGTCTCCAGCTGTTCCTGCGCATTGTGGGGGACATATGGGTGCTGGGGTCCCTAGCTGGTGAGGCCATCCAGGCCAGGTGTGAGGAACTTGGATGGGGCTGGCTGTGAGAATCCTCCGACTCGGGCGGTTGTTGTTTGGGAGGATACCAGAGGCCAACAGGTGCAGCACAGCCAGCAGCTTTGTCTGCGGAGGGATGTTGGTTGTCCACTGTGTTGGTACCGTCAGCCTCTGGGCAATGATGTTCAGGATGCGGAGGATGGTTGTCCTTTTGGGCCTGTAGTGGGCATTGGCATTGTCTGGTGTTAGGTCTGTAGGGCTGGTGCATTTCCTGTATGTCTGCTGTCTTTATCTGCGCTGCCTCTGTGGTGGTCGGGGGGGGTTCCGTTGGGGGGGTGGCGGTCCTGGGGGTGGTGGCGGTGGGTGTTGTTACCCCTTCGGGGCTCCGGGGTTCGGGGCTCCGGGGTGCATGGTGAGTGGCTCCATGGCAACTGTTGTTCTTCCTGTGTGGCTCTGGGCTGGGCTCCCTTTGATGGTGCAGCTTGTCGTCCGACTTTACACCAGGTCAGAGCAGGTGTTAGTTTCCTGCTGCTAACGCGCCTTATCGCCTGTTTTGTGGTCTTATCGCCGATGTGGCTGGTCGTTGAGAATGTTGAGGTGTGGTGTTGTCGCGGGTTTTTGCTCGGGAACGCCTACTCTGCATCTCATTAGCGTTAGTTGCCTGGGTCATCTGTGGCGATGTTTTTTGCGAGTGCTTTCGCAGGCAAACTGGTGTTATGGGCTGTTAGCACCAGCTTGTGAATGGGGCAGTAAATTTAGCGCAACTTTGGCTGTGATAAAGTGCCGATAACTCGGCGATAGCTCCTTGAGAATATGCCCCTATATTTGCTCACATCCTCGATGAAGTTAACCTGGAGACATAAACTAGGCAATTAGCTTAACAGCATAGGGTAGACAAACGCCTTACAATACAATAAGAAAAGTAAATAGAAGCCTGCATTTTAAATTCAGTCAATTCAAATGCATGCAGCACACATCTCTCCCCATCAAAGCAAGCAAAAATGTACTCTGGAGTGTTAGACCTGGTACCATTGGCGTGAGTCTCCCTTCCATTTTTTTCTGATTGCCTCCTCTGTTTTTGATATGTGTTGCTGGTTTAGATGCTTTGGGCACTGTGCCACTGCTATTCAGTGCCACAGTGCATGTGCTCCCTATGGTAAATTGATGTATTGATTAGTGACTCCATGATTGGATTATTTGATTTACTTGTCAGACCCTAGTATAGTGCACCATGGGTGCCCAGGGCCTGTAAATCAAATGCTGCTGGTGGGCTTGCAGCACTGGTTGTGCCACCCACAGAAGCAGCTTGTAAAGTGTGGCTCAGGCCTGCCATTGCAGAGCCTGTGTGCAGTCTGGGACTGCCAAGTCGACTTGGTAAGTGCACCCACTTACCAGTCCCTAAACCTTCCCTTTTCTACATGTTAGCCACCCCTAAGGCGTGTCTTCGTCGCAGCTGCCTGCCGTCGCATCACCGGAGAAGCGTGTCTTCATCGCAACTGCCTGCCGTCGCATCACTGGAGAAGCGTGTCGCCAACACAAGGGTCGCCGTCGCATCACCGGAGAAGCGTGACGCCCTCGCAGCTGCCTGCCATTGCAACACCGGAGAAGCATGTCGCAGGGCCTGTCGCGGCTCCAAAGGTACAGAGTTTGCCGCACGGCCTTCGGGCATGCACGCATCATCTTCACATCGTCACATCGCATCAAGGGCGCACTCTCATCGCATTGCACCGGATCGGCGCACCGCATCGAGGCGCCTGCTTGCCGCATCGTCTTCCCTGCGGGCCCTTTGTTTGTTTTGCATTACGCATCCAAGGTACTTTTGTGAGAAACGTGTCGCATTTATCATCAACTTGAACTAAGTTACTTCTACCATCTTTAAGTCTATTTTAAGTACAGTATTGTGGATTTTTGTCGTTTGTGGTCTTGTGTTAAGTCTATATAAAGAATACTTATTTTTATAAAACCTGTGTGGTGTCAATCTGTAGTGTTTTCACTGTATTACTGTATGTGTTCACAAATGCTTAACACACTGCCTCTGAGATAAGCCTGTCTGCTCGTGCCAAGCTACCAAGGGGGTGAGCAGGGGTTATCCAGTAGTGTAATCCCCTTTCCCTGACTTAGAAGCAAGGGTCCCTATTTGGACAAAGGTGTATACCATTGCCAACTAGAGACCCCCAGTTCTAACTTTGGTGGTCAGCGGTGAGGATTCTGGACTTGCATTTGTGACTCATATACAGTGATTGGTGTACACTACTAGTGAGTGCAGACCAAACGCAACCACATACTTTTTTGGTAGAATTTTTTTTTCTCCTTGGACTGTTATATTTTTTCTGAGAACTGCCAATTCTTACTACCATGAGCCGACCAGCATCTGTTGCATCTATGGATCTAGATTTTGAGGAAGAGAGGTTGGAAACCTACAATGTGAAACAGCTAAAGCGCTTTTGGAAAAAATGTAAAATTGCTACCCCAGGCATTGCCAAAAAGGATGAATACCAAAAGGCGCTGAGGGCCTGGGTGGAAGCAAGAAATACCCCTGATCTGGTGGTGGAGCCAGTGGGGGATGCAGAGGGGCAGCTGAATATACCATTGATTCCAGCCAGGAAAGGGGTACCGTCCCCGCCTGGCAGTAGCGTCTCTTCCAAAGGCCTGTCCCCAGGAGAGCTGGAAGACAGGGAAAGAGACAGGGTGCACAAGCTGGAGATGGCCAGGCTCAAAATGGAGGGTCAGAGGGACCTAGAGGTCAGTAGAAGTCAGTCTACTGCTCGCGCTCTACAGAACGCTCTAAGATTTCTGAAGGGAACCGGGAAAGTGTTTTTACTCGTTTTTAAATGTTTTAACTTTTACCTATTGCCACAGATTTGCGTACCTTGCACAATTACTGCTTCCAACGCTCCGGTCCTCCGCGGCTTGTGCCGATTGTGTGGAGGGCGGGACAGCGCACTTTACTTCCTCACAGCTGATACCATTGCGCGCTGAGAGAGGGCGGGGTCAGCCTGACACTCCCCTACTTTAGCCGATGGGACAGCGGACGCGCAGCGGAACCAAGTAGAAGTCAGTCTACTGCTCGCGCTATACAGAACGCTCTAAGATTACTGAAGGGAACCGGGAAAGTGTTTTTACTCATTTTTAAATGTTTTAACTTTTACCTATTGCCACAGATTTGCGTACCTTGCACAATTACTGCTTCCAACGCTCCGGTCCACCGCGGCTTGTGCCGATTGTGTGGTGGCGGGACAGCGCACTTTACTTCCTCACAGCTGATACCATTGCGCGCTGAGAGAGGGCGGGGTCAGCCTGACACTCCCCTACTTTAGTTGATGGGACAGCGGACGCGCCAAAGGCGCGCCTAAGGCAAACCCATCTGCGCCCGTCCGCGCCTGGCCCACGTCCAGCGCCAGCCACGCTGCTCGTATCCACTTAGATTCAAGACTAGTGTGGTCAAGGGAACAACTCTATGAGTTAAATTCTAACAACTGCCTAAACCCAACATGCCTGGATCCCGATACATTAAAACTAAGTTCTATCGGCCAGAGCATACACTGCACTACGTGTTTTTTTGAGTTTAATAAAGAGTGTTTAGGGAAAAAGTGCAGTAGATTGGACATGGCTGGACTTTCTAGAACGCCGTCGGAAAATTCTAATTCTACACTAAATATCAACGCTTGTTTAATTAATTGTAGGTCCCTCCCTAA
This sequence comes from Calotriton arnoldi, assembly GCA_963921515.1. Lineage (NCBI taxonomy): Eukaryota > Metazoa > Chordata > Amphibia > Caudata > Salamandridae > Calotriton > Calotriton arnoldi. The sequence goes on from CAWUFW010000522.1 coordinate 90,867, forward strand.
ACATGCAGATGACATTTGGCTAACGCTGGAAACCAATGATTGGGACCTTGTATTTCTCACAGAAACTTGGTTGCGAAATAGTTCCAACCCTGATATTATGTTGGCTATTCCTGCTGGCTACAAAATTAGCATGGTTAATAGAGCTGGCAATAGACTGGGGGGTGGACTGGCAGTGATTACAAGAGATAACTGGGAGATTTCATACAAAAAAATTGATTTAACAGGTCTCTTAGAAGCTATGTCATTCAGTATTAAAATCTCCCCTACCTGCTCCTTTGCAGGAGTACTAGTATATCGCCCCCCGACTCCAAACCTGCTGAACTTTTGAAGCTATGTGATGTTATCGCAGATCTCTCACTGAAATATGTGAACTTTATAGTCCTCGGTGACTTTAATGTACATATGGACAATGAGCATTGCCCCATGGCCTCTCAGCTTACAGATGCTCTAAAAGGGCATAATCTCATTCAAAAGGTCTCCTTGCCTACACATGTAGCTGGCCACATGTTGGATCTTATCTTCACCAACATCCCGACTTTAACAACCGGAGACCCTCTTCCCCTTGCCTGGTCAGACCATAGTCTTGTACCATTCAAACTGTCTATGACCAAGTATACTAGTCGTACGAAAACGGTCTATGAGGACAGGAGGAATTGGAGGCAAATTACATCTGAAGCTATAAAACCTGTACTTTTAAACACCCCCATACCACTGTCCGGTGATCCTAACAGTGATGCTACTATCTTTAACCATTGGGTCACATCATCCCTTGACTCCATAGCTCCCATAAAAACTAGGAAACTGACTAGAAATAAGCCCACGGCCCCTTGGTTTACACCTGAACTCCGTCTAGTGAAAAGTTTCTGCAAGAAACTTGAGCGGATCTGGCGGAAAACCTACAATTTAGAGACAAAAAAATCCTACAGAACAGCATTAAAAAAATGTCATAGACAAAAGCGTAAAGCTATAAGGGACTACACCGCCAAACAAATTAAATCTTCAAATCACTCTGCCAAAGCAATCTTTAAGATTGTTAAAGATTTTACTAAACCTGATTCGATCAAAGTAACATTGTACCCTCCGTTACATTATGTGAAGACCTTTCAGCGTTTTTTCATGAGAAAATTCAAAACATCTATTCATCATTTTCCCCCAGGGAACTATCTATTGCACCTCTGTCCCGTGCTTGCCCTCCTAATACCTGGTCAAATTTTAGACCCTTAAGTCCCGAAGTCTCTTTGACTTTGCTGGAAAAAACAAAATCAGGATCTCCACTAGACCCTTGTCCAGCAAGGTATTTTAAACTCTTGGCCCCACTACTTAACCCCAATCTAAATCGGATTTGGAACTCTTCCCTGGAAACAGGCATTTACCCTTCTGCCTGGAAAACTGCACTCGTTCAACCCATTCTTAAAAAAGAGGATGCAGATCCGGCGGATCTGAAAAACTTTAGGCCCATCTCCCTCCTGCCGGCACCTGCAAAAATCTTGGAGAAGGTAGTGGAGATACAGCTTTCTGAATTCCTGGAATCCAACAAACTTCTCCACGATTCACAATCGGGATTCAGGTCAGGATATAGCACCGAGACAGCACTGCTAGAAGTAGCTGAAACTGTCCAGGAGACCTTGGACATTGGGCACTGTGCAATGCTTGTGCTGTTAGATTTGTCTGCAGCATTTGACACTGTGTCACACAAGATCCTTCTAGATAAACTTAGACAACTGGGAGTTTCAGGGACCACTCTGTCTTGGTTTAGTTCCTTTTTAGAAGATCGATCCCAGAAAAGTTTGCTGCACCCTTATATCTCGTCTCCACGTCCTATAGTCTGTGGAGTTCCCCAGGGCTCGGCCTTGAGCCCGGCCCTATTTAACATTTATCTCGCCCCTCTAGCCTCACTGATTGAACAGCATGGTGTAAGTGTCATCTCATATGCTGATGACACTCAGCTGGTGTTCTCCTTCAGGGAACACTCCGAGGCAGCTTTCACTAATTTTAAACAATGCCTGATTAACATCTCAACCTGGATGACTGACAACTGTTTAAGGCTTAACACGGATAAAACCAAGGTTCTATTTTCTAACCAGCCATCCCCACCACCATCGGATCTATGGTGGCCATCTGAGCTCAACCCTCCCCCTCAGCCGGTGTCCTCTGCTAGAAATTTGGGTTTTAAGTTTGACTCTGCCCTTTCATGCAAGACTCAGGTAAACCAGGTCTCGTCCTCATGCTTATGGAAAATGAAGTCCATACGAAGATTTCTCCACCTGTTGCCCATGGAATGTAGAAAAACAGTGGTCCATGCACTCATTACCTCACAGCTAGACTACGCAAATAGTTTGTACTCTGGTCAGCCAGACTACCTGATCAGGAAGTTGCAGACTATACAAAATGCAGCCGCTAGGCTCATTAGAAATATCCCGATACGACACCATATTTCCCCCCATCTGAGGAGCCTACACTGGCTACCAGTAAAGAGGAGGATAGAATTCAAGGCTTTGACCCTAGCATACAGAGCAACCAGAGAAACGGGCCCACAATACCTCAGGAAAAGACTTCGCAAATATCTCCAGACAAGAAGCTTGAGATCCAATCATCAAGGCCTCCTAGTAATTCCCCGCTTTGCAAAAGCGAGGTTCGGTGGCCGTTCGTTCACAGTCAGAACCACTCGGCTGTGGAATTCCTTACCGGAACATCTTAGGAAGGCTAATTCTGAATCTGTTTTTCGTAAACTTCTAAAAACCTGGCTTTTTGGCCTTCCCTAAGTTTCTGTAGCCTGTGGCAACTTGCTTCTATTTCCTGTATCCGTTAGCGCCGGGACACCTCCGTTGGAGGTAGCTGTGCGCTCTACAAGCTCCAAATTAAATTAAATTAAATTAGAGAATAGCAGGTTGTCCTTGGAGAGAGAGAGAATGAAGTTGGAACATGAGAGAATGTTGAGAGAGTTAGAGCTCAAAGCAAAAGGTTTAGAACTCAATCCCTCTGGTGGCAGCGCACCATCTCTGCCTGCAGAAAGCAGAGTCCATATACCCAAGGATGTCATAAAGGAATTCCACAGACAGGAAGATATTGGGCAGTGGTTTGCAGCCTATGAGATAGCAATGTTGGCCCACCGGGTCCCTGAGAAGGATTGGGGAGCGGGGTTGTGGGGCCGCTTTGTGAGTGATGGGAGGGATACATTGTTAGACCTACCCAGTGAGAATAGGATGTCTTATGCCCACATGAAGGAAGCCCTGATGACAAGGTATGGTTTGACCCCAGAACTCTATAGACAGAGGTTCAGAAATTGTAAGAAGCTGGAGGCAACTACCTGGGTGGACTATCAGTCTTTCTTTTGCAGAGCTATGGATGGTTGGGTGAAGGGTAGCAAAGTGGATACTTTTGAAGCGCTCTATGATTTGTTTGCATGGTAGCACTTGTCTGCTAATTGTTTTCCATAGCTACGCCAGCACTTTATTGATAGCAAGTTAACTAACCCTAGGAAGCTTGCTGAGGAGGCGGAACACTGGGTAAGCACCCGGGTCCACAAGGGTCACGTGGGAGACCGCCAAAGGTGTGCAGGGTCCCCAGCAGGAGAGTGGCGGGACAAGGGCAAACAGAGGGAGTTCCAGAAAGGGCCCCAAAGTAGTTCCCAAGGGAACCAAGGGAAGGGTTCCCAGCCTCCCCCTGAGAAAAAGCAAGAGGCCTCGACAGGTAAACCTGTTCACAGGGGCCCCTCTAAGTGCTTCACGTGTGGTCAAATGGGCCACCGTTGGTATGATGCACAATGTCCCATGAGGGATTCCAAAGCACCACCACGTGCACCACCCCGACTGATGGCGAGTGTAGCCCTGGGGGGGGGAGATGGGTGCCCAAGGTGGGTGGGGTCCCGCAGAAATGTCCCTTGTCTCGCTAGCAGACTTTGAGATGAGCCCTGAGACCCAGCTGCCTGATAACACTAAAAAGTACAGGCAATGAGTGACCATCAATGGCCATAGGGTGGAAGCTCTTAGAGACACTGGGGCTAATGTGACAGCTGTCAATTGCCGGCTGGTGTACAGAGAGCAGGTTATCCCCCATGCATTCTTCCCTGTAGTTGCCGCGGACAACTCGCAGAGCCAGTGTGAGGTGGCTCAAGTTCCCTTTGAGTGTGGGGGGGGTCTCAGGTACTCTTCAAGTAGCTGTGAGGCCAGCCATGCCTGTTGATTGTCTGTTGGGCAATGATTTAGAGAGCTCCCCTTGGGCTAAGGTGGAGAGAAGGTCTCATTTGGAGATGTTGGGTCTGCCTGAGTGGGCGTGTGTGACCACTCGGTCTATGGCAGCCAGTAAGGGTGTTGAAGAGGTTCTGGAGCCTGAAAATATGGCCCAGACCCCTGCCTTAAAGAGAAGAGGTAGGGGGCGTGGGAAACCGGGCCCCATAGATCCCACGGTCCATGAGGAGGCAGACCTTGAGGGGGATGCCCTGGAACCTACAGGGGAACAAGTGGCCGAACTGAGGGACCTACCTGAGCTGACCCATTGGCAGCAGGAAGGGGGCCCTTCCAGGGAGGAATTTTGTGAGGAGCAGAAGAAGTGCCCTTCTCTTGTGGGTTTGCGGCAACAGGCCACAAACCAGGCAGCAGGTGATCAGTCTGGATCACATTGGATCTACTGGGAGAACGACCTCCTGTATAGCGAGCCTAAGGTTGCTGAGCCTGGGTCAGCCCGTGTGCTGGTTGTACCCGAGCGCTTCAAAGCCTTCCTACTGGGTTTGGCTCATGATGTACCTTTAGCTGGACATCTGGGGCAGAACAAGACCTTTCAAAGGCTTGTCACCCACTTTTATTGGCCCCAGATGCGCAAGAGTTCAGATACTCATTGTAGGACTTGTCAAACTTGCCAGGCAAGTGGGAAAAGTGGAAGGAAGCACAAGGCTCCTCTCCAACCTTTCCCTGTAGTCAGTACCCCCTTTGAACGGGTGGGCATTGACATTGTGGGGCCACTGGACCCCAAGACAGCCATGGGCAACAAGTTTATCCTGGTCTTGGTGGACCATGCTACCCGGTACCCAGAAACCATCCCTCTCAGGACAGTGACGGCCCCCGTGGTGGGACGTGCACTGATGGGGATTTTCTCCCGTGTGGGGTTCCCCAGAGAGGTGGTGTCAGACCGTGGTACAAACTTCATATCTAACTATATGAAGTCCCTGTGGCAGGAGTGCAGTGTTACATGCAAGTTCACCACTCCTTACCACCCCCAAGGTAATGGGCTGGTTGAGAGATTCAACCGGACCCTCAAAGGCATGATTATGGGTCTTGAGGACCTATGAGGCGTAAGTGGGATGTCCTCTTGCCATGCCTGCTTTTTGCTTACCGTGAGGAGCCACAGAAGTCCTTAGGGTTCAGTCCCTTTGAACTGCTGTATGGTCACCCGGTAAGAGGACCTTTGAGTCTGGTCAAGGAAGGCTGGGAGCAATCTCCCAGGAAACCTCCCCAGGATGTATACAATTACATGCTGGCCTTCAGGAACCAGACTAGGTGTTTCAGACAACTCGCTCAGGCGAATCTGGAAGCCAGCCAGGAGGAAATGAAGCGGTGGTATGATCAGAATGCCACTCTGATTGAGCTTCAACCTGGGCAGAAAGTTTGGGTCATGGCCCCTGTAGAGCCCTGTGCGCTCCAGGACAGGTGGACCGGACCATTTGAGGTGGTGGAGCGCAAGAGTGATGTCACCTACCTGGTGAACTTGCGGTCTCCTAGGAACCCTTTGCGGGTCCTGCATGTTAACCGCCTGAAGCCCCACTTAGAAAGGTCTGAAGTGGGCATGCTCCTAGTGACAGATGATGGAATGGAGGAGGAGACCGAGCCTCTTCCTGACCTCCTGTCTGCGACAGAGCAAGATGGGTCAGTGGATGGTGTCAGCCTCTGTCACACTGACCCCTGAGCAGCAGCAAGATTGTCGCCAATTGTTGGGACAATTCTCTGATTTGTTCTCCCTGGTTCCTGGTGTCACTGAGTGGTTCGTCCACGACGTGGATACTGGGGACAGTCCTCCTGTGAAGCACAAGGCTTACAGAGTGACTGACAGGGTCAGAGCTCACATCAAGGAGTAGGTTTCCAAGATGTTTGCCTTAGGGGTGATTGAGTCCTTTCACAGCCCTTGGGCCAGCCCAGTGGTCTTGGTCCCAAAAGCTGCCGCGCCTGGTGCCACACCCAAACTCCGGTTCTGTGTGGACTACCGAGGACTCAATTCCGTCACCAGGACTGACGCGCAACCCATCCCCAGAGCTGATGAGCTCATTGATCGGTTGGGGGCTGCCCGGTACCTCAGCACGTTTGATTTGACGTCTGGGTACTGGCAGATCGCCTTAACTGATGGGGCCAAGGAGAGGTCAGCATTCTCCACACCAGATGGGCACTACCAATTCCGGGTTATGCCCTTTGGGATGAAGAATGCCCCTGCCACCTTTCAGAGGTTGGTCAACCAGGTGTTGGCTGGACTGGAGGATTTCAGTGCCGCCTACCTGGATGACATTGCAGTGTTCAGCGCCAGTTGGGAAGAACACCTGCGCCACCTCTGGGAAGTGTTGATGGCACTGCAAAAGGCAGGCCTCACGATCAAGGCGAGTAAGTGCCAGATCGGGCAGGGTTCTGTGGTGTACTTGGGGCACCAGGTGGGGAGCAGCCAGGTGGCTCCCCTACAACCCAAGATTGATGCCATCCTGGCATGGGAACCCCCCAAGACCCAGACACAGGTGAGAGCCTTTTTAGGACTCACAGGGTACTACAGGAGGTTTGTCAAGTGGTATGGCAACATTGTTGCACCCTTGACTGAGCTGACTTCCAGGAAGCAGCCCAAGAAAGTGAACTGGACTGACACCTGTCAGAAGGCTTTTGATGCCCTGAACACTGCCATGTGCACAGCACCCGTGCTTCAGGCGCCCAACTTCTCAAAGGAATTTATTGTCCAAACAAATGCTTCAGAGCATGGTGTGGGGGCTGTCCGATCACAGATTAATGAGGAGGGCCTAGACCAACGTGTAGCCTTCATCAGTAGGAGGTTACTTCCACGGGAACAGAGGTGGAGTGCAATTGAGCGTGAGGCATTTGCTGTGGTCTGGGCACTGAAGAAATTGAGACCATACCTGTTTGGGACTCACTTCCGGGTTCAGACAGACCACAGGCCCCTCAGATGGTTGATGCAGATGAGGGGTGAGAATCCAAAGTTGTTGAGGTGGTCCATCTCCCTACAGGGGATGGACTTCACGGTGGAACACCGCCCTGGTACAGAACACGCCAATGCTGATGGTCTGTCCAGATTTTTCCGCCTTAGTGAAGAGAACTCCCAAGGGGTTGGGTAGTTCTCCCCACATTTCAGCTGGAGGGGACACGTGTTAGACCTAGTACCATTGGCATGAGTCTCCCTTCCATTTTTTTCTGATTACCTCCTCTGTTTTTGATATGTGTTGCTGGTTTAGATGCTTTGGGCACTGTGTCACTGCTATTCAGTGCCACAGTGCAAGTGTTCCCTATGGTAAATTGATGTATTGATTAGTGACTCCATGATTGGATTATTTGATTTACTTCTCAGACCCTAGTATAGTGCACCATGGGTGCCCAGGGCCTGTAAATCAAATGCTGCTGGTGGGCTTGCAGCACTGGTTGTGCCACCCACAGAAGCAGCTTGTAAAGTGTGGCTCAGGTCTGCCATTGCAGAGCCTGTGTGCAGTCTGGGACTGCCATGTCGACTTGGTAAGTGCACCCACTTACCAGTCCCTAAACCTTCCCTTTTCTACATGTTAGCCACCCCTAAGGTAGGCCCAAGGGCAGGGTGCATTGTAAGTAAAAGGTAGGACATGCCCTGGTGTGTGTGGCATGTCTGTCATAGGGTTTCTGCACATACAGAGCTATGCACAGGATAATAGGACCTTGGAATATAGCGGTGTGCCAACCATAAACCTCAGCACCCAAAACCCCAACCCAACTAGCCTTAGCGTCCCATTGGCTCCAATGTACCAATGCTTAGACAACCCAGAACACGGTATCTCTCTCTCAGGACTCGCAGAGGCAAGAACACTCTTTCGTCACATTCGTACCTGTCCACAACATGCGTATGAAGAGACACTGTATAGGTTAAAATGTTTATTTCAACTTACGTGCTCTAAGATACAGTACACGTGTCAGTACTAGTAGCATAATACATAAGAACAATATAATCAGCATAGTTACTACTCCATAGAATACGAACGGGGAAAGCATCTCATAAAGCAGTGGATATATGTCTAACTAACATTACCACCCTCCCCGTGCTGGAAGCCAGTTTATTATAATAATAGAAGACCTTTGGGCTTTGACTAGCGAACCCCCATACCTCAGTCTCTTGATGCAAAACTACATCAGCAAACAATCACAGCTCTTCTCTCTGGAAAGGTCGTCTCCAAGTGCTATCTTAGAGCAAGCGATCACATTATTAAAAGCACACTATTTTCTCAATGGCAGCTGTACATGGTGTTATGTCTAGGTGCGAGGGACGGGCCAAATCAGTAGGAACCAGGGAGTTGTTATTCGACCTTGTAACTGTTGTTCAGACTGAGCCCAAAAGGGAACAGGAGAAAAGGTGAGAAACAGAATATGCAGACTGTGGTAGAATAACTTGGCAATAACAGAGGGCGACAGAACAACATCCAGTAATAACGTGCGCAAGAGTCATCATGGCAGCCAGGCCTGCGGTGACGTAGCCAGACCTGCCAGGAGGCCATGAGCCACAAGACACCCTCCCCTGGACAGTCCATCGGCCACGACGAAAAGGAAGACAGAGTTCCAAACACCTGAGCAGAATAGAGGTGGTCCACTGACAATTAACGGCAAGTCAATCAATCCAAAAATGTGGAAGAGCAGAAAAACGCTATACCGTCCAAAAGGACATCATTGGAATCGTCAAAAAACGTAGACGCCATCCAGTCCAACAGGTCAAAGCTGCAGGAATGTTCTTCAGAGTATGGAGCATCCAAAAGCAATGCGGGACAGCTTGCGTGATATTCAATATAACTTTGTTGTAGGAGATCCTGAGCAGCCGCCCAGATATCCCATTGTGCCAAAATCCCCAGTGCAGCCGCACGCATCATAAAGCCAGCAGCGGAACAGTCCCGTTCATGGGCCTCTAAGGGACCCACCAACCGAACAAAATCCGGGACCGACAATGACGAATTGGAGAGGCAATAATCCATGGTCCATGTAAACGGACAGCGGATGCAAGACATCACAGGTTGCACGCAAGTGAAATACGCAAAGCGAAAGGAAAGGGTGTAGGACACACTGATAGTTGCCAAGGGCAGAACATCGAAGCCAACCAGAAGTCGCTCACGGAGCAGTTGGAGGCGTTCGGGATCGAGAAGGGCCCAGTGGAGTGCAGCCATTGCGCAGAAAACAGACCAACAGCAAGACACCGGCCGCCAAAGCGAGGATTAATGGGAAACCACCAAAGACGCTAGAAAAAATAGAATGAATGAATGCCGGTATCACACCGAAAATAGTTTGAAAGGTGGACACGAGGCCAGACCCCACAACCTTAAAAAAGTGCACCAGACCCTCAGTGTTTGATGCGTTAAAAATACGATGAATTAACTCCCCAAAATGTTGGGGGAGGTCAGTGTTCAAAAGGGCCTGTATTTCACTGTGGGTGCTCGCCACCTGGAGAATGAATGTCTCCCGGGCGGATGTGAGCATAACCTCCTCATTCAATAATAGGGCCTTTATTCTGCTCAACTTATTGAAATCTGCCTCCATGGTAGGAATGGAAGGCCAAATAGAGCTATCAACGATGTCGTGAGGGGGAGGAAAAAGCACATTCTTGCAGCAGACAACTCTGTGCGAGACCGTAACAATATACGGAATGCCAGCCTGTAGGCCACAACAGTCTTCGTTATTTAAAAGCAAATAGCTACCATTGGTAAGCAAAGTAAAAGTAGGAGAAATAGCAGGAGCAGGAATACCCTTTAGTACACATGCAAGATTTGGAACTGAAACGCTACAAGCCCCGTGCAATTTAATATGTTTACAAATAAGCGAATGACCCACAGTTGAATCACAAGACTCCCCGTGAGGAATACCTCCTTGCCGTCTCTAAGGCATTTATACATGAAAGGCAAGGACCAAAGTTCATGCAGGAAAGCACCACCCAAAGGCTGGAAACGGCCTACGGGATAATGTTTCATGCACGAACCGAATTCAAATAGGGAAAAAGGTAAAGCTATAACCCCATGAACTAGCCACACCGCAGAATCTAGTTCCGCTACAGAGAATGGTAAAGGATCCACTTTTTCAATATGTAACAAAGTGTACGATGCATCTTTCATGGACATGAACTGCTGTTTGTCAGTCAAATTAAAAGGCAGAAAGAGGGCAGTGGTGTTTAACAAATTCCAAGGAACTTTACCCAACTTAAGGGTTTGCAAAGTCCATGCAAACTGCATCACTGAACGCAACTGATTCTGACCATGATACAACATAGAGACATCATCTTGTACAATATCAACAACAGAGGATACAATATTGTTTAATGTGTAAATGCGGGAAGACAGGGTATTTATACTATTGTCAACAACAGCAAGCACCTTTTCCAAATTTGCTTGGTCTATTTCCCTAAGACGGGAAGCAGCTTCCATTTGTGACAGCTTCCAGAGCTCATTATACGCTTCATAAATGAATCTCTTCGGTCGGGGACCACGAGGTCCCAAGATAAAGTCAGATAAGTCAATAGTGCCTGATAGGAGGGATAAATGGTTCTTAACAGAGTCTAAGGACGAATGTTGTAACCATTGTTTACATAATTTACCAACTGAATACGTGGTCACAGTACGAGTTTCAGTAAATCTTGGATCAGGCTTGTCCTGTATGTAACCAGGAACTGTGCCATGAAAACGAAGTTGGCATGCATTAGATGATATGGGCCATGCCAACCAGGGTGACTGTATTAGTGCAGAAACGTTAAAGGAATTGTTCTGAAACTGAGCCTGTAACGCCATAAGGGACATATTAAAATGCAAACTATCATTTGGAAGACTCGACAAGGATGGGATGGTTGGCGCATTTAGTTGTTTAACGGTAGCCAACCCCCAACACGTGGTCTGATAAATGGAAGCATTTAGAAATAGAATTTGGGCTGGGATAAGGCAAGCACGGTGCAGGGCCTCAGTGCCCTGCACCTGCCATGGCTTCGAACCCCAAATTGATTTTAAATCCACTGTCTCTTTCCAATACTCATAACCACCCACCGCCAAGGCGCTCAAAAAGGAACCCGAATATAGCAATTTAGTGTGGGTCAACATTATTTTTTGAGTCGATGGAGATTTTAATTTAAAATAATAGGACCCAGGGTTCGATCGATTAAAATCAGTAAAATAGGTGAATTTATTTCGAAGAGTCTGGGAACTACCTGGTATGGGGTTTGGGCAGTGTTCCCATTGGGTGTAAGTAACAGGGCTGCGTAGTGCACTTGGTTTGTGGAGAAAATGATTGCCCCAATGCTGGTAGCAATACAAATCGGCATAATTCGCAGAATTCATATACAAGTCTTCAGCATTAAAAGAGGCATAATATTTTAAATCAGCAAACAATGCTTCAACTGCATGCACATCCCAATCATCAGAATGAATATTACTTTTTACTACATCACCCATCGAGACTCGAAGGACATTTGGTACATTAATAATTTCTGTCGGGCCATGTATTTGAAAGTTTACCGCATCCCATACGATGCCATCAGCAACTGGAAACGCTGAAATGTTCACAAATGTGTGGTCACGCTTCATGATGTGTGAAGAGGAATGTGGAGCCAAAGTTCCAGCAACACTGTTCACAGCAGAGCGTTCAGGTAAATAGTGACCATTGATGAGTAGAAAAAACACTGTGACAAAGCCAATGGACATGAACAAAAAAACAAGAAAAGTACCATCCAAATATATGTCCAAGGTGGAATCAAAAAATTGTCTCTAAACCAGGATACATAAAGACTAAACTTGGACGGGACTTGTGATGAGTTGGAATCTGAATCAAAAGAATAACGTGTCGGGCTCAGTGGCGTTGTTGGTTGGTGTGCCACCGACTCTGTGGCGGGATAAGTATATTCGTCCTCGGCCATGCAGGGTGATGCAGAGGGTTCAAATATATTTTCAGGCAAATCAACCATCTCCATGGTAACATCAGTGATTGTTCTTGCAGGCGTGCCTCGAACACTTGTCCGATAAATGGCAGGACAAGAGACCGCTGGTGTGACACTATTTAGGATCGGCCAAATGTTGTAGCTTGACATTTTCCACTGAGATGTATCTGTTTTCCTTGCGACCGGGAAGCGGTGGTAGGATGACTGTACGTGTTCCCTTCAAGCCCAGTACTGGAACCGGTGCACGAAAAGAGGGGCCGAATTCTTTTTGTTCTCCACCTTCTCTCGTACCAGGTCGCCAATCTTCGGAAGCCAGCCGGCTACCGGAATCTGCACAGCAGGGTCTGTGGCTGAAGGTAAATGTGCAATCGCTAGTTTGTCTCGGGCTTCTTGTAAGTCCTGTAACATAGTAGAATGATTATCTACATCGAACTTGGCGGATTGCGCCGCCATGTCTAGACCATCAAGGTCAGGCACAAACATTCGTATGCCAAAGAGCATTTCGTAAGGGGTCCGCCCACCCAGAGGCCTTCTAGGGAGATTATTAAGTGCACGCTGAACAGTATACAAGTGGGCCAGCCAGTTCCTGCCAGTACCTATAACTCTAGCTGTCAAGGATTGCTTTAAGTCACGGTTCATTCGTTCAACGATAGAGTTGCCCTCAGGCCTATACGGAGACGAAAATTTCACCCGCACCCCTAAGGAGCCCATTGCGTCCTTGTAAGCCTTAGAGGCAAACGCCGGACCTTGGTCAGAATGGAAGGTGCCGCATGCAAAAATTCCCACAAAGACTCGCAAATCCCTAATGACATTTCGTGCGTCAGCACTCCGTTGTGGCCAGACCCAGATGAACCGTGTGCACGAGTCCACTGCCACTAAGATATATTTATAGGCAGTGTCTGAAGAAAATGGACCGCAGTGATCCAAGTAAACACACCCAAAGGGTCTGTTCGAAATTGCAAGCGAGGTCTGCGGTGGTCTTGTGACTGTTGAAGGCTTGATCTGTTGACAAACGTCACAGGAAAGCACATAAGTACGTGTATCTTTGTATAAACCACGCCACCAGTAACGCTGCTGCAAAATGGAAATTGTCGCAGACACACCAGCATGCGCCGAAGCCATGCCTTCGTGTGCCGCTGCCATCAAGGAAAGTCTGCGGTCCGCGTTGGGGATCAGCCGAACCCCAACGTTAGGTATTGTTACATAAGGAGCCTGATCGGGACCTATCTGGTAAGAATATTTAGAAGGGAAACCTCTAGGGTAATTAATTCCTTCTTTTGTTGCAGCAATAGCTGCCAAGATATCAGTGTCTATTTTAGACATGGATCTAGTAACTGCTGCTACTGAACACGTGAGTACTGCTGATCTGGCAGCTTCATCTGCCAGACTGTTACCAACAGCGTGTGCGCCACTCGCTGATGGCCTAGGGTGTGAACCACCTGTGTGAGTGGCAGACGTCTTTGTAATTCTGCCACCCTAACCCAAAGCATTTTATGCTTGATTGTGTTGCCTTTAGCGTCTCTATAGTCATTTTGCGACCAAAAGAACAGATTGTCATTGTATGATTGAACACAGTAGTAAGAATCGCACACGATTAAAGTGGTCACATCAGGATTTACGAACTCAAGCGCAAGCACCAAGGCACGCAACTCGGCCAATTGTGCGGTACTGTCCCCGAGTGCCTGTGTATGCACCACAGTGGATTTGAACTTTCCGTTCACAAACGTACCTGCAACAATAGCACATGCGGCTGAATAAGCATGCTTGGAACCCGTGGCCGGTTGTGCCGAACCATCGGTGTAGATCACACAGTCGTAATCCTCAAGCGGCAATAAGGACAAAGGAGGAGGATGAATGAATTCATACTGTAAAAACTCCTGAGTCTGGAGAGAAGAGTCGAAAATGAAAGTGACATCCGGAGACGTCAAAGATGTTGCCCATTGAATCCAACGGGGTGCAAAGCTTTAGAGTTCGGAACACTTGCTTTCGTCACTGCTTCTAGGGCAGGATAGGGTGTTACCACCAGAATGCGTTTTCCCTGTGCCAGTGCGCGCTCCTTCAGGATCGCCATTTGCACTGCTGTTAGCACTTTCTCCACAGATGAGAACCGCATTTCTGCAGAGGTGTATAGATGTGACTTGTATGCGATGGGTACTGTATCACCTTCATTAAAGGTTAAGTACGTGAAACCCACTGCCCCTGGAATGATTCTAATCACCAAGTTTGTGTGGTTATCACGCGTCAAAAGGTATTTAGACTCAAGAAGGTCTGTCTGCAAAGACTGCAGAATGGAGGTATGCTCCGGAAGCCAAGAAGACTTCGAAAAAGTAGGTTGTATCAAAGCATACAATGGCTTGATACGCTGGGCGTATTCGGGAATATATGTACGTCCGAAGTTCAGAAAACCCAGTAAAGACTGAAGCTTCTTCAGATTAGTAGGAGGGCACAAAAGTGCACATTTCTCCAGAAAATGGGGGCTAAACCCTTACCTTCATTGTTGAGCTCATAGCCCAAGAACAAAACGGTAAATTCAGCAATATGGGATTTGGCAAAGTTAATTTTGTATCCCTGAACCGCAAATTCAAGAATAATGCGGTCCACCCGGGTCAGATGCGGAAACAATTCATCGTCTGTCAGATAAATGTCATCCACATACGAACAGGCGTCTGGATCGATGCCGTCTAACAAAGAGACAACACGAGCGGCGAATACGCCTGGACTATTCTTGTAGCCCATAGGAAGACGCCTGAATTTGAACATTTTACCACCGGAAGTAAAGGCACACCATTGGCCACTCTCCGGGGCTAAGTTGTGCGTGTAGAATCCATTTGAAAGGTCAAGGGTCGTTTTGTATTTTTTACGAACAAGACTGTCTACAAGCGCAGAACTATGGGTATTTTGCACCGCAAAGGTCCGACAATGAGAGTTCAAATGCCGGTAATCCAATACTAAACGGTACGATCCATCGGGTTTAGAAACCGCGAAAAGGGGATTGTTCATAGGTGATACACAGGGTTCAATTACTCCCTGATATTCCAACTGTGTCAGAATTTCGGAAACTGGGCCTTTGGCTTCACGTTTTATGGGATATTGGGGTTGTGGCTGCGGCAACGATCGCAAAGGTATTTCATGGGGGAGATTCTTCGTCCCAACCCACGTGATTGCGGAATAACGCTGGAGCCAGGGACACAGCCCACTCTGCTGCAAGAGCCTCTGCTTTGTCCTTTGGGACATGTCGAGAAAAGCTCGGAAGGATTACCTCCTCCCCTTTACGCGCAGCAAGTACGAATGGGGGTGGCCAATCCGCCTCTGCCAATAAAATATCATATGAAGAGGTCAGATTTTCCCAAAAAATACCTTTAATTACTCGCTGTATATCACCTTCAATTTGGAGAACAATATTAAATAGTCTGTCAGGGGGTGCCACTCTGGTGTCTGCTGTTTCAACAGTAATGAATGTTTCAGTTGCTGTCGCCTCCATATGAGGACGTAGCGCCTCCCGCACTATGGTTACTTCCGCGGCGCTGTCTAGGAGGGTTACTGCCCACGTCCAATTCAGGAGTCTCGTTCTCACCGTCTGTGGCATATTTCGCTGTTACAGCGGCAACTTTCTTCTTCTGAAATTGTGGTCGAAAACGTTGAGCGTCTTCTTCTTTTCCTCTGACTTGTTGTCGAGGCTGGTCACGTCCCTGTGGGGCCTCACGGGCCCTTCCTCTATCCTGGCGGTCTCCTCCACCGGCCTGTGACGAAGTCTGTGCCTGTGAAGAACGAGGAGAACGCGTATCAGGAATCTGAAACCTATCCGGTGACTTAATTCTCGCTCTATCGCGTAAATCATAAGTACGTTCAGAAGAAATTGAAACCGGGGATGCGCCTCGCGATCCCGGCTTTGTCTGTTGCTTACCCTGTTTTTCAGCCTCCAGCTCTTTTTAGTGAAGACTGGTTTCTCATCCTTCTCAGATTGAGATTTGGTTTGTTGCTGTTGTGGTTGCGATTGTGTTTGCAGTTTTGCAAAAGGCTTGTTACCCAGGCTGTTTCTACCAATAGTTTTATAAGCCTGGGTAATAATTTTCGGTAATTCTCGAGGCTTGTCCAATTCTGGGACCAAAGCCAAAGCGTTAGCTACTTGAAAGTTCACTGCATCGCCCTTGACATTCGCAAGGATCAGTTCAGCTACTACTTCAAACACTCCCACTAGTCTCATCCCTAATTCCACAGCCGCTTCAGGGCCGTGTTCATCCTGTACTTTTTTAATTACAGAGGGGAGAACTGTCATGGAAGGAGTACCAAAACATTTAGAATATACTGCTGCGAATACCCTACCCCAGTTGTCACATGCTGTCAACTCGGGAATTAAGTCTTTTGGCAAACTAATCGTCAAAATACGATGTTTATCCACAGGAGTTGTATGTGGAAAAACTGCCTCCAACTGATCAAACTTTTCTGCAAGCCAATAAGGAAAATCATCCTTATTTTGTGGCCGTTTGCCCATCACAGAATTCACCATGACGGGACTTATGGTCACTCCGCCTGCAGCAGCTGGTTGGCCAGGCACTCCAGGAGCGGTTCCATGGATGCTGCCTGTAACATATCGCACTAAAGCTCGATGCACCTGCACCAAGGCCGCATACATAGTGCGTAGTTCCGCGACTGGTATTGTCATATAACGCGGATGTGGTGTGTACCCGGCCAAAACAGGCCAAGTGGCCCCCTCAATTGATAAGGGGCCTAAACGAACCGTGGTATTCGGTTGTGGGAGGGCGCCATTAAACCAAACACGGTGTTGCCAAGCCGTGAGCGGTACTTCAAGATTAGTATAAGGTCTATAGACTGCAGGAACAACGGTGGGTTCATATGTATGGAACAGATCATCGTTCGCATCCACCGCTGGAAAAGTGATCCAAGAGTAGAACACTTCAAAATGGAAAGCCGGATCGGCTTGAACCACAAAGACTAGTTCAACTCCCGCGTCTGGCACTCCATACACCCGTAAGTGATCCCGGAGTGCTGTGCGGCTATGCGCCGCTATGTCTATACCCGCCATTACTAACGGGTCGAGACAACAATCTTACACGAGGCAGCACAAAAGGGTTATATTTAAGAAACCTTTTTAATAACATCAAGCTTGAAAGAACCTACAAAATCTGCAATATAGGAGGTATCGCCGTCACACACGCTTCCGGAAGCGTACGTGAGGGTTGTGTGGACAAGCACAAGTACTACTCAAGCGTCTCGCAAATAAGCTGCCCCACTTGTTGGTCGTGCCATGTCATAGGGTTTCTGCACATATAGAGCTATGCACAGGATAATAGGACCTTGGAATATAGCGGTGTGCCAACCATAAACCTCAGCACCCAAAACCCCAACCCAACTAGCCTTAGCGTCCCATTGGCACCAATGTACCAATGCTTAGACAACCCAGAACACGGTATCTCTCTCTCAGGACTCGCAGAGGCAAGAACACTCTTTCGTCACATTCGTACCTGTCCACAACATGCGTATGAAGAGACACTGTATAGGTTAAAATGTTTATTTCAACTTACGTGCTCTAAGATACAGTACACGTGTCAGTACTAGTAGCATAATACATAAGAACAATATAATCAGCATAGTTACTACTCCATAGAATACGAACGGGAAAGCATCTCATAAAGCAGTGGATATATGTCTAACTAACATTACCACCCTCCCCGTGCTGGAAGCCAGTTTATTATAATAATAGAAGACCTTTGGGCTTTGACTAGCGAACCCCCATACCTCAGTCTCTTGATGCAAAACTACATCAGCAAACAATCACAGCTCTTCTCTCTGGAAAGGTCGTCTCCAAGTGCTATCTTAGAGCAAGCGATCACATTATTAAAAGCACACTATTTTCTCAATGGCAGCTGTACATGGTGTTATGTCTAGGTGCGAGGGACGGGCCAAATCAGTAGGAACCAGGGAGTTGTTATTCGACCTTGTAACTGTTGTTCAGACTGAGCCCAAAAGGGAACAGGAGAAAAGGTGAGAAACAGAATATGCAGACTGTGGTAGTATAACTTGGCAATAACAGAGGGCGACAGAACAACATCCAGTAATAATGTGCGCAAGAGTCATCATGGCAGCCAGGCCTGCGGTGACGTAGCCAGACCTGCCAGGAGGCCATGAGCCACAAGACATGTCCTGATAGTGAATTACAGCCAATTTCGTTTTTTTCACTATTGCAAGGCTACCTATTCCCATAGGCCAGAATGGGCAGTTGATTATAACATCTTATAATCCTAACTGACCCAGGGAACATGGTAGAAAAACGAATTTAGTATGCCTGAACTCAGAATGATAAAATACATCTTTTAGTGAAGTTGGTTTTAACATTCTGCGTTTGAAAATACCACTTTTAGAAAGTAGGTATTTTCTTGCCTAACCATCCAGCCTGCCTCTGCTAGCTTGTGTATTGTATGTCTGGTTTTGTGAGTGACAGGGGCTGGGGGACTCCAGGAGACAGGGTGAGTCAACACAGGGCTGAATAGACCTATCTGCATGTAGAGTGGTGGGAGGAGTAACACCTGGGTCTGAATAGGGCTGTGCCTGCCTTCCACAATGCTGGCTCCACCTCCTGTGGTGCGTCTGATGTCCCTGGCCCACACTGACTAAGGAAGAAGGTGTGCACTGGCAGAATTCACCCAGAACTGGTTTGGACTAGGTAAGGACCCTCTGCCTTCAGAGGACATAGGATTTATGGGTATAAAAAGGGGGACCCAGACCCCAGAACTTTAGATCACTTCTGGAACAACAAGACAAACCTTTGCCAAGGAGAAGAACCAAGGAAGCTGCAGGATTTTGGACTGCCCCTCTGCCAGTGTGCTGTTTGCTGGGTTGGCCTGCAGTGGTCTTCATTGCCAAGGAAAGTAGAAGGAACTTTTCAAAGAACTTTCATCATCTTGCAGAATATTTCTCCAAGGGCTTGAACTAGAGCTTGCCTCCTGCTGAAGTCTCAGGGCTACAAGACTTCATCACCAGCTCCCTCCTGAATTCCCTTGCTGGGGATTCGGTCTGCCGAAGCCTGCGTGTCGCTGGGAGCTGGAAGCGCGACGCAACGAGAAGAAGCGTGTTGCTGTTGCAGCTGTTGCCGTCGCTTCGCCGGAGAAGCGTGTCGCCGCCGCCGCATCACCAGAGAAGCGTGTCTTCGTCGCAGCTTCCTGCCGTCGCATCACCAGAGAAGCGTGTCTTCGTCGCAACTGCCTGCCGTCGCATCACCGGAGAAGCGTGTCACCAACGCAAGGGTCGCCGTCGCATCACCGGAGAAGCGTGTCGCCGTCGCAGCTGAATGCCGTCGCATCACCGGAGAAGCGTGTCGCAGTGCCTGTCGCGGCTCCAAAGGTACAGAGTTTGCCGCACGGCCATCGGGTGTGCAAGCATCATCTTCACATCATCACATCGCATCAAGGGCGCACTCTCATCGCATCGCACCGGTTCGGCACACCGCATCGGCGCACCGCATCGAGGCACCTGCTCGCCGCATCGTCCTCCCTGCGGACCCTTTGTTTGTTTTGCGTTACGCATCCAAGGTACTTTTGTGAGAAATGTGTCGCATTTATCATCAACTTGAACTAAGTTACTTCTACCATCTTTAAGTCTATTTTAAGTACAGTATTGTGGATTTTTGTCGTTTGTGGTCTTGTGTTAAGTCTATATAAAGAATACTTATGTTTATAAAACCTGTGTGGTGTCAATCTGTAGTGTTTTCACTGTATTACTGTATGTGTTCACAAATGCTTAACACACTGCCTCTGAGATAAGCCTGTCTGCTCGTGCCAAGCTACCAAGGAGGTGAGCAGGGGTTATCCAGTAGTGTAATCCCCTTTCCCTGACTTAGAAGCAAGGGTCCCTATTTGGACAAAGGTGTATACCATTGCCAACTAGAGACCCCCAGTTCTAACATGGAATATCTACTGTCTGTTCCAGATGTGGGAAAGCCACATCAGAGTTTTTCACCTGGTGTGGGGATGCTCAAATATTTAGCAAAAGTTTGGTTGTCACTCGCATCCCTTGTTACTTAACTGACTGGTAAATGTATTGAGAACAGCTTGTAGCCTATTTTATCTACTAGGTGTGTTCATCAGGCTGCAGCGAGCCAAAAATGTATGCAAGTTATTTGATCTAGCATTGATCGCAGAGACATTTAATATAGTTATGCAATGAAAATCACCTGAAGTACCTGGATGTCATGAGATGGCTACAGGATGTACCGAAAAGGATCATGGGAGAGAGAGCGGCCATAACGATTCAATGGAAACAAGGGATGGACGCCTCTCTAATAGGCTGGGACACTATCCTACCAGAGGAACGATCAATAACATATGAGAAGCCACCTTGAATATTGCACCGAGAGAAAATAATGAAGACATTGAAACGTATATAATGATGTAACGTTAGAAAGAATAACTGATGGGAAAAAAGGAGATATGTTGACCTGGAAGATACAGGGACACACATCACGGACATGGGTGAGGGTGATGGGTGGAACATGGGAAGGAACAGAAATATTGAACATTAAATGAGCCCTACGCTTGCACAAGGTTATGATGTAAGAAACACAGATGGGCACAGTTTATCTATAAGGTCAGAGTTATTTTTATATTTTGTGGTTCTGGGTAGATATGCAGCAATTTCGTAAGTTTTATATATTCATTGCTTATGCTGTGACTTATGGTACTAAAATTGACAGATATAATACGATGCTGTGCTGCACGTCTGTAACATGTCAGGATGGTTGAGAATTATCGATATAAACAATAAAGAGCAAATTGGAAAAATTAGGCACTGACAATAATATTTGTTGGAACAATACAAACGCTTTGCAGATGTTACAACTGCACCTAGATTCCAACACGTATTCACTCTAGACAACACGGAGTCTTCCATGAATAATAAAAACCTGTTTTTTTAATCAGTTAACCTAGTGTCCTTAAAATCCCGAAAGCTCCTCAACTTAAAGAAATTTCTAAAGGGCCAAATTTTGTTCCCCAGCAATGAAATTATTATTAACACAACACTTGCCCTTTAGGTGAATCTTCCTTCACCATATGAACATTATTTCACCCTCAGATTTTAGGGCAACAAGATTTATGAGAACTCATTACAACCAGTGCCCCAGGGGCACAACAGGCATGCATGCCTGATTTTTGTGCCCCATGGGCAATGTAATATTATAGGAAGGGCTGTGGATACTTGTGTGGCCATTTTGTAATACAGATAGCGCTGGCACACATATAGCACCGGCATTATCTTAACCCGGCGCATGCTTATTTGCATGAGGGAATCACTTTGACCTGGGCCTGTGCCATATTATGGAAGTGAGCGTAGTGGCAAAGAGGCCATCAGGAGGAACACTGATTGTACCTCACAAAGAAATAGCACACAGTCAGTGTCCACCCTAAGGGCATTCCACTGGCGGGGGAAAAAGGGGTCCAATGGACATTTCAGTCATCCACCTGCAGGTGGGTGCAGTCACTCACTGTAAGGGGACCTCTTTCACCCCTTTGAAGTGCAGGTAGGTACACCTGCACAGTGAAAGACTGAGCATTTGCTTCAAGCAGCTCCTCTATCTTTCAGGAAGACTGCCCCAGGCCAGAATGAGTTTGCGGCTGCCCTCGGGGCAGCACATTATCAGTAATAGGGTGCACTGTCCCTGTTTACGACAAGTGCACCAATTTGAGGGTGAGCCACGGTGCAAATAGGGAAAATGCACCCTATTTGTAATATGGCCCTTGGTGATAAACTATGAAAATCCGTCATTTGGGCATTTCCTTCCCCCTTGGACACATTGGATGAGTACTAGATGCTTGAGGGTTGGGGAAGCAAAAAGGGTGGTTTCAGGTTTAGATGACCATGGATTCAATAGGTTGATGCCAGATGAACTGGGCTGCATTAAAGGTATTTACACAAATTCCTGGATAGCAGCTCTAAAGACAAAAATAAGTTTCTAAATCTGTGTCCCCTTCCTTACTGGCCACCATGTAAAGAAGCTCTGTCCCTCATAGTCACCTCTTCACTCTCATCCAGGTTCACAATATGTAGGGCTGCTCAAGCAGCCAATTGTTGAGGGACAATCAGTCAAACTCTCAGGGGGATATTCACAAGAACGTGTGATAATTATCGCAAAATTAGCTTAATGCAACTTTGCACATCGCAGTCCATCGTGGGAAAATAACACCGTGTTAACGTTGTATTCTCAACCCGGCGGCAGCATGCGATAGTCTCACGATAACGCACCAAATGACTGCGTTAAAATCAACGCGACGCAGAAAAAATGCGAAACACGAACGCGAAAAAAGTTGCGATGCCCCAAATCGCGATACTAAAATCAGCGATAACCAGCGACAGGCCTGCAATTCCCACGCGTCATGCGGGAAAATGCACTATAAAAGCAGAAAAATAAAAAAGACAAAAACCAATAAACTGCGTAGCACCATGGATGCACCCGGACCGAGTGCAGAGGACAACGCAAACCCCACAAGCCCCACAGACGACCAGCAAGGAACCTCAGGGTCGGGGAAGGGCAAGGAGAAGAGGAAGACGAGATTCAGTCCGCAGGAAAACCGGATCATCGTCTCGGAGGTGATAGAACACTACCAACAACTGTTCGTCACCTCCACTGTGTCATTGGCAACACAAACGGAAATATGGCAGTCGATCGTGAACAACGTGAATGCAGTCGGAGTGTTGAGGAGGTCAATGGAGGAGATCAAGAGGCGCTGGCACGATGTGAATAGCCAAACCAAGCAGAAACTCGCTGCCAACCAGAAGGCAGCAACGGCGACTGGAGGTGGGAGTCCTGCGCCATAGGAGGAGCTGGATGAGCTGGAGGAAATGGTGGCGACAGTCATCAGTGTGGAGACGGTGCAAGGTGTTGGGGGTCCAGACACAGCTCGATATGACCTGACCCAACAGCAACAGGGTAACGACCAGGGACTGGGGGGACGGGGGAGATGGGCACAATGGCACACAAGCACAATTATGTGTAGCACACTGCACACCCACAATGATTGTGGAACATGTCCCTGATACCCTTGGCACACTGCAGCACACATATAAACACCAAGTAGGCCCCCGTCCACTATGTGCACAAAGGGGCCCCCCTCCCTATCACCAATCTCACAACCTACCCATGCACATGTGCTGAATCCAGCAAAGCAGCGGCTCTGTGAGCCACACTGACAATGCAAGTGACACTGCATGACCAATAGCATGGCTGCAGTCAAAATACATGACATGGTGCACGACACAACACTGAGGTGGACCAGTGTGGATCACATCCTCAAAGGAGCAGGTCACACTCTGACACATCCACTTCCACATACAACCCCTGACGTCAACAACACATCCACAGACAAACAATGCACAAGAGTACAAAAACCGTCCAAGAGCACAAATGACCCAATTCGCCAACATCTCATCACCTTAAAAGCACACAAGTCAAAGGCACACCGCCTCAAAGGGATAAGGGGCCGCTAAATCAGAGCTGCAGGGGCGACTCTCCCACAATGCAGCACACACACATAGCAATCACAGCACCTCAACATTGACGACAATGTGGTACAAAGTGCAACACTTTCACTACAGAACAGAGGACACAACTGGTGCCCCTTGTGCGTAGAAACTGGCCAATCACATCTGGCATAGCAGGAAACTGTGAGATGATCATGTACGAGTACAACCTCACATCCGTCATGTAGTCGAAATGTCCACTGTCTCCCATCAAATAGCCAACTCATCCAATACAGTCACAATGTACATTGTCATACAGTCTGTATGTAAACATGTACAATGCGTCAACATACATGGAACACACTGTTAACCTGCAACTCCCCTTTACATTGCAGAGGGACAATCAACACCTCCTGCAAAGCAGACCAGACATCTCTTCAGTGAAGATGAGGAGGACCCCCTGGCCATCAGCTCCGACTCCCTCCAACGGCTCGTGGACAGCCTCCGCACCCCACCACCAGGAGCAGGGCAGCCCAGCTGCATCGAGGTGATCCCACCCCCTGCACAGCCCACACAGCAGGAAGCACCCACCACCACGGCAGGCTCCCAGCACCTCACGGAAAGACACATGGCATTCCAACGCCGTGTGTCAGACTGCCAGAGGGGGCTGGCTGAACAGGTGCGGGTGGACTTCGACCTCATGGCAGCCAAACTTGATGCCATACGTGGGTGTATGAGTCCCATCAGGGACCACTTACAGTCCCTAACGAACACCCACAGTCCGTTCCATGCTCTACAACAATCCTTGGCTGACCTCGCTGGAGTCATTACTCGGATACAAGAACTGTCTAGTCAGACAAGCTCCAGCGATGACAGCACAGAGTTGGCACAGATGAGGAGGACAATGGAGAACATGGAGCGGATGCAGGCTGTAAGGATGGCTGCCACGGCTGTACACCAGCGAGATGTAGCTGGGATCTTCCATGCCCTGCAGAACCTCATCTTGCCATTGCTGCCACAGAGCCTATCCCAGATGACTGCTGCAGTAACTTCGACACACACATCTCCACCCCCTGATGTGTCAGTGGCACACAGTGATGCAGCCATAACACCCCCGCCCCCTGATGTGTCAGTGGCACACAGTATTGCAGCCATACCACCTCCGCCACCTGATGTGTCAGTGGCACACAGTGATGCAGCCATACCACATCCGCCACCTGATGTGTCAGTGGCACACAGTGATGCAGCCATACCACCTCCGCCACCTGATGTGTCAGTGGCGCACAGTGATGCAGCCATACCACCTCCGCCACCTGATGTGTCAGTGGCGCACAGTGATGCAGCCATACCACCACCACACACACCTGACACAGAAGACATATCAGAGGACTAAGATGTGGATGGCAATGACTCTGTGTGAGACAGGAGGTTGTAGCATTCATCCCCGCTATATGGCCTGTTCCTGCTTGGTTCAGCCCTCTGCATCATGCCCGGGAACAACACCTTCCACTGTCCCCCGAAACACTCTGGGACATTCACCTGGACCCCGACATGGACTGCCATATCTGCTCTGGTTTCCAATGACACAGCAATCAGGCTGCGGACTGAACTCTTCCTCTTCCAATTAAATTCTCATTTCACAAAGGACTCTGGTTGGCCCTCCACTGGGCAACCATGTAATGTGGGCTTTGCATGGCCATGTACTGCTCCAGCTACGACACTCCACAGAATGTGAATAAAACATTCCAAATCACACAGATGTGTCATGTCTATGTTCAATCAAGTATATAAGTATGGATGAATGTAGGGACATTGATTGCACAAAAAGGTACACCCTGGGAAATGACATCAATGCGCATGTTTGACCCTGACCCACATGGCCAATTAGATGACTGTGAAGGTGTGAACTAGCTGTGGCCTCATTGCTCATGAACAACAATCTCGCAACCCCCCAACGTAGACCCACGCCCATGTATTAAATGGGGCTGTGTGTAAAAATGTCTAATTCGGTAGCAGGCCTAAAGTAGTGTCCCCCATCACAGGTGACAACAGAACATCTCTTCGCATACCTACTCACACTCAACTGTGTGGACACAGCCTGTTTTGATGGATCACATTGATCCACATGGCAAGAAGTTGGATACCATACTCACATTGCTGAAGACACGTAAGAGCACAGGTCTACCAGCAACTATCCCAACCACAATGTCTGGCTCACAGAGGTGGAGCTGGCAATAGGGACTCACCCCTAAGTGAAATGCGACAGTCAGTCCCTCCCTGTGTACGGACAATGCTCATTGAGGCACACGATTTGTCATTCTAATCAACACTCATCACAGTTGAACACTAGTGAAGTGGCGTAGACTTTATTAGCATGTGCGTGTCAGTACGGGCAAGACAAGGGCCACAACATGCAGACCAATGCTTCAGACACTGACAAGCAGCATGGGAACATGTAGAGGTGCAAGAAATGGGGAGGCAAAAATGAACACCAATCATTACGGATGGCAACGGTCTCAGCCCACCTTGCCTTGCTGGACGAGTCATGTGATGTTTGGCGTATGCTCATTGCCCCGTGTCAGGGGACACGACTCACAGCCCATGGGATCTGTATAGTGCTGTACCACCGGACTGCGCAGATTGTCTGCTCTGCTGACAGTGAGCAGGTGAAAGGGTCCAACAAGGTCACATGTAGTACTACATTGCCATGTGTGTACTCTCCCTCCAGCAGTATGTCAGATTTAGGAACCTTGCCAAGCGCGCTGTGCAGCTCCGCCCATGGGACTGCCTCACCTTGCACAGGTGTGTGTCAACACGCGTAGGTGCACGCACATGCATTCTGAGTCCAGGCGAATGCAGCCATGTCCACTGTTGTGGTGGGATATGTGACCATTTCTCCAAGATGCAACAAGGTGTTGGGACCTGTGCTCTGGGTTACAAGCAGTAGTGGCTGCAGGAACGTAGTTACTCATCCATGAATGCGAGCGCAGCTTCCTGGGTAATCAGTTCCAAGAGTACGTCGTTGTCGACTTCAACGAACACGAGGGCGAGCCAATCCATTAACTGGTCCGGACAGATTTGCTCCGTCCACGCCGTTTCACCAATCCGCAACACAGACCAATAGGGGAGCGCTTCGATGTGGTCACTGCACACGAGGACTTGTGCAATCTCCCATGCCCAACTGCCAGCACATACGCCAAATATCAAGGCATCCCATGAGCGGGTATCACGGTTACACTCCTGGTCGTGGGCCAACAGGGGGCGCACACACAAGTCATAATCCATTTCAGCTACCGTTGTGTTGGATAGGCAGACATCCATTGGCCACTCGAATATGCATGATCGACAGTGGAACCAGGGCTAGACGCAGGTGACGTACGCAAGACGGAAGCTCAGACGGTAACTGATGCGCAACACTGCCAGTGGCAGTGCCCCCAACAAATGCAGCATACGTGCACGGTACAGTTCCACGTGACAGGGGTTGTGCATGTGCCCTGGATGTTCTGCCATTGCGTTGGTGGCTCTTGTAGAACCGGCACTCTTCTGACCTGCGGCAGTAATGTGGATGATATGCCACTGCTCAGAGCAATGAGTCTTATGTGTGTGCAACGTTTGGACGTATGGGTTGTTGTGTACTTAAGTATCAAGGTATTCCATGCAAGAGTACCCCGAGCAAGGACTTCTGTTTGTGGGGTGTGGATACGTTGGTCTATCATTAGTGCTGTGCGTAGTGTGGGAGTCATCATCTGCTATGGAATCTCTCTCAGGGGGTGCCTGCCGCATGCAAGACCAAGGTCGGAGGTGCAGATGTCCTTCCGCCTTATGTATTGAGACAAAAGAGCTTTCATCCCTAATGTTAGTCTGACTACTGATTGCATTCTGGAAATGTGATGTGGCTTTCGCGCTGCAATTGAGGCTAGGCCTTAGGCTTATGGTGCACCAATAGCGATACACACAAAACAGTTGGCATGCAATGAGCCAAGAGCCCGAGCGGCCTTGCGCTCCTTGTACAATCCCTTCGTGCGCGGCCGCCCTCCGGGTGCATGCAACATTGCAACATTGTCGATTGCGGGCTGTGTGGCGCAGACACTGCAACAGAGACACATGCATCAGTTGGTTTCCTGTCCAGCCCAGAAATGAACCACCCCCAGTGCCCAGGGATAATTATTCACACCCCTACGCTGGCCTGGCGTACGCAGACCCAGCCCACTCGGCGTACGTATGAAGGGGGGGACGACGACGCTACGTGTCCCAGTTCTTCCCCACTGCCGGAGGTGACATGGCTGTGTACGCCGGGCATATCATGAGACTCAATCAGAAAGGGTCCATGACTTGCGTTGCACAGAGTTGGTGGCACTGGAAACACTGCGGCCGGCACAGGCCTACCGCCACGGGACGGTGACTTTCGGTGCACTGAGGTAGGGGCACCTTACGTGCTGAGCGGGTGTGCAGCCTGCGATGATGTGCCGTCCTGGCGATCCGGACTGGTAAGGGTTTGTGTGAGCCCTGCTGGACCGCAGTGTAGGCCTGAGCCAGCGAGCAGCGCGGGCCTACCGCCACGTTGCGTTGCCTCGCGGTTCACAGGGTTAGTGGCACCTATAGGGCTGAGCGGGTGTGCAGCCTGCGATGATGCCGTGTGCACTGATATGATCTCTGCCATTGCGAAATCAAGACCCAGAATCACGTGTGTGACCTGGTGGCCCGCGGGGTGGGGCTGCATGATGTGGAGGCTGCCAAGGTCGCGGGCCCCGGGCTTGGAGCTTGCACCGGCACGTGGTGAGCCCTCTTGGAGACACGCTGGTGGCGGAAGGTGAGTAGTGAGGCCTGGGTGCGCAGGGGCGGGCATACACTGCTGGGCGGCGGGAGGGGCTGGAGTGCAGCAGCCTGTGTGAGCAGGGGCGGCCAAGCGATGATGGTGTGTGCAATGATATGGACTCTGCCATTCATAAATCTGGACTCTGTTTCAGATAAGTGACCTGGTGGACTGCAGTGTATACCGGCACGTGGTTGGAGACACACCGGTGGCAGCAGGTGAGCAGTGAGGCCTGGGTCCGCAGTGTCGGCACTCTCTCTCCTTCTCCCTCTCTTCCTTTCACTGTCTCTCTCTCTCTCTTCCTCTGTTTCTCTCTCTCTCTCCTTCTCCCTCTCTCCCCCTTTCTCTCTCTTTCTCTCTCTCCCTCTCTTTCACTCTCTCTCTCTCCCTTTCTTTCTCTCTCTCTTTCTCTCTCTCTCTGTCCTTTGATGAGCGCATGACACACCTTCTTATCTTGAATTTTGTGTTGCAGGCTGTGTCTTACAGATTGTCCAGAGAAGACCCGCCATGACTCTTCCGAATAGTTGTTTTGAGTTCAATTTGAATAAAATAATTTGTTTGGAAATTCAAAGATGAATGAATGATTCTCCTTTTTCTGACCACACATGAATGTTAATTGTTGTACTTGTGCGACATCAGGCGAAGTGTTTTGTTCATGATTTTGTAAGGTTGATGTAAAATATCTTTGTCCGGGGTAGGGCCCCGGATGGGGGGGGGGGTCCTGGGGGTGGTGGCGGTGGGTGTTGTGGCCCTCTTGGGGCTCCGAGCTGCATGATCAGTAGCTCCATGGCATCTATTGTTCTTCAGGTGTGGCTCTGGTCTGGGCTCCCTTTTGTGGTGCATGTTGTCATCCGACTTAACACCAGGTAAGAGCAGGTGTTAAATCCCTGCTGCTAACGCGCCTTATCGCCTGTTTTGGGATCTTATTGCCGATCTGGCTGGTCGTAGAGAATATTGCGAAGTGGTGTTGTCGCGGCTTTTTGCACAGGAACGCCTACTCTGCATCTCATTAGCGTTAGTTGCCGGTGTCATCCGTGGCGATGTTTTTTGCGGCTGCTATCGCAGGAAAACTGGCGATATCGGCTGTTAGCACCAGCTTGTGAATGGTGCGATAAATCTATCGCCACTTTGGCTGCGATAAAGTGCCGCTAATTCGGCGATAGGTCCTTGAGAATATGCCCCTCATAGTTTTGCTGTTCTCTTGTATCCATGCATTCATACCTCTCAGATCAACAGGCAAGTTTTTGAGCAACAGAAACACGTGTCTATTTTCGGTGAGATGACAGCGAAACAATTGTGAGTCATTTCCCAAGGAAGCGAGCCTTACAGGCCGTGTGGCATTCTGTGTGTCAACAATGGTGTCCTGATGCTGGCTTGACATGGCGGGACCTATTGCTTTATCATACAGAAGGGTCAGTGCTTAATTCAGTTTGACATGATGCACTTAGCAAAATAAAAGTGCCCTGCTGACACAGACGTGGGGAAGTGGAGCGCCGCGGCATAATGAGGCTGAGCCGCGAGTCCGCTATCCATCCCCAGCGCAGGTCCATGGTTCCTTTCTCATTACAAATCAGAAAAAAATAAATTAGAGTCATGGGTTACAGAGAATGCTGTGAGCTGGACACAATAGAGTTATCTTGAATGCAGGAGGCATGTGATGAGAGCGCTCGCTGAGCAGATATGCCTACTGCGTAGGCATGGTCGTTAGCTAAGCCCGACTTGCTGTCAACAGCGTGTGGAGCAGATCTCGACAGAGTCTTCGCTTTGGATGCAGAGATGTTTAAGGCATTGGCAAACTGGGCAATTGCCCAGTGCCCAAACTTCCAAGCCTCCTCACTCCCCTCCCCCCCCCCCAAAAGGTAAACTGAGTGGAAAAGTCGACATTCCTGCAATAATAACGTTGCTCATTTTTCTAATGTGATGGCTGAACATGCTTAGCAAAAATGTAATACAAAAGGGGATGATGGACGGAACGTTTGAGCCAATCAAACACTCACCCCCAGTCAACTGATCTGGGTTTAATCCATCATCATTCTTTAGCTCACTCCACCACCCCAGTTCAGACATGGCCATATGCAAATCAGTCTGACCCTGTGCCTCATGGGAACAGTCCAGCCCGAACTGCCAAGCCATGTCTTCCCTGGACCGGAAACAAGCATCCTAGGACCGGTTTCTGGCATTCCAGCCGTCATCAGCCAGGCTTGCTTGAATCCAGTGGCAAAGTGAGCAAGGGACCCACGTCTGGGCATACCCCGCCAACTTAGGGCGAACAAGCGATACAAAGGGGATGATGGACGGAACGTTTGAGCCAATCAAACACTCACCCCCAGTCAACTGATCTGGGTTTAATCCATCATCATTCTTTAGCTCACTCCACCACCCCAGTTCAGACATGGCCATATGCAAATCAGTCTGACCCTGTGCCTCATGGGAACAGTCCAGCCAGAACTGCCAAGCCATGTCTTCCCTGGACCGGAAACAAGCATCCTAGGACCGGTTTCTGGCATTCCAGCCGTCATCAGCCAGGCTTGCTTGAATCCAGTGGCAAAGTGAGCAAGGGACCCACGTCTGGGCATACCCCGCCAACTTAGGGCGAACAAAGCGATACAAAGGGGATGATGGACGGAGCGTTTGAGCCAATCAAACACTCACCCCCAGTCAACTGATCTGGGTTTAATCCATCATCATTCTTTAGCTCACTCCACCACCCCAGTTCAGACATGGCCATATGCAAATCAGTCTGACCCTGTGCCTCATGGGAACAGTCCAGCCCGAACTGCCAAGCCATGTCTTCCCTGGACCGGAAACAAGCATCCTAGGACCGGTTTCTGGCATTCCAGCCGTCATCAGCCAGGCTTGCTTGAATCCAGTGGCAAAGTGAGCAAGGGACCCACGTCTGGGCATACCCCCGCCAACTTAGGGCGAACAAAGCGATACAAAGGGGATGATGGACGGAGCGTTTGAGCCAATCAAACACTCACCCCCAGTCAACTGATCTGGGTTTAATCCATCATCATTCTTTAGCTCACTCCACCACCCCAGTTCAGACATGGCCATATGCAAATCAGTCTGACCCTGTGCCTCATGGGAACAGTCCAGCCCGAACTGCCAAGCCATGTCTTCCCTGGACCGGAAACAAGCATCCTAGGACCGGTTTCTGGCATTCCAGAAACCGGGTGAGCTAAGAATGATGATGGATTAAACCCAGATCAGTTGACTGGGGTGAGTGTTTGATTAGCTCAAGCGCTCCGTCCATCATCCCTTTGTGTATCGCTTTGTTCAGCCTAAGTTGGCAGGGTGCCCAGACGTGGGTCCCTTGCTCACTTTGCCACTGGATTCAAGCTAGCCTGGCTGATGACGGCTGATAGCCAGAAGCCGGTCCCAGGATGCTTGTTTCCGGTCCAGGGAAGACATGGCTGGCAGTTCGAGCTGGACTGTTCCCATGAGCACAGAGTCAGACTGATTTGCATATGGCCATGTCTGAACTGGGGTGGTGGAGTGAGCTAAGAATGATGATGGATTAAACCCAGATCAGTTGACTGGGAGTGAGTGTTTGATTAGCTCAAGCGCTCCGTCCATCATCCCCTTTGGTATCGCTTTGTTCGCCTAAGTTGGCAGGGTATGCCCAGGCGTGGGTCCCTTGCTCACTTTGCCACTGGATTCAAGCTAGCCTGGCTGATGGCGGCTGATTAGCCAGAAGCCGGTCCCAGGATGCTTGTTTCCGGTCCAGGGAAGACATGGCTTGGCAGTTCGAGCTGGACTGTTCCCATGAGGCACAGGGTCAGACTGATTTGCATATGGCCATGTCTGAACTGGGGTGGTGGAGTGAGCTAAAGAATGATGATGGATTAAACCAGATCGAGTTGACTGGGGTGAGTGTTTGATTAACTCAAGCGCTCCGTCCATCATCCCCTTTGGTATCGCTTTGTTCGCCCTAAGTTGGCAGGGTATGCCCAGGCGTGGGTCCCTTGCTCACTTTGCCACTGGATTCAAGCTAGCCTGGCTGATGACGGCTGAATAGCCAGAAACCGGTCCCCAGGATGCTTGTTTCCGGTTCAGGAAGACATGGCTTGGCAGTTCGAGCTGGACTGTTCCCATGAGGCACAGGGTCAGACTGATTTGCATATGGCCATGTCTGAACTGGGGTGGTGGAGTGAGCTAAAGAATGATGATGGATTAAACCCAGATCAGTTGACTGGGGGTGAGTGTTTGATTAGCTCAAGCGCTCCGTCCATCATCCCCTTTAGTATCGCTTTGTTCGCCCTAAGTTGGCAGGGTATGCCCAGGCGTGGGTCCCTTGCTCACTTTGCCACTGGTTTCAAGCTAGCCTGGCTGATGACGGCTGAATAGCCAGAAACCGGTCCCAGGATGCTTTTTTCCGGTCCAGGGAAGACATGGCTTGGCAGTTCGGGCTGGACTGTTCCCATGAGGCACAGGGTCAGACTGATTTGCATATGGCCATGTCTGAACTGGGGTGGTGGAGTGAGCTAAAGAATGATGATGGATTAAACCCAGATCAGTTGACTGGGGGTGAGTGTTTGATTAGCTCAAACGCTCCGTCCATCATCCCCTTTGGTATCGCTTTGTTCGCCCTAAGTTGGCAGGGTATGCCCAGACGTGGGTCCCTTGCTCACTTTGCCACTGGATTCAAGCAAGCCTGGCTGATGGCGGCTGAATAGCCAGAAACCGGTCCCAGGATGCTTGTTTCCGGTCCAGGGAAGACATGGCTTGGCAGTTCGGGCTGGACTGTTCCCATGAGGCACAGGGTCAGACTGATTTGCATGTGGCCATGTCTGAACTGGGGTGGTGGAGTGAGCTAAAGAATGATGATGGATTAAACCCAGATCAGTTGACTGGGGGTGAGTGTTTGATTAGCTCAAGCGCTCCGTCCATCATCCCCTTTGGTATCGCTTTGTTCGCCCTAAGTTGGCAGGGTATGCCCAGGCGTGGGTCCCTTGCTCACTTTGCCACTGGATTCAAGCTAGCCTGGCTGATGACGGCTGAATAGCCAGAAACCGGTCCCAGGATGCTTGTTTCCGGTCCAGGGAAGACATGGCTTGGCAGTTCGGGCTGGACTGTTCCCATGAGGCACAGGGTCAGACTGATTTGCATATGGCCATGTCTGAACTGGGGTGGTGGAGTGAGCTAAAGAATGATGATGGATTAAACCCAGATCAGTTGACTGGGGGTGAGTGTTTGATTAGCTCAAATGCTCCGTCCATCATCCCCTTTGGTATCGCTTTAGCAAAAATGTAGGGCCACATTTACTAAGGGTTTGAACGGGCAAAGTAAAGCGAAGCAATGCAAACCCTTGCATGGGTATTTATATTCCAGCCTAAAAGATATATTGCCCTGAAATTGTGAGTTTTTCTCGGCGCAAACAGGGTTTTGCCCTGCTTTGTGTCACTTTGTCTCAATGGACCTGTACTTGGGTATAATGTGGGAGAAGTGGTGCAAGCACAAATATTTTCTGATGCAAAGCCCAACCTAGTGAAATAGCCAGACCGGCTTTGCATAAAAAACAAATAATGCCTCATTGAAGCAGGAGCTAACATGGAGAAATGTTTTCATTTCGGAAAGCATTGCATGTGTACTAGACTCCAAGGTCTGGAATGTTTTACCCTTTGTCTAGGCACCGGAGGATTTTGTACTGGAAGGGTTTGATTTCAGTACAAATCCTATGCTATACGGCACAAACACCCCTGAATCATGGTGCAAACGCTGCACCTGGTGCTGGGCAGCCTGTTGGTGCGCCAGCACAGAGGCAGTGAGCAGCAGCAGGGCATTCTAATAAATATGGCTCTGTTCTGCTTTCTCGACTTCATCTCTCTCTACCTCTCTCTCATGACCATGTCCACTATCACTGTCCGTGCCTACACCTACCTACATTTTTCACGCTAAATCCTCTCTCTGTACCTCAACTTTCTACCGCATCCCTTTCTCTGTACCTCACTGCACATTTTCCATCTAGTTTCCC
The DNA here is from genome assembly GCA_963921515.1 of Calotriton arnoldi. Taxonomy (NCBI): domain Eukaryota; kingdom Metazoa; phylum Chordata; class Amphibia; order Caudata; family Salamandridae; genus Calotriton; species Calotriton arnoldi. The sequence continues at coordinate 125,240 of CAWUFW010000522.1, forward strand.
TGTATCTCCCACCTATCTACTTGGCGAGTAGGAGTCTTTGGGACCCTGCACATCTCCTGCCTTGAGCTTTCAATATGGAGCAGGGCTGTTGCAGTGGAGCCCACCTACTTAGCTCCTCACTTCCTGGGCCCAAAGAACAGTCTTGGATAATTATAACAGTGTCTTCAAATAAGTACCTGGTCACTACACATATGCCTCTATGCTCTGCTGAAGTGATGCTGCATTGCGTACAGTGCTCACATTTAAGACTTTTCTTCAAATGGCATTCATATAAGGGGAACACTCGCTTTCCATGTGGGCACTGAAGTGTGAAAAGATCCAACAATAGAATAAAAATGGTCCATTTAAAGGGAGATAATGACCGGGGAGGGGGGGGTCATAATATACTGTGCCACAGGTCGCATTCCCCCTTTTCCAAGGGCATCTCTACTACACAGAACACTTACCTACCACTTGGGAGGTAGCACAAGGCTTACCAAGCCATGAGTGACCCCTCCAGCAGGGCAAATAAGGTTTACACAGGATGCAGCAGTGATTGGGAAATATTATCAGAATCCACTCCAATATATGAGGCAGTGCTAGTAAGAGTGCTGAGACACAAGAGGTGCCATGAAAAATTGTAAATGCACCAAGGCACCCCGAATGGTCATGAAAGTGATATGTCACTGTGACTGTGAGAGAATTTGCTAATGATCAGCCCGCAGCACTAGCCAATGGAAGGCGTAGCCTCAACATGATCTTGGCAGGACCTGGCAGCATCGGGTCAAATTCTGAGTCCCAAACCTATCAATTATCGAACACTGGCAGCACAATGGTCAAACCAAAAAGTGCAAATCCTGCAGCACCCAAGGGATTGCTTGATATCATGGCACATCCTCACTGAACTGTGGATTCTTTGGCACAACTGGGATCTACACTAAAAGAACACTCTGGGAATTTTAAACAGATTCTACAGGCAATGCTAGTTTCTAAGAACACTCTTAAAACAAATGGCCTGATTACGAGTCCGGTGGCCAGACTCGTGGTGGCACAGGAGTGGTGGTCCACCGTTTTGCAGATTACGACTTTGTTCGTTCTATCAGCAGTGGACCACCTGCTGTGCCAGGGAACAGTTGTTCCGTGGTGGTGGTGCAGGAGCATCACAATGCATTTTGCTGAGCAGGGACTGGCGCAGTCCTGCTCAGCATATTTTGAGTTCCTGTACCGCTTGCCTTTTCATGGCAGAGCCCCGCCATGAAAGGGTGGTGCTGCAGAAACAAAGGGGGCCCCAAATGGCCCTCATGTCCCCCCCCTCGCAATGGGGATACATTCAGGGAGACACAGTATGTGCCCTCCTGTCTATATTCCCCCCAGTTCCAGCACGACATGGACGTCACCACCCATGCTGTGCTGGAACTTTTTGGGCCATACTCGTTGCAGTGCCTGTTTTTTAGAAACCACCATGGGAATGGCGGGAGGACCACCGACCGTATTACGAGTTGTGCTTTTACAACTCGTATTTCGGCCGGTGGTCCATGCGCGGGCTTGATGCAGCGGAGGCGGCGCTGAGTCAGACTCATAATCAGGCCCAAAGATCCATGCGGTGGCACTGGTTGTTGGCCTCCTGTGAGCCAACCATAGGAAGCTGGTAAAAAGGGTGGAGAACAAAATTTAACCTTTCAGCACTACGTCCTACTGTCAAGGAGCTCCACACTCTACAGGTGGCATTAAAAGATAAGGTTCAAAACCTTAAGGTCAGAGCGGAAGATACAGAATGTCATTCTAGACAGAACCACATAAAAATTATAGTTATGCTCAAGTTAGTGGAAGGTCCAACCATGGAACTGTTGCTGGAAAAGTGGCTTTTGAACACAGTAACAATAATAATGCCCTTGTGCAACTTAGAGTGGGCCTGGAGGCCATTCCAGAGGTCTGATTTTGGGGACAAATCTTGTTTGTTCCCACTCCAAACATTATCTGAGGCAGAGCCTGCACTTCTCTCTCCCAGGCAGGGCCGGCTTTAGCGCTGGTGGCTCCCAGTGTGACAATCATTTTTGGCGCCCCCAAGCCCCATGACCGCCTCCTTGGGTTCTCTCAGTACCACAGGGCAAAAGTGCCCCTCATCTCTCCAATCATGTTATTGCTAAACACAGCGCCCCCCTGAGGTCAGCGCCCCCCCCACAGGTCAGCGCCAGTGCGGCCACACCAGTCGCACTGCCATTAAGCCAGCCCTGCTCCCAGGGGATAGAGTTTAGGCTTGATTCCTTCAAATACCTGAGAGTGAAGGAGTGGCTGAGTGTAAACTGGAACAAATCTTGTTTGTTGTCACTCTGACCATTGTCTGACGTGGAGTACACACTGCTCTCTCCTGGGAGATAGAATTGAGGCTTGACCCTTCAAATGCCTGAGAATTAATGTTTATCAAACAAAGATTTAATAAAAAGGAACTTGGGCAGACTGCTCACAGTGATGCAGCAATCCACAACATTTTGGATATCCTCCCCTCTCCCCCATGGGCAGGATAGGGTTGTCTAAGTTGCTTGTCCTTCCTAGATTACTCTTTTCTTCTCTGCCCTACCAGTTAAAATTCCCAAGAGGTTTGTTACTGACTTTAATAAGGTACTCTCGGACCTCGTTTTGGGAACTGGAAAGAAAAGAGTGATGTTGTATAAGCTCTGGGACCCACTAGATGCCACTGGGCTTGGGGCCCCCTATTGCGAAGTGTATTAAGCTGCTATCTGTAATGAGGTGGGTACAAAGTGGCCCAGATTCAGAGAGAGACAACGTACTCAGATGCGGGGGAATTCTACCATGCTTCATGGCCCCAACTGTGGGAGGGCGAGGGCTAGTGAACTGGGGGAAATAGCCACATATTGCAGACAAATTCAAACATAGGATATGGCCCTATGCTTCATGTCTGCTGCTCTGGGAAAACCAGCCCTTCAAGTTTCTAGGTGCAATACATGACAAGAGACCCTGGCTAGAGTCCAGGACTCTGACCTTTACATACATGGGACACTGAGCATAATGCAAGATCTCCAAGATGAATATGGGCTATGCTGGGCCAGTTTATCACATATAACACCCTAGAACATGCACTGGGACAAGTATGGGGAGCAAGACCGAGAGGAACCACCCTCCAACTCATGATCATGCACGGTTGTGCACATAGGATAATCTCTGTGCTCTATGTGTCACTGCCAACACTACATGCGACCCCCAATAACACAACTAAGGGACAGATGGGTGCATTTCACAGGAACAGATATAACAGACAAGAATTGGACTCATGCCCTGACATTTTTTAACAAAGTGCTGTGTGACACCTGTTTGATATATCTCCATAAAAATATCTCCACCAGACCTATCTTACCTCTAGACGCATATCCCATATGTACATGGAAGCCGACTCTAGATGGTCCCGCTGTCACCTCTCAAATGCAGATTTCCACCATATGGTCTGGCAGTTCTCACTAATATCACAGTTCTGGGTAGAGACACTTGAGATGGCTTCAGAACTAATGGTGGAAAGTCTGACTTCGAAACCCACATCATGCCTCCTGGGCCTGATCACGGAAAGCCAAATATGTTACTAAATTCATAGATCAGTCTCTGTTCCTTGTTGAAACTCTGTGTTGCGATGACTTGTATATCCCCCAGGCCCCCGAAGGTGTGCTTTTGGCAGAGGGATCTATTGAAGTGGGCCACATTTATTTTATTGCTTGAGGTCAAATCCTATATCTACCCTCTCTGAGGGACTCTCATGCAGACATCAGGAATGGTCAGACGCACTAGACAGGGACACTGAACAGGAAGGGGACTGTTTGGTGACCGGAATTGCAATACCAATGTACGTATGAATCTCGGCATGTCTAATATATAGATAGGGCAGAGTTGTGGGTTTCTAGGTGGAGTGGGTCTGCCGACAGCGGCAGAGACGTTTTAAGGCATAGGAAAAGTAGACTCTGGCCCAGGCCCCCCACCTTTCTCTGGGGCCCATCATTACGTATTCAGGATTGTTTCTGACAGTGGCATAATGCAAAAAATATGGGGCCCCCTGCACAATATGTAAATGGGCTCTCAGGTTTCCAATATCTCATATTCAAAGTCTTTGCACTGAATGGGGGCCCCCGGAAGGACTGGGCACCCCTTAAAGGTTTGGGGACCAACGAAGAAGGTTGTCAATGATCAGACAATAGTTGCTGAGGGCGCGAATGAGCTAAAAATGGGTAATAAGTTCAGAGCTGTTCCGAGCAGGGGCCCCCAAATTATGTTTGGCCTGGGCCCCCAAAATCTTTAAGATGTCCCTGGGCAGCGGGTGGGGGCTTTAAATGTTGATAATGTGTGACTAACATGATCGTCTAGTTGATGGCAGTCTAGTTAAGTGTTCAGAGTTTAGATCAGTGTGCTTGCTCTCTTGTCATTACTGCATCAGTGCAAATCTCAGAAGTCACCAGTTGCTTATTGTAACGGGCTTGCAACATGTGCTTTGCAATGGTATGACACGGATAAGGATGGACATATGGCAAGGCCGACTCCAAATTTTCTATTGCACCCGAGATCTAGCACTGCTTTAAGAATTTGTAATGTTTCAAAAACAAAAATATGAATAACGACCCATTTATTAAAAGAAAAAAAAAATCGGCAAATAAAGCTACAATTTTACTAAACATCCAGCAAGTTACCCGTAGCATGAGTTTCCTACAGTGAAAGTATCAAACTGGTTAGACACCGATTTTCCGATACAATGTTGTTGTTCCAAATAAAACAATCCGGATCTAAACTCGAAAAAATATATATTTATCAATGCTTGTTCAAGTTCTTTTTTTTTTTACTATTTTGGTTCAAGTTCTTTTTTTACTATTGGGTTGACGGACACCAGGCAGCACGAACTTCGTGACTGTCCCCGATTCTGACGGTATAACATTTAATTTAAAATTGTTTGGCATCAGGAGGCTTTGAGTCGAAAAGGGGTAATAGATGTAATTTTTCTCCAAACAGGAAGCTCAGAAATATATATTGCACAGGGCCCCACACATTCTTATGATGTCACAGTTTGGATGGCTCCCTTATGAATCACATTTATGTTAGACATGATGGCTTAAACATCTCGACTGTGTACCGTGCAATGTGATTTACAAATCCCGCTGATCGGCGAAAGGGCTGCAATGCTCCGAGCATGTCTGCCTACTCAGGGCAGAGGTCAGCATCCTGTATTTCTTTTAGTGGTCCCTGATGAAGTTTGATTGTAAGAGAAGAGTATATTTTTGGAGCTCATGTGCCCTCCTTCGTAAACGATGTTGAACCTGTTTTTTTTGTTGTTTTTTTTTAACGTGGAAGCTCACCAACGAAACTAATAGAACATATTTTTTGCACGAAGACACAACCCAGCAACACATTGAAAAATGCGTAGAAACGTCGCGTAATTTCCTTATTTCACTAATGCAGAGCCAGCTGGTCTGACTAATAGGGGCGTTTTTTAGGTAAAAAGCATAACTGGAATGTGCAGCAGGGTGTGCTCGTATACTTTACAGGCACTGGAGCCAGATAGACCGTATAAGACACCGTGGGAAATCCGAAAAAGAAGAGTTGCAACAATTTTAATTGGCTCACCACGCGTGCACCATCCCTGGAGGAAATTGCAAGAGCATTTGCACAATTTCCCCGTGCGCATTCCGCAGTTCAGGAGTTCACATATATATATTAATGAAGACATTATGATGTTTTTTATTGCTGTTCCTTTTTCATGAGAGCGCAGACTAGACATAAGGCTGGAAGTAGGGATGAAGGGTGCTGCATTACCCCATAAATGATCATGCTGGAGTTCAGAAGGTGAATGAGCAATAAAGAGGCCTTTACATTTTAGGGCTCGTTTATGAGCAAGTGAAGCAGTGCAGCGCAGCAAGTCACCTGTTTGTGCTGCACTGCATGACATGGAAAGGGCAGGAATGTGTTGTATTTAAGTCAATATGGCGCTTTCCTGTCCATTCCCTTGAGCAGGTGCCCTTTCGGCTGCCTAGAGCCAACACAGGCACCCTTGCACCATGGTGCAAGGGTGCTTGTGTTGCATGCAGGATTGTATTTGTGCAGGAAGGGGCACCTTCCTGCACAAAAAGAATCCTAGGAGACAGGAAGTGGAAGAAACGAGGAGAAATAGAGATATTTCTCCTCATTTCGCCTCCCACTGGGAAGGGCTAATTTTTTGGCACATTCCCAGGTTTACAAGTTCTTCTAAATCTGGGGCAGCATCAAAATCCATTGGAGTTACATGGGAACACCCATGCAATGCCCATGGAATGCCTACCCAGGACAGAGTAATGCAATGCAGCGATTTGCGCTGCATTGAGTTACTACAGATTTTTGAAGCCACTCAGAGCCACAAAAAGTGCCTTTGCTTAGCTTCAAAAATCTGACTCAGAGGTTTGCATCACGCATGTACCACGTTGCGTGGTGCAAACGTGATGCAACCCTCTCATAAATAAGCTCCATTGTTTTTATCTTGTCACATTTGCTTTGTATTCAAAGACAGAGGCTAAATGTGAGGCTAATCCTTCTGACAAACTGCAGTTTATTTTTTAATGTGGATATTGGTGTTTACTTTTCTTTCCTTTCTCAGACCGCAAAGTGAGAGGATTTTGCAAATTGCACTATGTGACAATCGTGCTGGCATACAGGGAGTGTAAAAGAAAAGGTTGTAGGATGTCTATTTTAATCTAACACGCAACAAGATTTAAATGCCTTTAAATGAACTATATGAATATTTTGAAATATATGAGCCATTTTGAAAACAGACGAGTCACATTTTTATGTAATTCTGAAGTGTGATAGAATCAAAGCTTTTAAAAGAACCAAAGCAAATCAAGACACCTTTTTTGGTGATGTGCACATATGTTCATCTGTACATTATATAATTTTATCAGTAAAACTGCATGTTAGTGTATATTTAGTGGCATTTCAAGTGAAAATGTGCTGTCTGTGATTGGCAGTGTGCTATCACTCCATGCTTTAGTAATATATTTGTGACAGTGTGCTCCAAAATGGACAACCAACTACATACCACACCCTTACTACTCTCATGCTGAATGGACGTTGCGCATTTGCTGCAATTTTTCAATGTGACATGCTGTGATTTTTCTGTCTACAACATCAGTGATGAACATCGATGACAGCACCCCCCACTCTGAATGTTCCAGCACCACTGAGACTAGATTGAAGAATAGAGCAGATTGTTCTGGGTCTCATTTACTTGTTAAGCACCTGATTCAGACTTTGTCCTATGGCTAGGACAACTTATTGCTTGTTCTCCTCCTGCTCTGATACACAAAATCACTATTACATGGCTTAACCGCAAGCATCGCCAGCTGGTGTGTTATCCCTTCGCATGGGGCGTTTGAGACTCCCAAGTGTGCAAGAGCTTGAGCCCCCTTAGCACTGGTGTCCCCAGTCATGTGACTAATGAGCCTAAAAGAAAATTTGTAGTCAGCCTTTTGCAACATTACAATTGGCCATAAATATTATAACACATTCTATGACAGCATGTGGTGGTAGTCAGGTGTGCCTTCCTTGGTCTGCATGGCCAGGGATATAGTCTAATGGCTAAGACATGCTGAATGTTCCACAATGTGGGCACCTATGTGGCTTCCAAAAGATTTCATTGATCTGATGGAGAGAAAGCGGTAATCCAAATACATGGAAAGTACATTGTGCTGTGAACACACAACTGCACACACAGAGACACAGACACATGCACACACATAATATTAATGACAAATGCATGAAACAAAATTCAAGACAATATCCCTGCCGCATATAGATTTGACCCATGCCTCAGGTCAGATCACCAGCTGGATAAACTCAGCCTTGTTTTGTGAGTTAAATAAAATTGGCACAACCTAATTAGTTAATAGAGCCACCTGGTATGTATGTTATTTTTAAACCACATGATTTAAGGGGACTAGCAATGTTGTGGCAGCTGGCATGCTTGCTCTTATATTGGCATGGGGTGAAAAAAGCTCTTGCAGGTGATATTAAATCATGGCCATGTCATCTCTAATGGTGGTGGTCAGATGATGCTCAAGAGACAACAGGGTCGTGTATGAATCCTTCACCCTTTTCAAATTAATCCATGGCATTGCACTCCCTTAACTAGCGCAATCATCTCCCAAAAACTGGAACACTTCTGATTAAAAACTAACTAATTACTCCCAGTCTCCATGTGCCCCTTCCTCATTCCAGCCTTTCATCCTCCATGTAACCCATCTTTGAAGCCCACTTTGATGTAAATGTACTCACTGATTGCCTGCTTTTTAGCTGTATTCAAAAACACCTTTTTCCACATGGAGACACCATTGGCTACTTATCCAACCCATTCTCAGCAGCCCTGGCACCAACAGAACCATGAACCCTTCAGCCAGAAATATATAGGTGGTAATGGACTAAGATATAGTGACTGTTTTGCCTACTTTATTCCCCTTTCCTCCTATTTCCCCATGCCCATTCAATTAAGGTGCACGTTGTAACTGTCCTTTAAAGTGCTTAGAAACCATTCTTCCTTTAGCCTAAATGCACCTCTCATGGTGAAAATGTTCAAGAATCCATTAAAACTGCTTCATCATCGGGTCCATCTAATTCCGCTACAGTGGGGCATGCTGCGACCTACGGAATAAGTGGGAGCACTTTCAAGACTATGTAATGATAAAGGAGATGGTGTAAAATTAGGGACCTCATTTTTGTAAAAAAAAATTTTTACACATACAAGGAATTTTAATGTAGAAGTGAGAATAGATGCTATGAAAAATGATTTGTCATGTGAAATTGCATTTTCTAAACTTCCTTTTTCACCCTGGCTTTTTAAACATTTTTAAGGAAATAGTGCCAACAAATCGTCCAATTTACCACCATTTTCTTAAAATAGTCTTTGGACAAAAGAACCCCCTAACTTCTCTCAGGAGAGTCACCCTTGTACATCATAAAAGTATTTGACTATTTCTTTGGTGCACTGTCAGAAACTGTGGGCACAATTTAGAGTCTGGTGGAGAGGGTACTCCCCCGTAATCTCGACAGAGGACCCTCTCCACCAAACTCCCATTCGGCCCATCCAATTTTGTGTCAGATGGACTTTCAGGTTTTTGCCAATGGAGTAATTTAGACCGTCAGCGAAAACCTTCCTCAGCGGGCCCAACAGAGTGGTAGCCGTTGGATGAAGCACAAAACACCATCCGCCTTATTAAGGGCGGATGGCGTTATGTGTTTTTGTTCTTGTCCATCACCACAAGGTAAAACCTGGCAATGAAGGACTGTAAAAAAAATAATGACCCCCCCACACATCATGGAAACAAAACGCCCAAGCTGTGAGGGCCATTAGCTTTTTAATTTACCAAAACAAACTCCCACTGTGGGAGTTTGTTTTTGAAAAATCAAAAACTTTGGAAAGTTTGTAGGCCGGCTGTCATGTTTGACAGTGCCGTCCATCAAATGTTTCCCTCATTGACAGGAGCCGCTGGTAATGCAGAGAGACTGGGGCCGATGGACATCTCTCAATTTTGCGGGTCGGTTATAGGCAGGGTGACAGATGTAAAGTCCTCCACCACCCTGTCTGCCTTTACTACGTCTGCCAAAAGCATATCAGGCGCTATGGTCTTTTTTATAAAAATTTATGTGAACATACTTATTGTAATTTTCCTGTGGAGATAACCCACTCTGACTGCTTGTACAAAAATTGGCTTGCTTGGGCAATTCGGCGCCTTATGCCCCACCATTGTTTTTTAAAAACAGATTTTATTGATTTTGCATACATACAACAAGTATGGGGCCAAAGCATCCCGCCCCTGCCAATTAGGAGAGTTACATTCAGGTTATTTGAGATACAAGTGTGGCAACATATAGTGTCCATGGCTTCGAACCGTTCATGTTGTGGAATCGGACACAATGTGTATTCTTATCAGCTGCAAAAACAACCTTCCCCAACTGCCCCCCCACCCTTCCCACCCCCCCAGGCGTGTCACTTAAGGCCAAGTCGTTAAGGTACAGTAGCCCTACTTATTCAGTGGGGCGTCGACATTGAATGGGATAGTGGTGCGATGGACCTCGATCCAGTTAGGGAACATAAAGTCATCTCTGGCAGTGAGGCTTCAGACCCTGATATTCCTGTTACTGTCCACGTGCTAGTCGGTGGCCACTGCGGGGTCCCCTATAGAGGCATCTTCAGCAATGTCTTCGGGGGATTTGAGTGCTACGACAAGTGCTTCCCAAGCTCTCGCCCCTTCAAGGGCCTTCTTACTCCCCGTTCGTTTTGCTATTTGTAACCTGGCCACTCCTTCACATTCGGCCCATTTAAGGAACTCTGCTTTCCACTGTGCTATACTTGGACTCTGTTTCGCCTTCCAATGCGCGGTTATGTTCCAGGAGAAGACCCAGATCTAAAAATTTGCTAGTGATTTTGTTCTTTGAGGTGTGGGGGAACCAGTGTAAAATGCAGTGTTGTAAGGTCGGTTCTAACTCTCGGTCAGTGAGATCTGATAGTAGTGCCGTTAGCTCCTCCCAATAGCTGGCTAGAAACGGACAGTCCCAGAGCATGTGTTTAAAATCTGTGCTTTCTGCATACACGCTTCCCTGCCCGAGTGTGCAGGGAAGTACTTATGTAGCTTCTCTGGAGTAAGGTATGCTCTATGTAAAATATGGAAGTGCACTAACTGGAATCTTGCATTCCGGGTACTCTTCCAGGCTCTCTCCACCAATTCTCCCCATGCCTTTTCCGGGATGGCCTACCCCAGATCAGTTTCCCACTTGAGCTTCAGGTCAGACAGGGGAAGGAGTGCCTCTAGCGTCATGCGCCTATATAGGCATGTTACTGCTTTAAATGTACCTGCCGCCATTACCACGTACTTGCAGCCCAGTGATGTCTTTGGTTCCGTGAGACCCCCTCCCCAGTGTTTCTGGATAGCTGCAGTGAGGGCTGTATACAGTAGGAAATCTCCCCCGGGTAGATCATAGCGAGCTTGTAGATCATTAAATGGGATCATGGCTCCCTCCTCATATAGGTCTCCTATGCTAGCCAACCCCTGTTCCGCCCAAGTCCCCAGCCTCTGCCAGGTACCTCCATGGGGCAGGGTTTCTGCACATAAGTAAGGGGATTTCCGGCGCATAGGGGCATCTAGTGTTTGTCCGCTGCAGATATCTGCTCCAGCATTTTCGTGCTGTGCTAAGTTCCAGATTGAGGGTTGTGTCTTGGATAGGGAGCCGCAGGATAATGCGGGATAGTAGCAATATGGTCCCGAATTCCTCCCTGCGCTCGTCTTCCCCCCTGGTGATGTTCGCTATCCACTGTGAGAGCCATTGAAATTGTGCTGCCAAATAATAGGTCTCGTAGTCAGGGACCGCTAGACCATCCTCCGCTCTTGGTCGCATAAGTGTAGCGAGCACCACCCTACGTCTACCAGTGCCCCATTTAAAGCCGATAATCAGCGATCGGAGCTATGTGAAGTATTTTGCCGGATCCAGATTGGCAAGGTCCCAAAATAATTTTAAGCAGGGCCACTCGGCCCGCGACTGACCGGCAGGGAATCCCAGAATTCAAAGTTAGTCTTCGCCCCTCTGATGGCCTTCACTATGTTACCCTCAAGGATGTCTTCCTGACTATGATATATTTGCGTACCCAGGTACGATAGGCATCTGTCTTCCCAGGCCACCCCCTCTGTTGCTTGTGGTCCTATTCTGCCCCCTCGTGCCGGAAACAGGCAGGACTTCGTCCAGTTCACTTTCAGTCCTGCGACTCTACTGAGGGCTTGGAGCAAGTTTTTCGCCCCTCTAAGTTCCGCTCCCGAATCAGCTAGAAAAAGCAACAGATCATCAGCATACAATGCTATGTGGTGAATCTGTCCATGGACGTTGAGCCCCCGGTATGCCCGCCCCGACCTGGCTCGCGCTGCCAATGGCTCCATCGCCAGAGCAAACAGCAGTGGGGAGAGGGGGCACCCCTGGCGGGTACCTCTACCCACACTGCAGACGTCTGAAATGAGTCCACCAGTTTTAATTCTGGCAGTGGAGTCAGCATACAGGAGAGCGGTCCAACTCACGAAGTCGGTACCCAACCCCATTGTCCGCATCACATGGAATAGGAAAGCCCACTCCAGGCTGTCAAACGCTTTTTCTATGTCCACAGCAAATATCGTTGCTACGTCAGTGCGATAAGAGTCCGCTTCTAGGACTCGCAGGAGTCGCCGAACATTCAGTGCTGTGTTTCTGGTGGGGATAAACCCAGATTGGTCTCCGTGTATCAGGGCAGTCATATGGGGGACTAAGCGGGTAGCCAAAATTTTACTGAGTATTTTATAGTCCAAATTGAGCATGGAGAGTGGGCGATATGCAGCTTTATCCCATGCCTGCTTGCCCGGTTTGAGCAAAGGGATGATAATCGCTTCTCTGGCAGAGACAGGTAGTTTGCCAATTCTTTTAGCGTCGTTATACAGCTGCACTAGTTTGGGAGCCAGTATATCAAGATATGTGAGATAGAATTCTATCGGTAGGCCGTCAGTGCCTGGGGTTTTGTTTCGGGCCATGTTCTTGATGGCCCCCCGCACATCTCTGACGTCAATCTCTCGCCCCAGGGAGATTGCCATGTCCTCATCTAGGGCTGGCAGATCTACACCCCACGTGAACTCATGTAAGTCCTCCTCCGTTGGGGACAACTGACTTCGGTAGAGGTCAGTGTAGTATGCGAAAAAGAGATCATTGATTCCCTGCTGGTCGTATCTCGGCACCCCATTCTGATCTCTAAGCTCCAAGATAACCGAGCCTCATCTGGCCAGCCAAACAAGGAGGGCCCCCCGATTTGTCCCTTTCTGAATGCGCATGGGCTATGTATTTTTTGTAATCAAAGCAGCGTAGCCGCTCAACTTGTGTTGCTACTGCCTCCCTGGCCTCTTGTAACTCCCGTTGCTTAGCTGGGTTTTCAGGTCTGTCTTTTTCTAGGGCACGCAGTCGTCGGTCGTCCCTCTCTATGTCTTGAAGGATTGTTTTCCGAACCCCTGTCATCTCTTATATGCACCTCCCCCTAAGCACTACCTTACAGGCGTCCCATTCCACTAGGGAGGATGTGGCAGTACCTCCGTTAATTTGAAAGTAGGTAGTAATAGCTAATCCTATCGCTGCACAAAATACTTGGTCGTCTAAAGCGTCGGGGCGCAGGCGCCGGGTGGGGATCTTGGGGCGTGCGCGAGACCATTGCAATTGTACCAGCACAGAGTTGTGATCAGAAATTGTCCTGGTGAGGTATTCACTGTTACTAATCCCCTCATGGACGTCTGGGGAGCACAAAATGGCGTCCAGCCTAACATGTAATTTGTGCAGGGCTGAGAAGAAGGAATAATCTCGGGCCACAGGGTGTTGTGCCCTCCAGGAATCCACTAAGCCCCATTTCTGTTGCCAGCTGCGGCGTGCCTCTGCCAGTTTGTGTGCGGGTGTGTCAGGGAGTGGGGGGTGTGAATGGTCCAGATTGACATCGGAAGTGCAATTGAAGTCGCCCCCCAGGAAGACCGAGCCTGTGAGGACAGTCGCCAGTCTTCCAGAGAGATGGGAAAAGAAGGTTGGCTGGTCCGAGTTGGGTGCATATATACTACCTAGCGTAAGGTCTCTACCATCCAGCCTCCCGGTCACTACCACATACTTGCCCTCTGGGTCAATCAACTGCGTTGTGCATTGAAATGGGATACCTGCCCTTATCCAAATTAATACTCCTCTCACGAAAGCGGAGTAAGTGGTGAAATAGGCTTGGCCCCTCCAGCGGCGTTGCAGCGCCATCCCCTCCTTCACCAATAAATGGATTTCCTGAAGGAATGCAATCTGAATGCCTCTGCGGACCAAATAGGAGTGTATTTTATGACACCGGCTCATGGAGTGCATGCCCCTCACATTCCACGAGAGACAGTTCAAGCCTAGTGGGGGTCCCATTGTCGTTGTCTGTGCTCGTGCTCATTAAAAAACTCCCCCCACGTGACACGCCTGGTTCCCCGTACTTTTTCCCAACTGAAAAAACATCCCCAACTCCCCCTCCCTAGGGCAGGTATCGAAAAAAGAGTCCCCGTCCAAACAGTACTAAAACATAACATTATCCAGTGACAGTGGCAAGGGTGGTCACCTGGCAAATACAGTGCTGAGTTTCCCGCAATACCGCCTCCCCAGTAAATGACCTAGACAGCTATCCCCAGAGCTTTTAAACATTACCCATAGTTCAATGGGGGAAAGCATCAAATCTGTGGAAAGTCCGCCGATATCATAGTGACAGCAGGTCCCTGGAATCAACTGTAACTGCCACAGCAGGATGGCCCTCACACGAGATCGTCGGCCGTTTGGGGTGTAACCTGAGGCAAGACTATTCCCAAGCTGTCATTGTCACTGTGGTCTGGAGAGGTTTCCGATCTGTCAGTGCGACATCCGCTCCCACTCGAAGAAGGGCTGGAATTCGTTTGGCTATGCGTCACCACGGACTGTAGTGCTTTGCGGCGTTCAAGGCTAAGTTCCTTGGGCGAAGGGGCATTAGATCCAAGTTTATGGCTGCGGGGCTCAGCTGCGGAGAGTTCGGAGCAGAGGCACGAAGTTCCTTCAATCCCCGCTCTTCGAGCCAGTCCCAAGCCTCTTGTGGTGTAAGAAAGAAGCGATTTCCCGCTGGGTCTGCCACCCGGAGCCGTGCAGGGAACAACATTGCGTAAGGCAAGTGTAATTGACGTAATTTGGCCTTGACAGCGGTAAAGGACGCTCTGTTCCATTGGACCTCCCTCGTAAAGTCTGGGAATATCATAATGGTACTGTTATCAATGCGTAGGTCCTGTCTTTGGCGGGCACTGTGCAATATGTGGTCCCGGTCCCGAAAGTGCAGCAGGCGTGCCACAATCGGTCGGGGAGGAGCCCCTGGTTTTGGTGGTTTAGCTGGAGCACTGTGTGCCCGCTCCAGGGCAAAGAAGGGCGATAGACCCATTGGAGCCACCTCAGATCAGATCCAGTCCTCCAAGAAGCGCACCATATTTGTCCCTTCCGCTTTTTCTGGCACTCCGATAACGCAGATGTTGTTCCTGCGCGATCTCCCTTCACTGTCCTCAGCCCTCATTTCCAGAGTTTTTACTTTAGCCTCCAGGTCCGTGAGGGATCGACGCATCTCGTGCACTGTCTCCGGGAGGCCTCCCAGTTCTCTTTCATTAGTGGACACTCTGGGGCATATTCACAAGAACGTGTGATAACCACCGCAAGTGCAGCCTAACGCAATTCTGCATATCGCAGTCCATCGCGGGAAAATAACTCCGTGTTAACGTGGTATTCCCAACACGGCGGCACCATGCGATAGACACGAGAACGCGACAAACAAACGCGTTAAAAGCAACACGACGCCGCAAAAACGCGAAACCCCAACGCAAAAATAGTAGCGATGACGCCAATAGCGATACAAAAATCTGCGAAAAGCAGCCACAGGCTTGCAATTCCCACGCGTCATGCGGGAAAATGCACTATAAAAATAGAAAAAAAAAAAAACAAAAGACAAACAATAGCGAAGCACAATGGAGGCACCCGGAGCAAGCACAGAGGACAACCAGAACCCCACAAGCCCCACGGAGGACCAGCCTGGGACCTCGGGGTCAGGGAAGGCCAAGGACAAGAAGAGTCGGAAGAAGCGGTTCAGTCCGCAGGAAAACAGGATCCTGATAACGGAGGTGATAGAACACCATCAACTACTGTTCGTCACCTCCACCGTGTCACTGGCAACTAAAAATGGAATATGGCAGACCATCGTGGACAAGGTGAATGCAGTCGGAGTGCTGAAGAGGACAATGGACGAGGTCAAGAGGCGCTGGAATGATGTGAGCGCAAAACCAATCTGAAACTGCCAAACAATCTGAAGGCAGCAATGCAGACTGGAGGTGGGAGTCCAGCGACACAGGAGGAGCTGGACGAGATGGAGGAAATGGTCTCCACAGTCATCAGTGGGGAGATGGTGGCAGGAGTGGGTGGATCAGACACTGCTCAACATGACCGGACACAACAGCAACAGGGTGAGTAACCACCAGGGACTGGGGGACGGGGGAGATGGGCACAATGGCACACATGCACAAGTAAGCACAGCACATCTGCGCACAAACCATGCCCCAGACCCACAACTCCCACCAAGAGACCAATGCACACAGGTATGCAACATCTCAGCACCGCATAAGCACAGAAGCCAGAGGCACAACGCATGTAAGGGATAAGGGGCAGCGAAATCAGACCAGCAGGGGCGACTCCCCCAAAATGCGGCACACACACATTACATGCAGAGCACATCAACATTGACAACAATGTGGTACAAACCGCAACATGTCCACAACAGAACAGAGGACACAACTGCTACCGCATGTGCGTAGAAACTGGCCAATCACATTTGGCACTGCATGGAAATGTGAGTTGACAATGTATAAGTACAAACACACACTCGTGATGTAGTCGGAATGTCCACTGTCCCGCATCAAATAGGCAGCCCCCCAAACAGTCACAATGTACACTGTCATGCAGTCTGAATGTGAACCTGTACAATGCGTCAACATACATGTGAACATGATGTTAAACTGCATCTCCCCTCCACATTGCAGGGGGAAATCCAACACCTCCTGCAGTGCAGTTCGAACCTCTCTTCTCTGATGACGAAGAGGACCACCACACCTTCGACTCCGACGCCCTCCAACAGCTCGTGGAGAACCTACGCAGCCCACTTCCAGGAGCAGGGCAGCCCAGCTGCCACGAGGAGAACCCACCCCCTGCACAGTACACACAGCAGGCAGCACCCACCACCACAGCCGCCTCCAAGGACCCCCACGGCGAACACATGGCCTTCCAACGCCGTGTGTTGGGGTGCCAGGAGAAGCTGGCTGAACAGGTGCAGGTGGGCTTCGACCGCATGGCAGCCAAACTAGACGCCATACGTGGGTGTCTAAGTCCCATCAGGGACCACTCACAGTCCCTAACGGACACCCACAGTCCGCTCCATGCTCTCCAACGAACCATAGCTGACATCGCTAGAGTCCTGACTCTGCAACAGGAACGACTGTCAAGTCAGAGTGCCTCCAGCGAGCTCGCCCGGGAGTTGGGACACATGCGGAGGATCATGGAGAACATGGAGCGGACGCAGGCGGAAAGAGCGGCTGCCACGGCTGCACACCAGCGAGATCTAGCTGGGTCCCTCCATGCCATTAAGACCCTCCTCATGGCTTTGCTGCCACAAGGCCTTGCGCTGATGCATGCTGCTGCTACCACCCGGGACAGGCAACAGCAGCGGACGAAGATGCGGATGAATCTGCCTTCGTGGTCAGAAGGACGCAGAAGCATACATCTCCGCCATGTGGCCTGTTTCTGCTTGGTTCTGCCCTCTGCATCATCACCTTCCACTGTCCCCTGATGCAGTCAGCGACACTCACCTCGGACCCCGACATGGACTGCCATATTCTGTTTGCTCACCAATGTCACAGCTATCAGACTGCGGACTGAACTCCTCCTCTCCTGATGTACCGGTCACTCCCTGAAGGACTCTGGCTGGCCCTACATGGGCCGACAATGTGAAGTGGTGTTGGCATGGCCCTGTACTGCTCCAGCTGCAACACTCCCTTGAATGTGCAATAAACATTCATATTCACACAGATGTGTCATGTCTATGATCTTTCAAGTGTGGAAGTATGGATGAATGTAGGGTCAGTGATTCCCCCTTACGTCCATGTTGCCCATGTTGTGGGACTTTTGTCACTGGGTGGCACATTTCCGTAGCGGGCAGGGGTTGCCGACACTTCAACAGAGACACATCCATTAGTCACTTCCTTGTCCAGCCCAGGACGGAACCACGCCCAGAGCCCGGGGTCATTGTTCACACCCTTACGCTGGACTGGCATACGCCAGGGAAGCCCACTCCGCTTACGCACACAGGGGGGACGACAACGCTACATGTCCCAGCTCTGCACTGCAGGGATCTGCAGCTTACAGGTGTAGTTGTCAGCATGCCACAGCCACTCCCTCACGACTGGTGTACACCCACACCACACCCATCCAGCACAGGCGTCACAGGACATGTGACCCTGCCAATAAAAAGGGCCTGGCGCATGTGCTGGACGCCATTTCAACTCTACAACTGGGTGTCTCCGTGTAGTTCCCATCTACGCATGAGGGCCTAGGGCCCTGCCACCTCACACTGCCCAGTGCCGGGGGAGACATGATGGCGTCCGCACAACGGGACTCAATCATTAAAGGTCCATGGCTAGCGGGGCACAGACTTGGTGGCACTGGATACACTGCGGCAGGCACAGGCACCCCGCCACGGGACGGTGTCTTGCGGTGCAGTGAGATAGGGGCACCTGAAATGCTGAGCGGGTGTGCAGCCTGCGATGATGCCGTGTCCACAGATGTGGTCTCTGCCATTGCGATATCAAGACCCAGCAACATGTGTGTGACCTGGTGGCCCACGGCGCGGGGCTGCGTGATGTGGAGGGTGTCATGGTCGCGGGCCCGGGCTTGGAGATCCCTCCAGAACGTGGTGGGCCCTCTTGGAGACACGCCGATGGCGGAAGGTGAGCAATGAGGCCTGGTTGCGCAGGGGCGGGCATTCACTGCTGGGCGGCGGGAGGGGCTGAGGTGCAGCAGCCTGTGTGCGCAGGGGCGGGCAAACGATGGTGGCGTGTGCAACTGTATGGGCTCTGACATTCATGTCTCTGGAAACTGTTTCAGATGAGGGACCTGGGGGACTGCTGTGAATCCGGGCACATGGTTTGAGACACACCGGTGGCAGCAGGTGAGCAGTGGGCAGTGTCAGCACTCTCTCTCCCTCTCTTTCTCTCTCCCTCCCTCTCTCACTCTCCCTCCCTCTCTCTCCCTCTCTCTTTCTCTCCCTCCCACTCTCCCTCTCTCTCCCTCTCTCTTTCTCTCCCTCTGTCTCTCTTTCTCCCTCCCTCTCTCCCTCTCTCTCCCTCTCTCTCCCTCTCTCTTTCTCTCTCCCTCCCTCTCTCACTCTCTCCCTCTCTCTTTCGCTCTCTCTCTCTCTGTGTGATTTGATGTGCGCATGGCACTCCTTCTTATACAGATTTCTGTTTTGCAGGCTGTGACTTGCAGGATGTCGTGGGACGACCCACCATGCCTCTTCTGATTTTCTGTTTTTGTTTTGTTCTGTAATAAACATGTTATTTGGATGTTATGATATGGATGTATGATTTCCCTCTTTTCTGACCACACATGTATGTTGAGTGTTGTGATTGTGCGACTTTAGGCGATTTGTTTGGTTCATGGTTTTGTGGAGTTGATGTGCAATATCTTTGTCCTGGGGGGGTGCACGGGGTAGGGCCCGAGGGGGTAGGGGTGGTGGGGTCCTGGGGTAGAGGCAGTGGGTGTTGTTGACCTATTGGGGCTCCGGGCTGCATGGTCGTTTGCTCCAGGGCATCTGTTGTTCTTCAGGTGTGGCTATGGGCTGTGCTCCCTTGTCTGGTGCCGGTTGTCGTCTGACTTTGCACCAGGTAGGAGCAGGTGTTAATTTCCTGCTGCTAACGCGCCTTATCGCATGTTTTGTGGTCTTATCGCCGATCGGGCTGGTCGTTGAGAATGTTGTGGAGTGGTGTTGTCGCGGATTTTTGCACGGGAACGCCTACTCTGCATCTCAGAGTTAGTTGCCGGGGTCATCTGTGGCGATGTTTTCTGCGACTGCTTTCGCAGGTAAACTGGTGTTATGGGCTGTTAGCACCTGCTTGGGAATGGGGCGTTAGATTTATCGCGAATTTGGCTGCGATAAAGTGCCGATAACTCAGCGATGTGTCCTTGAGAATATGCCCCTCTGTCTTTGAGTTTACGATGTTCATCCTTTAGCAGGCTCAGGTCGGTGCCAATGGCATCGATTTTCCCCTCTAGTACCTCTCTGGAGGCCGTAATCGCCTGCATGATGTCGGACAGAGTGTGCTTCCGAGGGGTCGAGTCCCGGCCTGTCTCAAGTACTTCGTCCTCATCCTCTGACTGGGGACCAGAGGCGTCCACACTGAAGACAGCGAACCCTCTTTTCTTCTGCATTCTCCCCATCATGGTGAAGCTACGCTTTGGTTTTGTTGACTGATCGCCTTCAGCGCAACTCTCAGAGCAAGGGACCCGTGCACTCAGGATGGGTTCTATCCTTTAGGATGATCACTATGGAGCAACCAGTCGGCCACAATCCTCCAGCCCCCAAGGGCTCACTGGCGGCACACAACTGCTCACCTCGTCAGGGTCGCAGTGAAACTGTACCTATGTCGTGGTAGGTCCGCACTCTTTCCGGGAAGTATAAGTTCCGCTGCCACCCTTTGTTCCAGAGCCTCAACTTAAGACCGAGAGGCCGCCACCCGCAATTACATCGAGCGTTCCGGGGCGCCCACGATTATCTGGGAAATGACTAGTCCTCTCTTTTATCGGAAGGCAGGGCAGCAGTAGGATTCAGCTCCACGGGCCCTGTGAAGGCTGCACCCGTGATCCGGGGTGTGTGCCAGGGGGCGAGTGCAGTCCCCCCGCGAGCTTCAATGTCCCCAACAGCCTACTGTCCACAATCGCAGCTTTTGTAGGGGCTTGTGCAAGGCACGTAATACTTTGCTGTTCGGCCACTTCGTTTTGCTCCCTGCCGCGCTAGCAGCCTCGCCAGGGATAGGTCGCCGCTCTGGAGGAGATAAGCGGGATGCAGGGGTTGTCAGTCGCCAGTACGGCTGTTTACAGAGCCTGCCCCATGCCCAGTGTGTTCTCAGGGGGCAATGCGGCCGGCTTCAGCGGGGATCATCTCCTCTTGACAAGGTTTGTTCTCATGCTGCGTGGCTCCCTCCCGGGTCATCTCCCGGCCGCTCGCCCCGTGACTCCCAGCCTCCGCAGCAGCTGCCAGGTGATTCCGCCTAGGCGGCGCAGGCACCCTCCACTCGCCGGCGCTCCCTCGATGTTCACTGTAACTTACAGGGAGTCAGGGGCGCTCCGCCGCTTCAGCAGCCATTTCGCGATTTCCAGGACGCAGGCGCCATTTCGTGGCCGCTCCCGCAATGTCGAGCGCACCACTCAACAGCCCTGTAAACGTCTTCTCGGCAGTCTCTTTCCAGCGCTAAGATTTTAATGTTCTCCAGGGTGCAATATAATCGCCGCTGTTGAGCTCAGTGCTGTCGGCTGTGAGATGGGGCGAGCTTACCGGGCCAGCTCCGGCATGGGCGCCATCTTGTTGTTTGCCTCGCGGAATCTGACCGCACTGGTTTCAGCGCTTTCAGCGGCTTCCCAGTCACTCCAGGGCTCCCACTTTGTTGCTGACCGTACCGGATGCCCTCCGGTTCAGGAATCAGTTTCCCCAGGCTGGCCAGGGGGTCAGGATGATTAATTACTGGGGAGCGGCGGTCGGAGCTCCTCAGCTCGCATCCGACTTCATCGGCTGCAGGCCACGCCCTCAAATTAGGGGCCTCATATATGTTTGTTTGCCGTAGGGCAGCGCAGCAGGCCTTGCTGCTGCGCTGCCCTACGGCAAAACGAAAGGGCAGGAATGTGCCGTATCTTTTAGATACGGTGCATTCCTGTCCTTTTCCCCTGTGCCGGCACACAATGGGCTACTGTGGGTCAACGCAGGCACCTTTGCACCATGGTGCAAGGGTGCCTGCGTTGCGGGGAATATTATTTTTGTGCAGGAAGGGAAACCTTACTGCACAAAAACAAAGGCTTTTCCCTCTTGCTATGTGTGCTGCTGAGTGCAGCACACATAGAAAGAGGAAAAACAAGGTGAAATAAAGATATTTCTCCTCATTGTGCCTCCCTTATGCCTCCCCTGGGGAGGCGTAAGTTTTTGGCACTGCCCCAGACTTACGATTTGTAATAAATCTGGGGCAGTGTCAAAAAGCCATGATGTTGCTGGGAACACCCCAGCAACACCCATGGAACGCCCCTTTCATGCAGTTTTCTGCGTGAAAGGTGCACATATTTATAAGGTCATGAAAAGCCACGTAACGTGGCTTTACGTGGTCTTATAAATATGCCAGTAGCACATTGCGCTACCGGAATGTCAAAAAAGTGGCATTAGTGCCGATAGGGCCTCATAAATAAGGCCCTAGGAATGGGGGTTTAGGTTTGTGTGTCTTTAAAATACCTGCCTAGTAGGTTTACCCTATTTATTCAGACCTCTAGCTGGTAAAGGTAAAAACAGTTTTTTATTTTTGAAAAATAGAGTGTCATGTACCCGGTTTCCTAAGGGGTCAACATGTTTCAAGCCGTACCACTATTGGCTTTTTATGAGGACCGTAGGGAAACTATTATTTACAATGATAGTTCCCTGGTATCACTCCTGCTACATAACAATACACTCATTGCATGCATCTGAAAGGTGCATATACTTATACCACCTAACTGGCGTATGTTGTCTTTTGTTTATTTACAACATTTTGTAATTTCCCCATGGTTTCTCCGGGGGAGAGTGAAGCCTGTAGTCACACTCACATCAAGGCCGCAGCTCTGCAGATCTACCTATTGGTGTTGCCACCCGGGGACCACTGATGCCAGTAGGGGTACAGCTTGAAACATGTTGACCCTTTAGGAAACCGGGTACATGACACCCTATTTTCCTGAAAAAAAAACCCTGTTTTTAATCATACCGGCTAGAAGTCTGAATAACTATGGTAAACTAGGCAGGTATTTTTAAGACACACAAACCCAAACCCCCCCCCCCCCACTCCTAATTTTTACACCATCTCCTTTATCTTTACATAGTCTTGAAAGTGCTCCCACGTATTCGGTAGGTCACAGCACGCCCTGCTCTGTAGCAGAACGGGATGGACCCGATGATGAAGAATGCCACCAAGGGGTTACTCCGGTGGGTAAGGGTTTTACAAGAAAACTTGATATTTTCTCCAGTAGAAGGTTACTTTCCTCGGTACTGCTGGGTTTCTTTTATGGTTTTTTGAAACTGGTCTGGAGGCCGAACCCAGTATATCCTCTCCCTCCCCTTTATTTTTGATATATACAGGAATCCATTAATACACAAGTGAACAATGATTTGCTCCCCCCACTCAACACTAGACCAATGGAATTAAGTACAGAACAAATCTTTCTGATTAGTGTGAAGTTTTATGCAGGAAATCACCTCTGCAGAGCTAAGGGGGAGATAGGAAACTAACAGTACAGATAAAGGTTGTATCATAGGTTCAGAGCCTACTGTACACAGCTGTAAAGAGATCCATGTACGCACCTTTACAGAGTGCTTAATTTGAGCCAGTTGTTGCTGGTGGGGGCCTTTTAGGGACCGGCACTTATTTTTCTGAATCAGATATTTTTACCATGAGCAAGAGAGGGAAAAACAAACAAAGAGGAAAGACGGAGGAACAAAAAGTCGGAATAACTGCCATAAAGGGAGAAAGCAGGAACCAGTTAGACTGAGATAAAAGGGCAGGGAAAATCTGGTAGTGGATTAAAGAGGCTTAAGGTGGATTCAAGACTACAGAGTCTTGGCATTGGGCGCGCCAACATAATTGCACCGGCTGCAGGCTTTTGAGCAGAGCTTTTGACTCTCATTCTTCTACAAATTAAGCACTGCTTGCACAGATTCTCTGCCAGTCGCTGAGGTCAGCGATCTTAATTAGCTCGACCAACACCATTCAGCATTTAACAGATGGAGTGAGACAACTGTTGATTTGGAGCTAGGTCCTTTCCAAACTTTCACCTCAAATACATTTACTGCTTCGAAACACTGACAGGGTCTGCAAAAGCTGCAAAGGACTATTATTTCAGTAATTGGAGTGCCTAGGCAGTTTGAAGCAGATGTCAGTTTCTTCCTATTCTTAAAAACTCATGAAATTCAGTGATGTGCACTGAGTTAGAGTATTGCTATCATGTAATAAAGAAAACATTAAAGTTCATTGCAGGGATCCAGTCCAGTTTTAATTGTACCAGGATATTGTGAAAATCCTAATTCCCCCCATGAAAACTTTGGAAAACTGGGCCAAGCAATCTTTTGTATAGCAAAATCTCATAACATATCAGCCAAATATATTAGCTCAATTGGCATAGGTTTTGTGTGTAAGTCTGTTGCAGAATTCACAAAATATTCCAGTGATACAGTGCCTTCTGGTACAGGAATTCTCTAATTCTATAGAGGTAGCCCTTAAACATTCCAAGATTTCAGGGTCTTTACTAGTATTCAGAACTATTATTTCTCTACAGCAGCAAATCATCTATGTGTCTACAAGAAAACTGTGTGCCCTGCTGAATCACTACAGACAAGTATCTGTTGGCCTGGAGATAGAGTTGCCATCTGATAAAGTGTGCTCCCGCCTCTCCTTAAAATGATCCCCATTGCAAGTCCTACACATATGGTTCAGAAGCCTGTCTCTGATCCCATACCACCTAAAAGCCATTCGAAATTCCTCTGCCAAGGAAACAAAATAATACCAGAGTTCAATATTGATATTCTTATTTGCCAGTTTGCTGCCTTCAGGTTTTTCTCAGAAATCCTGTAAATGATGTTAGGATATTGTTCCAATATTTAAGGTTGCCCCTAATAAGATTTTGCTCAGTTGGGCAAGCCTACCAGGTCTTCTGATCAAAAATCCCAGCACTCCTCAACATGTTAGTAATGTTTCACAATAGGCCAGGGTTAATTTTTCTACCAGGGGCCTGCTGTTTATGTCAGTGGCAATGGAGGCTTAACCTTTAAATGCTAAGACGTTCCATCAATTTCCATACTCCTCTAAGACAAGTTTCACCTCAATGCACACAACATTCCAGTTCCCAAGTCCCACCAACGCTGCTATGCAAATCACAAATCGCTATGCCAATTTCCTTCTTGGCTCAGTAGGTAAACAACATATTACAAATGTTTTCACATTGACTAGTATATAAAGACCCATTGCCGTGCCTGTTTCCATTTTGACCCAACATGTAAGCGCAATCACTAGGACAATTTTCACATTGCTTACCATAAAGCACACTGTTATACCTGCTGCTCAGCAAGTATGAATGTGCTGCGTGGAATGGTGGTGCATGGTGATGCATTGGAATGTTAGTTTGTCTGGTGTGTCAGTTGGAGTATGGGCTGAGCAGCAGGGAGGCTGCTCCTGGTGGGGCTCTTATTATTGAAACGTATTACTTACGTGCAACCAAGACAATAAACCATCTTATGGAATGTACACCTCGGCTTCCAGACTTCTTTTGTTTACAACACACACATTTCCCAGTAAATAAAGAGCATTACCATGGTAATTTAAATGTTCCATAACACGTAATGCTAGAATTGCCATGTCTACCTCGGACATTGCTTCTATTGATTCTTCTTAGTTCTTAGTGCTTCCATTGACTATTAATACAGCACCGCAGAGAGAGGCCTTTGAAGGACTGACAGAGTTACACCCAGTGGCGGCTGACACAATGAAGAGGTGGTGAAGCGGTAGCAGTAGTGGAGGAGCACTAGATGGAGGGGTGCGGGGGGTAATAATTAATTTTAAAAAAACACTTACCTGAAGCTGCCGGCCGCATCGCTCCTCGCACCTCAGTGTTCTGCTGTGCTGCTTCCTGGTCCCAGACTCCCTGTGCAATCCCTGCACTGCTCTCAGAGAGCAGAGCGGGGATAGGCCTGAGCAGGCTGAAAAAACGCTCCACTCAGGACAAGGAGTCTCTGCTGTTTCTCCAGCCCAGCTGTTCAATACAGTTGGGTTGGAGAAACCTAAGTGTGCATGTGTGTTTGGCCAGCCTGGGATGGCCGGCCAAACCCATATGCACACTTAGAAGTGCACATAGCACTCCTCCTCCCCCTTCCATGCCCCACCCCTCCCTGCACAAGCTGGCTCAGAGCCGGCAAATGAAGAAAAAAAAACGATTATAGTATATTGTTTTTTTTCTTCACTTGCTGAATCTGAGCCAGTGGGGCGACGCTCCTCGCCATTGGGGAGGAGCTGCCCTTGGTTACACCCACAATATAAAGCAAAAAGATGCCCCCAACTGTTAGATGGGGTAAATCCCATGATGAAGCATGCCACACTTTGGGGGCAAGGGTTCAACTTCCTGCATACTGTTGTGGAAAAAAGACAGAATATACTGAATAGAAGCAGGTGGACCATAGACTTTGGTTACAATAGCGTTCTGTATGTTCATTTTACAATAGGGAGGACATACCATAGTCAATTATAGTTTTCCTTGCACTCCAGCACTATTGACTGGTGAATTTCCACACTTCACAGTATGTACCTTTTCATTGCTATGACCATTTTCAAATTGTTAATTTTGTAAAGTGCCCTTTCCAGTTTTTCTATATTGCTTCCCTTGATACCTGCTTCTTTCACTCACTGATGTATGGTGGACTTTCCAATCCAACTGCTTTGAAGGAGAAGTTATGGCGAAGTGGTGTTGCTGCCACATTTTCAAATCTCTGGTTCCTCACTCAATATCAAAGGGTAGGTGGGTGATGCAGTGGAAGACAGACTCAATAGCTCATGTGTGGTAGAAACATCTCGACCATTTAAAAAAAAAAAATGTTTGTCCTCATTCACCGCCAACCTCACTACACTTCGCACCCAGAAAAAAAAAGTAGGAAGTTAAAGAAAGGACCCGCCTACTAATATCAAACGTACATGGATGCCAGTGAGTACCAGGTGAGATAACTCTTCTACATAGCTCCAAGAGCAAGATGGCAATCATCCAGACACTTCCCGGAGGGAACCGGAAGTGACCCGACTTGACCAAGAGAGCATTGAGGCAGCATAATCATAGGACACGGGGAAAAGAAAAAAAAAAAAAAACCCTAATCGCTGGCCACTGAGCCCAAACGCACTCGCAATAAATCCCAGAAAGCTATCCTCTTCTTGCTGCAGGTTCTAGCCAGATCCAACGTGGAAACCTCAAACACTGAGGAAAGCCAATCCGCAAAGGAAGGAGGCATGGATTCGGTCCATCTTTTACAAATTTGTCTTCTGGCCAGCAAAATAGCATAAAAAAGTAACAATCTGGATGGACCGGAAACTTGATGAGTGAAGCCAAAGATGATCAAAGAGAGGTCAATGTGCAGAGGGTAACCCAAAATGTTGGCGGACGAGCTGCTTGATCTGATTAGTAAGGGGCCCCTAAGAACTTGACCTGGTTTGGGAATAAAGAGTAGCAATTTAAATAGATGTATGTTGCATGGAGTGTGCTAGCCTTAAATCTGACACTAAAGAGAAGGCTGAAAAATAGAAGGAAAAAAGAAATAAAAAGTACAAAAGATATATAGACAGTTAAAAAGGAAAGTTAAGTATCACAATATATATCATTTAGTATCTACACATATAGATTTCCACGTAGGGCTTTCTCTTTTGTTATTAGTGGGTGGGCGTGTGGCTCGGGATGCAATTTCTGGACCTTCTGTCCAGATAATTGGGGTAAGGGTTCTCCAGGGGTGGGGGGTGGGGTTGCATGGGCACGGGTGTTGGGGTAGGAAGTGGGTTAAAATTCAAAAAGGTTTCTCATTCACCTTTTTATAAGTTTGCCAACCTTAAGGATTAGAGTTAAAAATACTGAGTTTTTCTGGTGCTGGTGCTTGTATTGGTTCTCTCACTTACCCCGTATGGAGACTTGGAGCCGGGAGGATTCGCCATGAGTTCGGTACGATTTTTGTCCTGGAACGTTAATGGCCTGCGCGTTAGACCCAGAAGAGATAAGGTTATGCAGTACTTGGCGGATTCGCCCGCCCAGGTCATTATCCTCCAGGAAACACATTTACTCAAAGAAGAAACAGATGGTCTTCTTAAGAATAGAAGGTGGGTCGGCTCTTATGTTTGTACTAGCCAAACTGCAAATATAAGAGGGGTCTTGATTCTGTTTAAAAAATCAGTTAATGCTCGTACTTTGGCACAGCTTGTGGACCCAGGTGGCAGGTGGGTCATTGTGAAAGCAGTTATCATGGGGACCCTGCTCACAGTTGTGGGCTATTATGGGCCCAACCAAGATGATCCTTCTTTTTGAAGTCTATCTTTTCTCATTTGCTAGATTTCCCTGACCCGGTTATCTTAGCAGGCGATTTTAATATTGTCCTGAACCCCCTACTAGACAAATCCCGAATAACAGAGCTAAGGCTCCTTGTAAATCCCGGGACTTCCTTTTGGTGGCAATGAAGCAGTATGCCTTCTTTGACATTTGGAGGGAAAGAGCAGGACAGCAGTTAGGAGTCTCATACAGGAACTATAAATATCACCACCAATCCAGAATTGACTATATTTTGGTTAGTCACTCTTTAAAGAGCAGAGTCAAGGATATTGTATATCTTGCCCTCATCTTTCAGACCATTCTGGTATTCTGATGAGACTAGAGTTTCCACTCCCCAATTTCAACAGGTCATGGTCCTTCGATCGAGCCTTGCTTTTGGAAGATCAGGAGATTGCGTTCTTATTGCAGGAAACTGAAAGCTTTTTGAGGGTCAATTTAGACTCAGCTCTGATTTCAGTTGTCTGGGACACCCTTAAAGCTTTTTGGCATGGCCAAATTACAAGCAGGTCAATTTATAGAAATAAAAAATATAAAGAGGAGATTTCACAGATCGAAACCAAGCTGAAGGCTGCAGAAGTAGACCTGAACCCCCAGGTTTCCTCCGAAACCCTGCAAGCTCGGCAAAATGATATTAATAATTTAAAGGACCAGTTAGGAAATCTCTTACATACCAGGCTCATGCGCAGGTGGGAAGCCAGTAAAATCGCCCACTTTGAGTATGGAGAGGGGGCAGGTAAGCTCCTTGCCTGGAAAATTAAATCAGATCGGGCAAGGAACTATGTTAAGGGAATCTCTAGCGGGGGTGTGACTTTATCCTCAGATGAAGAAATCTGTGAAGTATTTCAGATTTTTTCCAGGATATCTATCAAGAGGACAAAAGGGTGGATAACTCTATCGCTAAGAGCTGGCTGGATAACATTTCTCTTCCCTCTTTGAATCCCGATCAGCAGGAATATCTAGATCGGGAATTCACCCAGGAGGAGGTCAGGGGGCCATTCTACAGAGTCAAAACAGGAAAGCTGTGGGTCCTGATGGGCTCCCAGCGGAGCTTTATAGACATCTGAGCGATATTATTGTTCCGATCCTGACGAGGCTATTTAATCAGATTTTACAAGATGGCCTAAAGCTCCCAACCTCTTGGAACGATGCCATAATTATATTGATTTTGAAACCTGGTAAAGACCCCTTTAGTTGCAGCTCATATAGGCCAATTTCACTTTTAAATGCCGATTACAAGATCTTCGCCTCAATATTGGCTGCTAGACTGGGTCAGATGGTAGGGGACATCCTTCATTTGGACCAGAAGGGGTTTGTCAAAGGGCGTCAACTATCAGATCTTACTTATGATTTCATTGGAGCAATTGATCTGGCTTCTACTTATTCACTCCCTCTAGCAGCTATGACTCTCGATGCCACTAAGGCGTTCGATAGGGTGAATTGGACCTACTTGACAGAAACCCTGGTGAAATTCAACCTTGGGGAAAAGTTTCGCCGCACTGTCCAGCTGATTTATCAGGAACCAACTGCTAGACTATCTGTCAACGGTAATACTACTGACCCCTTTAAGATTACGAGGGGGACCAGGCAGGGCTGTCCACTCTCCCCTCTCCTCTTTGATTTATATATCAAGCCCTTTGCTCAACGGCTTAGGGACGATGGTAACATCCAGTCGTTTAAATATGGAGAGTGGGAGAGGAAGGTTGCACTCTACGCCGACGACATTTTAATTCTGTCAACGAACTTGCAAACAGCACTTCCAACAGTAATTCAGCAGGCACAGGAATTTGGTCTTGTGTCAGGTTACGAGATTAATGCCTCAAAGACAGAGGTCATGGCCTGGAATCTTGAGGGGCCTCAGCATCAGCACCAGATTAGCTCTAAAATGAGATACTTGGGAATTAGTATAGCCCAAGATATTTCCAAGATTCCGAAGATCAATTTGAGCCGGGTAGCAAGAGAAATCCGGAGGCAGTTGAAATCATGGGTTCACCTCCCCTTATCTATTTTTGGGAGAGACAACCTCGTGAAGATGTCGATACTCGCAAAGATCACTTTTCTTTTTAATTGTATTCCTCTTCACTTCGAAAAATCCGCTATCAACAAACTGCAGCGGGATATCAACTCTTTCGTGTGGGCTTATAAATCTTCGAGAATAGCGTGGATCAAGTTGAGGCGGAGGAGGGAGAAAGGGGGCCTAGCCTTACCAGATCTTTTGTTTTATGCCTGGGCCTTTCAGTTTACAAACTCACGCATGCTCTTGAAAATGCCGGTTAGTACTGGCGCTGGGGCAATGTTCCTCGCCATGCTTAGGGGGGCCAATTTACCTGTGGAGGGTTTTTTATTTAAATTCGGCGACCCCAAGTTTTTCAAGAAGGTCAAGCTAAAGGTCTTGCAAGGCCTTGCCAAAACCTGGGCTCTTTTCAGGGTAACAGTCAAGCTCTCTTATTTCTCTAGCTCAGCGCCCCTTTGGGAATCTCCTGGTGGCCCGGAGTGCTTGAGAGCCAGGATGGCTATGCCTCTAAAAAAGCAGGTTTGGTAGTCTGGGGGATCTGGTTCAAGATGGCTGTCTTCTTTCTTGGGAGCTACTTAGAGGCAGAGTTGGGGACGGCCTTTCAAGGTTTAAATATCTCCAGCTGAAAAGCTGGGTCCAATCCTACTATCTCATAAGTACCCAGTAGGAGGAGGTTGTTTTTGGAACATCAGCTTGTGAGTAGGTCAGCTGGGAAGAAGGAGGTCTCCTTTTGGTATCAAGCTCTAATTGAAGCTGTAGACGGGGAATTTAAGTTGGCTACAGAACTGTGGGGCGGCTCCTTACCTGCTTATAACTGCAATGACCTTTGGCAGAATTCTTGTAAGATCTTGTACGAGACAGTTAAACCAGCTTGGCTGAAGAGGAACCACCTCTTTACCATCCATAGGGCTTATTTCTCTCCCCAAAAACTTTCTAAATTTTCTAAGGGGTCACCAGTCTGCTGTAAGAAATGTGGTCTGGCTCTAGCTTCAGATATCCATATGTTTAATGACTGCCCTGCCCTGGTTTCATTCTGGGCCAGTGTTGATAATCTCGACCATTTTTAAGTAGTACTAGTGAAGATACATTTCAAATGCTGCTGCAGCAATGTGTTTGTTTAGTGCTTTTTACAGTAAATACACACAGCGTCATTATTTGAAAAGGAGCATATTATCCATTTGAGCAATGTCACCTTCAATCCAGGTCCTTAAGATGCTGCTGCTGGAAAGACTACTGGGCCACTTCATGAACCCAGGTGGGTCAGGTAGAAGGGTGAAGTCAAGTAGGAGGCCAATGATGGTCAGGCCAACCAAACCCACACAGCTTATCTCATCAGGGTGCCTGGCCAGTTGCTTAGTTCGCAGTCCAGTCTTATCTATGACTGTTGTGAATCGTGACTGCAAGAGTCTGTCATTTCAAACACATCGGCGGCAGGGAGCAAGATTACAGAACCTTGCTTTTTTTGGATCTGGCTTGACAGCACAACTGTCATCAGACTGTATAAGATCAACCTTAAAAACAACTTTCAGGAATACTACAGAGAGAGGTTGGTGGACATGAGTACAAGTTCGGATTGGGTAGAAATTATGTGTTTCCACATAAAATGTGCTTCCCCTTCATACAGCTGCGATTTTTTAGCTCGTTTATGCAGTGACCTTAGCCAGGAACAACATTGCTACCTAGAGAAGTCTCACTAACACACATAAAGTGTCCAGCTTTGAATGGGATATAACTTGAACTTTCAGAGACACACATGGCACTGTAATGTAGTTAAAGTGTCTTAGGTAATTAGATAATATATGGTGTTTGTTTTTCTCTGATAGCAGCACAGATGGGAGGAGGGCAGTCATGAGGAATGTATTGCTGCTTCCCAGACAAAGCACCCTCCCATTCCATCAAGAACTTTAGACTTTAGAATACAGTAATGTGTTTGAGAGCAGTCTGTGATGCCCAGTGCTACACTAATCTATATGGAGTTTTAGGTCTGGCTTGACAGCACTGCTGTCACCTAACTTTTGTGTGATCAACAAAAAAGAACCTTTAGAGCACTACTGAGAGAGGATCTTAGACTCTGCCCACATGTTGGTAAGTTTTTCTATGTACAGGATTTAATTGGTCTGATTTGTGTACCTCTTCGAAAAAGGCTGATTGATTTTACTTTTTGGCTTGTGGCAAAGTTTATACAGCAGGAATGAGTTGGTTATGGCGGCAACTTAATGATCATATTAATTAGCCTGATTTGTTTACTATGAAATGTTATGATAATGGCAGTAGGCCTCACATATTTATCGTGAAATGCATATGTTAAAGTCAATAGGCACTTAAGGGGGTGTTGCTATTACTCTACATCAAAGCCTACAGATATGTATTTTGTTATATGTAATCTCACAAATTACCATAGCAGGCAATGGTATTGGTGTTGATTACCCCCAGAAACAAACAGTGGTTATAGAAGATTTACTCTGTGAGAATTCTTGTTAGGCACTCTTAGGAAAAATAATATTTGGCTTAGCCACTTACAATTTTGTATACCTTTCTAATTTTATGACTGTGTGTCTGATGGTTGCCTTGTGGGAAAGCTCATGCCAAAAACAGTAGGTGTGAGTTGGTTACAAGCTATAGGACTGATTAGTGCACTGGTAATCATTATGTCTGATGCTATATGTGTGGTCTGCTTACTATGAAACGTTATGGCAAAGGCAGTTGGTCTAGGTTATTTATTATGAAAAACATTTGTTAATGCCAGTAACGCTTTAATAGTTGGTTATTAGCATATTGTGTTGCACCCAATAGAGAGGTACAAGTGCATGTAAAGACTGGCACAAGCAATCTCACTGTTTACTGTAGTAAGCAAGTAGCAAGATTACTTCAGTAAGTAAGGGTTTTGGCATAGGTGATCCACTCTGATAAACCCTGGGTTTCTTCCACTGTGATGATTCTTGTTAGGCCCTATTGAGAGGTGTTGTATACAGTTTTGCAAACTGTATTTTTCTACATATTTTAGTTTTAGAAGTGTACGCATAGTTGACAGTTTATGTGCATTGAATGGGTCTGTGTTGGTTACAGTGTAAAGCCAATGGTAAAGTGTACAGTCCATATCAGTTCAATGGAAAAAGTCATACCAGATTCCATAAGTTTTATCTATTTATTATGAAACATGTTGACAAAGCCAGTAGGCGTAACTCACTTATTGAGAAAAGCATGTGTCAAAGGCAGTAGACTTTTGAGGATGGATTGTTATTACAAAGTGTTAAAGCCTAAAGTCAGCCTATAACCCCCTCCTGCATATTCTGCAGAGTCCAGAGGAATCGTTTCTGCCCATTCAGGTCAGCCTATTGTTTGCTCATGGGACGCATGTCACACCCATTCATAACTGTTCAAGACTAATCACTGGCTAGGGGTTGGCAGAGGATTATGTTAGTTAGGTCAGTGGGATAAAGGGTAACTTGCTAAAAGTTAATTTTCCTTAATATTTATTAAACATCCAACTTCACAGTTCAATTGGATTTTATTTATTATTGAAAATAGAGGTTTAATTATTTTCTAGCACTCTAACTCCTCTGTTGAATTTGGCCCCTTATTTCTCAGTTTTGGAAGCAGGGTAAGGTTAAGCTACTGCTTAAAAGCCTTCTGGTGACCCAGAGACTTCATCAAAGATGTATATCACTCTTATGGCCTTTACCAAAGCGCTTGAGAAATTAGTAAATACTCAGCTATCAGAGTATCTACAGCAGTTTGAGATTCTCTATACATCTTAGTCGGGTTTTAGATCAAGACACAGCATGAAAATTGTCCTGCCTTAAGTGCCTGACTCTATTAAAATCACTTTGAATAGAGGCCAGAAAGCTGTTCTAATTCTGTTAGATTTGTCTGCGGTATACAATGCTGTATCAGAAATGCTTTTATTACATCGGCTAGTGGGTATTGCAGTTTGTGGCACAGTACTGAAATAGTTCAATCATTTCTCTGTAGCATGAAACAAGCAGGTACAATCACCTCTTTTAGCTAAGAAGTTAAAATACTTAGTTACAGAGTCCTATTAAGGGTCTACATTGATCCCCACCCTGCTTTATATCTACATGTGCCCTCCAGCTTTACTCATAGAATCTTTTGGGAACATAGTGATATCATATGCATACATATCATTAGATAAGAATTCAATAGCCACTGTGGAAAATTTTAAATCATGTCTTGATCAAGTTTAGCCATTTAAAATCTAACATGGACAAGAAAGATATCTTACTTTTTGGTAGTAACAACAGGTTTATAACCTCAGAATGGTGGTCTGAGGGACTGATGAAACCTCAGCAACCAGCATCAGTTGCAAGAAATGTAGGTGTAAAATTTGACAATGATTTGTCTTTTCACCCTAAAATTGCGGCAATGACACGGTCCTGTTTTTCTTTGATAAAATCGTTAAATATTTTCTTTGACTTCTTACCATTTAATACACAAAAAATAGTGGTACATGCATTGATCACTCCTAGGATTGATGATGTTGAAAGTCTTTATTTAGTTTTACCAAATTATTTAATCAATATTGTTGTGTATAAGCTCCCACGTTTATCTTCAATCTCAAGTTATAAGTCAAAATTGCACTAGTTGCAAGTACACAATCACATTTTAGTTAAAGCTCTTGTATTGGTTCACAAAGCATTTTCGAGACTGACCCAAAGTATCTCATTAATTGATATAAGCACTACATCACATTCAGAATATTAAGATTTTATAATTCTAATTTTCTTTGAATTTCAAAATACTGATTAGTTAAGAGAGGAGGTAGTTCCTTTATTGTGTTAGCAGCAAGATCTTGTAATAAACTTCCCAGTCCCTTAGATACATAAAAATGAAAAAAGATTTTCAGGAAACAAGTAAAGACTTGGGGCCATATGCATCAATACACCGTTTTGCGATTCCCAAATTGCGAATCATTGAGATTCCCAATTAGGAAATCGCAAAACGGCATGCATGAAAGTGTGTTGAACACTTTCTGTGATTCATAGGGGATCGCAAATGACCTACCTCATGAATATTAATGAGGTAGGTCGCAATTTGCGACCTCGTAGGAATTGCAAAAATTACAGGGATGGTGGCCTGCTGGGGTCAGCATACCACCATGTCCGTGATTGCTTTTAAATAAAGCAATCTTTTTTTTGTAATGCAGCCCATTTTCCTTAAAGGAAAACGGGATGCTTTACAAAACTAAAAATGAAAAGTTTTCCTTTCATTTTTTAAGAGCAGGCAGTGGTTCGTGGGACCACTGCCTGCTCTTAAAAAATGATTTTACAAACATTCACAAAGGGGAAGGGGTCCCTTGGGGACCCCTTCCCATTTGCAAATGGGTTACCATCTACTTGAAGTAGGTGGTAAAATGTGAATGTTTTGTGACCGCATTTCGGTCGCAAAACATTCATTTGCGAAGACTAAAATGCTTGATACATGTGGCCCTTGGTTGTCTGTGCTGCCTTAATGCAGTGATATTTGAATCACTCTTTAAGTGTGAATTCATCCTCAGTATTTTCTTTTCTGATTAGCTCCAGGATGACCCACGGGGCAGCAGCTGTGCTCTAGAAATACCATTTCAATTATTCATTCAGCTGGTCCCTTTCCCAAGATGCTGTACTTGTACTTAATATTGCTTCCCAGTATTTTTTAATAGGCCAGCCAGCCTTGCTGTTGAGAAAATAGCTTTTGGGGCTGGTCACTATAAGGACATCCTAACTTTTACATGTCCTATATTTAAATATTATGCGCCTTGCCTTGTGGGCTACAATGCCTATATAGGGGTGACTTATTAATATTTAAAAGGAGGTTTACTCTCACAGGTTGCACTGCATATTTTGCACTGTTACAGTCAGGCTACGGTGCTAGGCCTGAAGCCATGGTTGCACTGCTACTGTAGTTGATGGCACAATAGGTGCTGTGGTCCACTAGCGGCATTTAACTTCCAGGACCAGGGTACCCCTTGTTCCATATACTAGGACTTACAATTAAGTTAAATATACCAGTTAAGAATATGCCAATTCTACCATGTTATTGGGGGTCACAGACACTATACTGCTAGGTAGCCGGTGTAAAGTGTACAGACTTCTAAAGCCACCAAAAATATAGGGTCCAGCAAAAGATGAAAGATCTGGGATGACCATGCAGAAAAGGAGGATTTCCTACAGTTGTCTTCTGGAAAAGCTTATGCCCAACACGGTACAACACAGGTCTGAGTTGGTTATTGTGACAAGCAAATGATAAAGGCCATAGGCTTGATTGTTACTTACGATAAAGACAATTGATTGTGAAAAGCATATTATAAAGTCAATATCCATTTAAGGGTAGATTTTTAATATTTTGAATTAACCTAGAAATTGTTTTTTGTTACATGGAATCTCACAGATTACCTTAATAGGCAAGAGTTTTGGTGTAGTTTTTGCTTTGGTGTAGGCTACCCCCTCAAAATAATTACAGGTATAGAATATTTGCACTGTTCGTAAGCCTTTTTAAGTCCTGTTAGGAAAGATATTTATATTATTTTCCAACTGCAATTTTGTTTAAATTTGCATTTTTATGACTGTATCCCTGATGGTTGCCTAGGGGAAAGGTTACGCTCAGTGCAGAAGGCCTGAGTTGGGTATGGTGACAAGAAAATGATAGCAGCTATAGTAAAGATACTCAAAGTACGTCCGGGGCGGCCCTCCTGGCCTTTACATGTGGTCCCTGGAAGAACACCAGCACTGGGCAGTTGTTTACTTTATTTAACACTATCAATCAGCATTTATTTAGGAAAAGAAGCAAAGAAGGTGTCCTGAATCACTTATCTTTAGGAACACCTTCAATTTTAAAGACATAATGCAACATATATGTAACTATTTGATAAAGTAAAGTCTCTTCAAAATTCAAAAAAGTATATTTCTTTAACAAGCAGAAGGGTTTCACCTTAGTACATCAGATTATATCATTGTATTGAGACACATTTTTTTTAAGTGATTGTTTTAAGACATGAACTTAGAAACCTTCATGCCTATCCCTCCCTGAAAGCAATTTCATTAGTGAAGCAAGAGGCAAGTCAGTTGCCATGTGCACCCTCTTGGTGACCTAGGTTGTTATTTCACATGAAGCAACATTATAGTTTACTAAATCAAACACAAGATACATTTTTGCACCTCCGGTATCCTGAACTCATATATTCCAAGGTGCTCTCAAGAAAAGAAGATAACGTGAAATAAAACAATTGCCTAGGACCAGGTTCGCCAAAGTCGGTCCTGGAGGGCCGGATCCATGCCAGATTTTTAGCATATATCGCAATTTAGATAAGTGTAATTATCTTACAAATTTGGCATGGATCCGGTCTTCCAGGGCCAACTTTGGAGAACCCTGGCATAGGATCACACAATTTGGTCAAGTTGGGAAGCTGGGATCGATTCCAGGGTTTTTTGGTTTCCCACTTTGCAAATCACCCAACACATAGCCATCTCTTTTCTACACTTGCTTTACATTAAAAGTTACTGCTTTATCTTAAATTCTTAGCACATGAGGTTAGAGCATGGGTGGCAGACAGAAGTCACATGAAGACTTCGCTCATTTCAGGCTTGTGGATGCCAATGAACCTTGTGCTGAGTCACAGTCAGGCCTCTGGCTTGAGCTTGGCGCA
Organism: Calotriton arnoldi; assembly: GCA_963921515.1. Taxonomy (NCBI): domain Eukaryota; kingdom Metazoa; phylum Chordata; class Amphibia; order Caudata; family Salamandridae; genus Calotriton; species Calotriton arnoldi. Next base: position 162,838 of record CAWUFW010000522.1, read on the forward strand.
CACCTTTATTGGCACAACCACCTCTACCACATAGCAGCAATAAGGGACAAAGGTGTAGGAAGGATTCAATTTGATTACAAACCAATTTGGTGCACTGTACAGTACTCCTTGTTTCAAGATTCATAACTTTCTCACTACCCCATATTTTAGTGAGTGGACTACAAGACTGAGGGCCTGATACACAAACTGCACTTTGTAGTACACATTTTTAGTAGTACTACAAAGCGTAATACAAAGTGCTGTTCACAAATTGCACTTTTGTAGTAACACATGGCCAACCCTTGGTATTGTAACTCCTCCTCTCCATAGAAAATAATGGAGATAGGGACTTACTACAAATCTATAAGTTACTACAAAAGAGTAAGTTACTACAAAAGTGCATTTTGTGAATATCGAAAAATAGTATGAAAAAGTGTGAATCAGGCCCAGAGTTCACAATCAGCACATTTTGGCAAAGTGGTAAAGCCAGGATTGAACATCTAGGGCCATATTTTATCATTTGTTGCAATGCAGCAAGACACCCTGCTGCGCTGCGTGAAAGGGCAGGAATGCACCATATCTATCAAGCTACGGTGCATTCCTGCTCTCTGCCTGTGCTGGCACAAGATCTGCTGCCTAGCTCCAATGTTACTGTCAGTATTGTTTTTGTGCAGGAAGGGGCACCTTCCTGCACAAAAGCAATCCTCTGAGGCTTTTTCCTCTTGGTATGTGTGCTGCAGAATGCAGCACACGTAGCAAGAGGAAAAACAAGGAGAAATAAAGGTATTTCTCCTCATTATGCCTTCCCTGGGGAGGTGTAGCATTCTGATGTATTCCCAGGTCTACCAGTATTGGCAAATCTGGGAATGCTTCAGGATTCATGGGTGGATGCGTGGGAACACCCATGCTCCACCCATGGAACGCCTCCCTTGGGCAGAGTAATGCAAAACAGTGACTTGCTCTGCCTTGAATTACTCCAGATTTACCAAGTTACGCTGGGCCAAGCAAGGTGGCTTTACGTGGTTTGTTAAATCTCATCTAGGTTTTGCTTCGCCCTTGCGTTACCTATTGTGGTGCAAGGGTGATGCAAAATGTTGATAGATACGCCCCAAAGTCTCTGGTCCATGGCTAAAAAATTTCCACTGCCCCATGCTTAGCAGTTGAAGTTGGGCGTTTGAGTCTTCCCACCTCAGTGAATTGCACTCCTTGTTGGAGGATCATTGTTAGATTTGGGGGTCTCTAGTTGGCAGAGGTATGTACCTTTGTCCAAATAGGGACCCTTGAGTCTAGTCAGGGAAAGTAGGTACACTCCCGAAATAACCCCTGCTCACCCTCTTGGTAGCTTGGCACGAGCAGACAGGCTTAGTTCAGAGGCAGTGTGTAAAGCATTTGTGAACACATACAGTAATCAAGTGACAACACTACAAATGGACACCACACAGGTTATATATTTATAAAAATAGGTATACTTTATATAGATTTATCACAAGACCATAAACGACAAAAATAATCCACAATACTGTTAAGAATGCTTAGTTCTGATCAAAAGGCTTAATTCAAGGTTCTGTGCGAGTCGGTAGCCTCCTCCGGCTACGGCGATGTCGAGAACAAACAGAGTCTAACAAATCCCGCTGACCGCGTCGAGACGGGCCAACACAGCGTAGACAGACTCGGTCACAGTACCTTTACTTGAAGCGGCAGGCACGGGCGTGCGAGCCGGATGGCTGTTCGTCGCGGTCGCGATGCAAAAATGGAAGCGTTGCAGGACGCGTTGTCCCTCGATGCGGTGCAGGCAGCGGCTCGTTGGCGTCGTCGAGACGGAGTCGGTGAGACCAGGGCCGTGCGTTGCAGGGCGAGACGGTGCTTCGATGCGGTGCTGGCAGGTTGCGGTGCGGCGACGGAGCCGGATTCAGGAGCTGGCGTCGATCAGTCCGGGACAGCGGTGCGAGTCGGGCGGTGCGTCGCAAAGCGTGCGAGCGGTGCCCAACTCCGGTGCGGTCACAGGACTCGAACTCAGCAGCAGTGACCGTGTCGGTCGGACCAGTTCGATTCGGCGTAGCGAAGCGTTGCAGGACGCGTTGTCCCTCGATGCGGTGCAGGCAGCGGCTCGTTGACGGAGTCGGTGAGACCAGGGCCGTGCGTTGCAGGGCGAGACGGTGCTTCGATGCGGTGCTTGCAGGACACCGAGTCGGTCGTGAGAGTCGGTCACAGCTCCCTACCTCTGTAGCCACTGAAACAGGTTTCCAGCAGCAATTCACAAAGGGGTGAAGTCCAATGGTCCGGGGACTTCGGTCAGGGGCAAGCTCTCTTCCAAGCCCTTGGAGATCCTTCACAAGTTGATGAAAGTCACAGCAAAGCAAAAGTTCCTTTCTCCTCTCTTTGGCAGTCAGGCAAACCACTGCAGGCCAATCCCCCAAGCAGCACTTCAGGCTTAGGGATAGTTTCTCCTCAGTTTCTTCTTGGTTCCGCTCCTCAGTAAAGGTTTCTTCTTGTTCCCAAAAGTGATCTAATCTTCCTGGGGTCTGGGTGCCCCTCTTATACCCTGATTCTCTTTGTTCTCTGGAGGCAGAGAGGCCTCTGCCTAGTCCAAAACCAGTTCTGGTCAGTCCTGGAGCACTTTGTTTTTCTGACTCCTTCTTTCCTTTCAGAATGTGGGGCAGAGTGCTCAGCCGCCCGGCAGGAGGTGGAGCCAGCATTGTGGAAGGCAGGCACAGCCCTATTCAGACCTGCGCTGACTCACCCTGTCTCCTGTAGCCACCCCCAGCCCCTGTCACTCAATCTCCAGACAAGGAATACACAACCTAGCAGAGGCAGGCTTGGATAGTTAGGCAAGAAAATACCCACTTTCTAAAAGTGGTATTTTCGAACACAGAATGTTAAAACCAACTTCACTAAAAGATGTATTTTATCATCCTGAGTTCAGGCATACTAAATTCGTTTTTCTACCAGGTTCCCTGGGTCAGTTCTGACTATAAGGTGTAATAGTCAGTCTGCCCATTCTGGCCTATGGGGAGCAGGTAGCCTTGCAATAGTGAAAAACGAAAATGGCTGTAATTCACTATTAGGACATGCCACACACACCAGGGCATGTCCTACCTTATACCTACAATGCACCCTGCCCTAGGGCCTACTTTAGGGGTGACCAACATGCAGTAAAGGGAAGGTTTAGGGACTGGTAAGTGGGTGTACTCACCAAGTCGACATGGCAGCCCGAGGCTGCACACAGGCTCTGCGATGGCAGGCCCGAGACATATTTTACAGGCCGCTTCTGTGGGTGGCACAACCAGTGCTGCGAGCCCACCAGCGGCATTGGATTTACAAGCCCTGGGCACACTGAGTGCACTGTACTAGGGACTGACAAGTAAACCAATCATCCAATCATGGAGTCACTAATACATGGGTCAATTAACGATAGGGAGCACTTGCACTTTGGCACTGATTAGCAGCGGCAAAGTGCCCATGAGCATCTAGTCCAGCAAAAACATATCGGCAACAGTGGAGGCATTACGAAAAAATGGAAGGGAGACCCACGCCAAGGATGCCAGGTCTAACACGTGTCCCCTCCAGCTGAAATGTGGGGAGAACTATCCTACCCCTAGGGAGTTCTCATCGCTAAGGCGGAAAAATCTGGACAGTCCATCAGCATTGGCGTGTTCTGTACCAGGGCGGTGTTCCACCGTAAAGTCCATCCCCTGTAGGAAATGGACCACCTCAACAGCTTCGGATTCTCACCCCTCATCTGCATCAACCATCTGAGGGGCCTGTGGTCTGTCTGAACCCGGAAGTGAGTCCCAAACAGGTATGGTCTCAGCTTCTTCAGTGCCCAGACCACAGCAAATGCCTCACGCTCAATAGCACTCCATCTCTGTTCCCGGGAAGTAACCTCCTACTGATGAAGGCTACAGGTTGGTCTAGGCCCTCCTCATTGATCTGTGATAGAACAGCCCCTACACCATGCTCTGAAGCGTCGGTTTGAACAATGAACTCATTGGAGAAGTGGGGTGCCTGGAGCACAGGCGCCGTGCACATGGCAGTCTTCAAGGTGTCAAAAGCTTGTTGACAGGCGTCAGTCCAAATCACTTTCCTGGGCTGCTTCTTGGAAGTCAGCTCGGTCAAGGGGCAACAATGCTGCCATACCCCTTGACGAATCTCCGGTAATACCCGGTGAGTCCTAGGAAGGCCCTCACCTCTGTCTGGGTCTTGGGGGCTCCCAAGCCAGAATGGTATCAATTTTCGGTTGGAGGGGCGCCACCTGGCCGCTCCCAACCTGGTGTCCCAAGTACACCACAGAACCCTGCCCAATCTGGCACTTACTCGCCTTGATTGTGAGGCCTGCCCTCCGCAGCGCCATCAACACTTCCCAGAGGTGGCGCAGATGCTCTTCCCAACGGGCACTGAACACTGCGATGTCATCCAGGTAGGCGGCACTGAAATCCTCCAGTCCAACCAACACCTGGTTGACCAACCTCTGAAAGGTGGCAGGGGCATTCTTCATCCCAAAGGGCATCACCCGGAACTGGTAGTGCCCATCTGGTGTGGAGAATGCTGACCTCTCTTTGCCCCATCAGTCAAGGCGATCTGCCAGTATCCAGACGTTAAGTCAAACGTGCTGAGGTACCGCGCAGCCCCTAACCGATCTATGAGCTCATCAGCTCTGGGGATGGGGTGGGCGTCAGTCCTGGTGACGGAATTGAGTCCCCTGTAGTCCACACAGAACCGGAGTTCTGGTGTGGCACCAGGCGCGGCAGCTTTTGGAACCAAGACCACGGGGCTGGCCCAAGGGCTGTTAGAGGACTCAATCACCCCTAGCGCAAACATCTTGGAGACCTCCTCCTTGATGCAGGCTCTGACCCTGTCAGTCACCCTGTAAGCCTTGTGCTTCACAGGAAGACTGTCCCCAGTGTCCACCTCATGGACGCACCAATGAGGGACACTGGGAACCAGGGAGAATAGGTCAGGGAACTGTCCCAACAAGTGGCGACAGTCACCCTGCTGCTCAGGTGTCAGGGAGGTAGAGAGGTTTACTCCCTCCACTGATCCATCTTGCTCTCGGGCTGACAGGAGGTCAGGAAGAGGCTCGGTCTCCTCCTCCATTCCATCATCTGTCGCTAAGAGCATGCCCACTTGGGACCTCTCCAAGTGGGGCTTCAGGCGGTTCACATGCAGGACCCGCAAGGGGTTCCTGGGAGACTGCAAGTCCACCAAATAGGTAACTGGACTCTTGCGCTCCACCACCGTAAAAGGGCCGGTCCACCTGTCCTGGAGCGCACAGGGCTCCACAGGGGCCATGACCCACACTTTCTGACCAGGCTGAAGCTCTACCAGAGTGGCATTCTGGTCGTACCACCGCTTCATCTCCTCCTGGCTGGCTTCCAGATTTGCCTCAGCAAGCTCTCTGAAACGCCTAGTCTGGTTCCTGAAGGCCAGCATGTAACTGTATACATCCTGGGGAGGTTTCCTGGGAGATTGCTCCCAGCCTTCCTTGACCAAACTCAGAGGTCCTCGCACCGGGTGTCCATAGAGGAGCTCAAAGGGACTGAACCCTAGAGACTTCTGTGGCACCTCCCGGTATGCAAACAACAGGCATGGTAAGAGGACGTCCCATTTACGCCTCATGGGTTCTTCCAGACCCATAATCATGCCCTTGAGGGTCCGGTTGAATCTCTCAACTAGACCATTTCCTTGAGGGTGGTAAGGAGTGGTGAACTTGTAAGTTACACCGCACTCCTGCCACAGGGACTTCATGTACTTGGACACGAAGTTGGTACCTCTGTCAGACACCACCTCTTGAGGGAATCCCACACGTGAGAAAATTCCCATCAGTGCCCGTCCCACCACGGGGCCGTCACTGTCCTCAGAGGGATGGCTTCAGGGTACCGGGTGGCATGGTCCACCAAGACCAGGATAAACCTGTTGCCCATGGCTGTCTTGGGGTCCAGTGGCCCCACAATGTCAATACCCACCCGTTCAAAGGGGGTGCTGACCACAGGGAATGGCTGGAGAGGAGCCTTGTGCTTCCTCCCACTTTTCCACTTGCCTGGCAAGTCTGGCATGTCCTGCAGTGAGTGGCGGCACTCCTGCGCATCTGGGGCCAATAGAAATGGGTAACAAGCCTGTCAAAGGTCTTGTCCTGCCCCAGATGTCCCGCTAACGGTACATCATGAGCCAACCCCAGTAGGAAGGCTCTGAAGCGCTGGGGTACCACCAGCACACGGGCTGACCCAGGCTCAGCAACCTTAGGCTCTGAATACAGGAGACCATTCTCCCAGTAAACCCAATGTGATCCAGACTGATCACCTGCTGCCTGGTCTGTGGCCTGTTGCCTCAGACCCACGAGAGAAGGGCATGTGTTCTGCTCCTTGCAGAACTCTTCCCTGGAGGGTCCTCCTTCTTGCTGCCAATGGGTCAGCTCAGGTAGGTCCCCCAGTTCAGCTACCTGTTCCCCTGTAGGCTCCAGGGCATCCCCCTCAGGGTCTGCCTCCTCCTGGACCGTGGGAACCTCGGGGGCCGGTTTCCCGCGCCCCCTGCCTCCTCTCTCTCCGGCAGGCACCCGGGCCTCCCTCTCAGGCTCCAGGTCCTCTTGAACACCTTTAGCTGCCATTGACCGGGTGGTCACACATGCCCAATCCGGCAAGCCCAACATTTCTAAATGCGCACTCCGCTCCACCTTAGCCCAAGGTGAGCTCTCCAAATCGTTCCCTAACAAACAGTCAACAGGCATGGCTGGCCTCACAGCTACTTGAAGAGTACCCGAGACCCCCCACTCAAAGGGAACCTGAGCCACCTTGCAGTGACTCTCTGTGTTGTCAGCGGCAACAACCGGATAGAATGCATCAGGGATAACCTGCTCTTTAGACACCAGGTGACACTTGACAGCTGTCACACTGGCTCCTGTGTCTCTCAGAGCCTCCACCCTATGGCCATTGATGGTCACCCACTGCCTGTATTTCTTAGTGTTCTCAGGCAGCGGGGTCCTAGGGACCATCTCAGAGTCTCCTAATGAGACAAGGGAAAACACTGTGGGATCCCCCCACCTTGGGCACCCAACTCCTCCCCCAGGGCTACACTAGCCAACTGCCGGGGGACTGCACTGGTGGGTGCTGGTTTTCCATGCAAAGGGCAACGAGGATCGTTTGCCTTGTGGCCAGGGGCGCCACACTTGTAACATACCAGTGGTCCCTGGTGAACAGGGGGGCCTGTCAGGGCCACTGGCTTCTTCTCAGGGGAGGCTGGGAACCTTTCCCTTGGTTCCCTTGGGGTCTACTTTGGGGCCCTTTATGGAACTCCTTCTGTTTACCCTTGTCCCCCCACTCTTCTGCTGGGGACCCTGCCCACCCTTGGCGGAGTCTCCCACGTGACCCTTGTGGACCCGGGTACTCACCCAGCGGTCCGCCTCCTCAACAAGCTGCCTAGGGTTAGTCAGCTTACTATCAATCAGGTGCTGGCGTAGCTCAGGAAAACAATTACCGGACAAGTGCTCCCAGGCAATCAAATCAAAGAGCGCCTGAAAATCAGTCGCTTTGCTACCCTTTACCCAACCATCCAAGGCTCTGCAAAAGAAGGTCACATATTCAACCCAGGTACTGCTTTCAATCTTACTACAGTTCCTGAACCTTTGCCTATAAAGCTCAGGGGTCAAACCATATCTAGTCATTAAGGCATCCTTCATGTGGCTGTACGAATTATAGACTTCAGAGGGCAAATCCAACAAGGTATCCCGCCCTTCACTGAGGAACCGTCCCCACAACCCCGCTCCCCAATCCTTCTCAGGGACCCGGTGGGAAGACATGGCTACCTCATAGGCTCTGAACCACTGCCCTATGTCGTCATTTTTAAAAAACTCCTTCACCACATCTTTGGGAATATACACCCTAGCTTCAACAGGCACAGGCGGTACACTGCCACCAGAGGGAGTAATCTCTAAGCTCTTGGCCTTCAATTCCAACTCCCTCAAAACTTTCTCATGTTCAAACTGCATTTTCTTTTCCTCTAGGGCTAATTTCCTTGTTTGCATTTCGAATTCTAACTGCTTATTCAGCTTGAGTTTGGTCAGCTCCATTTCGTGCATCCTACTCTCTTTCCTGTCCTCCAACTCCTCTGGAGACAGTCCTCTGGCAGAAACACTGCTACCTACTGGGGAAGGTGGTCTTCTAGCCCCTGGACCCAATAGCCCCTCCAGCTGCCCTTCTGCATTCTCAGCCCCCTCCACAGGGGCACTCCTTGATTCGACCCAGGCCCTCAGCGCCTTTTGGAGGTCCTCCTTCCTGGAGATCCCGGTCATGGACACTTTAAACTTTTTGCAGAATTGCTTGAGCTGCTTAAGGGTGTAGCATTCTAGCCTCTCTTCTTCCCAATCACATTCAACAGAGGCTACTGATGCTGGTTTCTCCATAGTGACTGAACTTGGCATTTGCAAAAATAGGAAATCCCAGAAAAAATGCTATTAAAGTATGTGGTTGCGTTTTGGTCTGCACTCACTAAGTAGTGTTCACCAATCACTGTACATGAGTCACAAATGCAAGTCCAGAATCCTCACCGCTGACCACCAATGTTAGATTTGGGGGTCTCTAGTTAACAGAGGTATGTACCTTTGTCCAAATAGGGACCCTTGAGTCTAGTCAGGGAAAGTAGGTACACTCCCGAAATAACCCCTGCTCACCCTCTTGGTAGCTTGGCACGAGCAGACAGGCTTAGTTCAGAGGCAGTGTGTAAAGCATTTGTGAACACATACAGTAATCAAGTGACAACACTACAAATGGACACCACACAGGTTATATATTTATAAAAATAGGTATACTTTATATAGATTTATCACAAGACCATAAACGACAAAAATAATCCACAATACTGTTAAGAATGCTTAGTTCTGATCAAAAGGCTTAATTCAAGGTTCTGTGCGAGTCGGTAGCCTCCTCCGGCTACGGCGATGTCGAGAACAAACAGAGTCTAACAAATCCCGCTGACCGCGTCGAGACGGGCCAACACAGCGTGAGACAGACTCGGTCACAGTACCTTTTACTTGAAGCGGCAGGCACGGGCGTGCGAGCCGGATGGCTGTTCGTCGCGGTCGCGATGCAAAAATGGAAGCGTTGCAGGACGCGTTGTCCCTCGATGCGGTGCAGGCAGCGGCTCGTTGACGTCGTCGAGACGGAGTCGGTGAGACCAGGGCCGTGCGTTGCAGGGCGAGACGGTGCTTCGATGCGGTGCTGGCAGGTTGCGGTGCGGCGACGGGCCGGATTCAGGAGCTGGCGTCGATCAGTCCGGACAGCGGTGCGAGTCGGGCGGTGCGTCGCAAAGCGTGCGAGCGGTGCCCAACTCCGGTGCGGTCACAGGACTCGAACTCAGCAGCAGTGACCGTGTCGGTCGGACCAGTTCGATTCGGCGTAGCGAGCGTTGCAGGACGCGTTGTCCCTCGATGCGGTGCAGGCAGCGGCTCGTTGACGGAGTCGGTGAGACCAGGGCCGTGCGTTGCAGGGCGAGACGGTGCTTCGATGCGGTGCTTGCAGGACACCGAGTCGGTCGTGAGAGTCGGTCACAGCTCCCTACCTCTGTAGCCACTGAAACAGGTTTCCAGCAGCAATTCACAAAGGGGTGAAGTCCAATGGTCCGGGGACTTCGGTCAGGGGCAAGCTCTCTTCCAAGCCCTTGGAGATCCTTCACAAGTTGATGAAAGTCACAGCAAAGCAAAAGTTCCTTTCTCCTCTCTTTGGCAGTCAGGCAAACCACTGCAGGCCAATCCCCCAAGCAGCACTTCAGGCTTAGGGATAGTTTCTCCTCAGTTTCTTCTTGGTTCCGCTCCTCAGTAAAGGTTTCTTCTTGTTCCCAAAAGTGATCTAATCTTCCTGGGGTCTGGGTGCCCCTCTTATACCCTGATTCTCTTTGTTCTCTGGAGGCAGAGAGGCCTCTGCCTAGTCCAAAACCAGTTCTGGTCAGTCCTGGAGCACTTTGTTTTTCTGACTCCTTCTTTCCTTTCAGAATGTGGGGCAGAGTGCTCAGCCGCCCGGCAGGAGGTGGAGCCAGCATTGTGGAAGGCAGGCACAGCCCTATTCAGACCTGCGCTGACTCACCCTGTCTCCTGTAGCCACCCCCAGCCCCTGTCACTCAATCTCCAGACAAGGAATACACAACCTAGCAGAGGCAGGCTTGGATAGTTAGGCAAGAAAATACCCACTTTCTAAAAGTGGTATTTTCGAACACAGAATGTTAAAACCAACTTCACTAAAAGATGTATTTTATCATCCTGAGTTCAGGCATACTAAATTCGTTTTTCTACCAGGTTCCCTGGGTCAGTTCTGACTATAAGGTGTAATAGTCAGTCTGCCCATTCTGGCCTATGGGGAGCAGGTAGCCTTGCAATAGTGAAAAACGAAAATGGCTGTAATTCACTATTAGGACATGCCACACACACCAGGGCATGTCCTACCTTATACTTACAATGCACCCTGCCCTAGGGCCTACTTTAGGGGTGACCAACATGCAGTAAAGGGAAGGTTTAGGGACTGGTAAGTGGGTGTACTCACCAAGTCGACATGGCAGCCCGAGGCTGCACACAGGCTCTGCGATGGCAGGCCCGAGACATATTTTACAGGCCGCTTCTGTGGGTGGCACAACCAGTGCTGCGAGCCCACCAGCGGCATTGGATTTACAAGCCCTGGGCACACTGAGTGCACTGTACTAGGGACTGACAAGTAAACCAATCATCCAATCATGGAGTCACTAATACATGGGTCAATTAACGATAGGGAGCACTTGCACTTTGGCACTGATTAGCAGCGGCAAAGTGCCCATGAGCATCTAGTCCAGCAAAAACATATCGGCAACAGTGGAGGCATTACGAAAAAATGGAAGGGAGACCCACGCCAAGGATGCCAGGTCTAACAATCATCGTCAAGGATTTTCTATATTGCCTTTTACCTTAACAGAGCCTGTTTATAAGCACTCCTGTTTACAAATGAGACTAAAGGCATAAGGAGATTGTGAGCCCTAAGATTCTATTTCATTCTGTTAGAAATGGGGGTCTCTTGTTGGCAATGGTTTGCACCTTTGTCAAAATAGGGACCCTTCTTTCTTGTCAGGGTAAGGGGGGTACACTTTTAAAATAACCCCTGCTCTCCCCCTTGGTAGCTTGGCACGAGCAGACAGGCTCATCTCAGAGGCAGTGTGTAAAGCATTTATGCAAACATACAGTAATACAGTGAAAATACTACAAATGGACACCACACTAGTTTAGAAAAATAAGTAATCTTTATCTAAACCAAACAAGACCAAAACGACAAAAATCCACAATACGATAATCAAAATATGACTTTTAAAAGGTAGAAACAGTTCTGTCCATAGCAAACTATAGATGTGACATTTTCAACACAAAGTACCTTGGATGCCTCAAAATCATAAACAAAAACAGCCACAGTGAAGGTGATGCGTCGGTTCCTTACTCCAGGGGAGGTGATGCGTCGGTTCCTTACTGCCACGCAGGGGAGGTGATGCGTCGGTTCCTTACTGAAGGGGCGGTGATGCGTCGATTTCTTACTGTGCAGGAAGGTGATGTGTCGGTTTCTTACAGCGGCCTTGGCGGTGATGTAGACTTGGCGCCCCGGTGCGATGCGTGGGGATCAGGGATGTGTCAGTTCTCGATGCGGTGGCGCCAATGGTGCTGCCTTGGTTTCTCCAGTAGCGGTCCCACGATGCGTTGCTTCTTGCAGCCGCACAGCAGGGCCTGCGTTTGAATCGGTGCGGTGATCTTGGACTTCGGAGATCGGTGCACGGAATTTGGCCTGCAGTGAATTCAACAGCTGCGAGCAGGCGCTGCGTCTGTTTCTTCGGCAATGCATCGGAAACAGTTGCTGATGCATCATGCTTCTCGTAGTTGCGTTACTTTTCAAGCTCCCAACAGCAGGAACAACTTCCAGAGGCCCAACTCAGCAACAAGCACCTCCTGGCAGGAAGAAAGTTCAGGGGAGCTAATGGTGAAGTATTTGTGTCCTTGAGACTTCAGAACAGGAGGCAAGCTCTACTTCAAGCCCTTGGAGATCTTCCTCGAGCAGGGGACACAGCTCACAGCAAAGTCCTTGTCCTTTCCTTGGCAGAAACAGCCACTGCAGGCCAACCCCAAACAGCACACAGCAAAGGGGCAGTGCTTCTCCTTCAGTTTCTCCAGATCTTCTCATTGGCAAAGGTTCCTCTTGAATTCCAGAAATGATCTAAAGTTCTGAGGTCTGGGCCCCAATATTTATTTTCAGTTTCTCTTTGTTCTCTGGTGTCAGAGAGGCTCTGTGCTCAGTCAAAACGGGTGCAGCTTCCCGGCGAGAGGTGGAGACAGCATTGTGTAAGGCAGACCAGGCCCATTCAGGTGAAAGAAAGTCTCCTCCCCTACTCTAAATGCAGCCCAGGTCTATTCAGCCCAGCCCTGACTCATCCAGGAGAGGCAGGACACACCTCAACTCCCCCAGTGGCTGTCTACAGTGAATGCACATCTCCAGCCACTGCCACTCCAAAGCCAGACAGTCAATCCACAAACCAGCAGAGGCACACAGGATGGCTAAGCAAGTAAATACCTACTTTCTAAAAGAGGTATTTTCAAACACAAAACGAAAAATCATTCTTACTAAAAGATGCATTGTTAGATTCTGAGTTCAGGCATACTAAAATTTACCTTCCTGTCTGGTCCCAATGGGAAGTTATATTTATAAGATGCCATAAATAAATTCCCATTCTATCCTATAGGACAGAAAGCCTTTCAATAGTGAAAAACGAAATTCCATGTAGTTCGCTATCAGGACACACACCAGTACATGTCCTACCTTTCACATACACTGCAACCTGCCCACAGGGGTACCTTGGGCCTACCTTAGGGGTGACTCAAATGTACGAAAAGGGAAGGTTAGCGCACAGACACTGCAATGGCAGGTCTGAGAAGCTTTTGCAAGGCTGCTTGTGTGGGTGGCACAATCAGTGCTGCAGGTCCACTAGCAGCATTTGACTTACAGGCCCTGGGCACACACAGTGCACTGTACTAGGGACTTAGTAGTAAGTCAAACAAGCCAATCATGGAAACACCAATCCATAGTCACAATTTACAGAGGGAGCACTTGCACTTTGGCACTGATCAGCAGTGGCAAAGTACCCAAAGCATCTAGACCAGCAAAAACGAAGTCCAGCACACAGCAAAAACCCAGGCGGCAGAGGCAAAAATACTGGGGAAGTCCACGCCAAGTTGCTTCCTTTGAACACTTGACTCACCAAAGCAACAACAGCAAGCAGAGAAGGGTTACCACAAGGCGGGGTAGAGGGATGTCAAACCAGACACAGCGTAATGCAGTATTTTTAAATCTTTGACTGTTCTAGAGACTCGCAGCTTAATTTAGAGGGCAGTATGGAATAAAGCCCTCAGAATAACTCCATGACTCACTGTCCACACCATGTATATACATCACTTCCACTACAGCCTCCTTAAACCTCCCCAACTCACCCTAGCCCACCACCTAGCTGGCATCAATGAGGCCCTCGGTCATATCAAAGACCCTGGCGAGTACCCATGAGCTAAAGGCTTGACTGGTGTGCAGAGAAATGTTATGCTACTTGCCATAGGTCTGATCTATTTTTTATGAAAAAATATGACAAAAGCAGTTTTTTTATTGCAAAAAGCTTTTGCTGAGGTCAATAGGCCTCTAACAATGGATTGCTGTTATTTTATAGACTGTAAACAGACATTTGGTTACTTGTAATATCACAGTTAACCGTAGTATGTGAGGGTTTTGGTCATCCACTCTGACAAATGCTGGGAGTAGAATTTCACTGCAATGATTCTTGTTGGGCCCCCCTCACAAGGGTTTAGTATTGTTTTGCAATCTGTAACTTTGTAAATATTTGTAATTTTATAACTGTGTGCCTGAAGGTTGCCAACTTTTGCTCACTTCAGTAGGCTTATGTGGGACATAGTGGTAAGCCAATGGTAAAAGCTATAGGCCTTATAGCTTCACTGGAAAAAGGTATGTTAGATTCCTTAGGTATGATATGTTAATAATGAAACTTTATGACAATGCAAGTAAATCCGGCATTTGTAAACTGCAAACTACTCACCCCTAAGGGTCTCAAGGCACTGGGGGCCATCAGGGAGATTAAGTGAGCTATTGCCCAGAGTCACATGGTGCTGAGCTGAGTTGCCACTGCGACCGAACCGTGAGCACTGCGCTCCGGAGTCAGCTGCCTTGGCCGCTGCCCCACACCTCATATTGTGAAAACATGTGTTAAAGGCAATAGACTTTTAAAGGTAGCTCATTATTGCACAATGCCAAAGCCTGTAGGCAGGTATTTTGTTACATGGAATATCTCAGATTACCGAAGTTAGCAATGGTTGTAGTGTTTCTGACCCACCTCAGCAAACCATGGGGATAGAAATTTGCAGTATGGTAATCCTTATTAGGTTCAAATTTTTATTATTTGACAACTGTAATTTTGTACTTATTTATAAATTTATTACGGCATACCTGATTGTTGCCTTGTGGGAAGTATTGTAAACAACGTAGATGGTTATGGTGACAAGCCAATGATAGAGGTTATAAAGAAGAGTTACATTAAAGTCAGTTGGACTGACATATTGACTGTGAAAAGCATATATTAAATGCCATAGGCATTGAAGTGTAAATTGTCACTCATCTGTTTTAAAGTCTACACATTGGTATTTTTGCATGAAATGACATGTCTGACAAACCTTAGGGGAAGAAGATTTGCATTGTAATAATTCTTGTTAGAATCTCTTCTTAGTTGTTTGCCAGGATCTTGTAATAAAAAAATCATTATATAATGCACCCATGGGTATATATAAATATATCTATTTCGATACATAGAGATCCTTTGGGTTAGCTCTGTCCTGCCATTGCTTGTACTGAGTGTCATCTGCACTCTGCTTCCATCCACAAGAATATAGTGCATGGGGTAATGGTTCAGTTCACATCAGTCATTGGTTCTCTTGCCCTATGAATGGCTGCATTTTCTGATGACATGTGTACTCCCATGTGAAAATGAGTGTACTTCAATGTCAGGGCTGATTGACTCATCCTTTGGTTTTCAATATTCTCATTTTATAGTTCCTCTTTCATTTCTATGCTTTTCATCTTCATCTTTTAATTTTTCTTAAGAGGATACTAAAGCTCTTCAGTCAGTGCTATGGGGTCACTTGCAATTCTTCAAACACCAGGGTGACCGGAGTCACAAGGGGCAGAGAGAACACCTTAAGGGGGTACAACCTCCCGTTTTATAACACCTGAAACACAACAAGTACTCCCTTAGAAAAACATACATATAAAAACTATTAAGAAGATGGTAATCTGGAGAAACCCGAGATGAAAGTTATACTACCAATCTAAGGATGGTAGGAAAGGAAGCAAGTCCTTTTGGTTTTATTTACCCTCACACACTCTAGTGGTGTCATGCTTCATCATCGGGTCACCCTGTCGCCTAAAAGTCAGGGTGGGCTCGACCAATATTTCAGGGAGCTCTTAGAATATATAAAGACCAGGGAGTAAAGATAAAAAACTCAGTGAAGTCCCAGTTTCCCTTTATTCTTGGACCTCTACTGTGTTATTAAAATATGTTTACCAAACAAGGATCTTCAGGAGTGTTATGGTCCTAAGACCCTTGTGCCGACATGTTTCAGTCACCAAACGCCCCGATGGGTGCAGGACTTTCTTCAGGGTATCGGTAAAAGTAACCCCTGGAATAAAGTAACGGGAAAAGACCCTATACTATTTTTATATAAGGGCAGATAGCTGCTCCTTATGGGTTGAACTGAACGAGCTATTTACTCGGTTAATAATTCCATCCCAATGTGGGGATTGAAATGCGTCTCCTAGGACCACGCTTACGGGGTAGTCCTGTAGTCACACTGCCTCCAGAATCTGCCCCACTGATAACCTATTCGGTGGTGGTCCTAACGAATAGGTTATCAGTGGGGCAGGATTCTTGGAGGCAGTGTGACTACAGGACTACCCCGTAAGCGTGGTCCTAGGAGACGCATTTCAATCCCCACATTGGGATGGAATTATTAACCGAGTAAATAGCTCGTTCAGTTCAACCCATAAGGAGCAGCTATCTGCCCTTATATAAAAATAGTATAGGGTCTTTTCCGTTACTTTATTCCAGGGGTTACTTTTACCGATACCCTGAAGAAAGTCCTGCACCCATCGGGCGTTTGGTGACTGAAACATGTCGGCACAAGGGTCTTAGGACCATAACACTCCTGAAGATCCTTGTTTGGTAAACATATTTTAATAACACAGTAGAGGTCCAAGAATAAATTGAAACTGGGACTTCACTGAGTTTTTATCTTTATTCCCTGGTCTTTATATATTCTAAGAGCTCCCTGAAATATTGGTCGAGCTCACCCTGACTTTTAGGCGACAGGAGTGACCCGATGATGAAGCATGACACCACTAGGGTGTGTGAGGGTAAATAAAACCAAAAGGACTTGCTTCCTTTCCTACCATCCTTAGATTGGTAGTATAACTTTCATCTCGGGTTTCTCCAGATTACCATCTTGTTAATAGTTTTTATGTGTATGTTTTTCTAAGGGAGTACTTGTTGTGTTTCAGGTCACTTGCAATTCATCTGCAGTGTGCCACATCCCAAGTGGCCACTTCCTCTAAACCAAGAGGCCATTATGGAATTATGTTCCATAGTGTATCATTTTTTTTACCATTCCAAGATGGCCAACATGTTGCTTCTAAATGTGGTTGCCATTTTGGAACTTTAAAACAACAATAGAATAAGTAAAATTCCTCTACAAGATCGGCACCCGCTGCTATGTTTAGTTTCATTATTGCAAGCATATGCCCGCAGTCTTTAGACAATGTTTCCTTTTTTCTACTTGTATTCTTTTTATTTAAATTGCATAGGTTGTTTAGTTTGTGTGTGCTTTATTATGGTTATGTCAGAGGGTGAATGCAGGAATGAGTCAGTGGATGCATGAATGGATGCATGAGTGAAATGATGAGTAACAGATTATATGTATGACGACTTAGTGAACGCCTAAACCAAACAATGACACAGAAAGGACTTTCATTCAAAAGCCAGACCGATTGGAATTGCCAATCTCTGGTTTTTTGCAGGCTGTGGGCTTTTTAGCGCGTTCCGAAAGTGGGCATTTTAAATCAAAAAGGCTGATAAAAATAATCTCTTTCAGCATTTTCCTGAAGGCCAGTTACACTTTCAAGGCTCAAGTCCAAAACTCTGTGGAAATGTGTGAGCATGGCAACTGTTAAATACAGGACTGCTGATGAAGTAAAACATGAAAACATCAGATATCACTAAAACTTGAAAAACAAAACAAAATATATCTATTGCACCAGCCACACAGCATTTAGATTATGGTGAAGCAGCAATAAACAGGCATAAATTGGACTAGTACTTATTTGTGCACAAGACAAGACCTGACGAGACAGCATTTGAAGCAAATTGCAATCATCAGGTTTTGTGCTTTCTGTTGCCATCAGCTATGGGCCTGCGGTAAACACAAACATGATGTCCAGAAAAGGCAGATATAATAGGAAGGCTCTTCGTAAAGGTTTGACTGGTCAACTTTCCATTGCTTAGTGTTATATTTCGGTGTTAAACTGGTGCTAATGAGGAGGAACTCATGCCCAGATGGTGTTAACAAGTGTAAAAATGCTAAAATAATGAAGTAATACTATCATAAAATATGGAGCATTATGTTGCATCATTTATTTATTCTTGCCGCGCAATTTTGTTACCCCGTCACATAATTGGGCGCTCCCTTGCTGCATAATTCCAGTGGCCCTGATTATTTCACATTTTTTGCATGACTGTATATTGAGCACAAACACTTTTTTTGAAGACCCAAGCTACAAATGTTATCTGCACCAGAGAGTGTAGCTGGATTTTTAGGCAGAAAGCAAGCATGACCTCTGTCAATGGTGATGACATCTCACCGTTCGGTAATTCACAGAGGTAAACTAAAGGCTACTCTTTCCAAGGCAATCGGCCACTTAGTTTTTCCAGCCAAGAACCGATGTTCATTCTGCTTGCTGTCTTTCAATTTATCAAAATGACCCCTTTAGCAGGTTGGTGTACTGCCCTGTACCAAAAACGTGACATCAAGGACCTCAGTAACAATGAGGTGCAAAAAAACAGTGCAAAGTCACCTTGGCCCATATTACATCTGTGCCTAATTCACAAATAGAGCAAAAGTGGGGATAACCAAATGACATTTGTGCCAATCTGCATGAATTATTTCCTCTTTGTCTGCGTTCTGTGTTCCACCAGGTAAAAGCTGGTGGGAAAATTATTGTAAAACCATTGGCAAGTTCAATTTAAACTTATCCCTCAATTGAGGAGTGATGCAACAACTGGCTTTAACTGCAGGGTCTAAATGGCCAGGCAAATGTTTCTGCCCATCATCTGCTGCACATGTGTAATATATGCATGACACAATAGTTCTAAGTGTGTGTGTATGTGTGTGTGGGTGTTGCATGGTTTATCATGATTTATGCAATGACAGTTTATCATATGTACTTGTTTTAACAAAAGGTATTTAACCAAAATAGGATGCAAGGTTTTACATTTGAGGAGTATGTTAAAATCATATTGGACTGATGTCATGACTATTAAGTGAGTTGTTTCTTTGTGTAAAATAATTGTTACATGCAATTTTCAAGGCAATAAAAAGCGTTTTTCTCATATCAGTTTTGCTGTACTGTATTAATAAACTCGAATTTGAGCTTTGCACTGTAGTAATAAATGGGTGGATGTGTGGTTTTCAGTACAGTCATTTTAATACCAGGTGTTAATTGGCCACATTTATATTCTCAGTTATGGTTTGCTCTGCAAACCAAAGCCCACATTCCTGCTCTGCAAAGCATTCCTGAACACAAAATTCAACCTTTATGTAACAGATGACTTCACAAATGACAAACAATCTCACTAGTAACATGACATCATGCTATCATTATAAATCACAACAAAGTTCCCCTGGTCATAAAGAGCAAGTCTGTATATGTGAAAACATGCATTTTGTTTTAGGACAGGAACCCTCACTCACCCAAAGGTGGCATGCTTCATCATTGGGTCTCCTTCTCACACCAGGACCGAAGCTACCTGGTGTGGGCTACAACTCTACAAAGGATAGGGGCTGGGGTGTTTTATTTCTGGATGAGAGCCAGACGAGAGGCAGAGTGCTATATATACAATTGTGTTGAGTTAAAAATATCTCCTGGTAGGCTAGGTAACAGTTGTATTTTGGTGCCCCATTCCAAAGAGATAAAAACACTGAGGAGGAGTTTGCAAATAATTTTCCCCTATATGGTTGACATGTTTCTGCCCTATAAGTGACCCAACCGATTGTTCTAGGGCATTCTTAAGGACCAGTACTTATAGTCACTCTGTAATAGAAAACAAAAATTATAAAACCTAATGTTGGCCTAATTGTGATATGTCAAATGATACAGAAGGTGGCCCACAATCTTCTTGTTTTTGAGGGTCCACCGTTGTACTTCATATTAAGGAAACAAAGGACAACGTTAAAAACATTCAAACACAAACACAGAATAAAATCAAGTCCACTACCAAGCAAATGTGAGTAGACGTAGGTGAGTGTGCCCAACACCAGTGTGAGGCCTCGCAAACAAGGAGATTGTAGGCCACCTTCTGTATCAGTTGGCTTCAACCATTAAGCCAGCTTTAGGTTTTATAATTTTTGTTTTCTATCACAGAGTGACTATAATAGCTGGTCCTGAAGAATGCCCCAGAACACCTAGGGGCATATTATCAAGAACGGCGTTAAAAATTATCGCCGGTTTAGCGGCAGAAAACTGCCGCTAAAGCAGCGATAATGGGCTTGATAATATGCCCTTGAGAATTCCAATAGAAGTCCATGTTCTGGTGTGGACATGGGCTTCTATTGGAATTCTCCAGGGCATATTATCAAGCCCATTATCACCGCTTTAGCGGCAGTTTTCTGCCGCTAAACCGGCGATAATTTTAACGCCGTTCTTGATAATATGCCCCTTGGTTGGGTCAGCTCTAGGGCAGAAATATGTCGACCATATAAGGGGGATATTATTTCCAAACTCCTTCTCACTGTTTTTATCTCTATCCACTGGAGGCACCAGAATAAAACTGATACCTAGCCTACCAGGAGATAATCTGAACTCACCACAATTGTATATATAGCACTCTGCCTCTCGCCCATACCTGGTTTTCATCAAGAAATAAAACACCTCAGATTCTCTCCTTTGGAGAATTGTAGCCCACACCAGGTACCTTCAGTCCTGGTTTGAGGAGGGTACCCAATGATGAAGCATGTCCCCCTCGGGTTGGTGAGGGTTCTTGTCCTAAAAAATGCATTTTTTCGTATACCATGACACGCTCTTTATGACTTGGCATACTTTTATGATTTATATTGATAGGGAGTAGTATATTTCTGGTCGGGTTATTAACTCCCAATAGACCCCTTTTGTGTTTTAAACATACTACCATTAACATTAAGAATGACATGACAACAGATACAGTAATTTTGCAGTGTTTTGATATGTGTTGAAGTTTAAAAATGTGGTATGAAGTGCTTATTTGTAGGGTTGTGCAAATCTGTGTCATTTGTTTTTTAGCAAAATGACACATAATTACACACAATGGAAAAATTGACATTTGGGACTGTATTGTAGTGTAAAATGCATGCTCATGTTTATTTTGGATGCAAGGATACATTTCATGCGAAAACAAATAGGGCAAAAAGAACAAGAGCACCGCGAACATCAGCTGCCTGTGCTCCATTGTTTGAGTTGCACCTGTTCGCTCACTGTACATTTTTATTATGAATGGTGCATTTTCCATACATTTTTACCACAAATGTCATCGAAATACTTGCTTTGATGTAATACCATAATTTTGGGAATTTCACATTACACAAATAGTGCTGCAGAAGAGCATCAAGTTGGTAATGCGGCGATCGCAAGGTAAGTTTTTTTTCTTTTCACATAGTCGTTCCCCTGCCCACCACTACCAGCCACCACTTATATCCTGGCTGTGGGTGTGACAAGGACCACAAGAGATGATCAGCTTGTTTATTATACAAACTGGGATACTGGTTTTGATGGCTTTGTAAATGATACAGCTGACTTTGAAAATGGTGCAAGCCAACAAGGGGAGCCAATGGAGTTTCATCAGGATGAGGGAAATGTGATCAGCGTCTAGTGTATGTTTCATTAGTAGCGTGGGACTGTAGCCTGTCTTGAGAACTTCTATGAAGATGCCTTCAGTGAGGGAGGCATTGATAATGGTGAGTAGGTTTACTAGAGCATCCCTAGAGAGAGCATTGATGATAAGGCTTTTCACCAGCAGTAAAAGAAAGAAGAAGTAGAGCCAGACCCTGTGCTCAACCCTCTCTGTGTGACCACCCATTCCTGTGCATTACAATTGGCCATGAGGCTCGAGGTGTTGGCCACAAGTCATTGGATTTGGCCAGCCTCTTAATTTAACCCACAGAGGGGAACCAACTATCACTGACCAAGGCATTCAACCTTGTGCAGGGTGAATTGTTTCCAAGTACCCAACCACCTGTAGTCATCTAACTCTAGCAGTGCGCAACCTTTGGAAATGTCCCTGAGCCAGGTGCTGTGCCCAAACCTCTGTGGGTGAGCAAGCCCCTGCTGTGCAAGGCCTTCAGGTCAGGGCACTTGGCCTGGCTATCTCCAGGCCCTGAGCCATTCTGGGAATCCACAGGGCTCTCTCTGCACGGTCTTTGCCATGCAAATCTGCACTGTCTGTGTTTTTTGGATGATTTCAATTTTTCAGGATTTGCAAAAAAAAGGATATCAAACATTTCAAGAAATTTGCAGATCTAACTGTGAATTCACAGGTTTGAATTTGGAACTGCAAATCCTGCAAACAAAACTTTTTTTCCTTTTAACTTTGAGGACAGTATCTGCCCCTCATTGACAGTATCTGCCCCTCATTAACTACCCTGGTTTGAGTTATGCTCAATGTGCCCCTTCATTTACTCTTTGTCACTTTTTTTTTAGGAAGAAAGCATCAGTGCTTGGCATCGTGTAATGGCCTCGGCCATAACATCTTTCAGTTGCTACTAGCTGATGAGATCGCTCAGATCATGGAATTCTGTGAGGATCCCTGAATCTCCCACTGGACAAAGGGGAAAATTGTTTCCTCTTCCAATGGGATCTGTTTATTTGTCAAAGCTATTATCCACAGAGAGTTCGAGGATCTGGATCTGTGCTATGGAAACTTTGCCTCCTTAAGTTCAAAATGGTAGAGAACATCTAATTGTATCATTCTTAAAGTCTGGACTTATTTTTTAAGCCATGAAGCCCTTGAGTGAAGGCCGAACTTTAGAAAACATCTAAATGCATACGTGCGTTTATGATTAGGAAAAATCCACTGTTTGAGAAAATATGTATTCTCCCCTGTTGTCCAAAATGTTATTACACATTTCACTCCTTTCCTCACGCATCCAGAAAAAAAGAAAGGACTACCGTGTGTTTTCCCACATTTTCTGCACTACTTTATGAGATTCATTTCTGTGTAAGTTAGAGTTACATATAAGCTTGAGCAGTGCATGGCAAAATATTTGTGAATGGCCAAATATACATTGCATTTTCTTTTCAACGCTTCAGCTACTCCCATGGGATTGCCCACCTTTGCAAACGAAGTCAAAATTTACACGCGCAACTTTCCATAATACTTGTGTACACTATGCACATGTATCCCACATTTATGTGTAAACAAGAGACTTTTGTGAATTCTACATAATGCACACATACTCACAATACATGTTTCTCCGCGAAAGTTTAACTTAAGCTTATGCAAAACTTTTTGATCCGGCTTCTGGATTCTACTCGCAATAATTAGCAATATGGTTAGGATTAATTTCTATATATATATATAAGTTAGCGAACATTGGTGCGGTCACACACACGAATATTCAAATAAATATGGCATGTTTTCTGTCCTGGTCTGGAAGACAGACACACACACACACCAAACACACACACACTCATACTTATGGCCAGGCATGGTGGTGCGAGGGGTGCGCAGCAGTTATAGACTCAAACAATATTGTGGACAAACCTGTCTGGGAAAACAAGGCAGCTGGGGGTGTACATTCTGTGGAAATGGCACTCTTGTTCTCTGCTGGAGCAAAGGCTGCTGCAAAACAAGATAAAAATCAACGCATAAGAATGATCCAATGTACTGACTAGACGGTGCCTTCAAGAAACAACACACAGTTCACGTTCAAGGAGAGCCCTTCCCTTTATCCCGTCCCCTGCACATAGCACATTCCGAGGCAACGCACCAGCAAACTGATTGTATTGGCCAAGATTTTCTCTTTCCTGGGGTAAATTCTATGCATCTAGTTTTGAGCCTTGGGCAATTATTTTCTTCTCTTCTCAGCCGGACACAAAACAAAGACCTGATTTAAAGGACTATCGGCCCTCCTTTTTTTCAGGTATCATCCTGGCCTGGAAGCTATGTGGAGCCCAACACATAGACAGCAATGCAATGAAGGGAAACTAAAGCACACAGTTGGTTATCACTTCACAACTATTTAAGAGAAACAATGATTTGGAGGCAGGCTTTTGACTTTGTTCATCCCTTGTAATAAGAGATATGCACGTACTGTGAAACTATGGGATGCATCTGTCTGTATGAGTAATCATACAAATAATTTAAATAGCACTTCCTAATTTTTTTAATTTAATTTTTTTAGAGTGCTCCTCATCCTAATATAGGGTGTCAGAGCGTTGTACATTACAGGTACCCTAAACAGAGACTATAAATCATACAGTTGTGTAAATCAATGTACAGGATATCCTACAGTTGACAATGAGGGTTGCAAGATGTAGGAGTCATGTCCTTCATACTGCTAGGTATTATATGTTGAGAGTGCATGGATGGGAGAAACATAAAGTCAGTATTTAAAAGGTAACCCAGTAGTTGGGGTTGCTTGTACTACAGAAACTTTATTACTACTTAAAGGAACTCTATTAAGCAAAGGATAGATTGAGGAAAAAGGTTTGATTCTAAACTCTTGTCTTGCAGTTTGCATGCAGCTCATTGATGCTGCTCCATATTTCACCGTGCTATATTAGAAGGATAGGAGTTTATGAGCTGCAAGTAAACAAGGGATCTTTGTGTCAAAAGCAGTAACCCACTTGCCTACCTACATAAAGTACAAATCTGCGATCTGCATGTTACACAATGAGCTTTGCAGCAGTCCTGTGAACACTCTGTGATACCTTATGAGTCAAAACTGTGACTAGACAAAACACAGATCACTCCAGCAAGAACATCAGAGTTATCATACCATTAATGTTATCCCCTGAAAATCGCTGGGTACACAAAGATCTCTGCAACAGGAGTCTTAACTCTGCAAGATATTTTTAAACTGCAGCCTCTTTGTGACAAATTAAGTAAGCCAGAACGAATTCACTCTCAAATTATTCTTATTGGCAACTTTTTTATCAATAAATATATATGTTGACTGTCAAACTCCACTTTTCATGACTCAGCCCCTCATGACTTCACCCCCTTTCACTCTCAGCTTGAGCACCAACTTTTGGGTTCCCGAGTAAATATTTTCCTATTTCATCACTGGGCTGAGGGACCGATTCACAAAAGTCAGCTAACAAATAAGCGAAGCAATTGCATGAGTGTAATGAACACATTTCTGTATAACTCTTGTTTAATGGACACACAGAGTAAGATAGGTAAGATTTAGGAATGGGTGGAACCAATAGTTATGATATAAAGTCATAATCTTCACTATGTCAAGTAGTGTGAAGTTAGGGTGACCAAACGTCCCGGTTTTCCCCGGATGGTCCCAGTTTTTGGAGAAGTGTCCCGGTGCCCTGACACTTTTCTCCAAATTGAATAAATGTCCGGTTTGTGGATAGCGGCCTGGTTGAGCACAGAAATGTCCCGGTTTTTGTTTGAGTAGCGGGAAGGGAAATCCTTTAAAGAGAGACATTTTCTCTTGGGATTTCCCTTCTCTTTCTACAAGCAGCAAGAATGTCATTGTGCCAGGCATCGGAACAACAGCGTTTCCGAACTGCCAGCACAACCCTGCTCTGCTCACTGGAGTCGGAGGTCACTG
Source organism: Calotriton arnoldi (assembly GCA_963921515.1). Lineage (NCBI taxonomy): Eukaryota > Metazoa > Chordata > Amphibia > Caudata > Salamandridae > Calotriton > Calotriton arnoldi. Next base: position 187,937 of record CAWUFW010000522.1, read on the forward strand.
CCTGTACCAAGATCCATCCAACCACCAGTGTGACCCTGCTCTGCCCTTTAAAGCGAGCATGTGGACTGCAGCAGAATTAAGAAGCAGCCATAAGTGAAAAGGGCTTTGATTGAAGCCAACGTGCATGACCCCTCCCAGGCCCTGACAGCACCAGTAAGTCAAGACCCTGCCTCCATGTCAGGGCTGCTCCAGCTAGGCTCCCTCAGCATCCACAGGAGACGTGTCTTCCAAGCTACAAACCAGCACTGAAGTCGCAACGTAAGAATTTAAAAGGCCTGAGACATTTTCTCTTTGTTGTTTGGCCTGTGTTTTGTTTCCACTCCTCCTCAAAAAATACCAGCCATTTGTTTAAACTTTCTTGGGCACAAGTCAGAATTGAATGGGGTCCTTAGGGCTGCCATCTTTCCCGGCAATTATCGGCAATTTCATCACATTTTACATTTACTTTGAACAAAAACACCTACTATAATTTTTAACATTGCCTTATTATCTTTATCAGGGCTGGACTGGCCGTAGCATGCACCGGGCATTTCCCCGGTGTGCTGGAAGGGTGGGGGCTGGTTTTTGACCAGTGGGGGCCGTTTTTGTTACTGGGGGCCGGTTTTGGAGCAGTGCTGCAAAATCGGCCACTTGTAACAAAAGTGCAGCAGCAGCGGTCCCGTCAGCACCCCTCCCCCCCACGGGGCCGGTCGGACATAATTACCAGGGCTGGTTTGCTATCCCAGTCCGGCCCTGTTCTTTATTTACTTTACTTAGCCATCAGGGGTCAAAAAAATATGGTGATATTAAGAAAAAAAATGCAATCATAATTAGGAACTTGCGCACACCAGGAGGACTGGCTCTTCTGGGCTACATGGATAGGTCAAGGCAACTCTTCTTTTTGCAGAGTATCTTTTTTTTTTTTTAGCAAAGATGCTGCACTGGGGCTTAAATGAAGGTTGGATGTGTCACAGAGGTGGTTCTGCACTCAGCTGTACACAGTCAACCACATATGAAGCCAGCATCAGGCATCATCAGGTGATGTGGCATTCCACATGCCACATAATTTAGTGCTTCCCTGCCACATATTCCTAGGGGCCTTCTATGTTATCTAGAGAGCATTAATTAATTAAACATGCATGTAAATTGGTGCATAGGAAATATGACAAACGATATGGGCTACAAGGTTTAGGAGTCACATGTCATCCATCCTGTTGGCCATTATATGTAGGAGGGCCTGGCCTGGAGAAACAAAGGGGCAGATTTGCTGAGTTTTCACACAGAGCAGTAACTAAAGTTGCTGCGTTGCATGAAATGGAGACAGTACAACAGCGCCATACCTCTGGGATCTGGCTCTGCTGCTCTATCCCTTGCGGTGGAACACAGTAGGCTGCCTTGCACCAGTGCACACACCTTTGCACTACAGTGCAAGTATGTGCTTGTGAAGCATAGGTTTTGTATAGGAAGGGTCTCCCTTCCAGTACAAAATACTATGCTTTGACAGAGTAAAATACTTTTCCCTCTAGAGATTACCATCAAAATCCGTGGGTGATTGCATGGAACCCCATTGTACACCCCCTTGATGCACAGTAGCGTTTACCACTATTTTACTTTATGGCTACTTTCCAATGCAAATCAGGATTTGCATTGGAAAGTAAAAACCAAGGCAACTCTTTGCGCTGCGTTTGCGTTACTTATGTGACAAAGATTACAGCCAATAAAATACCTCTCATTTGTCATCTGTGATTCTTCATCTTTGTCTGTGGAGGAGGCTGTCATTGTAGTCCTTTTCTATGTCTATGACAGCTGTCAAATAGTCCAACTTTTATGTTGAGGGTTGCTGCAAACTGTAGTCCTACTTCTATGTCTATGTCCCTGTTTTTTGTTTTGAGAATCTGGTCGGTCACCCTATGTGAAGTTCCTCAACTTTGCCTAACTTGTGGTTTCACTATAACCGATTGCATTCTCTGCAGCTGCATGTGCCACTCACATGGACAGGAAATCCGGATGTGTTTCAGCAGTGTCACTCTTGGCTGTGCCAGCCCTAGGTGTTAGCATGGAAAAAGAAAAAAAACTGTCTTGCAAATGGCCTCTCCCCTTTTCTTACTGCTGGAAGTCCTGCTTTGCAAAGCTCTTATATGTAAGGTATTATGATCTATGTCCTTTCCCCTAATTGTACACGTCTAAGGTATGTACATATTCCCCGACACTAGAATGCACCAAAAACGTCTACTGTCTGGGTAAAGTAATACAAAATTCACTTGATTTGCTATCAAATAATTTTGAGAAATGTATCCACTACTATGAATGATTACGTGAAATGCAAATCTGTCATTTAGTGGTATATTTTAGAACAAAATACATGGCTGCATAAATTTTTGATCAGAGGATGCATTTGGTGCTAAAAAATAGCACACAAAACACAACTGCTGTGAACAACAGCGGTCTGTGTTCCGGTTGTTTGCATTGTTCTCACACTATAATCATGCAACGTGGCAAAATGATGTTTTTTCATGAATTTCACATACCAAGCATAATGAAAAATTCCTGACATTGTGTGAAATAGACGGTCATACTTTAAATTTAGCCCGGGCCTACCGAAAAGCTAACATATATGTGCACTTGACACGCACATTTATTGTACAGTACACATTCCACACCCACATCTAAACTGCATTTCTATTAAGGTCTGGCTTGACAGTTCACCTATTTGCATACCTATTTTTTATCAATTTCTTAAATTATATATGGAGTGGACTTTGAGACTGTTCAAATGATAATTTATTTCTCTATTATTGGCAGTTGTGTGTATCATTCCTCTGCATGAGGGATTAGGGCTATTTAACATGTCAAAAGTACATTAAATCATCTCACACTAAACTCTTTATCACATAGATGCATTTTCTAAAAAAAGATCATTCTTTGTTTTGTTTTTTCCCCGCAATAGTTTGCAACGTTAGTTTAGTCCAAACTTCCAATGCAAACTAGACGTATTGGCTTTGCCACAACTTTTTTTCTTTTTCTTTTTCTAATTCTGAGTATCCTATCTCAGGAAAAGCTTAGTTAATTCACTTCTTAGGCCACAAATTTTACCAGCCGTGTAATATATCGCCCAAGTCAGCATTACAACTTGAGCAAGCTTACCACATATACCTAGCGGTTTTCCTGTCCTAGGTTTTCCATGGACAAAATGCACTACTCTGGCTTTCACAGTTCAGAAAGGAGGAAGCATGAATTGAAGGGCCAATTACGATGTCAGCCGGAAAGCCTCCGACCGACAGTCGGATTCCCCTAGACTGTGTCGGAACCCCTCCAACCCTTCTCGGTTGCAAACAATTCCGACCAACCGAATACCATGCATGTCATCGGAAAGCAAACCGTTCGGACATTCCAAATCGGTTCCGACCGGCATTCGGAGACTCCAAGTCGGCCGGAGCCGATTCGTACAGCTGTACGGACAGCGTTTCCGACCGACCGATTACGATGTCGGATTCGGACAGCCTTTCCGACTCAGTTTCTCTGACACGGAAAGGCTGTCGGAAACTGTCTTTGGGGCCCCTAGCAGGCCCTCCTTTATCCTGAGGCCTCCAGTTGGGGCCCGTGGGGATACCCAAGGCAACCCCTGTAAAACAATGCACAGTGTGGCAGGCACCTTGAGGGGCCTGCGACAGGGTGCAAGGTTTTCCGCAACCACCCCTTTTCGCAATGGGAGCCTGTGTTGTAGGTCGGAACACAGACTCCCATTGAAGTCAATGGGAGACCTTCCAAACGATGTTCGGCAGCATCATAGTCAGTCGTGCGGAACTGCCGACCGCAAGTCGGTCGGAACCGAATCCGACAAGGAGTCGGGCGGTTTAGTTTCCGAATGACATTGCAGTCGGCCACTTAGTACTAAATTTGTGCCAGTGCTTGACGGTACTCTGCACTAACACTTATTTCTTAACACCAACACATATTTATGAAAGTCCGCCACATGTTTTCACTGCCTGCCTTCTTTTCAACAGAACACCTAAGTAAAATGTTTAAGAGTTTAATGTACATTACAAAATAATAGTGGCACGCCCAGGTCAGTCCTACAGCACAGGATGGCCTGCAATAGTCCAAACTGTCACATATACAGGAGTGTGATGGTTGGTCGGTAGCACTGATACCGGGCGCGCAACTCCCATAGGGCTGATAGGGCTCCAGCCCCCCTCCCCCGTTGTGTGTGTCAGCCTGAGCTGAGACAGCTTCCCGGGCAAACACACAGACAGTTTATGAGCTTATCGGAGCCACACCCGAGTACTTCACAAGTCTTTAAAAGACCATTTACGTATTAACGAGACTTTGTTGTTTTTTCACCCCTCCATCTCCACTCTGCCTATTGCTGGAAGAATTAGCCCCCTCCCCACCCTGAAATTTTTAGTAGCCCCCCCCCCGAAACTTGGCTCTAGTTGACCGATACATACAAATAGCAAGGGAAAGAGGACTAAACACTGGAAACTAACAAAGGACCACATCTGCTAGATAAGCTAGACCCGACCAAATAGTGGCCATTTTGGAATGGCTTTGACCAACTCGAGTTGTCACTGAAGGATTTATGGGCTGAGATTCAAATACAGGAAACTCACTACCTACCTATATATATTTATATATATATATATTATTTATTTTATCATTAATATACCAAAGATCTAAAGACCAGGCTACTTATTCCCACCAAAACTTTACTAAGACCCAACCTTCTCGAAAGCCCTTTAAGGGACAGCCATCCTGAAATGATCTGTGTGACTACACTCCTACACCTTCAGCCCCCCCCCAACCAGCTCAGACCAAGACCTGAAAATGCCCTCTGTCACTCACCCTACCTAAGCCACCCGAACCCCTCCCCCTCCTCCCCCAAACGACCCTCTACCCTAGGCTTGCCCTTACCCAACCCCACTGTGGCCCCCATCCCTGCAGTTACCCATCAACTTAGAACCCCCACCTGTATTTCCCCTTCCTCTCTACCCCCTTAATCAGGATGATGTCAACCAACATAAGACCCCACCAGAACTCCCCATTAACCCCCACCCCCACTCACCAACCTTAAACCCCACGGCCCCCACTCCTTCTCCATCACCTACCCACCCAACCTCTCAGCTAACGCCGCCAAAATCTTTAAACACAGACTACTCAAGCAACACCCTGAAACACTCATAGCTGACCTCTACCATAACCCCTCCAAAGGTAAGCCAAAAACAGATCTCATCTTCTACACCACCCACCAGGCCAAATGGAGAAATAACCTAGCTAACCTCCTGCAAATTATCAAAACCACAAACATCCCCCACGGACAAATACTGATTGTCTCCAAGTCCTCTCCCTTCAGAATCAACGCCACCATAACAATATACTGAAATGGCAAAGTCATGGTCCAAACCAACGACTTCAACCTGCGCCAATTTGAACTCACCTTCCCCAAGCTGCGTAACTTCATCTCCGCCCCGTCCAACCACCCCACCCCTTCCCAACACACCCCCCAGAACCCAACCCAAGACAGAACGCCCATGAAACCTGACGCAAGCCCTCAACTACTGAACACCTCAGACCTCCACCCCACCCCCACATCAGAACCCTCTCTACCCCCCACTCCCATCCCCCCCAACCACACCTCCCACCCCGAGACTTCATGCCCTGAGCCACCCCCTCACCCCACCCAATACATCTACCCCAATCTCCCTACCCACGTCAACCCGAACACCCGCCTAACCGACGACCAACCCTCAGACAAAACAACACCAATACACTCGAGACGCACCCTCCACAACCCCCCCACCACCGCCCATCGGGAGATGCATGTCTCTCCACTTCCCCTAATACTACCCTCCCTCGACCCGCCTGTCCCAACCCACACCCTCAGCTGAATTTGCCCCCCTTACCCTTCCCCTCCCCCTAATACTACCTCCCCTCGACCCCTGTCCCAACCTACACCCTCAGCTGAACCTCTCCCCCAACACCTCCCCTCCCCTCCCCCTACCAACCCCCAACCCTCCTGTCCCAACCTACACCCTCAGTCTGATCGCCCCCCAACCCCTCCCCTCCCACTACCCCAAACCTAGAGTCTATGGCAGAACTAACTGAACGCCTCACACGTATTGAAACACAACTCAACACCCTCTTACCAATGACCCCCAAGCACCTCATAACCATAACCGAAAACCTATCCCTTCTCCATAGCCAAATCAACACAATCTCGCAGGGCATAAACACAATCCTTCTCAACACCAAAGCCCCCCTCTTCCCCGCCCAACACCCAATACTCCCCTCCCTCATAAACATCAATGAGCCACATCAACTGCCCAATCACCAGACGACCAGCTGGCGCTCCACCCCCAGAAACACCCAATCTCTCAGACCAAGAAGAGCGATTCCTGAAATGTCTCTGAAAGAGGCAGCGACCCTCGCTAATACCTACGACCCCACAACTACCCAAACCCCTCCCTCCAACATACAGGTAATCACCAGGATAGGTAGAGCCACCAAACAACCTAGATCTACAAGACTTCCTTCCCAACGCACAACCATTCCCCAAGCTCCCCCCTCCTCCCAAAACCTTTCCAGCAGCTGCAAGATAAACTGCATGCTTATAAACTGCAGATCCGCAGTCAAGCATGCAATAGAGCTGGCTGATGCCATACTGAATCATGACACTGACATTGCGTTCCTCACCGAAACCTGGCTCAATGAAACATCCTATCCGCTCCTTGACCTTCTAGACCCCCATGGTTTCTCCATCATTAAAAAGGACAGAATTGACCAACGAGGTGGTGGCATTGCCATCATCCATAAGAACATCATCAATCTAGTTGAAATCAAAACCCACTCCTTCTCTACCTTCGAATACCTCGAAACACACATCATAACACGTCAAAACAACAAAGTAACAAAATGCCATCTCATCTACCACCCCCCAGGAAACTCTCCTACATTCGGAGAACAAATATCAGACCTACTTACACACTGCTCCCTAGCCAACCCCGACAACATCATCCTGGGTGACTTCAACCTCCCCTGGATTAACGAAAAGGACACTGTCATTCAGTCACTAAATGAACTCCTTCTCACAATTGAGCTCACCCAACACTGCAAGGGTCAAACCCACAACAAGGGCTCTACCCTTGATGCAATCATAGCCAAAAACGAAACAATAACCATCAATAACATCCTCCCAATCGACTGGTCAGACCATCACATCATTATATTCAACATCAATCAAACTGCAACTCCTCCAGCCAAAACTCAAACTACCCATCAAAGGAGCAGAAACCTCAATGCCATCCCCCTCCATGTCCTCGAAGAAACCATAACTTCACTTCTCCCTCCCTCCACAGACAACCTCAACATGGTCGAGCTCACTACACTGTACAACAGGACAATGACAACTGCTCTTGACCAACTAGCCCCCCTGAAACTGAAAAGGGTCAGAGACACCCCCTCCAGAGCCTGGTTCAACAAAGACCTCAACTCCGAAAGGAGAAAAGTAAGAGCCGCTGAGAGACTCTGGAGAGGGAACCCATCCACAACCAACCTCTTCCAGCTCAGAAAAGAACGCAGCAATTACAAAAAACACATAATCAAGGAAAAAGCCTCCTTCTTCCGGAGTGCACTAGACAAAGCCAAAAACCGCCCCAAAGAACTTTTCAACATCATCCAGAAACAGACCTCCAAGCCCACCAAAGCAAACCCCCTGCCTCCAAACTTCAGTGTAACAACCTGGCCAAATTCTTCAATGACAAAATCACCAATATCGAGCTCTCCCTAGACCGGCGCCCTCAATCCCAACACAGCAAATCCTCACCCACAACCAAACCTAAATCAACCCCAGTTTACGACATACTCCCAGAAGACGAGACCCCCCTTCTGTCAACCACCAAAATAAACCTTCACCCTAAACCCCCATTTTCCCCAAAGTGTTGGAAGGACTTCAAACCTCTCTCCGAAGAGGACATCTCCAATGTGATTGCCAACTCCAAACCCTCCAACCACTATGCTGACCCTCTACCCGCCTCCCTGGCTAAGAACCTCAACCTCACCCTAACCCCACTGTGGACAAAGATCATCAACAGCTCCCTAAACAACGGAATGATGTCCGACTGCCTCAAACAAGGCCAAGTCACCCCCCTTCTAAAAAAACCTGATGCTGACCCGAATGACCTCAAAAACTTCAGGCCCATCACCAACCTTCCTTTCCTAGCCAAAATCCTGGAGAAATGTGTTCTCGCCCAAATGAACCAACACCTGGAATCCAACAACCTACTTGACTCACACCAATACGGATTCAGAAAGGGATGCATCACAGAAACCGCTATACTGAGCATAACCGATGACATTCATAACTCCCTTGACTCAAACAGATGTTGCCTACTTGTCCTCCTCGACCTATCAGCTGCCTTTGACACGGTAGTCCACAAGCTACTCTTAGACGCCCTACAAAAGCGCATCGGAGCAGATGGCAATGTCCTAAAATGGTTTTCCTCATTTCTACATAACCGCTCCCAATTCATAAAAATCAAAAATTTGATGTCCGACACCTCCCCTCAACTCGAGGTGTCCCCCAAGGCTCAGTCCTCTCCCCCACACTCTTCAACTTTTACATGGAACCGCTCACTACCATTCTAAAACAAGCAAACATCGACTACCACCTCTATGCTGATGACACCCAGCTACACCTCGAGATATCCTCCCTCAATGACATCCTCCGACTCAACTCCACACTATCAAAAGTAGAAAATTGGCTAACACTCAACCACCTCAAACTCAACCAAGAAAAAAACGAAATCCTTGTTTTCTCCAATCACGAACAATCCCCTCAAATCCAAGAATGGATAAACAACCTTGACTCTCTAAACTGTAAACTTACTCCAGCAATCTCAGCCAAATCCCTAGGGATCTCTCTAGACTCAAGTCTCAACATGAGCTCCCACATAAACTCCACAGCAAAAGGCGCCCTCTACAACCTAAAACTCCTCAACAAAATCAAACCTTTCATACCCCCAATGACCTAAAAATCGCAACCCAATCTCTAGTTCTCTCCAGACTGGACTATGGAAATGCCACACTAACTGGGACAGCTAAAACACACATAGCCCCCATGAGAACCACCCTAAACGCAGCAGCAAGAATGATCACTGGGACCAAGAAATTCGACCACATCACCCCTGCATTACAGGACCTAAAATGGCTTCCCATCGAAGCTCGCTGCGCTTTCAAAACTGCCTGCTCACCCATAAAGCCCTACACACAGGCAAACCGGACTACCTCGCAGCCAAACTCACAAAAGCAGGACAATCAAGAAACCTAAGAAGCTCCAACTCGCTCCTCTTAATCCCCCAAAAAGACATAAACAAAAGCCCTCTCCCACTCTTTCTCTGGGAATGCCCCAAAAATCTGGAACTCTCTCCCTACCCACATCAGGACTAATCCCTCCTTCACGATCTTCAAGAGAGAACTAAAAGAATTTCTCCTCAACCGTCATCTCTTTGCATCTGGCCAATGACCTCGATCTATGTGACCTCCAGTACTCCAGATACTAGTCACTGTACTCTAATGTTTATGTTTCTATTAATGTATGCTGCTGTAAAGCGCTCTGATACCCTTCGGGTCATGTAAGCACTATATAAAACTCCAAAAATAAAATTTAAAAAATTTGGCACTACTGGCAGGTGCATTGGGTGGTACAAGCTGCAGGGGGCTCCTGATTTTTTTTTTTTTTACAATTTAATCACTGTGCAGTGTTTTCGCATTGTCCCCCAGTCCATGTTTCCCAATGCAATCCGTAAAACTTGTAAACATGCGGCAATACTACACCTCGGAAGAACGGCACCCTCAGAATCAGTCATTTTCTGTGTAGTAAATATTGCATCATTTCCACTTGATACTCAGAAAGACATTCTTAGTGTTTTTAAATCCGAATAAACTCAGTCTAGTCTTCTGGAAACATAACGATTAAGTCACAGGTTTTTGAAAAATTTCAACACTTTAGCGGTAGTTTCAAAGTGCTTTGTAGATATCAATAGCAATTTATTTCTGCAGGGACAGCCCCTCTCTTCTTTAGTCCCCAAACCGAGCCCCTTGCGTTTCTTGTGGCGTTTATAGCATATTGCGACTTGTACGTATTTGAATCAATAATGTCATATTAATATTATCAGGGACAAGAGAAAGCGCACACTATAAAACTATGAAGTGTTATTTCTGACATACAGAATTTAATCTACAAATCTGCTCTATGGTGTAAATAATGTGCCTGCCATGTGACTGAAGTGTCCACTTACTGAGACCAGTCTGTGAGAAGCTTCGCCAGCACCTGGTTGCAACTTATCCCTCCACCCCGACCACGCTTGACTTTACCTGGTACTGTGCGAAGTTGGAGTTGTTGGGCAGCAGCGGTGTCGGGTGGTACTGCAGCAGGTAGGGTCTGTTGATAGGGGTGCTGGAAGCAGTTGTTCGTGGGGTGAACACGTGCCCGCTGTATTTCAGGTTGTTCTTGTCTGGTGGCATCGTGATCGGCACTGTGGGAACAAAACAAAGCAGCTGGTGAGGTCTGGATTTGCTTTGAAGTGACACCATCTTCATGACCGTTATTGGGGCGATGGTGCATTTCTAATCCCTTAATAACCCCCAGTGCTGGAGGAAGCTTGGCAAGAGAGAGTCGGCGCTGCCCAATGGCTGGATGTTCCTAGCATGTTACTGTCGCTTGTGAATTTGGATATCATGGTGCGCTGTTCATCAGGGTGTTTGACTGCTTTTGGACAATTACATGGTCTTGTACTGTGTATCAATTTCCATGAATGAGTTAAGATGTGGTAGAATGAAGAACACCTGCTCCCTATCTCTATAGATGTTGTTTAGACCTAAGAACTATGGCATAGGAGAATGCAAAGGAAGTCCTACACTCTGGTTGGTCCAGAGACAGGGCACTGTACCGGGAAATCAGAATATCTACCAACATGTGAGTGCATCTGGTATGTGAAGAGGTCTAGGGTCAAGCCAATCGCATTCTGGTGGGTATGCTCGCTCCTGGTTTTCCTCATTTATGGGTGCATTTACAAGCCCCTTCCGCTGCTACCACATCACTTTTTCCCATATTAAAAGTGACGCACTGGTGGCGCAAGGGGCTTGTAAATAAGCCCCTTAGTGTCTATCATGGTTCTCCTCCCAACACCCTTCAGTGCTGCTTCCACCAGCGGGATGCATCGTACTTGCATTACGATTACCTCTTGACCCCCACTCAGACACTTCTGTGTCTGACAGTGTGCCATGCCTATGACATTCTGGCTGAGAGTGGCTCTGGTTTCTTCTCAACCTCCACTCAGTCTCACAAGCTCTCTCTTTCCATCCATTCTCTCTCTCTCTCTCTCTCTCTCTCTCTCTCTCTCTCTCTCTATCCTTCTATCCTCTCTCTCTCTTCTCCCCCTCTGAAAATTTTCCCTTTACTTTTCATCCCCTTTGCTCTCTTTCTCTCTCTCAAGCCTCCCCCTTGTCTGCTGAGAGGATAGCTGGGAAGAGCGACACAGGCATTAGGAGAAGTCCTGGGGTTTCAAAAGCAACTTCCACGGGCTCCAGCCCACCAGGGAAATGGCCAGTGGAATAAAAGCCTGTCCAGCAGTGCTAGTACATTACAATTAATTAAACCTCAGGTAAAAAATAACTGATTATGACGCCACGCCCTAAAGCACATACGTCTGGAGAAAACTATGAAGCTGTGGTCTGAGGTAGGGCTAAGGATCAAAGTTCTTTTTGAAGTCAAGTCAACAAAAGCTACTGTATAAGTCCACGCAAGTCTTTTATGCAGTTGTGATGCCTATGTAGCATCTGTAGACTGCTAGTTTATCAGACATGTAGGCACCACCGATTTCCATATTCCTTTTGCATGGTTAGCAATGTTGGTGCTATGAGGATGAGAGCTAGTTACCTTGCTACCTTAGCAGATAGGTTTGCAACAAGGGCTCCGTCTCCCTGTGACTGAAAAACTAGTATATATGCATTAGGCAGTGTGGTATAGTGCCAGAATATTGTGGCCTGAATATCATTAACAAAGATATTTTCTCTTTGGAGTTAATAATAAAAAATCTACACTGAAAGGCGTGATATTTATTAAACTATATTTAAGCCTTGGTATTTATATCAAGCAATATTTTTGTTATCCATGTTCTGAATTAGAACAATAGTATTAACATCAATACTTTGAGAAACATTGTAGAAGTGGTATGCATGATATATAAACATCATTATTTAGAAGCACTCTTGGATGTTCATAAGTCTTACCAAATGATGGAGGCTCAGTACACTTCATAACGAATGGCATTATACCTTAGCTGCCTCCATGTGGAGAGCAGCCACTCCACAACAAGCATGAGGACTGGCTAAATATAGACACAGATAGTATGAATTATGCCTGGACATCGATTTACCATTCCATGGGTAGCAGAAGTGACATCGCCCACCCTTAGACCGCAATGATTCCCTTGATCCCTGAGGAAAACCGTACATCTGTCATCCAAGGTCTGGTAACCTCAAAACTGGACTATGCGAATAGCCCATACTTACTACCTTTATTTGCATCACCGCCTCCCGATTATTAAGAATGCTGCAGCCCGACTGATTCTGAAGATTTCAGCTCGATCCTCTGTCAAAGCTCCCTTGCGTAGTCTTCATTAGCTGCCCATTGTTAGCCACATCAAATTTAAAGCTCTAACATTCACCTATAGAGTGTGCGAGCAAAAAAGGCCCCTTCTATCTAAGAAAAAGATTGCATCCCTACCATTTGGAGAGAGCATCTCGCTCCAATGGACAAAAACGTCTTCATATTTCGAGGGTCCGCAACACAAGAAGAGGTAGCCGTTCCTTTTCCTACTTAACCGCAAAACTCTGGAACTCTTTGCCTTCAACCCTTCCCTTCGTGCCCTCCAAATCAGTCTTCAATGAACTTCTGAAGTTCTATGTGTTTGATATTTAGGCTTCCCGCTCTGCGTCCTGATCAATCTTCTTGTTTTACCTTAAAGCCACTAGTGCCATGATGCCTCTTCAGATGCAGCTGTGTGCTTTACAAATCCATATTGTATTGAATTGTATTATAATGACATTACAGGAAGTGACATCATATCACCTTTGACCATGAATCCCAGGAAATGATGGCACAAAACTTTGATCCTGATGACATCACAATACTTGATCTCACAGAAGCTTAGTTTATAACTCAAGGAGAAAATGTATTGATGAATCACAAGGAGATTCGCAAAATAAAATACTTAAAAAATAAGTAGCCATGCCCTCTAGAGTTAATCCATATGGATGAATATGAACTATGACACTGGCTTGATTTACTCCTTATCATTGCAAATATGTTTTGATTTATGATCACTTATAACAAACTATCAAACTTGCGAAGTATATAGGTGACTGTTTTGTTCAAATAAATACTTAGCTGTTGACCAGAGACCACCCTCATTAACGAAACAAACATAACTTAAAACACACAAATATATATATATGCATAGAGGGGCTTTGGATTAGGTCTCTTCAACCATTAGTCTGGTCAGTAGTCATTTACATTTTGCTTCCACTGACGAAGCAACAGGTCAGTCAATTTCATCCATTGGCTGCCTTGCACTGTGAATGGTGCCATTCTGCCTGGTAAATGTGCAGATATGCCTAGAAGAAGTGCATGCAAGGGCCAGGGATAATGGCCAATACTAATTTTTGCAGTGCATTTTCCTTTCCATTTGTTATCATCTTTTTGTTAATTTTTTTGTCTTTCTTGTGTATTTGAGCTATGTCTTCATGTTACAGTAACACAATTTAGAGCCAATAGTGCATTTTGTGTGCACAAAGAAGAATCATATTTTCCTGTATGTGTATTAAAACTAAAAAAGAGTGTGTATACCTGTTCCAAGTACACTTACCTCTTAGTAAGGGGCACACTATTCTATTAAAATTGTATGCAATTGTTATTTTTCTTTCAATTTAAAATTGTTATGCAAGCATGTGGCACTATACTTAGGTAGGGTGTTTTTTTCTTTTTTGTGTGGAATTTACATGAAATAATAAAAAATAAATACGTTGCCAGTTTGCCAAGGCCAGGCTTATTGTCGTTGCCAATTCTTATTTTTTATGTATTCACAGTAATGAAGCATGGGACCAATAAATGATGTATTTTAAAGTAGTACAAAATACTGAATGCATTTATTTTACGAATCAGAAAGTGTAAGGTACCAGAGAATTGTCAGGGGCAATGGGTTGTATAAACTGCAGAGCCCTCACCAAAAACACCTTGGGCTTTGTCACTTACATTTTTAATTCCACACAAATTAAGCAATAAAATTGGCAAGTGGTATATTAATTAAAGCTAAGAAAAAAATATTATAGGAACAGGGGAGTAGCTACCAGTGGTGCAGACTGTACAATAGCAATGGGCCCAGAGGGTAAATGGGCCCAAATTGTCCTGAAAACGTTGCAGTTAGATTAGTATTGGAATGCTCATATTTTTCATGTCACTGCCTGCCAGGTAGTGCCATCTTAAGAAGTTTAGGGATCCTGGGCCAGAAAAAATGTTGTGCCCCCTCCCCCCCGTTCTGAACAACTTTGAATTTGATTCCCTATTTTCTGCTAATTCAAGCCTGCATCAAAATATGTATATATGTATATATATATATATATATATATATATATATATATATATACATACACACACATAGATATACTATACATAAATGTATATATATTAGTTTTTTTTTTCACTGAAAAAACCAAAGGTTAAAGTAACGGTATAGCTAGGTGTGAAAAAAAGATCTGCTTTTGTTTTAAAAGAAAAACTTAAAAATTCACTGAAAAAACCAAAGGTTAAAGTTACCTTAGGTGACTTTCTCAGTGACAACATTAATGTTTTTAACTAAAAACAAATCACAGTAATTCATCAGTTATAGTTGTGAACTCATATATGACATCACTCATGACATGTTCTATGACATCACTCATGACATCTCAAATTACATCATTGATGACATCACTGATGACGTCATCCAAGCTTCATTTTCCCAAATATTGCTGTATAAATTTATAAGGCTTTGCATGTAGCATAGTTCATATTAACAATCAACCACAGATATCCAGGAAACCATCAGTGAGTACGGTGTTCAATCTCTATACAACTATTCTGAGAAAGTCAAAATAATAAATGCCGATTCCAAAACAAATGCCCTACTACTGACAGCTTTTTTCTGTTTGAAACCCCTGACACACAGCGAACCTACATTAAGAAATTAAGTTGATATCAGTAGTGAACTGAGTACTGTAAACAGTATTTAATCTATGGAGAGAGTTAATTCTATACCATACTGTTTGCAAACAGTGAAACACTCATGAGAAATGCACTATAGCGTATTCAAAAGAATCTACTAAGAACAGTGTACATTCCATGCAAGGTCTGAAGGTGCTAAAGATCTGCACCCTACATACTGTGGTGAAAACATTACAGATAGCCCTTTGTCTGAAGCATACCAAGCACATGTACATAGGTTAGTACCTGGTACACACACTCATCCATGTAAAGTATACATTACCAGGCTGGCACTATTCTCCCTAATAACTCAAGTCTGCTTACAAAAGTTAGCATCTAATACGTAGAATCTTTCTCCTGGAAACTTTTTCTGAAGAACCAAAAGGTTGTGTGGAGCATAATGAATACAGGTCAACTATCACTTGCACACAGAGTTACTCTTGAATGCAAACATTTATAATGTGATCAATACCTCTGCACAGTTATGGTGCATTAGGAACACTCTGGTTTTGTAAACACTTACACTAGTTAGCTGCACCAAAGCTGTTCAAAATTATGTAGAATTAATATAGTAGTTACTTTCCCAGTATGTTAACAGTAAAACAAACTTGCACACTCATTGGATTATGTCATGAGTGATGTCATTCATTTGAGATGTCATTAGTGATGTCAACAATGATGTAATAGAACATGTTGTCAGTTATTTCATATGTGAGGTCATAAGCAGTGCATGGTGGGGATGCAAGTTATAGTTAGCGCTGCTAACTGTAACTGGTGAATTTCGGTCCTTTTTTTTAATTTCAAAACATTAACGTTGTCACTGGTAAATTCAGCTTACTATATCGTTACTTTATTTTTCAGTGAATTTCTAAGTTTTCTTTTAAAAACAAAACCAGATCTTTTTATCACACTTAACTGTAACATTAATTTTGCTGTTAGTTTTTTCAGTGAATTTCTGTTTAAAAAAAAAAAGTAAAGTAATACTTAATTACCATATGTAAATGAACTTCCCCGCCGGTTTGCGTAGTAGGGTGTGTGGGGGGACTGGCCTCTCCACTGACACCTCTCTCTATAATGATAGGTGTGTATAGTAGGGCATGGGAAGGGACAGACCTCTCCTTTCATACCTCTCTGTCAGATGACAGGTGTGCATAGTAGGGTGTGTGGAGGGATTGACCTCTCTTCTGAGACCTCTCTCTGTAATGACGGGTGTGCATAGTAGGGTTTGGGGAGGGACTGCTCTTTCTTTTCAGACCTCTATATCAGATGATGGGTGTGCACAGTAGGGTGTGTGGAGAGACTGGCCTCTCTGGTGAGACCTCTCTCCGTAATTTTGGGTGAGCGTAGTATGGTGTAGAGTGGGACTGGCCTCTCCTTTCAGACCTCTCTCTCAGATGATGGGTGTTCATAGTAGGGTGTGGGGAGGGACTGTCCTCTCCTTTCAGTTCTCTCTCTGAAATGATGGTTGTGTGTAGTAGGGTGTGGAGAGGGACTGGCCTCTCTGGTGAGATCTCTCTCTGTAATGATGGTTGTGTGTAGTAGGGTGTGGAGAGGGACTGACCTCTCCTTTTAGACCTCTCTCTCAGATGACGAGTGTGTTCAGTAGGGTCTGTGGAGGAACTAACCTCTCTGCTGAGACCTCTCTCTGTAATGATAGGTGTGCATAGTAGGTGTGGGGAGGGACTGCCCTCTTTTTTCAGACCTGTCTCTCAGATTACGGGTGTGTATAGTAGGGTGTGTGGAGGGACAAGCCTCTCTAGTGAGACCTCTCTCCTTAATGATTGGTGTGTGTAGTTGAGTGTGGAGAGGGACTGGCCTCTGCTTTCAGACCTCTCTCTCAGATGACGGGTATGTGTAATAGTGTGTGTAAAAGTATTGGCCTCTCTGCTGAGACCTCTCTATGTATTAATAGGTGTGTGTAGTAGTTGTGGGGAGGGACTGCCCTCTCCTTCCAGACCTGTCTCTCAGATGACAGGTGTGCGTAGTAGGGTGTGGGAAGGGACTGGCCTCTCTGCTGGGCTCTCTCTCTGTAATGATGAGTGTGTGTAGTAGGACTGGCCTCTCTGGTGAGACCTCTCTCTGCAATGATGTGTGTGTGTAGTAGGATATGGAGAGGGACAGCCCTCTCCTTTTAGACCTCTCTCTCAGATGACAGGTGTGCCTAGTAGGGTGTGTGGAGGGGCTGGCATCTCCGGTGAGACCTCTCTCTGTAATGATGGGTGTGTGCAATAGGGTGTGGTGAGGGACTGGTCTCTCATTTCAGACCTCTCTCTCCGATGTCAGGTGTGCATAGTAGTGTGTGGGGAGGGAGCGCCCTCTCCTTTCAGACTTCTCTCTCATCTGACAGGTATACATAGTGGGGTCTATGAAGGGACACTGGCCTCTATACTAAGGCGCCTCTCTAAGAGGACCGGTGTGCATAATAATGAGTGGAGAGGGACTAGCCTTTCCTGTCAGCCCTCTCCCTCAGATGACAGCTGGGCGTATGAGGGTGTGTACATGAATTAGCTTCTCCTGTCAGACCTCTCTCTCACATGACAGGTGTGTGTATTATGCTGTATACATGGACTGGCGTCTTCTGTCAGACGTCTGTCTCAGATGGCGGGTGTTCATAGTAGGGATTGTGGAGAGAGACTGGCCTCTCCACGGAGACCTCTGTCTCAGATGGCGTTTGTACGTATTTGGGTGTGTACATGGACTGGCCTCTTCTGTCAGACCTCTCTTTCAGATGACAAATGTGCGTAATAGGCTGTGTGGAGGGACTGGCCTCTCTGCTGGGCTCTCTCTCTGTAATGATGAGTGTGTGTAATAGAACTGATCTCTCTGGTGAGACCTCTCTCTGTAATGATGTGTGTGTGTAGTAGGGTATGGAGAGGTACAGCCCTCTCCTTTTAGACCTCTCTCTCAGATGACAGGTGTGCCTAGTAGGGTGTGTGGAGGGGCTTGCGTCTCCGGTGAGACCTCTCTCTGTAATGATGGTTGTGTGCAATAGGGTGTGGTGAGGGTCTGGTCTCTCATTTCAGACCTCTCTCTCCCATGTCAGGTGTGCATAGTAGTGTGTGGGGAGGGAGCGCCCTATCCTTTCAGACCTCTCTCTCATCTGACAGGTATACATGTCTGTAAAGGGACACTGGCCTCTACACTAAGGCACCCCTCTAAGATGACCGGTGTGCATAATAATGAGTGGAGAGGGACTAGCCTTTCCTGTCAGCCCTCTCTCTCACATGACAGGTGTGTGTATTATGCTGGATACATGGACTGGCCTCTTCTGCCAGATGTCTGTCTCAGATGGCGGGTGTTCATAGTAGGGATTGTGGAGAGAGACTGGCTTCTCCACGGAGACCTCTGTCTCAGATGGCGTTTGTACATATTAGGGTGTGTACATGGACTGGCCTCTTCTGTCAGACCTCTCTCTCAGATGACAAATGTGCGTAATAGGCTGTGCGGAGAGAGACTGGCCTCTCCTCAGAGACCTCTCTCTTGGATTACAGTTGTGCATAGTATGCTCTGTCCAAGGACTGTCCTGCCTACTAACACCACTCTCTCTGATAATGGATGTGCATAGTAGGGCATGGGAAGAGACTATACTCCACTCACAACTCTTACATAGCAGTTGGATTTAAATAGTACATTCTGATAAGCACCATCTCCAGTAAGACTCCTTCCCACAGTAGCAAGTGTGCATACTACAGCATATTCAAAGGTCACCTACTTCTTTCTATTGTACACAATCCCACAAGAGTCTCATGAGATTGTTACTTTTCTTTAAAATAAGAACTAACCATCTGCTCATCACAGTACTTATCTCTTACATACTTCCTTTCCAAAACAACCAGCACAATATGCATTCCTACAAATGGAGTGCATGGAGAACTCATCTATTCCTCTTTACTATTCCCTATCACGCAAGAGTCCAGTGAGATCATACAAATTAGTTACAAACAATATTAGTTTATTTTCTTCACAGTATTTATCCCTTAGACACCTCCTTTCTAAACTTAGGGGGACAGCATGCCTTTCTGCTGCCCGCCTTAAATAGCTTTTTTGTTTCATTTCCACAACACCTTCAATTTTTCACAATAACAGTAATGGTGGCCATTTAATTTCTAACATTCCAACAGCAAGCCAATCAGAGCGCTCGCGGGACTTGGAGAGCCTCTCACTCCTGCAAGAGCGTAAAAGCTCATGGGAAAAATTGGCCTCTTGACCAATCACAGGGCTCCATTTTTTATTTCGCGCTCTTGCGGGATGCCCGTGGGACTCTCGCGAGCCCAACTGCCAAAAGATACAATTATTGTTGACCTTTAATAATTCAAAAACTACTGAACAGATTTACACCAAATCACAAAAAGCACAATCTGTGGACAAAGATCTGACCTGCCGAAATTGGTGAAAATCTGCTAAGCCTTTTTTCCTGCAGTCGTGTCTAAAGAAGTCTATCGAAAATGCATGGGGATTTTATGTTTTGGGATCCCCTTTTTTCACAGCCCACTTCAATGATCACCACAGAACTTTCCAGCAAGGAGCTGAAGTGAATGAACTTTCTTTTGGGAAAGTTTTGTGAAGATTCAGGAGACGGGGCCAAAGTTATTAGCCAGCCAAAAACACTCCGTCTATATATCTATATCAAATATATATATATATATATATATATATATATATATATATATATATATATATATATATATATATATATATATATATATGTATCTATCTATATATATCTATATTATTATAGATATATATATAGATATATTCACTGAAAAAAACTAAGAATACAGGGTCGTTATAGTTAGGTTTATATTTTACTCATACAAAACCATAGAAATTCAGCAGTGGCAGTTACCTGAGCTAACTTTAACTTATGCCCCCACAATGCGCTGCTTATGACTTCACATATTACATCACTCATGACATGGTCAGTGACATCACTGATGACATCTCAAATTACATCACCATGACATCACTGATTACATCATCCACAGATCTACTCACACGCCCACACAACCACTCATACACCCACTCACACACTCATACAACCACTCACACATCCACTCACTCATTCATTGAACTACTAACACTTATTCACCCATACAGCCACTCACACACCCACTCATTCCCCCAGACAGCCTCTCAACAGAGCCACTCACTCACCCAGACAACCACTCCCATACTCATTCACAAATCCACACAACCACTTACATACCCGTTCACACATACAAACAAGCACTCACATGTCCACTCACTCACCCATGCAGCCACTCTCACAGATGCTCACTCTCCAATACAGCCACTCATACACCCACTCAGTTAACCAAACAGTGACTGAAACAGCCACTCACTCACCAACACAGTCACTTACACACCCAGTCAGTTGCCCATACAACCACTCACACAGCCACTCACTCACCCATATATCCACTCACATACTCACTCACTCACCAATACAACCTCTCACATACCCACACAATCACTCATATATCCAATCATACACTCACACACCCACACACCCACTCACTTACCCATACACCCACTCAAACAGCCACTCACTCACCCATACAGCCACTAACACACCCATTCACTCACCCAGACAGCCACTCACACAGCCACTCAGTCACACATACAGCCACTCACATACCAACTCACCCACCCAGACAGTCACTCACACAGCCACTCACTCACCCATAGAGCCACTCACACACCGACTCACACTCCAACACAACTACTCACACACCCACTTACACACCCATGCAGCCACTCAGACACCCACTCACACACAAATACAGACTGTCACACAGCCACTCACATAACATATATTAGAAATAGTATCACTCATTAGCAGCACACAAAGTATACCACTTTAGCTTATGTAGTAGCTTAGAATATGTTTAACACTCATAAATGTTTAGAAAACATACACAATCACTGGATATTGCCATCATGAGATGTCATGAGTGATGTTGTCAGCGATGTCACTGGCCATGCCATGAGTGATGTAATATGTGAGCTCATAAGCAGTGCATTGTAGGGCGTAAGTTATAGTTAGCTCCCGTAAATATAACTTCTAAATTTCTATGGTTTTGTATGGGTAAAATGTAAATGTAGCTATAATAACCCTGTAACCTTTGGGCTTTTTTTGTGAATTTCAAAGGTTTTTTAAATTCTGTTTCCTAACTATAACGTCCCTGTAACCTTTGGTTTTTACAGTGAATTTCTATGTTTTTAATGCTATTTCCTTACTATAACATCTCTGTAACGTTTGTTTTTTCAGTGAATTTGTACAGTTTCAATGCTATTTCCTAACTATAACATCCCTGTAACCTGGATGTGTGAGCAGTTGTGTGGGTGTGTAAGTGGGTGTGTGCATGTGTCAGAGCATTTGTGACTGGCTGTGTGGGTCTGTAAGCAGATGTGTGATTTGTGGTATGGGTCTATGAGTGGGTGTGTGAGTGGCTGTATTGGTGTGTAAGTGGGTGTGTGAGTGGTTGGGTAAGTACCTCTGTGGGTCTGCGAGTGGGTGTGTAAGTGGTTTCTGAGTCTCTGAGTGGGTGTGTGAGTGGCTGTATGGGTATGTAAGTGACTGTATATGTGTGTATGTGGGTGTGTGAGTGTGTGTGTGAGTTTCTTTGTGGGTCTGTGAGTGAGTGTATGGATGGTTCTCTGGGTCTCTGAGTGGGTATGTAAGTGGCTGTATGAGTGTGTAAGTGGGTTTGTGAGTGATTTTCTGGGTCTAGGAGCATGTGTGTGAGTGGATGAGTGGGCCTGTGAGTGGGTCTCTGCGTGTCTGTGTGGGATTGTGATTGGGTGTCTGAATGGCTGTATGGGACTCTGAGTGGGTGAGAAAGTACCAGCATAGAACTGGGAGTGCCTGTGAGGGTCAGTGAGTGGGTGTGAATGTGCCTCTGTGGGTCTGTACGTAGATGTGTAAGTGGATGGGTGGGTCTGTGAGTGGATTTGCGAGTACCAGCATAGGTCTGTGAGTGGTTCTGTGAGTACCTGTGTGGGTGTGTAGGTAGGTATGTCAATGACTGCATATATTTCTGAGTGGGTGTGTTAGTGCCTGCATGGCTCCGTCTGTGGGTCTGTGAATGCCTGTGTGGGTCTGTCAGTGGGTATGAGAATGCATGTGTAGATCTATGAGTGAGTGTGTGAGTGGTTGTGTGGGTCTGTAAGTGGGAGCTGGAGTACCTATGTGGGTATGTGAGTAACTCTCTGAGTGCTTTAATGGGTTTGTAAATGGGTGTGTGAGTGGATGAGTGGGTCTGTGAGTGCCTGTGTGGGTCTGTGAGTGGATTTGAGTGAGCCTCTATGGGGCTGTAAGTGGATGTGTAAGTGGATGCATAGGTCTATGAGTGGGCCTGTGAGTATCTGTGTGGGTGTGTGAGCAGGTCTCTCAGTGACGGCATAGATTTCTGAGTGGGTCTGTGAGTGCCTGTTTGGTTTATCAGTGGGTATTACAGTGTTTGTCTGGGTCAGCGTGTGAGTGGTTGTGTGTGTCTATAAGTGGGTGTGTGAATGCCTATTTGGGTGTGTGAGTATCTCTCTTTGTGCCTATATGGGTCTGTAAATGTCCAAAAGCAATTCTGCAATGCTTCGTGCAAGCGAGAGCATTTTACATGCCAAGCCATAGCAAACAACAATGTCCCAAGGGTGGGCACCCCAGGACATTGCAGAAGTCGGCCCTGGGGAGGTGGTGGCCCCCAGGGCCATTATTGGCTTCAGGAGGGGCGCTGTGCGGCCCCCTCCTTTGTTTTAATTTGCCCTGGGAAAGTGGTGGTCTCTGGGGCTGTGGGGGGGCACGTGGCCCCCCACATTAATTTTGGCTAAAGCCCTGGGGATGTGGCAGTCCACCGGACTGCAGGGGGGCCACGCTTTATTTAAATTGAAGGCCCCAGGGAGGTGGCGTCCCCCGGGGCTGGGGGAGAGACCGTGTGGCCCCCTGCTTTGTTTATATATGAAGCCCCGGGGAGGTGGCGGCCCCAGGGCTTGGGGGTTCCCACAATGCACAATTTTTGATATAATCTTTAAAAATGCATAGCTCCTGTTCCCTACATTGGAATGTTGGTGTGTTGGTGTTGTTTTAAAGATAAAAATATTCTCTATTTTTATAAATTGATGTTGGATTTTTATTGTGCTGTGTCTTTTACGTATTTACTATTTTGGTGATACTAAATGCTTTACACATACCTATCTCCTACGCTAAGCCTGTCTGGTCGTTTGCTAATCTACGAAGGGCTGAGCAAGGATTAATTTACTGAGACTTGACTGGACCTATTCGTAATTGTGGCATTATTACCAGCTGAGGGTGAATACCCCAACCTACTAATAATCCACTTTCCTACATTTGGTGTGCAGTGGTGGGATCCAGAACTTGTATTTAATAACACCACTCAGTATTTAAGTTGGACAAATAAAAATCCTCAAATTTATTTTTTATTTTTTATTTGAAGTAATATTAATTGATTCACTTTTAGATTTTCTAAATTACCCTGACCTCAATTTTTGCAAAGTTTTTGTTTTTAAATCCAAGGGATGCCATGGAGCTTGATTTAGCTAGCCTACTCAATTTCCAAACAGCAGACCTGAGGGACCTGTGTAGGGCTAGAGGATTACCAGCACCCTCCAATTCCAGAAAGACAGTGCTGATAAAGGCCTGGGAGGAGGCCGAGCTATAGGATCAACCCTCTACCACAGAGGAGGCTCCAGAGATGGAAAGACAGGGGGAGAACAACCCCCCTGAGACCTCAGTGATGTGGAAATTGAGCACCTCTCCACACACACACCGTGACCAGGGCCTTGTCTGGAGCTAGTGGTGGAAGATGATCTACCAGAGAGGAGCCGGATCTGTCCCTTAGGGAAAGAGAGCTTGAGGCACAGCTGGCTTTTATAGGCCTAGAAGTAGAGAAGTTGGCCCTGGCCAAGAAACAGTGAATATGTGAGGAGAGGAGAACCACCAGGGATGGTAGAGGGGAAGATGGTGGCAGCGAAAATGAGACAGAAGTGTCCAGGGGTGGTGGGTTTGATCCAAAGGGGTTGTCCCTAAGTACCAGGAGGGTATTGACATTAACAAATGGCTGACCACTTTTGAGAGGGCCCTCAAGATGAGGAGTGTGAGTTCTCAGTTCTGGGGTTTACTCCTGTGGTAACTGATCTAAATAGTAGGGATAGATGGGCTCTTGACCTTAGAGGGGGAGGAGGCTGAATCATATCATGAAGCAGAGCTTGGCCAGAAGGTCTGGTCTAACTCCTGGGCAGTACAGGATGAAGCTTAGGAACAACTGGAAAATCAGTACCAACCCTTGGGTTGACTTTGTAGACATATCTATCAAGGCACTTGAGGTCTGGATACAGGGTAACAAGGTAAGAACCTTTGAGGGGCTGTACAGTTTGTTGGTCCCCTAGACCCACCAACTGCCTCTGGGAACAGATATATCTTGGTGGTAGTAGACCATGCCACCAGATACCCGGAAGCAATACTCCTCAAGACGGTCACTGCTCCCACAGTGGCCAAAGCCCTACTTGGCATCTTCACAAGAGTGGGTTTCCCCAAAGAGGTGGTTCAGACGGGGGGACTAATTTTATATCCACACACCTGAAGGCGAAGTGGGATGAATGTGGTGTTACCTACAAGTTCACCACCCCATATCATCCCAAGACCAATGCTCTGGTGGGTGGATTCAATAAGACCCTGAAGGGCATAATCATGGGCTTCTTTGACAAACTCAGGAGGAAATGGGATGTTCTCCTCCCATACCTGCTGTTTGCTTACAGAGAAGTGCCACAGAAAGGGGCTGGTTTTATTCCCTTTGAGTTACTGTTTGACCATCTTGTACAAGGTCCATTGAGTTTGGTTAGAGAAACATGGGAGAAGCCTCTCTAAGAGCCTAAACACGATGTGCTTGATTATGTGCTAGTCCTGCAACCCCGCGGTATAGTACATGAAAAGAGAAAGCAGCAACCGGGAGGCTAGTCAAGAGCTTATTAAACTTTGGTATGACAAGAAGGCTACTATGCCTGAGTATCACCCAGGATATTTGGTGTAAGTATTGGAGCCTGTGACTCCCAGGGCCCTCCAGGACAAGTGGACTGGGACATACTCCATTGTGGAGAAAAAGGGTGAGGTCACCTACTCGGGGGACCTTGACATCCCCAGGAGTACTCCATGTCAACAGATTGAAACCCCACCAAGATAGGTCAGGCATGACCATGCTGAAGTTCACAGATAAAGGAGGGGAGGAAGAGAGCGAGCCTCTGCCAGATCTATTCTCCACCATTGCACAAGATGGGTAAGTTGAGGGAGAAGTAGTCTCCCTCAAGCTGACAACCCAGCAGCAGAAATGCTGAAAACAAATGTTGGAGCAATTTGCTGAGCTGTTCTCCCTGACCCCTGGATTCACCACTTGACGTGTCCATGATATTGACACTGGTGACAGACTAGCTGTCAAAAAGAAGTTGTACAGGTTGTTTGACCAGGTCAAAGCCAGCATTAGGGCTGAGGTAGCCAAGATGCTGGAGATGGGGGTAATTGAGCCCGCTGACAGTCCATGGGCCAGTCCAGTGATACTGGTGTCAGAGCCTAATGCCCAAGGAGGAAGAAGTAATTGAGGTTTTGTGTGGACTACAGAGGTTTCATTGCAGCCATCAAGACTGACACTCACTTCATACCTAGAGCTGATGAGCTCATTGACAGGTTGTGGGCTGCAAATGTGATTTGATCTCAGGTTACTTGTAGATTGTCCTAAGCCCAGGAGTACAGGAGAGGTCAGCATTTTGCACCCCAGAGGGCCACTTTCAGTTCAAAGTGATGCCCCTTGGCTTGAAAAATGCCCCTGCCACCTTCCAAAGGTTGGTGAACAGAGTCCTGCCTGGTTTGGAAACTTTCAGTGCAGCTTATCTGGATGATATAGATGTAATCAGTTCCACCTGGGAGGTGCACCCGGTCCACCTGAGAGAAGTGCTTCCTGACCTGCAGCAGGCAGGCCTGACTATCAAGGCAAGCAAATGCCAGATAGGGCAAGGTTCAGTGGTGTACATTGGCCACCTTGTAGGTGAAGGCCATGTACAACCTCTCCAGCCCAAGATCCAGACCATCCTGGATTAGAAAGCTCCTAAGACACAAACACAGGACAGGGCCTTTCTTTGCCTGACTGGATACTACAGGAGGTTTGTGAGAAACTATGGGATCATAGTGTCTCCCTTGACAGAGCTTGCCTTAAAGAAAAAAAACAGTCTAAAAAGGTAATTTGGACCCCGGGGCGCCAGTAGGCCTTTGACACTCTGAAGGAGGCTATATGTTCGCCACCGATTTAAGTGGCCCCTGACTAAAATAAGGAGTTTTTGGATCAGGCAGATGCTTCAGAGAAAGATATTGGGGCAGTACTGGCAAAAGTAAATGAAGAGTGCCTAGATCAGCCAGTTGTCTCCATTAGCAAGCGACTACTCCCCAGAGAGGAAAGATGGAGTGTCATTGAGAGGGAAGCCTTTGCTTTGGTCTTGTCCCTGAAGAAGCTGAGGCCATACATGTTTGG
This sequence comes from Calotriton arnoldi, assembly GCA_963921515.1. Classification (NCBI taxonomy): domain Eukaryota; kingdom Metazoa; phylum Chordata; class Amphibia; order Caudata; family Salamandridae; genus Calotriton; species Calotriton arnoldi. Next base: position 214,739 of record CAWUFW010000522.1, read on the forward strand.
TACTGACTTCCAAGTTCAAATGGACCACAGACCTCTCAAATGGCTTATGAAGATGAGGGGGGAGAACCCAAAATTGTAGAGGTGGTCCATTTCCCCTTCAGAGGATGGATTTCACAGTGGAACACAGACCTGGGACTGCACATGCCAATGCAGATGGAGTTTCCAGATTTTTCGACTTAGATGATGAGGACTAACAGGGTGTAGGTTAGTTGCCAATCACCTTTCGTCTGAGGGGGGCATGTAGGAAAGTAATCCTTTTTGCCCTGATCACACCCAGTTTTGACTGAGGCTGGTGGTTACTGATTCTGAAAGTGCCCTGGGCTCTGCTGGACCAGGCCCAGAGCCAGAGCTCTGTCCTCTGAAGGTACATGGTAATTGGTATAATTCTAACGGACAAAGGCAACCTATCTGTAAGTCCCTAGTATATGGTAAGGCAAATTGTGTTAGAGACCCCAGTGGACTTAATGCACTTAAGTGTGCATTGCTGGGGTGTCTGGTGTCATTTTAAAGCCAGGCCCACCTTACAGGCTGGTTTTAAAATAAAACTATGTCCAAATTCAATTTTGGAATTAAAAGTACTTCCAAAGTTCAAACTACCTATTTATTACTTAGGACTAAGTCACTTCTAAGGTCATCTATGGGCGCCCCAAGGGTAGGGTACATAGTTATAAAAAGCAGGGACAATATAAAAGATATTTTATATGTCCCAGTAAGGAAAACATCCAAAGTCATTTTCCCTATTCTAGTGCTGCTAGAACCACAGGCTAACATGGGGAAGGCTTTATTAAACTTAATACAGCCTATCTTGCTTTGAAGCTAGCTAGCAAGATCATTCAAAATATCAAAATAATGGTTACAATAAATCACACAACTTGCCAATGTTGGATTTAATGTAACTAATACATGAAAGTAGATTTAGAGCTTACAATCCTGAAGTTACCTAAAACAGCCATGTAGCAGCCTCTTCTGATTGATCAGTCTTTGACAACCTGAGCCAAGCTGCTCCCTCAGTAGGCATGAAGAGGCCTGGGGCTGAAATAATGCAGATATCTGGTGGGAGGAGATTTGCTTCCTGGAGAAGCTAGGGCGAAGAAGGGGGCTAGGGAGATAAGCTGAACTTCAAAGGCACTCAGAAGGACTGCACCTGCTGCACTTTCAAGGCTCCACAAAGAAAGGACTGTGCCTGATTCAAAGCATAAGGAGTGGACTTCCTGATCAGCAACAGGTACAAGAGAGCAGGAATGAGTCACCTGCGAAGCCAAGGAGAGGATCACCCTAGCTAACGAATTGCAACTGGATTTTTCCAGGAGTGTGCATTGAGGGAAAATGAGTCCTAGACACCAAGAGGCAATCCAGAGTCTATGAACCCTTGACCAGAACTAGTGGACCCTTACATTTCCCCAGGGAGCCCTCGACAAAGAAGATCTGTTGAAAAAGAAACTTTCTACAAAGTTTTGCAGAAAATTTCCTGGAGGAAACTGTCTAGATGTCGAGAGTCAAGGCGCCGATATCGACTTGCTGATCGAATTAACCTTGCTAGTTCATCCCTCTGAAATACACTAGGTGGAGCTTGACTTGACGCCAAGAAGGAAGCTGTTGACTACTGCTTCGAGACCCTCCATGCTGTTGATGCCGAGGGATCTGACGCTTGTCTTTTCACTGAGCCACTGAGCTGCAGCTCGAACTCCGGAACCAAGAAGCCCAAGAACCCGCCGACAGGCTTGTCAATGAGAGAAAAGCACCAAGAAAAGACTAAGGACCTGATTTAGAGTTTGATGGACTGGGTTACTCTGTCACAAACATCATGGTTATCCCATCTGCCGTATTACAAGTCCATTATATCCTATGGCACTTATAATATGGTGGACAAGATATCCGTCACATTGGTGATGGAGTAACCCGTTCGCCAAACTCTAAATCAGACCCTGATTTAAGGTAAACTTTTGACCAAGATTTGGCACTCAGCCAATCTGACCTGCTCTCCATTACAGTCGGCCTAAAATGATGACTTTGTCCCGGTTGAGTGCGACCAATTAATGCAACTTTATTTAAAGAGTTGTATTATCCATTGCCTGTGGAAGATTACTATATTCTAGAGTTAGTAGTTTTTGATTGCTCCTCTTTAACATTCTTCCCTATTAACCCTCTAGTGGACTGAGGTCAGCAATCACAGCTCTCCTCTCACCTGAGTAGTGAGATACTCAAGATTCAGGGGCAGAACACTCCACTAAGGGGCATATTCCCAAGAACGTGTGATAACCACTGCAAATTTAGCTTAACGCAACTTTGCATATCGCAGTCCATCGCGGGAAATTAATGCCTTGTTAACCAAGTATTCACAACACGGTGGCCCCATGCGATACTCCCCAGATAACGCACCAACTGACCGCGTTAGAATCAACGCCACGCCGCAAAAATGCGAAACACCAACGCAAAAAAAGCTGCGATCAGGCCAATCGCGATACGAAAATCAGCGAAACCCAGCTACAGGACTGCAATCCACACGCGTCAAGCGGGAACAATCACCATAGAAAGTAGAAAAAAAACAGACAAACAAATGCCAAACAACAGTGAAGCACAATGGATGATGCCGGAGCAAGTACGGAGGAGAGCCAGAACCCCACAAGCCCCCCGGAGGACCATCCTGGGACTTCGGGGTCAGGGAAGGGCAAGGACAAGAAGAAGAGGAAGACGAAGTTCAGTCCGCAGGAAAACAGGATCCTGATAACGGAGGTGACAGAACACCATCAACAACTGTTCGTCACCTCCACTGTGTCATTGGCAACAAAAAATACATTATGGCAGTCCATCGTGGACAAGGTGAATGCAGTCGGAGTGCTGAAGAGGACAATGGGCGAGGTCAAGAGGTGCTGGAATGATGTCAAGCGCAAAACCAAACTGAAACTCGCCAACAACCTGAAGGCAGCAATGCAGACTGAAGGTGGGAGCCCAGCGCCACAGGAGGAGCTGGACGACATGGAGGAAATGGTGTCCACAGTAATCAGTGGGGAGATGGTGGCAGGAGTTGGGGGCCCGGACACTGCTCAACAGGACCCGACACAACAGCAACAGGGTGAGTAACCACCAGGGCCTGGAGGGACGGGGGGAGATGGGCACAATGGCACACATGCACAATTAAGTTGAGCACATCTGCGGACACACCATGCCCCAGACCACCAACTCCCACCAAGAGACCAACATACCCAAGTATGCAACATGTCAACACTGTACAAGCACAGAAGTCAGAGGCACACCTCATGAAAGTGATAAGGGGCAGCAAAATCTGAGCTGCAGGGCGACTCCCCAAAATGCAGCACACACATCACATACAGAGCACATCTACATTGACAACGATGTGACACAATCCGCAAAACACCTACAACAGAACACAAGACACAACTGGTGCCGCTTGGGTGCAGACACTGACCAATCACAATTGGCATTGCAGGGATATGTGCGTTGATAATGTACAAGTACAAACACACATCCGTGATGTTGTCGAAATGTCCACTGTCCCCCATCAAATAGGCAGCTCCTCCCAAACAGCCACAATGTACCCAGTCATGCTGTCTGTATGTAAACATGTACAATGCGACAACATACATGTGGACACATTGTTAAACTGCATCTCCCCTTCACATTGCAGAGGGAGAATCAACACCTCCTGCAGAGCAGTCCGACCCTCTCTTCTCTGGAGACGAAGAGGACGACCACAGCTTCGACTCTGACACCCTCCAACTGCTTGTGGAGAGCCTCCACAGCCCACTTCCAGGAGCTGGGTAGCCCAGCTTCTACGAGGAGACCCCACCCCCTGCACAGACCACACAGCAGGCAGCACCAACCACCACTGCTGCCTCCCAGGACCCCCACGGAGAACACATGGCCTTCCAACGCCGTGTTTTGGGGTGCCAGGAGAATCTGGCTGAACAGGTGCGGGTGGGCTTCGACCGCATGGCAGACAAACTAGATGCCATACGTGGGTGTCTAAGTCCCATCAGGGACCATTCACGGTCCCTAACGGACACCCACAGTCCGCTCCCTGCTTTCCAACGGACCATGGCTAACATCACTGGAGCCCTGACTCAGAGAATAGTACAACTGTCCAGTCCGAGTGGCACTAGCGATGTCACACGGGAGTTGGGAAACATGCGGAGGTTAATGGAGACCATGGAGCGGGCGAATGCGGAACGAGCGGCTGCCACGGCTGCACACCAGCGAGAGGTAGCTGGGTTCCTCAATGACCTCAGGACCCTCCTCATGGCATTGCTGCCACAAGGCCTGGTGCGGATGCATGCTGCTCCCACCACTCCATCCACATCTCCGCCCCTGAAGTGTCAGTGCCACACAGTGCGGCAGACCTTCCACCTCCGGCCACTGATGTGTCACTGCCACACAGTGCTGGAGACAGAACACCACCACCCACACATGAGGCACATGAAACAGCAGAGAACGAAGATGTGGATGATACTGCCCTCGTGGTAAGGAGGACGCAGCAGCATGCATCTCATCCATAGGTCCGGCTTCAGCTTGGTACTGCCCTCTGCATCATCACCTTCCACTGTCCCCCCCATGCACTCTGCGACACTCACCTTGGACCTCGACATGGACTGCCATATGATGTTTGATCGCCATTGACATAGCAATCAGACTGCAGACTGTACTCGTCCTCTTCCTTTGGACTTGTCATTCTCTGGAGGACACTGGCTGGACCTCCACGGGACAACATCGTCATGTGGGGTTTGCATGGCCCTGTACTGCTCCAGATGCAACACTCCACTGAATGTGCATTAAACATTCATATACACACAGATGTGTCATGTCTATGGTCTTTTAAGTGTGGAAGTATGGATGAATGTGGGCTCACTGGACTCCTCTTACGTCCATGTGGCTCATGTCGTAGAACAGGGGTCACAGGGTGACATATTGCCCAATGCGGTCCGGGTGGCGCTGACTCAACAATAGGGGCACACGCATGAGTTACTTCCTTGTCCAGCCCAGTACGGAACCACGCCCAGTGCCCCGGGGTCATATACAGACCCTTACGCTGGACTGGCACCTTCCTGCACATAAACAATCAACGGTATTTTGCTGTTTAATTGTGTGCTGCACAACGTAGCACACATAGAAACAGCAAAAACGAGGAGAAATGAAACATTTCACCTCGTTGCGCTTGTTTAAGACCAGGTTTTCACTGGTCTTAATTTTGGCGCTCTCCCATATTTACGCTGCCCTTGTAAATATGGGGCAGTGTCAAAATCAATGGGTGTTGCGGTGGAACACCAACCGCAACACTGATTGCTTACCCCATTCACGCTAAGTATAGCGTGAAAGAGGGCCTCATTCACCAGGCGACGTTAACGCTGCCTTGTGAATAAGGCGAAGCCCCTATCGCCACCACAACGTCAGAAAATGTGTCGCTGTGGTGGCGATAGGGGCTTGTAAATATGCCCCACTGTATCTTTGGCCGAGGCAATCATTTTCATCCTGAAACCAAATAACGAGTATAGGCAATTGCCATCAGAAATAGGCATCCTCTCCCACTCATCTCAGAATTACTGGACAAAAAGAAAACCTCCAGGGTCTTCTCCAAATTAGATCATACAGAGGCCAATAATTTGATCTCTTTTAGAGAGAAGGATAAGTGGATGAGTGGACATGGGTATGGTTTAATACCAAATATTGCCACACTGCATACCTGGTATTGCTATTTTGTCTCTGCAACACTCCTGCCTTTTTTCAACACTTTATCAGTGAAGTGTTTAGGGATACCCTGGATACTTTTGTAGTAATGTATCTTGACTATATATTAGTCTTTCCATGGAACCTTGAAGAACATCACAAATATCTCAGACAACTCTTGCAGAGACTGAGAAAACACTGTCTATATAGCTTCAGATAAGGGCGTTTACGTGGAATCAAAATAAAGACTGTTCTAGCCTGTGCCCCTCCTAAGACTGCGAAAGAAGGTACAGAGGTTCTTGGGCTTTGCTGATTTCTACTGATAATTACTTGAAAATGTCCTATAGACAATCAAACCTATGATTGAAGAATAATTTATTCTTAAGGGTAGAGGAGCAGAAAGAAGCTTTCCTGACTTTAGAGACTGCATTTACTATAGCATCCATTCTGAGACATCCAGATAGAGCTCAGCCTTTTTTCGTGGAGACTGATGCCTCCTTCTTTGCCATTGAAGCTTTTTGGTTTTAGACACATCCCAGGATGTTCACCTAATGGCTAGTTTTTCTCTCATCTTGTCAACTCAGGAGAGAAATATACTATATATGACAATGAACTGTTGACTGTTAAGTAGGAATATACACAGGTGAGATATTACTTAGAGGGTTTGCCACATACTAGTACGGTCTGGACTGATCGCCAAAGGGGAAGTTTCAAATGTGCTGATTCCCAGTGGTCCCTCTTCTTGTCTCAGTTATCCAGTTCTGTTATAATATCATGTACAGACCTGGCTTATGGCAAGGACAGGCTGACACTCTCTCACAACAAGGTATTGAGGAAGAATCCCCCTTGGATGACCCTCCAACTATTCTAAACTTACAAACAGAAGAACCAATTACAGAAATGCAACCTCTTGAACAGATCAAATGGAGACAGAAAGAAGTACAACAGGAGCATTTGCAGAAAATAAATTATATTGTGAGAAAAAGGGTTCATGAGTGTTTATGCCATGAAAATAGACACTTTGTTCTGGGAAAGAACGTCAAAACTAGGTAGGTCATATGTTTCATGACTCTCCTTGGGTAGGTCACCCTCAAGTTAGAAAAACTCAGAAAATGGTCACAAGAACATTCTGGTGGCTTAATTTAAGAAGGATAGTAGAAGCATATGTCAAGGATTGTTTATGTAATATCCAAAACAAAGTAGCTACAAGATGAACAATGGGACTATTACAAACACTTCTCACACCTCAGACTCCATGGTCTCGCATATCTATCGACTTTATGTTGGAACTGCCAGACTCTCAAGGAAACACACTGTATTATGCCACAATTGGTAACGCCGTGCTCCGACATTCTGGAAACGTAGTGATGCTCCTTATTTACAGTGATACGGCACACTACGGCGGTTTCCCTGGCGCTACATTTAGCTGCCTAGCGCCAACATAGGCACCCTTGCACAATAATGTAAGGGTGCCTGCGTTGCAGGGAATGGTTTGTCATGTGCAGGAAGGTGTTCCTTCCTGCACATAAACAATCAATAATGGCAATTTGTAACTTCTATGTGTGCTGCAAAATGCAGCACATATAGAAGTCTCAACTTGTCATTTTCTAATGATTGTTTATGTGCAGGAAGAGACACCTTCCTGCACATGATCAATGACTACTGGCGATTTGCTCTTTCTATGTTTGCTGCAGAACACGAGGAGCAAAAACGAGGAGAAATGAATAATTTCTCCTTGTTGCACCAGGTTAAGACCAGGTATTCCCTGGTCTTATTTTTGGTGCTGCCCCATATTTACGCCACCCTTGTAAATAGGGGGCAGCATCAAAAAACAATGTTTGTTGTGGCAGTACGCCACTGCAACACCCATTACCCACCATTTCATGCTAAGTGCTGAGTAAAAATGGCATTATTTACAAAGCGGCGTTAAGCCACATTAGGTGGCTTAACGCTGACTTGTAAATAAGGCAAAGGAGTTATTACCACCAGAATGTCACAAAAAGTGACATTCTGGTGGCGATAAGCCCTTGTAAATATGTCTCACAGTTCTCAGGAAGATAGTGGAGTACATAAAAGTGTTACATTTAGTTTCCTTACATAAACTACCTACAGCAGATGAATTGGCTAGTCAGTTTTTAAAAGAAATATTCAGCACTCTTGGCTTACCCAAGGTCACTATAACAGGGAGATGATCTTAATTAATGTCTATTTTTTTTAATTCCTTATTAGAACTACTAAAAAAGTGAACTAAAATCCACCAATTTTCATCTTCAAAGCAACAAGGTGCAATCAGACAAAAGAACAATATGTAGCATGCTTTGTGATAGAACATCAGGAAGACTAGGTCTCTTGGGCACTGTTGGTGGACTTTGCATGCAATAATTCCTTTTGTATTTTGTTTTTGCAGTTTTGTATTGCGCAAACTCGACCCAAAGGTATTGGAGTGCTTTACATGAGCACCAATTACATTGCACAAGGACACATTCATTTTTAGGTTTTGCGCTGTCCTTGTGAAGTCTTTTGTAAGTAGAAATATTTCTTCAAAGGGGTTTACAGCCCGCCTTCAACTACCCATTCGTTTTCCTGCTTGTGACTTTGTTTATCTTGCTTTTTATTGGTTTGGGTGTGTTTTTTCCTGTTAGTTCCTGGTCGATTTCTTTCGACTTTCATGTGTTTTCGATTCTGTGGAGCACCGGCCAACTACTCCTTCCCGTTGCAGATTTGATCCACATCACTCAAGCTACTTTTTTCTTTGTCGTGCAGCTTGATTGTCAACTGCATGTCTTTTTGGAGTTGCAGCTAATAATTGAGCTTGTTGATGTACTTACATATACTTTATTATTTTAAAGTGTAGCGCTTCACTAAAGTGCATCGTTTTCAGGCAGTCTCTATGCCTGCATTTGTTTTCTTTTTTTTGGGCAGTTTAATACAGCGCAAACTTGATCCCAAGGTATCAGAGCACTTTACATGCCATATTCATATTTAGGCATAGAGAGATTAAGTGATTTGCCCAGAATCATAAGATGTTGAGCCAACTAGACTAAAACCAGGTTTCCCAGTTCCAAAGGTGGCAGCTCCGGCCATTACGCTTCAAATACGCTTCTTTCACAAGTCTGTCACGAGGCAGCCAAAAAGTCTTATTTCTCATTTTCCCAGAAGGACAGCTGCCAAAGGTTAGTCAAAGTGTTTCCAAGTTTGTAGAGGAGGCACCACCCTTCCTCACAATAGCGCAATACACATCACAGACAAAACATGAATACTACGATATCCACACCGAGCTGCGATTTTTCAAAGGAAGATAGCCCTTTACAACGCATGCGTTTACAACGCATGCGATTACAATGCGGTCGTTACAACAACCGCGTTATTAGGGGGCGTGCTGGATTTAGGAATAGAATCATTTACTATTCCAACTCCAGTGTGTGCAACAGTAGGGAAGGTGTTGGAATAGTAAATTATACTATTCCTTAGTTTAGAGTGCCCCCTAGAGCAAGTCGTTGTAACGACTTGCGTTGTAATGGTACTGCGATGTAACAACACGGTCGTTGTAAGCATGCGTGGTGATGGCTGTTTCCCCGCAAAATTGGCATTAAACCCTTGCAAGTCACCTCATGCTAATCATCATGCCAATAAATTTCTTCAGAACAGAATACACCTACAGATTATTCAAAGGAATAAGTCATGCCTCATAAAAATGTTGCCCAATTTTACCACTTCACTGTTGCGGATTATATAAGCACTGAAGCCTTTAGAACGCATTTTCCAGGGTTCCAGCATTTACCATTTTCCGCTTTCAAAGTATTCCATGGGCTTTGTTAAATGATTGGGTTTAAACTGAAGGGCAGACCAGACCATTTTTTGTACCCACGACATGGCGGCAAATGCTGACCACGCACCGTAGGAACAATATATTAGAGTGCTTCACGAGGATTGATTCTTACAAATATGTGCACAACTCTTACATGAGCATCAGTTGCATTACAGACATACACATTAATTTTCAGGCGAGGACAGATTAAGTGATTTGCCCAGAATCACAGGATGTTTAGCTTTCGAACCCGGTTCCTTAGCTTCAAATTCAACTGCTCTAGCTGTTACACCACATCCTCTCTGTATTTGGTTGTTTACATGCACCTCCGCATCGAGAGCACAAGATGCAAAAAATGCCTTTGATCATAAGGACTTCATCAAAAACCATGGCCTGCTTCGAGTGAGTACCCTGCTCTCACTGTGTTCCCTTGCTCACGATAAACCAGGCATCAGGAGAAGCACTGTGCATCAGGGGATGATCGCACCTTTCACTGCTTTGAACCCCACTCCCTCGCTCAAATTAAACAGCTGGCGGTTGTTCTAGTGAAATGACAGGAACTCTGACCCAACGCTGCTGCTCAATGATTCATAAACTGGTGGCGCCATGGTACATGTACATCACTCTGTTGAGTGATAAGTACAAATTCCATTGAATTATACATATTACGATTATTGCTTGCCCGCTCGTGTTGTATTGGTTTTCGAAAAGGCCAGAGAACATGTGAAGCACAGTTAAATGTTTATTGTTCCACCGGCCTCTGCCCTTTCATTGGTTTATAGATGAGACGGCAGCAGTTTCTTATCAACCTAGCTGCTGTGAATGCGTCATCCCTGCTATATGTGACTTGTTGAAACTTGGAGGCAGACCAGGGGCTTCTTTTGGAATGTTTGTGGATGAGACTGCTTCCTTTTTTAAATTTTAGTAATCCTGTTAGATAGCAGCATGAACTGCAATAAAAAAGTAATATAAAAGAATGGCAACACTAAAAGATGTTATATTGGCGAAAACTATTGGCTTTGCCAATGCTTGTTGGCTTTGGCACGAGACATTAAGGGAATTGCCCAGAATCACAGTATTTTGAGCAGATGCCAAGTCTTGAACCCGGTTCCCCAGATCCAAAGTCGGCAGCTGTGGCCATAAACCAAATCCTCTCCCTCGCATAGCTTATTTGGACTTTCTTTGCACCAACAGTTTCCTTCTGCAAATATAGCCATTTAGTTTGTCAGTGGCTACTGTTTCATATTTACAGGACTAATTACAATACCTCTCCCTAATACGTAATTCAGCAGTCTGAAAACATTTGAAGGCTAAAGCATTGTATAAGAAATTTAGCAAGTACTTACACGCTGTGGCAACAATAGCGTAATGTGGGTATTTTTCCATAGCAAGCATTACATGAAATTATACACGGTAATGCCAGTGTAATGGCAATTTGGCCTGGGGCCTAATTCAAACTCACATATTGATATTGATTAAACTTCCAAAGTGCTCGAATGTCAATGGCGTCTTGGCGCTAGTGTCAAAGTAGTGTCTAATGAGTAGTTCAGGAACTAAGGCCTGCTGAATAGACTTATCATATTGGGCCAGAAAATAGCCAGGTTTTAAGCTCCTTCCTAAATCTAAACAGTTTAGGCTGGCTTCTTAGATGTTTGGGGAGATTGCGCAGAAGATAGGCAACCAAAGCTTCCACACCTGTTCTTACTTGATACCAACCTTTATCCACCCCTAGGCATTGTAGCCATATCACTGCCCCCTTCAGGTTGAATCAGGGACACACTGACAACCATCTGAGCAACCATCCTCCTAAACCAGGCTAGTAGACCTGACATGCTTTTGATAGTGTTTGCCTGAACTTTTTGCTTTTTCCACTGGAGTTTTTCTGATTCTCTTTTAGTGGCGTTAGGGCTCTGGGCACTTTCTCACTGTAAATGCAATGTGAAAGTGAGTGCGCTCTTCCTACACACATTAGGAAGTGGCGCTTACCTGATGTTTTTAAACATGCCTCAAGCATGCCATTGCAGGCCTGTGGGTGCGCACTTGCACCTATGAAGCTTTTAAACATGTGTCAAGCCTGCCATTGCAGACCTGTGCGTGTGCAATTGCACTTATGCTCAGGTTGTCCTTTCTAAACCACTGGCCTATCCTGAGGGGACCTTTGACTCCCACTTGGGCACCCCTGGGGTAAGTCTTAAGGGGTGAAGCAAGTGGTAGGGGAAAAGCACAGCAGGTACTCGTGTGTTCCCTGTCCAGGTAGTGAAGAACACCCATGTGTGTTTTCACTACCTATGAGGTTAGCTCTTCCAATAGGTTAACATGGGGAAATGGTTGAAATCACTTCAAGCTGCAATATTCACTTATAGTGGAGAAGCATCATGTTTCCTATCATTGGATTCACAATGACACACCCTCTCCTGTGGTAAAGAGGGATTTGTGATTAATAGCTTAAAAATGCCACTAATAGTAAGCGGGCATTTCTCTGCTCTAAAACTCCTTGTGCGCCTATTAGTTTGACTCCAGTCCACACTGGAGGCTGGGGGAGCACACCTGTGCATTCACCAAAGATAACTATAAACATTGGGCATGCAACTGGAATGATAGACCTCTGCCATTTAAGGGCCTGACTGGATAGATTAGAGGAAGAGGTTTTAACACTTGGCCTCGGGGAGCCAGATCATGGCCCAACTAAAGATTAAGATCTGCATTCCACAGCCCCATGGCAGACAGGACTGAAACTTATGGGAGACATCTGTAGTTCAAAGGTAAACCCTCTGATCCACCTCCACCTCCAACTTCAAAGGCACAGTATAACTACTGATGCCATATTTCAGCAAGGTAGAAATACACTTGTGGGGATGTGGGACCAGAGATTCTGGAACTGCGTGGTGCATACTGCCAGAGAAATCTGTTGTGCACAAGGAGGATTACTGCCATTGGAAGGGACCGTGCACCCTTCCTCAATAGTGGCTGGCCTGGGCTGACCAACTGCTACTGTGTGGCATCCTGGAGTGTGCTCTCCATAGGCTTGTTGGCTTACCCCCTGTTCTCTTGTGGAGGTCTCAAGGACATCAAAGACCTCCCACGAGGGACCCACACTGTCTACTGTGAAACCTGTAGAGCGATGCCCTCTTAAGTGCCCACATCATATGCTGGATCCCAACTGGTAGCGTGGCATGAGCGTGAAACTATTGTGTCTGGAGACCGGATTGCCTTGTGTGGAGCCCCAAAAGTACTGTCCGCATCTAAGGAGTGTGGCCCCTGCATCATGGGGCCTCAATACTCATAAAGCTTCTTGCTGGTGGTGAGTGGGTTCACCAGTTGTGGGACCCCGCGAGGCCCGCTTCATCGATTGTGCTGCATTGCTCTCATGTGACAAACTGACTGCATCCTCACTGCGTGCAGTGTCCGATTCGCAGGTTGCAACCCTCGGAGGTGAGGGCATCCCGCAGTAGTTCCTCATTCTACCTTGTGAAACACTGCTGAACCTGCACTTGTGTGTGGAACTGGAATTGTCTGGTGTGACCGGTATCAATGCACACCAGACATTGTGCCTCATTTCCAGGGAGATACAGAATTTGCAACTCTTCGCCTTGTGTGACTGGAATTGTCTGGTACGACCCGAATTAACATGCACCAGATGTTGTGTCTCATTTCCAGAGAGGTGCAGAATTTGCAACTCTTCGTTGTGTGTGACCAGAATTGTCTGGTGCAACTCAGATCAATGCGCACCAGACGTTGTGCCTCATTTGCAGTGAGGTACTGAGTTTGCGACTCTTCCTTGTGTGTGACCGGAACTGTCTGGTGCGACTCGTTTCAACGCACACCAGATATTGTGCCTCATTTCCAGGGAGGTGCAGAGGAGCGGATTCATGTTTCGTGGTGTCCGACTTGCCTGGGTGCTACTTTGTTTGGGTTGTGTTTGATGGGGTACCTCCTTCTTCCGAGAGGCTCCGCTACTTTGTCCCCCATTCAACGATTATTCCTTGTGTGCTCTCAGTGCTGCAGACCAACTGCCCTCTCCTACCCCAGCTTAGATGACTTTGTGTTGCCAGGTAGTATTGCCTGACTGGGCCGGGGTGGTGAGAGTGATTGACTGGACTAAGGAACAACTCGAAGAGCAATTGGAAGAGGGTCAAGAGACTGCGTGACTTCCCCCTGTGCTTTGCAGAACTGTGCTGGTGCCAGAAGGCACAGTGTGCAATACTTTGATTGTACAACTTTCGCCCTTAGCTCGCTTTTGCTCCCACCATTTGTCGACTGCTGCCTATTTAGCCCTCTTACCTACCCCCATCTCCTTCTCTGGGACCCTGACTAAGTGTGACTCTGACCGCGATCGGCTTAGAATTAGGGGGGGAAGGTCTTCTTTATCTTCAGCCCGTGGGTTTAGGGTAGTCGAGTGAGCTGAATGGTTGGTGAGGTCTTGGGCCATGGGGTCTGCGTTGAATTATCAACTGACCTGCAGATATCAGTTGCACTCCATTATGGTGCTGTGTGGGTGTGTGTGCGATTACGCTTCATACAGACCTGCCTGATATCCGTGGCACCGTGTATCGGTGCTGAGTGAGTGTGTCGGAGTCACTGTCTGTGATTAATTACACCACATGGCGGTGTTGTTTTACATGTTGATTCCTTGCCAAAAGAATATTATGTTTGACATTGGTTTTTACAAGTGAGGCCTTGGACCACGGTGCTGTTTAAAAGTGTTGTAATTATCTGTGTGTACACATTTCTGATATTGTGCGATCTGGGGTGCACCCTATAACTGTATGGTATTGAATTGTAATAATTGCCAGGGTAGGCCTCATTCTGACAACGTTTGGCAGTGCATAAGGTTGCTGGAGGGGTGGGGGTAGAATAGGATCTTTCCCAAGTGTGCATATTACTGATGTCATTTTAAAACGGTTGGGCCTAGTATGGCTAGTGATATACCCAAATGTAATTTACACCCAGAAATACATGATGTTCATGTTGTGTTAGTTAATGTGTGTGTTGAATACAAACTTTATTTACATACACCATGTGTGAAGTCTCTTTTGTGACGCTCAGTGTATTTATTGTGTGAGAGTGCTGTGCCAATACTTTACACATTGCCTCTGTGATAAGTCTGACTGCTCAGTGCCAAGCTACCCAAGGGTAAGCGTAGGTTATACAGTGAGTATAATCAGCCAACCCTGATGAGAGTGTTAGGTTCTACCTGGCTAGGGCCTCGCCTCAGCCAACCAGAACGTGCCAGTTTCAACACAGGCATACAGGTGAACTTGTGTGTCATGTAAACATAAAGTTACCAGGTGACTCCATGTAACAAAGGACGTGGTGTGCCACTCTTTCTACATTCTGGGCTTTATGGCCCTGGCTCCACGGGTGGCTCCTCCGCTAAGGCAGAGGAGCGTTGCCACACTGCTCTCAGAGCAAGAAAAAAAAATGTGATAATCACTTCGTTATTATCATTTTATTTCTCTACGCTACAGGGCTGGGTTAGAGAGGGGCGGGGCTGGTGTCACAGCCTGGGAGGAGTGGTTCATGCACACACTAAGTGCGCATGGCGGTTTGGCCGGCCGTCTTGGCTTGGCCAAACAGTCGTGCACACTTTGCATGCTCCCCATCAAGCTATAATACACAGCCTGGTGAGGAACATGCACAGGCTCCCTGTCCCCATCTGAGCGCATAACCACGGTAGTCAGACCAATCCCAATGCTGCATTGTGATGTTTTGATTGGTTTAGGGGAGCCTGTTTGCTTCCGGGACTTGTCAGGAAGCAACAACGGAGGAGAGACAGAGGCGGCCGTGAGGAGGTAAGTTTTTTTTTAAATGTGTTGTTCCGCCTCCCCCGTTCCCTGCCAGCCACACTGCCTGGCTCACTTCAGTTCATCCAATTGAAACACGACGCATTAAAACACTGCTGTGTTAAGGAAGAAAGAAAGCCCTCAAGCACTGGGTTGTTGGTTAATATGGAGCCATTTGGTAACCTTATGCCAACACAATAAACGCAATTAATTCTTATTCTTATTCTCAAGAGCATCCCTGTAAAGAAGCCTCTTTCATCATAGACATTACAGGGATTAAGATGCGGACAGTTGGCGATCAGGTGGATACATGCTTCAAATCTCAGTGACACTATGTTTCCAACCCAGGGCTCTTATTTAAGAAACCACTGCATTCTTGAGATTAATGGCTTGGCTCACAATTATTATTACCCATAAACAAATAAATAATAAACAAATCAGTCAGTCAAAGTGCAATGAAAACATGGATTAAAAAGTAGCGAAATAGATTTGTGTCTGTATTTTTATATCGACTGAGAGCGCGATCTGAGAAAAAAGGGCGATGGCTTAAAAAAAGATACCTTAAAGTTTTAGTATTACTAAATCTGTGAGCTTCTTCACCAATTTTGATGTTCAGCTTCAAGAGCCGCTCAGTACTCTCAAGTTACCTGGCGTACTTCACATTGGCCACCTGCACTATTGAATGGCTAAGACACTCTTATTAACCTACTTCAATTACAAGTCGGAGTATGCAGCCATTTTGTAGATTTTAAAATGGCCCCTGTCATCAGGAACACAAGCTGACAGGCCTGATTATTTCGCTGTAAACAATCTGCATGCTGGGGCTTGTTCGTACCAAACTATAACACAGAAAACAAAACTACAAATCCCAGAACCCAGAGTTCTGTTGGACGATTTTTTTTTTTAACAAGACTGGACGAAGGTACCTTTACGAAATAACTTTGATTCTGGTGTCTGATTTCATCCCCCTATCCCTGACTGATTAATGGGAATACAGTCGTAAACTGGAATTGATTGCAGAATGATTACCAGATTAATCCAAGCATTTCACTCTTCACTTTTTGTGCTTTCAAAGTTGGAGGGAGACTCCCTGAGTAGGAACCGTATGACCAAACATAGGCAGCGACTCCTAGTTTACCTTTTAGTGAGTTTTGCTAAGGAGGCGGGATAGTCGCAGACATAGGTCCTGAATTCCCTTTGCCAGAGGACTCAAGCTGCCCCTTGCTGCATAGACTCATCAAGGATGAAATAGGCCTTTCTTACATTCACAATCAAACCTGGCAGTTCAAGAAAAGTATGTTTTGGGGGTGGAGGAAGGTTAAGGGCCTGATTTATATCTCGTGGACGGGTTTCTCTGTCATAACGGTGACGGATATCCTGACCGTCAAAATATAAATCCCATTATATCTCATGGGATTTATATTTTGGCGGACGGGATATCCGTTACCGTTGTGATGGAGTAACCCATCCGCTGAGATCTGAATCAGGCCCTAAGTCAAATTCACATATAACTGGTCCCCGCTGGTAGTGGCAAAGACAGGTTAAAAAAAAGGTAGACTAGAATATGATACGGAGTGATTATATGTTGTGAGACTGAATTTAGGCATCTGATACTGTTCTTTGTAAAAAGTGACAGATGCCAGGGCATCGATATGAGAAGTATATAAAAGGACTAGCTACTTACTCAAAATTTGAGAAAGCGCTTTAGGCCTTGTAAAGGGTTTGGAAAGCACTATATAATTACCAATACAATACAGTACTAGAGGCAGAGTATTCTACTTCTCATTCTTGATGCTACCAAATGCAAACTGGCATGCAGGTCTTTGAAGATCAGGGCCAGAATGGGGAATCAAAAGCACTTTTTTGCAAAAAAGCCCAGACCCACTCCCTTTGTCTCCTCGGCCAATCTCTCTCTTTCCATCCACCCATACCCTCTCTCTCCTATTCTCCTCTCTCTGTCTTCTCCCGCCCTCTTTCTCTCTCTTTCGAAGCCTTCCCGTGCATTCTGTGCTTAACCCCGTGGAGCTGGGGAACGTGACAGAGGCACCAGGAGCAGCTCTGGGCTTTCAAAACTGGTCTCCAGTCTACCGGGGAAATTCCTGGTGGATTTAAAGGCCAGTCCGGCCTGTTGAAGATATTTCTGCATGAACTGTTTTTTTTTTTTTTTTTAGTTATGTTGCTTGCAAGGCATTTGCATTTTTGGCAACATTTTCCCTACAATATCCAACTTTTACACATTGTGATCTTAGATAACTAAGGGCCTGATTTAAAGTTTGGCTGACAGGTTACTCCTTCGCAAATCAGATGGAGTACCTTGTCCCCTAAGTCTTTGGTCTGCCCACTTCATTTAGAGTTGGGCTGACCTCCAGCTTTCAGTCTACTGAGGCCCTGTTGAGTCCTTCAAGCAGAAGCTTCCTCCAAAGGCTCGACAGAGTAGGGGCTGTTGGAGGAAGGCCATTACTTTGCCTGCCTATTTTTGGGTAACAGTGTGATGTCCTTGTTTCTGCCCCTCACTGCCAGTAAAAACCTGGAAGTGAAGGATTGAAAATAATCACTAATGACCCCTACACCACAGCAGAAAACAACCAAGCTGTGGGGTCAATTATTTTCTAAAAGAAATTGCCACTTTAGGAGATTGCATTTGAAAAACAAAGTTTAAAGGTTGGTGTTAGAAAATGGGCTACTGGTTGACTAGGATGTGAGCCCTGATCAAGCAGCAACCACAATCCTCGTCAGGATAAGGCACAAGACAACCCCAAATTAACCTATGCTCAACCCCCTGGTAGCTCGGCACAGAACAGTCAGGCTTAACTTAGAAGCAATGTGTAAAGTATTTGTGCAACACTTCAAACAGTAAAACAGTGAAAACACCACACAAAAGATCACATACCAGGTTAGAAAAATAGAACTTAATTTGATAAACAAAACAAGACAAAAATGACAGAAATACAATCAGCAGAACTGGAGTTAGGAATTTTTAAATAATACACTGCAATGTAGCACCTAAAAAGCATAAAGCGTCAACCGCGGATATCTGGTGGGGCTGTGCCCAGCTCCTCCCTCCCTTCCTGCCAGTGATTGTCAATCTAGTCACATTTAAGTTCCCATTGTGTGTGGCTGTCTAGGAGAAATACACAAAGCCCAACTGCCATCTACACCCAGTCAAGTGACCCAGACAGGCTGCAGGTACCAAATGGCTAAGACAAGAAAATACCAACTTTCTAAGTTGACAAGGCTGCCTGGATTAAAGGAGTGGTACTATGATCACAGGAAGCAAGGCCGTAAAAAACTTGTCTTTTCTGCCATCCCTTGCTTCCTCTAGATCACGCGCCTTACTAGCGCAGGCTCACTCAAAGTAATGCCATCGCCCTGGGTTGATTAAACCTTCCTTTCTCTACCTGCTTCAATTGCCAGCAGGTATGTAGGTTTTTATCGTTTTTTACGGCCTTGCTTCCTGTGATCATAGTACCACTCCTTTAATCCAGGCACCCGTGTCCACTTCACAATTTTCCACTTTCTCCTCCTTCCCCAGATTTGCCCCGGTATCCCTTGTTCCAACGCCCGTTGCTTGGGACGTTCACTCCTTCAATTCAGGTAATTTTTGCCTGTTCCACTCTGGGCCATTTTTCTTGCCTAAACAGGCCATTTTCGGCCTTTTTCTCTTCTCTATCTGGCCATTCTTGGTCCTTACAGTTGTTTCTCTTCAACTCACACAGCACTATCCGAAAATCAAGTAACCTGGTCCTGATGATGACCTGAAGTCACACAGGTCCAAACGCCGTCGACCACCCAGCATCATTTCTTGGTCCCAATGTGGTCAATTTAAATAATTGGAAAACACTGAAAACTACTTTCCTTGTATATAATTTCCTTGTCATTGATCACAATTTTGTTGAATTTTTTTGCGCCGTTCACACTGTTCGTTCACTTGCTCTTGTGTCACTGCGCCATTCACTATCACTAGCACGTTCAGTGCACAACCCACTTATGGCTACTATTACATATATTGTACTGTAGTGCTGTTATAACTACTTGCAAATAGGAACCTTTTTTCTTTACGAATTTCTTTGGGTATCCCTTATTTCTCTTTCTTCTTATGATTAAATCTGTTCCTGAATTTGCCATGTGAAATATTTTCCAGTTGAGATATTGTTTTTTGTATACTTACTGTACCCGGGCCTCTACTGGGTTAACGGGCCCACTAGTAGCATTTAATTTGCAGACCCTGGGCACATGTAGTGCACTTTACTAGGCACCTATAAGTACATTAAATATGGCAATTGGGTATAAGCCAATTCTACCATGTTTTAAGGAGACAGCACACACACTTTAGCACTGGTTAACAGTGGTGAAGTGCTCAGACTCCTAAAGTCAGCAAAAAGGGGAGAAGGAAGGCAAAACGTTTGGGGGTGATCCTGAAGAAAGGGCCATTTCCAACAGGTGGCAATCAAAGCTGATGGCTGACATTCATCAAACGTTTGTACCATGAAGGGAACCTCTGTGATGGTGGTTCCCTTCAAAGCACGGAGATGACGATTGAGCCAGAGATTATCTCTAAATTTGACAGATGGTAGTTCATCAGGATGGTGGAGCTAATGTCCTTTGCCACCCTGATGGATGGAACACCATCCTTCAAACTTAAAATCAGCCACTAGGTTCGACAGCGTGGCTGATAGCAGTGTGGTGTGGATTTCCCCATGCCTTTCACACTCTCACTGTGCTTTATCCCATGCAGTTTGATATGCTAGAATAATGGTCGCTTCACAGGCCTTTAGAGCCAGAAAAAACGCTTTCAGTGCCATCTATGTTGAACTGAGTCTATTCTTTGAAGAAAAGCTCATTTCTTCTCATTTTGTGCTCAGACGAGGGAAGTACACGGTGTGCTGCCACTGTTCTAGAGGGTGCGTCTGCACTCCAATACTTTGCTTGCAGACATTGTTGCTTATGATCTATCTGTCTGTTTTGGAGTATGTGACTGCTGCATTATTGAAGAGGTTTTTTTGTACCAGACTACACCGTTGCTAGTCTGCACTGCACAGTGTTTCATTTCCTTGAAGTGTGATATGACAGGTAGATCAATGGACTAATGCATGGGTACTCACAAACTTTCTCCCGGGGGCCAAATTTACAGTGTGGTTTGTGGCCGAGGGCCGCACCGGTGGGGGCGGGGTCAGTGGGTGAGGGGGCGGGGCTAGAGCAAAAAAAAAACTGTGACCATGAGGTTGAACAAAGGCCCCTGCAGCGGATGCCTTCGTCCACTGAGCCACCAGACCCTGCATACACACATCTCTCTCTCTCTCTCTCTCCCTCTCTCTCTCCCTCTCTCTCTCCCTCCCTCTCTCTCTGTCTCCCTCCCTCTATCTCTCTCCCTCTCTCTCTCCCTCTGTCTCACTCACTGTCTGTCTCCCTCTCTCTCTGTCTCCCTCCCTCTCTCTGTCTCCCTCCCTCCCTCTCTCTCTCTGTCTCCCTCCCTCCCTCTCTCTCCCTCTCTCTCCCTCTGTCTCCCTCCCTCTGTCTCCCTCTCTCTCCCTCTGTCTCCCTCCCTCTGTCTCCCTCTCTCTCCCTCTGTCTCCCTCCCTCTGTCTCCCTCCGTCTGTCTCCCTCTGTCTGTCTCCCTCCCTCTCTCTCTCTGTCTCCCTCCCTCTCTCTCTCTCTCTCTCCCTCCCTCTCTTTATCTCTCTCCCTCTCTCTGTCTCCCTCTCTCTGTCTCCCTCTCTGTCTCCCTGTCTCTCTCTCTGTCTCCCTCTCTCTGGCTCCCTCTTTCTGTCTCCCTCTCTCTGTCTCCCTCTCTCTGTCTCCCTCCCTCTCTCTGTCTCCCTCTCTCTGTCTCCCTCTCTGTCTCCCTCTCTCTGTCTCTCTCTCTGTCTCCCTCTCTCTGTCTCCCTCTTCCTGTCTCCCTCCCTCTTTCTGTCTCCCTCCCTCTCTCTGTCTCCCTCCCTCTCTCTGTCTCCCTCTCCCTCCCTCCCTCCCTCCCTCCCTCTGTCTCCCTCTGTCTGTCTCCCTCCGTCTGTCTCCCTCTGTCTGTCGCCCTCCTCCCTCTCTCTGTCTCCTTCTCTCTGTCTCCCTCTCTGTCTCCCTGTCTCTCTCTCTGTCTCCCTCTCTCTGGCTCCCTCTTTCTGTCTCCCTCTCTCTGTCTCCCTCTCTCTGTCTCCCTCCCTCTCTCTGTCTCCCTCTCTCTGTCTCCCTCTCTCTCCCTCTCTCTCTGTCTCCCTCTCTCTCTGTCTCCCTCTCTCTCTGTCTCCCTCTCTCTCCGTCTCCCTCTCTCTCCGTCTCCCTCTGTCTCCCTCTCCCTCTGTCTCCCTCTCCATCTCTCTGCCACTCTGTCTCTGTCTGTCTCTGCCTCTATCTGTCTGTCCCTGTCCCTGTCTCTGCCTCTATCTGTCTCTGTCTGTCCCTGTCTCTGTCTGTCCCTGTCTGTCCCTGTCTCTGTCTCCCTCCCTCTGTCTCCCTCTCCATCTCTCTGTCTCTGCCTCTATCTGTCTGCCCCTGTCCCTGTGTCTGCCTCTATCTGTCTCTGTCTGTCCCTGTCTCGGTCTGTCCCTGTCTCTGTCTGTCTCTGCCTCTATCTGTCCCTGCCTCTATCTGTCCCTGCCTCTATCTGTCCCTGCCTCTGTCTCTCTCTCTGTCTCTATCGCTGGCTGTCCCTGTCTGTCTCTGCCTCTGTCTCTGCCTCTGTCTCTGTCTGTCCCTGCCTCTATCTCTCTCTCTGTCTCTATCGCTGTCTGTCTCTGTCTGTCTCTATCTGTCTCTGCCTCTATCTGTCCCTGCCTCTATCTCTCTCTCTGTCTCTATCGCTGTCTGTCTCTGTCTGTCTCTGTCTGTCTCTGTCTGTCTCTGCCTCTATCTGTCTCTGCCTCTGTCAGTCTGTCCCTGTCTCTGCCTCTATCTGTCTCTGCCTCTATCTCTCTCTCTGTCTCTCTCTCTGTCTCTATCGCTGTCTGTCTATCTCTGTCTCTATCTCTATCTGTTTCTATCTCTATCTGTCTCGGGCAGTGCACACGTACTGTGTCTACACGTCCCCGTCACCAGCCCCCACTCCCCTCTCTCCCTGTGTAATGTAAAAGCCAGCTCGTTTTCTCCTGGAAAAGACCACTTTCAGCTTCAGCCTCCCCCTCTTGTGTGTGTCAGCCCGGGCTGAGACAGCTTCCCGGGCACACACAGCCGCACCCCAGTACTTCACAGGTCTTTAAAAGACCATTTACTTGTTAACGAGGCTTTGTTGTATTTCGCCTCTTCTTAGCCCCTGCATCTCCACTCTGACTATCCTGGAATCGCCCGGCCCCCATAGAGCAGAGTGAGTCCGCGCTGCAAACACAGGTACGATGTCTGCAAGGTCCGCGGGCCGCCAAGAAAGGCTTGCCGGGCCGCTGGCGGCCCACGGGCCGTACTATGAGTACTTGTGGACTAATGCAAACAGCGCTTTCCAAGATGGGGGTAATGGAATACACAAGGTACTTTGATTTTGGGAATGTGGGTGGTGATGCTTCCAAGTAAACTGAGCCATGGCTCAAGGCTGTGTTACAAAGAGTGAGTTTGCAAACAGTTCTTTTCAGAATTTGTTGTCCATTGAGCCGGTGTTGTCCCTTGGGCTTGCATTTGGAAACACACTCCTCAGCATAACTAGACTGTGACCTGAAGATATTATTGCAGGCAGTCAGTAGTGGAGTACACTCGTGATAGACATACTTCAAGAAGATCTGCACTGAATACGCTCCTGGCGGACACTGTTCTGTATTTCGGGTGGAGTACACTTGTTGTATTCCTCTTAGGGTGTCCATAAACGGGCTTTCCAGTATCATGTCCTTATATAGGCACAATTCGCCCTGCCCTTATATAGGCATAAAAACCCAGCCCTTATTTAGGCATTAAACCGTGCACTCCAAATACAGGCATGGTCTCTGACATCCGTCCACCCTAACGTCACAACTAGTTCTTGAAGAACAGACCCTTAGGCTGCGGGAGTTTCCCTAGTCCAGGACTATTGATTTCTTCAAGGACTCATATATTATGCATGAACCATATTCCTTAGGGGTTCATTCATGATGTCTTCCGCTGTCCGACTCACGTCAATGCTAACATTCTGAGGTAATTCTCAGGTATAAATATACCTTCCCTAGCCCCTGTAAATCAGAGGAGACCTCGACTTCAGAGGAGCCCGTTTCCCGGCCTGACGCACTGAGAAGACGCTGTCATCCCTGCACGCAGAGAGTCCAGCTTCCAGTGATCTGACTTCCCTTGCGGGGTGTTGGAGTTCGAGTCTGGCAAAGAGATTCCTACCTCTCTCATTCTTCAGGTATGGAGCAGACTAGAACCTAGAGGGACTCTTGGCATACTAGGCATACTGGGATTAGCGTACTCTTAGTATACCATAGTAAGGAATACTTCACCTACTTCATACCTCGTCCTATACCTAGGTTAGGTTAGGTACATTGGGGTAGAACTAGATTAGAAACGCATCGTATGAGTACACGCATTTTTAGTCTGTGTTATTTATGTAAATGCATATATACTAAAAGATAATGCTCTCGCAGTATTATTTATTTCTACTGCTCACACTGTACATTATTTATCTCGCATACTGTCTTGTGATCGTAACAGCACATTTTACTTACACCAGAAACAAGACTGTTCAATAAATCTTTTATTGAAACGTCCGTCTATTTCTTTCTGTGTAACTTGGAGAAAACTAAGCATGCACGACTGAGCTGAGTGAAATAGTTATCTATTGTTTCCACGACTCTGGGACACGTTCTGATTCTAAAGGGAAACACAGTGGTCATGTTTTGCGGCTGCCGGAAACTACTCCCTTCTTGTTGTCAAGGAGTTTCTAGTGGCCTCTGAGCTAGCTGGCACAAGTAATTAAGTTTAATATACTCGATAGGGACATACTGACCTTAGTCCTATATCAAACCTATAGGATATATTATTCCAATGTGCAGAGCCTATTAGGGAAATAGGAGCTACACTACATGGCGCCCAACGGTTTGGTAAGGCAGTAATTCAACGTTAGATACTGAGTAACTCAGCCGTGCTTTTTCCCTCAAGAGACCCCTACCCATATACTCCAAAAGACGTCTGGAGTGGGCAGGGTTTAGTATCCGCCACGGCTACATAGCGCAGTACCCTATATATTAGCTGTTTGGTTTGCTCAACGTTGAAGGATACAGTGTTCCAAAATATTGTGCACCTAATCTTTGTTTCCTTGAAACTTGTTCTACATTTTTCAAACAACAAAATGCCTGGCTCCGACACTGAGACCGGAAACGGTGGAGCTGCGGCTGATCCAGCCCAAGCAGCAGCTTTTAACATTACAGGTTTAAATGAAACCGAGGAGGGTGTTATAGACATCGCTCCAAACTTAAGAAGAGCCATCACTCTAAAACTCATAAAACATGGCCTACCACCAAGAGGCGGTAGAGCAGTTTTCGTGATAGAGGCACACAAATCTTTTCAGACAGAGGTATTCTATTCATGGGTAATATTTCCTGAATCCAATTCAGTAACACACATGTTTCACTTCTACAAAGAAGATGAACCACCAGAGGAATACATTCCTTTCGAGGATATAGAAATTCCATTAACATACCAGGAGCATCAGCTCTGGTTTAAAGGCGCCCTAAAACATCACAGAAACATTACCAGGCTCGGTCCACTAGGTAGACCAGGAGCAACATGGCCGATTCTAGCCGGCTATACACCTCATCCTAAACTGGATATAATGTCAGATGAGGACTTACTTGTTCAAATACAAGAATTAATAAAAATCTACAGACAATTGGTCCAATATGTCATGCAGACTTTTACAGTCCAGCAACCATTAACACTTCCAAATCCAACTCCCCAACAGGGGAATACACTAAAAATTACACCACAGACTCTATACGCAGTCATGGGTAAAATGCCCACAAAACGTGAGCAAATTCCATTCTGGATAGCTCAAAAAATTACTCAAATCGAAGCAGTATTTCCAAATACTAGCCCGTATGAGAAACACAGAATACTGACAATCAGTTTACCAATGGGGATCACACCACAACTGGAAGACTGCACCACTTGGGGCTCAGTCTTTGCTGCCATCTATACTAAAACACATGGCATTCCGTCAATTGCGGTAATACCTGATGTCCTGAAACAAATTCAAAACGAATACGGGGCAGAGCCTGCTCTAAATTTAGGTATGAAATTACTGAAAAATTTCGACCAGGTCTCAACAATAATATTATCTAATTTTAAAGGGGAGGCAGCAGCAGTGGCGATCCGCCAAAAATTAAGGGAATTTAATGATACAGAACATCAAACTGAGCTACCCAGAATTATAGAACAATCTTATGCAGAATTAGGCAGAGATAGTTTGGGTGGAAGACCAGTGAAGCCGAAGCTATCTGAAAGTCCTGAGAAGGACTCAATTAAACAAACTCCTTCATCTTCTAAAAAGAAGTGGGAGTCTACTAAACAAAAATCAAACGAGAAACGTTCTCAATCCCGAGGTAGGTCTCCTCAAAAGGAGCCCTCTGAAAGGAGGTATAACCTCAGGAATAGGGATAATTTGAGAAAACCTGATAGGTATCAAGATACTGATACACGTTCCTCTCGTCCCTTTCAGATCTCATCACAGACTTCGGAAAGAAGAGGACGATCGGAACATAGAGAAGAACGCGTGAAATCGAAAGACGACAAACACGCTCCAAAAACCAATGTAAAACCTCAATTCTCCAAAAGAAAGTAGCAGGTCTAAAGATCAGACATGCCGAGAATACTGAGAACACAACTCAAGAACGGAGAATGGGCTCAGACAATGCTGGACAGTGCAGCAGAAGTCACAATAGCTCGCCAGAACCTGAAGGAACTTCTGGAGATAGTGGACTTGAATGAGTACATCACGGTTGAGACTGTAGACACCAGGGTTAGTACTCCACAAAAGTTATATGACATAACACTCCGGATGGAGGGAGACAAACCTAGACAGGTGAAAGCGCTTTTTTGGGAAAGACTATCAAAGGGCTATGACATACTTCTAGCAGAAAGGGACTGGCCACCACAATTTGTCAGGGAGTGCCCACATGGCGAGGACATTATTATGCCTGCCTTCTCCAACCATATACCAATGCATCTAAGATATACATATGCCAGGAAATGGGCAGTGGCCCAGGCCCCAGCATTATAAAAATCATGTAGGATGGGATGAGGATTCACCTCACCATAAAATACATCTGAAACATGAACCAACTGCACAACGGCAGTACCCAATAAAGCAAGAAGCTAAAAAACAGGTCAGGGAGATCTTAGATCAACTTGAATACCAAGGGGTGATTGAAACATGCACCTCCTCAATGAGCAATCCTTTGTTTCCTGTCTCCAAACCAGACAATACATATCGTCTAGTTTTGGACTACAGACACTTAAACACTTGTTCTAAAACTTTTGCAGTACAAAATGCACATAGCACAGCATTAATGAATAGCATTGTGCGTAAAAAATATAAAACAACATTAGACATCTCAAATGGTTTCTTTTGTCAAAACATAGCACCTGAAAGCAGGTACTTAACAGCATTCTCCATAATGGGGACCCAGCATCACTTTTGTCGACTCCCACAAGGGTTCAAGAACAGCCCAGGTTTATTCTCAGCGAGGGTAACGGAGTTACTACAAATTTATGACAATGAGGCATTGTCCTATGTCGATAACATCTATCTGACAGACGATGACCTGGAAAAACACTTGAACAGGGTGAGCACCACTATACTGGGTTTCGCCTCTGAGGGCTACAAATTCAACTTTAAAAAGTCCCGAATTGCCCATCTCAATGTCCTATTTCTGGGATACGAGCTTTCAAGTGAAGGCAAGAGCTTGGCAGCTAACTTTTTAGAAAAGTGTGCGCTGCTCCAACCTCCAAAAACGCAAAAAAACTTACAATCCATCCTGAGTTTCCTAAATTTTGGAAGAACATACATTCTAAATTACGCAGAAAGGGTTAAACCTCTCTACGCATTAATCAAACCTGGTTTTTCGATCAGAAACTGGACACAGGAACACACAGAAATCTTGCGTTCACTCCAGGCTAACATGTTAGCAACAAATCACTTACAAACACGCGTAAGTCAACGCAATTTGGTGATCCGAATAATTTCGGGTCAATGCGGATTCACCTACTTAACCTTCAATGAGGGTGAGAAAATACCAATCGCATACAAATCACATTTGTACACACAAGCGGAAATGCGCTTCAGTTCAACTGAAAAAATTCTAACAGCAGTTCGAACCGCTGTAGCAAAAGAAAGAGCCTTAGCCCAAGGGAAACGCATTATTGTCGTAACCCCAGTACCGGCTTTAGAAGCGGTCACAAAAGCAAGCATTCCAAATGCTAAAGCATTACATCCAAGATGGATACAATGGGTTAATTCTCTTGCTGCAACAGATGTTGAATATGTTTTGATCCAGATTTAAAAACACAAGCATTCCTGCAATATGAACATGAATGTCCTCTGCCTACTGAAATTCTGCCTCTCGATCAGTACGAATTCATAATTTACACTGACGGATCCGCACAACCCGCAACAGGGAGTAAGCAAGCTTACAGTGCAGCGTGTGCAATCGTTAAAGGTCGCATGCGAAATGGCATCTTCAGACCTATGGTCACAAAAACTCAGTCTCTAGGAGATTGTACAGCTCAGCGAGCTGAACTACAAGCATTCAAACTGGCACTTGAAAGTACAGATCGAGAATTCCCCACACTAATAGTGTGCGATTCCTTTTACTGTGTTCAGTCGTATAATGACTACATACGAAACTGGCTTGAAAATGGTTTCAAAGATGCGAAAGGTGGCACAATAAAGCACAAAATGCTTTGGGAACAAGTAGTTCAGTTGAAAAACGAACTACCAAAGGCTCACGTGATCCACACACTGAGTCATCAATGTGATGGCGTTCACGTTGCAGGGACTTCATTGGCTGACGAAGCCGCAAAGGGGGCTGTTCAGTCGGCTTCCGTAGCTGCGATCACTCGTTCAAAAACAAAAATAGACAGTGAGATATTGTTGGCTGTCAATGCTTCAAGCAAAGGCAGCAGTGCAGCGTTACCAAAAAAGTTTCCACCCAAGTACTCTTATGTAATTGATGCGAACAACGTTCCTTTTGCTCGAATCCCTGGAGTGGGGGATAGGGTAATTCCAAACATGGAACGTAGAGCAGCCTTGATTTATGAAACACATTTGGGGGAGGGTCTGTCACATCAAGGGATCTCTAAAACAATTTTGAAGTTAAAAGAAATGTACTGGTGGCCTGGAATGAATACAGAAATTCACATATTCATCAACAACTGCTTAGACTGTAAATTACAGCGAGAGAGCCACCAGACACCATGCTGCGAATGCAGCAACCCAATACAGACACCATTGTTAGACAGCATTAGTCTATCTGCGCACCTGCGTCCTACTGGACAAAGGCATTCCCACAAATACTGAATCTAGGTTCCTATGGTTATGGCCTCAGCGCTCGGCTGACGCTCGAACTGTTATAAAAGATTTGCAAGTCTTTATCGGCATATACGCAATAGGCACGCTACATTCTGACCAGGGTCCTGCGTTTAGCTCTCGGGCTTACAAAGAAGCCATGGCCAGTCTGGGCGTTGCATTGCGGTACTCCTCTCCGTTCCATCCTGAGGGAAATTCTGTTGTGGAAAGGAAAAACCGGGACATAAAGCAGTCTATAACAGCTAGGGTATTAGGTTCGGGTGATGGGTGGGTCAAACACCTTAGTGGGGTTCAACGCTCTTTGAATAATCTGCCAAGAAGTTCTCTAGGGGGGTCACTCCGTATGAGGTCCTATTTGGGACAAGAATGTGGGTACCAGACCTTGAACACGTAGGCACAGTGGTGGACAATAAACCGTTTGATATCACAGATCGTTTGGCTGTTTTACAGGAACTCAATAAATTAAGAACGCAACAAAGCAACGTATTCCTACAGCCAACCACCACTGGGGAAAAATCGGCGGTCCCAGCAAGGCCTGTCTGGATTCCAACAGTTGGGGATCTAGTCAGAGAAAAGATTGCGGACAAGAAGGAATTTGGACCTTCTTACAGACAACCAGTACCTGTCCTAGCAGTTCAAGGAACGAGAACAGTACTTCTGCCGCCCCTTGCTGGAAGAAAGGAAAAAAGATTTGTGTCCATCGACCTCATCAAACCACAGTATGTGGCCAATACTAAATAGTAGGCCTCGTGGACTCCGACCTAGTAGCAGACGCACTCCTCTCGCTACTATCCAAGAGGTTCAGACTGAAAGACTGATAACGATCGAGAATTCAGCTGTAACTGATGGAGGACTAAGCAACAACGCTATGGAACTCATCCCTCTTGACAACCAAGTAACAGTTCGTCCAAATACACCTGTCTACACCAACGTGGCAAGTGATGAACTGGTTCCAGTGATTTCTACAAATCCTGATGCAATTCCAACAATTGATAGAACTGCTTCTGGCTATTTCATTAACTTTGATACGTTCTCAGAAGATCCGAGTGAACCTGAAACAACGTCAGCATCATTAAATTTCAAGCAGCAAGTACAAGACTTTCTTCACTTTCTGAAAACAACTTATTTGGTTTCTCCATGGATTGAACTCTGGATTACATCTGGACTTTTTGTTTTCCTGCCCTGGCTAGCTTTGGTAACAACTGTGAGCATGCTTATAAGTGGCAGATACATCCATGTGAATAATGAAGGAAAAGGCGTGAATGTACTTTTGAAACCTCATAAATCTTCCCATCGTGAAGCAAGAGACTTGTCATCAGTGAACATCACAGCTGTTCCTATACAGGATGGTATAGTATGGGACAAAACAGATTTTGAAATCTTCGGTCTGACGGAACAATTGAACATTCCACATTTGTTTAAAATTTCACTAAGTGATCTAATTACGTCCAGTACCTATTCAGATGATTGGGACTTTGAGACTGTGAATGACATAATGTTTGATCTAGAAAAATCTGCTGCATTTTCTAAACATGAATATTTAGAGGGTTCATCAGACTATGAACAAATGTATTGTTATAACCA
This sequence comes from Calotriton arnoldi, assembly GCA_963921515.1. Classification (NCBI taxonomy): domain Eukaryota; kingdom Metazoa; phylum Chordata; class Amphibia; order Caudata; family Salamandridae; genus Calotriton; species Calotriton arnoldi. The sequence goes on from CAWUFW010000522.1 coordinate 245,064, forward strand.
CTATGGTCATCATTATTTGCATAAATCTGCCAAGAAATGTGTTTATGTTTAACCAATGGGAACATTGTCCTACACCACCTAAAGGTAGTTCAAAAACATTTGCTAGTAAGTTTCCATATTTTTCAGGATACAATACATCTGAACCAGAAATGTTTTACTATAAAAATGTAAACAAGACAGGGCTGAAAATTATGTTAACAAATACAAAACAGATTTACTCTGAATTATTTAATGCCCAACTGTCTAGACAGGGTTTCGACTTTTGGAAAGACACAATAGACACAAAAACTGTCTGGGGTACTAAAGAATGGCAAGTGCAGGGGATAGAAGCTTTATTTAGAGCCTGCATCATCCCTGAACAAATAATGTTTTTGAATGAAACCATCCAACAAACGTCTTGTCTTGGATTAGCCAAGATCAAAGAAATGAACACACCTTCTGTACCAACACCTGCCAGAGATAACAATACACAGGCAGTGGTGACAGTTGACAATATACTACAACTCAACAGATCTAATCCTGATTGGAAAAAATGGTTGATTTGGCCCACAGACACGAATAACTGTCATGAAAGATTCCTGAATAAAACTCAGGGCTTTTCTATTAATAGGCCAGACCCAAGATATGTCCAAAGACAACATCCGGGGGTAGTAACAACATACAATGTAGGAAAATGATGCCTCGATTGGCTGCATAAGTCTACACTACAGGATGTGAAACAACACTTATCCTTACTTAAAAAGGACGCAGACCTTAGGGAATTCTTGCTTGGACCAAGAAAACCGCGTCAAAAACGTTTCATATATGCCGGCATTTATGCTGCCTATAATGAAGCATGGAAAGTGTCACAGATGGAGGCCGCAGAACGAATACTTGAACTTGATCGTATTAATTTAGAGAAAACACTCTCTGTGGTCGACAATGGGTTAACAACTTTGTCCTCCAGAATATATTCATTGGATGGCATTGTATCCTCTGCTATCGACATACTAGAACAAGATTTGGCGATGTTACAGCAAGGCCAGTCTCAATTACGTTCTATTATGTTATTAAGCTGGACGCTGCAATCTTTGCGAGCGGGCTATGTGCCTTGGCGTTTCATCAACACATCGGCTCTGTTTGCAGAATACAATCTAACTGATAAACAGATCGAACTGGCACAAAGAGGAGCAAGGTATACAGTGCTGAGCATTGAAAAACTGGAAAAATTACCATTCACAGTGGCAGAAAAACCAGCTACAGAATGGCTAATTCATGGCAAAATAACATTACCTGTGAGTACTTTTCAGTTTCAGTATTGCCTCAGACAAATGCAAGCAGGCAAATATGAAAGGTTGGGTAAGGAATACATTAAGCCATCTTGGAATTTACCGTATACATATAGATGTTGGAGTGGGGATCGTGAAGTGTTTTTAAGCGGTACACACTGTAAACTTGCACTGAGCGGTTCGCTTATATGTCACGACATTTCTTTACACGGGGCTTGTAATGGTTCTGTGGCAAATTTGTCTTGCCATCAGCAGGGTACACCAGCTGCTGTGATTAATCCAACGTTTGGACAACTTTCTAATGGGAGTTACCTCATGTTGAATGATCAGAGTTGCTTCGGCATGCTGCCAGGCATCCCACATCTAGTAACGGTCAACTCCAGGGTCATTTGCTGTATGCAAGTATTGTTTGTCCCAATAGACACAGTCAGGGAGTCGCCTCTATGGCCTTCGCTGAACGTCTCTTTTATAAGATTTGATACTTTGAGCAGAATGAAAGCCATGCTTTTACAGCAAACAGTGCCTTTGACCTCGGCCAAAGAAACCTATGATCTACAAGTGGCAAGGACTTCGGCTGAGATACAGACTTTAATACGTACAAACTGCCCTATACATTTCGTAGAAATGATATCACGTATCTTCAACATGTCTGATACAAGTGGAATTATACATGTATTTAAGAGCATCTGTACCGGTCTGTTAGCACCTTTCCAGGCAATACTCGGAATCATCCCGAACTTTGCACATTCGGTGTTTGGTGGCATACCATTAATTCTAGCACTTGTTGCCGGAATTCTATTTCTCTTCCTGCTATTGCGCTATGGCCAGCCTATTCGCAGACATCACTCCGAGCGAAATGGAGAAAGCTCTCCTTGAACGAAAGTGCTGTGAGCGAATAGTACAGCTATTGGGCATGACTCGTCTACGGGACCTTAATACAACGTGGTTCCTGTCATTCAGACCAATCTGGCAAGATTGCATCTTACCTGTTCTACGATGCCTGCTATGCGGTGAAGAATGCGTGTTGGACACCTGTCTAACATTTCCATCAGCTACGCCAACGGATGTCGATACTCTGCTGGTCCCGATAACAGCCCATGCTCTGTGTTGTCCCCAGAGGCTACCAATCCTGATGTCAGCATTCATTGAGATCTCACAGACGCTTCCGGCTGCTGCTGAGGTACGAGAAAGATCTACAGGCACACAGGTAACAACGGACGCGAACTTTGCTGCGGCACCCTATGCTGGAAGCGAAGCTTCACATCTCTGTGCAATTAATCTGCTACACGAGGTGTTCCAACTGACACCAACTACAGTGGACGATGTTTTGTCTATAGAAGTGGATGATCTCATGTTTACACCAGACCCGTTAACTGACTCTGATTCAGCATACGGTGTTCCAGAGATGCAGTAACAATTTGGCCTTCATTTTTCAAAACAACTTGGAACTCTACCAAAATTGAACTTTTTCCCATTTTTCGAACGAAAATGGCACTTCAATCTGCTTAAAGTAGAACTGGCCTTATAATACAGACTTCCAGGTACTTCCACGGACACTTAGTCAGCTTGTGTGTCTCAAACAGTTCATTAACTTTCATGACATGAAATGACTTTGATTTTTGAACAACTTATCGATCATTTTATGTCACTTGTAAATATTACTGCTTATTTCATTCCAATTGCATTTATTTTCGAACTTTATGCCTGAAATGAAAAGCATTTGCTTCAAATGTACAGTACCTTTTGCATTTTTTACTATGTTTTTTAATGCTTTTAAGAAATATTTTTAAATATGCGGTACTCCATTTAATGTTTAGCATTTTAATGTTTAGCATTTTAGTATTATCGTACACACGAAAGTGGAGTGGGTGTTGTATTCCTCTTAGGGTGTCCATAAACGGGCTTTCCGGTATCATGTCCTTATATAGGCACAATTCGCCCTGCCCTTATATAGGCATAAAAACCCAGCCCTTATTTAGGCATTAAACCGTGCACTCCAAACACAGGCATGGTCTCTGACATCCGTCCACCCTAACGTCACAACGAGTTCTTGAAGAACAGACCCTTAGGCTGCGGGAGTTTCCCTAGTCCAGGACTATTGATTTCTTCAAGGACTCATATATTATGCATGAACCATTATTCTTTAGGGGTTCATTCATGACGTCTTCCGCTGTCCGACTCACGTCAATGCTAACATTCTGAGGTAATTCTCAGGTATAAATATACCTTCCCTAGCCCCTGTAAATCAGAGGAGACCTCGACTTCAGAGGAGCCCGTTTTCCGGCCTGACGCACTGAGAAGACGCTGTCATGCCTGCACGCAGAGAGTCCAGCTTCCAGTGATCTGACTTCCCTTGCGGGGTGTTGGAGTTCGAGTCTGGCAAAGAGATTCCTACCTCTCTCATTCTTCAGGTATGGAGCAGACTAGAACCTAGAGGGACTCTTGGCATACTAGGCATACTGGGGTTAGCGTACTCTTAGTATACCATAGTAAGGAATACTTCACCTACTTCATACCTCGTCCTATACCTAGGTTAGGTTAGGTACATTGGGGTAGAACTAGATTAGAAACGCATCGTATGAGTACTCGCATTTTTAGTCTGTGTTATTTATGTAAATGCATATATACTAAAAGATAATGCTCTCGCAGTATTATTTATTTCTACTGCTCACACTGTACATTATTTATCTCGCATATTGTCTTGTGATCGTACCAGCACATTTTACTTACAACAGAAACAAGACTGTTCAATAAATCTTTTATTGAAACGCCCGTCTATTTCTTTCTGTGTAACTTGGAGAAAACTAAGCATGCACAACTGAGCTGAGTGAAATAGTTATCTATTGTTTCCACGAGTCTGGGACACGTTCTGATTCTAAAGGGAAACACAGTGGTCATGTTTTGCGGCTGCCAGAAACTACTCCCTTCTTGTTGTCAAGGAGTTTCTAGTGGCCTCTGAGCCAGCTGGCACAAGTAATTAAGTTTAATATACTCGATAGGGACATACTGACCTTAGTCCTATGTCAAACCTATAGGATATATTATTCCAATGCGCAGAGCCTATTAGGGAAATAGGAGCTACACTACACACTACGGGCAAGCATTTTTCCAGAGCCTACCTCTATTAAGTAAACTGGTGGCACACATTATTGCAGAAAGTGCATCTACATTAATTATGCTCCTGATGGGCTTTATTGTAGATATTGGGCCAGATGTACGACCGTTTTTTGCAGTCGCAAATGGGAAATCGGCCTGTTTGCGACTGCAAAATAGGTCTGCCCTATTTACAAACCCTATTTTGTGAGTTGGTAACCTATTACCGAATCGTAAAATAGGGTTTGCGACTCGCTTTTAGGAAGGGGCGTGTCAAGGGCGTCTCTTCCTAAAAGCGACTCGTACTTTAATGTAAGATTGTTTTGCGGACGCAATTGCGGCCGCAAAACACTCGCAGTTTGCCACCTATATCAAATGGGTGGTAAGCCACTCGCAAATGGGAAGGGGTCCCCAAGGGACTCCTTCCCCTTTGTGACTGGCATTGAAAATATTTTTTAAGAGCAGCTAGTGGTCCCACGGACCACTGCCTACTCTTAAAAAATGAAACAGTAACGTTTCATTTTTCTTTTTAAATGCATCCTGCTTTCTTTAAAGGAAAATGGGCTGCTTTCAAAAAAACAAAACTGCTTTATTGAAAAAGCAGTCACAGAAATGGTGGTCTGCTGATCCCAGCAGGCCACCATCCCTGGGAGTGCCAGTCATTCCCAATGGGGTCGCAAATTGCACCTGCCTCATGAATATTAAGGAGGCAGGCAATTTGCGACCCCATAAGGAATCGCAAACAGTGTCTGAGACACTGCTGTAAATTCCAATTTGGAAGGGTCGTACATCTGGCCCAGTATATTTGTATTATTTTTGACAGTATCTTTATTGAGTACACGTCCGAAGGGTACCCTCTTGGAAGACATTGTTGCAAAGACTATATCTGTGGTGGAGTATACTGCTGGTAGATATTGTTGCAGAGTGTGTTTCATATTTAAATTCTTGTGATAGGTATATTTCCAGAGCGTATAGTGTATTGAGTACACTCCTGGGTGACATATTGCAGAGGGTGCACATGTGCTGAGTACAGTGTTAACATACATTGTTGCAGAGAGTATATGTGTAATAAATGCCCACCTTGAAGAGAATAATGCAGAGAGTCTATCTGATATTCATGTAGATGGTGTGGCTGTGGTGGATCAGACTGAAGATAGATAGGATTGCAGAGAGCATTTGCAATGGAGTACCTTCCAGATAGATGCTATTGTAGAGTGTATATTGAAGACGATCCTGGCAGACATTATTTCTCACAGACCTTACTCTACTCGGCTGACTGAGTGGAAACGGTCTGTAAAAAATTCCAAGCAGAACTGCATCTGTCTCGTTCAGCCTACAACCAGTTTTAATCAATCGATATGTCAAGCCTGGATACCTGCAGCTTATAGTCACACAATCCCCATCAATAGTTTTTTGGGGGGGAATGTCCAATCCAACTAATTCTCCTTACTAGTAGGATGTCATCACACTCAGTGATGGGAAATTTAGATAGCCAGTGGCACACTCTGTTCTTCAATTCCCAATGATTCTCCTCTCTATCAAGGGGAAGTGTAGGTACTCCAAGCAGCCCTGCCACATAAGGGCAGCAATCTGGGAGTAAATTGAGTTTGGGCGGGGCCCGACAAAGATGGAACTGTGTCAACCATTATTTCAGAGAGTGTACCTGTAGTCGAGTACACTACAGGTGGGTTGTACTGCATTGTATATTTGTAATGAATATACTCCTGGCAGACATTATTGAAGAGCGTGTACTTATAGTGGGGTACACTTGTAAAAGACTTATGTCCAGAGTTTAACTATATTAAGTTCATTCTGCCTGAACATCACTGCAGAGTCTATCCATTGCAGAGTACTCTACTGAAGACTATTAATCCGTTTTTAGAATTTCTGCATTTGAGTAACATGTTGACTTAAATAATTATTTATGGTAATTCAATCATGTATTGGCCCAGATTTACAAAGGTTTTATGTCTGTTTTTTTAATGCAGACCCAACACAACTTTTTTTGTGGGATTTGGTACAGCACACAAACAAAGTAGGAAAAGTTGTAAAGTCAGTCTGAGCATAGTATTTTGTACTGGTAGAGCACCCTTCAAGTATAAAACCTAAGCTAGACTCATACAGACACCTTTTCTCTATGGCGCAAAGGTAAGTGCATGGTGCTCAGCAGCATAATTCTCTCTCCCTTTAATGCAACGCAGCGCAGCAACTGTGGGTGCAGCGCTGTGTCGCATGAGAGTTTTGAAAATCTGGGCCTCAGTGCCTTATATTTCAGCAATGCCTCTGTATTAATGTTGTCTTCAGTCACCTTGACATTGCAGAACCAAAGCACATTCAATGAAGATCATTGTTCTTGTCACTGTCACTGTCATTGATGCAAGCAGTGGTTCTCAAAGCACCACTCAGAAAACTGTCTGCCTCTTCCATTGAAAAAGATACCTCGTCCCCATGCTCTTTGAGTTTTTAGGTCTGGTGTTAGTCAATACCTTTTGATTTTACTGAAATAATATGAATAAAACATTTTCTTGAAAGGCCTCTCAGCAAACTCTCTTCACCCATTAGTCAATTGTTGTGCTATTCCTATTTTGCTTCTGCCCACCACAGCATCCTGCATACTTAATGTCACTATGTGTGACTGCATTTTGCTCTTTCACAAAGTGCACATCCACACACAATGAGTTCTCTTCAGTGCCAGTGTTGCCTGATGTGATGACTAAATGTATTTGAAGTGAGCACAGGGCACATTGCAGCTTTTTCAGATCCTGCCTCCTCCCAATGCTGTAGTTAGTGGACTGTTGCTATTTCACAGCATACTGTATTGTGTTCCTGGACTCGGTTTCACCAATGATTCTTTGATAAACTTTGCCCAGGAAGAAAAACAATCTTTACACTGGTTAATTTGTAGCACACTTGTAACAGTTTTATTTAAAGATAGGTGGGGTAGAATTTGAGTTTCAGTATCCTTTCATCTTCTTTCTTTCTTTACTATTTTCTTTCCTTCTGTCCATTTTTCTTTCTTGCTTTCCTTCTTTCTTTGCTGTCTTCTTTCCTTCTTTTGTTGTTTCTTCCCCTTTGTTTTTTTGCTTTCCTTTTTACTTTCCTTCTTTGCCTGCTTCCATTTTTATTTCTTCTTTCCTTTCTCCTTTTCTCACTTTTTACCTTCTTTCTTTTTTCTTTTTTTTCTTTTTTACCTTTGTTCCTTTTTCTTTTTTCTTTCCTTCTATTCTTTTGACTTTCCTTCTTTCTTTCTTTCTTTCTTTCTTTCTTTCATTTTTTCCTTCTTTCTTTCTTTTTTGTTTCTTTTTTCTTTATTGCAATCTTTGTCAAGACTGAGACTAGCGGAAAATGCCAGCCAGATGGCTTTTTTAGGTCTGTGTTAGGCAAAACCTTTTGATTTTATTAATAGTATTTAAAACATAGTTACATATAGGAGTTTTGAGCCAGACTTCATCCATTAGTCTGTCATTGTGTTTTCTTCCGCCCACTTGAACATGTTTCAAGGGGCAATGTTAGCTGACTTCAGCCATTGACTGACTTCACTATGCGTTATGACATGGTGCCCTTTCACAAGGAGTACATCCACACACAAGGTAGTTCTCTTCTGTGACAAGTATACCATAGTAATGTGCAGTTTTTTTAGACAAGAAAAACGCTTTTGCCTTTAGCCATTGTTTCTTTTTTTTTTTATTTAATGACTGCCCAGTATGTTCCTAAACAATATAGGGGCATATTATCAAGGGCTTTATCGCCGATTTAGCGGCACTTTTTGCCGCTAAATCGGCGATATTTTTAACGCCCTATTAGCAAGCTGTCGCTAACAGGCGTTACCGACAGCTTTCAGGCGTTAGAGGCCGGGAATTACATTGCCTTGCATGTCAGCGATATTTATCGCTAATGACATGCAAGGTAGGCGTTCCCACTAAAAGCGACTGTAAACAGTCGCTAACACCACTAACCCCTATTATCAAGGCAGGCGAAGCGATAAAATAAACCGCGCTAAGCGCATTTATCGCTAGATTTTAACACCTGCTACTGACTATGACTTACCTGTTTAAGGTATAGGAGGTGGATTCTAATGCTGAATCCACCTTAGCGTTAATGCAAGAATATCGCTGGTTTTCCAGCGATATTCTCGCATTTTGCCGCTATCGCTGGAAATATTATCGCTATGGAGATAAACCTTACTAATAGGGTGTTATCTCAGCGATATTTTCCAGCGATAGGCGGCGTTAACAGGATTCGCGCTAAGCGCGTTTAGCGATAAATATCGCTATTCCTTGCTAATATGCCCCATAGTTTTGCAAAAACCATGACAAAACAAAACAAGTATTGCCTAAAGGCTGTAGGCCAATGCCAGACCTCATAGCTTTGCCAATGTTTTTTTACTATGAGGCCACCACACACCCCATTGTGACATCAGATCTTCCTATCCTCATTGGCCAGTCTCTATTGTTCAAAGACGACCCCTGCTCATTCTCCTGCAAGACATTCCGAGCACCGCTTTTGAACCCCCCAGAACGGCCATAAAGGGTCAAAACTTAAAAGCCATTTGTCATGTTTTCCATATTAACCAAAACCTCTTGTGTAGGTGGGTTATGTCTGTTGATCGGATAGTCTGACAAAATGTATGCGCTTCCAGTATGATGTATAGTGCTGAGCAGCCAATTCAAAAAAGACATGACGAATTGCTCTGAAGAAAAGCAGTGAAAGTGCCACGAGACGGCCAATGTCTCGCTCGATAACCCTCCATTAATGCACTGCCATGTAACCGCAGAGTCAGAGATGAGACGGCCCCTACTTCAATGCAGTGAAGACGCTGCATCAAGGCGCATTCTATTTCACCAGCACAGTTAGTCATCTCGCGATAAAGGAACCTGCTGTCAGGAAATACCCCGAATTCATGTTAGGCCAAAGCACCACATGAGATTTGACATGGGATTAAAAATAGAGAATAATTGAAAGTCAGCCGTTTTTTTTCTGCGAAACATGCCTTCTTGCTGGTTATTTTTTGTTCTGAACTTGAGTGTTCAGGGCTCCCCTAAAGAAAGCTGTAGGTGTGCAAGCAGTCTAGTGTAATAAAAACATTTAAAAATGCACATAAACACCTGCAGAAGAACATTGGGTTCGGCCTCTTCATCCACTGGTCGAATCTCGTTCATGTATTGCTTATATTATATGCAATGGTTATTTTCTTAATTTTTAATTTTTTGTTTTTAGAAACTACAAAAAATGACCATTGAAAAAACAGGCACTGGACTAGCTGTTGTTCATTTTCTAGTAGAAGCACTTCCACAAAAAAAATGTGCTTCCACTAAAAATATCAAGGACCAGTTGCAGCTTGGCTATTGCAGTCTTGTTAAAATCCAAGTATAGCACATTGCGGCAGTCCAGCCTAGAAGAAATCAGTGCCAGAGCCACTTTCCTACACGCCGGAATAAGGATGTTAGGAAACACATTCCTGAGAGTCCTGATCGTCCATAAAAAGGTTGAAACCGTTCAATTGACCTGATTGACAAATGACAGGTTTTATCTACCAGAACTCTGAGGTTTTTTGTGGAGTCTGTGGGAGTGGGTAATGTACCCAGCCTATCTGGCCACCAGGACTTGGTCCAAATGGATGGGTGACTACCGAAGATCAAGACCTCCGTCTTGTCTCCGTTGAGTCTGAGATAGTTTTTTCCCATCCAGATGGCCACTGCCTGCATGCAGTTCTTAAAGTTGGTGGCAGTCGCCTCCATATCTTTGGTAATTGACATGATTATTTGCATGTTATCCACATAAGATAAAGCCTCTAGCCTGAAAGACCTAATGAGCTTAGCCAGTGGGAAAACATAAAGATTGAATCATCTAGGGCTTAAGGAGGAGCCCTGAGGAACCCCACATGGCAAGCTGATGGACTCAGAGCAGACTTGATCCACCATTACCGTCTCTCACCTGTCACTGAGAAAGGATATTAAGAGCTTCAATGCTAACTCTTTGACCCCCAGATTCTGCAGCCGACCCACAAGCAGAGTTGGAGAGATGTGTCAAAGGCTGCAGACAAATCTAAATGGATCAGTGCCGCAGCCCGACCGGCATCAACCATGGTTCGGATGTCATTCACTGCTGACACCAATGCGATTTCGGTCCCATGGTCACTCCTGAAGCCAAACCGTGAAGCTTCAAGCAGCTCATGCTGTTTCAAATAGGCCATCAACTGGGATATTAGGCGCTTTTACAGGATTTTAGCAGGAGAAGGTAGCAAGGAAATAGGTCAATAGTTTTTTAACTCAGTGGGGTCCAAATTTGGTTTTTTAAGTAATTGCTTAACAGACAGTTTTTTCCACAATTGTGCTTAATGTCGTGACATGATAGCTTTGTGAAGGGTAGCTGTAAGATGTAAGGCTATGGTATTGACTCCAAGGTGCACTATTTTGGATGGGGGGGAGCAGGATTTTAAAGGAGTGCCGGATTACATGCCAAGAAGATAAGACTCTGTCTGTTCAAGATATCATAATCTCTGGTAAACATTCTCAGGAAGGATATCCCTTTGGAAAAGAATAGGCGGCTCTGAATTAAGGCAATCAAGTTTGTTCTAAATATTCATGGTTTTATTCTGAAAAAAAGCTCGCCATTTGATTACAGAAGTTCGGGGAGCCTTCTATACTGGGGGGGAGCTGAGGGTACAGAAAGCAGGTTAACTAGCTTGAAGAGGTCTCTAAAGGATTTGGCAGTTGCAAATGTGTTGGTACAATGGTAGAGCGATTTCTCTTCCTTAATGGCAGCTTTATAATCCACCAGAGTAGACTTATATAAGGCTCTTTCGTGTTGATCAAAACTCGTGTTGATCAAAACTTTTCTCGCAAGACCCATTCCTGACAATGAAAGGCCTGCCTTAAAAGTCTAAGGGGCATATTTCCAAGGGGTTATCGGCACCATAATGCCACTTTTTTGACGTTCTAGTAGCGGTAACCCCTTCGCCTTATTTACAAGGCGGCGTTAAGCCACTCAATGGGGCTTAACGCCGCCTTGTAAATAATGCCCCTATTCACTCAGCACTTAGCGTGAAAGGTGCAGGCAATGGGTGTTGCAGTAGGCATTACGCTGCAACAGCCATTGCTTTTTGACGCTGCTCCCCTTTTACAAAACTGGTGTAAATATGGGGCTGAGCCAAAAATTATACCAGGCTAAACCTGGTCTTAAACTGGAACAAGGAGGAAAAGGTATTAATTTCTCCTTGTTTTTGCTGTTTCTATGTATGCTGCATTCTGCAGAACACATAGAAATGCCCTATTACTTGCCAGTAATCTTCATTACTCTTGGTCCTGTTGTCCTCGTCTCATTCATGAAACAGTGAGATAATACTGTCTCATGACAGAGAAAAAGAATGAAGGAATGCTGGCCCTACCCCACCCCCTTCCCCTCCACCTGGGAGTAAACAAGTGTACCTATCCCAGCAATCCTCCTGAAATATCAAGCCTCAGATGAAAACCGGCAAGTCCGGGAGGGAGGGAGGGTAGTAATGAATGGGACGAGGACAACAGTACCAGGAGTAATGAAGATTATCGGTAAGTAATAGGGCCTTACCCACAGGTCCCTCCTTTCCTTGTCCCATTCATGAAACAGTGAGAATACCCAAGCAACCGCCGGAATTCATCAACAACAAACCACCAGGAAAAAACAAACTGGAAACCAAGTGATTTATTGAAAGCAGCAGAGAGAGAAAATTTAGGAGCACACAGCCCGCAGTACCCCCAAGCCAAAATTAGCATCATCCCCCAGCAGATTCTGTATCCGATAATGCCTCACAAAAGTATTAGAGGAAGCCCAAATAGCAGCCCTACAGATCTCGGACAGGGACACCCCCAGAAACTCAGCCCAGGAGGCTCTCACCCCCCGGGTAGACAATCCCTGAACACCCGCCGGAGGAGGGGCATCCAAAAAGAGAGTAAGCCAACATAATGACTTGCTTCAGCCAGAGACTAATGGAAGAAGAAGCCTTCTCCCCAAGAGAGGCCACCCCAAAGGAGACAAACAGTGAATCCGACTTCCGAAAGGAACTCGTACGATCAAGATAGACACGCAAAGCCCTGCAGACATCCAGTAAAGGCCAAGGGAGATCATCAGCAGACCCCTGAGCCCAAGGCAGGTAACAACAATTCCTGGGAACGATGGAACTGCCAAGGAACCTGTGAACAAAGGCCGAATCCAACCTTACGACCATCCCATCGTCTGAAAAAGACAAAAACAGCTCCCGAGCCATCAGAGCCCCCAATTCTCGAAGGCACCTAGCCAAAGTAATGGCCACAAGAAAGACAACTTTCAAAGTCAGAAACTTGATGTCCACCTCCGACAAAGGCTAAAATGGAGTAGCCACAAGAGCCCACAAAACCAGTGGCAGATACCAAAAAGGAAAAGATGTATGCACCACAGGGTGGGACAAAGAGAAACTCCGCAGCAAGCGAGAGACCAAATCCTCCACTACCAACAAATTCCCCCAAGGGGAACGCAAAGCCTTAATCGCGGCCCACTAAACCTGCACAGTGGAAACAGACAAACCCTTCTCAAAGCCCTCCCAGAGAAACTGCAGAACACTCCAGAGGGGAAAAATTCAGAACCCTACACCAGCGCTGGAAATTCCCCCAATGACGCCCATAGGATTTCAAAGTAGAAGGTTTGCAAGACTGCTGAAGGGCCAAGGCTAAATGCTCAGGGAAACCTCTCCGTCGCCATCCCTGCCTCTCAACTTCCACACCGACAGACAACATCAGAGACCACCACAGAGGAGACGGAAAGCAAGGGAGACACCAGGGACCCTGCACAGCCAACAGCTTCAGAGTGGGGAACCAAGACCGACGAGGCCAAAACGGAACCACCATCACCACCACCCGGGACTCCTGACTCAGGCGAGCCAAAAACCAGGGGATTAGTGCCAGTGTAGGAAAGGCATACAGGAGGCGTGAAGGCCAAAGAACGGACAGTGCATTCACCCCCCAAGCCCCCTCCTGCTGAACCGGGGCAGCTGGACATTGTGCCATGAAGCAAAGAGGTCAAGATAAGGAAGACCAAAATTCCTGCACACAAGCCGAGAAGCCACTGGAGTCAGAGACAGCTCATGGGAGGTGGGGAAAGACCTGCTGAGGGCATCCCCCACACCGTTGTCCACACCCTGAATGTGAACAGCTGAGAGAGCCAACAGATGCCTCTCTGCCCAACAAAACAACAAAATCACGACTGGATTCAGAGACTTGGACCTGGAACCCCCCTTGATGGTTCAGGTAGCCCACCGACACCATGTTGTCCGAACGGATAACCGCATTGCAACCCAACAACTGCCCGCAGAAACTCATCACAGCCCGGGACACCGCAGTTAACTCCCTCCAATTCGAGGTACGCCACCCCTTCTGAAGGGACCAACGACCCTGAAGAGACCTGGACTCCAAAGACGCCCCCACCCGAAGGCACTGGCATCCGTTGTCAGAATTGCCGGTAGGAAGGACTGCAATGGTAGACCTTGAGAAAGATGGTCCGACAACGTCCACCAGCGCAGAGCAGGAAGGAGGGAAGGAGACACCAGAAGAACCAGATTGCGTGACGACGGATTCCAACGGGCCAGCAGATATAACCACAGAGGTCTGAGATGAAACCAAGCCCATGCCACCGTAAACAGGGTCGCCGCCATGAGACCCAGAAGCCGTAACCATAGACGGACCAAAAAGGAGCCCCCCGTCAAGAACCGCTGAGCAAGTGAACACAAAGTCACCGCTCAAAAAACAGGCAGGAACACCCTGTTTAAATCGGTGCAAAAGCGCACCCCGAAGAAAGTCAAGTCCTGTGAGGGCACCAATTGACATTTGGGAAGATTCAGAAGAAACCCATGAAGTCGCAACGCAGAAGACATCACCTCCCGAACCACCACCAGCTGATTGCGAGAGGGAGCATGGAACAACCAATCATCCAGGTTTGGGTAAACGAGGACCCCCTGATGCAAGGAAGCCACCAGCGGTACCACCACCTTGGTGAACACATGCGGTGCAGACCTCAGGCCAAAAAGCAGGACTCAAAACTGGAAATGACATCCCTGAAGGCAAAGCCTCAGGTACTGACGAGAGCTGGGCTAAACTGGGACATGATAGTACGCGGAGATTGAGGGTGCCCAAGAAATGACCTAGGAGCACCAACGGAAGCACCCGCTGAAGAGTCTCTATCGGGAAGGGCAGATGAACAATAAACTTGTTTAGAGCCTTCAAGTCAAGGACCAAACAGAACCCCCCAGTCACCTTGGGAACCAGGAAATCAGAGAGTAAGAACCCCTCCCCATCTCCACAGGAGGAATGACCTGAGTCGCCCCCTTCCACAAGAGAGACTCAACCCCTAGAGACAACTCTGACCACTTGACCCGACAGGATGACCAAGGAGTCGGACGAATCCCTGAATCTGGAGAAGGCTCTGAAAATTCGATTCGATACCCCTGACAATCAATGTCCAGAACCCACGCATCGGAACAGACTGCAGCCATGCTGGGAGAAATAACTGTAGCCGCCCTCCTATCATTAATCCGGGAGCCCCGGCCATATAGTCAGGAATGGGGTTTGGGGGGAATTTAACTTACCTATCCCGACCCGAAGAGAACCTCCCGTGACCCCTGGAAAACTGCAGATGAGAAGGAGGGTGAAAAAAAGATTTAGGTTTGGAAGAAGGAGTCGCAGCGGAGGGCTGCTAGAAGGAAGAAGAGTGCTTTTTCTCTTTAAACAATTTATGCAATTTGCCCTCCAATTCTTCCCCAAACATCATAGTCCCCTGAAAAGGTAAGCGCAAGGCGCAAGCCTTTTGAGCAGAATCAGTCTTCCAGGCCTTCAACACCAGATTGCGACGGGCCGCCACACCTGAACCACCGGAAAGGGCCGATGCTCTCACCACATCAAAGGACACATCCGAAAGGAACTCCACCTGCCGCTCGATGTGCTCCAAAAGCCCAGAACAGTCTGAAGTGTCATCCAATGACTGATGCAGAGCCTTGATAACAGAGATCAGGGACTGAGTGACGTAAGTGCCATAAACACCTGCCTGCAAAGCCAGATGAGACCCAGAGAACACCTTCCGGAGGGAAGCATTCACCTTCTTATCCACTGGGTCTCTGATCACTGCATCCTCAGCTAAGGAAGTCTGCCCCACAAGGCTAGCCACAAAGGAATCAATCAGAATAGAATCCGGCAATTCCTTGGACATGTCCTGAAGCGGATAAAGCTTAGCAATAAACCTAGGAAGCAAAATACAATCCGGATCCTTCCACTCCCTCTTCAGAACCTCACGGATGTAGGGATGGACGGGCACATCCACTGCAGCTGAACTTTGAAACTGCCACAGCAATGAACCACCAGAGGTGCTGGGCGCTTCATCATCCGGAAAACCCATGTTGGACTTGACATGCTTAAGCAACTCAGGTAACATGTCTTTGTCAATATATTTTCCTTTATGCTCAGAACCCCCAGCCATTCCTCCTCGGAATCAGAAGACTGAGATGAATGCAGAGGAAGGGGACCCTTGGAACGAGGCCCACCCCCATCTCATGCAGGATTTCCTTAATAAACTGCTTGATCCGATCATCATCCCCCTCCCTGCGGCATTTAGATCGTGCCAGAGAAGGGTAGGAAGAAGAGTCGGAAGATGATGAAGAGGATCGCTCCACATGTTTGCATTTCCTACAATGCCTCCCCATTCTAACACTGGTAGGAGTCACTAACAGACCACCAACCAGCAAAGTCTCCACACAGCCGTGGGCCACAGGAGAAAGGTAGCAGGAACACCAAACCCTCCTCTGGCCAGTTCCACAGTAGGCCAAGCCGTAGCAGCAGGTACACACTCGTACT
Organism: Calotriton arnoldi; assembly: GCA_963921515.1. Taxonomy (NCBI): domain Eukaryota; kingdom Metazoa; phylum Chordata; class Amphibia; order Caudata; family Salamandridae; genus Calotriton; species Calotriton arnoldi. Next base: position 261,274 of record CAWUFW010000522.1, read on the forward strand.
GGTCCGCGGAAGGCGCTTAATACAGCCAAAGCTGCCCGAGACAACTCCCAAGAAATTGGCACCGTTGAAAATAAATCAAGGGAAATGAGAAAAAACACAACACAAGAATTCCAACCGCTTCATAACAATCCCATAACCGCTATGCGGTACTTACAATTTAAGCCGGTCCTGACGAGCTCCTCTCTGCCAACCGGCACTCCAATGCCTGCCTTCCTGGCCAGCCTCCCTGCCGGAAGTCAGGCAGCGAGACCTGGAAGAACAAACGTGTCTCGCCAGATACGCTGCGCCTCCCAGCATGCCTGGCAACCCAGGAGGCACAGGCCGAAATCTCCCGCAGTCAACATCAGCAAACCTCGGAGGAATCCACCTGTCTCCCCCCAAGCCCGGCAGGGAAGGAGACGGGAAATCGCCACAACGCCCCCACCGCCCAGCAGTGGAGCACATAAGTATTCACGAGCTCCTCCGCTCCTGCACCTCGTCCCATTCTGTCGAAAGACAGAAAAAAAGAACAGGAGGAATGCTGGGATCGGTACACTTTGGACTCCCAGGAGGAGGGCGTGGGGTAGGGCCAGCATTTCTTCGTTCTTTTTTCTGTCATGAGATAGTATTATCTCACTGTTTCATGAATGGGACGAGGACAAGAGGAACCTGGGAGTAATAGCAAATCACCATCAGTGATTGTTCATGTGCAGGAAGGTGCCCCTTCCTGCACATAAACAATCATTAGAAAATGGCGAGTTGCAACTTCTATACGTGCTGCATTCTGAAGCACACATAAAGTTACAAATTGCCATTAGTGATTGTTTATGTGCAGAAAGGGTTACCTTCCTGCACATGAACAACCATTCCCTGCAGCGCAGGTACCCTTGCACTATGTATGATGCAAGGGTACCTGCACTGGCGCTAGGCAGCTAAATTTAGCGCTAGGGGAAACGCAGGGGTGCGCGGTATTATTGTAAATACGGCACATCCCTGCATTTTCAGAATGGCGGAACATGGCATTACCAATTGTGAACTCAACTGTTGCTAACTATGGGGGTGATTACGATGGCGTAACAATCGCCATCGCCGTGCCGGCGGTGGCGACCATCACGTCATAGTAACGTGATTTACCCACCGCCATATCACGATGGCGGTGGGTATTGCCGCTTTTCCGCCGGTCGGCAATCGTTACGATTGCCGGCCGGGCAGAGCTAGGGCACATATATGGTGGCGGTGCCTGGCAGGCACCGCCAGCCATATTATGATGTTTGGTTTTCAAGGCCTTTCCATGGCGGCGATGCCGCGATGGAAAGGCTGGTGGTGATTTGATTTAGGGGCCCGTTGCGGGCCCCCGGGGGGGGGTGGAGGGTGCACTTGGGGGGTACCTATGGTACCCCCCTACATGTCCATGCACAACGTGGCAGGCACCGCGAGGTGCCTGCCACGTTGTGCATGGAAATGCACAACATGGCATTTTCCTATTGCGGCGGGTGCTGCAGCCAGCAGCACCCGCCGCAATGTTAAATGCCAGATGCGACCGCCCCGGTGGCGGTCGCATCATAATTTGGGTGGCGGGACCGCCGCCTGACAGGCGGGCGGTCCCGTTACCACTAGGATGGCGGGCGGACTAAAGTCCGCCCGCCATCCTAATCAGCCCCTATGTGTCCTCATGATCAGTATAGTTACAGTTATTAGGAGTGAGAGAAAAGGCTTCTTTACTAAGCCTTTTCCAATTTCTTTTAGATGTTATGTTGTTCCCGCAGATAGGGGTCTCCTGAGTATTAGGCCATGAGAGAGAGAAGGGAACAGCATAATGATCGGACCAGGAAAGGGGTAATGCATCAGAGACCTTAAGGCGAGAGTCATTGGAGAAGATGCCATCCAATGTATGGCCTGCTCCATGAGTTGGTCTCATGACCAGTTGTGGAAGTCCACAGCTTGTCAGAATGTCCTTAAAAGCTCGGGAGTCATTGCACATGCCGTTTTCCAAATGGAAATTGAAGTCACCGAAGAAAGTGAAGTTATGCTTTCCCAGGTATGGTTACGTTAGGTGAGCAAACTCTGTTATGAAGACCGACATGGGTCCAGGCAGTCTGTAGGCTAGGACACGAGCTGGTAGGCAGTATTTTTGTATTTTTATAGAGAAATGGAGTGCTTCACAGGAGGGCCAAGATCTGAAAGGGTTGCATAAGGCGAGTATACTTGATTTTATATATAATTACCAACCCTCCCCCTGCCTGTCCTGTCATATTTGATAATTGTGTAACGCTCGAAACAAAAATAAACAAAGTGGAAGTATGTTTGCACCTTTTTTAACAGTGAAACGTAGTTCAGATCGTGAAAACATGGCTAATTCTCTGAAATTCAGACTTAGAGATATTTCTTAAGATTGTTATTATAATTTGGTTGGAGGAATAGGAGGTGTATTTTAAATTTTGTATTGAACAGCAGTACATCTGTTTTGAATAGGTTTAGTTTACACCCTTCTAAATCAGTGAAACTAAGGCGCATATTTACAAGCCCATAATGCCACTGGAGCATCACTTTTTCTAACACTCCGGTGGTGTTGCTCCATACCCCATATTTACAAGGTGGCGTTAAGCCACTTAATGTGGCTTAACACCACCTTGTAAATATTCCCCTTTACGCAGCAGTCTGCTGCTACAAAGGGGCAGGCAATGGGTGTTGCAGTTGGCGTTCAACCACAACACCCATTGCTTTTTGAAGCTGCCCCATATTTACAAGAATGGGGCAACTCCAAAAACTAAGGCCAGGTAAAACCTGGACTTAGGATGGCGATACAAGGAGAAAATTATAAATTTCACCTCGTATTTGCTTGTGCTGCATTCTGAAGCATTCTGAAGCACACACAGAAACCCCAAATCGCCTTTAAAGATAGTCTATGCGAGGGGGCGCTAGAGGGCGCACATCAAGATGGCCGCACCCTAGTGCTGCTCTGCCCGGCCGGGCTGCAAGCAACCTAATATCTGCCTTAAAAGCTATGCATCTGCTTTCAGAACTGGACTGGGAGGTGTGGTGCTGCTGCCCTGTGCTGAGTGGGAGCATGTTTGAAGATTTTTGCCTGCTATAACATCAAGAACATGGACGGTTACGCTGCTCGGCGGGCGCTCCCAAAATGGCGCCTGCAGTGTTTCCCTGAGCTAGGGCACTCCTACAGCGGCTGGCGGCTCGCGCTGTGTCTGGTCCCCGCGGCGTGCTGCATGGCGGGGCTTTAGCCTTGGGGCATCGGCTCGACTGCACTCCTTGGCCCCGGAGGTGGGAGCTCGGACACGGAGCACAGCGGCGGCGGGCAGCGGAAGCCGCCGACAACATCCCCGGCGTCCCTGAACTCCTGACGATGCATGGCTGCGGATCGTGGGCCCCATATATCTGGTTGCGGAGAGTGGGGTGCGGCGCCTGGTTGGGCCCGCGGCTGCGGAGGCGGGTGGGGGCCCAGTGCTGGCGCTGCGCTCTGCGAACTGCTGCTGGTCTTAGCGGGGCTGCGTGGTCTGGCGGGCCGCGTTCTGCATGAGCTATGCGGGATTGCACTGCTGCGACGCCTGCTGCTGTGGGGCTTGTAGCTGGTTGCGGACAGGTCGGCTCTACATCACCCTGGTGCACATGAGAATTGGTGATGTCTACTCTTCATGGAGCATAGCGGTGCTGTGGGAGTGGTGCCATTATAATGCTGGCAGTTTAAGACAGTGAGCTGCGTGACTTGAACTTTGCTTCCCTCTGCCGAATCTTGGCCTAATCCACCATTCTCTCCTGCATACATGGGGCGCTGCTGACTACGCTGTGGTCCAGGTCTGGGGGCAAATGTGAACTCTGCTCTTGCGGCCAATTGTGGGCCATACATCCCCGGGCTTTTGATGATAAGCTCTTTCTCATTCTGCGCATAGCACGTGGCCCCTTCTCTACAAACCATACCAGTTTCGCCAGGAGACTCTCTGGGACACCTCTTCCTCGGTCTGCATTCCACCCTCAAGTGTAGGTGCACACTACCCACAGCCATCATGGGGAGGACTGACAAGTCACAGCCTCGCCTCACGTTTGAGGCGCGTAAGCCCTCCAAGTCCTCACAAAAGGCCGCCTTGGACTCGGAGGCGGACGCCCTTGGAGACAGTCCCCCTACATTAGAAACTACTTTACTGGCGATGCAGCGTAGCCTTCAATCCATACAGGGGACGATGGAGGCTGTGAACCATCGTCTGGATCACTTATCTGCACAACTTGAAAAACAAAATGCTCGCATGGGGGAAGTTGAACAGCGAGTTTCAGCTACAGAGGATGGCCTAAGTGAGGTGACAGGCAAAACGCTTAAAATGGAGAAGGTGTTGTCCCTTATCCAAGCCAAGAATGAAGATTTAGAAGCGCGGTCCCGGCGCAACAACATCAGACTGACTGGGCTGCCGGAATCCACCAATGTGGGGAGAATGGAACAATATATAGAGACCCTCATTAAAGATATTTTCGGCACTGAGCATCTATCTCACATGTTTATTGTTGAGCGTGCGCATCGCTCACTTGCAGCGCGACCACCTCCTGGCGCCGCTCCCCGTCCTATCATAGCAAGACTATTAAACTACAGGGACCGGGACACTGTTTTGCGTCTTGCCAGGGACAAAGGGTCTATTGAGTACCAGGGCAATACTTTATCTTTCTTCCCCGATTTCACAGTCGCTGTGCAATCCGCTAGAAGGGAGTTTAGTGCTGTGAAGAAATTCCTACAATCAGAGGAAGTACCCTATGCCATGCTGTATCCCGCACGTCTGCGGATAGGGCCGGATGGCGATTGCAAGATTTTTTCAAATCCCAAAGCTGCGATGGAACATGCAAAACAGCTGAAGCGCAGGCGACGTGCAACGAACACACCTCCTGATGAGGAAGATTGAATTACGAAGTTGCTAATTGCTGTTTTCTTTAGTTTTTGTCAATCTCTGGTACTCACTCAGGGATGTAAAATGTGCAGGTCAATGTATCTGTGAATGCTTATTGGTGGGCTTATTCCACTTCAGGAAGCTATTATGTCCTCGTTCTATTGCAGGATGTTAAGGCACAGTTTTACCTTTTAGGCACAGGATTTAGACCTGCTCGGCCACCTCTCACTAGATGGGAGGCTAGTTGCACTCTGCGGCCCCCCCATATGGGTGTACCCCAAATGCACAGTTGCTTTATTTGTTCTTGTTGGGGTGGGTTTCACATAATTGGGATGGCTTTGGCACTGTTGGGGATGCTGAAGTGGGTGGGGGGTTGGGTTTGGGGGGGTGGAATGGGTGGACTACTGCTGTATACTTTCATGCCTTCATCGTCATGATCAATGGTAGTATTTTTTGCATATCAGACATGATGCAGAGCGTTGGTATCTCTCTGATGTTGAATGTTCGGTATGAGTGGTGTAGTTAAGTTTGTCACTTGGAATGTGCGTGGACTCAACTGACCGAAAAAGATCAGGTCAGTCTTTGCTCACTTGGACAGACTGGGGGTGCAGGTAGCCCTACTCCAGGAGATGCATCTCACTAAGGCCTCGGCGCAAAAAATAGGTACGCGGTGGGCTGCTACAAAAGTTGAGTCCTCGTACTCCACTTATTCGAGGGGGGTGATGATATTAATAAAAAAAGGGGTGGCCTTCACCTTGCTTAAGACGGATGCAGGGCGTGTAGTGATTGTGTATGGTCAGTTGGGGGGTAAGACTGTCTTGCTGGTTAATGTGTATGGGCCAAATATTGATGACCCGTCCTTCTTTTCGGATGTGTGGCGTCGCATCTCTGGGTTCCCACCGGCGGAGATAAATTGGGGGGGAGACTTCAATGTTTGCTTGGATATCACCTTGGATAGAGATGGCAGTAGCACAGGTAGGATTAAACAGGCAGCGGAGTCTATTCTTGGGATATTGGATGCGGGTCACTTGCTGGATGTCTGGCGACTTCCACATCCGAGGAGCCGTGAAAGTACATTCGTCTCCTCGGCTCATGGGACTTGGTCCCGTATCGATTACTGGCTTGTCTCTGAGGCCGTCTGCACCTGGGTTATGCACGTTGGACATATGCCCCGCACGCTTTCAGACCACTCTCCAGTGGTTCTTGACTTGCAGATACCCTTGTGTGAGAGGCCACCTTTTGCATGGAGACTGCAGCCCACTGAACTCGCGGACCCGGTTTTCAAACATACTATTGGCGACGCCATTCGCAATTTCTTTCATGAAAACGAGGGGTCGGTTGATAGCGCTGGCATGCTTTGGGAGGCGTTTAAAGTGACGATTCGGGGTGCTTGTATTGGAGCGCAGTCTGGAGTGTTGCGAGATCTCCGGCGCAGGTTAAATAAATTGGCATTTGAGATATCTACACTTGAGCGGGACTATGAAGTAAATCCCTCCCCGCATACGTTAGCCAAGATTAGAGATCTGGTCACTGACCATAATGAAACGGTTGATCAGGAACTGCAGCACCGTTCTCGTCGCACAACGGCTCGCTACTATGGGGAGGGGGACGTCCTAGTCGCTCACTCGCACAGAAGTTGTTGGAGCCCCGCAGTCAAGAGTGTATTAAGGAACTTGTGGATGGGGATGGGGTAACGCACTATTTGACTTCCAAACTTAGTGATATCATGTTAAGATTTTACACCGCGCTTTATGCAGCCAAAGAAGCCCCTCCGTCTGTGGAAATAGACTCCTACCTTGAAGACGTTGCGTTGGGGTGGCTTTCAAACACACACAGGGAATATTTAATGCAACCTTTTGATGAGGAAGACGTCAAACTTGCTATTATGTCGCTGCCCACCTGTAAAGCGGCTGGTATGGATGGATTCCCTAGCGAATTCTATAAAACGTATATGGATGATATCGCACCTAGGTTATTGGCTGTATTTGCGGAGGCTTATGACAAAGGGGAACTCCCGCCCACTCATAGAGAGGCTCTGCTGGTAACCTTGCTGAAACCAGATAAACCCCCAGATCGATGTGAATCTTATAGGCCTCTCTCAATTATAAACATTGATGCCAAAATCCTGGCAAAGATGGTTGCAACCCGGTTGCAACCACTGATCCCTCTATTAGTTTTACCTGACCAGTCCGGTTTTGTATCTGCGCGCTCTACTACACACAATCTACGTACCGTGTTCTCCACGCTACACTATTTTGATTCTGACTTTCAAGCGGTGGCTGTGCTGCTCGATGCAGCAAAGGCCTTTGATTCCCTCCACTGGGATTTCATGTTCACAGTTCTAGCACAAATGGGCCTCCCTCCGTTTTTTCTTCAATGGCTCTGGGTACTCTATACTGCGCCGGCCGCACGGGTGCGGGTTAATGGCTGGGTTTCCTCGGCGTTTCCTATAGAGAGGGGCACGCAGCAAGGATGCCCCTTGTCACCAATGCTTTTTTCACTGGCTCTGGAGACCCTGGCCTGTAAACTTAGACAGCTACATGCGGCGGCGGCATTAAGATTTAGGCAGCGACCGCTTGTGGTCTCCTTATATGCCGATGATATGCTTTAATACGTCCGAGAACCTGCTACCTTCTTGCCAGCTCTTCTGCGGGAATATGTGAAATTTGAGCGATATTCAGGCCTGGGTATTAATTGGTCAAAGTCAGTTGTGTTCCCACTGACAGCTGGTACTAAGGAGATAGACCTAGATTTTCCTCTGCAGTGGACGCAGGATCCGGTGCGGTATCTTGGGGTTTGGCTGCACAGAGACCCCGAAAGGGTGATCTCTGAAAACTATGGTCGGGCTATCACACGCATCGCTGAACAAGCGGAGCGGTGGGCGCGCTTGCCTCTCTCCCTTGCGGATTGACTTGCAGTTGTAAAAATGACCTTCTTACCGAAGCTTCTATATTTCTTCGTTAATATTCCAATTAAACTGAATATAGTGCTATTCCAGATGTTACAATCTGCAATTCTTACATTCGTATGGGGTGGGAAAAAACCTAGATGTAGTTGGGATGTATTAGTGCAACCGTTTGACTGTGGTGGGTTTGAAGCTTCTGAATTTCGATTATATTATTTATGCGCCCAGGCACAGTTTGCGCACTACTGGCATTATCCGCCATGATTTCTACCTCATCTCGCTATTGAATCCGATGCTGTCCGACCACTGCTTCTACAGGCAGCGACCCTCTCTGGGGGATCGGGAGGTCCCAGAACTGAGATTAACCCAGTGTTATGCACTGCTTGGGCCTGGAAGATGCTTGCCAAACGGGCGCGACTTCCATATATATATGCCCAGCGGTTACCACTAGCCTCACACCCAGACATTTCTGCTGCAAGGGAGATACCAGCCCTGCGGGAACTAGCAGCTGTAGGTATATCCCAGATGGGAGATCTTTACAAACAAGGTTGATTCAGGTCCTTGCAAGATGTACAAGGATCTACAGCTCGTGGATTCATGCTAGGCTTCACTTACGTTAGAGTACGGCAAGCTATTAAAACTATTTACCCAGATTACCCAGAGGAACCTGTTACTCTGCAAGCGTTGCAGGCTATGCTAGGGGTGGAGGAACGAAAAGGCCTCATCACTAAATTCTATAATGCCTCAATGCGTGAGCGGGAGGCTGGAGAGCAACCTTCTTATCGTAGAAGGTAGGACCTGTACTTACACTGGATGTGTGGAAAAATTGCTGTGCGCTAACCGGTCGCCTCACGGCGAATTGCAATATACAAATTATCCACTTTAAATATTTGCACCAATTTTATTATACCCCATTGCAACTTCGTAAGTACGGTCTGCGTGAGTCTGCTAATTGTGTGCGGTGTGGGCAGGCTGATGCTGATTTCTTACATATGTCTTGGAAATGTGCTGGAATCTCTGCTTTCTGGTCCAAGGTTACAAATATTCTCACTGATATTGTGTTGGAACCGGTACATTGCACGCCAGAACTCTGCCTGCTTGGTTATGTGAAAAATTTAAAGCCATGCAATCGGCGGATAACCGCAATTTCCACTTTGTTTGCAAAAAAGGTCTGTAGCACTTTGTTGGGGGGCAAAAACCATTCCAACAGTAAAAAATTGGATTCGAGACTTGCTTTATTGCAGGGACAGATTAGAGATATACGCTGAGGAGTTGCCTGAAACCTCACGCCCCAGAGATTTCTGGGCACCCCTAACTGCATGTTTGCTCACTCAGCCGGACTTGACATGAACGGTCTGTACTGTACTCTTACTGTCTGGTGGAAGATAATTCCTCACGATGCAGGGCCGCGCCACGAATGTTTACTGACCACCTACTCATACCTGTTTCTGATATCTATTATACTTCCAATATATGATGCACTGTAGTCTACCATGTTGGGGGGTGGGTTGGGGGTTTGTTTATCTGTTTTTTCGGCATGATTATCCAAATTGCATATATATGTATGTCTATATGCCTATTGAATCAATAAACAAAAAAAACAAAAAAAAGAGAGAGTCTATGTACAGGAAAGTGTCCCTTCTTGCACAGAAACAATCACCCCTGCAGCCCAGGCACCCTTGCAACATGGCACAAGGGTGCCTGCGCTGGCGCTATAGGCTTATTTAGCACAAGCGCTAGGGTAAACGCAGGGTGAACCGTATTTTTGTTAATACTGTGCATCTCTGCGTTTTGAAAATTTCAGAGGGTGGAATTGACAAATTTGGCGTTACACCACACTCTGACATTTTCTTGAACATATCCCCCTTGTTATCAAATCCTAGGCAAGTTAAATATTTCACTGTTGAGCCTGTCGCTATAGTACCTAATTATCAGCATACAATTTTAGTCTAGGTGCCACTGAGAAAATGAATTTTAATTTTGGACTAGGTCAGAGTGAGATTGGGAGCGGCTCTATGAACAGAGCCAAACTTATTGGTGACAGTGGACACCCCTGGTGAATACCCCTAGTGACAGATATATTTTCTATCAGCTTATAATTTAACACCAAACAAGCCGAGGATTAGTATATATTGCAGCTATCAGCCTCAGCTGCAGTTTTGGGAAGCCCATTTTTCATGATACCTAATGCAAGAAATCCCAATTGAGAGGTCAAATGTTTTCTTTGCATCTAACAAAATAATGGCTGTCAAATTACCAGAAGTCAAATGAAAATCAATCGCTTCAACTACAAAATGGGTATTTGCATATAATTGTCAAAGGACCGCAAACTAATTTTAATCCAAATGCAGCAATTGGATCACTGACAAAATATCGAAGGTCAAAAAATCGACCTACAAAAATATCGGAGCAAGAATATTGATGTCAACAATATCGATATCCTATCTACAACATTGTAAGTACAAAAATATCGAGAAAAAAAATATCGGTGTCAAAAATATTGTTATCAAAAATATCGTTTTTTTTTTTGTTAAAAAAAATATGTAAAATAAACTAAATAATACTTATAAATAAAATAAACATAGTTAAAAATATTGTATAATGTTTAAAATTAATAAGTAACATATAATTTAATAAAACATTAATTAAACATATACATATAATATATAATATATATACTTACTTAATAATCCGTTTTAATAATTATTTTAATACATTATAAATTATTAAAAAATATTATAAATTACAAATACATCTATACACATAAAACAATAACATAAATAACAATTAAATAATTATGTATAACAAATTAAAAAAATTAAATTTACTTTTAATATTTTTAAAATTAATTATATACTACATTAACTAAAATAATACAAAAAATATTAAATAGCGGAGGGAATAAAACTACTATTGCAACTCCCAAAAAAACAACAGTAAGGGGCCGATTCCGATCTCGGCCGGTAGGGCACCGAATCGGATTCGGCTTAACCAGATCCGATTCGGAGCCCTCTTTCCCGACCGATTCGTACGTGCATCCGGGCGAGCGAGTACGATGCGAGCGCACGCGAATTCCCCGACCGACTCGTACGCCCGTCCCAACCGCACCGACCGACTCGCACGGATGCGCCTCGCACCGCGCAATGGAGACGTTCACCGGCCGGGCAAGTACGATGCGCGCCGCGAGCAGTCCAACCGACTCCCGCCGTCCGGCTCGAAGAAGCAGTCGGAGCCGCACTTTGGGTGTCCGTGTTGGACCCCCCTGTACGCGTAGCGGCGCGAGTCGCACACATGTACGGCGCGAGTCACTTCGCCGCGTACGCGCTGTAGGGGGCGCTCTTGTTCGCCTCGCACCCTTGAGTCAATGGGAGCCCGCGTACGAGTTGTACGACAGGCTCCCATTGACTTCAATGGGAGTCCGACCGAATCGAGTCCGATGGCATACGTGCGCATCGTACTCGTTCGGTCAGGCTGCTAGGGTCCGATTCGGTCGGAAATCTCTCCGGGTCCGGCTCGGTCGGAGAGATTTCCGGCCCGAATCGGAATCGGCCCCTAAGAAAAATGTTGGATAGCGTAGAGGTTAAAATTACTATTCCCACTGTAGAGAGTGCAACAGTAGAGAAAGTATTGGATAGCGTAGGGGTAAAAATTACTATTCCCACTCCAGGTAGTGCAACAGTAGGGAAAACGTTGGATAGCGAGAGGGTAAAAATTAATATTCCCACTCCAGTGAGTGCAACCGTAGGGAAAGTGTTGGATAGCGTAAGGGTAAAAATTACTATTCCCACTCCAGTGAGTGCAACAGTAGGGAAAGTGTTGGATAGCGTAGGGGTAAAAATTACTATTCCAACTCCAGGGAGTGCAACAGTAGGGAAAGTGTTGGATAGCGTAGGGGTAGAAATTACTATTCCCACTCCAGGGAGTGCAACAGTAGGGAAAGCATTGGATAGCGTGAGGGTAAAAATTACTATTCCCACTCCAGTGAGTGCAATAGTAGGGAAAGTGTTGGATAGCGTAGGGGTAAAAATTACTATTCCAACTCCAGAGAGTGCAACAGTAGGGAAAGTGATGGATAGCGTAGGGGTAAAAATTACTATTCCAACTCCAGAGAGTGCAACAGTAGGGAAAGTGTTGGGTAGCGTAGAAGTTACAAATAACATACTTATAAATAAAATATTTTTTAAAATAATTAATGAATTATTAAATAACTCTAAACTATTTACCAATACCAATAAATAATTATTAAAAACATAATTACCAATAGAAAATGTATTAACAATAAATTAATAATAAATACCAATAAATAATAATTAATAAATATTAATTACTAAATAATAAATATTGAACAATAAAATATTTTTAATAACAAAAAACATATAAATTATTAAAACTTAGGGGCCCATTACGATACCCGGCGTAAATAAATCCGCCAGGCATGGAAGCGGCAAAAATCCGCCCGCACACACCGCCTGAACACCGACCACGCCATTACGATTACACAAACCGAAAACCGCCATCGGCGGAAAAAGCACACAAAATACCGCCCGCCAACGTCCGAGTCGGAGTCAAACCGCCCGCCACGGACGGAAACACGCACGACAACACAAAACCGCCCGCCCTCACGGCCGACACACCGCACGTGACATTACGATCGCACCGACATGAGCGCGGAAAACCACAAATATACCGCCCGCCAGCGCAAACAACGCCGATGAGAATCGACACGGCAGAAGCCATGGCGCCAACGTACCTGCACAGAAACCATCCGCACACAAAACCAATAGCACACAACATGGCCAACAAGTCCACACAGCAAGGCACGCACAAATACACAAGCACAGTACACATCCCGAAAACACCCCCCGGACAAACAAAAAATACAAAGGCCAGAACCCCAGACACAACACACCTGAAAACAACAGACCATGAGGACACACCCACATAGGTGAGTACAAAAGCAGCACTCCCACAGACCACAACCCCTTGCTACATTGCAAACCAGAGAGGAGAGGAGAGGACACAGTGACACAGCAAGGACAGCAGCACACCACAGAAACGCACACATCACAACCACCACCACCACCACCACCACCACCACCACCACCACCACCACCAAACACCGGCACCACAAACCCCTGCACATTACACAACACACACCGCACCAGCACCACAAACACCATGGCACCACAAAGAATGCCCAAGTTCACGCCCATGGAGCTGACGGTCATGGTCGACGAGATCATCAAGGTGTACCCACAAATCTATGGGAACATGGTCCAGCACACACCACTAGCCACCAGAAACAGAATGTGGAACCGGATCGTAGACCAGGTCAATGCAGTCGGGACCCTGCCCAGGAACAGAGTCGAAATTAACAAACGTTGGAATGACGTAAAGAGCCTGGTCAAGAAGAAGGAGGGCAAAAACAGAGAGCTGGCTGCCGTCACTGGCGGAGGGAATCCCGCGCTCTTTAAGACCTTCAAAGCGTGGGAGGAGAAGGTGCGAGTCGTAATACATCCGGAGATCCTCGCCGGATTAGCAGGGGAGTGGAGGCTGGTAAGTACAAACTAATGTATACCAGCACACCGCTATGTACTCACATGCGCAACTACCATGCCACAGCTCCCAGGGACAAACACCCCCATGTCCAGCACACAATACACAACACATCACACACACATGCAACAGACACTACCACACACAGCCCAAACCGAACAACTGTAAGATGCGTGGGGACATGTGTACACTAAGCCAGCCACGTAACCACCAACAGGTCCCCAAATATGCCAGAAGCGCCACAACGAGCACCCACCACACCCATTTGTCCGCCACAGCTGCACTAACCGACAAGTAACAGGTAAGTGGCAGGAACACAAAGTGCAGTGGGTGGGACGGTGGACAGCCCAAGTACAACACACACCAGGCCCCAGTCCCACAGCACAGCAAGGAGGAGCATCCCCCACACCCCACAGCCACGTGTCAGCCACCGCAGTGCACAACGACAGCCGAAAGGCAGACATCACGGTCCACAGCAATCGGTGTCAGTGGGTGTCCAGCCACCCCACGACCCACAACACCCCCCACCCCCACAGACCTGCAACATGGAGCACCCCACGCTTAGAGCCATGTGGCATCCAGTACAGTGCACGCACGAACAACTTGCAGGTGGGAAACTGGACAGGGCTGGATTACTGGAGGCATGAGGACCATAACACGACCAACACATGGGACATGTCACGTAGCAGACGAACACGCAGCACCGCCCACCGTCACGAACAAGTGAACAATGTGCACACGGACATGAACAACAGACTCACACCCCACATGACCCATCACAGACATAGCAACACCCAAGGAGCCACGTCTGCATGCACAAGCCACACTGAATATAGTCCCACACGGCAGCCACTGTGCAACTCATCACACACAACCGAAACACCATTGAAGTCCTGTCCATGTAGCCCCTACTGCCTGTCAACCACACACCCCACAACTACGCCTATGTAAGACAAACAACACTAGACGCAACAGAGCGGAACAACATAAATGCACACGAACACCACTGAACCCATCAAACTCACAGACACACCATGCACATACAACATACCATCCATCCCATCCGTCAGCCCCAGTCTCATGAAAGGCATGTCATCCGCACAGCTGCCACACATACAGCAGTCACGCTAAGACACATGCCCATGACCAACCATGTGCCAGAAGTCAATTAAGCGCACGACACACTGTGAGCAACAACACACAACATGGGCCACACCCCCCCGAGCACTGCAGTGATGCACATGGCACAGGGCAGCACGCACACCAAGGAGATGGGACAACTGCAATACGTTGGCTGGCACACAACTATCACTCACTCATAACGATGCGTCCAATGCCATGTCCAGTAATCACAACAGACAGCAAATATGCAGGCCATGTCAAGCATGCACACACCTCAAACCATGCACTGTCATGCTGCCACAACACATGTCACGTTCGGCACCCATGGCTCACAGCATGTACCCCAAAAGCATATCCCCTCCCAAATGCGAATCTGGGGCATGGCCCCCATGTTGCCATATGTGTTCCTAAGCTGCTCCATTTGAACCCCAAAAGCATATCCCCTCCCAAATGCGAATCTGGGGCATGGCCCCCATGTTGCCATATGCGTTCCTAAGCGCTCCATTTGAACCCCAAAAGCATATCCCCTCCCAAATGCGAATCTGGGGCATGGCCCCCATGTTGCCATATGCGTTCCTAAGCGTTCCATTTGAACCCCAAAAGCACATCCCCTCCCAAATGCGAATCTGGGGCATGGCCCCCATGTTGCCATATGCGTTCCTAAGCGTTCCATTTGAACCCCAAAAGCATATCCCCTCCCAAATGTGAATCTGGGGCATGGCCCCCATGTTGCCATATGCGTTCCTAAGCGTTCCATTTGAACCCCAAAAGCAAAGTACAAACCAGACCCAGGATGGGCCAGGAGCCCGCATACACCAGAGTCACAATAAGTAGGGGCACAGCAACACACCCATCGGCATGGCCAATCCGTCCCATGCCACATGTGCACAGCACACAGTCCCATTGCCAAGCACACACAACTACAGATGCTACAGCCACACACACGCCTCCGGGAAACCCATGTACGAGATTGCACGAACTGTCAATGTCAGACGACAAATACATACTTCGCCAGGTGCAACACAATAACAAATCTCATTCTCTCCACAGGTGACGAACTGCTGGATGCTGGGGATGGAGCCAGCAGCCAGCACAGCCAGCCTACAAGCCCCCAACGAGGACACACGGATCTGGAGGATCTGTCCTCCTCTTCGGACACGGACCACCAAGCAGGCCCATCTGGTGTGGCAGGGCCCAGCCGCTCCCCAGGACCCCTCCTACCCACCAACCCATCATCCAGGGCTGCTGAACATTCCCAGCCCCCTGCTGCCACTGTCGTTGCGGCCACACCCACGGTCATTGTGGCCACTACCACTGCCGCAACCGCCACCATCGCTGCACCGACCACCACCGCCGCCACCACCGCCACGTCTTCGCTGGCACCAGCCCCAGCGCAGGTGGTGGCCCGGACGACTGGATCCACCCTGGGAGCCACAGCGAGGACCGTGGTGAGCAATGTGGCTAGTGGGCAGGCCGGTGGCAGCAGGACTGGTAGGAGGAGCAGGGTCAGGGAAACGCCAGCCTCCCCTGGGAGCCATGCCCTGCCTCACATGGCCAGAGTCCTTGGGGCCTATGAAGAGGCCCAAGGACAATGGGTCCGGTCTGCTTCAGACACGCGTGAGGTGCTGGGGGTGCAGAGGTCCATGGACGCCCGTATGGGCCAAATCGTGGACCTCATGGGACAGCTGGTGGTGGCGGTGAGGTCACAGCCAGGGACAGCAGCTCCCCTCCGCCACCACCTGCCGGGGCGCAGGGTGGAGCAGCAGTGTCCAGTTCCCCTGCGTCCACAGCCAGTGATCACACCTCAACCACCAGCATGTCGCAAGCAGGCACCCCCTCGCAAACGTGGAAGGGGCCGTCCGAAGTGGAAACAGATCTCCCGGGAGGACTTTGCACGCTCCAAACGCAAGTGAGGCAGCCAGCCAGCCTTCCGCCAGCCTTCCTTGACCAGCCACTGCATTGACTTGGACTACGATCCCACTCCACACAGCCATCTGGATGGCATGTGTGTGTTGGACTATGGACATAGAACCAGTGGGTACACCCTGATCATCACGCAGCCATGACCGACAGCTCATTGTCACTGCACGCACCACTTTTGTCATCACCTTACACACAATCACATGTCACAGTTTGTAATAAATGCACCTTTTTCACTAACTGCTGTTTGTGCCCTGTGTCTTATTTGTACGGAATACAACGGCCACCTTGGGCGGAAAGGCACCTGATGCGTGGCATGGCAATTGAATCCGGAGGGCCTGTAGGGACCTAGGGGTGGGAGACAGAACAGGAGCACATTCAATGAGTGTGTCACACACCCATCACACAGTACATGTCAACAACTACAAGCAATGTACACACATCGCACAGAGCAATAGGGCACAATGCCACAGCCACCAACAGTGGCATACTACCCTGGCCATGGAGCGTTGACACACAGCACGCAGTGAACAAACGGCCACCCTGACACAGCACACACACACCTGCACAGATACAGCCACATCAGCCGTCGTACATGGACACTCACCGTCAAGTGAAGTAGCGGGCGATGAGCTGCTGCCGCACATTACCAGCTTCCTCCTCTCCGCTGTCCTCCTCACTCGAGCTGTCCTGGTCTGCGGGCTGGGGCCCTGGTTGATCTCCGTCATCCACGATGAGGGGGATCTGCTTCCGAATGGCCAGATTGTGCAGCATGCAGCACGCCACCACTATCCGGCACACCTTCTGTGGGGAGTACGCCAGCGCACCCTCGGTGCGGTCCAGGCACCTGAACCTGGACTTGAGGAGGCCAAAGGTACGCTCGAACACACGTCTGGTCCTCCCATGTGCCTCATTGTAGCGATCGTCTGCTGGGGTGCGAGGATTCCTCAATGGACTGAGCAGCCATGCCCCATTCGGATACGCAGAGTCACCTGGGTGTGAGGGACACAGAGAACCGTTGCTAATCCAACTGGACAGGGGACAGCATCGCACAGCCAGCACGCTACACCACTCCACATACTCACCGACAATACAGGCACGATCCTGTTGCATATTGGACATCAGTCGTGGCAAGATGCTGTTGCGCATTATGTGTGCATCATGGGCCGAGCCTGGGAACTTTGCACACACGTGGGTGATCACCATGTCCGCAAGGCACACCACTTGCACATTCAGGGAGTGCGTGTGCTTCCTGTTGCGGTACAGGTGCTCAGTGGCCTGTGGTGGAACAAGGCCGACATGTGTGCAGTCAATGGCTCCAACGACGTGTGGGATTCTGCCAAGGGCATAGAATGCACCCTTCACTGCCGCCAATTCACGAGCCCTGGGGAAGCGGATGTACCTGTTCCGGTACAGCATCATGGCTGCCAGTACATCCCTCAGCACCTTGCTGAACATGGGCTGGGACATCCCTCCTCCAATGCCCACTGTGTGCTGGAATGACCCAGTGGCGAAGAAATGCATGGCGGCCATCACCTTAGCCGTGGGGGTGACAGCAGTCGGATACACCCTGCGGGGACGGAGATGGGGTTCTAACATGGCACACAGTCGATGCAGGGTTGGCCTGTCCAGCCGAAACTTCCTAATAACCTCTGTATCGTCCATGTCCGCCAGCAATTGGTATGGGCGGTCAATGTTCGGTCTCCGCCTAGGGACAATGGCAGAGGACACATGTCAATGCAACACGACACATAGCAATTTCGCATACACATCACTGACATGACTGAGCAAGCACATGAGCCACAGCCCAGCTGTCAAGCTGGGACGGCACGGCCACAATACACTTACACAGGTCTCCCAACAATGGCAATGGCTAGTGATACAAACCACTGCCATGTGCATGCACATGGGGATCTAGGCCCCAATGACTTGCGGGGCGTGCTGATGGGGACTGACTGCATATCCGTCAAGCGGCAACGCCACGGCAACATGAATGTCTGCTGAGCATGGAACTGCTTCCGCGGCTGGATGAGTATGGCACACGACGACAACGATGTGGGCACAGGCTGAGCGGCCAAAACAAGTGGGACCTGTGGCACGAGGGGATATGAGACAGTAGTAGGTGTCAGCACTGCACCCTATGTACAGCACTGTACGGATCACACCTCCCGAAACATTGACAGGTGTCCACATTGACAGCCCCATGCCAAGACGGCTGTGTGCTTGCAGTCACACGTCACAGGTGAGAGGTTACATTGCACGTGCCAGGTGGCAGACGTACATAGTGGGAGCTGGCATGTGTGTGCATGTGTCTCCTGTTCAGGTTCCACCAGATGGGCGCTGACTCTGTACTGACCATTGGACACAGCATGTTCCGTGGTAGGCTTGTGTGTGTGGGATGGTGGCACTGGATGTGCCTCCGTTGGGTGGGGGGCCATGCACAGGGCGGGTACGTCGATGATTGCGCATTGTTGGTCACGGTGGGTGCACCAACTAAGATGTGTTGCCCTGTGTTCAATTCCTATGTCCGCATGATGATGGACTGTAGATGTGGGCAGACTACACATTGGTCGATGTGCTGTCTATATGCATGTGCCTTCACACCAGGCACAGCTGCCCCTGCACATGTGACCCCTGCTGGACTCGCTGCTGGGTCTGTGGAGCTGATGCACCTTCTGCGCGTGGGGCGGACAGCTCTCCTCACTTCCCTCATTGCGCATGTCATGACTTTGCCGCAGGTGACATGGATCATGGAGGGCCCACATGTACGCGTGGGTAGGCTACACATGATTGTACACTGGTCGCCACCCCCAGTCAGTGTTTCGAATGGGAAGGTTGTCGTGCTGGTGGTATGTTCGATGTGGCGGATGGGCGGGCCTAGGTGCGGGCTTACATTCCGGACATGGGGGGTAGTTGGATTGGCGACTAGTTGCAGTACACACGGGACACGTCTCTTCCTTTCCACATCTGGGTCATCCCTTGTACTGACTGACAGTGATACAGTCATCTTCGCCCCAGCCCTCATGTCCTCCCCTCGCTCCCCCAATAGGCATGCTCACCTGCGAGGCTAGCGCTTGCACAGGCAGCCCCAAGCTCGCACCAGAGAGGGCAAGGAGTGTATGTGTGGGTCCAGTTGCACGAGTGGGCTGTCTCAGGGTATGATGTGTTGCGGGACGCCGTCCACCTGCGTGGTGCCCCAAATGGAGACCCGGCCTGCATGGACTATGCATCACAATCTTCGCCTTCCGGATCCGCCACCTGCGACACCCACTGGCTGTGGCTGCCCTTGCGGCCAGGCCACGTCCGTCTGTGACTGATGGCCCACACATTCACTCTTTGGCCTCTCTGGGGAGGGCTCGGGGGTGGTGGCGCACGCGCTTGCACCTAGTCGCAATGGCATGTGGCGTGGTTGGTATGATGGGCAATGGATGGGATGGTGCGAGCCACCTCCCGTGACGTCAGTGCTGCTCGTGCTGTGGTGCGTCCCCCTACACTTCCATGTGACTTGTGCCATGCTAGACGTTGAGGTTCTATTGCCTGCGTGATATGACCAGGAGGAGCGCGAGGAGACCTCTCACACACCATGCTCCACTGCCATCCCGTGCCCTGTATCGCCTGTGCGGATTGACTATGTTGGGGTTACACCTGGTCGACTGGGGCTGTGTGTGCCTTGTCAAGGGGCATGGCGGGCGCACAACAGGATCCAGCTTGTCCACAGAGGGTGGGCTGAGGTGCGCCTGGTACCACTTTGTACGTGTGCCCGGCTGCTGTGCACACACGTGTTCACTCCCCCGACAGGTGTCCTCTCACAATGCCCAGGGAAGCGGTGGTGTACTGTTCATGACCCCTCCCAACACGGCGTGCTCCAACTTGGCATGTGCGCATCTACCCGTCGCACCCACCCACCTGAGCACTGCGTCCATACGACTTCACACGACACATGTGTGTCTTCCACAGTAGTGCTACTCATTTGCGTTGACATCCAATACCAGTGGACTACATGGTCATGTCACGACTGCCGTGTACTTCACATACTCTCATCCTCTCTCATTCGTACTTGTGAAATGAGTCAGCGGAGACAGTTTTGGTTTCAAACATTATATTGTGTCTTCTGTCCTCTGTGATGCAGTATAGTGGACACTACTGGCAGCGGAATACATGTTGAGGATATACTGAGCATGATTGCAAATGGGATAGGGTGTGGGGTTACATGTGATTGGCTGTTGCATGTGGGATGTGGGCTTCAGAGTGACATCTGCTTGGCCAAGGCTGTGCTAATGTACATTTACGTATAGCCGCGGAGCTGCGGACTTTGACACAGACGGTATACATGTAGCCTACCAGACCGCTTGGCATCATGGGCACAGTCCATCTCAGTTCCATGTGACAGGTTTGCTGCGGTTGTTCCTCATGCACGCGTGCATGTGAGATGACATCAGGGCATGTGCTTGCGTGCATGCAGCGGCGTGCCACTTGTTGTTGCACTGTGGTGGTTACTGGACATGTCACAGTCACTGGGGTCGTGTTGTTGTTGTATGCACTTGTCGTCCATGCAAAGGTCCTGGTATGGGATTCCCGGGGCGGGGGTGGGAGGGGTGCAGCACCCACAGACTCCAGGCGACCTATTCATGTTCACTGAGCGGTGTGTGTGTCCATGTGCGCTGGATCCATGTCGTGTCCTGGTTGTTCGTGCAGTTCCGTCCATGTGGGTGCGATACACAGAGCCCATGCCACTGCCTCCCACGATGCATGCGGTGTTCCTGGATGTGATGGGGAACAGTGTGCATGTCCCGGTCATATCCGATGTCATGGCGATGTCGTTGATGGTGTGGTTACAGTTGCCAGTCGTTTGGTATGGCTGTTGTGGTGGTGACTGGCCAGTCCGTGCGGAAGCTAAGCATGGGTGCGGGGTTGGACATCATAGGTCACTCGGGGAACCTGCGTTGTGGTCCGACGAATTTACAGGTTGTCAGGTATGCGATGCCGTCCAGCAGGGCTTCCATGTCATTGGTGGTGTACATGTTTGCCAGCCAATGTAGCGGATGGTGGCTGTCAAGGTGTTGTTCGTAAGTTGTCCCTTGGAGGACCATGATGGGGCATGCTGGGTGACATTCGATGTAGCTGTTCTCGATGATCCGTCGTGTGGAGGCACAGTGGTCCCATTTCAGTGCGGGTGCGATGTTGGCCACATACGCCATGCCCCCATAGGCAGAGTAGGCCCTGTCGTGTGCGTCCAGAGGGAGGAGTAGTGGTAGCAGGTCCGCCTTCAGACATGCCGGGTTGGAGAGGCATATCTCGACGGGATGCTGGTAGGGACACCTCCGACAGTAGAAGACGGGCATGACGCAGCTGAACAATGTGATGCGGTAAGTCAGTCGGTAACTTACGTTCAGCAGGGACAGGAGATCGCATCCCAATGTATGGAACAGGTTGGTTTTGTACAGCTTGAGCTGTTCGGCGTAGTTGGGTAGGTGTGTTGCGGTTGCCATTTCGCAGCGGTTCGTTGAGGTGGCGTGCTCCGGCTGTGTGTGCAGTCTGCAATGTGCACGCTCCGGGGTTGCTGTGAGCTCTGTGTAGTCGTAGGGAGACAGGACTTGTGTTCTGTTGGCTTGTTTGGAGGACACGGGCCCTCTTCCCACATGCTTCTCAGACAGTTCAAGGTCAGTGCTGTGTGACTCCTTCCAATTAACTTGCATGTGGCCGACATGGGGGAGTGTTTTCTTCTTTCTTCCCCGTCCGTTGTGTGCTTCTGTGATATGCGCTATCTGCCCTGTGGTCGGTCTCCTCGGCATGCCTGTGTTGGTCTATTCTTGGACAATGGCTGTATTCACCGGCTTCTGTCGTAGGGCTGTGGTTTCGGAGTTGGAATGGAAGGTCATTCAGTGCTGTCTGCTCTCCCTTGTGTGGGCGGCAGGCTGCCTTTCCGCTCTGCGTTGGGCCTTGTGTGTGAATGTTATTCTTGGGCCACCTGTTGTCGGTCCCCGGGCTCTTTGGTGTTCCGTTTTATATGTCTTGTTCATATGTGCAGGGTGGTATGGGTGTTTCTGTGTGGTACTGGCGTTCCTCTTCCCGAAGGGGCCCTGCTTCTCCTAGTTGGTGTTGCCGCCGCTGTGTGCTACGCCATGTTTGTTACACTGGGGTGTGTCCTGCTGTTGCGTGTCTTCACTGACATGTGTGCGTCGGTTGTGTGGCGTTGGGTGTTGTCCGTGAATTGGGCGTTGGGGACATGTCTGTGGCAGGCCTGTCACGTGTCATGTGCGTTCGGGGTGGGGCTGATGTGTGTGCTGCTTGGTTGTGTCCCTGTGTCTGTGTGCGACGCATGCATGGCGCTGCGGTTGGCCTCTGCGTTGTGCGCATGTGTGGCGGCGTCATCGGCGCTTTGGGGCCGTGACGGGGTGGTTGGTTCCTAGTCCCAGGTGGTGTGTACACATGTGTTACGAGATGTTACAATTTGGCCTTTGTGTCATATGTGGATGCTATGGTAGATGTGTCGTGTACACGCGGGGGTGGGGGTTGTCCGCTTTTTCCGCCCTTGCACTGTGTGCGCTGTTTGCGTGCACTTGTTGTATGTGTGCCTACCTGCGTCTTCGCGGCACGTTGCGTCCTTGGTGGTGCATCAGATAGAGCATAGGGAGGGCCTGCAGTGCTGGATTCATGCTCGGGGTGCCGCTTCTTCGGTGTCCGTGCTCGGCGTTCGTGTTACCGCTTCGGTTTGACGTACGGTGTCTCTTAGCCGTGGGTTCAGTTTGTGTGCGGCATCGTAATTTGTACGCCGGGCGGTACGTGTTTCGTCGGACGGTGTGTGTCAGTTGTGCTGCGCCGCTACGTGTACGGGCGCACTTTGATGGCGGACGGTGTCGCTGGCTTGCCGGCGGTGTTTGGCTGACTTTTCGCATCGTAATCGGGCGGGCGTGTGGACTGCTGCGTGCCGGCGGTAACTGGTGGTTTTTGCATCCGCCAGCACGGCGGTGGTGCTTCCGCCCGCCATCGTAATGGGCCCCTTAATTACCAATTAACTAATATTGAACAATTAAATGCTTTTTTATACCAATAATAATAATAATTAAACATTAATTATCAATTAATAATTACTTCTTAATATATTAATTAAATTTATCAATAAATATTTAATAATATTTAATTACCAATTAATGATAAAACAACAATAAATTAATTTTTAGAACCAAAAAATTCTAATTCAAATTTTTTACCAATTAATAATTAATGTCCAATAAATTATCAATACCCAAAACTAAATTTAATAATTACTTAATTAGATTTCAATTACTTCCAAAAGTATTCCCCTATAAACGCACAACACACTCCAATAATAAAATAATACACTTAACATAATGATCAATTAATCAATTAATAAAAATTAATAACCAATTAATAAAAATAAATTACCAATTATTAATTAATTAACAATAATATAATTATCAATACCAATTAATTAAAATAAATTATAACTTAATTACAATTAAATTACTTCCCACCCTATTCCCCTATAAACCCACAACCCGCTACAGAACTTAAACGCAAAAAATAATTAAAATTAATTTATAATTCCTAAAAATTAATAATTAATTTAGTATAATTAAATTACTTCCCACCCTATTCCCCTATAAACCCACAACCCGCTACGGTACAAAAAAATAACTTTAAAAAAACATTATTAACATATAAAAATTGTATACATATATTTTTAAACAAGTAGAACACTTAACAAAAACACATATAACACATACATATTAAAAACATAACAAAATACATAACAATAATACAAATATCGATATTAGTAACATCGATATTAGTAACATCGATATATTTGATTTCGATATTACTAACTTCGATATTACTTACATCGATATAAAAAAATCGATATTACTTACCTTAGGGTCGATATTCTGTCCATCAATTTTCTTAACATCGATATTCTGTCCCTTCGATATTGTAACTTCGATATTAGTGTATGTCGATATTTTATTTTCGATATTTTGACTGCTCACCGCAGCAATTAAGAAGAAAGGGCTATTATTCAAATAGCTAGCATTTTATTCACTATTTTAGGATTATTATTAAGTAATGCAATAGGCCACCAAGAACTAGGATCGAGGGGATTTTGCCTTTTCTCCAAAAGACATATTGATATGCCCTTATAAAAGGTAACTGGTATTTCTACTCTAATTATTATGTGATTGAATAATTTTGTGAAAGGTTGTTTTTATTGAATACTTTGTAGATTTCAGCTGAAAGCTGTCGTCTCCAACTGCTTTACAGATAAACTGTGGACTACAATAACTATTTCTTCTAGATTGAATACAACTGATGAAATGTGGGCATCATTTTCAGTCAACAGTTATTTATATTTTCCTTTGGAATAGAAGTTGGAAATGATATATGTTTTCTAAGTGTACTAAAAAAACTTGTACAACTTCTTTAGGTTTCCGAATTAATCGCACCACTGTTTGAGTCTATAGTTGAATGGATGGTATTCTTTTTGTCAATTGATCTAGTTCCCCAAACAAGGATTTTGTCTATTGTCTCCCCTGCCTCACAAAGT
Organism: Calotriton arnoldi; assembly: GCA_963921515.1. Classification (NCBI taxonomy): domain Eukaryota; kingdom Metazoa; phylum Chordata; class Amphibia; order Caudata; family Salamandridae; genus Calotriton; species Calotriton arnoldi. The sequence continues at coordinate 286,202 of CAWUFW010000522.1, forward strand.
TGCTACCCCCCTTTTTCATTATTCACTCCTTTATTCTCTTTTAGTTGTGTATTTGGATTACTTTTAGCCTCTTCCCAAAGTAAAAATGATATTTAGAAATAAAGTAATTCAGAGCACCCTCGGTTTCCTTTGACATGTTGTGCAATTATTTGAAAGGTTATTTTTATTTCTTACACACACAGCTTTGACAAGCTATATTTTCTCCCCTTATAGTTGTGTTAAAAGCATCCCATACGAGTCTGGGTGGGAGATACCTCATTTTCTTGGAAATATAACAATATCCTCTTTTTAATGTTTTCAACAAATTGTGGGGCCAATTCCGATTCGGGCCGGAAATCTCTCCGACCGAGCCGGACCCGGAGAGATTTCCGACCGAATCGGACCCATGCAGCCCGACCGAACGAGTACGATGCGTCCGTATGCTATCGTACTCGAGTCGGTCGGACTCCCATTGAAGTCAATGGGAGCCGGTCGTACAACGCGTACGCGGGCTCCCATTGCCTCAATGGGTGCGAGGCGAACAAGGGCGCCCCCTACAGCGGGTACGCGGCGAAGCGACACGCGCCGTACACGCACAGGTAGGGGGGACCCATGGGACCCCCCTGTGTGCGACTCACGCGGCTACTTGTACAGGGGGGTCCGACACGGACCCCCGAAGTACGGCACCGACTGCTCTTTCGAGCCGGACGGCGCGTGTCGGTCGGACTGCTCGCGGCGCGCATCGTACTTACCCGGCCAGGGAACGTCTCCATTGCGCGGTGCGAGTCGTGTCCAAGCAAGTCAGTCGGTGCGGTTCGACCCGGGAACGAGTCGGTCGGAGCGGTTGGGACGCCCGAACGAGTCGGTCGGCGATTTCGCATTGTACTCGCTCGTCCGGACACGCGTACGAATCGGTCGGGAAATAGGGCTCCGAATCGGATCCAGGTATGCCGAATCCGATTCGGAGCCCTACCGGCCGAGATCGGTATCGGCCCCCTAGTGTCAGTTAATAAATTTGTTTGAAAGCCTGTCCAGCTCCAATTGGATTCAGTGTGCTTGATGTCACGTGCTCCTTGAACCAATACTATTGTCGGCTTCAATGTACTCAGCCAAGAAAGTATATCTTATCCTATTGAGTTAATAAAGATTATGTTCTATTCATCTATATTTAATATGTTGGTCATCTAATGCTGTGCAGTTGATTGAATCAATCAGGTTACTATTTCTTTTTAAAAAAAGGTTTCCCACTTTTTCACACCCGGTTGCATTCCCTTCCACCTACGCCACCACATCCCTTACTTCCACCCATCCCATCCCCTTCCCTTCTTCCTTCTCACTCCTCTTACATCTTCATAGGTATGTGCAACTTTATCCATGAATTAACTACCCTCTTAACACTGGTGACCTCTTTTGCTCCAACCTACTTGTCCCCCAAGGGCACCTCCCACCTTATTCCCCCCACTTCCACCAAAGAAACCACATCCTGATATCATACATATTATTCACTATTCCTCTTCCATTATCTTTGGGGTTCTCTTCCTTTTTCTCCGCCTTTTAAGCTCAGTTGTGTTGGACATGTGTCATTGAATATTTGGACATGCCTTCTGGCAAAACTTTCAACTTTGCCATTTGTACTAATATTGCTTGGACTCATACTGATCCAAACTCGGGTATTAATAGTTTCAGTTCCCAGCTGCATTTTTAAGTCTTAAATGACCTGTCAGAGTATACTTGCACGTCATCTTCATTGTCTACTCTGAAGGATTTCACCTTCTTTTCTTTAGTCATGATTTTTTTCTTCTGAAGTACTGAAGTTCCCAAAGATCACCAAATAGAGATCTTGACTTACAGCCAGGTTTAGGTGTAGAAAATGGGACTCTGTGTGCCCTGCAAATTGAATAATCTTCATAGTTTCAGGTAGAATGTGAGACCGTATAGGTTTCTCAATCAACTCTGGAATTGATACTTATCTTTTTCATTACATTCTGTGACTCCTTCAAATCATAAATTGCTTCTCCTCATATGATTTTCATAATCTTGTTTAACTAATCCAATTCTTTAGTTACTAATGAGACTTCACTTTGTACTACTGCTTTTGAATCCTCTACTTCTGTAACCTTTGTTCTAATTCTTGTTTATGGTTACCAAATAAGTCATTTTTTCATCTAAGTCTTTTATCTGTCGTGGTAACGTATTAGCAATATTCAGTAATTTGTTTTAATCATTTGCACTCTGTGAAAATGTATTTCAGTAAAAGTACCCTAGTTATATTTAAATTAACCATACAGGGACATTTGATTTGGGTTGGAGTGAGACAAACATGCAAAAGAGCTTTCAATTTGTTCACTACTGTTTTCCTGAGTTTAATTATTACCATTAATCACGTTATGCACAGAGAGATGTAGAGTTACCAGCTGTGGGTTAGCTTTTTCAAAACTTTTCTGTCTATCCACAATGTCAGTGTTACTAGAGTCGTTGGGGTCCTCTGTAAAGCTCTGTGTCAATTCATTTTTCCTGATTACTACATTTCTGTAATTGAACCCTTGGAAGATTTATAAGACTTGGATGAAATGTTAGGTAATTAGAGACTGTGTCACCGCTGTGAAAAGATGGTGAATATTTCTTTCTGTGGATCATCTTTTATTTCTTCCCTGTGCCTTGGCTGTACATGTGTATGCTTCACATTTTGCTCAGATTAATGTCTATTGGTTTTCCATTTGCAGCTTTTGAATCCGTAGTCTGAATCAAATGCTCCTTGCGCTTCTATTCAGAAAAAGTTTTCATCTCTTTTGTTACAGTTTTAGACATGATTTCTGTGGTGGCTATAGTTGACATGAAAAGTTAAGTTGCTCATCAGTTGATGGTTGTGATAAATCTAGAATAATGCAAGACAGCGCAAATTGCTGCCTTGAGTTACTCTGCAGCAGGGAGGCATCTCATGGGTGGAGTGTGAGTGTTCCCACCCATTCAACCATGGATTTTGGCACATTCGCAGAGTTTCCATTAGTGGTAGACATGAGAATGTGTCATAATGGTACGCCTCCTGGGGTGAGGTGTAACAAGGAGAAATATCTTTATTTCTCCTTGCTTACTCCTCTTTCTACATGTGCTGAATTCTGCAGCACATATAGAAAGAAGAAAATGCCTCTCAGGAGTGTTTTTGTACAAAACAATCCTGCCTACAACACAGGCACCCTTGCACCATGACGCAAGGGTGCCTGTATTGGTGCTAGGCTGCCAAAAGTGTGCCAGCACTAGGATAGGCCAGGAATGCGCCATATATTGGTAAATACGGAACATTCCTGCTCTTTCCTGTCATGTGCCTGACTTCGGCCTCGTATGAAATAGTGGCATTTTACATGTACATGGTTCTTTCCTAAAGTTGCCTTCACTTTGTCAAATCAACTTTTGACATGCAGTTGCATTCATGGCACTTGGGTTAGTTTCTTTGAAATACTGACCTTGCTGACACAGAGAACATTATGAGAACACTGTCACACAGCCATGGCATTGTGTACAAGACCCACACGTGCGTTATACAAATGTGTTTGTTATTACGTCCATATGGCGACACAGCTATCTGTAGAATACAAACAATGGCAGCCTGATCACAATCTCGGCCCAAAGCAAGGGTGCCTTTTTCTATAAATAACTTTTTGTTTCCAAAGTATAATCAGAGGAGACACTGCTACTGACTTCGAGGAGTCCCTTCATGCTGAAGGCGTTCGCCCAGCAGCTGACTGACATCTCGGTGAGGGGTGTCCAGTTCGTGAGCAAGACGGGGTCCTACACTCTTACCCACCAGGTAAAGGGGTTAGATCATCCAGGAGGGGGTTTCTTGGCAGACCATGCATTTACACCGTAGACACGTAGGTTAGGGTTTGCATCGTAGGAGTACACTAGACTGTTATAATATGAGGCCTGTGCGGTAAACTCCACTCAGCGGATGGAGTTTTTGCTATTCCGCACTCCGCTTGGACAGCGGTGTCCAGCAAAAACTCTGCCTGCGCTGTGTAGCGGAGTTTACTGGCTCTCAGTGCCCTCACGCTTAGTTATCTCATGTTATGAGAACAATAAAACTATCAAGATGTCACTTGTTCACTATCCCCATTCCACTGAGGCAGACACCTTGCATGGATGGGTGTCAGAAGAGCTCATGCTAGCAGAGGGAGGACTTAATAGGTGACATTATTTGGATCCTCTTCACCTTCCTACCATCCACCACATCAGGAAAGTAGCAGCACTGCTTTAAAGTTTATGCATACCTTGTGAGTCTATGGCAGAAACATGCTGCAAATGGAAAAGGTCATCTACCTGTAATCATAGGTTTGCAGCCTCTGCTCCTGTACATTCATGTGACCCTTCCATCGTCCGAGCTAGAAGAGGAAAGCAGTTATAATGTATTTCACAAAAACACATACAATTTACAGGCGGGGCGGTCACAATGAGTACACTTGAACCTTAATCCCTTCCATACACTTGGTTATGTCCTGCCCACCTTGAAGCGCCCTCAGCCCCTGCTTGCTGTCTCTCCGGCAGTGCTTTGTTCTCAGTGCTGCCTTGCAGAGGGGGGCTTCTCAGGCTCCCCTTTCACCGGATTCATTCAATGTGAATCTGAACGAGGTCACAGGACACAGCATACAGCATGGAAGGCTCTCCTCAGTGGAAGTCCGGTCACCGACTCTGGTCCCATTCACATCTCCATTCTCCAGCTGCCTTGGCGTGGGTGCACCCTCTTCGGGACAGGCAGAGGCAGGAGCCCGTCAGTGGATGGAAGGCTGGATCTGCAGTAGGTGAGTTCCTGAGGAGTTCAACAGTTTTTAGCCCCACCCCAGAAATTCTTTTGATGCCCGTGAGAGTCCCGTCCCTCACCTTCCCCTGTGATGTTTTCAACGTTGGCCCGCTTGTCCCCAGAACAGACCCGAGGCACAGGGTTCTGGCAGAACGGGTCTGTATTTTGATTTTACCCGGTGAAAAGACTGCACATTCCCGCCTCAAAGCAGCAGCTGCTGTGATCAGGCAACATTGCGACTGAGTCTTCTTAACTTCATGGGGTGGTGGAACTCTGCGGAGTCTACCGGAGTTATTATGTGACTCAGCAGAATTCCGCATAGTACAGCGCTCCGATCTCCCCTCACCCCTGTATAATACTGTATATGAATGCATATATAAGTTGTCTCAGCAAGATGGAGGAACTCCTTGTTCTATTCACTGTCTTGACACTCATAACTTTTGTCTGCTTCTGTCTATTGATCATTGCAGCACATATTTTCTATACAAAATCACTTCAGTTCTATAAATATTGAAAAACCTCCCATGATGTTTTCTTTGTATATTTCTCTGAGCAAAAGAAAGCATGAGTGTCTGAGAGAAAGGTTCTAGGCCTGTCACCACGGTTTCTGAGGGAACAGAGCTGTCATGTGCAGTAGTTGCCCGAACTGTTCGCTCCCTGCCTAGGTTTAGGGGGGCTTATGGCGGCACTGTTAACTGGCTGGTCCAAGGGACAACATACCCTGCGGGGGTGCATGGAAGCAGTCTGGCACCATCCTAAGTTTATGTCATCCACAAACATGCAGTTCCTACTGATTAGTGGAAAATACACAACTTGGTGCTGCCAAATTTGGTTGTTTTTTTATTTTGCATGGATAGTTAATTCGCGCTTCCTCAGAGATCCTTACACCTTTCAAAGTGGAGACATCCGTGATGGTAGGGAAAGTCCTCCTCAGCTGAGTAGGTATACCCCATATATTGGCTGTTGATAAATTCAAGCTTGGAAGGATCTAATTCCCACTGTGTTAGCCACATTCTGTAATCCATTTCTTACATACCATGGCACAAAACATTTCTGAAAACTGCAGACATGCAGTCACTCAAAAAGTACTACAACAGGGCCTCATACTAGATGGTGGAGATGTTACCTTCGTGGTAGAGGCACACGAGGCCTATAGAACAGAGGTATTTTACTCCTGGGTTACATTCCCTGCTGCAGATGACGCTACACAGGCATCTCACGCATATGAAGTAGGCGAAAAACCAAATGAATACACTCCAAATGAGGAGATAGAAGTCCTTCTAACCTACCAAGAACATGCTAATTGGTTTAAAGGCGCCCTCCTCCATTATAAAATGTTAGACTGGGCCCACTCAGCAATGAGGGGGCAACGTGGCCAGTCCTAGCCGGTTACATACCTCATCCCAGTATCAACAACTTGACCAGCTGCGTAGATTATATAATAATCTTGTAACAATCTACAGAAGCCTCACACAATTTGTGATGTGAACATTAACTCTTACACCTGCATGGACTGTTCAAGCAGTTGCAACACAGTTAGCTACACCAGGCATTAGCCCAAAAACATTGAATTCAGTAAGGAAAAGTTCCCACTAAAAGGGAAGAAATTCCGTTTTGGATCGCACAGAAAACATACCAGCTTGAAGCAATATTTCTCCATACCGGTCCGCAGGAAAAACACAGGATACTAACAATTTGCTTGCCATTGGGGATGGCTCCCCTGGTAGAGGACTGTGCCACTTGGGGTCAGTCTTCACTGCAGTATATACCAGAACACAAGGTACCCCTTCTTTGGCGGTTCTACCTGAAGTATTAAAACAGGTCCAGAATGAGCACGGGGCAGCACCTGCCCTGTACTTAGGAATAAAACTGCTGGACAATTTTGCCGCAGTATCCCCCCATAATGTTGAATAACATTAAAGGAGAAGCAGCAGCATTATCTATATGCCAATGCCTAAGGGATTTACCTCCTGCACAGCAAGAGCGCCAATTACCTAAAATTATCGAAGAAACCTGTGCTATGCTAGATAGAGATAATATGGGAGCCAGACCAGGAAAACCACGGTTAAAGAGTAATTCTGAAAAAGATAACTCTAAGCTAGCAGCCAACTCTTCAGCGAAGAAGTGGGAGAATAAGAAGAACAAGAATAAAACAAAATTACAGTATGGGTCTCCTACATAGGAATCTACCGAAAAATGTTACAACTTACGTAAACGTGATAATGTTAAACCGCCTGATAGGTATCAGGATACTGATACACATTCCTCTCGTTCCTTCCAGGATTCATTCAATAAATGTTCGGAAAGAGGAGGACGGTCAGAGCGGCGATCATAAAAGCACGTGAAGCCAAGGAAGGAAACACAACGCTCGCCTGACTACATAATTAAACAGAAAGACAAGCCTAAAAAATCAAAACCTCAATTTAAAAAGAAGAAGGTAGGTGGACTTAAGGTCAGACATGCCCCGGATTTTGAGGACTCTGCTTCTGAATAGGGAGTGGGCATTGACAATGCTGGACAGTGTGGCAGAAGTCATGATAGTTATCTGATGGGAGCAGCGCTGAGTGAGTATATCATGGTGAAAAACCGGCTACCAAGGTAAACGTTCCACATAGTTTATAGGAAGTTCAACCACATTTGGAGGGGGACGTACTCAGAATTATAAATGTCCTCCTTTGGGAGAAACTCACTCAAGGTTATGATATTCTACTAGCCAAAAAATATTGGCCACCTGACTACGTAATGTATTGCACAAAGGGGGAAACAGTGATTTTACCAGCCTCATCTGACCTCGTTCCAGAATCAATTAAACACTCATATGCCAGGGAGTGGTCCTCATACCACAACCATGTGAGGTGGATTATGGTTCACCTTATCATGACATTCTATTGAGGACAACCCCACAACCTCAAAGGCAACATATAATAAAGAATGAAGCAAAACAACAAGTTAGGGAACAACTTGAATATCAAGGTGTGATTGAAAGTTGCACCTCTTCAATGAATAATCCTCTGTTTCCTGTAGTGAAACCAGATCAATCATATTACAGACACCTAAACTCAGCTACTCGCACATTTGCAGTACAAAGTGCCGTGCTAATGAATAACATTTTGCGGAAGAAATACAAAACAACAGTAGATATCTCAAATGGATATTTCTGCCAAAATATTGTGCCCGGAAACAGATATCTGAAAGCCTTCATGGCACTCGGCTCTCAGAATCAATTTTGCCATTTACCACAAGAGTATAAGAATAGCCCTGGGCTGTTTTCAGCCAGAGTTATAGAACTACTTGAAAATTTTGATAATCAGGCATTATCCTATATAGATGACATATACCTAACGGACGATGACCTGATGAAACACTAGACCAGATTAGACCGCATAATCTTGGGTTTTGCTCACATGGACTATAGATTCAATTTTAAAAATCAAAGCGCCCACCTCAGTGTCCTATTTTTGGGATACAAGCTGTCAAGTGAGGGCAAGAGTCTGGAGACCCATTTTTAAAATTTTACATTGCAGATAACACAGAACAGGTAAAACCATTCTACGATCTCATTCGTCCAGACTTTTCAAGAACACTTTGGACACAAGAACACATGGAAATTTTACGTTCTGTCCAAGCTGACATGATAGCTTGCATACATTTGCACACACGTGTAAACACAACAAACCTGGTGATCCGTGTAATCACGGGTACATCAGGATGCACATATGTCATGTTCAATGAAGGTGACACAGTACTGATTGCATATAAATCACATCTTTATACCAATGCGAAATGTGTTTTGCACCCACTGAAAAAATACTGACAGCAGTTCAGACTGATGTAGTGAGAGAGTGTGCCCTGGCTCAAGGGTAATGAATTATTGTTGTGACCCTGGTAGCGACCTTAGAGGCGGTTACTAGAGCAAGCGTTCTGAATGCGAGAGCTCTACATCCAAGATGCATCCAATGGGCAAATTGATTCCCTCACTGCAACAGATGTAGCCTACAGATTTAACCTTACACTACAAACACAAGCATTTCTCCAATACCCGCAGGAATATCCTCTGCCTAATGAAATCATGCCTCTAGATCACTATGACTACATCATATACACTGATTGTTCTGCTCAGCCTGCTGTAGGGACAAAACACCAATATTCATCCGCATGCGCAGTCATAAAAGGCCGTATGCATGATGGAACTTTCCATCCTGAAAAAACCTACACGAAGTCACTAGGTGGCTGGCAGAACTTAAGGCTCTGGTACTGGCACTACAGAATAAGGATGCTGGATTCCCCACACTTATTGTGTGTGATTCATATTATTGTGTTCAGTCATATAATGAGTATCTTCATTATTGGAGTCAGAATGAATTCAGGGATTTGAAAGGCTGCACAGTGAAGCACAAGTTGCTTTGGGAACAGGTGGCAAAGCTGAAAGAATGCTTGCCACAGTCTCATGTCATTCATAAATTGAGACATCAACGTGTTGGCGTTCACGTTCCAGGGAATTCACTGGTTGATGAACCCACAAAGGTGATGGTTTGCACTGCTGCAGTTGCTTCAATCACTCATTCGAGTATGAGAATGGACAGAGACATCATGGTTGCTGTCAATGTTGCGCGCAATGACGCACACCTGCCAAAAGGCTTTCCACTCAAGTACACCTACAAGTTAGATGCAAAAAACATAGTGTGTGCTCAGATTCCAGGAGTGGGGGACAGAATAATACCAAACAGTGATCGCAGACTGGGATTAATTCTGGCTGCACATGAGGGTCTGACTTCTTCACACGAAGGGATGGCTGCTACAATTTCACAACTGCAGCAATGCTATTGGTGGCCGGGTCTTTACAAATAGACCAAGGACTTTGTCCTGAGATGCGACATCTGTCAGCAGATGAAGAGTTCCACCATGGCGCATCCACCCCAGGCACCTCTTTTGATTTCTAACAAGCCCTTGGCTTGTGATTATTTATTTATGCATTTTTATATAGCGTGTACTTTTTAATTGAAGGTGTGAGAGCGTTTTACAATAGAACCAGTTAAATTACAAAAGGACTTCAGAGTGCATGGAGTACATATAAGATACAAAACAGATACATGAGACTAAACACAAAAGGAAAACGTTACAATGCTGTTTAAGAAAGATGTGCAATTTAAACTAAGAGTGTAGATATAATCTGCCAGTATTGGCAGAAAGTGAGCGCAAAGAATATAGAGGTAACATAATTATTTTATATAGCATAACATTATGGTCTCTGCTGTTTGGTTAGATCGAAGATAAGTACAAACAACATCCAAGGGCCCCAGCCACTAGACCTGTCACCACGGTCGTGTTACATAGGGGGGAGCAAGCCATGCTGTAGTCAATGTGCCCCAGGCGGGACAACCTTCTTGGTTGTCCCCCGGCACTGCACCAGGCATCAGAGAGGCGCAGCAGTCTGACCTCTTCACTGAGGGTCGGTTGACCGTTCCAGTCTGGGGGTAGCTGAATCGCAGAGGTGAGCAGCAATGGTCTACCCACCTCCAATATGGCTGCCATGCTATCGCCATTCCCCGCACCGGCAGTTCAGGGCGTCCCGGAGACTGGAGAATCAGCAGCAGCCAGCCCCCCCAGTTCATGACAGCTCAAGTTCATCCCCTTCCTGTGGGACAGGGACTCACCTCTTTCCTGGGGGGAACAGAGAGAGCAGGGAATGAAGTGCTGGTGGCCATCTGTAGGCACTCAGGAAGCAGCGGAGGAGGGCGTCGGCAGGCGTCGGCAGGCCCCTATCATGTGACAGGGCTTACAAGTATTTCTAGGTGGCAGTGGATTCCTGCTCTCAATTCCTGTGGGTATGGCCACAGCAATCGGCTGATGCCCAAACTCTTATAAAGAATCTGCGAGTCTTTATTTGGACATGCGCAGTTGGCACACTACATTCTGATCAGGATCCAGTGTTTAGCTCTCAGGCTTACAAAAAGGCCATGGGAAGTTTGGGTGTGACCCTGTGTTTATCATCTCCATAACATCCTGTGGAAAACACAGTTATGGACAGGCGCGGTGCGTCCATTCGGGCGTTGGGGCGTAACCCCCCCGCCCGCAGCTCCCTCGGCGTCTTAGAACTTAAGTAAACTGAATCAGTTTACTTAAGTTCAAAGACGCCGAGGGAGAACTGACAATCATGTCAGTCAGCATGACGTCAGACCGCCCACCCCCTTCAGAGTCTGAAGGGGGTGGGCGGTCCGGCGTCATGTTGACTGACATGATTGTCAGACGGACCAGGGGCAACAGGCAGCAGCACAAGTGCGCAGGAGTGGGGAAGGGCAGCGAATTTTCGCGCCGTGCCCAGTCATGCGCACTTGTGTTTGCACTGGCTTGCGCATGCCCATTAGGAGAGCGAGGGTTGAGCAAAGGCTCAAACCTCGGTCTCCTAATGGGCAGGCGGGTGAGTACTAACCGTGCCCTAACCCAATCCTGGCGCTGCTGGCAGCGCCAGGATTGGCTGAGAGGGGCTGTAGGCGCCAACGGACCCGAGGCAGCGCGGACGGCAGACCTGCTGCTCAGGTAGGAATCGGATTAAGGATTTCTTTTAATTATTTTAAAACTTAACTCCCCCACCCCGCGCGACACCCACCCTCCCCCCCGCGAGCCGCGACTGATGAATCTACTACTGCAGTTTACATCGAAGCAGCTTGTTTCTATGTGATGGAGTGTGTCTCTTCGTGGGACTGCGCCCCTGTCAGAGTCCACGTTGAGAGGATTCTATCCTAAAAACTGTCTTTGATGCAGGTCTCGCATTCAAAGTTTATTATTTCCCTATTCCTGAGGCGCGAATGTGTCCCATAGACTTGCATATTCTCTTGCACGTCGCTCGTCTTCTTGTGCGATCTCTTTTAGTGGGTCTCGCCGAGTCCTGTGATCTCTCACCGCCGCCGTCCACGCGCAGTCTCTTTTAATGCGTTCACTTCTTTAGAGAATGCTTTCTTAGGTGCATCGGTCTGTCTCTTGTGAAGGTTGTCAGTATATCCCCGAGAGCTCGCTTTGTCGCAGTCTCTGCTGGAGTTTACTTTCGGGGTGCAGTCTAGGCTGCAGTCTCTCTAGGGGAGACTGGGTACATATTGTGAACGCTCCCTTGTGGGGCAGGTGTCGTGCCTCCGTCCTCAGAGCATTTACTATGAAGAGGATGTCTCTTCGCGCTTGTGTAGTCTCGCTAAAATTGTGTTTTCAGAAGGTGTCTTTTCTCAGAGGTCTCTCTCTATGTCCGGGGTCTGCAGCTTCTTGGGTGCAGTCTCGGTAAAAACGTCTCGTTCGTAGCTGGTAGCGTCCTCCTGGGTTCAGGAGGTCTCCTGCCCCCGCAGCAGGCTCACGAACACTCTCTTTGGCGTCCCCATATTTTAGAGTTCTTTCCTCCGGCTCCGAGTGTCTGTTCTCCTAGAGACTGAACAGAGGCAGTTCAATGATGTCTCACAATCTCCCTGAATGTGGTCTCTTTCTCAGGACCCACTCTCTTCTCTCGGGCTCGAGATAAGTTTTGTCACCAAGGCTGTCTCCTGGCGGACCTGTTTAGTGGTTCATGTTCACAGTGATGTCTGTTTTCTATTCTAGTGTTATGAATGTAATATGCCGTCTTCATATACTTCTCATGGGGGGCTTTTCTCAGGGTCTGTTCTCTCAGAAGTATGACGTAGAATGGTGTTTTTTTGACTGCTGCCATTGTCCACAGCCGTCAGCTATATACGAGAGACCCTTCCTCTGCGGGATCAATACATTGCACTGACCCCGCTCTCATGCTGCAGTTTGTGGAAGGAGGCGGAATGGTCTCCTAGCGATTATCGCAGACCTCTTACCTGGGGCTTTGCAGTCTACTATCACACAGGGGGCTGGCTGGCGAACCCCACGTAGCGTGGAGAGGAAGAACCTGGCCCTCATGGGGGGTGAATGACTGGGACCATGGGGATCAGTCCAGGAGTCTGAGTCTACCGTCCCTGCTCACAACACGTGAAGCCTGAGCTCCGGGAGGTCACAGGATCAACGAGCAGAGGGAGGTACGGCTGCCAGGGCTACGGTTGGGCTGGTTTCTGAACCACACAATTAGAAGCCCAAAGCGTCCAAGGACCCCAAAGTATTGGGCTTTGTGAATGCTGCACAGCTAGTCCGGGGTGAACCAAATTTGAATTTCGGATTCATGAATCCCTTCTGAGTATTGTGGTCTTTTCTCTCTGTCCACCCAGCTCCCCATTCCTTTCTCTGCACACTCTCTCCTCTCACCCACATCCCTCTACCTTTCTAGGTCTCTGTCCACTCAGCTCCCCTTTCCTGGCTCTACATTCTCTCTCCTCTCACCCACCACTCTCTACTAGACTGATGATATCTATATTCTATGAGCGAGAAAGAAGCACCCATTCCTTGCACACAAGGGAACGCGCGGGCATCTTGAAAGCAAAACAGGCTTGTTTAAGTGGAAAAACATGATGTGCATGTGGCTGGAATTAAAGGTGCATGCTTTTTTAAGCTACCTACATCATTATCATATGAAATCTCTTTATTTATTTCATAACTACACTTTCACAATTGCTTTATCAACTCTCTTGCTTCCTCAAATTTACTTAAATGCACCATTTGCCTGCTCTTTTTCCCCCCAAATCTCCCCGAACCCCACAATATGGTGGCCGGACTCGCTAGCTACACTCGCTCGCCTCCGGGCACTCATAGAAAACTTTTACGCCCTACCACTTTCAAATGTCACCAGCCGCCCCTGGTTATGGAGAGGAAAACTGGGACTTAAAGCAGTCTTTAACAGCAAGGGTATTAGGTTCAGGTTGCAGTTGGGTTCATCACCTATATGGGGTCCAGGGGCTTTGAACAATATTCCAAGAAAGTCCCTGGGTGGTCAGACTCCTTATTAGATCCTGTTTGGTGTTAACATGTGGGTCCCAGATATCAATAATGCCAGCACAGTGGTGGCATAAACACCATTTAACATAAATTAATGTTTGGCTACTTGACAGCAATTAAATGATTTCTGGGAAGAATAAAGCAAATTCCATGTAAAATGCACCGCCACTGAAGAAATGAAGGTCGTTCCGGCAAGGACTGGCTGGATCCCGAAGGTTGGGGATCTGGTCAGAGAAAAGATTGTGGACAAGAAAGAATTTGGGCTTTTCGTGGTAGTTGAAGGTACACAATAGTACTTCTCCCGCCCCTTGCCGGACACCTAGACAAACGGTTTGTCTCTATTGCTCTGACCACACCACTCTATGTGGCTGATTCTCAACAGCAAGCAGTGTGGACTCCTGGGTAGCTACCAATCTCCTATTGCTGCCATACAGGATGTTCAGATGGAAGCTTTAATTACAAATGAAGCCTGCTCTCTTCAACAAGAGACAACGATAAACAACAAGGACGTACGTCTTCTACTTGTTTCTAAAACAACAACAACTGTGCAGTCAACAAGTACAGAAACACAGATTTCAATTCGGAGTACTGAAAAAAACAAGGTCTACATCAATGTACCACAGATCCAGTCTTCATCTAATTTGAACCAACCTGCTGATCTGCCCAAGATAGACTGGATGGCTTCTGGATACTTAATCAACTTTGATGACTTCTCTTACGACGCATCGGAAACCCCACCATACCTGCCCTTCGAGCTGAAGGTGTGTGTCTTCTATCTTTGGCCGAAAAGAACATACTTTGTTTCTCCATGGTTACACCTTTGGATTACAATTGCATTACTTTTCCTAATCCTTTGGATTGGTTTTGTGACTGTGCTATTCCTTCTCCTGAATGGACATTTTGACCCAGAACACTCCACTCTGCAGTACACATAGTAAATATGGTTCTGAAACCACACGCATCATCACACCGTGAACAGAGAGACTTGTCCTTGGTGAACATTCCAGCTGTTCCAATTCTGAATGGGATTATATGGGACAAGGTATCGTTTGATGTGTATGGTCACACTGAAGTCTTGCAAATTCTGAATTTGCTTAAAATTTCCATAAATTACATTATCACCCCTAGTACTATTCCTGATGATTGAGACATTGAGACAGTCTATGAAATGTTAGAAGATCTGGAACATTCCACTGTGTTTTGTTTTCGATGAGTTATATGATGGCACAGCTAATTTTGATGAGATGTTCTGTTTTCAACATTACGGTCATTATTTTCTACCCAAGGCTAGTACACCCCGTTAAGTATTTAACTTTATACAATGGGAACATTGCCCTATACCATCAAGGGGTAGTTCAAAAGCATTCACACAGAAGTTTGACGATTTTTCTGGTTATGACACTTCTAACCCAGCCTCATTTTATTATATGCTTGCACCGTCACTTGCAAAGAAAAATATGTTAACTGACACCAAGCTGATTTACTCTGCTTCTTTCCTTTTCCAGCTCTCTGTACAAGGTTTTGACTTCTGTAGGGATACATTGATGTAAAATCTATCTGGGGGACCAAAGATTGGCAGGTTCAGGGAACGGAAGCTTTATTTAGGGCCCGCATAATACCACTACAGATGATTTTCTTGAACAAAACTGTGCAACAAACTATGTGTCTTGGCTTAGCCAAGATAAAGGATTTGAACACACCATGGGTTCCCACTCTTGCAGGATTTGACAACTGGCAGCAGTTAACACCTTATGATGAAAACACTATTGATAACATGCTAAGTAAGAGTAAGCTCCGAATTGGAAGGGATGGTTAGTCTGGCCGCTAGACACTAACAAATGTCAGAATAGATTCCTAGGTAACAGCAAGGGATATATATACAGCCAATAGGTATGACATGTGATATGAGAAAACATTCGGGTGGTAAAAACTTACAGTGTTAAGAAGTTGTGCCTTGATTAGGTAAAAACATCAACACTGTCTCAGGTAAAACAGCACGTGTCCCTTTTACCTGATGACTTGGAATTACAAGACTTATTGTTGGGTCTTCAGAAACCAAGTCAAAAGCGCTTCCTTTATGCTGTCTATAATAAAATATGGAAAATATTTCAACAAGAGGCTGCTGAAAGGCCGCGTTAGATTGACAGGACCAACTGAGAACAGGCTCTTGCAGTAGTGGGCATCGGTATGACTACCCTATCGTCTAGAATTTATTCTTTAAGGTAACATTGTCTCATCTACAATAGATGTGTTTCAACAAGACTTTTCTGCATTACAATATGGGCAGTCCCAATTTAGGTCAATTCTATTGTTAAGCTGGACACTACAGACACTGTGTTCTGGCCACATGCCGTGGCTACACTCAAACATCAATCAGAAAAAGGGGGAGGAGGAGGATTGGGCTAGGTTCACCCTCCTGTGTGATCAGAATACATCAAAAGAATCCGTAGGTGACGGATCAAAGAACCTAGCCAAGAAACAAGGGCGGGTTCACCATTGGGGTGAAGGCCACCTCTACTGGTAGAAAAGAAAAATTTCTTTTCTTGTGTCCCCTCACTCACCCAGGGTTGCCCCTAGGTGACATGCTTCATCATTGGGCCATCCCAAACATCTACTGATTGGGCGTGCTGCGACTTGCGGATTTACGTAGGAGCACTTACCTTGTGAGGCTATGTGTCGTGCAGTGTAGGGGAGTGGTGTAAGTGATATTTTAAAAATTGCCTAACTAGTGAGCTATTGTTTTATTCCTGCTCCTAGTTGGTAGGGATAAAAGGGGTTAATAAAGGAAATGTAACTGTTATGTAATTATAATCCCTTGTATTATGTCAACATGTTTCAAGGTATCCCTAAACCTTTTCTTCAGGACAACAAAGGGACCAGCCCTTTGTGTACACTCCGTGTCGGACCTATAATAAAGTGAAGTGAAAAATTATTAATGCACACCTATTGTGTGAGCATTGGGAAAAATATATACATACGGTTGCTTCTGAACACGTAGTAACTGTCATTGGGAAGAAAAAGCAAAATGCAAATTAATACATACTGCCTGCCCACCGCTCTGTGGGCAGGTAAAGTGCATACGCTGCGCGTAAAGAAGGTACTTCATACTATGGTGTAAGTGCCTTGAAAGCAAACTTAGTTAGTGCTCAGATCTTGTGTGGGTAATACTACATGATACCTTAATTGTGAGCAGGCAAGGTTGAAAAGACATAATTTAAAAACACTTGTAGTCAAGGACAAAAACAGGACACACACAACATGTAACATAAAATCAATTTCTTTTGAAACATACTTATTTTTGGCAAAGTGCGCTCATGGTCTGTCTGGGTGGAGGAGCCTGCAGAAACCCTATATTATAATAGTAGACAAAGGAATGAGATAATGAGGATTTGTTATAGCCACTCATTGCTTGTGCCTTCCTATGACTGGTTTAGAAAGAGCAAATGGAATTTAGTGAAAAGGCAAGTAAAGTTATGTAAATTCCTGTAGAGAGAAAAATTGATGATGTCCTGTAGGGAGAAAAAGTCTTACTGTGCTCAGCAACCCTCCGTCAATACGACCTATTCAGTCCCAAGGCAGACCGCATCTTAGCTTGTCTTTGCCTTAGTGCCGGTATAAGTAGTCTGAAAAACAGCCGAGTCATTCCCTCGTGCTGTTAGAGACCAGAGCGTGTAAAGCGTAGTCTCGTATTGTGGTGTAAACGGTCCACCATGTTGTTGGTATTTTATGAAATGGGGGTGTGATTTTTGAAAGTCTAAATTACTAATTAGAGTGCAGGAGTACCTTATACGAAAAAGAAGGACGCCCGGTATTTTGTCAAAATAGGTTGGGGTCAGTATCGAACCCTGGTCACAGGGACACCGTGAGTTTCTTAAATAGCGGCCATATTGGAATGGTCAAAAAACAATAAACAGAAAAGAAAAGGAAAAGGCTAGGATGTTTTGTCATACTGCCTTCAATTTTATCAAAAACGAGGTAGAGGATTTCATTGCCTTTGTTCTTGATTTAGATTTTCATAAATGCCGCTAAGAAACATGCCAGGCGTTTTTTTAATTTATTTATTCTCAGATATCGGGTTAATTTATCTAGTGAAATGGCCCGATGGTATATTCTCATTCGAACCTCTAATTTTATGAAAAAGGGTTGTGATTTTAGAAAGTCTAAATTAATAATTTGAGTGCAAGAGTACCTCGCATCTAGAATAAGAGGACGCTCGGTATTTTGTCAAAAATAGGTTGGGTCAGTATCGAACCCTGTTCAAAGGGACACCATGAGTTTCTTAAATGGCGGCCATATTGGAATGGTCAAAAAAACAATAAACAGAAAGGAAAAAGGAAAAGGCTAGGATGTTTCTTGTCATACTGCCTTCAATTTTATCAAAAAACACGGGGTAGAGGATTTCAGTGCCTTTGTTCTTGATTTTGATTTTCATAACATGCCGTTAAAAAACATGCCAGGTGGGGTTTCCAGATATCAGGGTTAATTTATCTAGTGAATTGGCCTCATGGTATATTCTCGTTCAAACCTCTAATATCCGTGCGTAATTTGAAAACCCATCTTTGCTCTTTCTCTAGTAGTATCTGTTCTAAATTTTCACAGGGTTTTATATGTTCCAACACTACCCACCGCATGTCATTTGGGGTGTGTTGTTTCTCGTTGAAGTGTGCCGTCATTCTGGTACTTGCTCTGTGGCATCGGATGTTGCTCCGATGTTCGCAGATTCTTGTGCTCACCTTCCTGGTGGTCATACCCACATAATGTAGGTCACAGTGGCACGTAATTAGATATACAACTCCTATAGTGTTGCAAGTGGTGAATTTCGCAAATCCCATGATTTTCCTGTATTGAAAATGACCCTTTTGGTGGTTGTTGTGAGATGGCACACACTGCAGTTACCACACGGGTGGTGGCCCGTTGGTAAAGTACTGAGTATTTGTTGGCTACTTTTGTCTTGGGGCTTCGGGCGGGTGTGTACCAGTATATCCTTCAAATTTTTACCCCTCTTATGTGAGAACATCGGTGTTGGTATGTTCAAGGTACCACTGTTTAAAATCCGCCAATGTTTCTTCACTACCTTTGCGACTTTGTCTGATGCTACACTGAAAGTCGTAATACAGATGGGTCTTTTCTCTTTCTCATTCTCATGTCCTTCATACGTTTCTAGAAGGGCATCTCTATGATTATTTCGTGCTCTTTTCTTTGCCTTTGCAATGATTTTAGAAGGGTATTTCCATTTTTTCAGTTTCTCTGCTAGGTCTTTTGCCTGCTTGTCATAATCCGATGTTTCCGTGCAGTTTCTCCTAAATCTAAGGAACTGACCAAATGGTAAATTTTCTTTCAGATGTCGTGGGTGGAAACTATCGTACAGTAAGAGGCAGTTTTTGCAGTTGGTTTAAAATGTGTTGTGGTTTTGAGTGTGCCATCTACTGCATAGATGTTGAGGTCAAGGAAGACTAACTCAGACCTGCTCATTGTGTGGGTGAATTTAAGGAAAGGGTCCTGTAGGTTGAGCCATTCCAGGAAGATGTTAGCCTCTGTTTCGTCACCTTTCCATATCACCAAGATATCGTCGATGTATCTCTTCCATATCACAATCTTTTGGCGATGTGGGTTTTGGTCTGATAGGATCTTTGTTCCTCTAAATGATGAACGTACAAACCTGCCACACTCGGCGCGAAAGTACCATGGTACCAGCATGGGCAGTACTTTCGCGCCAAGTGTGGCAGGTTTGTACGTTCATCATTTAGAGGAACAAAAGATCCTATCAGACCAAAACCCACATCGCTAAAAGATTGTGATATGGAAGAGATACATCGACGATATCTTGGTGATATGGAAAGGTGACGAAACAGAGGCTAACATCTTCCTGGAATGGCTCAACCTACAGGACCCTTTCCTTAAATTCACCCACACAATGAGCAGGTCTGAGTTAGTCTTCCTTGACCTCAACATCTATGCAGTAGATGGCACACTCAAAACCACAACACATTTTAAACCAACTGCAAAACTGCCTCTTACTGTACGATAGTTTCCACCCACGACATCTGAAAGAAAATTTACCATTTGGACAGTTCCTTAGACTTAGGAGAAACTGCACGGAAACATCGGATTATGACAAGCAGGCAAAAGACCTAGCAGAGAAACTGAAAAACGGAAATACCCTTCTAAAATCATTGCAAAGGCAAAGAAAAGAGCACGAAATAATCATAGAGATGCCCTTCTAGAAACGTATGAAAGACAGGAGAATGAGAAAGAGAAAAGACCCATCTGTATTACAACTTTCAGTGTAGCATCAGACAAAGTCGCAAAGGTAGTGAAGAAACATTGGCGGATTTTAAACAGTGGTTCCTTGAACATACAAACACCGATGTTCTCACATAAGAGGGGTAAAAATTTGAAGGATATACTGGTACACACCCGCCCGAAGCCCCAAGACAAAAGTAGCCAACAAATACTCAGTACTTTACCAACGGGCCACCACCCGTGTGGTAACTGCAGTGTGTGCCATCTCACAACAACCACCAAAAGGGTCATTTTCAATACAGGAAAATCATGGGATTTGCGAAAATTCACCACTTGCAACACTATAGGAGTTGTATATCTAATTACGTGCCACTGTGACCTACATTATGTGGGTATGACCACCAGGAAGGTGAGCACAAGAATCTGCGAACATCGGAGCAACATCCGATGCCACAGAGCAAGTACCAGAATGACGGCACACTTCAACGAGAAACAACACACCCCAAATGACATGCGGTGGGTAGTGTTGGAACATATAAAACCCTGTGAAAATTTAGAACAGATACTACTAGAGAAAGAGCAAAGATGGGTTTTCAAATTACGCACGGATATTAGAGGTTTGAACGAGAATATACCATGGGGCCAATTCACTAGATAAATTAACCCTGATATCTGGAAACCCCACCTGGCATGTTTTTTAACGGCATGTTATGAAAATCAAAATCAAGAACAAAGGCACTGAAATCCTCTACCCCGTGTTTTTTTGATAAAATTGAAGGCAGTATGACAAGAAACATCCCTAGCCTTTTCCCTTTTTCCTTTTCTGTTTATTGTTTTTTTTGACCATTCCAATATGGCCGCCATTTAAGAAACTCATGGTGTCCCTTTGAACAGGGTTCGATACTGACCCAACCTATTTTTGACAAAATACCGGGCGTCCTCTTATTCTAGTACGAGGTACTCTTGCACTCAAATTATTAATTTAGACTTTCTAAAATCACAACCCCTTTTCATAAAATTAGAGGTTCGAATGAGAATATACCATCGGGCCATTTCACTAGATAAATTAACCCCGATATCTGAGAATAAATAAATAAAAAAACGCCTGGCATGTTTCTTAGCGGCATTTTATGAAAATCTAAATCAAGAACAAAGGCAATGAAATCCTCTACCTCGTTTTTGATAAAATTGAAGGCAGTATGACAAAACATCCCTAGCCTTTTTCCTTTTCTTTTTCTGTTTATTGTTTTTTGACCATTCCAATATGGCCGCTATTTAAGAAACTCACGGTGTCCCTGTGACCAGGGTTCGATACTGACCCCAACCTATTTTGACAAAATACCGGGCGTCCTTCTTTTTCGTATAAGGTACTCCTCCACTCTAATTAGTAATTTAGACTTTCAAAAATCACACCCCCATTTCATAAAATACCAACAACATGGTGGACCGTTTACACCACAATACGAGACTACGCTTTACACGCTCTAGTCTCTAACAGCACGAGGGAATGACTCGCCTGTTTTTCAGACTACTTATACCGGCACTAAGGCAAAGACACGCTAAAATGCAGTCTGCCTTGGGACTGAATAGGTCGTATTGACGGAGGGTTGCTGAGCACAGTAAGACTTTTTTCTCCCTACAGGACATCATCAATTTTTTTCTCTCTACAGGAATTTACATAACTTTACTTGCCTTTTTCACTAAATTCCATTTGCTCTTTCTAAACCAGTCATAGGAAGGCACAAGCAATGAGTGGCTTATAACAAATCCTCATTATCTCATTCCTTTTTCTACTATTATAATATAGGGTTTCTACAGGCCCCTCCACCCAGACAGACCATGAGGCGCACTTTTGCCAAAAAATAAGTATGTTTAAAAAATAAATTGATTTTATGTTACATGTTGTGTGTGTCCTGTTTTTTGTCCTTGACTACAAGTGTTTTAAAATTATGTCTTTTCAACCTTGCCTGCTCACAATTAAGGTATCATGTGTAGTATTACCCACACAAGATCTGAGCACTAACTAAGTTTGCTTTCAAGGGCACTTACACCATAGTATGAAGTACCTTCTTTACGCGCAGCGTAACGCTTTACCTGCCCACAAGAACGGTGGGCAGGCAGTATGTATTAATTTGCATTTTGCTTTTTCTTCCCAATGACAGTTACTACGTGTTCAGAAGCAACCGTATGTATATATTTTTCCCAATGCTCACACAATAGGTGTGCATTAATAATTTTTCACTTCACTTTATTATAGGTCCGCACGGAGTGGTACACAAAGGGCTGGTGCCTTTGTTGTCCTGAAGAAAAGGTTTAGGGGATACCTTGAAACATGTTGACATAATACAAGGGATTATAATTACATAACAGTTACATTTCCCTTTATTAACCTCCTTTTATCCCTACCAACTAGGAGCAGGAATAAAACAATAGCTCACTAGTTAGGTAATTTTTAAAATATCACTTACACCACTCCCCTACACTGCACGACACATAGCCTCACAAGGTAAGTGCTCCTACGTAAATCCGCAAGTCGCAGCACGCCCCAATCAGTAGATGTTTGGGATGGCCCCAATGATGAAGCATGTCACCTAGGGGCAACCCTGGGTGAGTGAGGGGACACAAGAAAATAAATTTTTCTTTTCTACCAGTAGAGGTGGCCTTCACCCCAATTGGTGAACCCGCCCTTGTTTCTTGGCTAGGTTCTTTTGATCCGTCACCTACGGATTCTTACACTCAAACATCACAAATCTGTTTTCACCTTACTATCTCTCTGAACCACAGATAGCTATGATACGAAAGGATGCAAAATACACAATGTTACACATCAAAAGGCTGGAGAAATTACCTTTTACCTTTGCTGAGATAGCATCCTCGGATTGGATAATCCATGGGTACATTACACTACCAATCTCGACTTTCCACTTTCAGTACTGTCTACAACAGCATCAAGTGGGCAGATATGAAGCATTGGGTGAAGGGTACATACACAAACAATGGGAGCTTCCTTTCACATTCCGATGTTGAAATAATGATACTGAAGTTTTAGCAGCTGCTCTGACTGCAAGAATACTTTAAGTGGGTCCCTAGTATCCAAGGATGTTTTGTTGCACGGAGCACGCAATATGTCTGTGGCGGACTTGTCCTGCTACTTGAAAGGATCTCCAGCGGCCATGGTATATCCAACTTTCAGATCGCTCTTGAATGGGAGTTACCTGATGTTGAACAGTCAAGGTAGCTGCAGGATGAAACCAGGGTTTGCTTATGTGTTGACCGTATCTTCCATTGTTACATGCTGTACTCAAGTCCTGTTTCTGCTTGCCCGTGTAATTAGGGAGGATACTCCTTCAATTAATCTTACCAACGTGCGTTTTGATGCCCTGAGCAAAGTGAAAGCATCATTATTTCAAAAAGATGTGGCCTTAACTTCGACCAAGGAGATGTTTGATCTTCTGGTGGCACGTTCCTTTGCAGAGATACAGGCGTTTCTCTGTTCCAACTTACCACGACATTTTGGGGAGGTGGCTTGCTGCGTTGTGCTGTGTGAAAGAATGTTAATCTGCCCCTAAGTGTTTATTTAACAAGTCCAACTTTTTTTTCTAAAGCATTAGGGTCCACGGCATCTGTAGTTTCATCAGCTGTCACCATTTTCATTGTTACAAATTACAATCTAATTTTTTGTTGCCTCTGACTTCATTCTGCTGTTCAGCCACAATACATTGACTATAACTCGCACCTTCTCCATGCACTGCTTAAACCCTTTTATATTAGATCACTCACACCATCTAAAAATATAGGATTTACAACAACACTTATGACATTGCAAATGTCACCATTTGTGAGAACACAGTGCATGGTAGAGTGGCGAGGCATAGTTAATGTATTGTGGCTAACGAGTTCAACACACTGTGTATGTAGGTGTTTGAGGTATTTAGTTATTTATTAATAATAATTTGAAGTAGTTGCATAAATTATAAATGTAAGGTATAAGTATAACTTTATACCTTCTAAATTCTGTGTAGTTTTCGTTTGGTTTGTATAAAAAGAATAAATTAAGTTTTCCTAACTTTAACAAAGGTTTAAACGTTGTGTTTTGTCAGTGAATGTTAATGTTTTTCAAATCATAGAGTCTAGTGTTGTCGAGTGGAGTATGGTTAAGTGGACTGTCATACAGTATAGTGGAGGATAGTGTTGTAGGGTATAATGTTATAGAGTGGGTTAGAGTGGAGGGGGGTGAACTAAATAGTTATACAGTGCAATGGCATGTTGCATAGTATATCATCGTGGAGTGCACAAGAGTGGACAGGTGTACCATACAGTTGAGTAAACAGTCATAAAATGGAGTGGTGTCTTGTAAAGTACAGTGGAATGGTATGTCGTAGAGTGTTGGAAAGTGTTGTACAGTGGAGTAGAGTGTTGTACAGTGGAGTGTAGGGGCATAGAGTGGAGTGGAGGGTTGTACAGTAAAGTGTAGGTACATAGGGTGGAGTACAGTGTGGTATAGTGGCAAAGAGTGTAGCAGAGTCTTGTAGAGCAGAGTTGCATAGAGTGGAGTAGAGTGTGGTAGAGTGTAGTGTTGTACGGTGCCATAGACTGGCATAAAGTGTTGTGTAGTGAAGTACAGTGGAGTAAAGACCCATTGGGTGGAGTAGAGTGTTTAGAGCATGGTGGCATGGAGTGGAGTACAATGGACTGTTGTAGCATACAGTAAAGGGTTGAAGAGTGGAGTAGTGTGTTGTAGAGAGGAGTGGACTGGTATGTTGTAGAGTGTTGAAAAGTGTTGTAGAAATGAATGGAGTAGAGTGGAGCACTGCAGAGTGTATTACAGTGTTGCACAGTGGAGTGGCATGGAGTAGACTAGAGTGCAGTACAGTATGGTAGAGTGGAGTGGCAGTACAGTAGTGGAGTATAGTGCAGTAGAGTGGAGTAGTCACTCACAGAGTAGAATACAGTTAAGTGGGTTGGAGCGGCATAAAGAGACTTAGAGTGGACTAAAGTGTCGGACAGTGAAACAGGGTAAAGTAGAGCACTGTAGACTCGCTTTGACTGAAGTACATTTTGTACAGTGGAGTGCTATAGAGTGGAGTATAGTGTAATAGATTGGAGGGTCGTAAAATGTCATTGAGTGGAGTACAGTGTTGTTGAGTGGAGTAAAATGGAGTGGCAAAGAGGTGGGTAGTGCAGAGGGGCGTACACTGGAATAGCGTAGAGTGGAGTAGAGAACAGTGGAGTGGTGTACAGTAGAATAGCTTGGAGTGGAGTGGTGTAGAGTGAAGTGGGGTAGAGTGGAGATATATACAGTGGAATAGCATAGAGTAAAGTGGCACAGAGTGGAGTAGCATACAGTGGAGTGGCATTGACTGGAGTGGTGTAGAGTGGAGTGGCATAGAGTGGAATAGCTTACAGTGGACTAGTGTAAAGAGTAGTGACAGAGTGGAGTGGGGTAGAGTGGAGTGTAGCGTGTAGCATAGAGTGGAGTGGCAAACAGTAAAATAGGATACAGTGGAGTGGTGTACAGGGGAGTGGTGTAGAGTGGAGTGGCATACAGTGGAAGAGAGGCCAGTAGAGTAGCATACACTGAAATAGCGCAGAGTGGAGTAGCGTAGAGTGGAGTTGTGTATATTCAAGTGACGTAGAGTGTAGTGGCATAGACTGGAATGACATAGAGTGGAGTGACATAGAGTGGAGTAGCATAGAGTGGAGTGGTCATAGAGTGGAGTACCGTACAGTGGAGTGGGGTAGAGTGGAGTGGCAGAGAGTCAGATAGCATAAAGTTGAGTGGTGTAGATTGTAGTTGCATACAGTGGAATAGCATAAAGTGTAGCGGCGTACAGTGGAGTGGGGTACAGTGGAGTGGCATAGAGTGGAGTTGTATAGAGTGTAATAACATACAGTGGAGTGTTGTGGTACTGTGGGTAGAGTAGAGTGGAGTGGCGTAAAGTGGAAAAACGTACGGTGGAATGGCGAAGAGTGGAGTATAGTCGAGTGGGGTAGAGTGGAGTCGTATACAGTGGAGTTGTGTACAGAGGATTGACGTAGAGTGAATTGGAGAAGAGGGGAGTGGCATTGACAGGAGTGGTGTAGAGTGGAGTGGCATGCAGTGAAATAGCATACAGTGTGGTGGTGCAGATTGCTGTGGCGTAGCGTGGAATATGGTAGAGTGGAGTGGTGTACAGTGGAATAGTATCCAGTGGAGTGACGTAGAGTCGAGTGGCATAGAGTGGAATACTGTACAGTAGAGTGAAGTGGTGTAGAGTGGAGGGAGGTGCAATGTAGTGGCATACACTGGAATAGCGTAGGGTGGAGAGGCATAGAATGAAGTAACATACAGTGGAGGGCATACCGTGGAATAACATACACTGGAGTGGTATAGAGTGGAGCTGCATAGAGTGGAGTGGTGTAGAGTGGAATGTGGTAGAGTGAAATAGTGTAAAATGGAGTGGTGTAGAGTGGAGTGGTGTACAGTGGAGTGGCAGAGAGTGGAGTTAGGTACAACATAGTGGTGTAAAGTGGGATTCTATTGACTGGAGCAGCGTAGAGTGGAGTGAAGCACGGTGGAGTGGTGAAGAGTGGAATACCATGCAGTGGAGCGGCATACAATAGAGTGGCACAGAGTGGAGTGGTGTAAAGTGGAATACTGTAGAGTGGAGTGGAATAACATACACTAAAGGTGGTTGAGTGGAATTGCATAGAGTGGAATGGTGTAGTGTGAGGTGGCATAGAGAGGAATAGTGTAGAGTGAAATGGGGTAGAGTGGAGTGGTCTACAGTGGAGTGGAAGAGAGTGGAATAGCATACAGTGGAGTGGCATACAGTTGAGTGGGATAGATTGGAGTGGTGAAGAGTGGAATACCATAGAGTGGAGTGTTGTAGAGTGGAGCAGGCACAGAGTATAGTGGGGTAGATTGTAGTGGCATATATTATAATTGTATACAGTGGGCTGGCAAAGAGTGGAGTGGCGTAGAGTGGAGAGTGGAGTCTAAATATATTTATATATTGTGCAGCTGTATACCACACACATACTGCCTTGTCATCAGCATGTAGAGTGACATACCGTGAAGTTGCCGTGGTATACTGCGGTATATGCCGATGACGAGGCAGTTTGTGATTGGCTAATGGCTGTCTTTACAAAACATAAAAGGCAGCCATGTAGTTTTAAGATCACGTTTGCTGTGTTCTGGCCTTAGATATAAAGTACTTAGTACATTTTATTGATGTTCCCTACCTATTATCACTTTATTAAAGTGGTAATAGGTAGGGAAATGTATTTAAATTTTTCGATATATTTTTAAAACAGTTTACTGGGAACCGTACTTTAAAAAGTTTTTTTATTAAGTACAGCTCTTATAATTAGGTATTACCGAGGTACTCCTAGACTTTTTTGTAAAGAATTAAATATGAAAAAAATTAACTGGAGTATACAATATTTGTAAAATATAATGTAGTACAGAGTATTTTAATTGTTTTAATTTTTTAACATATAGATTTTTTTTAAGTGCCGCAGTAATATCTACTTTAATCATGTGGCAGTAGGTAGGAAAAAAATATAAAACCTAATACTTACCTATATTTAAGGCCATAACCCAGAACACAGCCAAAGTGTACTTAACAACATGGCAGCCTTTAACTTTTGTAAAGGCAGTCATTAGCCAATCACATAATGACTTGTCATCCCTATATACCGCGGTACTTTTGTAAAAGTCATGATTTGACGTCCCCTTGGCTCTTGAGGGTCCTTGGAGGCCAACTAGCCCTCCTGATACCTCCAGTAAGACCCACACAGCTGAATTGCTGAGAGGTCATCAGAGGACATGCCCTCTTTCTCCTTCACTCTGCAAACGTGCCTCCTGGTGCACTGCTGCTTGGGGAAAGAAGTGCACTTTAGTCTTGAGGCCGTCAGGAGGCAAGGGGACCTCATTGCCCACCAGCAGTGCGGCGAGAGGTGCGTTTGCAGAGTGATGGAGAAAGGTGGCATGGCCTCCGACCACCTAGCAGCAATCCCACTGTGTCAGGCTTACTGGAGGTAAAAGGAGCTCTTGTGGGCCCCTAAGGATCCTCAGCAGCCAAGGGAACTTCATCCCCCAACCAGCAGCATGCCAGGAGGCACGTTTGCAGAGTAGTGGTGAAAGGGGACGGGGCCTCCAACGAGCTGCCAACTTTAAAAAAAAAAATCTGTTTCTATTTTTTAGGAAGGAAGGCTGCATGGCCCCCTTTCCCTGGACCACTTTCGGCCCTATCCTGTGTTTTTTTAAAAAAAAGGTAGGGGGGGCCAGCCCCCCTCCCTGGCCGATTTCTGCCCTTGGTCCCCATACCCTGGGGCCAGGCCTGGTTCCACCCAGGGCACCCACTCTTGAAACGTTGGGGACAGCGGGGGGAGCCTGAAGGCCCACGCAGTCCTTGCCGGCTCCCCACCTCCAGAGGGAGCCGGCATTGCTTTGACACCCAGGGAGCTGCTAACATGCAGCTCCCTGGGTCTCAAAGTAATGTCTGTTTCCCTGCTCGCTTGACAGAGGGCAGGGAAACCAATGCTCTGCTTTCAGCAAGTGAGAGAATTTTCTGTTCTCACTTGCTGAAAGTGGAGCAGGTTTGCTATGGCTTGGCGGGAGCGGCGCTCCCGCCAAGCCATAGCAAGCTGCAATGTCCCGGGGGTGGGCATCCCGGGACATTGCTGGAGCCGGCCCTGGGAGATGGCGGTCCCCAGGGCCACCTAGGGCTAAAGGAGGGGTGCAGTGCTGCCCCCCCTCCAATGTTAACTTGAGCCCCGGGAGGTGGTGGTCCATGGGGCTCTGGAGGGGCTGGGCGGGCCCCACGTGTTCCAATTAAGTGCCCCGGGGAGGTGGCGGTCCTCAAGGCAGTGGGGGAGGCCAAATGGCCTCCCCCGCATTTAATTAAGAACAACAGTATGCCGTGGGCCCCCGCTTTTAGACTGTTCATTGCCCGGGAAAGGTCGCAGTCCCCATGGTTTTGCATAAGCCTAAGAGTGAGGGCCCACATGAGCCCCCCTCCTTCATGCCCCCGAGACTTGGTCCACCTGCGGGCTTTAAAAAAGATGCACAGGAGCCAGCATGTCTTTTTTTTATTTTGCTGAGGATTCGCGTATCCACCTGCGAATCCATGGCAAAATTGTTTTAAAAAATGCTTTAAAAAGCGGTGGGGTCCCTGTGGGACCCCACCATCAATTCTGGGGGGGTCAGGGCATTCCTACCCTGCCCCCTTTTCTTTATTTTTTACCTTTTTTTCTGGGACTCAGCTTCAAGACGAGTCTCAAGATGGCTGCCAACACTTCCCGGTGGCAGCCAATCAAATTTTTGTAGAATCCCCGAGTCCACTTCAAGGACTCGCATCCCCAGATATCCATACTTTTTCAACTTTAATTTCTCTGAAACTACTGAATAGATTTACACCAAATCACAAAAAGCACACTTTCTGGACCAAAATCTAGCTTTCTGCCAAATTTGGTGCAATTCCGTTCAGCACTTCGGGCTGTAGTCATGTTAAAAAACTGAAAAATATATATATAAAGTCCAAGCCCCACTTGCAGATACAAACGGGTTTGACACAGCTGGGGTAAATTCTCAAGTGGATTTATTGCCAATAAAATGACTCTGCGCATAGTTTCTGGATTAGTGAAACGCAGTGGCAGACGCGTTTCAGCCTAACGGCTTTCCTCAGTGCTGGTCTCACTTGCAGGTCGTCTCACCCAGGGTCCATATCACTGATGACTAGTCCACTCCTACTGGAGTGATGGCTTGACCCCGCCTCTGCCATAAAGGTGTAATGATACGTTTGACGACTTCACCATGTGCTTTGATTCAGACAGCTGCATGGTGGTCTGCCTTTGCCAATGCGAAAGTCCATTAAGTAATGAAAACTTTCAGACACACAGTGGTGTCCCAACAGTGTTGGCTCACGGACAGCACACCAACCGCTGCAGCCTGTCCCTGCGAGCTCGTTATTACGGTGAGTCCACTTGGGCGTCCCTATGCAGTCGAATACTGCTTCCTCCCTCCCCAAGCAAAAATAGCGATTCCACTGTGGTGTTGAATGCTGGGGGGGCGACGCGTTGTATTGTCGTACCTTCTCCAAATCCGCTGGCTGACACGTTGCAGCAGACGGGGAGGGCGTGCTGGAAACCAGTGCCTGCGATACTGGTTAAACATAAAGTCCAAGCCCCACTTGCAGATACAAACGGGTCCGACACAGCTAGGGAAAATTCTCAAGTGGATTTATTGCCAATAAAATGACTTTGCGCATAGTTTCTGGATTAGTGAAATGCAGTGGCAGACGCGTTTCACATCAGTGCTGGTCTTACTTGCAGGTCGTCTCACTCGGGGTCCATATCACTGATGACTAGTCCACTCCTACTGGAGTGATAGCTTGACCCCGCCTCTGCCTTAAAGGTGTAATGATATGTCTGACGACTTCACCATGCGCTTTGATTCAGACAGCTGCATGGTGGTATGCCTTTGCCGATGCGAAATCCAGTCTGTCCCTGCGAGTTTGTTATTACGGTGAGTCCACTTGGGCGTCCCTACACAGTCGAATACTGCTTCCTCCCTCCCCATGCAAAAATAGCGATTCCACTGTGGTGTTGAATGCTGGGGGGCGACGCATTGTATTGTCGTACCTTCTCCAAATCCGCTGGCTGACGCGTTGAACCAGACCGGAAGGACGTGCCGGAAACCAGTGCCTGCGATACTGGTTAAACATAAAGTCCAAGCCCCACTTGCAGATACAAACGGGTCCGACACAGCTATGGAAAATTTTCAAGTGGATTTATTGCCAATAAGATGACTCTGTGCATAGTTTCTGAATTAGTGAAACGCAGTGGCAGACGCGTTTTAGCCTGGCGGCTTTCCTCAATGCCGGTCTCACTTGCAGGTCGTCTCACCCGGGGTCCAAATCACTGATGACTAGTCCACTCCCACTGGAGTGATGGCTTGACCTCACCTCTGCCTTAAAGGTGTAATGATATGTCTGATGACTTCACCATGCGCTTTGATTCAGACAGCTGCATGGTGGTATGCCTTTGCCGATGCGAAAGTCCATTAAGTAATGAAAACTTTCAGACACACAGTGGTGTCCCAAGAGTGTGGGCTCACGGAAAGCTCTCTGTTCCTGCGAATTCGTTATTGGCGTGGCCCCCCTCCTGAGGCTGATTTCTGCCCCGGGGACCCCATCCCCCGGGGCATGGCCACATATTTAAATTTTTTTATCTTATTTTTAAGGAGGGTGGCCGCACGGCCCCCCTCCTGAGGCCATTATTGGCCCCGGGGACCCCATCCCCCGGGGCATTGCCTCGTTTTTATTTATTTATTTATTTTTTCGGGAGTGGGGCCGCGTGGCCCCCCTCCCTGGGCCACTTCTGGCCCTGGGTACCCCATCCCCCGGGGCCTGGCCTCAGCGTTGGGGACCGTGGGGGGAGCCCCAATGCCCCCACGGTCCCTGCCGGCTTCCTGCCTCCTGCGGGAGCCAGCATTGCTTTTGGACAGGGGGAGCTGCTGACATGCAGCTCCTCTTGTTCAAAAGCAATTCTGCTTCGCTTCTTGGAAGCGAGAGCAGGTTTCCTGCTCTTGCTTCTAAGAAGCAAAGCAGTGTTTGCTATGGCAGGGCGGGAGCCGTGCTCCCGCCCCACCATAGCAAACGGCAATGTCCCGGGGGTGGACACCCCGGGACATTGCTGGAGCCGGCCATGGGGGGTGGCAGTCCCCAGTGCCATTGATGGCTCAAGGAGGGGGGGCTGCGTGGCCCCCCTCCCCTTGTATGAAAAGCCCTGGGGAGGTGGTGGTCCCCAGGGCCGGGGGTCCGCAACGGACCCCCACCCGTATTTAAGTTTGTCCCGGGGTGGTGGTGGTCCCCGGGGCAGTGTGGGGAGGGGCCGGAGTGCCCCCACACTTTCTTCATTAATATTTAAGCCTCAGGGAGGTGGCGGTCACCGGGGCTTGGGGGGCCTGTGAGGCCCCCAGCACATAATTACAGATGCCCCGGGGAGGTGGTGGTCCCCAGGGCAGCGTGGGGGGACAGGAGCCCCCCCCATGCATTTTTAAAAACAAATTCCTGGGGAGGTGATGGTTCCCGGGGCTGCGGGGGGGCCGCATGCCCCCACACATTATGAGCACAGCCCTGGGGAGGTGGCGGTCCCCGGGGCTGTGGGGACCCCCACGGGCACCCACACCATAATTATGAATTGCCCCCAGGACCTGGTCCACCCGGGGGCTTAAAACAAACGAAGCGCGGGAGCCCGCACTTCATTTTTTTTATTTTTTCGGCCAGATACGCACACCCAGTGCAAATTCGGCCGAAATTATTTTAAAAAATGCTTTTTTGGGCCCTGGGGTTCCTTGTGGGACCCCCTGAGCAGGCCTAGGGGGTCAGGGTGTTTCTACCCTGCCTTCTTTTCTTGTTTTTTAATGTTTTTTTTTACTGTCTTGTGATTCAGTTCTACCGAGTCACAAGATGGCTGCCAACACTTCCTGGTTTGGAGTGTTGGCAGCCAATCAGAAGTCAGCTCGTGATCGGGAGGGTTCGCGAATCCTCCTCGGCCCTCAGATATCGATATTTTTATTTTTTGAGTTTCTCAGGAACTACTGAATGGATTTACACCATTTAAAAAAAGGTTGCTTTCTGAACCAAGAGCTACCTTTTTTCAAAATTTGGTGTAATCCCGTTCAGCAGATGTAGCCGTGTCTAAAGCTCCTATGGAAATTAACATGGTGAAAATGCGTTTTGGGACCCCCCTTTTTTCTCGGCCCCCGCTTGACGAATCACCCCAAAACTTTCAAGACAGGAGCTGACCTGAGTGAACCATTAGTTTTGAATATTTCCCGAAGATTCGTCAAATGGCGCCAAAGATATTGTCAAAAGAAAAAATGCTTTTTGAATAGAAACGAGGTCCTAACTATAACTACCTACTGGCGACAGCCAGTAGGTAATATAATACATATATATATATATATATAAACATATATATATATATATATATATATATATATATATATATATATATATATATATATATATATATATTTACTAAAATAATAAAGGTTACTGGGATGTTATTTTTAAGAAATAGAATTTGTTTAAAACATAGAAATTGAGTGAAAAAAACAAATGTTACAGGGATGTTATAGTTAGGCTCAGATTTCACATGTACAAAACAATAGATTTTCAGCAGTTATAGTTACCTGAGCAAACTATAATTTATACACCCACAGTGCACTGCTTATGACCTCACATATTACATCACTCATGACATGGTCAGTGACATCACAGATGACATCACTGATAACATCTCAAATGTCATCACTGATGACATCATTCAGTGAGTATAAGTGTTTCATAAAAGTTTCTGACACTTAAAGATATACACTAAGGGCTCGATTACGAGTCTGTCGATCCACAGACTGCAAGACTCATGGAGATGCGGTGGTGGTGGTCTTCCAACTGCCCTATTACTATTAGGGCGGTCGGGCTGCTATTGCCCTGCAGCCGCCAGGGAACCACCATTCTCTGGCGGTTTTGTGGCAATCAGGAGGCCACAATATGCTTGGCAGGACCGCCATGATCCCGCCAAGCATTTTATGAGTTTCCTGTCCGCCACGGTTTTCATGGAGGTACAACCGTCATGAAAATCGTGGTGGAGAGGAAACAAATTAGGGCCTACAGGGCCCATTTGTGCCTCTGCGCCCTGGGGTGCATGCAAGGGGAGCACAACTGGTGTCCCAATGTGTGCATGCACCACATTTCCTGCACAGCAGGGACTTTAAAGTTCATGGCGGTGTCCATTTTTAGGGCACCGCCATGGGAACGTAAAAAAAACCTGCCAGATACAAGACATTTTTGTAATCTGGTGGGTGGCCTGACCACGGGTTTGGCGGTGCAGCGGCGGGTTGGAGCCGGCACTGCGCCGCCAAACTCATAATCAGGACCTAAGCTATTGCATAAGTTAAACTACTTTTCTTTCTGTACCACTAATGAGAGATAGTGTATCTAACATATGTCATCTGAGTGGCTGTGTGTCTGTCTGTGTCCGTGTGTGAGTGACTGCATTCTGCAGCACACATAGAAAAAGGAAAGGGCCTGAATGGATTGATTTTGTGCAGGAAGGGTCCCTTCCTGCACAAAATCAATCATCCCCGCAACGCAGGCACCCTTGCATCATGGCGCAAAGGTGCCTGCGTTGGCGCATGGCAGCCTATTGTGCGCCGGTGCAGGGGAAAAGGACAGGAATGCGCCGTATCATATTCGATACAGCGCATTCCTGCCCTTTTCTTTCGCCATAGGGCAGCGCAGCAGGGAGGCCTGCGGCGCTGCCCTACGGCATAAGCCCATAAATAAGGCCCCGTAAACTTACACAAAAGTGTAGAGTTGCCTTTGTGAATCAGGCCCTGAGCGATTAGAGCGGGTAATATGTAAGCAGAAGCGACAGAAAGCAGAGGGGCCAGGGTGTGAACAGAAGGTCCAAGAATCAGAGAGGGCACTTTGAGGATCAGAAAGAGCAGACAGCAGAAGGGGCAGTGTGCGATCAGGAGGGGCAGGTAACAAAGAAGGCAGCTTGTTATCAGAAGAGACAGTGACCAAAAGGATTTTGGAGCAGGAAGGATGGTGAAGGTGTAGCGGGGATAGTATGAGCAGAAGGAGCTGAGTGTGTATGTGCAGAAAGGATAGTGTGAGTGCAGATGTGGAAGGGAAGGGCAGGGCCAGTATATGAGCAGATGGCACAGTGCGTTAACAGAAGAGGCAAGAGGCAGGGAGCAGAGAAGGCAGTGAATGCTCACTTGGAACAGGTGTAGAGAGGGTAGCGTCTGAAGAAGGGGGCAGCAGATAGAGGGGTCCATGCATGAGGAGGGATGGGGAAGGAACAGAGAGGGCAGTGAGTGTTCAGACAGGGCAGAGAGCAAAGAGGGGTGAATGTGAGCATAATGGACAGGGAGCAGAGATGGAAAACAAGGTGCAGAGGGGCAGGAGCAGATATTCGGCAATGAAATTAACAGCATTATCCAATCTCAAAATGTCCCAAGTTACATGATTTTCACAGATGAATAAGCACACTGCTCTCCAGCATCAGCTGCAATTGTTCCAAATCAAATTCAAAATTAGGTTATGTTACCTTGCGCCAAATCATTTGCTGAACCTGGCTCCAATGTTTGCAATGATTTATTAAAAGTCATGTAGGGTGACACGGGACATTGTCTCCAGTTTTGATATTTTCATCTTCAAATCAATGATTTCAGATATGTTAATCTAATTGTTTCAACAGATGCGAAACAAGACTACAATACCCAGAAGGCATTGCGCTATCATAGAAACGTCCAGGACTAAAACATTGATTGAAATGACCTAGTGGGGGTGGTCACAAAAGGTCATGACCTGCACTTTTCAAAGCATTTAAATTAGCACTGGATAACTATTTATCCAGGTTGCAAATGTAGCAGACTGCGTGGGAAGTGGGAAAGCACACAAAAGCCTCAAGATTTTACACAGTCTGAATATGCAGAGAGGTAAAATAGTTGGTAATGGGGGAGACCATCATAAGATAATTGTGAAATTTCTTAATCATAGACATGTGTACCCTATACAAAGTGCGAAGCGTGCACACAGAGAGTTAGAACAACAGGTGTGAGTAGTCCCGGTTTCTAAACATTATGCACTTACATGGGTGAATCATGTCATGTGTAAACTGCACATGCACATTTTTTAATACTTTTTAAATCAGTCATACGGATGTACATTAGGAATATACAGAGAGCTTTGCAAAAGCCCAATTTGCACCTGCTTTTGGGGACCATACCGAGAACTCCTTCTTAACAGAAGTAAAATACAGTAACTCATGCGCGTGTAAAGCACGTATACCTCCAAAAATCTTTCACTACCAATTTTTGTGGCTTCAAAATGAGATGAAATCTCCTAGTAACATTAAAGCACACTATCATCTGCTCACCTTTCAAGTCACCGACATCTGGCTCTTTATTCTTTCCAGCCTGCAGCCCTTCAGCGGGCTTTGGTGCTCCACTTAATGGTGGCCAGGATGACTTCTTGGCATTGATTCCTGAAAAGGCACAGTTTTGCTTTATTTGTCCTGTGCTTTCTTGACAGTAGTTGCAGCTGCAGGCCACATCTTCTTTGATCTGAGACAGCAGACACCCCAGGTCTTCCTTAGCCTTGTCACTTTCCTTGGTATTCTTGTTTTTGTCAGCTTGCAGAGGAAAAAGAAATAGTGTAGATAGACTGGGTAAAGGCTTATCTTTAAAAACCAACCAAAACAAGGAAGGAGAATTACTTTACTTGGCAAATACTGCCGCTCTTTCATGGTAATCAAACTTAAAATATAGTTTGTGAGTTGAAACAGTCTCTGAATATTTGTTGTAGTTCTAAATAATCCTTATTACCCACTACTCAAAGCACTAACACTGGTTAATGGCCTCTGCAGATAGTGTTAACAACAGTTAATTGCCCGTGCTACAATTATGGGGCCGAACCAAAGGAAAGGGGGCATATTAAGAAGGACAATATAGCCTTAGAGACTGACCTAGCGGGCTCTACCGGCCATTAAAGGCCAGCTCTAGCATTAAAGGCCCGAGCCGCTAGGAGGGCTCTAAGGCTATTAGAACATTCCGCCCCTAGAGGGCAGAATGTTCTAATTACTAAAAAACAAAGGCCTCTCGGAGCCTGAGGGGGATTAAATCCCCTTGGGCTCCGAGAGGCCTTTGTTCACAGAAGCAGCTGTGAACAAAAACAACATTGGAATGTTGCTCTGCGAGCTTCTACCTGCTCGTAGAAGCCAGGAGCACTCCATTGTTTTAAATGGAGTGCTCCACATTCCAATATTCTAATAAACAGTAGATAATAACCAGCAGTATGTAGGGCAATAAGGCTAATAGAACCCGACACCTGATCTCAACCAACAAAGTGGGCACACAAGTCAACTGGCCCAGTCTGCTATGTTGCCCACCTGCACACTCAAACTGAACTTAAAATGCAGTCAAACTAAAAGCAGTTGGTGCCTGCATTCTTTCATTGTGATTGCTGAGCTGTTCTCTCCATTCCATACAGGGTGTCAACTTAAATTAAAATGAGGTGGATAGCTTACAATATTTCTAAGAACATATTCAGTTCCTACAGTGACAACCTGTTCTCACAGGTTTACATTCAAGGCTCCTGCCTAGTGTTGTACTTTAAAAAAATATGACCAACATTGGTCCACAGGCCCAGATGTATGGCAAATTTTGAGTATTTACATATGACATTTATTTCAAAGAATTAATTGAAGTATGAATAGTGCATGTAGTCAGTTTTTCTTCCACAAAATCTGTCTGCTATTGGGTTGACCCTTGTAGACCAATTTTGGTGGCCTATGATCTAGTGAACACCCTGCGTGCCGCCTATTTCCCAACCTTATTGTAGCAAATTTACCATGAACCAGTGCTTAATTTGAGCCTGTGGTTCCGGCACCAGCACTTAATTGTCAACAGTGGCGTTTGTGGCAGTCTGCCACAAGGTGGTGCTGTCTGAGATGACCACAACTAAAGTCAATTATTAATTTATTATACATTATAATTGTCAATCTTATAGCTTTGGGGGTCTGGAATAGTCCAAATTGTCACACTTGTAAGAGTGTTATGGTTAGTAGTTGTGTTGTTACCACCATTGACAGCATGGCAGGGGCAATTGCGGTGCAAGCTGCAGTGTCCTCCTGATGAGAGCCCGGCACTTGTTTCATTTTTTTGCAAACTAAGCACTGCACTGAACTCTATTTGTGCTGATATTAGGACTCTGTGCCATCAGTGCCACAGTCCAGGCGCTCTGCCCCTGAAATTGCACTGTTAATTGGTTTCACACAATTCTTGGTTTCCAGTAAAACCATAGTAAGGTGTCTCAGAAATTGCACCAGTGGCATGTAATTTAAATGTCATGATTGTGCTGCCATGCGTATTTAAGACACACACATATATGGCAAAACTAAGAATTCGGGGAACCTCACATGCTGTGGCTGTGCGGCAGTTTTAAAAATATTGAAGTCATCTCCGCCTAAAGTGCTACAACTGCCCTCACAACCAGCGAGGAAACAAAATATCTCCTATAACGATCACTATATCGTATTTAGGTTACTTATTATGTGGGGTAGGAATAGGCGTTATGCAAACTGTATTGCACAAATAATGTAATAATACATCGTCTATTGACAATTCAGAAACGTTGTCCTTATTTTCAATTCACTTAAAAAGATATTTCTTTTAAAATCATTATTAAGGAGCTTAATTTTTTTTATATTGGGATCTCATTCACCCTATTTGCACCGAATCAGTCACAAAGGAACGTACACCAAAATGCCTTGGCGCTGGATCCAGTCTGTGGTGTTAGTGTGTTCAAAATCTGCTCTCTGACTAGAACTTCTAGTTCGTTCATCAGGACAATTCATTTAATTTTCATTCTAATTATGGTTCATGCGTCAGCTCCACACCTCAAGGACTGAAAGACTGATAGAGGTATGGGGAAAAACAATACCTGGAAAGGCTGCCGTGCGGTATTTCACTGTTAGCGCTGCTTATTTTATGCATCACACAAGGACTTGAATTGAATCGAACTGTTTTAACTAAATCGGCATTTTTAAATTAACGTATTATTATTCTTAACATTTTTAAACTCATTTTAAGCTCTGCGCATCCTCATTTTACCTCGTTCTTTTGCACTTACTTAGTTTTAGCCCTCACTTCGTCATTTTGACATCAGGCTGCACCTAGTTTCCCCGCCCCGGTCCACCGCGGCTGTGTGCCGTTTGTGTGGAGGGCGGGGCAGGCAGCATCAGAGACTCCGGTGAGGCACTTCCGGTCCAGGAGGGGGCGGAGGAACTCCCCGCGCTTCCCCCTACATAGGACCGATGTGCCAGCGCTCGCGCAGCGGGCGGGCGCAGCGGGCGCGCCGCTGGCGCGCCTAAGGCAAGCCCGTCTGCGCCCGTCCGCGCCCGGCCGGGACCAGGGGCCACGACCCCTGGTCCCCTCAACCCCGCCGAGGCAGCCATAATCACCGTAGGACACTATTCCAGGGAGTCTCTGTTAGCGATATCCCTAAACCTGAGATATAATGACCTGCAGTGCACGAAAGCCCATCCAGGAAACACTGAGGGCCCGTTTTCCTGCCGTGGCTGTAAGTGGCATAGTCTAGCGTTTTCTGACCGTTCATACACAGAGACTGACGATCAGCAAACACTTAGATGTTTGTATTTTAACGCCCGGTCGATACCCAAACACACTTCCGATATCTGGGACACTTTAAACAAGAAAAATCCCGACCTGGTTTTCATAACTGAAACATGGTTGGGCGATCATAACCTCCCTGATATCACCAATGCCCTACCCCCCAAATATAAAATACTGAAACAAGATAGGCAGAGACGGAGGGGAGGGGGGCTGGCTGTCTTGTTCAAAGACCATTTTGCCTGTCTCCACCCTGAAGTGGTGCTATTGGGAGAGCATGAAATACTAACATTTCAGGTATCTAGAGAAGGCCACACTTTGCTTGGGGGAGCCGTAATCTATAACCCTCCAGGTCACCAAACCGAACTGAGTGCCAAACTTTTCACTCAACTTTTCCCTTTATGCCTGAAATACAAACACTACCTAGTTATAGGAGACTTTAATGTACACTTCGAGGAAGTACACAGCACCGCAGCAAGTCACCTCGAAAGGGATATGCAGATCCTCCAGCTCAAGCAATGGGTTAAAGGCCCCACACATAGGGCTGGGCACACTTTAGACCTATTATTCTCTAACATAGAGTCCACAAATATCCAGGAGATTACCCCCGCATCTTGGACAGACCACTCACTCATATCTTTTACACTCAACCTGCCGGCGAATGCAACCAAACCCCTCAAGATTGTACAAGTGGCAAACAGAGCCTGGAAATCGGTCACCCAGGACCTGTTCCAAGCCCATTTTTCCCCAGATAACCTAACCACTCAAGATATTCTTCCAGCTAATGCGGAAGCAATAAAGCTTGAAGCCGAGATCATTAGTACTCTAGATACCTTTGCTCCCAAACTTAAACCTAAACTAACAAATAAATCTCGACCTGAGAAGTGGTTTTCACAGGATCTTAAAATATTGAAAAGGAAGTGTAAATCATTAGAACACTCCTGGAGGCTGTCTAAACAGGAAACAGACAGAACAAGCTACAGGGCAGAATTAAGGATCTATAATAATGCCATCAAGAAAGCAAAGAAGATGTACTTTGCACAACGAATAAACGAGAATAGCAACTCGGCAAAAGAATTATTCAGAGTAGTGAAGGAGCTCTGCAAACCAGCCAGCTTGTCTCAAACTCTGTCTCCTTCTGAGGAAAACTGTGAAAAGATCAGCGAATTTTTCGCTGATAAAATTAGCAAAATCTACTCCTCATTTGACACTAATTCCTCTTTAGCCATAACTAACTGGGAACACTTACCCCCACATCCAGATGTCACAATACAGATGGGCAACTTCTCCCCTCTTACAGAATTAGAGGTTGAGAGAGCCATGATGGAAGTAAAATCTGGATCCCCCCTCGACCCATGCCCCCACTTCATATTCACCCAGATTACATCAATAATATGCCCTTACGTCACTCACCTACTTAATAGATCCCTGGACACAGCAGTATTTCCAGAAATATGGAAACAGGCTGTAGTGACCCCTCTGTTGAAGAATGCTGGAACAAATGTTCATAACCCAGAGAACTACCGGCCCATTTCTCAGCTTCCATACCTTTGTAAGGTCTTAGAAAAGCTGGTGAACAGACAACTATCCAATTATTTGGAGGTTAACGAATTACTGGACTGTTCTCAGACTGGCTTTAGAGCCACCAACAGTACAGAGGCTACTCTCCTAGCCGTCCTAGATGACATAAGATCACTGACTGATCAAGGAAAGACTGTTGCCCTGATTTTATTGGACCTGTCGGCGGCGTTCGACACGGTCTCACACAATCTCCTGTTGGAAATTCTCTATGAAAAGGGAATCCACGGCAAAGCTCTTCAGTGGCTTAACTCCTTTCTGAGGAACAGAACTCAGATGGTACAAATGGGCCAGTTCTCCTCGAAACCTAAAAACATTAGCTGTGGTGTTCCACAGGGAGCCTCCCTGAGCACAACGCTTTTTAATGCCTATGTGTCATCTTTGGCACTGATAAGCAGAAAGTGGGGCTTCAGCATCTGCTCCTACGCGGATGATACACTGCTGATGATAACCATTGAAGAAAGACATGAGGACACCAGGGTTAAGTTAAACAACTGCCTCTCAGAGATGGCAACCTGGATGTCCGAACATTGCCTTAAGCTAAACGCAGGGAAATCTGAAATACTGCTTTTCGGAGGAGCTAACTTAATCTGGGATGCCACTTGGTGGCCACAATCCTTGGGAGATGCTCCAGCGCCTAAACAATGCGCAAAAAACCTGGGTATATCCATTGACAACACCCTGTCTATGCAGGATCATGTGCGGGTTCTGTGTGGAAGAGGTTTTGCGATCTTGAAGCTCCTAAGAAGGCTTTTTCCGTGGATCCCACTAGAATGTAGAAGGACGGTTACAGAGGCATTACTCATCAGCAGATTAGACTATGGAAATGCTCTGTATGTGGGCATGGCAGACTATCTTTTTTCACTCCTACAAGTGCTGCAAAATGCGGCTGCAAAGCTTGTGTGTAATAAAAGTAGATTTAGTTCAGCATCTGCATGCATGAAACAGCTCCACTGGCTACCTATGCGCCAAAGAGCAAGATTCAAGCTGCTGAGTCATGCGCACAAGGCTCTGCATCACCTTGGTCCTAGAATTCTCCAGAACAAAATCGAATTCTACGTCCCCACGAGGTGCTTAAGATCACGATACCAAGCACTAGCCAGGCCCAGACGTATAAAGAAAGTAAGAGCAGGAGGCCGATCATTCTCATACCTGGCGGCTAAACACTGGAACGGATTACCCCAAGACCTACGTCTTACTGAGGACTACGTAACCTTTAGGAAAAGACTAAAAACCCAGCTTTTTCCTATGACGTAAGAGTGAGCAGCTGTAGGCACCCAACATAACCTACCATGTGTTCCGCAAGATAGCGCCGTGATATCCGTCAGGATGAATGTTGCGCTTTACAAATAAATAAATAAATAAAAATACAAACCTGACCACCTCACCCACACACAGCACCTGACGGGGTGTTAATATACAGCAGGAAACTAACATTGAAAGATCACTGAAAGCCGTTCCATATATCTGGTCAAGGCAGATCCCTATTCTGGCTGTTTTCAGTGCTACTGCTCCGAAGCCATGTGTTGTACTAACTAAAATAGCAGTGATAATACACAGATTCCTTCTTCAATTTTGGGGCAGAGACAATACTGCAGAATCAAGGATTTTAGAAAATAATCTTGCATACAGAATTTAATTTAAAAAAGTCAGACTGTATTTCGGGTAACTTTAGGTAGCCAGTGAAAATGTTCATTCATGAATTATTTATTAAAAGCTCTTACTTATACACTGTATGTTTTTGCTATATTGGTACAGGTTAATGTATGCATCAATGTTGCTTGCTTAGCACTCTGGAGCTATCACCTTTTACAGATGCTTAAACGATAGACTCCAGC
Organism: Calotriton arnoldi; assembly: GCA_963921515.1. Taxonomy (NCBI): domain Eukaryota; kingdom Metazoa; phylum Chordata; class Amphibia; order Caudata; family Salamandridae; genus Calotriton; species Calotriton arnoldi. Next base: position 328,692 of record CAWUFW010000522.1, read on the forward strand.
AGATAGGATTTCAGAATCCTCTCTCTTTATTGGCCAGGTTGTTGGGGACGTCAAACCCTGAATGATTCGCTGTCTTGTATTCGCTTAAGGCCGCCTCACCATGAAGCATGTTGCGTCCATGGGGTCTGTTTTTCACCCAAATGTGCACTTCTCCCAGAGATCTCTCTTCTTCTTTATTGACAGAACCACGTATATGGAAATCGAATCAATGTCTAAAACAAATGACCTAACAGGATGAGCAAAATTGATTCTTTCTACCTTTCCTAACAATAATAAAACTGCAACCGACCCCATCAGTTTGAAGCCTTTTCTGTGGACAATGAGAAGGCAGCTGATGGAGTGCAAGTGATCACAGGCTGAACAGGGGAGTCTTCAAACTTGTGTACAACTCAACATTGATGGCGCTAGGAACAGAACTGGCTCATTCATTTGTGAAAATATAATAATGAAGACATTCACCAATCAATACCCACATTTCTCAATGGCAGGGCTGTGCATCGTTAACTACAAGACTAAACAACAAGCTCTCGGAGCGTAAGGGATGATGGCAATCAAGCGTAATGAGTGTGTATATAATATCTTTGTAGTGATTATGTTTCTGGTCCCATGGTGCTCTGTTAATCTGGTTGGGTCTTATATAGAGTAACGTGTAACCCCTGTGTGAATAGCTAAAATGGCTGAGCACCACTGCCAACTAAGGGCTAGATGTTTTCTCCAAATCGCAATTAGGAAATCGGTATTCCTACTGTATGAAACTCTTTTGAGTTTCATTAGCGATTCCTAGTGGATCACAAATAGACTTACTTCATGCATATTAGTGAGGTAGGTTGCAATCTGCGACCTATTAGGAATCGCAGCCATCACAGGGATGGTTCCCTGTTGAGGTCAGCAAACCACCATGTCTATGATTGCTTTTCGATAAAGCAATTATTTTTGTTTTTTAATGCAGCCATTTTCATGAAAAGAAAATGGATGCATTTAAAAAAAAATGAAACTTTGCAGTTTCATTTTATAAGAGTAGGCAGTGAAAAAGTATTTGTATTTACATTCTCAACGGGGATTTCACCTTTGCCAATGAGTTACCACCAGTTTTAAACTGGTGGTAAAGTATTACTGTTTTGCGACTGGAATTTGGTTGCAAAACAGTAATACATACCATACCGATTCGGTATTTGGAAGGGACGCCCTAAACACACCCCTTCCAAATACCAAATCGCAAATGCAAAATGTGATTCGGTGACAAATTTCCAAATCACATTTTGCATTTTGTACATTTAAAAAAAAAACAATTCAGGTCGCAAACGCCTGATTCTACTAATCGGACCGTTTGCGACCGCAAAAATGCTTTGTACATCTGGTCCTTAATTCACTGGATTCTAGTGTAGTGTTACATTGGCTGAGCACCAGTATTAAGCCAAACTGACCCAGCTCCAGAAGTAGTAGACAACTTTATTTCGGGCAAAGGCCATAACAATACATTTAAAAAAAAATCTCAGTATATATTCTTTGAAACAAGTAAAAATACACACCATAGAATCACAGAATACAACAATAAAATGGGACACAAGTTGAAAATGTAAAGTGCATCATTAGGCAGAGGCAGTAAATGTCAAATAAAGTACTTAAAAGTATAGCAGCGTAACCTCATGCTCGCTTTGCCAATTTTTAGGGGCTAATTATTAGATCATAATTCACAAGGGAAATCCTTTGGTCAGATTGTACTGCTGGAATAATTAAATGAATGTAACAATATAAAATTATAAACGGTCCTGGCTAAATAAACCCGTATACACCAAAAGCGTGCATGAGAGGAATAAAGAAAGATAAACAAAAAATAATAGCAATTTTAATGATACAATGTGAAAGAAGATCGTGCTGCAACTAGGTTCCCGAAAAGGGTGCTAGATCTGGGCTGAAAGGAATCGAGAGCGTATAGACCAAGCATCAAACAGGTATCTACTGATCGTAAACACTATGGGGCATATCAACAAGGGGTGGCGATAATATTATCGCCGCTTTAGAGCCCGTTTTCGGGCGAAAAGCTGCGATAATATTATCGCATTATCAACAAGGACACGCTAGCGCGTGTTTCCTTGCAATAGCGCCCCTTGTCAGCACGCCTCCCATCGCATCGCTAATGAGATGCAAAGGAGGCGTGCCTGACAAGACTCCCTTGGGAAATTATCGCTAAACTAGCTTCGCGATATTTACAAGAACCCCAAATCCAGTGTAGTCATAATCTTAATCGCGCTAACGCGCCCTTAGATCTGGATTTTAACGTCTGTTAAAATTCAGACTAGGGCATACTTTACATAGGATGTGGATTATGTGCCTACGACCACATGCTCGTATCACCAATGTTAACGCTGTATTTGGGTGAACATCGCTGGTTTTCCAGCGATGTTTGCCCATTTTTGCACTATCGCTTGAATATTTATCGCTTAGGTTATACACGTTGTAAATAACGCGCTAACCTGGCGATAAATAACCGCGATAGACGGCGATAAATATGAAAGCGCTAAGTGCGCTTTGCGATATTTATCTCCGTCTGTTGCTAATATGCCCCTATAATCCTAGAAGAATCAGAGATAAAGATCCTGTGGGCAGTCCAATATCTGTCTAGGCCCAGAGAAAGCACAAGGGATCGATCCATTTGTGTCTAGGGCCAGCATAGTAAGGACAGAAGAAAAGGAAATGGCCAATATCCTCAATTTTGCACTCACACAAGTTACACTCAGCCAAAGAAGGGTGCTCTGTGGACCATTTGTTGGTGAAGGCTTTTAAAAGTAGAATGCCCAAACGAATTTTTATATATATACTTTTCGCAAAGGAGGGGGGAGTAAACTCATAAAAGAAGGCCTTGAATTTTGGAAATGGTTTGTGGCATAGAAATTGGGTAGTGAAAGATCCCAGGTTGATGGAATAGTGCCACAGGGCCACTATGAAATCCCATAAGTTTTAACTAGCAATACTTTGGAATTGTAATTAATAGACTCAGGAGAGGTGTAAATTAAATGCAGGATTAACTTCGCAAACCAATTGTTAAGGTGTAAAAACTGCTTGTTTGTTTCCAGTGTAAAGGTTCTTGATGTCTAGAAGGTCCCTTCTGTACATATCCAGTTCAGATTGGGACCAGAACCTGACCCAGTATAGGAGCAGTTTAAGAGTAGCAAAGCGTTCAATACTTTTGTGGGCGATATCAATAATTATGGGTATGGATAAAGCAGAGTGGGATAATTTGAGCAAAGATTTGACAAACTTCAACTCTCTGACCTTTATCGAGTTAAGATTGGAGATTTCCCATTTCTAAGCACCATAGAGCGCTGCTCATTGACCTTTAGCCCTATAAACGATCAGGGCTGGAGAGGGAGCCTGTAATTGAGACGATTTAAGCATTTTCAAAATACCATCAGGGCTGTGAGGAATGATCAAGCTACATTTGAGGATCTGGCGGGGGGGGGGGGGAAGGGGGCAAAAAAGAGAATCAGTGGTCATAACCCCAAGACAGTAAAACGTTCGAACTGTCTGTAATGCAGTAGTACCTAAATTACATTTATTGTTAAGATTTTTATGTGGTCTAGAAGCCATTACTTTGGTCTTTTGCGAGTGTTTAGGCATCAGTGTAGAGCTGTGTGATTGAAGTTCCTAGTGTACAGGTAGAATGACTTAGACCCAGTTTAGCTTAAGACTGTTACAACTGAAGTGCAGTTGTAGTATTAGTGTGTGTTCCCCGAAGCAGATTTATTATGCTTGAACTTCAATGCAGAGAATTGTATTTTTTTCAATGAATAGCTAGGGTGTTGACGTTTTTACAACAATAATGTGCAACATTTCGGATACCTGGCTTATCAAAGGATGCCCTCTTGAACCCTTTCATCCATACCCCTTTATGCCAGCCCAGCTCCCCATCCATACTATCACTCTTTGATAACAGCAACTGCAGCTCGGCATGCTCACTGTTCCCCACTGCTTTCCCTCCTCCTCTGGCAGGGCCGGACTGGCCGTAGTAGGCATCCGGAGTTTCCTCGGTGGGCCACCAGGGTGGGGGCCAGTTTTGGACTCCTGGGGGGGTGTTTTTGTTACCGGGGCCAGTTTTATTGCCCCCCTGTAACAAAAGCAGCTGCTGTGTTTTCCACGTGCACACACCCTGCCCCCTCCCCCATTCCTCGGCCAGTCCAACTCAATTACCAGGGCCGGTTTGCGTTCCCAGTCCAGCCCTGTCCTCTGGTGTCTACGTATCTTCTCTATTGCAGACTCAGCACCATGCACCCACTGCCACTTGCCTTACCACCATTCTGTCCCATCTTGATGCTATGCTATAATCTCCAGCCCGTGTCCAGCCTTCACTCCTGTCGTGATTGCACCTCCATTCACCTTATGTCTTCAATGCTGACTCGCCAAACTCCACCTCCCTGGTGCTCACTTTAGCCTCCTTTTGTTACTTTGCTATATCTGTTTAATTGTGTTACTCCAAACCCCCATATCCTTCCCTTTATCAATTTGCCCTATTGTACTGCATCATCCTGGGTCCACCATTCCCTCACTTTATTTCCTCGGTGTAAGAAATTGGGTTATTAGTTGCGAAGGGTGTGAGTCCTTTACAAGTAATAACTCAACAAATATTATTCTTTACTGGGAAACTAGTACCTAATTTTAGCACTTGATTCACTCACATTAGAGAAAAAGAGTAGTCCAAGGCCTACTGAGGGGAGGTGGTGTGGGCTAGTAACTAGGCCTGGGAATAATTTTAGTTACACCGGCGCAGTCAGAGTTATTTTGGCAATTCTGCATTACTCGTTGATGCAGATTTGCACATAATAATGTGATAACAACCGATCATGTAATTAAGAGTAATTTTAGGTGAAAAATCTTACTGCAAGAGCACATTTAGTAAGCACGAGTAGCTGCTCATGCTGCTGTTTATGTTCTGTTCCATTTAGCGCTATTTTCTTAGCACAAAATGCATCCTTGCGTCCATTTTGGACCTGAGGGTGCATTCTATACTAAGAAAATAGCGCTAAATACCTGGAGTAAGTTGGAGGAGAATACTATCCCAAGTGCACATTTAGTGAAAACGAGGGGGTGCTCATGTTTGCTATTCATGTTCTGTTGCATTTAGCGCTATTTCTTAGCTCAAAATGCATTCTCCTATCCGTTTTGGGCACAAGGGGTTATTTCTATGCTAAGAAAATTGTGCTAAATGCAGAATTAATCTTCTTGCATAATGCTGTGTAATCTCTCTGAGTTTTTAGGTAATTCCCCATAATTATGTTATACTGAATTACACAAGTTATGCCCACCGCTACCAGTAACCCCAGTTCTCTGGTACCCAACAAACACACAATAAAGCATTGCCAATCATTGCTTTTTCTTTTGAAAAGGAAAAGTATTTGTATTACACACACACTACTAAATACTACAGATTAAATTGCAGATATGTACAATCAGGTGGATGGACATACAGTTGTATGAGACCCCCATAACACATTACACCCTTAGAGAGCTCTGAATCCTATCATCAAAATACCCCCTACCTATACTAGACACAATATCATAAAATAAGCGGGTGTCATTATCAATAAAACAGGCCTATTGGATTTATCAGTTTGTCCTTATCAATAAGAAAGTCCTATTGGCTTTGTCAGGGTGTCACCACACCACTAAAAGCAGCAACAGGTTTTATTTCACCACTGCAATTGCATTGAAATCAATGGGAAAAGTATCCAATACATGTTACAACCCACCATTGAGGTCAATGGAGGTAGTACCAATATTCAAAAGCATTCAAGTCCCTTCTGCGACAGGCTACCTGTGCGCAGATACTGGGCTGCGCAAGACGGTAGTCTCACTTGCGCAGCCTGCACATGTGTGCACCCTCATGTTCTCACGTGTTCACGTGCAACCAGCCCAGAGCCTCTTATCCTACCTACACAACAGCGACCTTATCTGAAAAGGTTGGTACCGGCGGTGTGCACTCTCAGTCCAGTTACCATAAATTTACTGTGAGTGAGACTCAGGTGGCGAGACTCACTTACAGTAAGAGCCCAAAAGCTCGTAGTCAAAAGCAAAACCTCCAGCGGGGAAAAATAGGAGGAACCCATTTGCTATACTTGGAATTGTATCTTCAGTAGTGCTCAGTTATTTTTGTAACTAGATTTATGTTAGACAAATCCAAGTACATTGATAAGCATGGCTATTTGAGGAACTAAAGAGGCAAGTTGCAGGTCCTCTCCTGAGTTTATAACTACTCCAACCTTGGTCCATATGAGATAGTGCAGACTCACTAAAAGTATGTTCTCAAAAATAGAAACAGGGGGAACTATAAAATGGGGAGGATCCCCAGAGTGCAGTTTAAACAAAGTAGGGACCAAAGAATAATGTTCCCTATTCATAGGCGGAGAGACCTTTCTTAGAATGAGAACCCTCACTCACCCAAGGGTGACATGCTTCATTATAGAGTTCCCTCCTCACACCAGGGCTGCAAGGTCCCTGGTGTGGACTACCACTCTTCTGGATTAGACGAGGTGCTGAGGTGTTTTGAGGAAGGGACCAAAGATGAGGGTGTTGAGGGGCAGAGTGCAAAGAGAACTGGAATGAAATTAAAACTGTGTCTCAGAGACAAAATATCTTTATTATTATATGGTCTCCTAGGACAGGGTTAAAAAGAAGAGGACTAAGGGTTGTAAGCAAATATACCCCTAATTGTGGGTCAACATGTTTCTGCCTATTAACGACCCCAGCCGGGGTTCAGAGGCATTCTTCAGGACCAAAAAGTAAGTCACTCTGCATTCAAATTATTAAAATCACATAAAGTACATAAATTTGTACTGGCCACAGTGTCACAGTAGCTTTTAAGTGTGGAAGATGGCCCGGAGATAGTGGAGGGGAGGGTACACTGTCTCATCTGATAGATGGTATTCAATTACCTCTCTTCAGCCTTATCGGTACCCCATTGCGTACACGTCCGTAAAGCAGTCCATGTCCTGACGGTTTGGAGGGTCCTGGCGAGAGGTGAGATAGTGCCCACCTATAGAAGGACCCCTAGGATTTCTCGGATTGGCCCTAAAAACACTAATTTTTCTAAGGCAAATTCAGATTGTTCTAGCAGTCCAGGCACAGCGCTATTTTCCTGTTGGTCAGTATCTGACAATTGCGAAGTACGCTATACCAATGTCTGATAATATCCAGGCTTCATCTGGTGGGTAGAAACCTACTCTTGAAACACACACCCTAAAGGAAACACATCAAGTGTTTTAAATGGCAAGAAAACAAGCCTGCAAAGTTGAGTATTTTCGGTCCATCGTTGCAGTGTAGCATTACATTTGAAGGCATACCCAAACTATGGGGTCCTGAGTTTCACAGGACCCATAAATAGCACACATGGAGTCTGTAGTAAAACAACATATTAGATTACGCCCATGGCATGCTTTCATTGTGCAGAAATGTTAACACGTATTAAGCAATCTAAAACTGTCACTGAGATAATGGCTGGCTTACTTACTGGTTTACTCCATTACTCTGATTTACCCTTCCTCTTCCCAGTCCTTACTAATTGAGGAGAGGGCACCACATTCCTGGATCCACACCCTGTACCCAAGTTTAAAATAATTCCATCTTAATCGCAACAACCCCCTATCTTTCCCAACCTCTACCAGGGACATCAAGGGTTACTGCGCCCACAGCACACCTGACTTGTTTCTTTTGCTGACTCTCAGTCAGGCACCTTGGTCTGTGGCAGGTTCATAACCCTGTCATTGTTGAGGTGTTCCAATCATCTCCAAGCTGAAGCAACCTTGCTTGGATTCCAGCTCATCAGTAGAGCTGTGGTTAGTTCACATAATTAAGATCGTTTCTTGGATGACAGACAATCGCCTCAAGCTGAACACCGATAAAACTGAGGTGATGTTTTTTAACCAACCATCACCTCCATCGGCTGATCTATGGTGGCCGATGCAGTTGAATCCCCCTCCCACCCCGGTCATATCTGTCAGAAATTTAGGTTTTAAATTTGACTCAGAATTGTCGGTGAAGGCCCAGATTGGCCAAGTTTCCAGAGCGTGTTTTTGGAAGCTCAAAACTTTGCGCAGATTTCTTCACCTACTACCGATGGACTGTCGGGCCACTATAGTCCACGCCTTGATTACATCCCAGTTGGACTATGCTAACAGCTTGTATCTGGGCCTTCCTGCCTATCTCATTCAAAGGCTTCCCCCCATTTGCGTAGTCTTCACTGGCTTCCGGTGAAAAGGAGAATCGAATTCAAGGTCCTGTCTCTTGCCTTCAGAGCTACCAGAGACAGCAGACCGGGTTATCTGAGGCTAAGACTTCAGAAATACCATCAGAACAGGACCTTGCGCTCGAATTCACAGCTACTTCTCTGCTCTCCTTCTTACCGTAAAGCCAGGATTGGAGGGCGCGCCTTTGCTGTGAGAACAGCCGCGCCTTGGAATGCTATGCCTCTCTACTTACGCAAAGCTGAATCTGAATCCATTTTTAGGAGTACCTTGAAAACCTGGCTTTTTGATCTGCCTTAGTTTGTCTTTTTTTCTTTCTCCTTTTCTCTTTGTCTCTTCTTAGCGCCGGGACACCGCCGTTGGTGGTAGCCGTGCGCTTTATAAATGTTTTGGTATGGTTTGGTTTTTTTGGTATAAAGAGGGTGGCAACTGCTGTAGTGGCTCATGGACTTCCTTTTTCCTCCTTCTGTGTACCTCCTTTCAATGAGTAAGTACTTGGATGGGGACAAGGGGGGGTAATTAAGCCTCATATAGTGCTTTAATTTATGATGTTGGCTAGAGATGGTCGGCACTATAGGGAACAAGATGTATATTTCATCACCACGCTTTCACTATCAGGATTTCAATGATATTCAAGCCAGGGACTTCGATGTTAAATTCACACTTTCCCCTTCTAATCAATTGAGACCTGTACTGAACACCAGGCTTTAAAGAAAATTTGCAAGCGAAAAGGGGGAAGGGATATAGAGAGGGAAGAAATACTCTGCCAGTGACAGAGGATCTATGCTGCAAGTGATGGTGGGGTATATGTCCACATCAGTCTATGGTGGACTGGTTGGTAACCCCCACAATGCTGTAAAATAAGGTACCGCCAGCTGAACTTAAATGCATAAGGTGATAACCAAATATGAGGAATTGTCAATACGAATGGCTTATAGTAGAATTGGAACTATTGTGGCTACCGCTCTGATGATCAGCATACTGTCCTGGAACCAAATATGGAGGTCTGCCCCAGCAGAAGATACTCAGCATATCAGGATGAATCGAAGTAGGAGAACAGGATGAGGGGAAGCGATGCTCTGCATCTGAGAAAGAAGGGAATTTTTGACCTACCCTAACCACTCATAGGAACCAACGGAAAACAAAATAAGAAAGGAAAGGGAACGCAAATGGCGGGAACTAGCACTGGGACGCCCCGTCGCTGGGGCAGCCATGAGCTTTACAAATCTTGTAACATAACATAACTAGTTCATTGAAGTAGACAACACACCATCCTGAATCTTCCAAATGACACAAAACTTCAGTGTGTTTTTGCTCTTCCCAACTTGCTCAGAAAGTGATGTTCTACATTCCCCACTGCCCCATTCCCCTCCTCGTCTCCCCAGCTGCCAGTGACCTGTCTGCTACAATCTCCAAGTCCGGCTCACACAGAGCCTCTATCGTGGGGTTCTGAAAATGATGTTGTTGTATTCTCATGATACCAATTGTGACATTTGGGGACTACAACCTGTGGAATTGACCCAGAGCAAGACAGAAAAAGGTAGAAAAGGGAGAAATAAATAGAAAAGAAAAATGGAAAAACAGTGACGAAGGAAGAAAGCTGGGATGAAAATTACATGCAAATTGTAAAGAGACAGAAAGTGTTGGATGGTGGAAGAAAGAGATATAATAAAGTGAAATCAAAAGCAGACAGCCTTGATATTTGGCAACCCTGGCATTTGGCAGTGCTGGATTAGGGCTCCTAAGAATTAGAATAGCTGTACGTTTACTGATAGAGATGTCTTAGGGAAATTGGGTATTTCTGAAATGCCGGGCACAAGAGCAAATAAAGAAGGGCTGGGGCAGAGCCAGTCATGTCATGCAAAGTCCTGACCCCACCCCAAACATGTGGCTTTTTAGATTCACAAGCATTCATGTTCTTCCCCTTGCTCTAGTCTGACTCTGCTCTAAGTAGGGTTCCTTTGCTATTCTGCAAGGCAAAGAGCTGGTAGGTGAATAAGACTTTATCTAAAATCCTCAGCACTGCTTTTTAACTTGACAAATATTCCTCTGTTTGGTTTAATAATCATTTAGAAAGGATTTAGGAATCACTTAAATAACTTTCAAAAGGGATTTCATCATGAGTTTTCTGTTTTAAGTTTATATTTCACAAGGGAAAAAATACCGCATTTCACTTAATTTCCCATTTTTTTATTGCCATTGACATAAAGATTCAAGCTAGCCAATTTAGTTTTCATTTTACAAATCACTCTGTTCAAGTGTGAGCAATTGTTTTAGACAAGTAAACCTAGACTACGACTCCCAAAACTTATTCGTTTGTAAACCCAGTCCTGTTCCTGTTGAAATTAAGTCTCTATTCTAAACAATTTCAAGCGGGTTGTACTCGAAGAGTTAATATTCAAGAATAAATAATTGAAGGGGGCCTTGTTGCAGATAACCAATTATTGCTCCCCCTCTCTCTGAACTCCTTGAGTGAAACACATTGCACAGCCGGTTATTAAGTTAATGAATCCATATACATTATTTCCTATACGTTTGTTAACAATGAAATCAATGTACTTCCTTTGACTGATTAATCTCTGCTGAATGAACTCAATGAATAAAGGTCCTGTCTGCCGGGGAGCTTGAATAGCGACGGCTGCCTTCACATACATAATGGTCACTTGTAAAGGTCGTAGGGGTCACTGACTGAAAAATTGGCTTTTCCGACCTCAGGCCTGTGTGGTGTATTTAACAAGAAGAGATTGAAGCTCATGTCATGGTTTCGTGTAATCAATGGCTGCTTTCCTGCAGGCTGGGTTGGTTGGTATTACTTTGCATCCACTGCCTGCAAGTGTGTTTCAGTTATGTACTCATTTATTGTGAGAACTTTTTCAGGAGCCAATGTGCAATCATAGGTTACTGAGCTCATATTGTAACAATAAGAGCCATTTGCCTCTGGCATCATAGGACTTACCCTACTGTTGGACCCAAAACCGAGCACCAAGTACACCACTTTCCAGTAAACATGCAAGGCAGTGAAGTATAGTGGCTCAAGGCTTACACATGAGAGTGGTGTGGGATATAGAATTAGAACTCAATCAAGCTTTTAATAACAGTCAATAAATCATTGTCTAGCAAGTGCATTTCATTCAAAAAGAAAAAGTTCTTTAATGGTGGCATGCAGCTAAATAATATACATGAAAAGCAGAGGGCAAAATATTTTACACAACTATTGGGAAGTTGGATTAGACTAGGCGTGGACTCATCGTAAGTGCAAGCTACCACCAAATTCTTCTAAGTGCTTACAAACATCATCCATGCAGAGTTGAAGAGTACAATCACCTTTCACTTTACCAAGACTGCCATACACCACTGCTAAGACTGGTGAGATATAGATCTGCTCAAGCTACCATCCTAGCAGCCCTGAAGTCTTTGAAATGTATTGTGCTGGCTGAAATGCAGGATACTCTACTGTACGCAGCTGGTTGAGGTGGAGGCACCGCTACTGTTGTGAGTGCTCAAACACAGAACCTGGACAGCAGCAGTAACTCGGCCCCAGCCCCAATAACTCCAATAATGGGCTACAATGATGTAGTTGTGCGCAGGCACACACCTTCCAATGTGGAGAGAACGCATTGCACAGGAGGAAATTGGTAGAGAGCTCATGGTTGTAGTGGGGAGAGAACTCTTCACTGCTAGATCTTCCTCTGGCCCAAACCCCAGCCTGCCACCCAAACAAATGAAGAGCCCAATCCGGATCACAGCAATGATTGTTGTCACTGATCTTTGATTAAATTAAATACTGAATGCAGTTGCATTTTTACTTAAAGCCAAACTAGGAGAAGTGCTTTATCTTCTGGTCATAAAACCTTGGACATGGTTATAAATTTTCCTAGTGCTAATCAGTCATATGTGCTTCTTCAAATCTGTCTTCTGTAATCAATTTTGCTGTCTCTGGCAGAGGCGTAGCTTCCATTGGTGCAGCAGATCCAGTGGCACCAGAGCCGAGAGGCCTGAGGGGCCCACTGAACCATGATTACTGCTCTATTTCACAGGTCAAACAGCAGCCTTTCCTTCCTTGCTCTAGAGCCTAAGACACACAGGCTATACCACTGGTCTCTGGATGCCATCTGAGTAGGTGCACAGGAGGACAATGGTGCCCACACACAATCAAAGATTCAGGGAGCAGGGAGAGTGGCCCTCCTAAAGATAGTGGTGTTACCACGACTATTATACTTCTTTACGGTACTCCCAATATGGATTGCCCCAAAATGGCATACGGACTTACGCTCTATTCTGACGTCCTTTCTGTGGGGTGCGGGTCGTAGGCGAGTAGCTCTGAGTACAATGCACTGCTCAACCCAGGAGGGTGGACTAGCTGTCACCGATTTAGAGCGATACTACCTAGCTGCTCAATTGCAGTGGGTGGCGAGATGGGTGAGAGACCTTTAGTCCCAGATATGGGAGGTAGTCCCGCTTACACCAAGCATGGAAATATTGTGGAAGTTGGTATTGGGTATAGATAAGACTATAGCTGAGGACTCTGATGTAGTGTTATTGGCTAGGCACAGTTGGAAACGAGTTCTCCGAAAGACACATACCAGATTCCCATACTCGCCTGATTTACCCATAACCATACTCAGGGTGCTCCCTCGTGGAGCAGCTTGGGTGGGCCTTGAGGACTGGGAGGAGGCAGGGCGGCAAGACTAGGAGACTTATACAATGGTGGGGAACTCATGCCATTCGAAGATTTCAGAGAGGAGTATGGCCTGCCTCAGGTGCATTTCTTATTACATGCAGGGATTGTGGCGGCGATTAGGGCACAATGGAGATTGGGACCAGCTGAACCCCCACAACACACAACCTGCAGCTACATGGGTACAGGGGGAGGCAGAATTAAGGCAGTCACATGCCTATATGGAGCGCTGAGCAAGGACACAATACAACCACTGACTAAGCTACGAGATAACTGGGAGGAGGATCTCAATGTCCCCCTGGAAGACAAATCTTTGGAGAATATATTGATAGGGATCCCCAGGTCCTCGAGAAATGCCCGATTCCACCTCATTAAGTTCTTCGTATTGCACAGGGCATACCTCACTCCGAGTCGGATCAATAGATTTTTCCAAAGAGACGACGTGAAATGCCTGAGATGCGGAGAGGTTGGGGTGGAACTACTACATATGTTATGGGCATTCCCTGAACTGCAAACTTGCTGGACAGCAATAACTGCCACCATAGGGGAGGTAATAGAGCGCCCAATCCCCAGCACCCCTGCACATTGCCTCCTGGGATTATTTCCACACAATGCCAAGCTATGGGTCACTAGTAGGTTTCAAGACTTAGCCCTGGTATTAGCTAAACGGGAGATCATGAGACACTGGAAATCTCCTGTAAGGCCTAACGCCATCACGTGGAAGGCTGAATTAGAGAAATGGGCGGCCTGTGAAGGGAGGGTACTCCTCAGAAATGCCAAAAGAGGTATTGGTGCACTGGAACAAGCAAGGGCTTGGGAAGCGCTAGTCAATAGTCTAAAGGAGCCCGAGGTAACTTTGGGAGAAGCATCCTCAGCAGGGGGTCCCCACAGAGAAGCCCGGAACACCGAGGGAGGGTAGGGGAGGATGCAGGACATACTTGAGGTAGTAAGGACTCATCACTCCTTCACGTTGACACGGGAGGAATAGAATGCTGGGAATGCGAGCGGGGGCGGGGGAACTAGAAATCACCATATGTTATGTCTATAAAGTCTGGATGCTGGAGATCTGCGAAGGTGGGTGGGTAAATGGGAGTTGAGAGGTAGGATAGACAAGGGGGGGAAGGTGCTAATGTCAGAAAATCACTGACCTTCCAATTATTGAACAGAATTGAGAAATTACTGAACAGCTATGATATGAGAGTGTTATTGAAAGCACAATGGAAATGTGATTGTTAATACACGCTTCATTGAAGACCCCAATAAAATATGTTTAAAAAAAAAAAAGATTCAGGGAGCAAGTTGCCTCACTCTGGTGGACACTGCAGGGGAGATAAGGATCACAGGGCAGTCTCAAATGACCTGGAATGGAGATCCTTCACTGAGTTGCAGTGGCCAGGGTTCAGTTCTGCATGCACAGCTCCTCTTGTTCTTCCTTTTCTAGGCAGTCTTTCCTTCATGCAAGAGTACTTCCAACAACCAACCGCAGAAGTCACTGTGCTTCCACCCTTCAAGGTGATTTCAAGGCAGCTCTTGCTATCAGAATGCAGAACCTCCAGGTTCTTGTTCCGAAAACTCACAATGGAAGTAGGCAGTACACTATCCTAAACCTTGAGTTCGGATTTCTTGATCTTAACTTTTATGGGACTCCTGGCTCAGGTAGATGAGAAATCCTGACACATCAACTGGGGTTCTTGGCCCAATCTTATACTTACTTATATTTACTTGGAAGAAAGAGATTGTGGATTCCACAGGTCCACCTCTGGCATTGCCTCTGGTGGTTCCTGAGTTTTGGTGTATTGCTTTTAGACTGCTCAAGGCAGAGTCTTTCATCTGTAGTTTCAGCAGGAATGTGGGGTGGTGCTTTGAACTTGCATTCAGACAGACCCAAAACAAAGGAATAAAAGAGGCAGAGACTTCCTCACTCAACTACCTCACATCATGTTAGGGATAACATTGCTGGGTAAGAAAGGAGAAGAAAGGGAAGCAGGGACTGACCCTACTTTTCAAAGCAGCCCTCTGTCTCCTATACCCCATCTTCTAGATTCTGGTCCATCTTAATGCTGTGGTGGAACGCTGCAATTCACCTTACTGTCTGGCAGGCTCCCTCCATCTTATCTACCACTCACAGGTAGGAGTTCCAAAATGATTATTCAGGCCACAACAGTCAAGCATAGCCTAGATGTTCATCATTCTGCACATACATAGTGCAAACATACATTCCACATCAATTTTCCACATGAATGGTGCACAGGATTCAGTTGCAGGGAACCAACAGACAATTTTAAACAGGAGAGGCTGGTACACAACTCTCTGTGTGCAGACAACAGGTGAAAATGCCTGCCCTGCAGTTATAATCAGTTGCTACGACCAGTGTCAGTACTCCACAGTCGATAATCTGACAGTAGTCATGCTCAGAGAAGGAGGCTTACACATGTTGTGCCACTCCAGAAAACAGAGTCCTGCTCTGGGTCACAGTCCATTTCTGTGAAATCCCTCAGCATACACCACCATTATCATACATGCTGAGGATAAAAACCAAATAAATATCCAGACACCCTGCTACATTAGGTACTCGGGGCAGGGATGTGATATACAGTGCAGGCACAACACCTCATTGAAACTAGAAAAAACTCAACAAAATGAGCTATTAGAGAAAACAGTCAACATTATGAGCTATCAGAAGTAATCAAAACTGTGGAAGAATTCAGAAAATATATAGAGTTGCTGCAAACATAGTGACTATTGCTGGCTGGGAATGAGGAAGCAGCTGCTCGCCATTGCAGTGTGTTCCCTAAATCCATTCTGTTTTTTCTGTAACATAGCAAAATTTGAGGAAATGGTGGATCAGATCGGTGGCTCTGCAATGGGCTATGGCTTGGAGTGCTGTGGCGTAGCAACAATAAAAAGGACACAAAAAGTGTGTCATCCTACCCCATACTAAAAGAAAGTTGCAATTGAGGTGCAGTGGGTCCCTCTTTTGTCGGGGCCCCATTATCTCTGCCCATGTGGGCCTATCCCAATGCCAGAGTGCTATAACAAAGCTAGGCACAGGCGGGCCATGCATCATCCATGCATCATTATGCCGTCTGCCTACGTAGTGACCACTGTTGAGTAGAGAGTAATACTTACTGAATGTTGGGGCAGGGATACACTCACCTTTTTTGCAGCGAGAAATAGAATTACCATTTTATCAGGAGTCTAGAGATAAAATCAGCAATTGAGTCAGTTGAAGCTGCACCAGTTAGGGCCTGATTCCCCAAAACAATTTTTGACTTAGGATTTAACTATGGGAGTAACTTAGAAGTCACTTGTGTTTTCAAAAGTTACATTACATTCAAAAAAGTTGAAAGAAACAGGTGGAAGTGATGAAATGAAGAGAGCAAATTTAAGTATGTGTGTTGGTGAACTTACTCACTTCTAATTTTATGGCAAGGTATGGAGGCTAATATTATGCATATCTCCTTTATTGCTCCTCACATACAGCAGTAACACGGATAGAATGTCGATATTAGAACTCTAAAAACATTCTGGAGCATGCGTAAATATACAGAACCTGCAGCCATTTCCTTCTTTTGCTGCTGCTCATGCACAGATAACTACTATACTTGTGTGTTGGTGTTTTAGGCACGAACTAGAATGTTATAAAAATATAATTTGGATTATCATGTGTATTTTACACTTATTTAAATCCTTTATTATTAGTTACTTATATTATTTAGAGTTAACATGGTATTTTATTGCCACAGGTAATTTTGTATGCTCAAGTAGCTACCATGTTGGGAATAGCATTTATGTTAGGTGTGAGAGAGACGGTTGAGAATGGTCCCAGAACCTGAATATGTTTTTAAAAAACACCTGAGTATGGTTCCTTGAGCTGCTGTGTGCCATATTAATGTTCCTACATGTTTCCTACCTTGCGTACAGCAGAAGCAGAAGGCAGGCAGGAGCAGTTCATGGGACGTGCTGAAGCATGATCAGAGAGCATGGCAGTGCTTTATTTACAGTCTGTGCATTTTGGGATTGACGAGTCTCCTCAAACTCACGTCTATCGCATGGGTACAACAGAGATTTTGATAGGTTGAGACAAACTCTCTTAGGAGTTATGTGAAATGATAGCGACCATTTTTTGGGAAACCATATGAGGAGAAATAAAACTGTTACCACTGTAACTAATTTGACTACTGCATCGGCTCAGCAGTGAAAAAATGCACCACAAAGGGGTGCTGGTTAGTGTTAATTTAGAAGTTAATGTAGAGGTTGTAGAAAAGCCATCCTTTTTGCCCTCATCTCCCTCATTTTCTGACTGATACTGATTGTTACTGACTCTGAAACTTCCATGGGCTCTGCTAACCAGGCCCAGGGCCAGTGCTCTCTCCTTAAGTGTTGTATGGAAATTGGTGAAATTACAATTCAATAGTCCCTAGTATATGGTGGGGTATGTAGGTTTAGAGACCCCAATTAACTTAATGCACTTACGTGCGCACAGCTGTACTGTCTGGTGTCATTTTAATGCCAGCCCTGCCTTGAAAGCTGGTTTTAAAATAAAACTGTGCCCAAATTCAACTTTAGAATTAAAAGTACTTCCAAAGCCAATGACTACCTTTTTATTACATAAAAGTCACCCCTAAGGTCTTCCCTAGGTGCCCCAAGGGTAGGGTAGGGTGTCTTGCTATAAAAAGCAGGGGCATTATAAAATATGTTTTATATGCCCTGGTGAGGAAAAACAGCCAAAGTTGTTTACCCCACTGTAGTGCTGCCGACATGGGAAGGCTTTATTAAACTTTAATAAAGTCAAACCTTTGACAGGAGCCAACTAGCAACCTACTTCAAAGTATCAAAATAAAAGCTACAATAAATCCAACAACCAGCCAGGGTCAGATTTATTATAACTATTGCAGGAACGTAGTTTTAGAATTTACTTATCTGAAGTTATCTAAAACAGCCATGTAGCAGCCTCTTCTGATTAGCTAGCCTCTGGCAGCCTCAGCCAAGCTGCTCCCTGATTAGGTGTAAAGAGGCCTGGGGCTGACACAATACAGCCATTTGGTGGTTGGAGATTTGCTTCCTGGAGAAACTAGGGACAGAAAGGGGACTGGGGGGATAAACTGAACTTCGAAGGTAGAAGAACAGATGTCACAGAACCCAGGTGAGCCCCCACTTCTTTGATCCCCAGCCACATTGGAGCCCCCTATTAGATTTGGAGAGGGACTGGAAGGGGAGTATAGGTAAATGTTAGCCACACCTCTGGGTTGGGTTAGCCAGACCTGCACTCCAAGAAGAGAATTTCTCCATTTAGATCTTTTGGAAAATAGTACATTCTGGATCAGAAATATACCACACATCCCAGGAAGTGGTCATAGCAGAGGGTGGAAACTTGAACCCCATTGGTTGGGGTGCCCCCCCCCACTCTTGCCAGCCCAGAATGGGTAATAAATATGGGAGATCTGCAGGAGACCCCGAGGTCCCTGCCTGAAACATCCGGAAAAGCAGGACTGCCCTGCTGGAGCCTTGGACTCCACAACTGAGGACTGCACTCAAAAGGACTGTACTCTAAAGGCTCCACACAAGAAGGACTTTGCTTGCTTAAGTAAAAGGATTGGACTCCCTGAGCAGCAATAGCTAGGAAAATGCTGGAAGAAGCGACCTGTAACATTCACTAAAAGGACAACTTCAGCTGACCAACTTCACCTGGATTTCTCTGGACTGACAAGGTGCATTGTGGGAGTTGAAGTCGCAGACCCCAAGAGGCAAACCAGAGCTTCTGAACCCTTGGCGGGTGCTGTGGAACCCTTTCCTGCATCCAGGAACCTTCTGAGGAGAATTCCCGAAAGTTTGGGCACTTTTGACCAAATTTGGTGAAAAAGCTATAGAGGAAGACCGGCATCGAGGACAAGAGTCAAGCTGGCCATGTCAAACCGTGACTAGGCCTGACCGCGCAGGTTTGCCCCGCTGCCAACTTCGGAGCTGCTCGCCGTCACGATGAAGACAAAGACCTCCAGGGCTCACAGTCATTGTGCTGCAGCAGGCTGTCATCATCGACTCAAAATCGGGATCTGAGGACACCGATCGCTCAACCTCGAAAGAAATAGCACAAAAAAAGTGACTAAGTCAGAAGGTAAAAATTAAAAAATTCATATCTTGGTTTTCCTACAAAGGATGTTTGTCATTTTGGTGTCATTTTAAAGATAAAAATATTCTCTATTTTTATAAATTGGTGGTGGATTTTTATTGTGTTGTATCTTTTACTTATTTACTGTTTTGGTGATATTAAATACACACCTGTCTCCTAAGTTAAGCCTGACTGCTCGTTTGGCAAGCTACCAAGGTTTGAGCAAGGATACATTTATTGAGACTTGACTGGACCTTAACAGTGATTGTGGTGATATTACTAGCTGTAGGTACCTACCAGCACATACTAACAACCACCCTTCCTAAATTTGGTATGCAGTGGTGGGATCCAGAACTTGTGTTTGATAACACCATTCAGCATTTAAGTGATGCAATTAAAAATCCTCAAATGTGGACTGATATTAATTAATATTTTCTTTTTTTTAATTCAAAGTGTCCTAACCTCAATTTTTGCAACAGGTTTTGTGTGTGACCCAAAACTAAGGGATACCATAGAACTAGATCTGGCTAGCCTACCCACTCTCACAGTAGCAGAGCTTAGGATCCTGTGCAAGGTTAGAAGTTTACCAGCTCCCTCCAATGCTAGGAAGACAGAGGTGATAAAGGCCCTTAGAGTCTGGGCAGAGGCCTAGCCAAGTCAGTCCTCTGACACAGAGGAAGCCCCAGAGATAGAAGAAGAGGGGGAGGAAGACCATTTAGACCTCAGGTATGAGGAAGCCGAATGCCTGTTCACTAATACAGTAACCAGGACGCTGCCTAGAACTAGTGGGGGGAGAGGATCCACCACAGGAGACGCAGGAGTGTCCATCAGAGAGAACGAACGTGAGGCCCAGTTAGCTTACATAGCACTAGAGGCAGAGACGTTTCTCCTGGCCAAAAAGAAGTGGGTAGATGAGGAAAGGAGAAAAGATAGCAGGGAAGAAGAGACAGAGCTGTCTATCCACGGTGGTGGGTTTGACTCAAGGCTGCCCTCGGGGATGGCCCCTAAATAGCAGGAGGGTGATGACATTGATAAGTGGCTGACAGCTTTTGTGTGGGCCCTTAAGATGAAGAGGGTGAGCTCTCAGTACTGGGGTTCAATCCTGTGGGAGTTGATCCCAGTAGCAGGGAGAGACAGGCACTTGACCCTAGAGGGTGAGAAAGCTGAGTCCTACCCCCACATGAAACAAAGCTTAGTCAGAAGGTTTGGTCTTAACCCTGAGCAGTCTAGGATGAAGTTTAGGGACCCCCAGAAAGTCAGTACCCAACCCTAGGTTGACTTTGTAAACTTATCTGTGAAGGCACCAGAGGGCTGGATACAGGGTAACAAGGTAAGTACTTATGAGGGGTTATACAATTTGTTCATGAAAGATCGCATATTGGCTAATTGTCCCTTGGAAACATTACAGCAGTATCTAGTTGACTCTAAACTGTCTAGTTCCAGGGAACTTAGTGAAGCAGCAGATGATTGGGTTCGCACCAGGGTGACCAAGAAGAACCAGGGAGGTGATCACCAAAAAGTAGGACAGCTTCCCTCCCATGGGTAAGCCCTGGGTAACTCAGATATAAAATAGAAAGAGTCATCAAAAGGTCCCCAAACACCTGCACTAGGAGGGGGGTCCCTGAGCCATTGCACTTTCAAGAGGAGGGGGTTTCCAGGGAAGTTCTTTGACCCTACAAAGGCAGGGAAGTGTTATCCTTGCATGCAGCCAGGACACAAACGGGGAGTTGCAGTCTGCTCAAAACAGGTCCCCACTGGTGGGCAGTCCCAGGGGATTGCTAGTGTAGGTGTGGAAGTTGACCCAGAGATGGGGAAGGAGAATACAGAGGTGACCTTAATTTCCGTGGGTGGGGAGAAAGTTGCAGTCCTGGCAGCCTTACCTCCAAGCATGGAGAAGTACAGGCAGATACCTAAAATAAACGGGACTGAGGATAAGGCTCTGATAGATACAGGAGCCAGTGTTACCATGGAGGAGGACAAACTGGTTTCCCCAGAGCAGATCCTTCCTGGTGTATTCTACCAGTTTACCTATGCAGACAGCAGAGCCAAGCTCCATTCCAAGGCAATAGTGTGCTTGGAATTGGGAGATGTGACTCGCCTTAAGAAGGTAGTTGTGTCTCCTGCCCTCCCGGTAGAGTGTCTACTGGGAAATGATCTTGAAGCTTCTGAATGGTCAGGGGTGGAAAGGAAGGTCCATGCGCAGATGCTGGACCTCCCTAAATGGGTATGCCCTGTGAATAGGTCACAGATGGCACATCAGGGGAGGGCTGGACACTTGGACCCTGGAACAATGGGCCAAGCCTCCAGAAACCAGAGAGAGGGCACATGGACTGGTGAGCCAGTCCAAACAGCTCAAAAGGACCAGGAGGAATCCAACCCTAAGGGGGAGGATCTGGCCTTTGAGTTGACTTGACAGAATTGCAAGAAGCTGGCGGACCCACCAGAGAGGAGCTGTGCCACGAGCAAAGAGATTGTCCCACTCTTGAGGGCCTGAGGCAGACTTTCTCCAGGCAAGAGAAGGGTGATGTCAGTGGATTTCACAGGGTCTACTGGGAGGATGGAACCCTTTATACTGAGGCAAGGGATTCCAAAACAGGGGCAACCAGGAGAGTGGTGGTCCCCCAAAAGTATAGAGCATTCCTCCTTACCTTGGGCCATGACATCCACTTATCAGGACATTTGGGTAAGTCCAAGACCTGGAAAAGGCTGGTTAACCATTTCTATTGGCCCAACATGTCTGCCCAATTGAAGGAGTTCTGCAGCTCCTGTGTCCCCTGTCAAGCCAGTGGCAAGATAGGGGGCAAGCCAAAGGCTCCCTTGATACCACTGGTTTGGACTCCCTTTGAGCAGGTGGGGATTGACATTGTTGGTCCCCTAGACCCACCAACTGCCTCAGTGAACAGCTATATCTTGGTTGTAGATGACCATATCACCAGATATCACAAGGCAATACCCCATATAATGGTCACTGCTCCTCAGTAGAGCCCTACTTGGTATCTTCACTAGACTGGGCTTTCCAAAGGAGGTGGTCTCAGACAGGGACACTAACTTTATGTTCACCTATCTGAAGGCGATGTGGGATGAATGTGGTGTTACCTATAAG
The DNA here is from genome assembly GCA_963921515.1 of Calotriton arnoldi. NCBI lineage: Eukaryota > Metazoa > Chordata > Amphibia > Caudata > Salamandridae > Calotriton > Calotriton arnoldi. The sequence goes on from CAWUFW010000522.1 coordinate 350,816, forward strand.
TTCACCACCACATATCATCCCCAAACCAATGGTCTGGTGGAAGGATTGATTAAGACCCTGAAGGGCATGAATATGGACTTATCTGACAAGCTCAGGAGGAGACGGATGTTCTCCTCCCATGCCTGCTGTTTGCTTACGGAGAGGTGCCACAGAAAGGGTTGGTTTTAGCCCCCTTGAGTTAAAGTTTGGCCACCCTGTAAGAGGGCCATTGTATTTGGTGAGAGAAGCTTGGCAGAAGCCTCTCAAGGAACCCAAACAGAATGTGCTGGACTATGTGCTAGGCCTGCAGTACTGCATGGCAGAGTACGTGAGTAGAGCAAGCAGCAACCTACTGGCCAGCCAAAAGCTCAAGAAGCTCTGGTATGACCAGAAGGCTACTATGCCTGAGTACCATCCAGGACAGTTGGTGTGGGTGTTGAAGCCTATGGGTCCCAAGGCCCTCTAGAACAAATGGACTGGGACCAATCCTATGACATGCTGGTGGTCACTGATGAAGAAGGGAAGGAGGAGAGTGAGCCTCTGTAAGACCTCCTCTACACCAATGTACAAGATGGGTCAGTGGAGGGAGGTGAACTCTCTCCCAAATTGACAGACCAGCGGCACAAAGACTGCAAACAGATGTTGGAGCAGTTTGCTGGGCTATTCTCCTTGACCCCTGGGATCACCACTGGGTGTGTCCAGGATGTTGACACTGGTAACAGCCTACCTATCAAAAACAAGCTGGACAGGTTGTCTGACCAGGTCAGAGCCAGCATTAAGGCTGAGGTAGCCAAGAAGTTTGGGGTAATTTAGCCCTCTGATAGTCTATGGGCCATTCCAGTGATACTGGTGCCTAAACCTAATCCCCAAGGGAGGGGTAGAAAGAATTGAGGTTTTGTGTGGACTACAGAAGTTTGAATGCAGTCACCAAGATGAATGCTCACCCCATACCTGGAACTGATGAGCTATTTGACAGGTTGGGGGATGCAAAGTATTTGAGTACATTTGATCTGACCTCAGGTTACTGGCGGATTGCCCTAAGTCCAGGAGCAAAGGAGAGGTTAGCATTTTCTACTCCAGAGGGCCACTTTCTGTTCAAAGTGATGCCCTTTGACTTGAACAATGCCCCTGCCACCTTCCAACGGTTGGTGAATGTAAATAGAGTCCTTTCTGGGTTGGAAACTTTCAGTGCAGCTTATTTTGATAATATGGCTGTGTTCGGTTTCACCTGGGAGAAGCACCTGGTCCACCTGAAGGAACTGCTTAAGCTTAAGGCCCTGCAGCAAGTGAGCCTGACTATGAAGTCAAGAAAATTCCAGCTAGGACAGAGTTCAGTGGTGTACTTGGGCCACTTTGTTGGTAGAGGCCATGTACAAACTCTCCAACCCAAGATCCACACCATCCTGGATTGGGAAGCTTCTAAAACCCAGACCCAGGTCAGGACCTTTTTTGGCCTGACTGGGTACTATAGGAGGTTTGTTTAGAACTATGGTAACCTGACAGAACTCACCTCTAAGAAACAACCCAAAAGGTTTATTTGGACCCCAGAGTGTCAGAAGGCCTTTGACAAGGAGGCTATGTGTTTAGCACCTGTCTGAATGGCCCCTGACTACACAAAGGAGTTTGTTGTACAGAGAAATTCTTCAGAACAAGGGATTGGGGCAGTGTTAGCAGAAGTGAATGAGGTGGGCCAAGATCAGCCAGTTGCCTTCATTAGCAGGCGACTACTCCCCAGTGAACAAAGATGGAGTGCCATTGAGAGGGAAGCCTTTACAGTGGCCTGGTCCCTGAAGAAGCTGAGACATACCTCTTTGGTACTCACTTCCGTGTTCATGCTGACCACAGACCTCTCAAATGGCTCATGCAGATAAAGGGGGAGAATCCAAAACTGTTGAAGTGGTCCATTTCCCTACAGGGGATGGAATTTACAGTGGAAAACAGACCTGGGGTTGCCCATTTCAATGCAGATGGACGTTCCAGGTTTTATCACTTAGCTGATGAGGACTACCAGGGTGTAGGTTAGTTCCTTAGCACATTTCGTCTTGGGGGTGAGGGGCTGTGTAGGAAAGCCATCCTTTTTTCTCTGATCACCCCCATTTTCTGACTGATACTGGTGGTTACTAACTTTGAAAGTGCCATGGGCTCTGCTAAGCAGGCCAAAGGCCAGTGCTCTGTCCTTAAAAGTTAAATGGAAATTGCTGTCATTACAGATGGTTCAGACAGCCTAACTATAAGCCCCTATTATATGAAGGAATGAATGACCGGTACTTATAGAGCGCACAGCTACTCCGGCAGGAGTGTCCCGGCGCTAACAGTTCACATGAGGCTGCCCTACTATGAGGCTTAGCTCTTAAAAAGCCATGTTTTCAACTGTTTTTTGAAGTGGGAGAGAACTGTTGATGCTCTCAAAGCTGTCGGCAGTTTTTTCCAAGTTGGGCTCCTAGGAAGCCGAAGGACCTACCACCTCTATGAACCAGACGTGTTTTGGGGATGCAGGCCAGATCGGAGAAGGATGATCTGAGTGCTCTAAGAGGTGTGTATCGGCTAGCTCGTTTTCTAAGGTAGACGGCGCCCTTGCCATGGAGAGCTTTGATGAAAATAACCATGGCCTTCCTCACTGGAAGCCAATGTAAGGACTTAAGATGAGGGGTCATATGCGATCTGGGTTTCAGTCTGATAATCGTCCTAGCTGCTGAATTTTGTACTGCCTGAAGGCGCTGAAGAAGGTAGTCCGGTAGTCCCAGGTAGAGGGCATTGGCATAGTCTAATCTGGACGTGACCAGCGTCTGTACCACTGTCTTCCCGGAATTCGGGGGGAGAAGCAGAAGGAATTTCTTCAGCATCCGCAGTAAGTCAAAACAGGTTCCCACTAGGGCCTGAACCTGGGACCGCATCAAGAGCTCATTATCGATGTAGATAGTCAGGTTTTTTACTGTAGATTGGGCAGTACTGGGAGGGGAGAATTCTGCGGGCCACCACTGGCTCCAATTGATCACAGCTGGTTGGCCGAAGAAGACAATCTCAGTTTTGTATGGATTGCACTTGAGCTGGTTCTTCTTCAGCCATCTAAAAACTTTTGTGAGGCAGGATCTAATTGCCTCCACATTGAAGTCAGTTCCTTTGTTGCATGTGGAAATCAGCTGCGTATCGTCAGCATAAGAAATTATTTTGGCACCCTGTGCCTCTGCCAATGATGCTAGGGGTGACACTTATAGATTAAAAAGAGTTGGACTTAGTGAGGAGCCTTGCGGGACTCCAACCTGCATGTTGGGCATAGAGGCTGAAAACAGGGGGGTGTCCAGATGACCTGTTCTCTGTCCTCCAAAAAAGGTACAATCCAGGCTAGTGCCCTTCCTGCGATGCCCATGTTCCTCAGCTTGTCTAGGAGCATCACATGGGGCACCGTGTCGAATGCCGCTGACAGATCGACACCAGTATATGGTAGGGTATGTAGGTTTAGAGACCCCAATTAACTTGATGCAGCCTTGCAGGCTGGTTTTAAAATAAAACTGTGCCCAAATTCGACTTTGGAATTAAAAGTACTCCAAAAGCCCAAAACTACCTTTGTATTACAGAAAAGTCACCCTAGGTGCCCCAAGAGTAGGGTTTTTTACTATAAAAAGCAGGGATATTATAAAATATGTTATATATGCCCTGGTGGGGAAAACAGCATGTGGTAACCTGTTCTTGTTGATGTGTATTTCTTCATTGATGTTCTGTGCTGTGCTGCTCAGCCACAGTGGGAGTGATGTCACAGAATGTTCATGTGTGCCTGGATGAGTGAATGGCAGTTGGAGTGGGAGAACTGAGCAGCTGGGATGATGCTCCCGGTGGGGCTTCCTGTAACTAATTACTCCTGCTTGTACTGAAGAATAAACTTCTTCCTGGATTCATCATTAACTCTGCCTACTCCCTTGCTTCCTTTATTTCACTGGCGACGAGCGGAATACGGACCTACTGTGGAGAAAAGGCCACTACTGAAACTGAAGAGGAGTAATGATTGCTGCAATAGGGGAGGAGAGGAGACACAATATTGAAACTGGAGAGTAATGAATAGAACTTCTAAGAAAACCTGTTTGAAGCCTGCTAAGAGGAAATGCTCCTGATAGCCCCACCGGTGTCTGTTTCAATCAGAAAGCCTCAGCCTAGGGCGCTGCTCACCTACTGCTATTTACTAATTGGTGCATCACTGGCTATCCTCCCTCCGAATCATACAATGGTGCCTTATCATTGCTCAGCATGCGTGTGTAATGACTTGATGTATGATCTTAATGCATGTGTGACGTAAAAGGCACAAACCTTGCTACAAAGCCAACAGGGTGCAATAGAAGAGCACATGATGGTTAAACGGAAAGCTGTTTCTGTTCAATCAGATCTCACCTAATACTTGTTAACTAGTCCCAGTTGAGGCAACCTTTCCTTTAGAGGTCAAAGAGCGACGTTGATAAGATCACATCCCCCTTGCCACATCTGGTGCTACCATTCTCCAACAAATGTTAGTGGCCTGTCGCAGGAGGAAATTGACTAATCATTCACTAGTGGCAGGAAGCAGGACACTGATTTCCGCCTTTTGTTAAAACTTTTTTTATTGGCATTATTTCATAAAACAACATAGTGCAACATGGCGCTGGATGAATACAATGTCGTGGCTCAGATACATCATGTGAGTGAGGAGGCTACCCTACCTCCTACCTAGCGAGTCAGTGGGGTAGGCACAACAGATTACATGTAGTGGCGGAAAATTATGCAGTCAAATCACTAAAACGTTAAAATCCTTTGTTTTTCACGTGATATTTGCACAGTAATTGAAAACATGCCTTAATTCGATCAACATGTAAAGATGTTGATATAGGGCCATGGCAAAATAGGGTCAAATTGGTAATGGGGTGGAACTATCTGAAGAAATCCCTACAGTACCCTATAAAATGCTTTCCCTGCAGCCACAAAGGTGTCCCATTTTTTCACTTTTTAGTCACTTTGACTACTCTCACCTCACTTTCTTTTCATTGTGCGCCCCTTCGGTTTTAGTTGTAGTTGTTGCACCTCAGCTCATCCCCAGCAGAGCGAGTTGTGAGGGAGGGGCTGTTAGAAATGGGGGTCTCTAGTTGGCAAGGGCTTGCACCTTTGTCCAAGTAGGGACCCTTCTTCCTAGTCAGGATAAGGGAGTTACACTCCTAAAATAACCCCTGCTCACCCCCTTGGTAGCTTGGCACGAGCAGTCAGGCTTATCTTAGAGGCAGTGTGTAAAGCATTTGCACAAAACCAACAGTAATACAATGTAAGCACTACAAACGGACACCACACCAGTTTAGAAAAATATCCAATATTTTTATATACTTAAAACAAGACCAAATACGATAAAAATCTACAGTACAGTACTTTAAAAATATTCAGTTATCACAGTGTCCTTAAAAACAGTTCCTTGATGTCGATAGCTCCGTCCAGGGCTATCACGGCGTCGTGAACAAACAAATCCAAACAGTTCTGGCTGACCGCGGCATCGTGGGTCAGCTACGGTGTCGGGAAGACCCGCAAACAGTACCTTTCAGAAATGCAGGGCGTCGATGACCTCGCGGTGAGCTTCCGAACACACGGCGTCCGCAGGCGTCGGTTCCGGAGTTCGGTGCGGCATCGTCGGGGCCCTCGAAGTCACACGTGTTGCAGATCGATCTCCTCTCGGTTGAAGTCAGGAGCACTGGCGTCGGCCGGCATCGGGTGCTGCGGTGCGAAGTGCAGCGGTGCCCTCAGGTCGCGGTGCGATCAGCGGCTCGGTGGCGGCGTCGGATGGCGTCGTCGGTGAGACCAGGGTCGCGGTGTGAGGTGAAGGCGGTGCTCGTCACGGTGCCTTCAGGACACGGAGTCGGCAGCGGCGTCGTAAACGGCGTCGGGCTTGAAGTCTTTGCTGTTCCTGAGACTTCTTGAACAGGGGGCAAGCTCTACCTCAAGCCCTTGGAGACACTCACAAAGTAGATTGCAGAAAGTTCAGTTCCAGTCCTTTCACTGCCCAAGACAGAAGCAGCCACTGCGAGCCAACACAGCAAAGTGGTAGTTCCTCCTCACAGCTTCTCCAGCTCTTCTTCTTGGCAGTCTTCTTGATCCAAAAGAGTTCTCTGAAGTCTTTTCTATCCCTGAGACTTCCAACAGGAGGCAAGCTCTACTTCAAGCCCTTGGAGAAAACTCTAACAGCAGGATGATGAAAGCACAGTCCAGTCCTTTCCCTACCCAAGACAGAAGCAACCACTGCAGGCCAATCCCACAACACGCAGCATAGGGGCAGTACTCCTCCTCCAGCTTTCCCGGTCCTTCTTCCTGGCAGGTTCCTTGTTCAGAAGTAATCTAAAGTTCTGGGGTTTGGGTCCCCTTTTTATCCTCAATTTCTCTTTGTTCTCTGAAGGCAGAGAGGCCTTTGCCTAGTCCAAACCAGTTCTGGTCAGTCCTGGAGCACTTTGTTGACAAGGCTCCTTCTTTCCTTTCACAGTGCAGGCCAGGGACATCAGACGAACCACAGGAGGTGGAGCCAGCATTGTGGAGGAAAGGCCCAGCCCTATTCAGGTCCCAGGTGCATCCCCTCCCACCCATCTACATGTAGGTCTTCCTATTCAGCCCTGTGCTGACTCACCCTGTCTCCTGGAATCCCCCAGCCCCTGTCACTCACACTCCAGACAAGGAATACACAACCTAGCAGAGGCAGGCTTGGATGGTTAGACAAGAAAATACCCACTTTCTAAAAGTGGTATTTTCAAACACAGAATGTTAAAACCAACTTCACTAAAAGATGCATTTTATCATTCTGAGTCCAGGCATACTAAACTCGAATTTCTACCATGTTCCCTGGGTCAGTTAGGATTATAAGCTGTAATAATCAAAACTGCCCATTCTGGCCTATGGGGGACAGGTAGCCTTGCAATAGTGAAAAACGAAATAGGCTGTAATTCACTATCAGGACATGCCACACACACCAGGGCATGTCCTACCCTTCACCTACAATGCACCCTGCCCACAGGGGTACCTTGGGCCTACCTTAGGGGTGACTAACATGTAGAAAAGGGAAGGTTTAGGGACTTGCAAGTGTGTGCACTTGCCAAGTCGACATGGCAGCCCCAGGCTGCACACAGGCTCTGCAATGGCAGGCCAGAGTTACACTTTACGGGCTGTTTGCGTGGGTGGCACAATCCAGTGCTGCAGCCCACCAACAGCATTTGATCTATAGGCCCTGGCACTCTCAGTGCACTTTACAAGGGACTGACACATAAATCAAATAGGCCAAACATGGAAACACCAATCCATAACACATGTTATACAGGAGCACTTGCACTTTCCCACTGGACAGCAGTGAGGAAAGTGCGCAGAATCATTACACCAGCAAAAACAGAGTCAAAACCAGGCGGTCAGAATGCAAAAAGTCAGGGGAAACACGCCAACAGATGCCAAGTCTAACAGGGGCTAAATATAAAGGAAAACACAATGGTGTCAACAGCTGGTAAAGGTGAGACTGCACCAGTCTTTATTTGGCCAGCTGAGCTTTAGAGGGGGCAGGGTGGCTCGTGGGGGGGTCATTGTGCTACTCAAGGTGTTTATCTGTTGGTCCCCCAATTCACTCTGCCCCAAATGCAGTCAATAGGTTCCCCCATGTCCCTTAAAGCGGCCCAGCTCTGTACCTTTAATTCCAGGCAACACCACGTTACTAATTAAAGCTGTTGATTCTGAGGCCACGTGCATGTCTTCCCTGGCCCTTGTGGTGGATTCTTGAAATTGTTATTTATGAATTTTATATCTATATAATACAAGTGTATGAATGTGTAAATACTTTAAAAATGTGGTTTAACTACATGCACACCTCACTATTCATTGACGAGAGACGTGGCTCGAAAGTTGCACTGTAAAATGTTATTGAACAAACTGCTTTATCACAAGTAAAATAAGTACGATATTACACCGTCTTCTGTTTGCAAAAATTGTTTATCTAATGTATGTACAAAACAGGGAAAGAAAAATATAAAGGCAATATTCATGATAAATCTCAGAATAGTTTCATTCCGTCGGGTTTTTATGTGCCTGATAAAATGTATTTACTTAACAACTTTGTATATTACCTATACCTGTCCCCTTGCGGCCATTTTAGAATATTTAGTTTAGGTCGTTTCCTGTGCTGCAAGGGTCCCCTCATAGTGGACGTTGGCAAGTCAGTGATAGTTCAGCCTGCTCCTTAAGTAATCAATTTAGGAGTTTGGGTGGCGCAGTGGAAGTGACTCTTCCTGAATGGAAGATCACCTGTAATCAATCCTAACATTTAATTGTGCTTTCACTATAGTCACGGTCTGTATTGTGGATTTCCTGCTATGCAACGGTGTCACCTAAAAGAAAACAGATTCAGAATGTTGTAGTGAAGTCACTGTTGCACTTTTTTTTTTAAATGGCGTTTCTTACATGAAAACAAAAAAATAATTTAAGGAGATAGTGTCAACATATTGATGTACAGCACTGCACAGTCAATGAATGTATTTATTGTATAGTTAAAACCATTACAAGTGTATCAGTGTGTTCAAAAGTTAATATGGGCAAATGATAGCATCAGCATACGCAAAGATTGTCCTCTATAGCTCATAAAAATTGGCAATTACTCAAATGATAAATAATTCAATCGTATTGCTTTATTAACCTTCCTGCTTCCTCAAATTTGCTTGAAAATGCACCATTTATCCACTCTTTTTTCAAAATTTTCTCGGGGGCAGAACCCCCCCAAACCCTCCGTAGGTTGTTCGTGCTCGCTTGCTCGCCGCAGTGCAGTACGGCAAAACTTTTACGCCTCACCACTTTCAAATGTCACCAGCCGCCACTGCCATTAAGTGGCGTCTTCCCATTTTGAGGAGCCTGAACATTACGAACGTGAAACTGGAATTTAAAGTAAACTTACTGCTGTGCAAGAGCTACGTCATATCCCTGGTGACGAGCATCTTTCAACAATGCAACTATTGGGCCAGACGGAATTCCGGGATTACGTGTCTTCCTGGTTTACATGCACACGCAACAATGGCAGTGTGTGAACTTTGAATTTCCTGGGCAACGCTTCTGGAGTAAATCTATGGTACCTAGAAAGCTATTCCTGACATGCTTACCTGTGAAGTGCGTATTCCTACGGTGTGCACCCAGGTGACCTCATTGCGGTGTAATTTCAGTGTTGGGCTGTGCCAGAGTCCTGTATCTCCAGAAGTGGTGCCATTTATAGGAGCTCTCTGGTACTATCTTTGATTTCCTATCCATTCTGCAGAAACAGGTGGCAATTTGAGGTACTGAACTGTGCAGATGTGCAGTTTTCTTTCAGGTGAGTATTCGCTCACCGGCGGAGTGGATTCCCTGTTGGATGTTGTGCTTTACAACACAATGACTATTATGCTTTATTTACTCTGGCTTATTTTAAAGGTCAATTGAAATGTTAACCTGATTTTTGCTTTTACAGGGATGGAGAGCGCAGGGTAATTATCTAAACTCAGACTCATGAGAGTCTGAGTGGTGTGAGTCATGCTGAATTTTTTTCTGCATGTAATTGAATGCATTTCTGTTATGGTGACATGCTACACGTAGTGACATGGTTTTTCATACTTGTGGTACTGCCTGCATTACATTGCTGGATTATTTTTACTTACTTACCTACTTACTTATTTTTTACTGCTACTGATTTTGCACTCTTGGTACCTTACTGCATGCATAGAGGCTGTGAGTGGTTGGGACGAAGGTTTGTGTTGTGTACCTTTTACAATTACTTTTGGTAAGGATTTTTAGTGCTGGAATTTCTATTTTTGCATCTCAAACTAATCTTGCTTTTGCTTGTGTTGGGGCTGCGTTCCTGTTGACCCAACCTTACTTACTTAGTGTGCTGATGGTGTTAGAATATGTTGTTGTTCTCAAATATTTGTTGAGAGGGTGTATTGCCACCCCAAATTGTGTGTGTTTTCTGGTGGTGTGCATGTTGTTGAGCTCAAACCATTTTGGTAGGCCATACTTTGACCCCGATCCTTTCTTGAACTTTATGGTGGTGGGTCATGTTGTTCTGCTCAAACCATTTTGAGGGGGCATATTGGGACCCCAAACTTTTTATTGCATTTTTGTTGATGGGCATGTTGTTGCGCTCTATTATTACTTGCATTTCCTGGTAGTGGGTCACGTTGTTGGGCTCAAACCATTTAGATGGAGTTTTGTTTCTACCTCTAACCTTTCTTTCATTTACTGGTGATGGGTATTTGTGCCCAAACTGTGATACACTTACCTTTTATTGGGTGCATCTCTGGCATCCTGATTCTCCCCAGTGGGGCATTGCTTTGCGCCACCCATTACTTGGGCATATGTGTTGCACCAGTTGGGGCACATATAGTTGATCCTTTGCTGAAGGGGAGAAAGTGTGTTGTGCGTGTTTGATTTCTCTCTGTATTTCCTCTTTCATTACATGTTTGTTGTTATGTGTTACGTGATTTCTTAGTATGGGGGATTTTCTGTGCACTCTTCTTTTCTAGGACTTATGTGTTGCACCCTTTTGGGGCACATTTATTTCCACTTCCTGAAGGGAGTGTATGGGTGCGTTTTTGTATGTGTGTACCTTTCTTTTCCTCACGTGCCCACTTTTATTATGAGGAGTGTTCTCTTCTTATTTTTAGTGTTGGTTGTTATTGTCCCCTTAAAGGAGGGAGATGTGTGGTAACCTGTTCTTGTTGCTGTGTATTTCTTCATTGATGTTCTGTGCCCTCCTGCTTAGCCACAGTGTGAGTGATGTCATAGAATGTTTATGTGTGCCTGTAGACATGGCAGTTGGAGTGTGAGGGCTGAGTACCTGGGATGGGGCTTCTACTACCTTATAATTTACTATTCCTGTAATTAATTACTCCTGCTTGTACTGAAGAATAAACTTCCTCCTGGATTCCTCATTAACTCTGCCTACTCCCTTCCTTACTTTATTTCACAGCCAAAGTTGTTTTTCCCCCATTGTAGTGCTGCTAGATCCATACGATAACATGGGAAGGCTTTATTAAACTTTATTAGAACATTGGAATGTTGAGAGCTCCATTGAAAACAATGGAGTAGCTCCGGGCTTATAATGGCTGGTATAAGCCCGGAGCTCCAACATTCCAATGTTTCTTTGTTCACAGCTGTGGCTGTGAACAAAGGCTTCAGGGAGCCTAAGTGGATTTCAATCCTTTGTTTTATTTGTTAGAACATTCTGCCCTCTAGTGGCAGAATGTTCTAATAGCCTTATAGCCCTTCGTAGCTGGGCTATACCGGCTATTAAAGTCCCGCTCCCTTGTTAATAAAATCTAACTTTTGACAGGAGCTAGCTAGCTACCTAATTGAAAGTATCTAAATAATAGTTAAAGTAAATCCAACAACATGCCTGGGTCGGATTTAATATAACTATTGCAGGAAAGTAGTTTTAGAAGTTACTTTACTGAAGTTGTCTAAAACAGCCCTTTACCAGCCTCTTCTGATTGGCCAGCCTCTGGCAGCCTGAGCCAAGCAGCTCTCTGATTAGGTGTAAAGAGGCCTGGGGCTGAAACAATACAGCCATTTGGTGGGCGGAGATTTGCTTCTTGGAGAAACCAAGGACAGGAAGGGGGTTGAGGAGATAAACTGAACTTCAAAGATAGAAGAACAGATGTCACAGGACCAAGGCTAGTCCCCATTTCCTTGATTCCCCAGCCAGGTGGCAGCCACCCTAATTAGATTAGGAGGGGATTGGAAGGGGAGTGCCTTCTGGGTCAGAAATATGCTACACTTCCCAGGAAGTGGTCATAGCAGAGGGTAGCAACTTGAACCCCATTGGTTGGGGTGTACTGCACTCTTGCCAGCCCAGAGTGGGAAATAAATATGAGAGATCTGCAGGAGCCCCTCAGATCCCTTCCTCAAACATCTGGAGATGAAGCACTGCCCTGCTGGACCCTTGGACTGCACACTAGAGAACTGCAGTCAGAAGGACTGCATCTAATGCACTCTAAAGGCTCCATACAAGAAGGACTTTTCCTGTCTTTAAGGATAAGGAGTGGATTCCCTGAGCAGCAACAGGTAGGAAAGTGCTGGAAGAAGCCACCTGCAACATACACTAAAAGGACAACTCCAGCTGACCAGCTTCATCTGGATTTTCCTGGACTGACCAGTTGCATTGTAAGAGTTGAAGTCCCAGACCTCAAAAGGTAAACCAGAGCTTCTGATCCCTGGACTGGTGCTGTGGAACCTTTTCCTGCATCAAGGAACCGTAAAAGAAGAACTCCTGAAAGTTTGGGAACTTTTGACCAAGTTTAGTGAAAAAGTTCCAGAGGAAGAATGGCATTGACGGCGAGAGTCAAGCCGGCAACATTGAACGCAACTACGTCAGAGAGTAAAAACTTGACTGGGCCCAGCCGCTCATCATATTCGACCCGCATTCCAACGTGGTGGGCCTGAAACTTTGACTTTGCCCCGGTCCAGTGAGACCAGATAGCTGCGGTTGGCACTGTAGTGAATAAAAGCAGGTCCGATCCAAGAAGTTTCCATGTAAGTTTATTCAGGATAAGATGTTACAGCGTAGAGCCCTAACAGGAGAAGCCTTCCTGCTGCTCAGCCCATCCATCAACTGACTCACAGACTCACCAACATTCCACTCATCAACATTCTGTCACCTCAGTCACACTGGCTGAGCAGCAGGTATAACACATCTCCTTTCTTTATATTAAATATAGAAGAACTCTAAATGGAATAACAATGAAGTCTGATGCAAGCAAAGGATGGCATAGGAACAATAGCATGCAACAGAATGATAACAGAACCAATGCTACACATAAGCAAAATAGCAACGATCTGGAACGTGAGCATGAAGATAATAGATGGAAAATATCATGCCACAAGAAATAAAAAGAAAGAGAAAAGGAACATAAGTGCTATAATAAGAATACACTCATGCACCATCTCCCTTTCCACCACAGCAAAATACAAGCACTACTACGCCGCAAACTACAAATAAAGCCATATACCTTAAATATGCCAGCTGGCTAGGCAAACATGAGAAAAGTAAATAGGGTGCCAACCACAGGTGCGGTAGGGAACCATTCTAACAAGAACCATGAAGCTGTGGGAAATCATTCCACAGAAAACTAACGGCATAAAAATTGCCCTCCACCCTTACCCGTAGAAAGGGTGGTACGTGTGGAAGGGGCTTCACACGGAACATGAACAAGTGCACAACTCAACCAAATAGTAGGAGAAACAGCAATCACTAGGGAAAAAAACACTCATTCTTGAAAAAATCTGGCTTCAAATCAGCCCTACACCCTAACCCGAAGTTAGAGTGGTACGTGTGGAAGGACGCCCCACACGGAACACGTAAAGGTGCACAACTACACTCAATCATGTAATAAAGGAAAACAGCACTCAGTAGGAACACTGCTCACTCTTCAACAAACTGGCTTCAACACAGCCCTTCACCCAAACCCGAAGTTAGGGTGGTACGTGTGGAAAGACGATCCACACGGAACCTGTAAAAGTGTACAACTCTTCATCGAGAAAATCGTAAGAGAAACAGCAATAACTAGAAAAAAAAACACTCACTCATCAAGATCTGGCTTAAACTCAGCCCTTCACCCAAAGCCGAAGTAAGGGCGGTATGTGTGAAAAGACGCTCCACACAGAACATTTAAAAGTGTGCAACTAAACCTAATCGTAGGAAAAATCGCTAATCACTAAGGAACACACTCACTGTACAAAATCTGGCTTTAAACATGTCCACTGCCCAGAGGCTAAAAAAATAAATAAATTCAGTTCACTCACAAAGTAACACCAGAAGGTATCTTTAAGCAATAGTATCGCCACAAACGATTACGGTGAACCAGAGCACACCAACACTGTAAAAGAGCTTTGCCACACTAGCAGGCGGCTATGGCAACCACAGCAGATCAAGAAATAGAAAAACACTATGCATAACAGCAAAGAATAAGCACAAATTGTCACACAATAGTAATAGCAGAATACAGTAAGCCAATAAATAAGCAATGTAAAGGCTATAAAATGAAAACAGGAAATATTACCACAATGCAACAAACATTTGAAAGGTACTGTGATAACCAGATGCAGCAAATAAAGAGGAAAAGAAAACAAAAACTAAACTGTGGTGAGTGACCTCTCACCCGATGCACAGCATAGTCCCCATGCTTTAATTAATGTCATCGTAAACTGTGCAATAGATAGTTTCTCGCAGAGTAGTGCTCTCGTGCTGATAGCTGGTACAGAGCTACTCGAAAGCATTTCCGGTATATTCATGGATCCCACAGCCAAAATCAGACATAGGCGCAGACTCTCTGGTGGACAAGAACAAATAGAATAAAAAATTCTGCCTTCACCATGGATGGATTGTAAAACAGTCAAACGTTGACGACGTGCCTCTTGTCCAGTGTTCGTTGTTGTTCCACATCAGGAAACAAAAGCTGCAAGCGAAAATAGATGTTCAGATACAAACGCTGCAAACGGAAAACAAAAAAAATGCTGCAGCCAAACTCAAGATGGCGGCACGTACTTCACGTTGCGCCAGGTGGCTTACGGCGCATTGTTGCAGCAGGGTAACAACGTAGGAATAGATCCCTGGAAGACGCAGCAGGATTCCATGAAGCAGGTAAGGTCGCGCGCTGTACCATACTTGAAAGTGCTTTTGAAAATATTGCACGCTCTAAGTGCGTGCGCGCTATGAACATCTCGTGCCACGTTTATTCCCAACGGCAAAGAGGCGGTTTAACAGCTCACACAGCAAACAAGTCTCAGCTAAAAATAGTTAAAGAAGTGAATTTTTCTCACCAGTGTTGACATTCCAAGTCCTCCGTGTACCACAACGACACAGTAGAAAAGGGTGTAAATATGCGAAAACACAGATCAGAAACATCCTGCTCCAGTGCACACGCACACAAAGTTGGAGACAAGTAGCGATTGGTCTCAGTAGTCTGAGGGGGTTCCTACGCCCACCAAACACGGACTGCGGGGACTCCTCCTATTGGATGCACCACTCGAGTCGCTCATGCTCAAACGGACTGCGGGGAATCCTGCTCCTTGCCACCTTTCATGTCACGCAGCTTAGGGACTCCAACTTCAGAGTAGCACTGTTGAACACGAACTCTGGGGTCTCTTCCCAGATGAACTTTCACACGTGGGCTCTGGGGAGTGGTTGCTCTTCTCAACACGGACTGAGGGAAATCCTCTTCCTCAACACCTTTCATGAGACAGACAAGAGAAAAACCTTTACTTGTTGCTCCTCAGGAGAACTTCACTTTCCCACGATTACAGCAGACCAGTGGATGAAAAGCTTAGCAGGAACTGGCACACCTGGGTTGGGGCCGACCGATCTTGTGGTCACTGGTGGGGCTCAGGGTGCCAGCTTGCTGTGACATTCTAAGTTACAAGAGGAGCGTCTTCAAGTTACGCTTCTTCAGTTACAGTTACTTTAGGCTTTGTAGTACCAATCCATTCAGGTAGCAGACCCAGGTTCTTTAAAATCGTCGCCAAAATGTAGTGAATAAAAGCAGGTCCGATCAAGAAGTTTCCATGTAAGTTTATTCGGGATAAGATGTTACAGCGTAGAGCCCCGCTGCTCAGCCCATCCACCAACTGACTCACAGACTCACCAACATTCCACTCATCAACATTCTGTCACCTCAGTCACACTGGCTGAGCAGCAGGTATAACAGGCACTTTACACTTTTTGGTGCTTGAAAGTACTTTTTTATTTAAAATTTAAAAATTCTTATCTCTGGTTCCATATTTTGCTTTTTTGTCATTTTCATGTCATTTTAAAGATAAAAATATTCTCTATCTTTATAAATTGGTGTTGGATTTATATTGTATATTGTCTTTTACTTATTTACTGTTTTGGTGGTATTAAGTGCTTTGCACACCTGTCTCATAATTTAAGCCTGACTGCTCATCTGTCAAGCTACCAAGGGTTGAGCAAGATATAATTTATTGAGACTTGACTGGACCTTTCTAAGTGATTGTGGGGTTATTACTAGCTATAGATACCTCAAAATTATAATACAGAGCACAGCATCAAAGTAGTTTGAACTGACCCTGTCGTCAGTTAAATTTAATTTCAAGTACAACACCAAGGAAAACAAAGTGGACAAGATAATATAGTTCAAATGTGGGTACACAATTGTATAAATTCTTGATATTGTTGAAACGTAGTTGTAGCGTGGATGCAGACAGCCAACACGTGTTTCGTCGTGTAGACGACTTTCTCAAGGCTCAAACTTTGGCTGTTACGTGACTGTTTATACACATATACGATCCAGAATACCCTTGTTGTATTGGGGAGTTGAGACAGCAGAACGCAAAATTATCCTAAGTGTAGTGGATAGAGTCCCAACTTCAAACGTCGTCTCTTAGATACGAGAGTAGCACTTTTATGCGCTTAGAACTGTTGCGCTCGTTGTAGTAGACGAGACTGCAATTCTAGCAGTTTATTGGAACAGTATGACGTCCATAGTAGTGGCGGGGGTAGCCTTTTGTGTGCTTAAAACTGGTACGCTTGTTGTAGAAGACGAAACTGGAATCCTAGAAGTTTATTGAAATTAAATTTAACTGACGACAGGGTCAGTTCAAACTACTTTGATGCTGTGCTCTGTATTATAATTTTGAATATGCGTGTATATGGAAAATCCTATTTTCCTATACAGGGCAACACTGTTTGGGTGGCACAATGTTTTCATTGGCACGCCTTTACATTTAAAAATCAAACAATTGCAAACGTAACGGAGGTGCTGACCATTTCTCTATTACCATTGCCACTTGTTTCTAGTGCGAAGCTATAGATACCTACCTGCACCTACTAATGACCTACCTCCCTACAGAGGTTTAGTAATATTAACATATTTTCACTATGGTAGATTCTTTGGATGAACAGAGCTTAGATTTGATACAGCTAACTGCTAAGTCAACAACAAAAACCCTGCATATTCTGAGCAAAAGCATAGTATGCAAGATGGTGTTGAAGGCTACTGATAGATTTAACAAGATAAGGGTGGCTCTTCAACCCTCAGCAAGGATCTACCTGATGACATCATCCATAACAAACAAGGCTATCTCAGAACTATGCAGTAGCCTGAATCCTGATTGCCTGGGATCCAGTGAACCCGTGTTATTTTGATGGGATGATAAGGCATTATTCACAGGTTTATCGAACATCTTGACCGGGAGGGGTACGAGTGATACTAGCCTGAAATTGGCCATGTCCATTGGTCACACATTATTTTTTTTTAATACTGGCACTATTATGACTTCTTGCCAGACTGTGGGCACTTCGGTCAATTTCAAAGAAAGTTTGCATAGTTAGACTAAAGACAGTGTCAGTGTATTGGCAACATGTGCCAGAACTTAGCTGGACAGGGGTCTGTAGGTGAACCTAATTTGATGGAAAGCCTTGACTTCAGTAGTGTGATGAGAGTTAAAAGATCAAATCATCCAAGGTAAGTTCACTGTGGGTGCTCTCTCCTTTAAACATGGTGAAATTGGCTTACACTCAATCTGCAGATTTAATTTACTTTTAAGTCCCTAGTAAAGTGACACTGCATTTGCCCAGGGCCTGTAAATTAAATGCTACTAGTGGGCCTGCACCACTGATTGTGCAACCCACTTAAGTAGCCCTTTTAAAATGTCTCAGGCCTGCCTTTGCAGCCTGTATGTGAACTGTAAACTGCCAAATTGACCTAGTAAAATAAACCTTTTGCCAGGCCTAGACTTTCCCTTTCAATACATATAAGTGACCCCTAGGGTAGTCCCTAAGCAGGCCATAGGGCAGGATGCAGTATATTTAAAAGGTTGGACAAGTACTTCTAACTTTTACATGTTCTAATAGTGAAAAACTCTTAAATCTGCTTTTCACTACTGCAAGGCCTACCTCTCCCATAGGATGACATGGGGTCACCTTATTACACTTAATGAGTGATAACTTTCAGTTGGGAGCAGTTAGGAATATTGAGTTTAGTATCTAAAGAATTGTCATTTAAAGCCCTCTTTAATGGTAAAATTGGATTTTGAAAATATCACTTTTAGAAAGTTAGAATTTTCTTGTCCCAACCATTTGGTGCCTACTGCCTGTATCCTCGGTCACATGACTAGGAGTAGCTGTCTGTTGGTCATTGCGTATTGCTCCCAGACAGTGAGAAGGGAAATTATGTGTTGGCAGGATGGGCCATTACTAACTTGCTGAGGGGTAAGAGCTGTCACCTACCATACTTGCACATCACAAAGGCTCTGCTTGAGCACACCCACAAAGGGTTTGCCCCTAGTCTATTGTAACGTCAGACAAGCTGGGGCCAGGGCAGGGAGGCAGAAAATGCTAAACCCCTCCGGGGGTAGAAACCTCCAGAATCTTCTCCTACTGCAAAGTGAGCACCAGATATAAATATTCAACCCTCAGACCCAACTCTTCAGTGCACCTCAGGAACTGTGGACAACTCAGAAGGACTGCCATGCTGCTCTGCAAGAAGGCCTGCTATTCTGTTGCCCTGCTGCCTGATTAAGAAAAACTGGACCAGCATTTGATTCTAGGACCACCTGAGTGACTCCAAAGGCTAGTTGGCTGGCCTCCAGATAAGCCTCTAGGACAGAAAAGGCTCCAACTATCTTGAAACGAGCACCTGGACTCAGTCCACTGTGAGTCCTACCCCCACGTGGTGCCCCGACTGTCCTAGGCCCTTGGAAGTAGGCTTGAAGGTACAATGCCAGCCCAGCGGTGTTTCTATGGGCAGAACCAATGCAGTGCGATGCATCTCCTCACAGCTCCACTTCAGAACTGCCGCTGCACGATGCATCCCAGATGCAAGACTTTCGCATCTCACCCCACATTCTCCTCAGAACTGATGCTGTGTGCAGGCCTTAGCATCGCAAGCCCCTCATCGACTGTATACTCGATGATGACGCAGGACTCCACATCACAGCCCCACAGCTTCTTCAGAACTGCCAGTGCATGACGCATCTTCGATGCAGCACTTTGCATCGCAAGTCCCTCATCGATGGCATCCTCAACAGCGAAACAGGATCGGCGCATCACAGCCTCACGGTCTCCTCGGAATCGCTCTTGCATCCATCCATGACTCAGGCCCATTGCATCACAAGGCCCTTGTTAACACATCTTTGACGATGAAGCAGGAACTTGCATTGCCATCTCGCAGCTCCTCAGAACCACAGCTGCATGACACATCCTCGACACAGGATCTCACAATGCCCCGCAACCAGGATTTAAGTTACTGTTTTCAGTGGGCCTAACTTGGGGGCTCATTATGATGGCGGAACGATCGCCACCGCCGGGCCGGCGGTGGCGATCGTTCCGCCATCACAATGAGATTTACCCACCGCCATATTAGGATGGCAGTGGGTATCGCAGCAGTCGTAAAGTCCGACTGCCGCTTTACCGCCAGTGGCAATCGCACCTATTGCCTGGCGGGCGGAGCAGGGCCACTAATATGGTGGCGGTGCCTAGCAGGCACCGTCCGCCATATTAGGATGTGGGAAAATAAAAACCTTTCCATGGCGGCGAGGCCGCCATGGAAATGCTGGCGGGGATTGGGTTTGGGTGCCCGTTGTGGGCCCCCCTTGTGTCGGGGGTAGGTGGGGTGCACTTGGGGGACATTTCACTGCGCCAAGTGGCAGGCACCGTGTGGTGCCTGCCATGTGGTGCAGCGAAATGCCAGACATGCGATTTTGACATCGCGGCGGGTGCTGCTGTCAGCAGCAACCGCCGCAATGTTAAATCTCAGAATGTGACCGCCATGGTGGCGGTCGCATCCTAATTCGAGGTGCGGGACCGCCGCATGTCTGGCGGGCAAGCCACACACCGCAAGGATGGCGAGCGGACTCAGGTCTGCCCGCCATCCTAATGATCCCCTTGGTCCCTCTATTTGGCCTGCGCTGAATCACAGTCGTCCTGAACTTGTGACTTTGTTCCGGTCTGGCACGACCAGATAACCGCACTTTGTGATTTTACACACTATTTGCACTTAAATATTAAAAATTGCATATCTCCGGTTCTACTGAGTGGATTTTTGTCCTTTTGGTGTAACTCATTTATTAGATTTTACTCTATTTTTCTAAATTGGTGTGGGATTTTTCTTGTGTTGTGTTTTCACTTAATTACTGTTTGAAATGCTGCATAAATACTTTACACATAGCCTCTAAGTTAAGCCTCACTGCTTTGTGCCAAGCTACCAGAGGATTAAGCACAGGTTAAATTGGGTTTGGCTTGTGACTTCACCCTGACAGAAATTGTGGTTGTTGCTTCAGTAGGGTTGCACTCCCCTCAACCAGTTCCCCAATTTCCAACTGTGATATACAAAATATTGGGTGCAGAGGAATGTGGCTAAAACATTCCTATCTGCTTGCCTAAAGAATGAAAAACAAGCATTAACATTTATATCATAAAAATGATCTAAAGATGCTCTAATCTTAATGCATGTGATACTCGTACTTGATTAGAGAAGAAAACAGAACATGTGCTATGTTAGCCCTACATTTATGGGTCACAGTACAGGATTTACTGTGGGGGCCATATTAGAAGAGGCTTACTCTATTAGTATAGGTGAATATTGTACCCTGAAGAGACAGGGTTCACACTGTAAAGGCTGTGACAAGAGAGATGAACAAGGAAGGTAATGAGCACTTATAAAGCACATTGATGTCTCAGATTTGTGGCACTAAATAACATTGCCATTTGACAAACAATAAGCTAGAATGCTACTGAGAGTAAAGCCACATTTTTCCCAATCATTTTACTCAGGTGGATGATGAGAGAAAAGACAAGCCAACTCCTTTGCACACTCAGGCTCTCTGTGGGATAATCAACAACTCGCTCTGAATCAAACCCCCTACCTTATAAAAATATTTCTAACAAAGCATTCATAAGTGGTTAGCACCATGTTAAGAAAAGACTTCAGGCCTGATTTAGAGTTTGGCGGCAGGCAGAGTACCCTTTCCGCCAAACTGTAGGTCTGCCCACCTCATTTAGAGGCACTCGACAGAAAGTATGTTGATGACACAGCCTAATCTGGCTCTGTCACCAACATACTCCTCCGATGGAGCATGGGCGATAAGAGTTTGGAAATGTGACCGCCCTCCCTAATTAAAGAGGGTGGTCGTATGGCTTTTTTTTGCTCTTCATTATTGCCAAGTACAACCTGGCGATGAGGGACAGCAAAAAAAAAATGATGACCCCCTCCATAGCGTGGGACCGTTAGTTTTACATTTTTCAAGAACAAACTCCCATTTTCAGGATTAGTCTTTAAAAAATGTAAAACTTAGAAATCACAGTGATGGAGGTTCCTGACAGTGTTAAGAGATGTCTGAAGGGCCGGCGGACATCTCTAACTTTGGTGGATGGCATGTCCATCAAGGCGACAGAGCATTTAACTCTGTCATCCTGACAGACGTTCAACCAGCCTCCAAAGTATAGTAGGCCCTTTTTAATGCAATAAACATCTGGCACTGAGGTGTTTGGAATTTATCAAAAGCAATAGTGGTTACATATTCCAAGGTTTAATGGAATAATGCAGAGTTCTCAGAATTTTTCCGACTCCGCGCGCCACTTGAAGCACGGAGTTTGGCAAAAACTCAGGTGACCGCAGCGTGGCCGTATTCACAGCCCAACCAATAACATTTAATGAACCCTTTGTTGTGTTCGCTGCACAGGCACCATTTTCCCCCTTCTAGGCCACCGTAGCACATGCCAGTCGCTCTCCAGAAAGTCCTGCAAAGTCGCAGGCAATGCTACACAAATTCCCAATGTATTTGTACTTCTCAACAAAGCTGTTTTAACTCACTTCCTGGTGGAAATTCCAAGTTGACAAGCTAAAAATGGTTGCTACTTCATGCATTTACTAGTATGGGCTATGATTGGGTCGGCGGTGTTTTATCCCATCGCTTTGTGGGTTGGACATGTTTGGGGCTTTTTCTAAGACAACGCAGCTTGTTGTATGATTGCCTTTTGGAGGCACAGTGCAGTGCTTGCTTACGTCAGTCCTGGCTATGCTCCTCTCTTCCTCGTGCCAGTCTTTGCCCTGCTCCCTCTGCCCCTCTATGTGTTATAGAATCGCATTTTCAGCCCACCACCGCAGCCCTGGAGCCTATTGCCACAGCCGCTGCCTCTATGATTTCTCCCCTCAGTGCATGCCTCTAACGGTCCACGCTTTAAGAATTACGCCAAAAAACAGAAGACAAATTTTGTAAGTAATGGCAATGCAGCAGTCTTAGCGTCGCGGGGAGGGAGCACGAATCTTGTTGCGCAGAGAGTATGCATGTGCAGGGCGCTGAGGGCCCGATGGCTGAGCGCTGCTTGCTACTTACTGCCGGAGCTCAGATGTTGGAGGAGCTGCAGCAGATGTCTGAACTGACAGTGCACACTCCTGGCCTTGCTGTGTGAGTCCTTTCTGCGTGAGGCGATTGCACTGGAGACGGCATGGTACCAGATGGAATGTGCACGAGGTTGTACAGCGGAACTCTATGGAGTTTTTAGCTAACTCTGCAGAATTCTGCAGAGTTGAACTCCACGAGCTCCGCCCACCCCTAAATATCGAAAGACATTTGTAATAAAGCTGACAGGATATCTGCCACGTTTGTGAGAGAGTATTTTTCCGCCAAATTCGAATTCAGGCACTCCATAGTCACATCAAAAAACAATATGCCTCAGACCATGGAAGTTGAGAATATGGGGCCTCATTTATGAGACTCCTTGCGCCTCCGGAACGTCACTTTTTGTGACGTTCCGTGGTGCAGAAGCCTGCGTGATATTTATCAGGCAGCACAAAGCCACATTTTTTGGCTTAATTCTGCCTGATAAATATCAGTTCCTTTAACGCAGTGTTCTGCGTTAAAGGGGCGTGCAATGGGTGTTGCTGGGGGCGTTCCCAGCAACATCCATTGCCTTTTGACTCTGCCCCAGATTTACGAGAAATCATAAATCTGAGGCAGCGCCAAAAGCTTACGCCTCCCCAGGGGAGGCGTAAGGGAGGCACAACGAGGAGAAATATCTTTATTTCTCCTCGTTTTTCCTTTTTCTATGTGTGCTGCATTATGCAGCACACATAGAAAGAGGAAAACGCCTTGTGATTATTTTTGTACAGAAAGGTTTCCCTTCCTGTACAAAAATAATCATCCCTGCAACGCAGGCACCCTTGCACCATGGTGCAAAGGTGCCTGCGTTGGCGCACGGCAGCCCATTGTGAGCCGGCGCAGGGGAAAAGGACAGGAATGCGCCGTATCTTATAGATACGGCGCATTCCTGCCCTTTTCTTTTGCCGTAGGGAAGCGCAGCAGGAAGGCCTGCTGCGCTGCCCTACGGCAAATCCTCATAAATGAGGCCCATGGAATCCTACACTAGTCACTAGCTACAGGCACGGTAGTGAAATCAGAAGTCGTCACGAGTCGAGCAAAGTCGAGAGGGTATGAAGGTATACCTTGTAAGAAAGACTGAGAAAGTAAAAAGTGCTGTCAAAGAAAAATTCAGCCACATATTTTTCAGGGTTTGGATTTCAAAGTAAATTGCCTCTTCCAATACATTGGAATAGTTAGGCAAATTCATCAGAAATGAAATTTGGTAACCTAGAAATTGATGCAAAATCCTTGACATATTTTAAACTCTTTGAATATGTAAGGAACACTACATTGTTGTCTTAGATTTGCCGCATAAGTGTTTGTTGCGGTGGGCAAATTTTGGATCACGAACCTCCTTCCATCCTGACGCTTTATTTTTTACTTAATTAACAATTCAATAAATATTTTTTAGTTCGATTAATGGTTCTTTTTAATCTTTCTGCAACTAAATACAAGTCTCGTGCTTGGCGGGATGTATGACTGTATATGCAAATTACCTAGTGTTTCATTAAATGTCAAGAATTGCTCCCGATTATGTTTGTAGCCCTAATCTCACAGGAGGTGCCTCAATCCATCCACATTATTATCCTGTAAAATTACTTGTAGTTTCGCTGATGGGAAAATATCCACCTGGTGTCTCAGTACGCAGCCATGCCACGAATTCAATAATGAAACACTATACGCGATCCATATTAGGAACATATGGCCTCATTTATGAGGTTTTGCCGTAGGCTGCCTACGACAAAAGAAAAGGGCAGCAATGCGCCGTATCTATCAGATACGGCGCATTCCTGTCCTTTTCCCATGCGCCGGCACACAATGGGGTGACGTGCGCCAACACTGCCACCTTTGCACCATAGTGCAAGGGTGCCTGCGTTGCGGGGACACAAGAGGCTTTTCCTCTATGCAGCACACATAAAAAAAGAAAAAACGTGGAGAAAATAAAGATATTTCTCATCGTTGTGGCTCCCTTATGCCTACCCTGAGGAGGCATGAGTTTTTGGCGCTGCCTCAGATTTACGATTTCTCGTAAATCTGGGGCAGTGTCAAAAAGCCATAGGTGTTGCTGGGAACTCCCCCATCAGCACTTATTGCACGCCCCTTTAATGCAGAAAACTGCGTTAAAGGGAACGATATTTACGGGTCAGCATTAAGCCAAAAAAGTGGCTTAGTGCTGCCTCGTAAATATGGAGCAGGCTCCTGCGCCATCGTCGCGTCACAAAAAGTATGGTTCCGGTGGCTCAAGGGGCCTCATAAATGAGGCCCATAGTCTTGTGAAATCTACAAATATAGATTAACAGAGCAAGTAAATGTTCCTGTCATTCAATGACACAGAAGCTTGCCAAACGTTCGGGTAACCATAATGGTAAAAATAGCGGAATCTCAAAAGATGGCGATGTTATAATTTAAGCAAATTATATTAACCGCTCTTCTCGCAATCAGTGTACTTTTTGTCATTTTGTATAGTTCCCTAATCCAATAGGACCGCTAAAAAGATAGAGAAAAGATGCTCTCGAAAATAGAAAAAAGTCCTGCTTGTATTTTTACACAAGACTGCCTCGAATGTGTGATGGTCTTTTTATCCAACTATCCTACCATACATGAGTAGTGCTAGGTGTAATTTTGTTTACGCTGGCGAATCTTGTTTAATTTCTGTCAGTTCCCATTACACTTGTTGAGTAATTAAAATGTAATTCAGGTAAAAGTTCTATCGCAGGGGCAAAGACATTGCGGGGGATATTCTCAAGAACGTGCGATAATCATCGCCAAAATAGGTTAACGCAATTTTTCACATCGCCGTCTATCGCGGAAAAATAACTCTGTGTTAATGTCTCATTCTCAACACGGCGGTAACATGCGATAGTTTCCCGATAACGCGTCAAATGTCCACGATAAAATTACCGGGACGGCGATAAAAATCCAAAGCCTAACGTGAAAAAACATGCGATGGGCCCAACTGCGATAAAAAATCCAGCGATAAGCAGCGCCAGGCCTGCAAGTCCCACAAGTCAGGTGGGAAAAACCACTATAAAAGCGGCAAAAAAAAACCACCTACAAAACACAAACAACTGCGAAGCACCATGGAGGGAGCCGGAGCAAGTACAGAGGACAACCAGAACCCCACAAGCCCCACGGAGGACCAGCCTGGGACCTCGGGGACAGGGAAGGGCAAGGAGAAGAATAAGAGGAACCCGCGTTTCAGTACGCAGGAAAACCAGATCCTCATTACGGAGGTGACAGAACACCACCACCAACTGTTCATCACCTCCACTGTGACATTGGCAACTAAAAATACAATATGGCTGTCCATCTTGGCCAAGGTGAATGCAGTCGGAGTGAAGAGAAGGGAAGTGGACGACTGCAAGAAGCGCTGGACTGATGTGAAGCGCAAAACCCAGCTGAAAATCGCTGCCAACCTGAGAGCAGCAATGCAGACTGGAGGTGGGAGTCCAGCGACACACCAGGAGCTGGATGAGATGGAGGAAATGGTGACCCGAGTCATCATTGGGGAGACGGTGGCAGGAGTTGGTGGACCGGACACTGCACAACATGACCTGAGCCAACAGCAACAGGGTGAGTAACGACCAGGGACTGGGGGGACGGGGGAGATGGGCACAATGGCACACATGCACAATTAAGTAGAGCACATCTGCGGACAAACCATGCCCAAGAGTCACAACTCCGACCAAGAGCCCAATTTACCCAAGTCTGCAACATCTCAGCACTGTATAAGCACAGAAGTAAAAGGCACACCGCGTGAAAGGGAGAAGGGCCAGCCAAATCAGAGCTGAAGGGGCAACTTACCCACAATGCAGCACACACACATAAGAATCAGAGCACCTCAACATTGACAACAATGTGGTACAAACTGCAACACTTTCACAACAGAACAGAGGACACAACTGCTGCCGCTTGTGTGTAGAAAATGACCATTCACATTTGGCATAGCAGGAAACTGTGAGATGACAATGGACAAGTACAACCTCACATCCCTGATGGTGTAGAAATGTCAACTGTCCCTCATCAAAAAGGCATCTCTTCACAAACAGTCACAATGTACATTGTCATGCAGTCCGTTAGTAAACTTGTACAATGCGTGAACATACATGTGAAAACAGTGTCAATCTGCATCTCCCCTTCACATTGCAGAGGGAGAATCAACACCTTCTGCAGAGCAGACACAACAACTCAGCACTGATGACGAAGAGGACCTCCCCAACATCGACACCGACGCCCTCCAGCAGCTCATGGACAGCTTCGGCACCCCACCTCCAGGAGCAGGGCAGCCCAGCTGCATCGAGGAGACCCCACCCCCTGCACAGACCACACATCAGGAAGCACCCACCACCACGGCTGTCTCCCAGGACCCCCACGACCAACACATGGCATTCCAACGCCGTGTGTTAGGGTGCCAGGAGAAGATGGCTGATCAGCTGCGGGTGGGGTTTGACCTCATGGCAGCCAAACTAGATGCCATAAGTCAATCAATCAATCAATCAATCATGTCACTTATAAAGCGCACTACATACCCGCGAGGGTCTCAAGGCGCTGGGGGAAGAGGGGGTGGTGCTGCTACTGATCGAAGAGCCAGGTCTTGAGGAGTCTTCTGAAGGCCAGTAGGTATTGGGTCTGTCGGAGGTTGGTGGGGAGGGTGTTCCAGGTCTTGGCGGTGAGGTGGGAGAAGGATCTGCCGCCGGCGGTCGTTTTCCGGATGCGGGGGACTGTGGCGAGGGCGAGGCTGGTCGAGCGGAGCTGGCGGGTGGGGGTGTAGAAGCTGAGTCGTCTGTTGAGGTAGGCTGGTCCGGAGTTGTGGAGTGCTTTGTGTGCGTGGGTGAGGAGCTTGAAGGTTATCCTCTTGTTGACAGGGAGCCAGTGCAGGTCTCTCAGGTGGGGTGTGATGTGGCTGCGTCGGGAGATGTCGAGGATAAGACGTGCAAAGGCGTTCTGGATGCGTTGCAGCCGTCTCAGGAGCTTAGCCGTCGTTCCTGCGTAGAGGGCGTTTCCGTAGTCCAGCCTGCTGGTGACGAGGGCCTGGGTGACTGTTTTTCTTGTTTCGGTGGGGATCCACTTGAAGATCCTGCGGAGCATTCGGAGGATGTTGAAGCAGGATGAGGAAACGGCGTTGACCTGCTTAGTCATGGAGAGGGTGGGGTCGAGGATGACCCCTAGGTTGCGTACGTGGTCGGTGGGTGGCGGGGCTGTTCCCAGTGATGTTGGCCACCAGGAGTCGTCCCAGGCTGAAGGGTTGGAACCAAGGATGAGGACCTCCGTCTTGTCTGATTTCAGCTTCAGGCGGCTGGTCCTCATCCATTCGGCGACGGCCTTCATTCCTTCGTGGAGGTGGGCTTTGGCGGTGTGAGGGTCTTTGGTGAGGGAGAGGATCAGCTGGGTGTCGTCGGCGTAGGAGATGATGTTGAGGTTGTGCTGTCGGGCGACGTGGGCGAGGGGTGCCATATAGATGTTGAACAGCGTGGGTGTCTAAGTCCCATCAGGGTCCACTTACAGTCCCTAATGGACACCCACTGTCCGCTCCATGCTCTCCAACAATCCATGGCTGACATCGCTGAAGTCATGACTCGGATACAAGAACAACTGTCTAGTCAGAGT
Source organism: Calotriton arnoldi (assembly GCA_963921515.1). NCBI lineage: Eukaryota > Metazoa > Chordata > Amphibia > Caudata > Salamandridae > Calotriton > Calotriton arnoldi. Next base: position 378,761 of record CAWUFW010000522.1, read on the forward strand.
GGCTCCAGCGATGTCAGCCGGGAGTTGGGGCACATGTGGAGGATCATGGAGAACATGGAGCGGATGCATGCGGAACGATTGGCTGCCACAGCTGCACACCAGTGAGATGTAGCTGGGATCTTCCATGCCCTGCAGATCCTCATCATGGCATTGCCGCCACACGGCCTGGCGAGGATGACTGCTGCTGCTACTACTCCATCCACATCTCCGCCCCCTGAAGTGTCAGTGCCACACAGTGCGGCAGACCAAACACCACCACCCACATGTGAGGCACCTGACACATCAGAGGATGAAGATGATGATGAATCTGGCTTGGTGGTAAGATTGAAGTGGTAGCATACATCACCGCCATATGGCCTGTTTAAGCTTGGTGCTGCCCTCTGCATCATGCCCTGGAATAACATCTTCCACTGTCCCCCGTTACACTCAGCGACACTCACCTTGGACCTCGACATGGACTGCCATATTTGGATTAGTTACCAATGACACAGCAATCACACTGCGGACTGAATCTTCCTCTTCCGATGAACCTGTCAATCCCTAAAGGACTCTGGCTGGCCCTCCACAGAGCGACAATGTAAAGTGGGGTTTGCATGGCCCTGTACTGGTCCAGCTTCAACACCCCACTGAATGCGAATAAAACATTCAAATTCACATTGATGTGTCATGGCCCTGATCAATTAAGCATGAAAGTATTGATGAATGTAGGGACAGTGATTCCACATAAATGGTACTCCCTGGGTAATGCTATCAATGCGCATTTATGGCCGTGACCCAGATAGGCAGTGAGACACACATCGTCATTCAAAACAACTCACTTCACAGTTGAATACAAGTGAATGTGCGTAGACTTTATTAGCATATGCGTGTCAGTACGGGCAAGAGAAGTGCCACAACATGCGGACCAATGCAGCAGTATGTCAGAATGAGGAACGTTGCCAAGCGCCGCTGTCCACTCCGGGGGAGTGCCTCACCTTTCACAGGTGGGTGTTACACCGCGTGGTTGTCTGCTCACGTATTCGGGGTCCAGGCGAATGCAGCCATGTCCACTGTTGTCGTCGGATATGTGACCAGAGCCCCAAGATGCAACAAGGTGTCGGGACATGTGCAATGGGTTCCAAACTGTTGTGGCTGCAGGTACGTAGTTACACGTCCATGAAAGCGATTGCAGCTTCGTAGGCACTCATTTCCAACATGAGGTCGTTGTCGACTCCATCGAACAGGACGGCGAGGCTATCCATTAGCAGGTCCGGACAGATGTGCTGCGTCCACCCCCTGTCACCAATTAGCACTACAGCCCAATAGGGGAGCGGCTCAATGTGGTCACTGCACACGAGGAGTTCTGCAATCTCCCAGGTCCAGCTGCCAGCATGTATGCCAAGTATCCAGGCATCCCATAGACGGGTATCACGGTGACATTCCTGGTCGTGGGCCAACAGGGGGCGCACACATATGTCGAAATCCAGTTCGGCTACCATCCTGTTGGATAGGCAGACATCCATGGACCACTCGAATATGCACAATCGACAATGCAACACAGGCTGAACGCAGGTGATGTTGGCAAGGCGGAAGCTTAGCCGGTAACTGACCTGCAGCACTACCAATGGCAGTGCCCCCAGTAAATGCAGCATACGTGCACAGTACAGTTCCACGTGACAGGGGTTGTGCATGTGTCCGGGATGTTCTGCCATTGCGTTAGTGGCCCTGGTTGAAGCGGCACTGTTCTGACCTGCGCCAGTCAGTGGATGAAATGCCACAGCTCGGATCAATGAGCTGTTTAGGTGTGCAACGGTTGTACGCCTGGGATGGTGTGGGGGTAAGTGTGAAGGCCATTCCATGCAAGATAACTCCGAGCAAGGACTTCTGTGTGTGGGGTGTGTATACGTTGGTCTGTCGTCGGGCTTTGCGTAGTGTGGGAGTCATCCTCAACTGCTATCGTATCTGTCAGGGGGTGCCGGGCACATGCAATTCCGAGGTCGGATGTGCAGATGTGCTTCCGCCTGATTGTTCAGACAAAGGAGCTTTCATCCCTAATATCAGTTTGTCATCTGCTTGCATTCATGAAGTGTGATGTGGCTTGTTGGGTGTGGGGTGGGATGTGTGCGACTTTGAGATTCATGTTTGACATGATTTGCATGTGGCAAATGAGCGGCATCACTGTGTGTTACGTTGCCTCACAGCTGCTGCTCCCTCCCCCGAGCCTATTCACTTGTGTACGCTGCGCGGTTGCATCACTTGCACTCCAACGGCACACCATTGTCATGCCTGTCTGCGCATGTCCACAAGCCTGACAACGACACTGTGATGTTGGCCGTTGAAGGTGGGCGGCCACGTGATTGTAGGCCTATGGTAAGGAAGGTGCGGACACAGATGTAGAGTTCATGCCTGGCTGAACTCGCGCTGCGATTAAGGCTAGGCATTTGGCTCATGCTGCGGCAATGCAGATACACACAACACTTGTCATGTATGAGCCAAGACCCCGAGCGGTCTTGCGCTCCTTCATTTCTCCGTTCGTGCGAGACCACCCTCCGGGTGCATGCTACATTGCAACATTGTCAATTGCGGGCCGGGTGGCGCCGACACTACAACAGAGACACACGCATTGGTGACTTCCTTGTCCAGGCCAGAACTGAACCACGCCCTGAGCCCTGGGCTAATTCTACACACCCCTGCGCTGGACTGACGTACGCCGGCCCAGCCCACTCCGCTTGCGCTTACAGGGGGGGACGACAAAGCTACATGTCCAAGGTCTTACCCACTGCCTGAGGTGAGATGCTTGCGTCCGCTGTCCACAGCACAATGTGATGTGGTAGGGCCAGGGGCCATCACGCATACATAATGACCACACGAACACACTTAGATAGATAGTGGAACTGGCTACGGGCACGTGCGTCCGGCCCCTTTTTATTACCAGGGTCACATGTCCAGTGACGCCTGTGCTGGATGGGAGTGGGGTGAGTGTGAGCCAGCCCTCAGGGAGTGGTTGGTGCTGGCAACAACTAGAACAGTGATCATCGGATCACACACACAGATTCAATCATAAAGGGTCCATGACTTGCAGTGCAGTGAGGTAGGGGCACCAGATCTGGACTCACACACAAAAGATTACATCATAAAGGGTCCATGACTTGTGGTGCACTGAGTTCGTGGCACCGGAAGCGCTCGGCGGGTGTGCGGCCTGCGATGATGCGTCGTCCGGGCGGGCCGCCCTGGATGCAATGTCTGTTGCCTACTGGACTGCGCCATGAATAAATAAAGACTCAATTTGAATTCTGAGCCCTGCTGACCGCAGTGTAGGCCGGAGGCAGCGGTCAGAAACGGCCCACAGCCACGTGGCGATGACTTGTGGTGAAATGAGTTAGTGGCACCTGAAGCGCTCAGCGGGTGTGCAGCCTGCGATGATGCGTCATCCGGGCGGGCCGCCCTGGATGTAATGTCTGTTTCCTACTGGACTCTGCCATCAATGAATCAAGACTGAAATTGACTTGGGGGACCTGCTGACCGCAGTGTAGGCCGGAGGCAGTGGTCAGCAAGGGCCCACAGCCACGTGGCGTTGACTTAAGCTGCACAGAGTTAGTGGCACCTGAAGCGCTCAGCGGGTGTGCAGCCAGCGATGATGCGTCGTCCGGGCGGCCCGCACTGGAAGCAATGTCTGTTGCCTACTGAACTGCGCCAGCCATGAATGAAGACTCTATTTGAGTTGGGGGACCTGCTGAGCGCAGTGTAGGCCGGAGGCAGCAGTTAGAAAGGGCCCACAGCCACGTGGCGTTGACTTGTGGTGCACTGAGTTAGTGGCACCTGAAGCGCTCAGCGGGTGCGCGGCCTGCGATGATGTGTCGTTTGACTTGGGGGACCTGCTGACCGCAGTGTAGGCCAAAGGTAGTAGTCAGCACACACATTACTCCGTGGTGCTGTGCCGCTGGGTGCGCTGAAGGCAGCGATCGGCTGAGGAGGCTGGCGGTCACGGCGGCGGACTTGTGGCTGGGTGAGGGGCGCCGCCCTGGCAGACGTGTTGGCCATCCCGGAAGTGAACCACGCCCAGAGCCCCGGTCAATTTATTCACACTCCTATGCTGGTGTGGCGTACGCCGGACCAGCCCACTCCGCTTCCGCGTACAGGGGGAACGACACAGCTACATGAGCGAGGTCTTCCCCACTGCCTGAGGCAAGATGGTTGCGTCCACTGTCCACAACACTGCACACACCAGCAGTATATGTCCACAGGGACATGTCTGTGCTCTGCATACTGGAGTCTGTCCAGCACATCACCGCCACACTTGGCATTGTGTACATTTTTATTCATGGGTGACTTGCCTCCTTCACACATACTTGGTTCCCACCTCTCCCCACATTCTGCAATTGCGTGGCTATGGGGCCATGCCATTTTCGGAAGGTCAGCTGTCTTGTTCTGCGCTGCCTCGGTGGTAGTCCGGGGGAGGGGCAGGAGGGGGGCCGGGGGTGGTGGCAGTGGGTGTTGTGGACCTCTTGGGTCTCCGAGCTGCATGATCATTAGATCCATGACATGTGTTGGTCTTCAGATGTGGCTCTGGGCTGGGCTCCCTTTCATACTGCAGGTTGTCGTCCTGCTTAACACCAGTAAAAGGCAGGTGTTAAATCCCTGCTGCTTACGCGCCTTATCGCCTGTTTTCGAGTCGCATCGCAGATCTGGCTGCTCGTTGTGAATATCGCGAAGTGGTGTTTTCGTGTGTTTTTGCGCAGGAACGCCTACTCTGCATATCATTAGCGCTAATTGACGCTCGTGGCAATGTGTTTTGCGGCAGCTATGGCAGGAACACTGGCGAAGTCGGCAGTTTGCACCAGCTTGTGAATAGGGCGATAAGTCTATCGCCACTTTTGCGGCACTAAAGTGCTGATAAATCGGCGATGACTCCTTGAGAATATGCCCCTGCGTGAAAGAACAGAACACAAGTTCATGTCACACATGATTTCGTACTATTTTTTTTACTGTCTCATATTTACACATTTCTCTCTAAAAATAGCCCAAAATGCCAGCTGGAATTTTGCGTCATTTTTTGGGGCATTTTGCATAATTTCCGCAAAGGAGTATTATGTGAATTTTTCCCAGGCCCAGTAGGTCGGGTCTCCAGTCTCAACACAGACCGAGAGCATGACAAGCACCAACTTTCCAATTCTCTCTGTGCCCCAACCCACGATGCGGCCCGCTGACAACAAGAAAACAAATGCCAGTGACCATAAACGTGTGTTAAGAACCCCGAGCCTGTGCACCCTAAAATACTCACTTTCTCATCTTTTGAGTGGGACTGCCAGGTGAGACCTCTGCAGTCATGGCAGACATCTCTTCATATATAAACGGGGTTATGCTTCACAGGAATTACTTTGTACACTCCTGGTAGCGCAAGTGAGTTAACTTTGACTGTAAATTTACATTTATGACTGAATTTACCTTTGTGAATATGCCCCTTTCTGTTTGGGACGGTATATATTAAGGGCCATATTATCAAGAACGGCGATAACATTATCGCCACTTTAGCGGCAGGAAACTGCCGCTAAAGCGGCAATAAGGGGCTTGATAATATGCCCTAAAGAATTCCAATAGAAGCCCAGGTTCTGGTGTGAAGGACATCAAACCTGGGCTTCTATTGGAATTCTATAGGGAATATTATCAAGCCCCTTATCGCCGCTTTAGCGGCAGTTTCCTGCCGCTAAAGCGGCGATAATGTTATCGCCGTTCTTGATAATATGGCCCTAAGTGTGGATCATTCTCTTTGAAACCCAAGTCACGTTTTTGAAAGATTTGGTATTTGTCTGCTTTCCAAGTCTATATTTTTTAGTTCCTAGCATGTTATCGCAGACTGCTATTTTTAAAAAAAATATTTGTCTCTCTTTGAGATTCTGCAGGGGTATACTTCCTGTTTAGTAGTCTGTAGCAGTTCTATTTGTTCTGTGTTTTTGTTTTCCAGAGTTTTGCATATCTTTGTTTTCTTTTGATAGCAGATTCAGATAATGTGTTTACAACCTTCTGCTGTTTCTTTAGAGACATATGCATCGCCCCCGTCCAGGTGGAGAGGGCATCTTCACTTATTAGAGTGTTTGTGTCTCATTTTTATTGTTTGTTGAGCTTTGTACTAATAGGACTTGTTTTCACTTCTATCAATGTTTATATGTAATTGTCTGCTGCATATTGGGAAGTGATAGATATCTCCATATTTCTACTATACAAGCACTGGGACTGGGACTGGGACTATGCTGCTGGCTACTGTACAGTACATTGTTAGAAGCTGCCTATCATCCTCTTTGCTGCCCACTACTTTTGTAACTGCTGTGTGTTATGTTCTGGTTGGGTTCAGATGTAGGACCCTCTATATAGAACCTTATCTTCACCATTACAGTGGTGAGCAATTTAAGTCAAGTGCCATGCAAAACATTTGTCAGTTGCCATAGTATCAAACATCTTTCTGTTGCTCTATACAGTCCACAAGAGAACGGAATGGTGGAAAGAGTCAAAAGAACGTTGAAAGAAAGCATCCAAGTGGCTCTGGCCTCTGGGTAGGAGGTGTTGAAGTCAGTACAGGACAGGTTATGGAGCGACATAAACACGCCACACACTTCCACGCGGGTGTTCGCGTTTGTGTTATTAAGCGGCAGGCACTCCTCTTGTGATCTGTCACTAGCTTGGGTTTTGGACAAGACAGATGCTAGCAAGAAATACCTGTTATGGAAGAGGTGTGTCACAAGGTAAAGGAAGGCCAAAGTAAAAAGAGACACAATGCTTTAAACAAAGTGAAAGACATACGGTTTGAAGTGGATAATGTGGTGAAAATCTAAAGGCTACATGGTCAAAGAAGGAATGGTTCTAAATTCTTCCCACCGACGGGAGTGGTGAAAGTTTCTAGTCATGCTATATTGGTAGAGAATGGGAAGTGGTGGAACAAGAGGAATGCTGCGTAATTAAATTGTGGAAGGGGTACCTTCTGTAAACAAGAGTGTGGGGAGTGGCTAGTGGCTTGACAATGGCTATGGAAGGACAGATGAGGCTGAGACGCAAGTGGTCGGTTCAGGTTCAAGTAACCGGGGTGGCGGGGACTAACGTCATCCATAGTGAAGTGACAAATTCCGATGTACGTGCTGTTCCCTCAGGGGAGTCCTCTAACGTCATTCAAGGAGGAGTTACAGTTACCACCAATTATACAGTCTTCCCCAGGAAGGCAGGCAGAAGGAACACCAATCGTCCCAAATACTTACAAGACTACATTTTAGACTAATGGTTTCAGGTGTGTGTTGGGCTTGGTATATTGGTTACTTCCATATAAGCTTAGAGTATTTGATAGCTGTAGGAAGATAGGATCCTTCTGCATGGTTACCCCCACATTTTGCCCGGTGCTAAGCTGTATTTGACTAGTCTGACTGGGATCCTGCTAATCAGGACCCCAGTCTATCTGCTTTCTCCCTTAAATTGTTATGTTCAGTACTTAGGTACGTCCCAGGTTGGATACTGGGGTACCCTTATCAGTCCCTAGTATATGTACTGAGGTACCCAGGGCATAGGTATCCCAGAGGTCCCCCATGGCCTGAAGCATGCATTATGCCACCCATTGGAGACCATTCAAAATGGAACTATAGGCCTGCCATTGCAGCCTGTGTAAGCTGGTGCTAGCACCACTTACTAAAGATATAGGGGCTTATTATCAAGGGCCGGCGATAAATATCGCAAAGCGTGCTTAGCGCTTGCATATTTATCTCCGGCTATCTCTGGAATTTATCGCCCGGTTAGCGCGTTATTAACAACGCGCATCGCCGAGGCGATAAAAATGTCAGAGATAGCGTGGATATCGCCGTTTTCCATGGGAAAACAGCGATATCCTAGATGATAGGGCCTGTGGTCTTAGCCACAGAATCCACCCCCATGTTAAGTATGCCTTAGTCAGGAATTTAACAGACGTTAAATTCCTGCGTTAAAGCATACTTAACGCGATTAAAATAATCGCTTCCCGCATTATAAATATCGCGAAGCTGCCTTCGCGATATTTACCCATGTTGTTTCCACAGACACGCCTACTTTGCATCTCATTATCGATGCGAAGTCAGGCGTGCTGGAAACGGGAGCAAAATCAGCAAAACACGCGATAGCGTGTCTTTGCTGATAAGGCGATATAATTATCGCCGCTTTTCGGCCGAAAACGGCCGCAAAAGCGGCGATAATTGTTTATCGCCGCCTTGTTAATATGCCCCATAGGTTTCCTATATCTAGGGTCACTGCACTTAAAACCTATGTCACCCCTATTGCAGGCCTTATCAATCCTGAAGGCAGGGTGCTTGGTTCTAAGTGTGAGGGTGCCCCTGCATGAGCAGGCCACCCCTATAGCCTACGGAGTCCATTCTCCTGGGTTGTAAGTGAAGCAGCCACTACACTTCCACTCCTATCTTAGACCTCCTAGTACCCCCCACTCATGACATAATTAGGCTTGACAGAGTTTTGAAACTGGGTGGAAGACTAGCATGTATTCACAGAAACACATTCTCGGTTTCTCACTCAAATTCCTCGACGCATGCCTCCTGTGAATACCTCTGTCTCACTATATCAAGTATGAACCTACCGGTTTGCAAACTTCACACCTTTTACCACCCCCCGAGTGACAATCTCCCTTTCACTGAGCAGCTAATGGAAATCATCTCTAGTAATGTCGACTCAGCGGTGTCTCAAATCTTCCTTGGTGATTTCAACCTTCATTGGTCTAGCCCCAACGACCCCGCTGTATCTTGCATTAAATCTTTCTTAATTGATCATGATTTGACTCAGCACTGTGTCCAACCAACTCATAACAAAGGAGAAACGTTAGACCTCATTATTTCTAAAGAGCAGACTATCTCCATAGATTCCATTACCCCTTGTGACTGGTCCGACCACCACTGCATCCTCTTTTATATCAACAGGGAGGTATTGATGAGGAAGGCTCAACCACTAAAATCTAAGATTTTGAAAAGGGACATAAGAGCAATAAACTCTGATGAACTAGCTGCCCATTGTAAATCTGCCCTCTCCTTCCAAGCTGACATAGTTGAGGTACAATCACTCACCGACGCCTACAATTCAACCATCTCCAACATCATGGAGAATATTGCTCCACTCCAACAAAAAAATGCTTCAACAAAAATATCCAAACCTTGGTATAACGAAAACTTAAACTCAGAACGCCGCAACCTTAGGTCATTTGAGCGGTCCTGGCGAGTCAATCCCTCCTCGGACCAACTAAAACTCCTTAGAGATGCCAGGAGCCGCTACAACAAACAAATCAAGAGTGCTAAGGTGACTTACTTCAGACACCAACTGGATCAAGCAGCAAACCGCCCCAAGAAACTCTTCGAATTGGTCAAACAACAATCAGTCGTTGTATCTAACCAATCTGATCCTGGTGGCAACCCACCCTCTTGCGATGATCTTGCCGCCTTCTTTACGGAGAAATCAAGAATCATCTCCATTGACCTCGCCACTAAGAAGGCTCTACTACCTTCATCCATTGCTGCCTCACCCATTGACTCCTCTGTAAGGCATAAATCGACCTCCACGAATTCCAAGAACAATGCATCATGGGGCACCTTTACCACATTTAGTGAATATGATATCTTCAAGATTCTTCAGAATATCAACCCTTCCAACCACTTCAGCGACCCGCTGCCCCCTTGTATCTTCAAAGAAATCAAGAATGCACTGATCCCCACATGGACTAGGATTTTAAATGCTTCCCTATCACAAGGCATGACTCAAGAATGCCTAAAAGCAGCTCAGGTATCACCCATTCTAAAAAAAACTAACGCTGACAAATCTGATCTCAATAACTTCCGCCCCATTTCCAACATCCCCACCTTAGCGAAACTGCTAGAAAAATGTGTGCAATCCCAACTCTGTGCTCACATAGAGAATTACCAACTCTTAGACCAGCATCAATCGGGCTTTAGGAAGGGGCACAGCACCGAATCGGCTCTCACACACGTTTTTGATGACATTTTAATAATGCTCGACCAAAATGAATCCTGCCTCCTAATCCTCCTCGACCTTTCCTCCGCATTTGATACGGTTAATCATGACAATCTCCTATCCATCCTGCAAAATAGAATGGGTTTCTCTGATCAGGTGTCTCAATGGTTCTCATCCTTCCTTCATCACAGAACTCAAAGAGTCAAGGCAAACCACTCTCTCTCCCAGCCCTCTCCCGTACTCATGGGGGTCCCCCAAGGATCCGCTCTATCTCCTATTCTCTTCAACCTTTTCTTGGAACCTCTTGCACATTCTCTAGATTCCATGGACATTCTCTTCCACATGTATGCGGACGACACGCAACTATATCTGAAAATCTCATCCTCGGAAAACATCATCTCACTCAACACTACCCTAATGTTTACTCAAAACTGGTTAACGGAGAATCATCTCCTGCTCAACACTTCTAAAACGGAATTCCTGCTCATCTCCCCTCCGAACCTCATCCCCAAGCTAAACCTCTGGCTGAGTCACCTCACTGCTTTCAACTGTACTCCTCTCATTGTAGACGCAGCCAAGTCTCTCGGTATCACCATGGACAAGCACCTGAACATGAAAGGGCATATCAGCAATGTATGCAAAGGAGCTAACCACTTGCTGAGATCACTCAGAAATATCAAACCTTTCCTTCCTCTAAATGATTTCAAGCAAGTGGTCCAAGCGCTTGTCTTGCCGAGGTTAGATTACGGCAGTGCTACCCTCTGTGGCCTTCCCAAATACGCCCTGGCTCCACTAAGGGCTTCACTTAACTCGGCTGCTAGACTGGTTACAGATACCAAGCTAAAAGATCATATATCCCCAGTCCTAAAATCCCTCAATTGGTTGCCCTTCGAAGCACGAATTCAACTAAAGATTGCTGTTCTTACACACAAAGCCCTTCACCTTAACACTCCTACGTACCTTGCGCAAAAACTTAAACTATCCTGTGGCGTAAGAGCTTCAAGAAGCGCCTCTACCCTCCTCCTGAAACCACTCATCCTTAATAAAAGAGAAGTTGTTACCGAGCCTTCTCCGGAGCTGCCCCTAAGATTTGGAACTCTCTTCCACCGGAAGTTCGCAGAATCTCCTCATTGACAGCATTCAAAGTGGAAGCCAAAAGATTCCTAATGAACAAATTTGTACCCTAATAGGGTTAGACTCATGGGCCCGTTGTCATTGCTCCTGCTGCCTCTGTTCTTACATTTAATACAGCTCCCCCTTATTGTACACTGTGTCTCACCCTTGCTGCACGCCTACACCTGTTATTGTATTACCCTCCTAGTTGTATTTTGCACTGTATTTTCTTTACCTCCCTTCCTCTTATGGATATTGTTCTAGATATTGCTTTTGTCCTTCCTCCCATCATATTGTAAAGCGCTCTGTTATCCCTTGGGATCTTGTTCGCGCTATATAAAACTTTATAAATAAATAAATAAATAAATATAGAGGGGCACCGCGTTATTACGCGATGACCATCTCGAAAACGGCTGCAACGAATTCTATCATGTTTGGTATCAAACATGTTGGAATCATACCTCCCACACCATAAACAGTGTGGGAGGTATAATTCCAAGCACTGGAAGAGCCCTCCGTTAGGCTCTCAGTGTTCCCGGTACCAGCCTTCTTGACCCGGACAGCACAAAATGGTTGCTGCCGACCAGAGACACGATTCTGCCCTCCTGCTGCTGAGCCAAGCTCGAGCAGGGGAAGGCAGAACAATAGGCATCCTGTCACAGGGAGGTGTGACCACCTCCCAGACAGGATTTAGTGTATTGGGGTAGGGTGGGTGCGCTTGCCAGAGCCACTCAATCTGCATGAGGGGCACATTTGGTGTCCCCATGCGTAGTCCAGTTCAAACCAGTCCTGGGAGCCATTGGCTGCCGCTCTGGCAAGAAACTGGACAAAGGACATAGGAGTAACCTCCCCCCTGTCGAGACCCTCCCCTGGGAGGCTCCCCTGAATCGTCCCATTCCTTTTCATAGGGTACTTAAGGGCTTACCTAGGTGTAGGTCCCTAGATTCATCGTGAGACAAGATTCAGCTCAGACACCACTTCTACTTCTACCGTCTCGGCACTCTGGACTTCGCTGGACTTTGTTTGGGCTTGACTTCATCTCCCTTCCAGTCTGCTGCATCATCTGTGCCTGTGCACCATACAGGAACATTCCAAGGCCTGTGGGCATCAAAGACACCTGAAGGAATCTCCCTTGGAGTGAAGGAGTCACTCCCCTGCATTCACAGGCACCGCAACTAAGACGATCAGTCTGCTGATCCTGAGTTCCTCCAGACTCTGTAAGGTTCTGCAACACAGGTCATGGTTTTCCACAGCCCCCGAGGCCTGCCCTGCCCTCTCACCAAGATTGAGCCCAGTATCCCTCGTGCGGGTTGCAATAACTGAACCCCTGTGCACCTCGTCAACTTGCAGTTGCAAAGGCTTGTTGGCTTCCTTCCAAGAAGATCTGCGGGCTCCAAGTAGCCCCAACTTCAAGCACCTTCAGTGACCAGAATCTTCAGCCACACCACATCGTGTGCATCATGGCCTGCATCTTTTGGTGTGCTGCTTGAGGTTCTCTCGCGACTCCAGTGCCTCCGGCCTGTGGGTCCATTTGAGGGTCACCTTTGTTCCTTTTGGGCTCCCCTGATTACTCGGACCTGCCCTGTGTTGAGTCCCCTGGACCTTGCTGGTCCCGACATTGCTCCTTCTTCAGTTGCTGCGTTGGTTGCATTTGCCAAGGCTTGTCGGTGTCCCGCCGGACACCGACCTCTCAGCACTCGGCATCCTTCGTGGGACAGCTCAAGCACGGCTCCTGGTTTTTCTCAGCGTCGCCTGGTCCTCAGAGCCGCAGAGTCAAGGTCATCGTCATCCATCCTGCAACACCCGATATCGGAGGGCATTCGTCTTCCAAGTCTCCTGGTCACTCCTGAGTGACATAGAGTCTGTCCCCTCTGCTTGCAGGTACCTCTCATCTAGAATCCACCTTCGGATTCCACCGGACCCTTTCTCCTTCGTTAGCAGCGGCACTTTCCTGAAGTCCTTTATTGGGTTCGACAGCAGTTTCTGACACCACTTCACACGTACGCACCCGGCTTCCCTGGTGTAGGTAACGTGGCTACTAGTGTATCCACGGGTGGGGTGGCTCTCCAACCTTCTGTCTTCCACAGGGTTTCTTCAGGGTCCACTGGGAAGGGTCCTTAATCTTTAAAAATCCAACTGCGACTTACACGTAGAGTTGTACGGAGCAGGCAGTCGTGTTCCCCAACTGCACACGCTCTCTGTGGGGTCCCTATCTACTCACCTTGGGTGGTTCCTTGGGTCCCCAGCGCTTCTACGTCCTCTTGACATTGTCTTGACCCGTGTCGTGGTTCTTATACCACTTTCTTAGTATATGGTTTGCCCCCCCCTGGGGTCCACTGTGTATTCTGTGCTATTTACTGTGTTTCTTTGCAAAGTATTGTGTGCATTGTGATTATCTCTGGGTAGGAGACATCTAAAACATGTTAGAGAGTATATTATGATAAATACATTGTGTGGTTCTTTTTCACTTAATCTATACTATAAGATTGCATTCTGGTAAAACAAGCTGCTTTACACTCCTTCTGGACTTAGCCTGAAGGCTGCCCTCCACAGCTACCACTTAGAGAGCTTTCTAAGGTTGTCTAAGACCTCTTAAACCACCATAAGGTTTGTCTGGACTGGTGCTAGGTGCCCACTTACATTAGTGGACATCATATACCAGGCCAGCGTCTCACAATAGCTTATTGTATGCATAAGAATGTATGTTTATTCTATTTACTTATGTTATGTTTCAGTGGTGTTTATTCTTTAATGGTTTACAGTTTCTGCATATACTGTGTGGTTTGTTTTTCAGTTTACGATACCTGTTTTTCCCATACTTTTATAAGCAATCATGTTCACTTATGTTTTCTCATTTTTCATTTTCTTTTTGTTTCAGTTTATTTTGTCTTTTTATTCAGTGTTCCACTTTCGCCTAGGTTTTGTCAAGGTGGGCGATGGTGTTATGTTCTGGTTGGTTTCTGATGTAGAACCCTCTATATAGAACCTTATCTTCACCATTCCAGTGGTGCGCTCGAGCTCTGGTCAGTAGGCGAGAGCTGAGCTGGACTGCAGGAGTGGGTGTGTGCTCTCCATTATATTAAAGGATTCAAGCCTTTTCTACTTGTTGTCTCTTGCCTCGTGTTGTTCCCCACAACATCGTGTCACCTGCATTTGTAGGTATACACATTGCTCACCTATTTGTCACTCAATTCGCTGTTTGTTCACTTCAGATCAATGAGTAATTGTTGAATCTATGGGTATAATAAAAATATGTATATCTATATCTTACTATTTTCCTTGCGGCTCTTACTTCGTTATCAATTAGAGGAATTAAGGTTACCTTGAAAAAATAACTCCTGTGCCAACCACTGTATCAGTACATATAGGGCCTTCTCTTGGAGCCATTGCATGGCTTAGTTGAAGTTCTCCAATCAGCTCAAAGCTAGTCTTGAATATGTGTATGTAGTTGGGTGGTCAATAGCCTCTTGTTTATCAAGAACTGGAATTATTTGTATAGTCTTTTGATTTGTTATGGAAGATCATGATTTTGATTTCTGTATTCTTTGTATTTTGTTCCGGCACCATAAATCACAGTAGCTTAAAGTACTATGAGGCTCTCTTGCGTAAAGTATTGTGATGCTCTCTTGAAAGCTTTGTTCATTTGAGGACATGGGAATTAGAACATCTACACAAAGCAGACAGCATATTTTGTATTTCTATTAGTAATTGTAGGGTTATTGATTTTTCCAAGGTGACTATTAGGCTGTTCATGTACATGTCCCAGGCAGAAGCACACACAACTCGAAGGCAATATCCTGCTATCACTATTTATTCTTGGTTATCTTTGTATTTTTCACCTTGCACAGCACCGCCTGTGGGCATTGCTTTGGTTATGTCATACAGTGGTACCCTGTGCCACATTTGGAGAGTTTTATATCCAAAGTGCCCTTCTTTTATGTGTGGACATATGTGTTTTTTATGGTGTGTATATTGTTGTCCTCTGTGTGGTGGGTCAAACTCTTTCACTACTTTGTAGCATCAACTTATCCTTAATGTATGTTGGAATTCTTCTTTTGAGGGTGGCACAGAGCTAGATTCCCAAACTGTCAGTTGGTCATATACCGCTGTGGTAATTAGGATTGTACAACCCTCTTGGCGAGGTTTAGGGGCCAGACAGTCTTTCTTC
Organism: Calotriton arnoldi; assembly: GCA_963921515.1. Lineage (NCBI taxonomy): Eukaryota > Metazoa > Chordata > Amphibia > Caudata > Salamandridae > Calotriton > Calotriton arnoldi. The sequence continues at coordinate 393,996 of CAWUFW010000522.1, forward strand.
TATGCATCGGGAGGGTAAGACCCTCTGACCAGGGTTTAGTGAATTGTCCAGAGCTGAATGTTATGTTTAAGATGACAACCTCCTTACAAGTCATTATTGAGACTGTTTCTAGTCTTCGAAATTTGTGTGATAGCATGATACATTCTGGGAGTTAAAATCGTATTTTGTTTCTATTGAACAAATTAGAGATCAAAGACTTGTAGGTGAAAAGTTCACAGCTGGTATCCATAATGACCTGGAGTGAAGTAGTCACCCTAGTTATGTTAAAGAATTTTATCATTTCTGATAGTCTTTTGAATATTTCATTATTTTTGTGTCTCGTAGTAAGAATTTGGGTTACTGGTTAGGGCGGTAAAGCCCTACTCAAGCAGCAACTACAATCCTTGTCAGGGTAAAGTCACACGCAAACCCCAAATTAACATGTGCTCAAACCTCTGGTAGCAGGGAGCAGTCAGGCTTAATTTAGAGGTATTGTGTAAAGTATTCATGTAGCGCTTCAGAGAGTAACAAAATGGAAACACCAAACAAAAAGGATCTCTCACCAAATTTGGAAAATAGAGTTGATTATAATAAATAAAACAAGGCCAAAATGAAAAACATCCAATCAGTAGATCTGGTGATATGCAATTTTAAATATTTAAGTGCAAATAGTGCCAAAAAGCCAAAAACGCCACTTGTGGGCTAGCTGGTTGAGCAAGACGGAGAGAAAGACACAAGTTGAGGCCAACCACCATGGAGCACAGGCCGGATAAAGAAACCAGGTTAGTCCAGCTGAAAGTTACAATCTCAGTCCAGCGCAAAGACTCCCGCTCGCTGTGGAGGGGGCCTCAAGGAGCAGGACTGGCATCTCGGACAGTCGTCACTGTGGCGCAAAGATCCTGTTGTCATCATGAATGGTCGGGCCGGTGTTTCACAATGGTAATCTCCGGGAGTAAGTGATGCTGTAGCGCGAAGGGTCAGGCTAACCAAACTTTGCGTTGGCAGGCTGTGCGAGTGACAAGGTTTCTGCTCCAACCGGCCCATCCACAGTCACGAAAAAACCCAAGAACTTCAATTCAGCCTCCCTGAGGCCACACCAAGGGTCCAGGACTTGAGAGGCAACACTTTAGGGTCAGGGGCCTGCTCCCACTGGATCTGGGTTCTGGTTCAGCCTGTTATGTTCCTGTGGCTCTGAACAGGAGGTCAGCAGACTAGCCCTTGGAGTCACTCTGAGAGTCCTGGGTTCAGGTGTAGGTCCAAATCCCTTTGACTCAGGTGGCAGGGCAGAAGGGCAGCATTCTAGAAAGACAGCAGTCCAGCAAGGTAGCAGTCCAGCGGAGTGGCAGTCTTTTCAGCAGCACAGCAGTCTTTCTTCCTGGCAGAGATTCCACAGGTCCAGAAGAGTACTGAAGAGTTGGTATCAGAGGTCCCATATTTATACCTGGTTTGTCCTTTGAAGTGGAAGATGCTTCTTGAGGTTTCCCTTTAAAGTCTGCAGGCCTCCTGCCTTCCCTGCCATGGCTTCAGACTAACTACAGGGGGTATGAAGACCTTTGTGTGGAGGCAGGACACAGCCTATTCAAGTGTAAATAGGGTTGTGTCCAGCTACACCCTCCCAACCTTCCATTAATGGCCCATCAAGGAACACCTAAGATCTCTATTGTGTGCGGCTGTCTAGGAGGAATGCAGAAAGCCCAACTGTCAGCTACACCCAGTCATGTGACACAGACAGGCTGCAGGCACCAAATGGCTAAAAGTGGCATTCTCAAAATTATAATTCAAAATCCAACTTTATCCTGAGTAGGATTTTTCATTACAATTCCAATGACACCAAACATGAACTGATTACCTGTTCCCTTTAGGAAATTACAGCTTATTAAATGTAATAAGGTAACTCCAATGCTATACTATAGAAGAGGCAAGCCTTGCAGAAGTGAAAAACGAATGTAAGAGTTTTTCACTACCAGGACATGCAAAACCTCAAAGTGCATGTCAAACATTTTAAATTTACTGCACCCTGCCACTGGGATGTTCAGGTCCAACCCTAGGGGTGACATATGTGTATTAAAAGGGAAGGTTTGGGTCAGGCAAAAGATTTATTTTGCCTGGTCGAAATGGCAATTCAAAACTGCTCACACATGCTGCAAAGGTAGGTCTGAGACATGTTTAAAGGGCTAATTAAGTGAGTGGCACAATCAGTGCTGCAGGCCAACTATTAGCATTTACAGGCTCTAGGCACATGTAGGGCTTTACTAGGGACATACCAGTAAATTAAATATGCCAATTGAGTGTAAGCCAATGCTACAATGCTTTAAATAGTGAGCACATGCACTTTAGCACTGGTTAGAAGTGGTAAAGAGCATAGAGTCCTATGGCCAGCAAAACACGAACTTTGCAAAAAGTGTAGGGTGAAGGCAAAACGTTTGGGGTGACCCTGCAGAGAGGGCCAGACCCAACACTGGTCCTCATGTGTTTTTTGTTTTTGTGTTTATTGTTTATGTACCCTAGTTCTGCTGCTCTGTTAATGCCATTGACATATCTAGGGGGCTGTGAGAGTAGTTCTCCCTATTTGTGTTGCATGTGTTTATCTTGTATAGGGTTTGATGCTCCTTTTTATTCAGTTTATAGAGGTATGAGAATCGTTCCACACTTTCCTACCTATGATGCCTAGCTCTTTCTTTGTCATGCAAATGCCTTCATTTACTCCAAAAGGAGTTTCACATTGTAGGTTTCACAATTCCATGAACTTGTCATGCAGCCTGAATTTATTTTTTCATTTTGTTGTCTTGAATATTTTTAGGGGGACATACTTTATTAGGGAAAGGATTTCAGTTGGACTCACTTCTTTACGTGTAAGAAGTTGCTAATTAAGGAGCTAGGTGGGCTCATGTTCCACAAACCGTCCTGTGCTGCACACTCTAATATGCCCTAAACAGTGAGATAACATTTAATAATCCCTTCCTCTACCACTAAACCATTCCCACACATAAAATACCCAATTCTTCCTCTTTAATATTGCCAAATTCCAGTTTAACATTTTGCTTTAGAAACTGTCTACTCTTCCGCCTGTCTCTAATGCTTCCTGGTTCTTTCCTGCCCTGTCTGCTCCTGGACAAGGTCAAATTCCCAGTTCGCTTTTTCTTCTCTCTCCCCTTGCTCATGCCATTGTTCTATGTTCCTGTTAACCAATTTCTTTCATGGAACCCTCACAATGACACTTGAAAACCCTTGCCCGAGGTGTTCTTCTGTTCTCCCTAAACCTTTGCGTGATCCACCAGCTCGATACCACCTCTGTCACCTTCTCCAAATCGATCATGTTTCCCACCAGGGACAGGTGCACTCCATCATGTAAAAAAGTTATCAGGCAATCAGACAGTATGTTCATATGTTCATATGTCCGATGACCTCTATTGCTTTTGCTTTGCCAAATCCTGACACCTCTTTTTTCACCTGATTCCTTACTCTATTTATCTCTGCTGGAATCCTGGTGCCTCTTCATTCCCTCCTAGGTAGCAGCTGTGTCCAAAAAATCGTGCCCTATCCCGTCTTCCTCTTATTGTCCCCAAGTCCTCCTTTTATCATTTTTGTCAGTTCCAGCCCCATCACCTGTACAAAGTGGTTTTCCCCCAAGTGATTCAGGGCTGCATCTGGGTGTGTACATTTATCCTTAATGTCTCACTTCGGAGCATTAACTGCTCGCATCCCACCTCATTCCTCCCATAACATGCAATCTCATAAAAGTCCAGTCCCACTGGTTGTCAATAATATCACCTAACCGCATGGACCCTGTCCTTCAACTCTCTTACCTTCATACCCAGTACCCTCTCAGTTGCTACCCCTATCTGAAAAGAATAGGTGCCAAATCACTTAGCATCCCATCTGCCCTTGACCAGACATATGCTCAACACTCCAACCACCTGACTGGTTTTTACTCACCTTCCATCTGTGGGAACAGACAAGGGGCACCTTCCTTCCCCTTTCTAATATATTAACTTCCCCATTTCTCCCTTTCCTGAAGCATCTAGTCTTACTTAGATGCCCGCTGCCCTCTCATCTATTTTTCATTTCCATACACAGATCTGGATCTCATCCCTCACCGGCAGATCCTTCATTACAGCTCCCATATTCCTTCACACCCACCACCTCTGATACCCTAAATGTTCCAGAAAACATCAACACAAATGTTTCCCTAAACAGTTGAAACTCCAAGGCAGAAGCATAACTCTTATCTGTTTAACTGCACTCTGCAAAATGCACTCTCTAATATGCCTTCTCCATTCCTCCCTGTTCTATTTCTCCCTGGCCGAGCCCTCCAAAACTCTCCTTACTAGTTTTCTCCTTACCCCACTTCGTAGTCACACAAACACTTCCCATAAAATGCTATACTCACAAACTTACCTGCTGTCATTACTGATGCCATCCCTTTCTCATCCCTACAACTCTCTAGCCCTCTCTTGCTCCTACTCCTCCTACAGGCACCTGGGCCCAGTAGCTCAGCGAGCGTCTGGTGGTACAAAGTCCTCATGTAAGTTGCTAGAGAAGCCTTGGCCAGTTGCCATTTCCTTACAAACCGAACATCCACGTTTCAGGTGACACTGCTTTTGCTTTCGAATCTTCTTCTGGTGTCAAACCCCACCACCTCACCCACTGTGAACTAATGCATCAGCCACTTCTTAGTCAAGTCCTTGAATGTGTCTTTTCTGAAAGAAGATGTTGCATTCCAAGCACAGGAATACCATCTCCCTTAACAAACATAACACATAATGGTAATTCGTTGACAATTTGTTCACCATTTGAACCACAGCCTGGTTGTCTACTACAAAGTTCACCTTCCTGTCTACCAGCTCCTCTCCCAACAGCCTCGCTGTCAGGACCAGAATTCCAGAAAGGCAATACTGTGACACCTCCCAGCCATGCCTCCAGCTAATTATCGGTGCACCAGAGTACTTTCCATGGAAGCCCAAAACCATCTGCACCAGAAAAACTGCCCATTGTTCACATCACTGGGTTGTACTGAGGTCACAAAGTCGCACATTTATTTTGGTCCAACAATCGCAGCCATACTTGTAACTCCCTCCTCACTCTGTCCCTATTCCTGATCCATGTATGTGTCTGCAGAGCGCAATTCATCGTGCCAGTATCCTGCAAGCAAAGTTGAGATGACCCAACTCCTGTTGACTGAATCTCAAATTGCATTTCTCCCCTCAGTCCTGTCAGATTTTCTGCTGGTAGGCATGAAATCATCACCACTAAATCCAGTTTAATATTGCACAGAGCCGCCGCCGCCATCGCACCCGAACTAGGTCAAACCATTAACGCCTCCCTCAGGTCAGGCACCTGCCCAGATGACTGGAAGCGGGCAGAGGTAAAACCCCTCCTCAAGAAACCAACGGCCGACCCTACGGACCTGAAAAACTACCGGCCCATCTCTCTCCTCCCCTTTGCGGCCAAAGTCACAGAGATAATCGTAAACACCCAGCTGACCGCCTTCATAGAGGAGAACTCCATCCTGGACGCCTCGCAGTCTGGATTCCGCAGCAACCACAGCACCGAGACCACCCTACTCGCAGCTACCGACGACATCCGCATGCTACTGGACCAGGGACACACCGCGGCCCTCATCCTTCTTTACCTCTCCGCAGCTTTCGACACCGTCTCACATCGCACGCTCGCTGCCAGACTGCACGACGCGGGAATACAAGGAGCCGCCCTCAACTGGATCCGATCCTTCCTCTCCGACAGGACCCAGAGGATCCGACTCCTGCCTTTCCTCTCCAAACCCACGGAAATCAGCTGCGGAGTACCCCAGGGATCATCTCTCAGCCCCACGCTCTTCAATATCTACATGGCCCCCCTCACCGCCATCGTCAGACAGCATGGACTCAACATCGTATCCTACGCCGATGACACCCAACTCATCCTCTCGCTCACGAAGAATCCCGAAGACACCAGACTCTGCTTCCAGGAAGGAATGAAGAATGTGGCAGCCTGGATGAAGGACAGCTGCCTGAAGCTAAACTCTGAGAAAACCGAGATCCTCATCCTCGGACCTCTCACCACCGCCTGGGACAACACTTGGTGGCCACCCACCCTCGGGAACCCACCCACCCCTACAGACCACGCTCGGAACCTCGGTATCATCCTGGACTCCTCCATCTCCATGAACCGCCAGATCAACGCTGTCGCCTCCACCAGCTTCAACTGCCTCCGCATCCTCCGCAAGATCTTCAAATGGATCCCCCCCGACTGCAGAAGAACCATCACCCATGCACTCATAACCAGCAGACTGGACTACGGAAACTCCCTCTACGTCGGAATCAACAAAACTCTTCTACGCAGACTACAAACCATCCATAACGCCGCTGCCAGACTCGTCCTCGGGACTCCGCGCCATCAGCACGTGACCCAACACATACGAGGCCTCCACTGGCTCCCCGTCGAAAGGAGGGTCACCTTCAAACTCCTCACCCACGCCTACAAATCCCTCAACAACATCGGACCCAATTACCTCAACGAGAGACTGTCCTTCCACGTACCCAAGAGGAACCTCCGCTCCGCCGACCTCGCCCTGGCAGAGGTTCCCCGCATCCGCAGAAAGAGAACCGTCAGGAGAGCTTTCTCTTACATCGCAGCGAAAACCTGGAACGAGCTCCCCGTGAACATCAGACGCTCCCCCACCCTGCACACATTTAGGAAGGACCTCAAGACCTGGCTCTTCGACTGACCAGGAGCCGCCGCTCCCCCCCCCCGCCAGCGCCTTGAGACCCTCACGGGTGAGTAGCGCGCTATATAAACCCCTGATTGATTGAGAAATGGCCTGCATGTACCACTAACAGTATTCCAAAGCACCTCAGCACTTCCTTAAAAGTCATCATCAGTCTCACACACTCCCTCATTATGTCCATCCTGTATACTATCAGGAAATCACAGCTGTAATGCAGAACTTGATTAAACGTCGTAACCTTCCTCATCACCAATTCCACAAACATTTAGAACTTCTCGAATGCTGAGGGTTCCAGAGTGTAACTCATAGGCATGGCTTTGTCAATGATTACTTAGCCCTGAAAATGTATACCCAGGGGATGGAAGATCTGCAGATGTACAGGTAGTAGCTGCAATGGTGATTTAATGTACGTCGTCCCTATTTCCTCCCCCTTTCCTCTTCATCATTTTGATAGCATTGTCCATGTTTGCATAAGAGCCGCCCCCTTTGGGAAGGACAAGTGGTGAATCAGAATGAATTCCCCAATGTCTTTTTCAATGCATTACTGCCCGAAGATATGATCAAGTCTTCCATAGGGGGAGGCGAATGGACCAACCATCATCTTGTCAGATACTGCCTTCATCAATTTGTCTTGAACAATTTCCTCTTTCCCTTCCATGAATTCAAGTTCTCTGTCCATCTGCTTGTTCTGTGGCTCAAATATGGTACTGTGAAGCCCTTCATAAAGCCTAACTGCAAGTATGCTGCTGCAGCCCGGACTTAGTACATATGAAGTAATTCCATCATTCTATCAATCCTAACTACTGTAACTGCCCTTACTCAGCACTCCCTTGCCACCTCCTCTGCCTCAGCCACTGTGAATTGTCCCTTGTTTGCCAAAACTGTGTAACACCGGGTGCCTGTCCCCACTTTTAAACAGTTGTTTCTAAATCTTTGATACTTCCTTGTGCTTCAACTCTTTGTGCAACAGCTTAAAAATATCTATATACTCAATGACCTACTGCTTCATGCTCAAAAGTAGCATCCAGCTTCCCCATATATAGCAGTTTCACCACCATGTCCTCATCTTTCTTCTTCTCTTGTTCCATCCTACATTTCCCACCAACAAGGGGCACAGGCACCTGCTGCCTTTACCAACTCTAAAATCATCTCCCCTTCTCAGTCTGTCACTACCCCCTGCCCACTGACTCCCATCTCGGGGCCCACGGCCTGCTCCTCAGGTCCCACTTTTTGGCCTGATCCATCCTGGTACCCTGAGCTCTCTTCTCCAAGTATTTTCACATCACACAAATAACTCCTTCTGAAAATGTGTGACTTCTTCCTTGTCATTCCACATTCCCCGGCCTCGCGGTCATCAACTCTCCACACATCCAACAAGGAACCTTCACACACTCTCTGGTCTGTCTGCATATTGGCTTTGGCTCTGAGATCACATTGGTATCTTGTTCCAGGCTACCATTCTCTTTGTCGGTCCACCTGCAGACAGCTGTTGCTTGTCATGTGACAGAACCAACTTCTCTGATGAGGGCTTGCACTTGCTGCCCTCCTGCACCTTGGTCCCTCCATCTACATAACAGACTCCCCACTGGCACCTTATGTTTATGAACACTCCTGCTACGTCCTTCTCAGTTCCTCCTTTGATGCTGAACTGTTGTCATCCTCTCTCCTTAACCTTATGAGCTGTCCAAACCCTCCTCTTTTGAAACATGGCAGTCAATGTCTTCCTATTCCACAGCCAACCCACTTTATTCTCCCAATACCACACACCCCCTTGCCCTATGTGAGGGTGTCCTCCTTGCTTCAGGCCCATGGCCCTCTTCCTCAGGTCCTCATCATGACCTGTACACCACTAACATTGTTTGGACAGCACTATAGGCTTATCCCATGCTCCTCATTGTCTTTGTCTTTCAGAGGACCCCGAAGACCTTCTTATTTTTTCCTTTCCAAATGCTTGTGGCTGTTTTAGCTTATCTATTTGTTAGTGCCAAGATGCCAACTGGGTGAACATTGTGCATTACAAATTCTTGTAGTTCTTTTTCTTCAGGTCTGCATCAATGATTTTCTTGAGACAAGGGGCAACCTATCTACCTCCACAATCTTTGTAGTGTGTAAACCGGCCACCCCGTACATGTCATCTCTATCCTGGCCAGTGGGGGTGCTCGCATGTGAATCTCTACCCCTTCAGACCACTATTGGGGACTGCCAACTACATTGGCACTACATTGCCAAGGTAAAACTTCCATTAATTTCACCACTACCTCCATCACTCCTATATTAAGCCTAGCCATACCCTACAGGACATTTTTATAGTCTGGCTTTACAGCGGAGCTGTCACCAGATAATTATATGAGCCATACTAGAGAGGGGCTTAGACTCTGCCCACATGTTGGGAACCAGAACCTCATGTTTTGGTCGGACAAAAGTTGTGTGCTTTCACATAAAAAGTGCTTGCCCTCCACACAGCTGTGATCATTTTGTTTATTTATCCAGCTACTTGAGCTTGACCTTTCAGGGGCACACACATTACATAGTAATGCTATTAAAGTGTCTTAGATAACTCGATAATTTACAATGTTTTTTCTCTGGCAGCAGCACAGATGGGAGTGGGGGGGGCGGGGGGCTGTCATTAATCTGCATCGTGTTTTAGGTCTGACTTGACAGTGCAACTGTCAACTGACGTTTTAACCTACCCCAATATAATTCTACACTTCGTTGCTTCCACAAAATGCATATCCATTCCCATGCTATGTATACTTGTAATGCTTCTTGTTACCATAAAAATTCCTTTAAAGCCAGACCTATTGTCATTGCCATTGCTTGTTTAAATGTATTTTCCATAAACATTTTTAGTTGCATAGGAAATGTAACTGTTTTTTTTTTGCTTTGTCCTTTAGATGTTGCTAATTCAGTTTAATTTATTTTATTTTTACTAACCTAACCTTACCCGTTGAAATATATTTAACACCTGCGCTGCTAGGCCTTTCCCCCCCCTGTGCTTTTTTGGCTATTTGGGGTAGTTCGCGCTTAGGCCCTTGTACCTTTTTGACCTCATAAGGTACTCACGCCAAATTTGCGTCCTTGTCTTACAACATCACAAGGATTCTAAAGGTACCCAGGGTTTGTAGATTCCCCGGGAGGGGACCTAGAAATTAGCAAAAATACAGCTAAATTTTGGTTTTTGGGGGGAAAAATGGGGAAAAAGTGCTGCAAATGAAACCGTCTGGATATTTCCCTGCAAATGATATCAACAAAGGGTTTGTGGGGCTGAAATCACTATTTTCCCAGCTTTCAGGGACTGACAGACTTTTGTCAGAAAACCAACATTTTTTACACAGTTTTGGCATTTTACTGGGACATAGCCTATTTTTGCTATTTTTTGTGCTTTCAACCTTCTTCCAGTTAATGGTAGAAATGGGTATGAAAGCAATAATGGATCCTGGAAAGCTATACATTTTAGAAAAGTAGATAAAATTCTGAATTCAGCAAGGGGTCATTTGTGTAGATCCTTCAAGGTTTCTTTATAGAAACTAACAGTTGAAAATAGGAAAAATTGCAAATGAGTTAAAAAAACAGCCATTTGTGCCAACATTTTCACCTGTAACTTCTAATTATGACAGATGTTTGAAAGCAATATACCGTTACATCTGCTGGACCTTTCTGGTTGTGGGGACTTGTAGGTTCACCAAGAACCCGACGAACGCAGAGCCAATAACTGAGCAGCATCTTGCAATGGTTTTTTATTATGTACCGGGTATATAGCAATTCATTTGGGAAAATATATACAGTGAAAAATCGGGATGAAAGACACCTATGTATTTCTGAAATTGGAACAAAATATGGAGTTTAGAAACAGTAGCTATTTGCACATTTCCGAAATTGTGAGTACCCATTTTACACATTGTCTTTCATTTGGAAGGCAGAAATGCATCGAAGTCACTAGGTAATAACAGTTGCTCTACAATTCTGTGTTACCCTAAGTCTCCCGATATAAATGATACCTCACTTGGGTGGGTAGGCCTAGTGCCCACGACAGGAAACGGCTCAAAACGCAACATGGACACACTTCATTTTTACAGTGAAAACTGACCCTTTTTTTGCAAAGTGCCTAGCTGTAGATTTTGAACTCTAGCTCTGCCGGCACCTAGGGAAACCTAGCAAACCTATGCATTTTTTATATCTAGACATCCAGGGGAATCCAGGATGGGGTGATTTGTCTGGCTCTCACCAGGTTCTATTACCCAGAATCCCTTGCAAACCTCAAACTTTGTAAAAAGAAACCACATTTTCCTCACATTTCTGTGGTGGAAAGTTCTGGAATCTGCGTGAATCCACAAAATTCCACGCACCCCGCATTTCCCAAAGTCTTCCGAGAAAAATGGTACCTCACTTGTGTGGGTAGGCCTAGTGCCCATGACAGGAAACGGCCCAAAATGCAACGTGGACACACCACATTTTCACAGTGAAAACTAACCCTTTTTTTGCAAAGTGCCTAGCTGTAGCTTTTGAACCCTAGCTCTGCCGGCACCTAGGGAAACCTAGCAAACCTATACATTTTTGAAAATTAGACACCCAGGGAAATCCAGGATGGGGTGACTTGTCTGGCTCTCACCAGGTTCTGTTACCCAAAATCCCTTGCAAACCTCAAACTTTGCCAAAAAACCTACATTTTCCTCATATATCTGTGGTGGAAGGTTCTGGAATCTGCGTGGATCCACAAAATTCTACCCACCCCGCATTCCCCAAAGTCTTCCGAGAAAAATGGTACCTCACTTGTGTGGGTAGGCCTAGAGCCCGCGACAGGATACGGCCCTAAACGCAACGTGGACACACCACATTTTCACAGTGAAAACGGACCCTTTTTTTTCAAAGTGCCTAGCTGTAGATTTTGAACCCTAGCTCTGCCGGCACCTAGGGAAACCTACCAAACCTATACATGTTTGAAAACTAGAAACCCAGGGGAATACAGGATGGGGTGACTTGTCTGGCTCTCACCAGGTTCTGTTACCCAGAATCCCTTGCAAACCTCAAACTTTGTCAAAAAAACCATATTTTCCTCACATTTCGGTGGTGGAAAGTTCTGGAATCTGCGTGGATCCACAAAATTCCACGCACCCCGCATTTTCCAATCTCTTCATAGAAAAATGGTACCTCACTTGTGTGGGTAGGCCTAGTGCCCGCGACAGGAAACTGCCCAAAATGCAACGTGGCCACACCACATTTTCACAGTGAAGACGGACCCTTTTTTGCAAAGTGCCTAGCTGTAGATTTTGAACCCTAGCTCTGCCGGCACCTAGGGAAACCTAGTAAACCTATACATTTTTTAAAACTAGACATCAAGGGGAATACAGGATGGGGTGACTTGTCTGGCTCTCACCAGGTTCTGTTACCCAGAATCCCTTGCAAACCTCAAACTTTGTAAAAAAAAAACACATTTTCCTCACATTTCTGTGGTGGAAAGTTCTGGAATCTGCGTGGATCCACAGAATTCCACACACCCAGCATTCCCCTAAGTCTTCCGAGAAAAATGGTACCTCACTTGTGTGGGTAGGCCTAGTGCCCGCGACAGGAAACAGCCCAAAACGCAACGTGGACACACCACATTTTCACACTGAATACTGACCCTTTTTTTGCAAAGTACCTAGCTGCAGATTTTGAACCCTAGCTCGGCTGGCACCTATGGAAACCTAGAAAACCTATACATTTTTGAAAACTAGACACCAAGGGGAATCCAGGATGGGGTGACTTGTCTGGCTCTCACCAGGTTCTGTTACCCAGAATCCCTTGCAAACCTCAAACTTTGTAAAAAAAAACACGTTTTTCTCAAATTTCTGTGGTGGAAAATTCTGGAATCTGCGTGGATCCCCAAAATTACACCCACCCTGCATTCCCAAAAGTCTTCCGAGAAAAATGGTACCTCACTTGTGTGGGTAGGCCTAGTGCCCGCGACAGGAAACGGCCCAAAACGCTATGTGGACACACCACATTTTCACAGTGAAAACTGACCCTTTTTTTGTGAAGTGCCTAGCTGTAGCTTTTTAACCCTAGCTCTGCCAGCACCTCTGCAAACCTAGCAAACCTATACATTTTTGAAAACTAGACACCCAGGGAAATCCAGGATGGGGTGACTTGTTTGGCTCTCACCAGGTTCTGCTACCCAGAATCCCTTGCAAACCTCAAACTTTGTCAAAAAAAGCAAGTTTTTCTCAAATTTCTGTGGTGGAAAGTTCTGGAATCTGCGTGGATCCACAAAATTCTACCCACCCCGCATTCCCCAAAGTCTTCTGAGAAAAATGGTACCTCACTTGTGTGGGTAGGCCTAGAGCCCGCGACAGGATACGGCCCTAAACGCAACGTGGACACACCACATTTTCACAGTGAAAACGGACCCTTTTTTTGAAAGTGCCTAGCTGTAGATTTTGAACCCTAGCTCTGCCGGCACCTAGGGAAACCTAGCAAACGTATACATTTTTGAAAACTGGACACCCAGGGGAATACAGTATGGGGTGACTTGTCTGGCTCTCACCAGGTTCTGTTACCCAGAATCCCTTGCAAACCTCAAACTTTGTCAAAAAAAACATATTTTCTTCACATTTCTGTGGTGGAAAGTTCTGGAATCTGCGTGGATCCACAATTTTCCTACCACCCAGCGATCCCACAGGTCTCCTGATAAAAATGGTACCTCACTCGTGTGGGTGGGTCAAGTACCCGCGACAGGCAAGGGCCCACAACCTATTGAGGAGGCATCAAAATTACCTATCACAAAACAACCAGGTTTTGCAAGGGGGGTCACCTGGGTTTTTGGCCCCGGGCTCGGCGGCTATTTTGAGAAACCTACCAAACCCACATATTTCTGAAAACTAGACAACTGGGGAATCCAGCGAGGTATGGCTTGCGTGTGCCCCCAACGTTTTCTACCTAGAATCCCTTGCAAACCTCAAATTTAGCTGAACAAATCACATTTTTCTCAGATTTCTGTGTGGGAAAGTTCTGGAATCTGCATGGATCCACAAATTTCCTACCACCCAATATTCCCCCAGGTCTTCCTATAAAAATGGTACCTCACTCATGTGGGAGGGTCAAGTACCCGCGACAGGCAAGGGCCCAAAACGTGTTGAGGAGACATCAAAATTACCTATCCCAAAACAACCAGGTTGTTTTGTGATAGGTAATTTTTATGTCTCCTCAACACGTTTTGGGCCCTTGCCTGTCCCGGGTACTTGACCCACCCACGCAAGTGAGGACCCATTTTATCGGGAGACCTGGGAACGCTGGGTGGTAGGAGATTTGTGGATCCATGCAGATTCCAGAACTTCCCACACAGAAATTTGAGAAAATGTGAATTTTCAGCTAAAATTAAGGTTTGCAGGGGATTCGGGGTAGGAAAACGTTAGGGGGCCCACGCAAGCCATACCTCACTGGACTCCCACGGGTGTTTACTTTTCAGAAATGTGTGGGTTTGGTAGGTTTCCCAAGATGGCCGCCGAGCCCGGGGCCAAAAACCCAGGTGACCCCCCTAGCAAAACCAGGTTGTTTTCTGATGGGTAATTTTGATGTCTCCTCAATATGTTTTGGGCCCTTGCCTGTCGCGGGTACTTGACCCACCCACACGAGTGAGGTACCATTTTTATCGGGAGACATGCGGGAATGCTGGGTGGTAGGAAATTTGTGGATCCACGCAGATTCCAGAACTTTCCACCTCAGAAATGTGAGGAAAATGTGTTTTTGTTTTACAAAGTTTGAGGTTTCAACGGATTCTGGGTAACAGAACTTGGTGAGAGCCAGACAAGTCACCCCATCCTGGATTCCCCTGGGTATCTAGTTTTCAAAAATGTATAGGTTTGCCAGCTCTCCCTAGGTCCCGGCAGAGCTAGGGTTCAAAATCTACAGCTTGGCACTTTGCAAAATAAAGGGTCAGTTTTCACTGTGAAAATGTGGTGTGTCCACCTTGCGTTTTGGGCCTTTTCCTGTCGCGGGCACTAGGCCTACCCACACAAGTGAGGTACCATTTTTCTCGGAAGACTTTGGGGAATGCAGGGTGGGTGTAATTTTGTGGATCCACGCAGATTCCAGAACTTCCCACCACAGAAATGTGAGGAAAATGTGTTTTTTTTTTTACAAAGTTTGAGGTTTGCAAGAGATTCTGGGTAACAGAACCTGGTGAAGCCAGACAAGTCACCCCATACTGGATTCCCTGGGTGTCTAGTTTTCAAAAATATATAGGTTTGCTAGGTTTCCTAGGTTCCGGCAGAGCTAGGGTTCAAAATCTACAGCTAGGCAGTTTGCAAAAAAAGGGTCAGTTTTCACAGTGAAAATGTGGTGTGTCCAGGTTACGTTTTGGGCCGTTTCCTGTCGCGGGCCCTAGGCCTACCCACACAAGTGAGTTACCATTTTTCTCGGAAGACTTTGGGGAATGCGAGGTGGGTGGAATTTTGTGGATCCAAACAGATTCCAGGACTTTCCACCACAGAAATGTGAGGAAAATGTGTTTTTTTTTAACTAAGTTTGAGGTTTGCAAGGGATTCTGGGTAACAGAACCTGGTGAGAGACACACAAGTCACCCCATCCTGGATTCCCTTGGTGTCTAGTTTTCAAAAATGTACAGGTTTGCTGGGTTTCCCTAGGTGCCGGCTGCACTAGGGCCCAAAATCCACAGATAGGAACATTGCTAAAAACAAGTCTGTGCCTAGTGGTCTTTCTGCCACCCTGGGGGTGATTCGGGGGGGGGGGGTTGCCCCGATATGCAAAAGACTGTGGTTATTTTTTTGGGGGTGGGGGCATTGGTATGCCCATTCTGGTCAGCCCCCACCCCCACGCATACAAAAAGCCAGCGTAATCGCTGGCCCCTAGTGGGATTTCTGCCCCTCCTGGGGGACAGATCAGGGGTCACTGCCCCCATCTGCCCGCAGGGGGGGCAGAAAGACTGTGGCATTTTTTTTGGGGGGGGGTGGGCATTGGCATGCCCATTCTGGGCTGACCTGACCCCTGAATTAAACAAAATATATTTCCTGATGCCTAGTGGGCTTTCTGCCCCCCCCGGGGGGCAGATAAGGGGCTATTGCTCCCATATGCCTCCGGGGGGGCATAAAGACTGTGGTAATTGTTTTTGGGGTGGGGGCATTGGCATGCCCATTCTGGGCAGCCCCTACATCATAAAGAAAAAAAAATCCCTTGTGCCTAGTGGGCTTTCTGCCCCCCCGGGGGCAGATCAGGGGCTACTGCCCCCATCTGCCTCTGGGGGGGCAGAAAGACTGTTGCATTTTTTTTGGGGGGGGGTAGGGGCATTGGCCTGCCCATCTTGGGCAGCCCCCACCCCTAAATCAAATGAAAAAAAATCCCTGGCTTCTAGTGGGCTTTCTGCCCCCCCTCGGGGTCAGATTGGGGGCAGAAAGACTGGAATTTCTCTGGGGGGTGGGAGGGGTGGGGACATTGTCATGCCCATTTTGGGCAGCCCCCACCCCAACATTACTAAAAAAAAAAGTCCCTGGTTTCTAGTGGGCTTTCTGCCCCCCCAGGGGTCAGATTGGGAGCTACTGCCCCCCGGGGGGGCAGAAAGATTGGAATTTCTCAGGTGGGGGCATTGTCATGCCCATTTTGGGCAGCTCCCACCCCAACATAAATACAAAAAAAAATCCCTGGTTTCTTGTGGGTTTTCTGCCCTCCCCCCGGGTCAGATTGGGGGCTACTGCCTCCGTCTTCCCCCCAGGGGGGCAGAAAGACTGGAATTTCTCTGGGGTGGGGGCATTGTCATGCCCATTTTGGGCAGCCCCCACACCAACATTACTAAAAAAAAAAGTCCCTGGTTTCTAGTGGGCTTTCTGCCCCCCGGGGGTCAGATTGGGAGCTACTGCCCCCATCTGCCCCCCGGGGGGCAGAAAGACTGGAATTTCTATGGTGGGGGAGTGGAGGCATTGTCATGCCCATTTTGGGCAGCCCCCACCCCAACATAAATACAAAAACAAATCTCTGGTTTCTAGTGGGCTTTCTGCCCCCCGGAGGGGCAGATTGGGAGCTACGGGGCAGAAAGACTGTTATGCCCAAAAGAAATTGGGCGGAGCAAAGGCCCTTGCCCAAGGGGCCGCTCCCCCCTCCCTGGTGTCTAGTGGGCGGATCCCTGCTTGGGGATCGCCCTCCTGGGGCAATCCCAAAGCAGGGTTCCACTAGGGAGGGGTACCATTGGAAAGGGGAAATTCTCCCCTTCCCAATGATACCTCTCCCGTCTTTCTACGTGCTCGGGGGGCTGAGATAGCCCCCTCAGCACATAGAAAGTGAAACTGAAATTAGCCTATTGGCTCATTTTAGTTTCGATTTCTGTGCAATGAAGTCAGCGCGACATGCGCGCTGATCTTCATTGCACAGAAACAATAGAGACAGCCTCGGGAGCTGGGGAAGCCCTTCCCCAGCTCCAGAGGCTGTCGGGGGGGAAAAGGAAATCCCTCTGGTGCCCGCACCAGAGGGATTTCCCCTGCCATGTGCTAGGACGGCCGGGAGCCGTCCTGCTCACACGAGCACCGTGGCGCAGGACGGCTCCCGACCGTCCTGCGCATGGAAGGGGTTAATTAATTTATATTTTTAACTAACCTATCACTAACTTTTAAATATATCAAATTAATTTCTAACTTTACTTTAACTCTTAATGCATTTAGCTTTTTATTTTAATTTTATAACCTAATAATCATTTCAGTTTAATAGTTTAATCGTATCTTTTATATGTGTTCAATTACTTTATAATTACATTTGTTTAACAAATTAAGCATACCTTTTAAATGTGATTAATTGAATTAATAAAACACTTTTAAGTTAACTGATTTATATTAACGTTATAAAATGTATAAAATTATCCCCACCCTTCAAACATATGTATTTGTTAATTCCGTAAAACGTAATCTCATTTAAAGTATTAAACATTTAAACAAAATCTACCTGAGAGGGCAACTCTCTATTCAAAATCTTCCTTTTTTGGAAATGTATTACTTTTCTATGTATTTTTTATACCATTTTATTAACCTGTCCCTAACCATTAAATGTAATTAATCATGCTATATTCTTAATTCATTCAACTCTAATAATCATGTTATTAATGACAATAATTTATTTTATTTACCTCATACTAACCTTTAGACGTATCAAAATATTTAATACTTCTCTTTTTTGTTTATCTAACCTTCCTTGACATCTTAAATATGTAGATAATATATGTGTAGCATATTCAAAGCACTTTATTATGCACATTAATTCATGTAATCTTTTTAATTACATTTTTAAAATCACCTTTACACTATAAATAAAATGTGATGTAGTGCTCAGAGATGTGGGACTTGGTGATGTATTTGTCACTGTGATATATTGACTAAGATAAGTGGTTACTCAATGTAGTGGGGGGCACCCCATGTTAACTACACACTACTATGAGTACTCATTAGTTTGTTTACGTTTAATTTAATTATCTATTTTAAGGACAGCGTATTTTGACTGTGTACCTTTTCATCGCATTCTAGTTACTTTATTTGCCAACTTTTTTAGGAAAGTGTATGAACCTTTGTCCCAGTTTTTGTAGTTTGGTCTAAATGGGCTCTCTAATTAGAGGCAAATTAATATTTGTAATTCAATGGGAGGTTGTGCCTGCTGCTTGATATTTTTGGGAACTTTCTTTTATACATCCGATATTCAGAATTTTGTCTTTTTAACCTTTGCAGATATGTTGAGGATCACATAGTCTATCAACCTGATGCCTATGTTTGAGGAGTGAATTAGCACAAATGATTGTATAATTTGTGAGGTCATCTGTTACATTATGTGTGGAGTGACAGACAGTGCTTTAGGTGAAATTATGGCTGTATTGCTCAACATAACTGGCAAATGTGCAAATGTTAACTCAATTGCAAAGCATTGCTTTAATTGTAGGTTTTTTCCCGCAAAGTTTGCCAATTTTATTGTGTTAAATAGTTGAAAAGGATAATATGCTGTGACAAATCTTCTTCAGTTAACTCTTTTGAATGTATAATGATAAACTCTAACAACTACCTTGATTGTGCCCAGTCCTCTTTACCAGAGGCAGCTCTTCTGCTATGGCGGAGGAGCGTCACACTACCTGCCAGCAGCGTTAAAAAGAATAAAAATAAAACAATAATAAACCCAGTTTATTATCGTTTTATTATCTTTCCAGGCCGAAACTTGGCGGGCGGGTCCAGGGGGATAATAGGCATCGATGGGAAGTGGCGGGCACTGCTATCAGTGCGCATGACGGTTTGGACGGCCGTCTCCGGCCAGCCAAACTGTCATGCGCACTGAAGCTCTCTCGGGTTGGAGACAGAAAAGCACAGGCTCCCAGTCTCCCTGGGAGTGCAAATCCTCAGCGCTCAGGCCAATCCTGAAGCTGCTGTCATGCATGAGAGCAGCTTCAGGATTGGCCGCAGAGGAGGCTGGGAGCCTTTGTCATCAGTGGAGCAACAAGAGGAGCAGAAGACCGGCGATGCGGCGGGCTGCAGGCGGCAGGTTTCTTTTTCCCCTTTTTTGTTCTTATCATCATCTCACACCCCCCCTCCTCAGACACTGGCCACTACTGCTCTTTACCGAGAGCTGAGTGAGAACATGCTTCAGCTCTATATAGCAGATTTGGGACGCATGGCCCTGTCTGTGACTTCGCAGCGCCTGCATAGTACAAGCACTCTCTTTCCTCACTCTTGCTGTCTCGAAAGTTCTTTGCAAAAAGAACAGATGATGGACGGAATGCTTAATCAATTCAAAATTCACCCCCAGTCACAGAGCTGGGTTAAATCCATCATTTATTTGCACTCCACGCCATTCCAGTTTAGACCCAGCTATATGCAAATCAGTCTTGACCCTGTTCCCCATGGGAAAAGTCCAGCCTGAACTGGCCCGGTCCTCCCTGGATCAGAAACTGCAGGGTGAGCGTCTGAAAAGTTTCAGCTCTCTGTCCATCATCTCCTTGTATTTCCTTTGTTCTCCCTAAGTTGGCAGGGTATGCCCAGACGTGGGTCCCTTGCTCACTTTGCCACTAGATTCAAGCTAGTCTGGCTGATGAGGGGTGTTACCCTGAAACCCTGAAACTGATTCCAGTCCAGTGAAGACCTTGCTTGGCAGTTCGGACTGGACTGTTCCCATAAGGAACAGGGTCAAGGCTGATTTCATATGGCTGGGTCTGAATTGAGGTGGCGAAGTGAGCTAAAGAACGATGTTGGATTCAACAAAGATCTGTGACTGGGGGTGAGTGTCTGAAAAGTTTCAGCTCTTCATCCATCATCTCCTTGTGTTTTCTTTGTTCGCCCTAAGTTTTCAGGGTATGCCCAGACGTGGGTCCCTTGCTCACTTTACCACTAGATTCAAGCTAGTCTGGCTGATGAGGGGTGTTACCCCGAAACCGGTCAAGGGAAGATCTGGCTTGGCAGTTCGGGCTGGACTGTTCCCATAAGAAACAGGGTCAAGACTGATTTTCATATAGGTGGGTCTGAACTAGGGTGGCAAAGTGAGCTAAAGAACAATGATGGATTCAACCCAGATCTGTGACTGGGGGTGAGTGACTGAAAAGTTTCAGCTCTCCGTCCATATTCTCCTTGTGTTTGCTTTTTTCAAAAGTTCTTTGAACATGGCCTGTATTTGTGTCCCCTAGTCAGAAGGCACAGGACATTGCATGCTTTTCTTTTACTTTTTTAAGAGGTTGTAACAAAACAGGAGCTACCCTGTAAACCAGCAGGAACGTTGAGTGATGCAAGGAGTAAGCGAAAATGATAGGTTGAGGTGTCAAATAAAAAGAATCAATCTTTTTTCACAAGACACTTGTGTCACTAATTAATCATGCAAAACATATAATCTTTAATCACTAACTCCAGGGAGGACCATACATGCACAAGAATTTTAAAAAATTGAAAACAACAGATAGAAGTGGTCAGAGCTCATGTGATCACACAGTCTAAGGTTTATTCAATAAGTGAGACAAGTTTACATAACATAACATAACAGGTGTATTTGTAAAGCGCACGATTACCCGTAGGTGTCCTGGCGCTGAATAACAGATGTTTATTGTTACCCAACGGTACTCATTTTATCGACCTCAGATGGATGAAAGGCTGAGTGGACCCTCCGGGATTTGAACCTGTGACCATGAGGTCGAACACAGGCCCCTGCAGTGGCTGCTTTAGTCCACTGAGCCACCAGACCCGGTTTACATACAAGGGACCCTATTACACATAGGGCGTACTTTCCTTGTTTGCGCCATGGTGCACCTTAAAACAGGTGCACTGGTCGCAAACAGGGAAAGTGCACCCTACTACATTGAATGCACTCTTTTCAGGGCAGCCGCTCCGTGTTTCACTGTGCAGAAGGCAACCCATCTGCATTTTTAAGAGAGGTGAGAGATTCCCTTGCAGGAGAGTGCAAGGTGATGTCTGGGGGTCCATAGTTTCCCATTTCCCCCTCCAGAGTGATGCCATCAGGGGGGGCACGGATAGTGCACCACCTTACAGCTTCTTTGCCTCCTGGCCAGCATCTATAATATGGCCAGGGTGCAGAAGCAAAGGGATTCCCTCATTTGCATGAGGAATTCCCCATGCAATTGAGGGAACACCATCTGGTGATAGCGCTGGCGCTATATGTGCACCAGCGCTTTCTGTATTACAGAAAGGGCAGCACAAGGGTCTGCAGCCTTTTCTGTAATACCAAAGTGCCGCAGGGGCGTGCAAAGCCTGGTGTGCATGAACTCATTAAGATTATAGGATAGTGAAGCGTAATTAGTTGCAGATAACCTTGCAGCCTTTACAGGACTGAGATTTATCTGGTCCAACAGTGGTGGCCGCCACAATGAAGAGGTGGTGGGCAGGTGGAGGGGGCGCAGGGAGCGCGGGAGGGAGAGCGTGCGTGGTGGGTTTAAAAAAAAAAAAGAAACACTTACCTGGAGCTTTCGCCCGCCTCCCGCGTCACGCCTCGTCCTTCCTGGTCCCAGCAAGCGCTAGTGCAGCATCACGGAGTCCCTGTGCAATACCCGCGCTGCTCTTATGAGAGCAGCTTGGGGATTGGCCTGAGCGGGCTCCAGCCTGGCTGTTCAATGCAGCCGGGCTGGAGAAACCTAAGTGTGCATGTGTGTTTTGGTCAGCCTGAGACGGCTGGCCAAACACATATACGCACTTAGGGAGTGCACATAGCACTCCTCCTCCCCATGCCCCGCCCTGCCCTGCACAAGCTGGCTCAGAGACAGCAAATGAAAATAAAACAATGCTAGAACATCGTTTTATTTTTCATTTGTTGGCTCTGAGCCCGGCAGTGGGGTGACGCCCCTCTGCCATTACGGAGGAGCTGCCCATGGGTCTAAATGCTCTGGAGCAGATGACATTTCAACCCTAAGATGAGCAGAGTCATGCTCATAAACCACATAACTGCTTCAGGAAACTGACGCTTGTGGTGCCTGTTCTTGCTTCGCCAGTGATTCAGTTTCTGTGTGCTGTGTTAGGGCTTTTTGGTATGGTTATTTGCACATATTCCACCTTTACTTCTTTTTTGGCACTTGGCCAATTCATATACATCTCTCCTTTTTAGCCCAGATTGTAGGATTGCTGAGAATACTGGTATTACCCTTACTCTGGTTGCTAACATGAATACTTCCCATGTAAGTATTGTTACATATGGGTTATTATTTACATTATGTCTCATGCATTTCTTTCTCATACCTTAAATTCTACCAATTTTTTACAGATATTTATGGGATCAGAGATGTCACTGACCATGTCATGAGTGATGTAATATGTGAGGTCATAAGCAGTGCATTGCGGAGGCATAAGTTAGTTAGCTCAGCTAACTATAACTGCTGAATTTCTCTGGTTTTGTATGAGTGAAATCTGACCCTAACTATAATGTCCTTGTAAACTTTGTTTTTTTCAGTGAATTTCAAAGATTTGTTTTATTCTATTTGCTAACTATAATGTCCCTGTAACCTTTGTTTTTTCAATGAATTTCTAAGGTTATTTAAAAGCTAATTCCTAACTATAATGTCCCTGTAACCTTTGTTTTTTTCAGTGAAATTCTAAGGTTATTTAGATGCTAATTCCTAACTATAACGTCCCTGTAACCTTTGTTTTTTTCATTGAATTTCTATGGCTGTTTAACTAGTAATCACGTTTGCAGAGTGGTGGAAAAAGGGGGCTGGGCCTCCGACCAGCTCTCAGGAATCCCACTGTGAGGGACTTACAGGAGGTAGCAGGAGAACTTCTTGGCCCCTAAGGTCCATCATGAGTAAAGTGAACTTCATCCCCCAACCAGTAGTGCACCACGAGCAGAGCCGCGTTTACAGAGTGGTAGAGATAAGGGGCGTGGCTTCCAAAGACCTCTTAGCAATCCCGCTGTGTAGGACTTACTGGAGGTAACAGGAGGTGCAGTTGGCCCTCAAGGACGTACTTGGGGGCCAACTACCCCTCCTGTTACCTCCAGTAAGTGCCACACAGCAGGAATGCTGAGAGGTTGTCGGACACCACACTTCCTTTCTCCACAACTGTGCAAACGCGGCTCCTGGTGCACTTCTAGTAGGGGGATGAAGTCCCCTATGCTCCAGTAGATCCTTGGCGGCCAACTATCCCTCCTGTTAACTCCAGTAAGTCCCACACAGGGGGTTTGCTGTGAGATGTTCAGTGGCCATACCCCCTTTCTCCACCACTCTGTAAATGCGCCTCCTGGCGCACTACTAGTTGGGGGATGAAGTCCCCTTGGCTCTTGAGGGTCCTTGGGGGCCAACTACCCCTCCTGCAACCTCCAGGAACACCCACAAACCTGGCTTGCTGAGAGGTTGTCAGAGGCCACACCCCCTTTCTCCACCACTCTGCAAAAGCGCCTCCTGACACACTACTGGTTGGGGGAATTAGTCCATTTTAGTCCTGAGACCCTCAGGATTAAAGTGGAATTCATTCCTCAACCAGAAGCGTGCCAGGTGGCGTTTTTGCAGAGTGGTGGAGAAAGGGGGCGTAGCCTTCAAGTCCTTTCAGCAATCCCACTCTCTGGGACTTACTGGAGGTAACAAGAGGGCTTGTTGGCCCCCAAAGAATTTCAGCATTCATTTTTCATTCTCCAACCACCATTGTGCCCGGAGGTGTTTTTGCAGAGTGGTGGTGAAGTGGGTATGGCCTCCGGTGACTTGCCAGAGTTTTTTTTTAAATTAAATATTTTTTTTTAGGGAAGGGGGCTGCGTAGCCTTCCCTTCCCTCGGCCAATTACAGCCCCGGGGGCCCCATCCCCCCGGGGCCTGCCCTTTATTTAAATTATTTTTTTAATGGGAGGGGGCCACGCGGCCCCCCTCCTGAGGCCAATTTCGTCCCAAGGGACCCCTCCCCCGGGGCCAGGCCTTTATTTATTTATTAAAGGCCTTCACCTTTTTTTGAAAAAATGGGGAGGATCTGCGCGCCCCCCTCCCCGGGCCGATATTACCCCGGGGCCCCCATCCCCGGGGGCATGGCCTCTCATTAGGGACTGCAGGGGAGCCTCAAGGCCCCTGCCGGCTCCCCGCCTCATGCAGGTGCCTGCATTGCTTTTGGACAAAGGGAGCTGCAAACATGCAGCTCCCTCTGTCCCAAAGCAATTCTGCTCCTCTTCATGAAAGCGAGAGCATTTTTAATGCTTTCGCTTCCATGAAGCGGAGCAGTGTTTGCTATGGCTTGGCAGGAGCAGTGCTCCCGCCAAGCCATAGCAAACTGCAGTATCCCGGGGGTTGGCACCCCGGAACATTGCTGAAGCCGGCCCTGGGAGTGGTGGTCCCCAGGGCCATCTACGGCTCCACGAGGGGGGCCGTAGCCCCCTCCAACATTAATTAAGCCCCAGAGAGGTGGTGGTCCCCAGGGCTGCGGGGCCGCTTGGCCCACGTTTGTAATTAAATATAGAGTTGCCCAGGGGCGGTGGCAGTCCCCCCACTGAAGGTGGCCGTCCCCTGGGCTGTGTGGGGGGCACGTGGCCCACCCGCATTTGAGTGAGTTAGCCTCGGGTTGGATGCGGTCAACGGGGATGCATGGGGGGGCTGGAGCCCCCTACACATTATTTTGTAATATAGCCCTGGGGAGGTGGCAGTCCCCAGGGCTGCGGGGGGCTGCATGGCAACCCCTGCATTTCCTTTGTGTTCAGCTCTGGGGAGGTGGTGGTCCCCGGGCCCACGGGCGGCCTGCGCAGGCTCCCCATCATTATTTTTAATTGCCCCCAGGACCTGGTCCACCTGGGGGCCTAGTTTAAATGAAGTTGTTTTTTTTCTGTTTTTGGTGGGAGTCATGAATCCAACGGGACTCCAGCCAAAACATTTAAAAAAAATGTTTTTTGGGGCCCTGGGAGGGGAGGAGGTAAGGGGGGGGTCCCTGTTGGAACCCCACCCAAGAAGCCTAGGGTGTCATGGTGGTTCTACCCTGCCCCCTTTTTAAAATCTTTTTTCTTGTGACTCGGTTCAACCGAGTCACAAGATGGCTGCCAACACTTCCTGGTTTGAAGTGTTGGCAGCCAATCAGATCTCAGGCATTAGTTCGGGAGGGGTCGCGGATCCACCGTGGCCACAGTTGTATATCTGAGAAATCTTTAAATTTCTCAGCAACTACTGAATAGATTTACAACATTTAACAAAAAAAAGTGCTTTCTGGACCAAGAGCTACCTTTTTGCCAAATTTGGTGTAATTCCTTTCAGCAGTTTGGGCTGTAGCCGTGTCTAAAGTTTCCTATGGAAATTAACATGGAGAAAAAAAGATTTGGGACCCCCCTTTTTCTCTGCCCCCGCTTGATAAATCACCCCAAAACTTTCAAGACAGCAGCTGAAGTGACTCCCCCGATAGTTTTGAAAATATCGCAAGGATTTGTCAAACAACACCAAAGTTATTGGCAAATGAAAAAACGCTCTTCCTATGGAAACTGCATCCTAACTATAACTACCTACTGGCAACCGTCAGTATTGATTTCTGTGATCCACGGCTGTTTCCTCGCTGTACCCTGCAATAAATAATAGTTGGCAAAGACTTACCTGTCGTGTGGCTCTCTCTTCAGCAGGCAACTTGTTGGTTGGATTTATGCGGCTTTGCCTGAGCCGCAGAGAGAGCCCCGTTGCTGTTTCGGCATCCTGCAGCGACGCCAATCGACGCCGCTGCTCATGGGACAGGTGCCTGTTGTTGGAGGAATCATTGTACCAGTGGGGACTCAAGCCCTGTATCGCAACCCACTGGGGCTTTATTATGATATTGAGCACGGACACGGCAGCTCACAGTAGCAATACAAAGTACTACAACATCCAGCAGGCCACGAGAGAGGCCGCGCCTATCTGGGCGGGGTGTATGATTTTAATAGCGGTGCTGATAGAATGCCTTGTCTGTTGCTTGTCCAGGTTCCTTTGAGGAAGTGCAATCCTGCACGAAACGCGTCAGGTGAAACTGGACTTGATTTCTGTGATCCATGGCTGTTTCCTCGCTGTACCCTGCAATAAATAATAGTTGGCAAAGACTTACCTGTCGTGTGGCTCTCTCTTCAGCAGGCAACTTGTTGGTTGGATATATATATATATATATATATATCTGTATATATATACGTATATATATATATAATATGTTAAGCATGTGTTTTAGTGTCATGAACATCTTATTAAATAAGAGGAATCCTTCTTTTAATGAGACCAATCCATTTTCACTGACACAGAAAGGCCTGAGTTGTAGCAATGAGTTTCCCACTTGTACATAGTGTAAATCAGGAGGCAAGCACAAGTAGCAGAACTGTGGAATGGTTCTGATCAAGGAGCAGGGGAATGCTTAACCTGCTGGTCTTGAGCTAAACCTTACTTTGCTCTGTGGACGTTGTATAGTCCTCCCAGAGTCTATGCGGCAACACAGAGGGAAATCTTAGCTTCTCCAAGGTACCAATTGAATGTAGAGCTAGGTCTGGCTAAGATAAGTACAGAGCGCACAGCATGTGAAATGAGAAGTCGCTCTGCATGTGGGGAATTAGACCAAGCACATTGGAGCCCAAGCGTGCATAGACCTTGGATCTTTCTATTTCTACTTTTTTCAATAGAATGTAACTGTAGATAGCTGGCAATTTGCTTGATGGGTTGAGCGGAGATGATGGGTTAATTGGAAGAGGGTTTTAATTGGGCAAATTCTGAGCTAAACGAGTACCCTCAGAAATGTAGTGTCTATTTACCGTCTTGTACCCTTTCTCCATTTCTCTCTCTATTTCTCTCTCACTCTGATGTTGTCCCCTACTCTCTCTCAATATCTGTCTTTCTCTCTCTTCCTCTCTCTGCTGCATTCTCTTTGTGTCTCTCCGGCTTTTCATCTCTCTTACCGCATCACTCCCCACACTCCAAATTTTGAAAGCATGCAATGTTCCACAGCCTGCCTGAATCAGACAGAGATTTGATAGGAATGAAATTATTCACTACAAATTGCAACGAGCTGAAGAGCTGGCTGAGGACTTAGATGAAAACAGATTCATCGTTTGACAAAGGATGAGCGCTGATCCACCCTCCAAGACCTTGTTAGGAACCTATCATGCCTCTAATGACCCTATGCTGGCACTCTGCTTCCTTCAAAGTGGAGATAAAGCTACTTTAAGGACATGAAACAGTTCCTGGCCCTGCTCCTGCCTGCCTTCAGGTAAGATGCTTTTTATGATGCTTTTTATGATAGGTAAGAATCCTTTTCTATCATAAAAAGCATCTTACCTGTGCCAGACCGGCTTATTCTTTTGACAGGAAAGAGCAGGGCCAGGCACGGTGCATGAGGACCAATAAAAGGTTTTAGCCATCTTGACGTGGCAGCATATTACTCTTCATGTCATGAACTGTTTTCTGGAATACATTAGCCTGCATTTTTATGTTGAAACCGCTGCCTCTCGCCGCTAGAAGGGCTCAAACAGGAGCCTGTTGAGGTTGTTCTCAGGCAGCTTCCCTGGTGACACAGGCCCATGAGAAGTGTTGGTTCACAGTCTGATACACAGGCCTTAAGTTACCATCTCACCAGTGTGACCCATCAGCAAACGAGGGAAGACAGGTCTAGTAAGAGGTATGCTCAATGATGCTAGCGTGTTTTTAACTGGTCCAGTATGTATAGGAGTGGAAATCGTTCAGATTTTCTCCTCACATCTGCCTGTTCAAACTAGGTGGTGATTAAGCTGATCAGAATGTCGTTACTGTGGCATAATCTTACATTTTTTTCTGGCATTACGATTAATAGGTGACATGCCCAAGATTACAACATGTTGCGCATTTGAGATTTTTTAGGGGGGTAAAAATCCTATCACCGTGCACATCAACTATGTGAATGAACCGAACATGGGCAGCTCTTATTTACCTCACCTGCGATTCTGTGCTGTTTTTGAGCAAAATGCCTCCTCATGCCCAAAATGGGCGTGGGACGCTTTTCATTCTAAATAATAGTACAAAATGCCAAATTGGCATTTCACAAAATCACGGGTAATTTCGCTTAATTCTTTAGATATTTAGCATAATTTATGGAAAGGAAATTATGGGAATTTCATCCAAGGGTTAGTAATGGTGCTTCTAACTTGACTGACAAAATGAGTACAAAAAGGAAAGGCGCATTAGCTTTCAGAGACCACACAAATCTCACCTCTAGCATCTAAATATTGTGAAGGTCTATGGGGTGAGGCTTGGAAGGTGGGAAGCTACAGCTGCCATGATGGTTCATGGCCGGGAAAAGGGGAGGCAGTAAAAATGAAAAGAATTCTGAGACAGTGAACGGGTGGTGTGAGAATGGACATGATAGAGGTGAGTGCTTCAAAATGGGGCAGTTGTTGAGAGGCAGCAGTCCATCTTCTGCTACTTATGTGCCCTTGCAGCAGTAGTAATGGTTTCCCAGAACTGCAAAGAGTTGCTATAGATGTCTATATTTTCAAAAGCTTCACACTTTCCAAAACTTTTGAGAGTTAAACTGGGAAATGTTGTGAATTTAGCAATTTCGCAATTTGGCAAAATCCTGATTAAAAATAGTATGCGGAAGTCCTCTATAATAATAAGGGTCTTGTTTAGATGAAGGTGGTTGGCCGCCAGTCTGCCCGGCTATTGGATACCCTTGCCTCTCTCCCCAGTGAAGGACCACCTGCTCTGTCTAGAAATCCCTGCCCGTTTGACAGTGGAAGCACTTTCATCATAGCTGATTGTTGTGTGGTACACCTCATTGACAAGACCCACTCTGCATTGTGCTTTGTGTTGCAGCATCAAACCCCATGCCTGAATCTACAATGTTTTGCATGACAGTCTTGGGCAGGGAAATTCAATGGTGGAATCCCCCCATAAATCGGGCTAGTGATCTGCCACTGTGATGAAAGGGAGAAGGAGTCAAAGGTTTATCACCACAGAGCCAGCTGATGCACCACCAACAAGCAAGTTCCTCCAACTCTACTGAGGTGGAGGAACTGTTGGATTTCAGGTGGGACTCCCACTCCACCAAACTAAATGATCCCATAAACCATCAGCCACTACTGCTTTGGAGGCCTGCCCACAGTCCCCTACTGTGCTCTTTAGTTGAAAACATTCTGCCAGCAAAGACAGCAGGAATCTGGTACAGTCCCATACATCTACTGACACAATACTCTCAAACTTGAAACAGCAAGCCCAACAAGCACACCACTGTGTGATTGTGACGCATGTCCCCACCAATAAATCACCCAAAAGAGTCCCAAACTTGTGAGTCTTATAGCTCACACGGTGTGCATCTCCACTGCTCCCGCCGTTTCCAAGGAACAGTCTCCAAGACCAAAGGCAACTTAACACAAATGTGGAATGCACCACCTGCACCAGAAATAATTTTGTCCATCCACTGTAGGTATTGTACAAATTGTTCTTTTATTCTTCTTGGTCAAAAAACAACAGCCAAACAGCCGACGCGTTTCGTCCCACTGGTGTGGACTTCATCAGGGCTTAGAATATGAATAAAGTCTTCTAGGGTGGTAGGTCTCTATGTAAATGTAAAATATGGTTTATGACCTGTAAAGGTACTCAAATGCAACTGTGCCCTCCTGGATCCAGGGACAGTTGAAATTAAAACTGCTTCTGTGCCGTGACAAGTAGCTGCACACTACGTCCCGAGTTTCGTCCTCTTGCATTGCTAATGCTATAACAAAATTATTTCTGGTGCAGGTGGTGCATTCCACATTTGTGTTAATCTACTGACACAATGTTTGGAGTAGCCAAGGCAATAGGCTAGAACATGGGTACTAGCAAACATTTTCCCGAGGGCCGCAAAGTTTGGTCTTTGGTGTGACGAGGGCCGCACTGATGTCAACGGGGGAGGAGAGGTGTAAAGTGGGTGTAGAGGAAGCGAAGCATGTATATTTACTGGCTGAATTCAATTGCGCAATGTGAAACCAGAAAATCTGGGAGAATCCTGGCTTCTCCACTTGACCAAATTGTGTGACCCTGGGCAATTGTTTTATTTCAATTTACCTCCTTTTTCTCCATTATCACATATAACAGGACCTCGAAATACATGACTTCAGGATGAGTGCTGTACAAAACCATCTTCTGTGCTTGAATGTAATCACTAATGGCATTGTTGTCAGGGTGGGGGTTGGAAGCATGAACTTTTCTGCATTCATATTTGAAAACCATCACTTAAAAAAAATACTTCTTAATGCACTGCTATAATTTGATTTACTAAGGTGAAATGGTTCTACAGGTCAATGAAATACACTTTTTGAATTTTGAAAAGACTATTGTATTTTTACATGTTTGCTGTCTTTAAAAATAAAGGTGTTCCTAAAGTTAAGGGCCTAGTTACTTCCTTTTGTTTAACTGCAATCAACCTTTAAAAAAGTGCTTGCTGTATATATATATATATATATTTTTTTTTTTAATGTTAGTGCTGAGTTTTGTAAACAGCCGCCCAGTGCTGCTGCTGCTCAGAGGGCCGCATGTAAAGGTCAGGATGGCCGCTTGCGGTCCCCGGGCCGTACTTTGAGTATCACTGGGCTAGAATGTGCAAAGTTCGAATCAAGAAAGCCACAGAATGCTGTGGTTTGAGCCCGGCAGCCGAACTTCGGAGAGACAATTAATTGAAATTCTATAAACCAGATGCCCGAGTCTATATCCCATCCTATATTCCCCAATATTTCATGACCTAGCAGAAAGCTTTGAGTGATCCTGGGAGGAAGCAGTGTCTGTCCATTTGGGAACTGCTGTTCTATATTCAATGCGTCCTTCTAATATTGTAACTATGCTCACCCATGCAGCATGAAATGTTAGCAGAGCATTAGAGCTCTTTTTACTCCTTCTTTATAACCCTTCAAACCACTTGAATATTCTTGCTATGAAATGAAATAGACAATAACGCTCTTTGATAGGCAATAACATTATTTCAATATCCCTGGCTGCAGCTAACTTTTTACTTCAAGCAAACATTTGCCTGTAAAATTCTGTTCCAATTACAGGTTACATTATAAGGTGGCAGGGTTACATTAGGGGCATTTAGATCAACATCTGATTGCAATTGTTGTGGGCACCTAAATGCAGATCGTTCTCATTTCTGGCAACCTGTTCGGTCTCCAGGACTACTGGATGCAGAGGTCCTCAAAAAAATGTGGCAGGTCACCAGAGAGAGGCCATTTCTGAAGATAGAAGAATACAGAGGAACATTGTAATCTGGCACGGTCTTTGCACTGTCGGTTAGCGGATGGATGGTGGAGAACAATCTTTGAGGAAAGTGAGAACGAAATAAAGATTAGTAAAAATGAGGTAACGCAACTTCATTCAGAGGGCAGAAATACTTCCTCTTGAATACTTCGAGGAGTTGAGGTTACATTGAGGAAAGGAAGGTGGAAGTCACTGACATGCACTCAAAAGTGAATCAGAACGACCCGCTCTTCTACCATTTTTGTTTACTTTCTTAACACGTTTTAGAGGAATGGTGAGCATTAACTCAGGAGCCCGGCTCTGTTTGATGTTTTTTTTTTTTTTCTGCTTCGATTTCTTTTTGATAAAAATATATCTTTTTATTCATTTTACTGACATTTAATGTATTCCTGTGGAGGTGAGAAAGACGTAAATCTGCTCAATTACACTACAACCGTAGTGAAATAGGAGAAGGTGCAGAACTCATTCTTGCTCTCAGAGGCCACAAGCAACAGATTAAGGTCCTCATGGCGAGGGGTCATGAGGACCTTAATGCGCTATCTCTGTTTCACCTGATAAATGCCATTATCCTGGAGCTCTTAATTTATTGGTTGTTCTATCTCAGTTAGAGTTTCCACTTCAAAATGGGAAAACTTGTAGATTTTGATGCTTTTGGTACCATAATCTGCATGTCATAGTAATTACCAGGCATGTGTCTCTCCTGTGAATTTCAGCAAGTTTTATAGCCAAACTCACCTGGGAAAATTTGCAAGCGTTAGTTCTCCATGTAACTTTCTCCACATTACTTGTAATACCGATATGTGGTTGCAGGAATCACCACATATTTCAGAATTCACCGGTTCCTTTATTGTAAGGTCTTTATTTCAGACCAACAAAACCCCATACTGCCACAGAAGTGAATTCACGTGTTGAACTCTCAGTCAAATCTCCAGAGACTGTGAGAGCATTTGAGAAGGGTGAAAATCAGGCAGGGGCCATAATATTAAGATTAACCCTGACTCCAGTATACACTGAAAGGATTTACAGATTAGTGAAATATCTATTCTGGTCAGTGAACTGATGATGGTATTGACTGATAGCAAATATTGCTGTTTATTGCAATATAGTATGGGGAACAGAAAAGCAGGTTCCTGTGTTGCTCCTCCTTCTGCAACACACACACACCCTTCTCACTAGTGCTCTTACCAAATGAACTGTAATTACCAGTAGAATTGCAGGTCTGCATTAAAATGTGCGGGTGAGTTTTCAAAGGTTTATCGATATGCATATGTCTCTGACATGGTCATCCGTATACCTGAAGTTTGGATGGCCACTAAGCTTTTATTGTAGGACAAACAAAGGTATGAATTAGACAGAATTCTGTAAATGATGGGGAGGGCACTCCTGCCTGTTTGGTGTAAGCGGGTCATGGGTAATGCTGAAGCCATCTGAGATTAGCTCATCAAAGATGGGGCGAGGAATAGAGAGACAGTCAGGTATCTTTGAGGAACAAGACAGTGTTTCAGTGGGGAGTGATAATTTGTGAGCTGGTGGGTACGGGGCATGTGACAGAATGTCATCAAAGGGGATACGAATGACATTGGAAAGAGTGTGTTGGCAGATTGTTCAAGAGTGTGGTTCAACGTAATGATAGGAAATGTGCACATGGGGATTAAGATCATGATAGCTCACTATCTGCATACAAAGACCCTGGATCCAGGCAGCGGCGGCTGGTGCAGGTAAACGTGGTGAGGAGGGGTGAGGCGGGAGGGGGGGAAGTTGACAGACGATGAAATAGGGAAATAAAATAAATAAATACCATTCCGTCTGTCGACTTCCCTCAACCCTGCACCGCCCCGCCTTAACGCAATAACCTGCACCGCCGCAACTGGAACCTGGGTCTTCTCTGGCTCTTACAGACTGAAACAATGAGTTGGTCTTAGCAGCGTTGGCCACTTCCTGTAACATCCAGGACGGAAACCACAAAAAGACTTCCTTTTAGAAGGGAATGGCATGTGGAGCACTCACCAAATATGGCTGTCTGGGACTTTGGGGCTGAGGCTCTGCTGGGAGGTTAGGAATCAAGGTCCTGTGATGTGTTTTTGGTTGCCGCAGTACTACATGTGAGGAATCTGATTTATTGCTGATTCCAATGTTTTTGTGCCCACAGGGCAGACTGGTTCTTTATTGCACCTCTCATGTTTCCAAGATATTGCTATAAATTCCAACATGCACAAACTTTTAAAAAACAATAGAAGAGCACGTTTTCTACGTTATCTTGCTATAGCCTTTGTTTTGGTTGAAAAACCTAACCTTTTGGCCTATGTTTCAATCAGAAAATCTAGAATTTTCATTATAAACTGTTAGAAGTCTGCAGTGCCCCATTAAACCCTGTGGAGGCCCCCAGGCAGTCGAAATTTTAGGCCCCCTCCAAATTATCTCCTATTACGTTTTTAATTTTTCGAAACCAACAGTTGTCGCGGAGCCCTGAAAAGGAGTGGGGCCCATAGTCCGGTGCCTACTTTGCATATTTGGTAATCCGGAAATGGAAGTCTGTATCTTTAAAGTCTGTTATTTTTTACTTGAGATGTCTCAATGTTGCAAAACAGCACCGAAATTATGTCACTCCAGAACTAGCTGAAGTCTATCAAAGATATTACACAGATGGGAAAACCTTTAGTTCACACACACACACACGCACACACACACACACACACACACACAGCGTGGAGCATTTCACCTTATAACTGTGGCAAAAAAGGGAAAATGCTCTTTGTTGCTCAGTCAAATTGCTCTGCGGCTCATTCCCTTTTCAGTCCGTCACTCAGACATAGAAATGTGAATAGCACTTTAAAGTGCATTTTCAATCAAAGCAACAATACATTCGCCCCATGTTGTGACAGTTTCCAATCCCCGTTTTTCAGCGAAAATCGATTCACGCTGGCATTTGCACTTTCACCCATGCCAGCAAGCTTAATACCTAAGGTTGCAACATCAGTAGGATTAGGTGAAAGTCGCCTTTAAGGCACAGGCCAGGTTCAGAGCTATGCCACCACTACAAAACATGTGCCCGATTTGTCAGCCCTATGTTATAAACTTCTCCTACGAATGATCCATTTGAGGACTGTCCTCAGCTTACCTCTACTGAGAGGATCTTCAGCCCCCTCGCTGGGCTCCGGTTTGGAGCAGATCTTTGCAAACACAGGAAGCTGCTTTTTCTGCAAACCATTCTGACCTTCTGTTGACCCCTCTGCTGTAGAAAGAGGCGGTGGCACAGCTGTTTTCTTGCTGTTGGTCGAGCTAAACATACTATTCTTCAGAAAGTCCTTAATTATCCTCGTTTCCTCCATCAATATCTTGTTGTCCAGAGCCTTGGTGCTGTCTATAGGTTTCGATGGAAACTGCGCTAAGAGATAGCTTATCTCTTTGTTGGAAGCCACCATGTTGCTGAGGACACTTTCTTCTGTTACTGTCGCACTGTTGGAAGTGGATATTGCAGGATGACAGGTGAATGGAACAATGGGTTTTGATGAAAACGCGGAGTCGCCATCAGATCTCGCCTTTATGTCCCTGTCTCTATTTCCAAGGATCGATTTGAGCGCCTCCTCCACCGACGTCCTCGGCTCGGTGCACGTGTGGCACCCAGAAGGTAGGCTGGTGGCAATCCTGAATGCGGGCAGGTTTATCTCTGGCGGCATTGCCTTAACTTCCTTCATCGGAGGGCAATTGGCCCCCGTCTCATTTAGGATCTCCTTCATGAGACTCAGGTATTCCTGCTCTACAAGCCGAGAAATCTCGTCATTGCTGCACATTTCTTTCAAGGATCTGAAAGAAAGACAAGAAAATGTTTGAAATAAATATGAAATATTTTACATGATAAAACATGTTTATGTGTTCATTACAAAGCTTCCTTCTTAGACATTACGCTTGTTGTCCACAGACCCAACTCTTATCAACAAAGCTATATGTATTCATTGTCAGTTATGGGCTTGGTGCATGGAGGACGTGAAATACCTAATAAAATATTTGGGTTCCGGTGTTAATTTTCATTATATTCTCAGTTACTTGGGAAAGCCCGGTTGGTTTGAGTATGCCATGTTTATTTTATTTTTATATAAAGATAATTTGTATTCAATTCAGGAGAAGATATTACAAAGACAATGTACATGTAAATAAATGTACCATAAATATTTATATTAAATATACAGCTACTTATATATACCTTAAATTTACATGCACAGTTCTTGCAGGGACTTGCATAAATGCATAAAAATACATCCACTAAAGAATATTTTCCCTTTTTACTGGTGAAATTTGAAATCAGCCTTTAAACCTCAACAACTTAGAGCTATGTTATAACCTTTCAATTTGTTTTTTTATGTCAAATAATAATTTTGTTGGAGGCTGGAGTAAGAAAAAATCTTACATTCAAATACAGCAAGCCATGAGGATTTATAGCTGAGGAGTCTTTTATTTATTTTTGAAATTGAAATATATAGTCAACGTGCACTAAGGCCCACGTTATAAGTTCCCACGATTTAGGTGTGAGAATATCGGAGATCTGTAATTTCTGATTCCGACTGGTATCTAAATGAAATGATTACAAGCTATTTCCTGCAAAATATGGAATGAGATGGGGACCAGGAATATTTGGTCCAAATCCACTTGCCATTCCCTCTTCCAAGATAAATACTTGGCCCTTAGCTGCAAATGTTTACCATCAACTAGGAGCAGGAGGTAAACTTCTGCGGGAGCTTTCAGAAGACTTGTGGTGGTGTATAATGAGGTGTAGGGGAGCGTCCGCTGCTTCTCCCAAGCTGTAGTTACCGGTGAGCCAGGGACTAGAGCAGCTGTTGCCCAGAGCCCCCACAGCTCCAATGGGATGTCTGGGCAGGGCAGGCTTTAGCGCACTGGGCGCTGACTAAGTCTGGGTGGTGAACTCCGATCCGCTCGTGGAGTTTTTCGCACTCCACGTAACGCGAAGCTCACAGAGTTCTGTAAAACTCTGCTCTGCGTAGCGGAGTGGAGTTTTTTTCCTCGCTCGCGTTCGTCAACATCAAGTTGGCGAGTGCAAGCGTGGAAAATCAACCTCCCGGTGAGATTTTTTTAACACGGGCGGTCAGATTTCTCATTGCGAGTGGTCGCGTATACTCACGACAGCTTGTGTTGAGAAACCGTCTGTTCGCGTTGAAAAACCATCTGTTCCTGTTGAGAAAGCTGCCGCTCGAGTAAAAATCTACTCGAGCAGCAGAAAGAAAGCAGCGCCCGCTTGCGCTGTGCATGATGCTGTTTGCGATGATTGCACAGTTTGGACAAGCACCTGGCACTGAAAATCACCGTGAACGGCATTTATCTAACGTACTCCGCTGCTTGCGGAGGTCCGCGGCAGAGTTTTTTTTGCATGTGGAACTCCGCCCAGGCTTAGCGCTGACCTGTGGAGGGGCACTGACCTCGAGGTCAGGGGGGCACTGTGTTTATCAATAACTTATTATTGGAGAGATGAGGGCCACTTTTGCCCTGTGGTAGTGAGAAATTCCGAGGAGGCGGTCATGGGGTGTGGGGTTGCCAAAAATGATTGTCGCACCGGGCACCACCAACACTAAAGCCGGCCCTGTGTCTGGGTCCGGTGTCTACCAGCCCAAAGTTATTGGGACCAGAGTTTGTGAACCCTGTAAATCTGGGCTTGGAGGCACTGGGAAAGTTAAAATGCCTCAGTGCATTATAGTACAGAGGGATACCCCTCCAGGCCACCCGTAACGAGGACCAAACAGTAGCATTCAGACCCTTAACAAGAAACTTAGGTGAAGTACTATAGAAGTGTGCAAAATTGGAGTAATTTGCTTTCGCATAATTACATGAAAATTTCGGGAAATTATGTGAAATTATGAATAATTAAGTGAAATGCAAATCCATCATTTAGTACTATATTTTATAGCAAAATGTGTCCTCGCATTAACATTTGATTCAAGCACACATTTCCTGATAAAAAATGGTCAAAAGTTCATTTTCCGCAAACGACAGCTACTCCCATTGTGGTTGTTTCTCACATTCATGTGCTCCTGCGCAGTGACATAATCACACAAAGTGGCAAATTGCTGTAATTTCTGGAATTTTGTATAACAAGCATAATGCAAAATTTCTGAAGGTATGATAATGACCCCAGCATTATATAAATTTCACCCAAGCCAAAAGTACTACACAGCATAACAATCTAAGGAAGAGAGTTTACTAACAGCAGAGTAGTAGCATATTCTTCAGTAGCTAGATAAAGGCGGAAAACGTGTCAATACCCTGTAAAAGAAGATTTTCGATAATAATATTACATTTCTTGAAGTATGCAGTTGAATGGTTAATATCAGGAATATAGGACATAAAGTCTGCCTATTTGTTAAGGAGGCAAGAGTGAATTAATTATTTTATTAATTAAATAATATCTTTATTTTTAAAGTTCATGATCATCATAGGCATCCGAGAGCTAACAAAAAAAAAAAAAAAGAACTAAATAAAAATAACCTTCACATAAAACAAAATAAAAGACACCAGGTGGAGGACAGGATACAAATTAGCAAAAGAGGAAAGTTTTCAACGCTTTTCAAAAGACATCACGTGTCGATATTATGCGTATGTGAAAGGGAAGAGCAGAGTTGGGATACCAATATTTTTAAGAACCTTCCACCACATTGTGTTTTCTTGTGTCTTCTTGACCCAGTGGATCTTAAAAAAAAAGTGAGATTCAGCGGGATTCAGCTCTTAAGGAGTAGGATGGGACGTATGGAACAATTTAAAAGATATTTTGGGCCTGCCCAAAACGCTGCCCTCTTCATTGTTTAGGAAACGGAGTGGCAAGAGAGCTGTGGGTGCTAGCTGTTGGGATCTGGCGTTTAGTACAAACTGTAGCACAATATGTACTATCAAGCGTCAGGTCAGGTGCACGGCAAACAGGGGGAAGGAGGCCGCTCCTGTACGTTCCAAAAACGTGGAGTTAACCAAGACTTATTTATGTTGTGGAATGTCTACACTCTTCAATGATGATAATCAAATGTCTAAATTCCTAATAACATCTTTCATTGAATCATCGCATTAAGTCCAACAAGCACAGGATGCTTGTGGTCTTTTAACATGATGCAAGGATACAATGATATATGTGATTATGAATATACAAGGTATATTCTCGTCATTGACGATTGGGGGCAATTTACCACTTACAAACCACCCTCTTCATCATGAGACACAAAACCTTGTGAGGGAATGTGCTTATTTAATAACCAGTGTAGTGTGGTCATACTTTTGTAGGTAATGACCAGGCAGACCACTGTGTTTTGGAAGTGCTGTAATTGCCTTAGAAGTATTTTGTTGAGTCCAAGGTGTAGCGCAGCGGGGCCTGGGTATCAAGGCCACAGCAGCGCTTAAAGAATGGCACGACACAGGTGCTTTGGTTACTATGACCGGAAGACCCCGAGCGGTCTCCGGCCGTATATTTATCCCCTCGGGGCGAGCCCGCCCCAAGGGGTGTGGGGATGCGTGAAATGGCAACAAATGTAGTAGAGGGCCCGGGTGGCTCTCTACATCCCTCCTTTCTTTCGGCTCTAGACCATCACGTCCTCCCAGTTCATGGAGAAGTATATACAAAGTCTGGCAGTTGCTGACTTGGCGCCGGATTCGGCCGGAGACCATACCTCTGGCTCCGGACCCTGCAACCAGCCGACACGCTGGATGTGACACCCCCAGACGATCCGACCTCGGGGTCCTGACTCGACAGCCGTGTAGGGTCAGCCCAGTCCTGGCTGACTGGCCGGGGTACCGCTGGTGGGGTAATCCCCATGCTGGGTGAGGAAGGAGGGGAGAAACTTGGAAAAGAGTCTTGATCATCAGACGCTTCCTGATTCAGCACCCTCTTGGTGGTCTTCTTGAAACTGGACACATTTCTCGTTACTGATTGCTGTCCCTTGTTAGCAGTGACCATGGTCCCTTGAACACCTACCACGACCCATACTTCTGGCTCATATGGTGTCCGGAACTGCCACCCGGGGTGTCGGTCTTTGATCACCACCCGGTCTCCCACTTTTAGCTGAGGTTCTTGTGCTCTCCTGGCTTCGCTTGCCTTTCGATTCGTTGTCTCCCTCCCTGCTTGGACGGCGCCATCATCCCGCTCCACGGGTACCCATGTCGGGTCTGACGGGATACTATCTCGGGGAGCCCGTTTGAATAGTAGATGGGCCGGAGCACACTTGGTGGTGCTGTGAGGGATCTGTCGGTATGTGCCGAGAAACTGGTCGAGAGCTACTTCGGCGTCTTCTCCACTATCGACTGCGATGCGCAATGCACGGTTCAGTGTCCTCATCAGGCGTTCTACTTCCCCGTTTGCCTGGGGCCATAGCGGGGTGATCTTCCGATGTCGAATCGCCTGGCTCTCAAGGTAGTCCTGAAACTCTCGGCCCTGGAACGGGGGTCCATTGTCGGACTTAACCTCTTCCGGTAGTCCCATCATTGCGAAGGTTCTCTCCAGGACCTTCTTCACCTGGGGAAAAGCTGTCGACGACACCACCTCAACAATGGGGAACTTCGAGAACGAGTCAATCATGACCAGCATGTGACGTCCATCCGGGAAGCTCCCAAAGTCCAGGCTGAGGTGTGTCCAGGGAGCCGTGCTTGGTTCCTCTGTAATCACAGGTGCCGGCGCCGGGTCTCCTCCGGTGATCGTGCATGCGTGGCACTGTCGAACCATCTCCTCTACCATGGAGTCCATCGCCGGGAACCAGACCTTATCTCTCAACCTGGCCTTGGTCTTCGCCATTCCCTGATGGCCGACGTGGGCCAGGGTGAGGATCCGCTTCTGCAAACTCTCCGGGACCACGATCAGGTGCCCTCTCAAAATGACTCCATCTTCCCCCACACTGAGTTCGTTGCGGACATGCCATTGCTGTTGGGGGCATTGCTAACCTCCGGCCGGAGGACGCGGGCTCCATCCATGAAATGGGCCCATCCGTTGTTCTCCAGTGCTCCTCTCACTCGGGAGAGAGTGTGGTCTTCCTGGGTGGCCCGGCCAATCTCGGCCAGGGTCATGGCTGTGGGACACGCCCCTTGTGACACCATATTAACGAAAGCTTCGGTGCTGCAGGCGTCCACCGATGGGCCTGATGGCATTGTGGATTCCGGGTGACTGGACAGATAGTCGGCAGGGTTGTGGGCCCCTGGACGATAGATAACTTTGAAGTTGTATGCCTGCAACTGCACTGCCCATCGTTCGATCCTCGGGGGCGCTAGCCGGGATGAGCCTGCAAACAGCGGGAGCAGCGGTTTGTGATCAGTTACGACATGAAACTCCTGACCGCACAGATATAGATGGAAGTGTTGGCACGCCCATTTGATGGCCAACGCCTCCCTCTCAATCTGGGCATATCTGGTCTCGGTGTCCGTGAGAGCTTTGCTGGCGTATGCAACCGGCTTCCACACTTCCGAGCCATGTTCTTGAAGGAGGACTGCTCCTAGGCCCACCGGGCTAGCGTCGACGACCAGTTCCGTTCATCTCCTCGGATGGAAGTAGGCCATTACTGTCTTGTCCAGCAATCCTGCCTTGATGTCTTGGAACGCTTTGTTGGCCGCTGGCGTCCACTCCCACTTGTGATCATGGCGTGTAAGGACCCATAGTGGCTCTGACATGGCTGCGAGATTGGGGATGAAGCGCCCACAGTACGTGGACATGCCGAGGAAACTCCTCACCTCGGTAGGATTCGTGGCGTACTGGCCGCTCGGATGGCTTCGGCCTTCTTCGGGTCCACCAGGAGCCCTTCTCGGGTGAACGTGTATCCAAAGAAGTCGACACTCTCCTGATAAAACAAACACTTGGACTTGTGCAGAGTCAGCCCGCAGTCTGTCAGCCTTTTTAGAGTGGCTCGGAGGTGAGAGTGGTGTTCCTCTAGTGTGTTTGAGAACACCAGTATATCGTCACTGAGGTTGATCACCCCTGGCAGCCCCGACAGTGCTTCTCGGATGGCATTTTGGAAGACCTCGGCTGCTGATGACACGCCGAAACTGAGCCTCTTATACCTTCGGAGGCCAACGTGCGTCGAGAAGGTGGTGATATACCTGCTCTCGGGCTCCAGCTCTAGTTGATGGTAGCCGGCGTTCAGGTCTAGCTTGGAGAACCACTTCGCCCCGTTGAGGTCCGCCACAATGTCGTCCATTGTAGGGGTGATGTGATGTTCTCTCTTCACCGCAGTATTTGGCAGCCTCATGTCAACGCAGAGCCGAATGGCTCCGGGTTGTTTGGGTTTGGGCGCCACGACCAGCGGGGACACCCACGGGGTGGGGCCAGAGACCTTCTCTATTACATCCAGCTCTTCAAGCTTCCTCAGCTCCTCCTCCACTTGCGGGCGTAGGTTGAAGGGCACCCGCCGGTGCCTGAGGGCCACGGGTCGCACCTCGGGGTCGATATGGGGCTTGAACCTCTTGCCCTTGAGCTTCCCCAATCCTTGGAAGAGATCCGGAAACTCCCTCAGCATTGCTTCCGCGTGGGAGTCATGGATCTGGTTGGCAAAGAAGACAAGTCCTAGGTCCTCGGCCGTGTGGCAGCTGAGTAGAGTTCCCTTTCTGCCCTCTGTGACGTGGAACCTCGCCTTGGTGAAGTAGCTTCCGCTGGCGACGGTGGTCTGGATGACGCCATGGAGAGGAAGAGGGTCGGTTCCTCCATACGTGTAGATCCGGGCTGTGGACGGTGCCAGTGTGGGTCGCGGTGACAGGCGGTCATACTGTTCCGAATCCATCACATTGACGGATGCACCAGTGTCAATGAGGGCTCGTACATCAGTGCCTTCGACGGAGACGGAGCACATGGGTGGTGGCCTTCGACGAGTGCTTGTCCTGCTGACGTACGACACCACGAACACCTCTTCGTCCTCATCCTCATACACCGGGTGTCGTTCCTGTAATTGGTCGTCCGGTATTGGTGGCATTTCATCCAGGGAGAACTGGCGAATCCGTTGGGGCGTGCTTCTGGATCTTGACGATGGTTGTCTGAATCGCCCCCCTCGGCACACTTTGCCATAGTGGTTTAACTTGCCGCAGCGGGAGCACGTCTTCCCCTTCGCCCGCAGACGGCCGTCACGGGGTGATCCTCGCCGCAGTATCCACACGGTCCACCTGATGGCGGTCTGGGTGCCTGGCGAGGTGCGGTGGGGCGTCTCTGGATTGCGTCCACCTTTTCCTCTTTGATCGGCGGGTGTCTGGGCGCTTGTGAGGCGGCAACCGGGGTATGTAAAGCGGCTTCCATCTCCTCTGCTCTGACGTCCGACAGTTCGTGAGAGCGGGTCAGAACCAGGATCTCGTCCAGCGAAATCCCTGGTTGGCGAAGGATCAGCTTTCGCAGGAGCTTGGAGCGGCAACCCAGGATGATTTGATCACGGATTTCCTCCCGCTGGTCCGCGAAGGGGCACGTGCTAGCCAGCCGGCGTAGACGTGCGTAGAACATATCGACAGACTCCGAGTCGGTCTGCCACGCCCTCTTGAACTTGAATTTCTCGAAGTCGTGGTTGAGCTGTGGGTCAAAATGTCTATTGAGCGCGGCGACCGCCGCCTCGTAGTCGTCGTCGTCTCCAGTGTTGGGAAGTGTCTCAAACAGGTCATAAATCTTCGCACCCCCGTAGTAGATGAGGAGTGACCGTTTCACGGTGCCATCTGTTTCCCTTGTCCCCTTGAAGTAGTGGTTGAGTCGTCCGACCCATGCCTTCCATCGGGGTGCGGCAGTGGCGGGGTCCGAGGCCTCACTGAAGGGGGGTAAGGGTGCAATCACGGTGTGGGTGTGCACCGGTCGAGGGCTGATTAGCACCAACAACTGGGTTACGCCCTCCGTCTTGCTGGACGGCAGCACCGGCCGCCGGGGTGTTGCTCATTGCAGCCGTGTGGCGAAACGTGGACGCAGGGGCGTGACCTGCTTGCTGGTTGTTGTAGCCTGGCGCAGTTCACCTTATTTCCTCTATTTATATTATACTTTCTTTTCCAGCCGCAGCGCAGTCCAGCCAGTGGTTCCTGCTTTGGGTGCCTACGACCACCCAACTCCTCCTCTGCGCCCTCCAAGGATCACCTGGCCCCCACACACAGAAATGCACAGAGCCCTCCTCGCAGGACTCAGGGCCGACAGCCTGCTGTTCCTCTGTGGCCCTGCAGGGGGCGCGCAGCTCCAGGCACAGGCAGCAGAAGGGGCAGCACACTCCTGGGGCCTCGCAGTTCTGATGCGGGCCGGCGGGTCCAGATGCCGCAGATGGGTCCAGAGGGGCGCGTGCCGACGTGGGCGTTGGGGCAGCCCTATGCAGGAGAGCAGGCGGGACACAGCGAGGCGCTCAGAGCGCCCCCGCACTTACCCGCACGAAGCAGGCCGCTTGATGGCGCTGCCAGCTGAACACGCTCCCGTTGGGCAGGGAGACGCGTGGGCGGGCGCCGGCCAGATCACCGCTGAGGCGGGCAGGCGACGTCACAGGCAGCGGCCACAGACGAGGGGGCACCAGGAGCAGCAGTCGGCCGGTGGACCGGAGCGGCGCAGGTGGGCACCGCACGCTCAGTGAGGCACACCGCACGTCCACGGAGGGAGCAGGGCAGCGCGGGTGGGGTCCGCACGCTCCCAGCAGGGCTCCTGAAGGTAGGCCAGCATGCGAGGGGTGCTACCGGCCTCGTCGCCAATGTAGCGCAGCGGGGCCTGGGTATCAAGGCCGCAGCAGCGCTTAAAGAATGGCACGACACAGGTGCTTTGGTTACTATGACCGGAAGACCCAGAGCGGTCTCCGGCCGTTTATTTATCCCCTCGGGGCGAGCCCGCCCCAAAAGGTGTGGGGATGCGTGAAATGGCAACAAATGTAGTAGAGGGCCCGGGTGGCTCTCTACACAAGGTAAACTCTGTTTCTTTCCATAATGCAAGTGGGAGAATCAGCAGCTCTACAACTGAAGGCCGTTTTGCTTTGGGAATAAAACAAAGGATATTCCGTAAGGTTCGTAAGAGGAGGAAATACAGTGCGCAGATTTTGTGAATTTGGATGCTGTGATCAGGCATTTTGTAGATACCGTGAATCCAAGGTGTGTGCACTGTCAGTGTCCATGTTTATTTTACGATACCCAGGAGTCTGCGGGAAACAAAAACTTTGGCAACCTTAGTGGCAGGTACAGTGTCCCATAATGGTAGGGAAGAAGGTGGCCATTATGCACAGAGGTAGGTGTGGGTTCCTTGTTGCCCAAAAGCCCTTGTTACTTCATTTAGGCTTAATGGGAACAGTGTAAAACTTGCAATAAAAAGCCTGATATAGTTCCTTTCAGGACAATAGCGCCTAGTGCTCTTCCCTCCTTGGCAGAGTATAGGAAGTTGGCATTCCACTCACTGAGGTGGCTTCTCCAGCTTAAAGAAGAAGGGTGGTGATTAGTCTTTTATAAGAGGATAGGGCCAAGGACACATCCACCAATCAGAAACTAGGATAATAAACGATTCACCTATCACTGACCTAGCATGAAGGAGGCATGGCCAGGACTTCCCCAGTCCATATATAAGGCTCTCTCACAGGTCATGTGGGGAACAGGGTGTAAGCCTTAATGCCTTCTGTTTGTTGCAGTCAAGTCACAGAGAGGAGTTTACAAAGGGGAGGTTTCTAAGGAGCAAGGCTATGGGCATCCTTGGAACCATGTGGAAACCTTGACTTTTCCTGTTTCTCTGTTACACCCTATAGAAGCAATTACCCAG
Source organism: Calotriton arnoldi (assembly GCA_963921515.1). Taxonomy (NCBI): domain Eukaryota; kingdom Metazoa; phylum Chordata; class Amphibia; order Caudata; family Salamandridae; genus Calotriton; species Calotriton arnoldi. The sequence goes on from CAWUFW010000522.1 coordinate 438,993, forward strand.
TGAGAGTGCTGGAAATTTGGCTTACCATAAAGGCGACTGCTTCTCTATTGGCCTACCATTTATTTCTAACTATGGAAAGACAGTGACAGAGACTGTGATTATTTACAAAGTAAGACTTACAGACAAAAGAAGATGTGGCCTAATGGCTAGGGCAGTCGACCTCGAATTGGGGAACCGGGTTCGAGTCTCGGCAGCGACACTCAACATCCTGTGATTCTGGGCAAATCACTTAATCTCCCTGTGCCTAACAAAAAAATTAATGTGGGAGCGCGTGGCCGAGTCACGAATGGAGTGCGTCAGGCTTTCTCAGCTCTCAGCTACGCCGCGGCCTATCTTCACCCATCCGCCACATCTGAAGCTCCATCCCGCGCTGGAGTCCACACACTAACCTCTCGCCACCGAGTGGAGCATCCTGGTCGCCTCTGCAGCCGCTAGGGTGGCTCGGTGATCAAGATCGGGGCCTTGACTGCAGGGCCTCTGCGGGACCAGGACCCGCCATTTTGGATCCTTGGCCTCGGCCTGCGGGGCCAGGGCTGCCTCACCTCGCCTGTTGCCTGGGGCATCGATCCGGCCTGGATCTGGTCGGCACCGCGGACTCTGTGGCTGGCCCTGATCGGAGCCCTGGACCCCGGCTCCCGCCTTCCTAGTGGTGGAAGGACGCTGCGGAGCCCCATTTTGGGCAGGCCCCTGAGAGAGAGAGCAGGCAGACTCTTGAGTCGGCTGCCTGCCCTGGGCGAGGCAGTGCCTGGAGGCTGCTTGGGAACCCGTGGGGCGGCCCAGGGGATAGTGGCCGCGGCCCCTCCCTCGACCTAGCGACACACGGCCGGACCTGACCTGCGGTCCCACGGTCCCCTGCGGCGGCCTGAGCCCATCGCCAGCACTGCGGCAGAGAGCTTCTTCGGACGGTGGTTCGACGGCAACGTTGGAGGTAAGGGGGATCGGCTGCAGCAATCGAGCAGCGGGATCCCGCCCCCGCCTTCTCCCTGATTGAGGCCTTGGGCTCATGGGCCCCCTCCGGCTGCGTGGGGGTGGACCTGCTGATCAAGGGGGACAGTCCTGCGATACCCTGCGCTGCATTGATGAGCCGTTCTCTCCCCCTTGGAGTGGGCCCCCTGGTTGGGGCCACCGTGTGAAGCAGTGCGCCCCAGGGGTCCTTCATCCTATACGGGCCCTTCTCCATCGGAGGCACAGCAGGCCCAGACTGATTGACTCTTCTGCTTAAAGCGCCCGGGGCCTGGTTGGAGGGGAAGTAAGCATTGGTCCTGCGAAAACCTGTTGGATAACCTACTGACTGGGGAGATTGCGTCGGGGTATCCCACTCTACTCAAGCCCAATATCGGCAACCTCCTGTGAGTCCGGGTGCCAGCTCAGGCGGCGGGGGACAGCTCGGGGGCCTAGAGGACTGGCTGAGATGACCAACTTAGCGGCCCTCTCCCCCCTTTGGGCCCTAGGTGTGGACTGTCTCTATGCTCATAATGCGATGTGGAGGACATTAGCCGTGTCCTTCACAGCGGCCTAAAGGAACCTGACTGACCCTGCAGCGCGCAACCCCTGTTTCCTGGCGTTGGTCCTGGGCAATAATCAGACCATTTCTTCGGACTCCCGGGTGGGCCTCCACCCTTGCAGTGATTTGGCAGTACACAGCGACAGGAGCAGTAGAGGGGGTTCGGCTGTAACAATGGAACAGCGGGGCCCCTCACACACCCTCTGCTCACACCTCCCCTTGGGGACTAGCAGCCAGGGACTCTCACTCAGCCATTGGGGCCCGGGCGGCGGGTAAAAGCCCGGGAGTCTAGGGGCTTAGCATTCTCGACACAACTGGAGACCCCCTTGACCTCACGAGACCTGCCGGGGATTACATGCACCCTGCCGCCCAACCTGCTATGTTCCTAGGAGGCAGTACAGGCTGACACACATCTGAAACCTCTTCCCCTGGATGTTGCATTGCAGCATTAACAAATAAAGCTCAACAGATCCTGCTCCGAGCAGTCCAACAAGCCTTATTGTGCGACTCTGCGTGCACCCCATCTCTGCAAACCAGGGGACTTGGGAGCACTGCTGGGCCTGCCTCCCTGCCCACTGGCGAACCGGCTGACACGGGACCTTACTGCGCAGCAATAGCACTGCTGCACCCCACCCTTACGGCCATGCCACATGCTAAAGCTGGTAAAGATACTCCCTCCACACCAGCTAAAGACAACCCAGTGACTTCGCTCTGGCTGAAACCTAATCCTCCCCGGCCGCAGGCTCCTGAACCTCCAGGGGCCATGGCTGCGGAGACCTCCACAACGGTCCCCATCACACAAGCTTTCATGTCCACCTTCCTGCAAGATATAAAGACCGAAATTGGCTCCCTGAAAACGGAATTTAAAACTTGCCTCCGAGAGATCCAGCGCGATGTTACGGAGATTGGGGGGATAGTGGACAACCTCAAACGCACAATGGATGCGAGGGCAGAAGATCATGAAAATCTATGGCGCAGAATGGCAGTATTAAAAGACCAACACATCGATCTCCAACTGAAGCAGGAAGACTTGGAGAACAGAAGAACCTGCGCATCAGAGGTGTCCCACGCGGGGCAGAGGGTCAGGACGTTATGGATTTCATGGCAGACCTGTTACAGACAATCAGGGGCGACAAGGATGCCTCTCCCCCCGCGTTGGATAGAGCGTTGAATAGAGACCACCGGGTTGCGGGCCCCAGGGGTCACGCAGACTTCGTTCCAGACATCCTCATGCTTGTCCACTTCTTTTTCGAGAAAGAGGCCATCTTTCAAAATGGGCGAGGGTCTCCCAACCTTAAATATAACTGATACCCGATACAGATCTTCCAGGATATTGCCCCTGTCACCTTACGCAGATGCAAGGACTTCAAACCAGTGACTGATAAACTGCGTGAACTTAACATCAAGTACCAATGGGGCCATCCTTTCGCACTGATCTTTCTCTGGGGGGGGCAAGCGACGAGCTCTTCGCTCGCTACGTGAAGCGAAACAGCTCCTTTATCTCCCAATGGATCCTGGAGAGTCCAGCCCCTGCCCCTCCCGGGCCTTTCGCCAGGATCCAATACGGCCAGAGGGGCCATGGTTCCTCCACCCAAGCACAAAGCAGGCCCGAATGAAAGGACACCACGCAAGCCAAGCAGGACTTTATCCAGCACATCTGCGCCATGAGCGGATCCCAGTCAGTCGGTAAAATGTGGCACATCTTTCCTCCCTCGCTCCTAGATGTCAGCAGATCAGCAGCTGGCATTCCGCCACTACGCCTCCAGAACTTGGACTTGCTGCAACCCCCCCACTTGTAAAGCCCTTCGGAAGAGTGACATCTTCAGAATGGCTCTGGTTTTGGCTATCGAGCTATTCCAATCTGGCATTACACTCCACAGGCCCTGTTGGCCATTCTTTGTTGCAAATGATGTTCTTGTTCCCTTTCCCTTCCATCCCTACCCCACAGGGCGGACGCGCTCGACTAGGGGGACTCTCTGTATCCTGCATTGCACATCCTCCACACTGGGAATGCTTGATGCCTGCATTCCACTCCTCCTCTCCGGGGGGGGTACAGCCTCTCTACCTGTAGGCCCAGCACGGCTTCCGTTTACTCCTTCATCCACTATGACTGCAACACCAACTGTTAAGCTCCTATCCCTCAATGTTAAAGGGCTTAACTCCCCTAAGAAAAGACGGCAGATCTGGCGATACTTGCTCCTACAGGACCCCAATAACATTTTTCTCCAAGAAACACACCTGTTGTCCACGGACACACATCTCATGGCTCACCCCAAATATCCCCACCAATACTGGGCGTCTTCCTCCTCCAAAACAGCAGGAGTTGCAATATTAACCAAAGCCAAATTGGGCAACACGCCCCCTCGGGTCCTACGAGACACTGACGGTCGTTATCTAAGACTCCAGGCACACTTAGTTGCACAACCCCTAATGCTACTTAACATTTACACACCCAATCAGGCACAAGAGGCCTTCCTAAGATCTATTTTGAGGGACCACCTCCACTCTCCAGAGGGGTCAGTGATACTCGGGGGTGACTTCAATATGGTGTGGGATCCAGCTTGGATCGCAGCACCGCTACCTACCAAGGCACAGGGGCAATGTTGGCAGCCCTTAAGAGGGAAATCACAGACCTAGGCCTCGTGGATGCCTGGAGATACCTATCACCAGACTCCTGTGACTATTCTTTCGTCTCACATGTCCACCGCTCATATTCACGCATTGACCATTGCTTCATCTCCCACTCCCTGATAAGAACACTGGAAACAGCCTCTATCTCGGATATATCCATATCTGATCATGCCCATGTGACTGTGTACTTCCGTGTCCCAGGTAGACGACATGACACTCCCCTCTGCTGGCACCTTCCACCCCACACATTGCGGGATCCAGTGGATGTAGCTGAAATTCGCCAAGAGATCTTAGCCTTCTTCCAGACGAATACCCCCCCTGAACCACCCGAGCGCATACGATGGGACGCTTTTAAAGTGACCATCCAGGGAGTTATCTCATCCATCGCCATTGACCGATCTCGTGAAGCCCGCATGGTTGAAACTAACGTAGCTAAAGATATTAAGGCCCTAGAGCGCATAGACCATAAGACTCCCACGAATCAACACAAAAAACGCCTGGCCATGCTGCAGGTACAATTAAGCCTCCATCGAACTAACAGAGCGGAGCAAACACTCATGACACTTAAACAGAAATTCTTTGCAGGGGAGGACAAGGTCAGCTCCTTGCTGGCACGCCAACTCCGGGCTCAATGCAGCAAAGCTCATATCTCTAAAATTAAACTCTCAGACAACTCATGGGCTAAGACCGAGCGAGACAAAGGGCAAGCTTTCTCCAACTTTTATAAAGAACTCTATCCTGCCACTACCCATATGCTGGAAGAAACTGCTGCTTTCCTTAGGGCATGCCCTTGGGACACCATTAACCCACAAAATGCGGAACTCTTAGATGAGCCAATTACCTTGGACGAGCTATACCGTGCATTAAAACAACTCCCGATAGGTAAAACACTGGGGCCAGACGGCCTCACAGTCGGCTTTTACCGCATTTTCCTTCCCCAGGTCCAGGAGCATCTCCTTCACCTCTTTAACACTTCTCTAAAGCGGCGGGCCTCTCCCCTGCGATGTCTGAAGCGGAAGTGGTCCTCCTCCCCAAACCCCGTGAGGACCCCTCCCTCTGCACCTCCTACCGCCCCATCGCCCTACTTAACACAGACGCCAAAATCGTCCGTGGCAAACCGTCTTGAGCCCTACCTCCCTGGTCGGATAGACCCGGACCAAGTGGGGTTTATCTGACACCGACAGGGTGCTGATAACATCTGCAGCATCACCCACCTCATCGAAAAAGCCCAAAGGAGGGATATTCCAGCCTGTCTGGTGTCCCTCGACGCAGAAAAAGCCTTTGACTGTTTGGACTGGCACTTTTTACGTGCAGTGCTCCATAAAATAGGCCTTGGTCCGGCAATGATCTCTAAATTAATGGCGCCATATGTCTCTCCCGTAGTGCGGATTCATGTCAACGGTCAACTTACACCTCCCCTCTCTGTGCACAGGGGCACCAAGCAGGAATGCCCGCTTTCCCCCCTCCTTTTTGCTCTTGCAGTGGAACCTCTGGCTATTTCCTTATGACAGTCAGTGGACATAGTGGGCATACCATTTGGAGGCCAGGACCACAAAGTGTCGCTGTTTGCGAATCATCTCATACTCACGCCGACGACGCCTATTACCTCACTCCCGGCATTAGCCACCCTCCTTCACTCCTTCGAACTCGCCTCAGGTTTTAAGATCAACATGACCAAGTCCCATGCCCTAAACCTCACCCTTCCCAGTGAGGACCTTCAACGGCTCAATCCCTTACTCCGTTGCAATGGACTGGGAAGTTATTCTGATACCTAGGCCTTAACTTGACCCCTTCACTCTCCACCTGGACCCAGGCCAATTGGCTGAGGTGCCGGCGGGAAATACGGGAAGAAATACGGCGCTGGAAAAAACTCCCTCTCCCTTGGATGGGCCGCCTTAACGCGGTCAAAATGACACTCCTCCCCAAAATATTGTACCTATTCCAAACCCTGCCCACACCTATTCCCCAAACAGAAATTCAGAACCTTCAGCGCGACCTAACCTCCTTCATATGGGGTAAGGGCCGCCCCGATTTTCAAATAAACTGCTTATGATGCCCCGGGATCGTGGCGGCCTTGCTTGCCCTAACCTCCTAGACTACTATGGGCCTCCCACCTCCGGTATCTTTCAGAATGGGTGGTTCACGAGAGTGAGAAATACTGGTTCCACATGGACCGGGAAGATGCATGCAGGCGCCTGTGGGACCTGGCCTATCTCCCTAGAACGACGCGGCCCCATAGCGCATACATAGCAACCCCCACGAAAACAGTCCTAGATATTTGGGACAAAAGTGCGATCTCCAGAGGCCTCACATCATTTCCCTCCCCCAACACACCCATTGCGCGGAACCCCATGTTCCCACCGGCCCTACAACAGCATGCATTCCCATCTTGGCAGCAGGGAGAATGCCGCATAATTCAAGACCTTTTTGAAGGGGACAAATTTAAATCCTTTGAACAATGCAGAACATCCTTCCATGTTACGGAAGCCGATAGGCTACAATACTATCAGTTTCGCCACTGGCTCCTTGCCCCCAACTATATCCAAGGAGCCATCAGACCACTCACTCTCTTCGAAACCTTGGTCCGAGGGTATGAGGGCACTTGGGGCTTAATCTCGGGCACATACAAGGTATTGCAACACTCACAACCTACCCAGCTACACACCTATTAGAAGCAATGGACGCAGGACACCGGGGAAGAGGTGACCTCCAAGGATTGGGAACAATTATGGCGAGACATCCCCAGAATCTGCAGGAGCATCCCGCAACGCGAATCAGCATGCAAATTAATGGCGCGTTGGTATTATACCCCCGCATGCCTCCAGAAAATGCTCCCTCCCCTTTCCCCCCTCTGCTGGAGATGCCAGTCAGCGACAGGAGACTTTATACACATCTGATGGACTTATTCCCCCCTAGCAATATTTGAGAAGGAGGTTCTAAGCCACATCAAGGACACGGTAGGCTTTCCTATACCACATTCCCCCATAGTAACTCTTTTGGGTATCAGACTGACTCAATTGGTGGTTATGACACACTCTGATTGGCACATTATTGCGCAGATGTTAGTAGCAGCGAGACAATCCATTGCGCTTCAATGGAAGAGCACTTCGCCTCCTCTGATCTCCATATGGCTCCAACGCCTTTGGCACGTCATAGCACTGGAGCCACATAGATACCAAATTCCCACGCATCTGGCAAACCCTAATCCACCACCTTTCCAAAATAGAAAATGTCCCTTACGCCCCTCCCAGATTACATGCCCTTCAACTCTTTGAGGATTCCCTCTTACCTTACTCTCGAGACACTCATTGACCAGGCCCCTGGGCACATGGAACAGACAGCAGATCCCCCCCTCCTAGAAACTATATTTATAGTCAACACAAATACCTTCGCGTCCGCCCTTCCTCTACTCTACCCCCTTTAGGGCGATTCCCCTAATACACCCCTTGTGTTCTCATGTGTTCTCTTGTTTAGACACCAGAGGAGTCTATATATCAGGGGCTGCCGAGGGTTCCCCGGTCTCCCTGGGGCTCCTCGGTCACCTCACCCTATCGTATCTTACAATGTATGGGAAACATGCATCAGCTGCTTTGTACTTTATATTTGTAACGTTTTTCATTGTTCTAACTCATAAGTAATGTGTGAAAGCTGATAATTTTATGTTGATCATTTTGCATTGATTGTTTGATGCTATGTACACTCACATTGCCTTCTAAGGGATTTAGGGGCATATTAGCAAGGCGATTATCGCCACTTTAGCGGGACTTTTTCCCGCTAAAGCGGCGATAATATTATCGCCTTATCAACAAGCTGTCGCTAACTGCTGTTAGCGACAGCTTGTAGGCGATAGCGACCGGGTTGGGTGCCGCTTTGCATGCCAGCGATATTTATCGCTAATGGCATGCAAAGTAGGCGTTCCCCACCTAACAGCGACTGGAAACAGTCGCTGAGGTCGCTAACGCCTATCAGCGAGGCAGGGGCGGTGATTAGCGAACCAGCGCTAAACACGTTTAGCGCTGGTTTGCTAACACCTGGTCCCACCCTGACTTAGCCATGTAATCCAATGAGAGGTGGATTACATGGCTAAGTCCCCTCGCACTATCAGCAAGCAGAACTGGGGAACAGTGTGAATATCGCCTGTTTTCAGGCGATATTCACACTGTTCTCCATGGTTTCTATCGCTTTGGAGATTAGCATTGCTGATTGCACGCTAACTCCGCGATAGAAACCGGCGATGCCTGGCGATAATTATCCAAGCGCTAATTGCACTTTGCGATAATTATCGCCAGGCATTGCTAATATGCCCCTTAATTTGCATACGATGCTGCTTGTCTGCTTTTCTTTTTAACAAACGTTTCAATAAACAGATTTAACAAAAAAAATGAATGTGTCCGTCTGTAACGCAACTGGTGCTCATGTAAACCGCTCTGATACCTGATAACTTTGGATCAAGTTTGTGCTAAATAAAACGCTGGGGAAAAAAAGGTGCAGTCCTTATGAGGAACTAAGTGACCAAAAGTCTCATTACAGAGGATTTTCTTGTTTCCCCAAGGGTAGAATTTGAATGGACATGAAGACTACTAAGGGAACAACCTGTAAGGATTATTTGTTTGGCAAAGATTAAAAGAAACTTCATTTCTGTTTCCTTAGCTGTACTATTGTGCCCTTGATGAAAATTCCACAGATGTCAAACTTAACGTTGTCATCAACCCGAACCCCGTAGACCTTTGGCTTGCAAGTTTGACGCCTACATGTCACCAAGCAAGGGAGGAGACAGTCTTTAGGACTAGACTGAATGTACCTGTTGACTGCCTGAGAAAGTAAAAAGGGTCTTCAACTGTGAAGGTTTGCACTGGACTCTCCAGGAGAGGCTTGTACAACACATTTTTTAGCTGTAGTTTTGGCATTTGAGCATTTTCATGACTTCTGATATGGCAAACATTTGGTGATAGTTATGGATCATCAAATATTAATAGCTATTTTTGGTATTCTAAAAACGAATATGCCTCCTTGCATCAAAGGAAGGGGGATGTGACTGATGGATTACAACTTAAAGTCATTCACCAGCCACCACCCGGCAAAGTCCTGAAACAATTTTGGAAAAAGAGTTAATAAATGCATCAATGAATGCTAAAACGATTCAAGAAATGAAACAAATAGTAGTCACAAATAGATGGAAGCATATAAATATGGCTACACATTTTCCATCTGGAATAAATAAAAGAGATATTCTTGCTTTTAAAAATGTGCAAACAGAATTGACTGTAACCCCCTCTGGAATTCTGTCAAGAGGTAATAGAATAGTTATACTACATATTTTAGAGCAATGTGTAATTGACCTATACATGAAAGTCATAGAGGAATATCATTAACAAAACATTTTCTACGTGAAAAAGTGTGGTTTCCTAGACGTGACAGTCCAGTTGAAGAAATTGTGCAAGTATGTCACTTATGTCAGTGCACCACTAGATAAAGAAATAGCGGAAGAACATCAAATGTCTAAGCATTCAGTTGTAATATGGCCTAATTTGGCAGCAGATTTTTATAGACCATTTTATTCTGAATAGTATCTATTTGTTATAATAGATGAGTATTCTCATTTTCTGATTGCAAAAATGGTGTCAACTACCTCTTCAGCAGTAGTACTTCTTGTTTTAGATTGCATTTTTCCGATATAGGTTGTTATAGATATGTTGAAAACAGATAACAGGCCACCTTTCAATGGAAGTGAATTTCACACATTTTTTTACTACATGGGAGAGGTTCACAAATGAATTACTCCACTATGGCATTTATGGCAAGAAAGGAAGAGTTGAGAGGTTGATGGCCACGATTAAAAAATATATTCAGGGGCGTGGTCTCGCTGCGAATGGAGTGAGACGCACGCCGCGAGAGCTCCGGCCGCTCGCTGCCTTTTAAAGCAATTTAAGCGGAGCTGGGGCTTTGACTGCGCCGACCCCTGAGGCGCACTTGTGGCGGAGAGTGAGGGGCTCATCCTGACAGGTGGAGGGCGGCTGAAAGTCGGCGATAGCGGTGGTGCGGCCGCCTACCCTCGGCCCGGATCGCAGCGGCCGCCATTTAGAGGCATCCTGGCACGGACCCCCTTTGTGGCCTGAGGGGACAGCCCTGGGCCCCATCGGACTCCCCCTGGTGCTGCCCTGCCCTGGCGTGGGCCCTGCTGTGCGTTGGGGGCGGCCTGCACCTCTGAGGAGCCGAGGTTTGGGGGAAGCTTCTCTCCAGCTGTACCGATCGTCCGCCATCTTGGGACCAGGCAAGGCCCCGACCGAGACTGGACCTGCCCGGGAGGGGCGAGTGGAGAGGCGGGCCCCTGGTCCCTGGGCCCTCTGGCGGTGAGTGACCCTGCTGTGCACTTGATGGCGAGGGGAGGCGGTGAGCGGCGGACCTGACTTGGGAGGGACCGGCCCCGACTCTGCTGCCCTACGCGCTTATACGGCCTACTGGATGAGGCGTGGGAGTGTGGGGGCCTGACTGCTGCCCCGGAGTGCGGATCCTCGCTGCGGCCCCACACCCGGCCTGACTGCCCACCCATTTCCTCGGGGTGCCCCAGCGCGGGGCTCGCCTGGGGCCTTCCCTGCCTGTGCTAGCCGCGCTGGACCTTGCCGCGCTGGGCCCTGCCGCGCCGGACCGCGTGGCTGAGGCCTAGAAGAGGAACGGCCTGCAATTGACACGCGCATCCCTCGGGGGGGACCCGCTTTAGCATCGAACCGCCTGGGCCCTTGCTGACCTGCTAGCTGGGGTCTACGAGGCGGACACCCTGAACTGCGGAGGCCCAAGCGGACTCTACCCTTCTCCTGTGGGCCTTAGGGAATTTGCGCCATCTTGCCCCCGAGGTGCGGAACGTGGTGCTTTGCAGCACTCTGGACCGGCGGACCGGGACTAGGGAGCGCATGCAGACTCTCCCCGCACATCCCAAAGTGAGGCTCCTGGTGGCTGCGACTTGGCTCTGATTCCTTGGACCTGTGCGACTCAGCCATCAGGATTTGACCACTCCAGGGGTGGGGATCTGGGTGCGGCCTGGGGTCTCGCGCCACTGCCTGCTCTCCCTCGCGTTGCGGTGACAGTGGGACCCCACTTGGCGCGCTCTGACCTACGCCACCCGACTTCGAGCAGGTGCACCCGACTCCCCCATTGATTCCTCAACGGCCCTCCACTCGCCGCTAGCTACCACGCCTGGTGAGGTCGGGTGTCGGCCACAAATGGAAGATGACACGCACCAAATCGGTAAAGGACACAGCGGCACCCCCAAAGGACAATCCTGTCGCCGCGCTGTGGGGCAAATCGGGTGCAGCTGCCTCTGGGGAGATGGCCTCACAGACTGGAGGGGATTTGCCCCCTGTCACCCAGGCTTTTATGGCTAGCTTCATGGCAGAGCTTAAGACTGAAATAGGCTCCTTGCGCGCCGAGGTTCACTCTTGTGTCAGAGAGCTCAGGAAGGAAGTCACTGACCTCGGGGACAGGGTAGATGGCCTATAGAAGACTGTGGATGCACGAACAGAGGACCAGGAGCAACTCTGGCAGCGCCTGGCCACCCTTGAGGAACAACACATCGACCTGCAGCTGAAACAGGAGGATTTGGAGAATCGGAGCCGCCGGAACAACCTCCGCATCCGGGGGTTCCCTCTCGGGGCGGAGGGGACAGACATCATGACCTATGTGGCACAGCTTCTACACGAAGTCTGGGGGGATGATGACGCCTCCCTGCCGGCTCTGGATCGGGCACACCGGGTCTCCGGGCCCGCGGGCAGGTCGGGCCTCCTCCCGGACATTCTGACTCTGGTCCACTTCTTTACAGAAAAAGAAGCTATTCTCAAAGCGGCGCGCTCTAAACCGGATCTCACCTACAACGGAGCCAAAATTCAGATCTACCAGGACCTAGCGCCCACCACGCTCCGGAGACGCCGAGATTTTAGGCCTGTGACGGACAAGCTGAGAAGTTTGAACATTCAATACCAGTGGGGCCACCCCTTTGCCCTTATCTTCCAGTGGGAGTCCAAGCGCCGGATGGTGAGGTCCCTCCAGGAGGCGGCACAACTCCTCCGTCTCTCTCTGACGCCGCCGTCCAGCCCTTCGCGTCTTCCGCCCTCCGCTCGGGCCCCTGCCAAACCATCATGGTCTACTGTACGCCGCCGCCGGCATTCCCCGCATCCTGGAGAGCAGTCATCTTCGCAAGCCAAGAATGACATTATACAGCACATCCGATCCATGGAGGGGGACCGCTCTGCCACTAGCTCCCAGCCTTCTTCTCCTTGACTGACTAGAACCTAGCCCTCGCCGGCAGCAGAACACGCCGGCCTTGGAAAATATCCCATCGCCCAGCGGTGTCGGCGTCTAACCCCTTGCAGCTGACCCTACCCCAGCTCCCTATCTGCAGTGCTGACGGTGATGGACTGTCCACCCGGATGACACCTCCTACAGCTGGCGACCCACCCCCTCCCTGCTCCTGGGAGAGTGACTTCTCCGGGATCACTCGTGCCCCAGGGCCTCGACTGACCCACGACTGGAGCAGGACACTATGGCCCGGTTGGCCAACATTGGTTATATATATTTTGGATGTATATATCTTTTCTCTTTCCCCTTTCTTCTTCTTCCTTTTCTGCAACTTTCTCCTCGGCGGGCAGGGGTTCCCCTCACGACGATCTTCCCCCTTCGACTGGAACGCTGCTTATCTGCCCCCCTTCCTTGGTGCCCCACCCTGCTCCCTACAATGGCGTGATGGACTACTTCAGGCTTTGACAAATCCCCCCTTCCCTTGCTATTGTCCTGTCTTGCCTCTCCCTGGGGCGCATTGGCCTGACCGCATTTCCCATTGGACATGACCGCTATCCCATGCCTGAAAATCCTCTCCCTCAATGTTAAGGGCCTTAACTCTCCCAATAAGCGGCACCAGATATGGCGCTATCTCCTGCAGCAGCAACCTGATATAATCCTCCTACAGGAGACCCACCTGATGAAAGTGGATGTCCCTCGCATGGCTCATCCCTGGTACCCTCTTCAATTCTGGGCTTTGGCCTCTTCCAAAACAGCTGGTGTGGCAATACTCTGTGGCTCTGGTATCCGGCGGGGGACTTCTAAAATCTTCCGCGGCTCCGATGGCCGCTTTATCAAAGTTGGGGTCATGGTCGGACATCGGTCCCTTACTCTATGCAGTATATATGCGCCTAATCAGGCACAGGACCCTTACCTTCGAGCCCTCCTGAGGGAACATGTGCCACAAGCGGACCCTTCTCTAATCCTGGGGGGCAACTTCAATCTTGTTTGGGATCCTGCCCTCGATCGCAGCGATGGCTCTTTTCATGGGCAGGGGCTATGTCCTCTGCCTTAAAGAGACAACTGGCGGACCTCACTCTACTTGACTCCTGGCGGTACCACTCCCCCGATGCTCGCGACTACTCATACTACTCGCATGCACACCGTTCATACTCACGTATTGACCACATCCTCATTTCGCATGCCCTCATAGGGGAAACGGTATCTGCCTCTATGTCCGACATCTCGGTCTCCAACCACGCTCACGTGGAACTTCTTTCGCGCCATAGTTCTACATATGCCCCCCACCCACGTCGTTGGCGCCTCCCTCCACATGTTCTCCGGGACCCTGTGGACGTGGCGGAATTACGAACGGCCATCGACTCATACTTCGAACTTAATGATATCCCTGAAACCCCTTCTCGGTTGTGTGGGACGCCTTCAAAGCTACTATCCGCGGCCATATCACATCCATCGCGATTGCACGAGCACGGGAAGCACGCCTCTTCGAAGCTAATCTTTCCAGGGACTTAAAGGCCCTTGAAAAGCTCGACCAGGAGCACCCTTCACTTGCCCACAATCGGAGCTTGGCTACTCTTTGTGGTCAACTGCGGGCTCATCGAACCAATAAAGCCGAGAGCGCTCTGTTGGCACTGAAGCAGCGCTACTATGAGGGGGGCGACAAGGTGGGCATGGTCCTGGCTCGGCGTCTGCGGACACATGCAGCTAAGGCCCACATAGCTAATATTCAACTTGGGGACGGCACACGTGCGACTACAGAAACGTCTAAATGCAAAGCTTTTCATGCATATTACTCCTCCCTTTATGCCCAAGCCTCGCCCTCCCCTGACCAGATACGGACTCTGCTGGACGCTTGCCCCTGGACCCCTCTCAGTCAATATCATGCCCAGCAACTGGAAGACCCAATTACACGCGAGGAGCTTGCTGGAGCCCTGAAGGACCTCCCCATCGAAAAGTCCCCGGGGCCGGACGGCCTCCCCCTTTCTTTTTACTGCATGTTCCTTCCGCAGCTTCGGACTCACCTCGTCCGCCTTTTTAACTCCTTTGCCACTGACGCTGGTCCATCCCAGTCTATGGGAATGGCGGAAATTGCCCTCATCCCTAAACCAGGTAAGGATCCCACACTCTGCTCATCCTTCCGTCCCATAGAACTGCTAAACACAGACTTGAAAATCTATACTAAAATATTAGCTAAACGGCTTGATCCACATTTACCCAGCCTTATCGACCCGGACCAGGTCGGTTTCATCCGCCACCGCCAGGGCGCGGATAATGTGCGTTGAATCGCGCACCTAGTGAGTAAGGCCCACCATTGGAACATTCCGGCATGCCTTCTGTCGCTTGACGCGGAGAAGGCGTTCGATCGTGTGGACAGGACCTTTCTTCGGGCAGTTCTACATAAAATTGGGCTGGGACTGTTAATGATAGCTCGGATAATGGCCCCCTACTCTTCCCCAATGGCCCAGGTACGGGTCAATGGTAATCTCTCTAATCCTATCTCGATACGCAGAGGCACCCGGCAGGGGTGTCCTCTATCGCCCCTCCTGTTCGCTCTCGTAGTGGAACCCCTTGCCATCCTGATTCGCCAAGCCCCCGACATTCACGGCATCTCCCTCGGTGGCCAGCAACACAAAGTGGCCCTCTTCGCAGATGACCTCCTCCTCACACTTGCACAGCCTCGCACCTCCCTCCCGGCCCTCTTGGCCCTCCTCCGATCCTTTGAGTTGGCCTCTGGTCTTAAAATTAACCATGAGAAATCCTGGGCTCTTAATCTTACGATTCCTCAAGGCGAGATCCCAGGGCTGCAGTCTCTAGTCCCTATCAATGGGCCTCCCACTCTATCCGTTACCTTGGTCTCCAGCTAACTCCTACTCTCGCCTCTTGGTCCCAGATCAACTGGCAGGACTGTCGGAAGTCGGTTCTCGGGGACCTACGAACCTGGAAACCTCTTACTCTTTCCTGGTTGGGGCGGCTCCATGCGATCAAAATGTCGGTACTCCCTAAAATTCTATATCTCTTTCCGTCCCTTCCAACTCCCATTCCACATCATCAGTTCAGTAGCCTTCAACGCGAAATTAACAAGTTCATCTGGGGGGAGGGGGGACGTAAGCCGCGTTTCTCCAACAAGATCCTCCTGTCACCTCGTGATAGAGGCGGGCTAGCCTGTCCCAACCTCTTGGAGTACTACTGTGCCTCTCACCTTCGCTTTATATCGGAGTGGATGGCGTGGCAGAGTGAAAAGGTGTGGTTCCATATGGACAGGGCGGTGACAGGGAGATCCATTTGGGACGCAGTGCCTACATGGCCCTTCCCACCAGGACGGTACTCGACATATGGGATAAAGTCGCCATCCCTAAGGGCCTCACCACTTTCCCATCCCCCTTCACCCCTGTCGCTGGGAACCTCTGCTTCCCGCCGGCAGCGCGACCTCAGGCGTTCTCCGACTGGCTCGACGGTGGATGTCGGACTATTAGGGACCTCTTCCTGGGTGATGCCTTTAAAACCTTCGATCAGTGTAAGGCAGACTTCCAACTCTCGGAGGGGGCTCGGCTGCAATATATTCAATTGCAACATTGGATTCACGCCTCCTCCCTGGCGCCGGCGGCCACTCGACCACTCACGCCTTTCGAGCGCCTAGTGCTCTCATTTGACGACTCTAAAGGGCTCATATCCCGCACCTATCACGTACTACAACACCCTCCACTCACTACTACCCATCCCTACCAGCGTAGATGGCAATCGGACATCTCCTCGGATGTAGCCTCCGCTCAGTGGAATCGCCTTTGGCAAGATATCCCGAAGGTCTACCGCTGTATTTCACAGCGGGAAACCGCCTACAAGACCATGACTCAATGGTACTATACGCCTACCAGATTGCACAAGATGTTCCCCGCGACGTCCCCTCTTTGCTGGAGGTGTTCGGGGGCCCCGGGCGACTTTCTTCATATATGGTGGTCCTGTCCCTCCTTGACCTCATATTGGAAGGAGATCCTTAGCCACATAAAAGAGGTGCTTGGCCTTCCGCTGCCTGCTACTCCAGCCACAGCTATCCTAGGCCTTAAACCTGATAACAAGATTGGCACATCTCTCTTCACATGCTAGGTGCTGCTAAACAACTCATTGCCCTGTACTGGAAAAAGCCGGAGACTCCCCCGATCAGTGTGTGGTTCACACGCCTATGGCACACTATGTCCATGGAATTGCTCACTGCTCGTCTACAGTCTCGTGACTCCCACTTCACCAAACTGTGGCAACCACTTGTCGCCCATCTCTGCAAAATGGAACATGCCCGCTTCCAACCCCCGAAACTCCAGGCCCTACGACTCTTTGACGATGCAGTATACCCCCCAGATAGAGAGTAGACCCCCTCACATTCCGCTTGCTCTCCCCTGTGGCCTAGTGCATCCCTATCTCTCCCCCCTCGCCCACCTCTCCTTTCTGTTTCTCCCTCTTTTTCTTCTCTTCTTCATCCTATCTCTTTTTGGTTTGTTACTTGGTTTTTTCTTTTCATATTTGTGACAAGCATTTGCAATTGCTCTCTGCCGCTGCCGGCCCGTTTTGGGTTGTAGGCGACTTGCTGTGTAACCCACTTGTCATAATGTTTGGTTGAGCTTACCATTGCTGCTCATTGTCTATTCTACGCGGCCGGCCCTTTACATAGGGTTGTAGGCGATACGCTGTGTTCACGAGCAGCCCCTTTCTGTTCGTTTGCGGAAAAATAAATAGTTGGAAATGAAAAAATATATTCAAAGCGTAACACTGTCACAAATATCTGTAAATCAAGCTCTATATCAAGTTCTTTGTGGTTATCAAAATACACCTCATGGATCAACGGGAAAAAGCCCCTCAGAATTACTGTTTGGACCTGCAGATCCTCCAAGAGAACATAACAAAATTGCAAGAAAATATAGAAAAATGAAAGAAAGGATGAAATATTATGCAGATCAAAAAAGACATATTTGAGAACAAAGCTATCAAAAAGGTGATCTAGTTTTGGTAAAACAAATCAAAGTAGATTTCATCCGTCACCATAAGGGATAACAAAAGTATGAGGTACAACGGTTACTGCAGAGGTTGAGAGTAGAGTAATAACTAGAAATAACATTTATTTAAACAAAATTGCAACTCAAGCCAAAGAAAAAGAGACACAACAAATGCAGAATCAACAAGATGTTGTTTCTTAGGGAGAAAAGGAACTTAATGCACAAAATGCTTCTGCTTTACTAAGAAGAACAACAAGGTTACTAAAAAAACACAAAGACTAATTGAACAGTGCTGCCGTATTTGTTTATTTATCTATTTATTCAGTCTCTTGTTTTATTCTTCTCTACTTGTTAGTCAAAAAAATGGGGGAGAGGTGTAGCAATGTGAAGTGAAGCAATGTACTTATAGAATGTGAATGATGTCATAGTAAACATAACATTGAAGGTGAAATGTTGGTTTTCAAGGCATGACAAGTTGCCGCTGTCTCAGGACGGGTCTATGTATGCTGATATAATAAATATATATATTTCAACCACGACGTCTGCCTGTGTAGAAGCATTGTAAGTTTTTTAACTGAAGATGCTGACATGGGCACTGGCCTCTATCAGTCATACCTGAAACTGGTTTTCCAACAGAAAGTGCCACTTGAATCACAAGTACATGCATTTTTTCATCATTTAATTTCAGGGAGATGACTTCCATGCACTAATAAATAGCAGTGGATCATGCTTACAAGGACGGTCAGTGCTTCACAAACTAGGATGCTTGTTTCTGGTCCAGGGAGGACCTGGCTTGGCAGTTCGGGCTGAACTGTTCCCACAAGGAACAGGGTCAAGACTGATGTGCATATGGCTGGGTCCAAACTGGGGTGGTGTGGTGAGCAAAAGAATGATGGATTTAACCCAGGTCCTTGTGACTGGGGGTGAATGTTTGCATTGTCCAGCATTCCGTCCATCATCTTTTTTTTTCCACAAACTACATAGGCCAGTTTACATTTCTCCTGATTCCTGACCACTGGTAGAGGCAGGACACATCTTGCATTGGTTTACATAAGGTGCTAAATTTCCCCGCTGCGTGGCCATCAGAGCCCGGAAGTGTCTGGGCCACCTCCCTTTCATCCTCATTTGAAATATTCTGCGCTTTTATTATGGGTGAACATAAGTCTACTGGTAATCTATGTGCTCCTTTGAAAAGGACAACAATCAATAGTTTGAGATGGCAGAAAGAAGACTTTGACAGGACAGCAGTGTCTTTACAACTCAGTCTTTGCCCACTCTGTCTAATTCTGTGCTTGCTGTTAATGGGTGCAACTAATAAGTCCTATTCACTGCCTGACTCTATAACTACTGCAATTTCTTAGCCCTTATAACCTGTGGTTAACTGCAAAAAAAGGCAGCTTGTTTGCCTGAATTTGAGGATAAATGTGTGAATACCGCTGCAGACTCATTCAAGCCTTCCATTCCAGAAGCATTTTCTTTGGACTAACTTTGTTTGAGGCTTTACTCCATGCTTAAAGAGAACCTACAGTCTTTCTTTGACAGATTGGAGCATATTGAACTTAAATTGAATCAGGGTGTGAAGGGTTGGACTGTATCAGTTGAACCCCCTTTCAGCATGAGACTGCCTTTGTCCATTGTTTCGTATCCCCCGATGCCTGTTGTTTGTGCATGTTCAACTCACTCACCTAATGCATTAATTTTTGATGCTACTGTTTCCGTTTTAATTGATTCTGCTGCTGGTGTGACTAAGCAGAATGATAAAAATAATTGCAGAGAACCTCATAAGAACTACATTGTACATCAACAGGGCATATTCCATAGTAAGCTACCAACTCTGAGCCTACCGCCCGAAGCCTGTCCTTATGTATTAACTATGGCTAGTGTCCCCAAGCTGAATGCTGATGCTGATAAAGATAGGGATCAACCCAAGCATAAAGTAATTCATTGTCTTTCTAGGAATTTGAATTTTAATGTTTATGATTCTAATCAAATTTTGTTAGTAAGAAGGAATTCATGGGTGGCTCCATTTCCAAGATTGCAAGGTCATGTATTTTATAAAGGAGAACATTGACCCCAATGTGCTTTCCCAGTACAAATATTTTGATTTGAATAGCAGCCGCATTGCGGCTCTACCTTTGGGTTTTTCACAGGCCCCCAATCAGCGAACCCATATGAATACCATGTGTAAGTACAGGGTTTTGCTCCCTATGAGAAGATGCTATCGCTACCTAATACAGATTTCTCCCTTTACAAAATGTAAATGAATTGGACTGACTTGAGTCCCTGATGTTATGTGAATCATCTGTGATTAACAGCGTAACAACGTTTGCTAGTGGGGTCTCAACTGTGTTTTTAGACCTATCGAAGCCCCACCCCACCCTTAGTATAATCAGTTGGAGCATTGCGGGTCTTAAGATTAATCTAAGTGAGTGGTTATCTTTTAATCAATTTTCACATGTGGGAACATAATCCTTTTGGCCCAGATCATCCCCATTTTTTGGCTGATACTGGTGGTAACTGACTCTGACTATGATATGGGCTCTGGTACCAGGCCCAGGGCTAGTGCTCTGATTAAAAGATATATGGTAATTTGGTGTAAATACAGTTGGTACTGACAACCTACCTGTAAGTCCCTGGTATATGGTAGGGCATGTATATTTAGTGGTGCAGCAGATTTAATGCACTTAAGTGTGCACTGCTGTGTTGCCTGCTGTCATTTTAAAAGTCAGCCCTGCTTTCCAAGCTGCTTCTAAATTGAAGTTATATGCACATTCGACTTTGGATTTAAAGGTACTTCCAAAGTATTAAACTACCTTAGTTTTACATATGTCACCCCTAAGGTCTACCCAAGGTGCCCCCAGGGGAAGGTGCCATGTAAAAGTAAGCAGGGACATTTTAAAACATGTTTTATATGCCCTGGTGAGGGACAAAACTACCAACTTCGTTTTTCCCCATTGTGGCATTTAGGCTCCCTAAGCTAAAATGGAAATACTGTAATAAAGTGTAACTATTGACAGGAGTGAGCTAAAATAATGTTTCAAGGACTTAAAAGATTAGCAATGATGAATCCAACCACATGTCACTGGTGAATTTATCATAACTAATACAGAAAATAAGTTATGTTAAATGGCAGCCACAGGATTAGAATTTGCAGAAGGCCTGGAAGGTGAGTGTTAAGGGAAATGAGCCGCACCAGTAGGTAGGCTTAGCCAGATCTTAACCCCAAGGAGAAAGTTTCTCCATTTGAATTTTAAAGAATACTGCTTTGTGGAACAAAGAATATACCACACTTTGGAGGAAGGTGTTATACTTCTGGGTGGTACCGTGTACCCTATTGGACAGGGGTACCCCCTGCTTGTCACCCCCAGAACACTGGATAAATATGAGAGAGCAGCATAGCATCTCAGATCCTTGCCTGGAATTTTCAACAGAAGATGGAGTGCCATGCTGAACCACAGGTTTGCACCCAAGAGGACTGCTCTCAAAAGGACTGCTTGTGCTGCACACCTTGGTTTTACCCAAAGAGGACTTTGCCTGGCTTCAAAAGGATTAAGGAAAGGACTCCCTGAAAGCAACAGGTACGAAAGAGCTCCAAGAGATCCTCTGCCCGAAACTACAAGAAGAAGCAGGACTGCCCAGCTGGAGGCCTGGCCTGCACCAAGAGGACGGCACTCTGAATAACTGCACCTGCTGCACACTAAGGAACAACAGCCCTAAGGACTGTCTTGCCACAAAAAGAGAGGGAGTGGACTTCCTGAAAGCAATAGGTTAAAAGAGCTCCACCTGCCTCATCTCCAGCAAGAAGAACCCAGCTGATCACCTTTAGCTGGACTTTAAAGGATTTGGCCAGGTGCATTGTTGGAACTGTAGTCCCAACTTCCAAGGAGCAACCCAGAGACTCTGGAACCTAGGATTTTGTTTGTGAACACTTTCAAACCTCAAAAGGAACTTCAGGAAGCACCTCCTGAAGTTTGGAGAACATTTACGAAAAAGCTCTATAAGTAGATTGACTCGTCGGCTAGAGTCAAGCCGCCGACATTGAACCATGACTCAGCCCGGATTTCAGATTCATCCTGCTGAAAGCTTCCGAGCTCAAGACCTCCCGGATTTAACTTAGGCCTCGGGCAAATCCAGGCCGCCATTGTCGAGCCAAATCCCGGCCTGACAAAGTGACCCGCTTGACGATGAGAGAAAAGGCTCCAAAAAAACGACTAAGGGGTCGATTACGATGTCGGGCGGAAAGCCTCCTCCCGACAGTCGGAAACTCCTCGACTGCATTGGAGCCCTTCCAACCCACTCAGTCGGTCTCTATTCCGACGGCCCGATTACGATGTTCGTGGTCAGAACCTAAACCGCGTGGTCATTCCGAATCGGTTCCGAGTGACTCTCAGAGTATCCGTGTCGGTCGGAACCGCATCGTACACCTCTATGTACAGTGTTTTCCGCCCCCGGCATTACGATGTCAGTTCAATAAACTTTATTCGGTCGTCAGACCATAAAAGTAAAAAAGTGCATATTCACAGCCCAATAAAAATCTTAATATTTGAAAAACCTTCATAAGACATGAATACACAACAAATTGTCTTTAAAAACATAGGGCACGATTCACAGAACTAACTTACGACAAAATCCTAAACTTACTACCATTTTGGTATTCACAGAATGAACTTACTCATTTTGATATTCACAGAATAAACTTACTCATTTTGGTATTCACAGAAGACACTTACACATTTTGTGTAACTTACACATTTTGTGTAACTTACACATTTTGTGTAACTTACTCATTGGGCCCGATTCACAGAACTAACTTACGACAAAATCCTAAACTTACTACCATTTTGGTATTCACAGAATGAACTTACTCATTTTGGTATTCACAGAATGAACTTACCCATTTTGGTATTCACAGAATGAACTTACTCATTTTGGTATTCACAGAATGAACTTACTCATTTTGGTATTCACAGAATGAACTTACTCATTTTGGTATTCACAGAATGAACTTACTACCATTTTGGTATTCACAGAATTAATTTACTACCATTTTGGTATTCACAGAATGAACTTACTCATTTTGGTATTCACAGAAGGCACTTACTCATCAATGAGTAAGTGCCTTCTGTGAATACCAAAATGTGTAAGTTACACAAAATGAGTAAGTTACACAAAATGTGTAAGTTACACAAAATGTGTAAGTTCATTCTGTGAATACCAAAATGAGTAAGTTCATTCTGTGAATACCAAAATGGTAGTAAGTTTAGGATTTTGTCGTAAGTTAGTTCTGTGAATCGGGCCCATTTTGTGTAACTTACACATTTTGTGTAACTTACACATTTTGTGTAACTTACACATTTTTATATTTTGTTGGTGTCCTTATTGCTAGTGGTGGATACTTACCCCTACTAATCATCCTCATTTCAACATCACAACATTATTTTACTACCAGAAACTCTGGACATTACGATTCCAATTTGTAATGGCTGTGATTGTCACTCCATCCCTGCTGTTAACTCTTGTTCAAGTAGTGCTAAGGATGGTCTTTCCATCAGGTTTAAGTTAGCTTAAAATGTTACTATTACTTTTGTTTTTATTTACTCAATTTTTTTTAATGATGATTTTGCCTGTTCTCACATTAGCAACTTTCGGATTAACATTGTTGATGATTTGATCAACACCATTCTGTCAGAATTTGGGAGGTCTAATTTGGTTCTCTGTGGTGACTTCAAGCCAAACTTACAGTTGAAACTTTAGTCAGTTGAGTCCCCGCTATATAGATGGTTTGGTAGTTGAACCATCTGATTTCAGAAGCCAGAAACTTGGTAATAATGTCTGGTCAACATTCACAAGTATGATGATAGTAACAGTGATATTGTACCTACTTACTTTGGTCCTGGGTGACATTTGGTAATAGATTATATTTATGACACACTTCTTCAGCTATTTAGTAACATGTGACATGATGGATAAGCATTTTGGGTATCACAAAATCCCCTAACTGCTGTGCTTTTGCTCCCTACAAAATGTGCGCTGCCATCAAATGTATGCTGTTCTCAGAGTGATAATAACCAATATGCATCCTCTAACCATGGCCTTAGTTTTGGAACTTACCCTTTCCTAGTGATTTTTAAACAATGTTAGTGACAACTTAATTGTAGCTGCTTTTGCAGTTCTGTGTAAACTGATTAAGTATTCCTTACTCAAACCTATGCATAAACCAACACACCTTTTGCATTGGTGGTTCAATGTTGCTTGCTCCTCTACAAATGGGCGCTTGCAGGAAGCTGTAAAATAAAAAATAAAAAACAAGAGAAAGATAGGGAATTGTTGCCTGTCGGTCACTGTATAAACCTTCTGTAAAAACAGAAAAAATAAAATAAAAACGTTTAAATGGGAGCAATTAATGACTGCTTGTAAGTCGCAGAACCCAAAAGCTTTTTGGCATTCTGTCAAAAGCAGAGTGAGTGATATTGCTTTCTAGCAAAAACATATCATTGGTACTGAATGCATGTATGCTGGTGGTGTATGTATATAGTCAGGCAGTCATCCTAGGGTCCCATCAGGGGCCATTTGAAGGGCTGAAACATGTTGACCTGTTGGATGTAGGATCAATAACCTCTCCTGCACATCCATTCTGCATTTAACCATCTCATTGCCATCCCATTATTAAGGAGTAAAATTCCTAGGGTAGGTAAGCAAGATTTTTACTTCCTTTCTTTTTCGATCTTCTTCCTCACTTCCCTGCAAAGTACCCTTGATTCATTCTGGGGCCCACCAACCATTAGAGGATTGTTTGGCAAGTGGAGGATATCCAATGATGAAGCATGACACTCAGGGGTGTGTGTGAAGTCATCCCATATATTTTCTTAAAGATGTCAGGATTCTGAGTTTTGATATTAGGGCACATCTGGAATCTCAACAATGGGGTATTTACGCACATAGAGGACACAGAGGCTTCCCTTTAGCCACCTCTCATGTCACATTTACCATATGTGATTGTGTCACCCTAATGTATATACATTTTTAACAAAATTAGTTAAACACAGATGCCTAGTTGATCATCATCTTCAGTAATTGTCCCAGTCATTAAGAAGGGTGTTAGGTTACAACTATGTTGCTACAGACCATTTTCACTTATTGATTCCGTAGTGAAGGGTCTCAGAAAAATAGTTTTGAAAAGTACCAGTCTGGGCAAATGAGAATGACATATTAAGCTCCTATCAATATGGGTTCTGTAAGGGTCTAGGTGCGATGGAGCCATGCCCTAATCTTCACCTGATTTTAGGTAAATACACAATAGCTAGGCATTGCCCATGTTCCTGGCCTTCATGGATCTTTCCTGTGCATTCGACCAGGTTAGCCAGTGGAAATTTTGGCAAGTTTTATTAGAGATGGGACTAGACGTTACTTTGATAAATATCTTCGCAGAACTACACTCTAATCTGCCTGCTGGGGTCTGATTTGGCTCCAACAGGGAGTGTGCAGCCCCCATCAGACTTGAACACGGTGTCCGTCAAGGCTGCGGCCTCACCCCTACTTTATTTATTTTGTATATAAATAACGTCAATAATTATTTGACTAACTGTGGCTTAGACATACCTCAAGTTAATACTAATTTTGTTTCAGCCTTATTATATGTGGACAATGCCGTTTTGTTGGTCCACACCCTAAAGAGATTGAAACTGTTGGACAAAGCATTCACAAATTGTTATAATTGATCTAGATTTTGAAACTTATTTTAATAAGTCTCAATTAATGACTTGCACTCCCTCTAGTTCCAGCATGCTGCAATTTTCCATTATTGGTAAAAACATTAATGAAGGTTTCACATTCTACCTACCTTGGGTTTTGATTTGATTCATCTGGCTCATAGAGCCATAACATATCAATTAGATGACTGAAACTAAGCCAGTCCGAGGGTGTTTTGTTCAATCTATCACCGTCGACTGGATGCAAGCCCATGGCCCCAATCCAAGAAATTATAAAAGACAATGGGGGATATTATCAACAAACCGCGATAATTATCGCTAGGCGCAATAAGCGTCCTTTTTTTTATCGCCGTCGAAACCCGGATCTTATCGCCGTGGTAGCGACGTATTAACAACGCGCCGCTACCCAGCGATAGCTTCCATTCCCGGCGCTAATGGACGGCGATATATCAAGCGCGACGGCGATAAAATAATTCACGGTAACCACAGAAAAGTCGCGATGGGCTTATTAGCTCTGAAATCGGCCGGGAAATTGGCAGCAGGCCTGCATGTCACACGATTCAAGCGCCAAAATGCACTATAAAAGGCCTACAAGCAGGAAAAAAAAAAAAACACAAAATGGAGAATACAACAGATCCCAGAAGAGACATGGAGGAAGCTGGGACAAGTGCTGAGCCTACAAACAACCCCCCAGCTAGCCAGGAGGACCAGACAGAGACCCAGGATAAGGCCAAGAGGAAGAGGAACCCCAGGTTCAGTCACCAGGAAAATCAGGTCCTGTGTGGCTGAACATCAACAGGAGCTATTTGTCAAAGGCACAGTGCCATTGTCAAGAAAAAAAGAAATATGGGAGGACATTACGGACTGAATGCTGTTGGAGAGAGGAAGAGGAGGACAGTGGACAAGGTCAGGAAGCGCTGGAACGACAGTAAGAAAAATACCAAGGAAAAAATAGCAGCCAACCGGAAGGCAGCAAATGCGACTGGAGGTGGGAGTCCAGTGCCCCTGCTGGAGCTGGATGAGACGGAGAAAATGGTGGCCCAAGTCATCACTGATGAAACGGTAGTCGGAGTGCCGGGTCAGGATACTGCTGAATGTGAGCAGACACAACCACAGGGTGAGTACCAACCATGGAGTGGGTGGATGGGGGTGGATGTGCACAATGGCACTCATGCACAATAAATTGCATTGCAGACCCACAATCACTGTGGATCAGGTCCCAGATAGCCCTGTGCATGGTGGCATGGACACATATCACCTGACTCAACCAAAACATTGCAAGACACATATTCCCGGGCACACAGACTTTGAAATGTGTACCGGAAAGTCAGCCAAACACAGTCCAGGTACAACATCAGACGACAAAATAAGGGCAACATCAATTAGCAAAGTGCCACATCACCTAGAGATACGGAGGGCTGGCAAAATGCACACCTTGCATCATCAGAACCCATATCCAATTCATCAGCACAAGGCAGCATCTCCCAGACGCCCAAATGAGCATGCAGTGTGAATGTGACAGATCACGTGCACCAGTAAGCATGCCAACAACAAGCTCAGCACACCTGCAACATTGCGCATGTGTCTGACTTGTGTGCAAGGTCGTGCATGGCCATCAAGGGTGACATTGATAGCCATACACAACCTTGCACACAAGCCAAACACATGCGCAAAGTTGCAGGTGTGCTGAGCTTGTTGTTGGCATGCTTACTCGTGCACGTGATCTGTCACATTCACAATGCATGCTCATTTGGGCATCTGGGAGATGCGGCCTTGTGCTGATGAATTGGATATGCATGGTGATGAGGCAAGGGGGACATCGTGACAACCTCATGCATCGCCAAGCAATATGCCCCCTTGACCGTTCATGCAATGCAGTTCTGCGTACAGCAAGTGAGAAAGCATCTAGTGAGTCTGCATACCGGCAACACATGCAATGTCACAAAAAAGTGAGCATGTAGGCCGATGGCTAAAATAGTCATATGACTAAATGCACACACATAGTGAATACATAGTGACTGCAGCAGGGAGGTCTAAGGCAGTCACGTGTCTATACAAGCGCATGACCCTTGAGAAGCTACCCCCTTTGGACATACTTAAGTACAAATGGGAGGTTGACGTAGGGAGAGAGATTCCGGAAAGGGCTTGGGCTGAGATAGTGGAGCGTGCGTGGAAGAGCACCAGGAATGCCCGCTTTCAATTGCTCCATTTCAATGTTTTACATCGTGCTTACCTCACACCGGCAAAAATCAAAACATATCTTAACACTGACTCAGATGAATGCCCGAGGTGTCGGGGTGAAGGGGCAGACTTCCCTCAAATGCATTGGAAGTGCCCGCTCCTGGCTACTTACTGGAATGACGTACTTGCACTATTGAAGGTAGTGACGGATAGGGAATTAGATATGGCATTGGGGACTTGTATACTGCATTGGTTTCCCCACACAGCTAAAACTAAAATCACCACCAAGTTTATAGATATGGGACTGGTGGTTGCCAAGAGAGAAATCACGAAGCACCGGAAGGTGAGTGGTCCCCCGAACTTAGCTCGCCGGAAGAGAGAGTTTATCAAATGGGCAGACTGTGATGGAATGGTTCGGCTACAATTGGCAAAGAGGACGGGAGTGATAGAGCACTCAAGGCAGCTAGAGCGTGGGGACACTTGGTGGGACCATTAAAAGAACCAGATGCTGAAAGTGATGATGACGCTAACCCGGGAGAGCTGGTGACAGGGTAGGCCCCCTACAGCGCATAGAAGTAGCCAGGCTCCCCCATTAGCGATATGCAAGATACGTGAATCCAAAGCGGCAGCCTGCACAAAGTTCTATTGTTTACCTTTTGGAGATCACCAATCACGCATTACTAGTGGTTATCGATGAGTGCAGAGTAATGGGGGATGTGACATGCCTGGAGGGAGGGGAGAGGGG
Source organism: Calotriton arnoldi (assembly GCA_963921515.1). Lineage (NCBI taxonomy): Eukaryota > Metazoa > Chordata > Amphibia > Caudata > Salamandridae > Calotriton > Calotriton arnoldi. Next base: position 467,034 of record CAWUFW010000522.1, read on the forward strand.
AATTTAGGGTATGGATAGATTTAGTAGGAATAGTCAAGTTTCTTAATCTGGGACCCATAGAGTATTGGACATAGCTCCCTTTGTTACATGAATCATATTTTTCAAGGACATTGCGGAAACGTGCCTTAAGGTTGAGCTGAGATCCTCTGTTCGTACGATTGTATATTACGATGAGTGGATGGGGACTAGGTTTTTGATTTGGGAGATGTCAATGCCCTGCTTCATAAAACTTAATAAATTTTTCTTTTTTTAATAAAAATAAAAAAAAGGACTAAATGCACACATGCTGCAGGCTTTACTCATGGGCCAATGGTATGCAATGAACAGGGGGGCAATACCTGCAACACCACGGTACGTGAACAATGCATATCAGCAATGTGTCTCACAAAGCTGTACTGCCTTACTTGTTGTTGTGACAAACTCACACAACAACAATGTCCCCGTAAAGAAGTATGCCAAACAAAGTATGACAACAAGCAAGGAGAGCAAATTAGCCACTAACAATTAAAAAGCCCCAAATGGCACACTCAATCATTCCACCTCTGTCATCATTTGAGTTGGCCATCACACGATCATGTGCATGTAAACACATCTGTTTGGTAAGTCAACTGTGTCAGTGAACAAACATCCAGTCCTGTCAAATCATCACACACACGCAAAGCCAGGACTTGAATATCTGGAACCAGAACAGCATGTATCATCCATGTCAGCAGCTGCGTGGCACATACACAAATACACATCACCATGCCATTTGCATCTGTTGTGAGGGTGGCACTGACAAGGCCTGAGCAACATAAACACGCATCTGTAAATCAACACACCAAAATCCTGTAACACACACCAGTAGTGTCCCATTTAGGGCGTGCTGCCGGGCGGTGACGTGGGGCAGGGGAGGGGCAGGGTGGGGTGTAGTAAACACTGGAATACGGATGAATGCAGGTAAGTATACATTCAAATCATTAAAACGGATTCATTTGCGCGCATTGCATTGCCAAATGCGATGCATGGCGCCCAATGACATCCCTTTTATTGTTTTAAATGTCTACTTACATGCATTTGTCCGTATTCCGGTGTTTACCACCCTCCCACCCTGCCCCTACCCCGCCCCACGTCCCTGCCTGGCAGCATGCCCTATACGGGACACTACTGCCACACACACACCACATGTGGGCTCAAAGTTGCGGGTAATGGGTGTTGACACCGTCTGACCAGACAGTAACAACTATTGCAATACATGCTGCACCACACTCAGAATGGGTAATCCAACAGAAGTGCAGTAAGCAATACATGCAAGATTAAACATGACTGACAGAATGCACACAAGACAAATCACAATAGCCAAAGCTACATAGATGCACATGTGTCCTACATAGTGCAGCCACGTTGAAAAAGCAAGTAGGCTCTCATTGCCAATGTGCCAAAAGGGTGCCCTCCTCACACATAACTAATCTCACACAAAACACATGCACATGTGCAGTACCCTGCAGAGCTACAGGTCTGTGAGCCACACTGACAAGGCAAGTGACAGGGCATGATGAATAGCATCCCTGCAGGACAAACATATTTACATGGTGCAGGACATCTCACTGATGTGGCGAAGTGTGGACCACCTCCTTAAAGGAGCAGGTCACACTCTGACACATCCTTCTGTACACACAACCCCTGATGTGACCCAGACATTTCATGACCTACTATGCACAAGTGTCACAACTCTGGCCAACACACATAGTCACCACAGCTTACAACATCTCTGCATTGTACATTCACAGAAGTCAAAGGGTCATTGCCTGAAAGGGATGAGGGGCAGTAAAACAAAAGCAGCAGGTGCCACAATCACACAATGCAGTGCACACACATACAAATCTGAGTACATCAACATTGACTACTAGGTGTTACGAACTGCATCACTCACACAACTGAACAGAGGACACAACAGGTAGCGCTTGTGTGTAGACACTGTCCAAAAATAATTTTCATATTGGTAAAATGTGAGATGACAATGTACAAGTACAAGCTCACATCCGTGATGCCCTTGAAATAATCACCATCCTGCTAAAAATAAGCATCTCATCCAAAACAGTCAGAATGTACAGTCTCCCGCAGTCTGTTTGTAAAGTAAACAAATGCATGCTCCTACATGTAACACACTGTTAAACTGTATCTCCCATACCAATTGCAGAGGGAGAGACAACACCTCCTGGACAGCCGAATGACCAACCCCTCACCGTTGACTTGGACGATTACACCACCATCAACCAGGAGGACTTCCTACAGATGCTGGACTCCCTTGACACACGATCTACAGGAGCAGGGCAACCCAGCAGCATTGCGCCAACCCCACCCCCTGCACAAACCATCCAGGAGCAGGCACCTTCCACCACAGCTGCCTCCCAGGACCTTGACGACCCATATCAGGCTTTTCACCGCCATGTGCTTGAGGTCCAGCGGGAGACGCGTGACCAGGTGCAGGTGGGGTTTGAGAGCCTGGCAGCCAAAATGGACGACATACGTGGGTGTCTGAGTCCCATCCGGGACCACATGCAGAGGATGACAGACATCCACATCCCGCTCAATGCTCTACAACGCTCCCTGGATGACATTGCTGTAGTCCTGACTCAGAAACTAGACCAACTGTCTCAGCAGGGTGGCTCCAGTAGTGTCAGCGCAGATTTGTCCAGACTTGCCCGGATAATGGAGAGCAGGGAGCGGAGGGAAGAACAACAGATGGCTGCCACGGCTGAACACCAGCGCAATGTAGCTGGGATCTACCAGGCCCTGCATCTGCTCGTCACCTCAGTGCTGCCCCAAGGTCTTGCGCCAAGAGTTGCTGCTGCTGGCGGCTCCACATCCTCAGCTCTGCCCCCTGATGTGTCCGTGCCTCACAGTGCTGCACCCACCATACCACCACCCACATGTGAGCCACATGACACATCAGAGGACGAAGATGAGGATGATTCCGCCATAATGGTAAGGAGAACACAGAGCAAACATTGACGCCAAAAGGCCTGTCTTACCTTGGTTCAGTTCTTACTATCATGCCACGGAACTACCTCCTCCATTGTCTTCCAATGTCCCCCAACACTCACCTTGGACCTACACATGGACTTCCACATCTGTTTTTTTCTTGACAATGACACTGCAAACTCCGCCTCTTCCCTTGGATCCGTCACTCCCAAAGGACTCTGTCTGCCCCTCTAACAGGCATCCATGCAATGTTGGGTTGAATGGGCAAGTACTGTTCCAGTCTTCCCCCTTGTACTGTAAATAAAATTATCCAATTCACACAGATGCGTGTTTACATGACCAAACAAGTATTGAACTCCGTAAATAATTCATGGACTATGAATCCACAAGAAGGTCCACCAAGGGAAATACAAGCAATGTACATGTGTTACCTGACACGGATAGGCAGTGAGATGAGCCTGTATGTGTAAAATTGCTGTGCCCTCCTTGATCAGATAACACAATCTAGCAATATACCAACTTTTACCCACGTACACTCACTGAAGTGTAGTTTACAATAGTGACTTTAGCCAAAGTGCAAAGCGTCAGTCAGCACCTACCTGTGCACAAACAATGCCTAACAAATTTGGAGCCCTCTCATGCTGTGCCCACTGTGAGCATATTGGCCAATGTGTCTACGGATGTCTGTTGAACTGCACTTAGCATATAATCTGATTCAGTGGCAACATTCCAAGGCTGTTTTCACAATGAGCCAATGCCAAAAGTAACAGCTGGGACGAGTGCCCATGACACTGTCGGTACAGGGAGCTATGCAACATGTCACCACTTGTGTGCAGCAGAACAGTGTTCCTGCAACAAAACGTCAACTGTGACCAAAGCATAACTTAACTAATCATGGCAGTCACAAAAGGAAGATAGTAGAAGTTAAGTCAGTATACCTAACAGTGCAACTCCTAAATAACATTTGTGAATAACCTCAATTGTAATGTCATAACTCATTGTCACCTAACTCATGTGATTCACAAACACTGTTGTGCCATGTGACGTTAACAATGGACACACAAATGACCTACATCATGCATGGCATGGAGATTGAGCTGCCAAGCACAGGGACATGTAAGGCAAAGCAAGCTGATACCCTGGCACCACACATCAAGTGTGCCAAGGTCTGTGCAATGTAGATGGACTCAGAGCCCGGAGCATCTGATATGCATGTGTTAGACGCTATATGTGTTACTCGGTGCATACATCCATATCCATGATGGATAACTGTAGCAACTTCTATGTACTCACAATGCACTGTCCCTACGTTGTGTTGTAAATTTGCAACAATGTGCAGTACAACCCTGTGCGTCACACTTAAGATGTAGAACGCCACAAAAAATGTCCCTAAACTAAGCCGTAAACCATACTTGACAATCTGTCAGCCATGCAAGTTCACTGTGCTCACATCTATGGTATCCTGACACAATCCATCCTGCTAAGTAACAGGTCATGACCATAGTTACACATTCAAGGATTTGGCCAGTGACGGTATGAGTTGCATACAATGGAACAAGCCCCACTCCCCCACACCATCCCTGATGTAAGTGCAAACAGAAAAAATTAAATAACATTATTTATTGAACAATATAAAATATGTAAATTCCCTACACTACCACTAATAACTAATACTAACACTAAGGGGCCGATTCCGATCTCGGCCGGTAGGGCTCCGAATCGGATTTGGCTTAACCGGATCCGATTCGGAGCCCTATTTCCCGACCGATTCGTACGCGCGTCCGGGCGAGCGAGTACGATGCGAATTCGCCGACCGACTCGTCCGGGCATCCCGACCGCTCCGACCGACTCGTTCCCGGGTCGAACCGCACAGACCGACTCGCACGGACACGACTCGCACCGCGCAATGGAGACGTTCCCCGGCCGGGTAAGTACGATGCGCGCCGCGAGCAGTCCGACCGAGCCGCGCACTCCGGCTCGAAAGAGCTGTCGGAGCCGTACTTTAGGGGTCCGTGTCGGACCCCCCTGTACGCGTAGCCGCGCGAGTCGCACACAGGGGGGACCCATGGGTCCCCCCTACCTGTGCGTGTACGGCGCGAATCGCTTCGCCGCGTACACGCTGTAGGGGGCGCACTTGTCCGCCTCGCACCCATTGAGTGAATGGGAGCCCGCGTACGCGTTGTACGACAGGCTCCCATTGACTTCAATGGGAGTCCGACCGACTCGAGTCCGATGGCATACGTGCGCATCGTACTCGTTCGGTCGGACTGCACGGGTCCGATTCGGTCGGAAATCTCTCCGGGTCCGGCTCGGTCGGGGAGATTTCCGGCCCGAATCGGAATCGGCCCCTAAATCTAAACTAACTATTAATATTTTACTTAACTTAACTCTATACCCTAACTATTCCTAAACATGCTAAAACATTTATGACGTCAACCCCCCACCAAAGGAAAATGAAACTTATACCCAAATACCATAAAATTGTAGAAAAATATATAATTACTTTAAAACTACCACTAACTAGGCCTACCCTAAAACTACTCTACCTAAAACGTACAAAACTTCCCGAACACTAGCCAACACTAAAACATAAACATTGTGGCAAGGGAGAAGAGGGGGATGGGGCCAACATGGGGAGGAATCACTCCAGTCCAAGGTGTGTCCGGATGTCATGCAAGTTCCTGTTAAGGTACAACAATTCACTCCGAATGTCCAGGAGCAAGGAATTGTTCGCAGCGATCATCCTCCTGTCCGTGGCATTAAAATGCTCCACGTGATCCGCAGGTGGTATTGGCGCCTGGGCGGGTGTGGTCGGAGGGGGAATGCCAGGCTGAGACACCACACTGGCACCAGAGGGTACGGTGAGGGGCTGGCTGCCGGGTCGTCCAACATCCTGCAACGCATTCCATTTTCCTGCCTTCCTTTCGGTCCGATACCTCCTCGCCATCTGTCTGAAACCTTTGGCAACCTTCTTGACATGAAGGTACCGGTCCTTGGCCACCTGGAAGGCATGTTGCTCCGCAGGTGTCATGTTGTCTGTAAAATATAATCAATGTCAATTTCAGTACTTCAGACCATGTCAATGTTCAACATTAAATCTGTAATCAAAGATTAAATCAACATGGGAGCCAACACACCAGTGTAACTACGTGAAGTCAGAGACTGACCTGGTCAACCAAATCTTGAAGCATGAATCATTCACCACATGCTGTGGAGACTGACATGACAGTGCATGTCATGGGACATGTACTGTCACAACAAAATGAGACTGACACGGTCAAAACATGGCACCATTGGACACCCTGACTGCGGTTGACATGTACAAATGTTTGGAGGAGGGAGGCATTAGCCCTCCGTGCACATAACCACCCTCATCCTGTCCTGTGACACACTGCTGCATCTTATGTACAATGCACATGTGCAGCCCTGTGTGTCCACCAGCAACTGTGTGCAGGTCATCAAGTCAGCGCCAAGACAGGCACTCTTGCACAAGAGTGCAAGGGTGTCTGTGTGCAGGTGTGCTTGTCAATCTATTGTAAGGTAACCCTACATGCACAGGAACAAGACTGGGACAGCCCTACTCACACTTTCAATCATGCAGCACACATGCAAACATGTTTGGTGTCTGAACGCTTACATTGACATGATGCGCTGTTCCTCACTCCAACATTACTATACAATTTGTGATGTTTTGCCACTGAGAGGGGGAGACATCATTTCACCAAAAATGTCACTCATGCATGTCTTGTAACCGCTAACCTCACTCCGTAGTGAATAAGAGCACGCATGCCTTTACAACGCAAACTGTTACAATGCATTCAACATTGTAACGGCACCCTGGGGTCATGAGCGTTGTGTTATTGTTATGTCTAATGCTTACACACAGATAGTGTCGTTGAGCCCTGCATTGTAAAATATATGGGACTGCAAATAATGCAGAGCTCAAGCATGTGTTGAAAATGTGTGTGGAGTAATGTCACCAATTGTGACAGAGGAGTATGTACACATGATCCAGAGTCAAGCATGGAATGTCCCCACGGACACAGCCTGGCAACACCATTGCAGTGCACAAAGATGCAATTGCAATTAACATGCACATCTTTGATATGTGTCCGTGTAACGTGCCATTGATATGTTTGGCTCTCAGCTACACACTGCCACTTCTGTGAAGCTGCTATGCAGCATACATAAGAAATCACTGTTCCAACATGTCTGTGAGCTTGCACGCCCTGAAAAGCACTGCCTCCTTGTGCACAACGTAACACCCACTGCACGCCCCTTTGACGATAAACACAGCATGAAAGTGTGCCTTATTGACAAGGCAGCGTAACTCTACATCGGCAATAAGCCGATGACCCGATTGCCAACACATCTTCAGTGAAAGTGACGCAGTGGCGGCGTTAGGGGATTGAAAATATGCCCCTCAATTGAAATGGGTATCACTGACTGTTGATGGGCAAAGTCACAACTGTGAATCAGATGCATTGTCCCACCTTCACCTACCAATTTGGACACAAATCTGACTTACACAATGCATCTTCACATTGTGGGTAAGGGACATGCAATACACACCCATACTGCTAATCAACAAAGTGTAGCCTTTGTAACAGACATCAATGACACTGCAACATGACAATATTTAATGTCCATACTCACCAGTGGCGTGTGGGTCCCTGAATCTGTCTATGTCCCCCTGTGTAATGGGTTGACGACCATCTGTGAGACAACAAATGGAAACATGTGTTGTTACCAGATGTAAACAAACGTCACATATTCATAATGAAATTCATTACAGTAACTGAGGATGCAACATAACTGTGGTGTTGCCTTTCATGTTGGCCACATGACTGTGACTACTTTGACTGCCATCCACACAAGACCTGTGAATGCAGAGGCGGACCACACAATACATTACTGCTGGCAGACATGCACATATGAGTCGTGTGACACAATGTCAAGGCCCCATTTCTACACGGCCATGAGATAAAACTTGCTCTGTGTACGATTGCATCTCTGCAGATTTAAACAGGCAGTTACACAGACATTTTTGGGGTATGACACTCTGGAGATGTCCCATTTCCTTTGTGTCTTTTGACCTCTCAAATTCATACTCACACATAAACCATGTACAAGGGCAGCGTAGCTACGGTTCCACAAGTTATGTAGCACTGCAATTTTTACACTAGATTCTAGCCAGCACACAGCTCACACACACAATGGCTTGGATTGTACATGTACAGTCACCCTTACTGTGCACAAACATACGTTATTCTGCACACAGGTTTTGCACAAGTGTGCCAGCTTTGGCACCACATTGCTAAGTGTTGATCCAGCGCAGTGGGTCACCCAAAATAGCCCCCTATGCTTGTCGACATGGTGCAGCGTTGTGCCTCTGATGTGACCACATCAGGTGTAAACACATTGCACCTCACACCGCACTCATCAAATGTACTGCAATTGGACCCCTACTTCATGACGTCCGCTGCGGGGACAGACGAGCAAGACCACTGACTATCTGTCAGTGAAATTGCTCTCCCACCCTCGCAGCTCCACCATTGAATGAGGCCTCCCCCAAGCACATGCACTCTCTAGTGTGAGTGTTTGAAGCCCTCCTCCACCCGCAGGTTCACCTGCGCATCAACCCTGGTGGTCCAGTGGAGCTCTGACTCACGCTTTCGGCTCCATCATTCACTCTTATCAACTTGTTACTTCACTTGTTTCCACCCTCAGACCTAATCTATTGTTCGTCAGTATCCGGCTTCCTGATGCTTACTCTGTTTTCCCTTTCTCCTGACTTTTCCTCCTTTCACGCCCCTTTCTCGGCAACCGCTGCTGCCCCCGCGGACCTCTCGCCAACTCCATCACCAACATCATCTCCCTGCATGCCATTGCGTCCACCAACTACAACACACTGGGAGTCCTCAACTTCCACCTCGACAGACAACATTGCTCCCCATATTCAAACAGAAACAAATGAAAATGGCTCGTCCACAAACACACCCCTTGATGGACTTGAACATGCAAACCCCCTGTGCCTTGCGACCCTTACAAATGAGTAGACGCTCACAATAAGCATGTGATTGATGGAATGTGTCCCACAGGAGACCTACATTACAATGTGGTCTTTACAGCGCAACATGTTTTCTACGCGGTCATTACAACGGAAAATGACACTACAACTTGCGCTGGATTGCGCTCTACAATAAGGGATATTAGGATTGAGTATTCCGACACCTTCCCTACTGTTGCACACACTGTAGTGGGGAGACTAAATCATACAATTCCAAAGTCCAGTGCATCAGGCGCAAGTCTTTTTGACGACTTGCATTGTATTAACCACGTTGTAACAGTATCACGCTGTTAAGACAGCATTATGACGTCATACCTTCATGTCCCACACGTCAATTGTCATTGTACGTAACAGTATTCATGGTTAAAATAGTGTTTGTACTTACCACCCTGTATGCCAGTCATCATGACTCCGGTGAAATCAAGGATGTCCGCCTCACGTGCCAGCATGTCCTGCCAGCGGTGCTTCCACTGGCGCACGTTCCTGTCCACTCCAAAGCACCGGAGCATCTGCACCCGCACACGCTCCCAACGCACCTTCTGCACTGTCACGCTGTACCCTTGCAGGATACGTCTACCCCTCTCCAACATCAATGGCAGGTTAAATTTTACCAGCCAAAGAAAGCCCCCCAATGCCCCCTCAGGCATCCTTCCCGACCTGCCCACAGCCGGCATCTCCCTGCACACCAGTAACCCCTCAACCCAATGAATGATAACCCTCTACAACCACAAAAGTAAAATACCCCAAGACAAACACCCAACAAGACTGAGGACAGGAGACAGTAAAACAATTTTAAACAATTACAACTAAATTAACAGACACTTTTCACAGGACACAGGACACAGCAACACTCTCACAATCTCAGACCAACAGCACAATCCACCAGACACCTCCTTCACTCTGAACAATCACCAGCAATGTGCTAAGAACAGAAAGTGAAAGTGAAAACCACTCCTCTGGTAGACAGGAAGCATGCATACATCACTTCCTGTGTGTATGCGGGCTGTTTTTTAGTATGCGATGAAAATCTGCACGCAAATAGCTCGCTAATAGGCTCATGTTGTAAGTAAATTGTGTATGCGGCCCGTTTTTGGGAATGCGATGTAAATCTGCACGCAAATAGGCCGCAAATAGGCTCGTTGTAACTATTTTGTGTATGCGGCCCGTTTTTGGGAATACAATGTAAATCTGCACGCAAATAGGCCGCAAATAGGCTCGTTGTAACTATATTGTGTATGGGCCCGTTTTTGGAAGTGCGATGTGAATCTGCACGCAAATAGGCCGCAAATAGGCTCGTTGTAACTATATTGTGTATGCGGCCCGTTTTTGGGAATGCGATGTAAATCTGCACGCAAATAGGCCGCAAATAGGCTTAGGTTGGTACTGTATTGTACAGTGAGTGTGTCTGGGGATGTTTTTTACATGGCGCGTTTAAATAAAACATCGTGTTGGCGTGTAGATTTAACGCCAAGACCAATTTCATACATAGATGGACAGTCAGAGAAAATGTCTTCTCAAAGCCATGAAATACAAGCTAAAGATTGTTTTGCACAATGAAGACAGCCTACATTTTAGATATCAAGACAGATGACAGCCTAAATTTCACGTAACATGACTCATCAACACCTCAATAGCAATTTGCACATACAATCAGTGAATTGATGATGTGAATTGTAAGTGCACTACTCACCTGTGGTGGTTGGAAGGCGATGAGGGTGTGCACAGATCAATCAGTCAATGAGGGGGGTAATAAAGTGCACGACTCACCCGTGAAGCTCACAAGGCGCTGGGGGGAGTGAGAGTGCAGCTCCGTTTCAGGCAAATAGCCATGTCTTGTTGTTCCTCCTGAAAGCGTGCAGGGTTGGAGAGCGTTTGATGTTGACTGTCATCTTGTTCCAGGATTTGCCAGCGACGTAGGAGAATGCTCTTCCTCCCGCTCTGGATTAGCGGATCCGGGGAGAGTCTACGAGGGCAAGGTTTGCAGAGCGTCAGTTACTCTTGGGGAGGTTGAAGGTGACTCTCTCGTTGATGTATTTGTGTCCGATGATGTGGAGTGATTTGTAGGTGTGGGTGAGTGATTTTAAGTTAACTCTCATCTTGACGGTGAGCAAGGGGAGGTTTTGTATGTTTTGGCTCATGTGTTTGTGACGTGGGGTTCTGATGACGGGTCTGTCTGCGGACTTCTGGATGTTTTTGTGCTTGTGTAGTAGTGTTTTGTTGATTCCTGAGTTGAGGGCATTGCCGTAGTCCAGTCTGCTGGTGATGAGTGCGTGGTTTCCGTTTTTGATGCATTCGGGGGTTATACATTTGAATGTATTGCGTAGGATCCGTAGGCAGTTGTAGCTGGTGAAGGCTATTGAGTTGATCTGGAAGGTCATGGTGAGGGAAGAGTCGAGGATGATGCAGTGGTTGCGTGCGTGGTCTGTCGGTGATGGCAAGCTCCCGAGGGCGGAGAGCCACCAGGTGTTGTCCCATGCGGATGTGGATGGCCCGAGGATGAGGATGTCAGTCTTCTCTGAGTTGAGCTTTAGGCATATGTTTTTCATCTAATCTGCAAGTTCCAACATTAATTCCTGGAAGCAGAGTTTGTAGTATTTTCTGGTCTTCGTGAGGGAGTGGATGAGCTGTGTGTTGTCTGCGTAGGATACTATGCTGAGCCCGTGCTGTCTGACGATGGCGGTGAGTGGGTCCATGTAAACGTAGAAAATCGTGGGGCTTAGGGACGATCCTTGGGGTACTCCGCAGTTGATCTCTGTGGGTTCGTGGATGAAGGTCGGAGTCTGATCCTTTGGGTTATTACGGAGAGGAAGGAGTGGATCCAGGAGAGGGCGGTTCCTCGTATCCCGGCGTCGTGGAGTCTGGCGGATGTGGTGCGTTGTGAGACGGGGTTGAAGGCTGCGGAGAAGTGTAGTAGGATGTGTTCCGCAATGTGACCCTGGTCAAGTGGCATGCGTATGTCGTTGTTGGCCGTGAGGTGTGCGGTGTTGGTGCTGTGCTTGCTGCTGTACCCAGACTGAGAGGGGTCCCTGATGGATTTTTCTTCAATGAAGGCAGTCAGCTGGGGGTTTATGTGTCTCTTGGTGACTTTGTCCGCGAAGGGAAGGAGGGAGATGGTCCAATAGTTCTTCAGGTCTGTCGGGTCATACCGGCGATACGCAGATTTGTTCGACAAAGAGATAGGTCTTGATGTGCTTCATGAAGGTGTTGAGGGATGGTGCGCATGTGAGGTCTGCTGGTGGCTCATTCATGTTCTTGGGTGCAAGGTGAGATTATTTTTTCTTATTTGACCCCCATTTCACACCCAGATTTCATATTTGACCCCCATTTCACACCCAGTTTTCATATTTGACCCCCATTTCACACCCATATTTCATATTTGACCCCCATTTCACACCCAGATTTCATATTTGACCCCCATTTCACATCCAGTTTTCATATTTGACCCCCATTTCACACCCATATTTCATATTTGACCCCCATTTCACACCCAGTTTTCATATTTGACCCCCATTTCACACCCAGATTTCATATTTGACCCCATTTCACACCCAGTTTTCATATTTGACCCCCATTTCACACCCAGATTTCATATTTGAGCCCCATTTCACACCCAGATTTCATATTTGACCCCATTTCACACCCAGTTTTCACATTTTACCACCATTTCACAACCTTCTAATGATAATTTCACACAGACTGAACATTCATATTCATTATTTCACACATACGCCCCCATACATTTCATGATTTTAAACCGAGTACACCCTGAAAATCATGATTTACTTACAGTATGACACACTAATTGAGTAATTGTGTGCCACAATTTACACCTTGTAAAGTCAAGTTGTGCACAATTGACACACTATGGCATCTCTGTACTGAGGTGACATACACACCATTGATTGACTTTTGTGATCATAATTGCAATTATTGTGCAATGGTAACATTTCATTTGTGATATACTTATGCAGGAGAGTGACTTGCAGACAGGGTATATGTGTTAAGTTTGTTTATTGTCACAAACAGTTGTTGTGGTAATGTTCCAGAAACATATCTTTGTTTTAGTCAGTCACAATGTGATGTGCTCAAGTGAAGTAATTGTTTATTATCCTGTCCCTTCGGGCAATTCCTGCTGCAGTGGCGGTGGGGTGTGGTCCACCTCGGTGATCTTCCTCATCATCCTGGTCATCGTCCGGTGCTGCAGGCACTTGGATCCAGGGAGCCTTGGTGCGCACACAAATGTTGTGCAATACACAACATGATAGTATGATTTTATTTACCATTTCTGGGCTGTACAGAAGTTTGCCACCTGTGATATCCTGGCAACGGAAACGTGACTTCAGCACGCCAAATGTGCACTCAACGATGCCACGGGTGCGTCTATGTGCAGCATTGTACTGTCTCTGTGCCTGGGTGGTGGGGTTTCGTATGGGTGTCATCATCCACGGGCAGAGAGCATATCCTTGACCACCTGTAACATGTAATAGGGAGATGTGTCCATGATTAATTATGCATACTGTGTTGGCAGTGTTGACAGTGTTTTTGTATAGTTATTTTTGCTATTTTTTGATTTAGGTTGGCCATGTGTTGCTTCTGGCTATTTAGCAGCATCAATGCTAAGTGCATTGCTTCAGTGTTGATCCTCCAAACAGCCATTTTGCTACTGTGTGCTGCAAGGTTGCATCCTACCATCTAGCGATGGCACTAATCCGCACTCCTCGCAGTCAACGCCATGTGAATGTTCGAATGACATAGGCCACGCCTGACACAGCTCACATTCAGATCTGCGTCTGATGCTGACGCCAGACCTGTGACACCACACAACACATGCAATTGAATATCCAGAGCTTACACAAAGCAACAGACAGCAGCCCCCTCGCCTCTATGGCCCACTGACGGCATTGACGGTTTGCACACACCATCAACAACATCACATGCCACAACGTAAACTTCATGGGCTACATCCTCTGTCGCAAGCAGAGCCTCAAACTCACATACCACACCTACTCAAGATCAATTGCACTCTGTGAATTTTTTGACAACATCAGATTGTCCAAACACTTCACCACACTGATACACATGGCAGGGCACACCTTTGCACACTTCTTGGCATTTGTTATATTTTTGCAGTTGACTAAACAAATTCAACACACATGTGGTGACCACAAACACATCCACTTACTCATCGGGCAACCACAAAACACACCATATCACAGATGGGACAATGAAATTTTGTGTAGCTGGGTTAGAGTTGAGATGCTACACACCACCATCAACAGCAGCACCCACAACACTGCAGTCAACACCGATGGCGCTAGATGGTGATTTCAAGACGGATTTCTCCACCTGCGCATACACATTTGCCACACTGTGCAACTCCAACATTCAGCATGCATTGATACAAGCCTGGTCACAACACAGCTCTGAGTTGACACACTGATAAGACATGGGGGAGTACTTGTGCGACATTTAGTCAACCATAATATGTCACCAGCAACAAGGACACCAACATTATGTTCATCCTCACCAATACGCCGACACACCAGACTGGGATACCAGTGAGGATAACTTTGATTTGCAACATGGATGTTCAGAAGCTGGTGGGTACTGTACGCAGAGGAGCCTGGAGATCTCATCCTCGTACACAATACATCAGCATGTGACACCAGGTGATGTGCCAATGCCTTTTGCAGCCCCCCCCCTTATCGGTACCTAGGCAACATATTTGAATCCTCCCTCTTGATGGAACGACATGATTGTGGATTTTGGGCATGTGGTGTGTCCAGTTGGTACTTACCGACAAGCAATGAATTTCCATATATGCGATTCTGGAAGCGCTGGTTTATGACGCAGTGTCGGTAGATGAATGCATCGTGCACACTCCCTGGAAATTTGGCAATGACATTTGTGAACAGTCCGCGGTGGTCCACTATTGCCTGCACATTCATTGAATATGTGTGCTTCCTGTTGCGGTATATGTGTGCGCTGTCCGCAGGCGGCACAAATGATACATGTGTGCAGTCAATTGCACCCAGCACCTGCGGGAAGCCAGCGACGGCATAGAATCCTTGCTTGATAGCAATCTGCTCCTGCATGGTGTTGGGGAAGTGAAGGTGCTGGGGTATCAGGCTGAGTATGCCATCCAAGACAGTGGGGAGGAAGCCTGAGAAGGCTGCCTGTGATACTCCACCAACTCTGGCTGTTGTTGGTTGAAATGTCCCAGAGGCCAAGAAGTGCAGCACAGCAAGCAGTTTTGTCTGCGGAGGGATGTTTGTTCTCCGCTGTGTTGGTGGCGTCAGCCTGTGGGCAATCAAGGTCAGGATATGCTGGATGGATGTCCTTTTGAGCCTGTAGTGGGCTATGACATCCTCTGGCGTTAATTCGGCGAGGCAAACACGTCTGCGCAGTGCCCGCTGTCTTCTTTGTTGCTGCTTCAGTTGGGGTGGTCCTGGGGGTGGTGGCATTGGCGGTGGTTGTTGTTGCCTTCGTGGGACTCCAATCTGCATGATGACTACCTCCATGGCTTCTGTGGCTGTTCTGAGGGAGCTCTGGCCTAGTCTCCCTTATATATATCCACTTATCTACAATTTAAGTCAGGTTTGTATCAGGTGTTAAAAACTGGAGATAACGTGAGTTAGCGCGAATTTTTGTGTAGCTACACGGGTCAGTGATATCATTGTTAATAGTGCGAAGCTGTGTTAGCGACATTTTTTGGTGATTTTTAGTCAGGAACGCCTACTTTGCATATCATTAGTGGAGATTATCGCTGCCGTGCAAGGCGATAAAATTTCAGGGTACTATCGCCGGAAACTAGCGCTAATAGGGGTTAGTGACGCCTTGTTGATAGGGCGATGAAATTATCGCCGCTTTATCGCCAAAAAGTGACGCTAACGCGGCGATAAAGCCCTTGATAATATGCCCCAATGTGTGCCTATAGCATCATAAGGCGCAGGTGTCTGTAGCTATGCAAAATCACAATATCTGCAGTTGGAGGAGAATCAATGTTGTTGTTGTCTCCTCTCTCTTCCCCCCTTCAACTTTGTCTCTCATGAATAGATGGGTCTTTCATTTATCGACGATTACATTAAACTTGCCTTGCTGATGATTTGATCCTCTGTTTGGACCAACCCGCATGTGATTTGTATCCAGCTTGCTATTAATATTGTGATAAAGGTCTAAAAATACCATAAATATCATATGTTAAGGAAGCTTTTGTGAGTTTGGGTAGACCATCTCTTTTTCAGAACTGATAGGCTATGGGTGAAACAAGCTGATAGGCTATGGGTGAAACAAATGTTTATGAAGAAAAGGTGTATGGATAGGGAAAGTGACGAATTGACGGAAATCACATTTAGACAATATATTCTTGTGAAAACCACCTATGGTATTGAGCCCTATTTGCTGACAGCGGCTCAAAATTGGGAAAGGGCACTTTTAACCAGTTTCAGGACTGGAACTATTTGCCCCTAGCTTTGTTTCCTTTGGGGCAGTATCACAGGAGGCGTATTTGCCCTTGTCCCTGTGATGGCCACGTGATCAAACCCTTTTGCACTTTGTCTTTTTTGTGTGAATTTTACATTATTTATTCTAAACGATTTTTAATTTCTTTGTTGAAACAACATAATTTTAAAAATGCAGACCAACTTTGAAGTTTAGGGGGATGATGTCTGTTTTAAAGTGGGTTCTTTCGAGGCCTGGGAGTAATTTTCATTGCAGTGGTGGAATTGGAGAAATTTCAGTCATTCCATGTTACTTTGATGCAGAATTCACGGATAATTGCGCAATTCTGCCCACTCGCGTAACTAAGAGTAATTTTAAGGGGGAGATTAGCACAGAAACAATGCATTTAACGAGTGTGAGCAGCTGCTCGTGCTGCTGTTCATGTTGTTTTGAATTTAGCACTATATTCTTAGCGCAAGCTGCATTTTGACTAAGTATCTAGTGCTAAATGGTAGGAGTAAGTTGGTGGAAATCCTACCCAAAGAGCACATTCAGCAAGCGTTAGAGGCTGCTTGCACTGCTATTTGTGTTCTGTTGCATTTAGCGCTATTTCTTAGCTCAAAATGCATCCTTGCATCCACTTTGGATAAAGAAAATAGTACTAAATGGAGAATTACTCTTCTCCCGTAATTCTGCATAATCTCGCTCAATTTATAGGTAATTACGCAAGTTACTCCCAGCCCTTGTTCTACCTTGAAATCAATTGTGCGATGTTGTAAATCTATGCTTTCTTATTTAATGTATGTGCTATTTTATCTTTTCTGTACTTTTATGAGAATTATACAAAATCAAATAAAGTTATTATTGAAATGAATTGCACACTAGCAGTATACCCATTCTCTGAATGGAGTTCGCGAATGATTGATGAAATCTCAGTAATAATTGGGTGCTGTACTTGTAGCCAAAGTACTGCACTAACTCTCAGAATGTCTGAAGATACATATCGAACAATAAGGGAGACAGTGGTGAAACTTTGAGTATCTCACACTTTAGGGCCAATCCTGCAGACCTTAAAGTGGGCACAGAAATCACCCGAGTCCATCCCATAAGCTCAACTGCCCCAAGATACCTCACAAGAATGTCATGTTTTACTGCATCTAAAGTAGAGGAGATGTAGAGCAACACAGCCGCGGCCCTTGCAGGTAAGAGTGGTGGGGGCGGGTGGGGGGAATTCCACAGACCACGACGAGGGAAAATTAATTATTTATTTAATTTTCCCTCGTGGTCGTCTGTCGAATCCCCCCCAACCTGGCCCCCCACTCTTACCTGCATGGGCCGCGGCTGGAGCAACAGAAGGCGTGCTTGGCAGTCTTCATCCATGATACTTCGGCATTCATTTTGGATGGAAAATACCACAGTATCTATACTGTGCTGAGGCCAACTACTTTCCTGAACCCAGACTAACCCTTGCCACTAAGATGGTTGGAATGCAAATTCAGCAGATGTTTTTCCATTGCCTTCGAGACGGCCAGGAGAAGAGTGAAGAGATGGTTTTCTTAAGCAGTGGCATAACAATGTCCTTTGTTTAAGGGGCAGGCACATTTTCGGTGGACAGAATGGTGTTGATGAGATTGAGTCTAATCACACCGATGAATGGGGTTAAGTCCTGCAGTAACATCATGGACTAGACTTGACACATTTAATCCCTTTCAATTACCTACAAATCTTGTCCTCTGACATCAGGCCAATCTTCTTGTTAACTAACCTGGCACTATTTTCAGAGTGGCTGTGAGTCAATATCTAACGATTTTCAACTCAAATTGCATTGCTTTTGTCCCTCAAAAAAGAAGCTAAGTTATCACTTATGTCTAGTGATGGAATGGGCTTTGAGGAACAGCACGATGGTGAAAGCCAGCGCCTAAAGCTGAGCTCTTTCAATATGTTGATGGCACAAAAATGTGGGCATTGATGAAGGTTGCCTTAACTTTCTCCAGACAAACCATATGTAAGGGGAGGCAGTATTTAGAAGTCCTGTGCTTCCAATTGAAGTCATCATTTCTCCCGCTGCTTTGCCTGCCAGATTTACTCTTTAAGTAGCAGGCTGGTACGGGCATCAGAAGAGAAGAAATGTGTGGCTGTCTTTGCTGAGGCGTTTGTTGGTTGCAGCTGCTTTTAGTGCCCATCTCTAGTCCTGGTATACATACCAAAATAATTGTGGTTCCGCAACCAATTTTTAGCCATCATTTACTCTTTGGCAATTCAAAGTCCTACGTTATTTCAGTCCTCATGCCTCTGAGGGCCATCACCTCCGAAATGAAAAGTTTCTAAAAATTAAGCAAGTTCCATATGCCTAACCCTCTAGAAAACCCTTTTTCTTTACGCCTACATGTAATTATGGCATTGCCGCAGCAGTCCAGCTGGAACTCTAAACAATTAATGATGTCAACTTCATCATACTGGTAGAGTTTGGACTTCAGTCTTATTTTTCTAAGCCCACTCATTTGGTTTCTGTGTCCTGATTAGGGTCTCTGTACACTGGAGTGTGTTGGGTGTGGCTCTTTCTTCCCCATCAGTGACTGAGGTTGCTGTGCTCAGTGCCATTGTGGATTTAGTGCAGCCCTTAATAGCAGCCTTGATCACTTATTGAGGTCAAGATGGGCAGCCATCATCTATGGTGGCACTCTACTCTTACTGCCTGGATCTATCCTTTGCTTGAAAGAAATTATACCGTGCATCAATTCCCCTCTCCCTTCTGAGAGCTCAATTTGGCCCTTCCCAATGACAATAAACTTAACCTATATATAACAAGGAGTCAGCCAATCCCGACTTTCATAGGAACAATAAGATCTGTGGCCGTCTTACACAAAGTGCTGCAGGGGCGCAACAGGCATTTCGCCCACTTTGTACGCCCCCGGGGCACTTTGGTATTACAGAAGGGGCCCCAGATACTTGTGCGGCCCCTTCTGTACTACTGAAAGTGCTGGCGCACATACAGCACCAGCGCTTTCCCAAGAGTACATTTCCTCATTTGCATGGGGGTGTGGCATCATGCAAATGAGGGAATCCCTTTGCCTCTGCGCCCGTGCGTATTTTAGACTCTGGCGCAGAGGCAAAGAAGCTGTCAAGAGGCGCATTGTCAGTTCACTCCCTGCCCTCTGGAGGGGGCAGAGGGGGTCCTGTGGATCCCCCAGACATCCCCTTTACAGGTGGGTGCAGTCACTCACTGCACCCGCCTGCAAGGGGATCTTCAATCCCCTTTAAAAGTGGAAGTGGTTTGCCACATTCACAGTGAAACATGGAGCGGGTGCTTCAAAACTGCTTCCTTTTCCACCGAATTCGTGGCTGGTCCGGGGGGGCAGCACATTCAATGATATAGGGAGCACTTTCCCTGTTTGTGCCCTATACATAATAGGGCCCAAGGGTTTAGAATGTCAACAGGGAATCATCCACTGTACCTGAAACAGGAAGTAATAACTATGAATCCCCATCAATAATGCAAAGGATTAATGATGAACCCCTATCAATAGTAGAAACCGGTCATCATGCACCCATATCTTTTTTTCAAAAAGGTGTTTCTGACAACCTTTTAGGAAATTCTAATTATGTTGGAGAAATGTCTTGCAAATACCTTCCATATTGGTCCATGCTGGGGCTACATGTCACTGTATTTACTGCTGTGTCTCAGTAGTTTATTCATGTCAATAAAAATAATTGCTACACAGCAACTACATTCCAGGAACTCTCAAATGTATTTTCTATCTTTGGCCTTTTCCGCTCTTGGAAAAGCAGAAATTCTAAACTTAATTGGTGGACTCCTGTTCAGAGTCAGATGCCTTCTGTGGGTAAGCTGGTAATTGTTATGATCTTTTGTGATCTCTGTATAGACAGCCTCAACTGTCTGTTGCTAGAACTCTTGTCATCCATACATCAAAAAGAAGACAAAAACAGTGCACAGACCTAGTGGGCTTTGAGTCAGGCCTCCCCAACCACTGGTTTTCGTGTGTTTGTCATGGTTTTGCATTGCTTGAATGGGCTGCCCCTTAAGGCCGGGGCATTTAGAGGATGATTGCTTTAAACTGCAGTTGAAACTTGATGTGTAGTCTTCATTTTTTTGCGTTGTTTGTTGCATTTACGTTTCTGGCAGAATGACATTTTATTCAATTGCTGATTTTCCCATTTAGTGCTTGATGTTTGGAAGCCCCAGCCAGTCACAAAATGACAAAAAGACACTGTCATTCACTATTCACCGTTAGATGTTCATTTGTCTTAGTTCGTTGCCATGACAACATGCTGGATTTACAGATTTCCTGACAATAATAATGTTTAAGGACAAAGGATTTCTTAAAGAGCAACAAACATGCTGATCATTTGTCAAAACCATCTATCATGCAATATTTTACCGTGTGTCTTCTAAGTTCACCACATATAACCAACTTGAACTTCATCTTATGTCTTGATTTCAAAACTCTATATTTAGAGGCTAAGGCATAACTCTGTTCAGCAATGTGGCTCTTTTTATATCCTCATTTTCATTTTTATGATTAAGGTTGAAGCAGCACACCTACTTACATATAAGCCACTCCTCTCTAAGCAAAAAGTGTGCTTTATTAAAACAGCGTGGGTTTGAGTTTGTCATCAACAATGGCATGATTTATAAGAAAGAATTTTATTTTTTAAATAAAAGCTTTAAGTAACAGGCAAAAGTGTTATTATGTCTCACTCTGTCTAACAAACATAACTAGCCAACCATTCCTAACAGCTGTAGCTACCATACCTAGCCTACCAAGCCTACCTATCATATCTTCCTCCCATACCTATGTTACTATACCAACCTGCCATATCTACTATACCTACATACGATACTTAACCTACCATACCTATCTACTATACTTTCATTCTCCTAGTTTAACTAGCATACTATACCTTCTGTACCTACCATATCTACCTACTACCATACCTAAACTACCTTACTTAACCAACCTATCACACCTAAAATACCTAACCTCCCATATCTATTAAGCCGACCTACATACCTAACTTCCATACCTAACATACCATACTTTTCCACCACACCTATAATGCTTAACCTACGCTACCCCTACCACAGTAAGCCTACCAAATATTCAATATCTATTATACCTAACCTATCCACCATGCCAAACTTCTGATACCTAGCCTATGGTTCACTGACAGAATATTGACACCTAAAATATCCCCATACCACAATATCGAGTTATAAATATCGGTGTCAAAAATATCGACATCCTATATTTATAATGGCAAGTACAAAAATATTGAAAACAAATATCGATGTCATAAATATAGTTGTACAAAATATCATTTTTTATACATATATAAAATAAAATAATAGATATTAAATATATTAAAGAATAAAATTAATTTTAGCAAAATAAATTCGATGTAATATACATTTTAACAAATATAACACATAAACTTAATTTAAAAAAGTTAAACATACATATATAATAATTAATATATATACATATATTTAATTTAAAACAATTAATAAATTTATTTTATAATTTTAAAATGATATAAAAATGTAACAAATAAATATATATATATATATATATATATATATATATATACAAATACCATCAAATCTATTAATAAAACATTCTATTATAAATTAAATCATTAAACTATTTAAAAATCTTTAAACTTAAATTTCCCACTCCAGTGAGTGCAACAGTAGGGATGGTGGATGGATAAAATTTACTATTCTCCCTCCAGTGAGTGCAACAGTAGGGAAAGTGTTGGATAGCTGAAGGGTCAAAATAACTATTCCCACTCAAATGAGTGTAACAGTAGGGAAAGTGTTGGATAGCTAAGGGGTAAAAATTACTATTCCCACTCCAAAGAGTGCAACAGTAGGGAAAGTGTTGGATAGCAGAGGGATAAAATGTACTATTCCCACTCCAGTCAGTGCATTAGTAGGGAAAGTCTTGGATAGCGGAGGGGTGAAAATGACTATTCCCACTCTAATGAGTGTAACAGTAGGGAACGTGTTGGATAGCGGGGGTGTCAAAATTACTAATCCCACTACAATGAGTGCAACAGTAGGGAAAGTGTTGGATAGCGGAGGGGTAAAAATTACTATTCCCACTCCAGTCAGTGCAACAGTAGGGAAAGTGTTGGATAGCGGAGGGATAAAATGTACAATTCCCACTCCAGTCAGTGCAACACTAGGGAAAGTCCTGGATAGCGGAGGGGTAAAAATTACTATTCCCACTCCAATGAGTTCAACAGTAGGGAAAGTGTTGGTTAGCGGAGGGGTCAAAATTACTATTCCCACTCAAATGAGGGGAACAGTAGGGAAAGTGTTGGATAGCGAAGGGGTAAAAATTACTATTCCCACTCCAAAGAGTGCAACAGTAGGGAAAGTGTTGGATAGCGGAGGGTTAAAATGTACTATTCCCACTCTAGTCAGTGCAACAGTAGGGAAAGTGTTGGATAGCGGAGAGTTAAAAATTACTATTCCCATTCCAATATCTGCAGCAGTAGGGAAAGTGTTGGATAGTGGAGGGGTAAAAATTACTATTCCCACTCCAATGAGTGCAACAGTAGGGAAAGTGTTGGATAGGGGAGGGGTAAAAATTACTATTCCCACTCCAGTGAGTGCAACAGTAGGGAAAGTGTTGGATAGCGGAGGGATAAAATATTCTATTTCCCCTCCAGTCAGTGCAACAGTAGGGAGAGTGTTGGTTTGCTGAGGAGTAAAAGTTTGTATTCATACTCCAGTCAGTTCAAAATTAAAACAAACAAAATATCAACAACAAATATTTAAAAAAACAAAATAAATTAAAAAAATATATAAATATGTTACAAATTAAAATACAAATATATTTAAAAATAAAAATTAAAAAAATTAAACTTATAATAATGTTAAATACATATCACAAATACCTACAAATATTATATTAAATACAATAAAAAATAACTTACAAACAAATAAATATTTTTTGTTAGAAATTATTTATAAAAAAACCCATTAATTATTACATAAATTTAGTCTATTTACTTCCTATTCTATAACACCACACAATTCACAACCCACATCTAAATTTAAAAAAATGACTTCCATAATTAACATAATTATCAATTAATGAAATATTATTAATTAAAAAACAAGTTAAAACACATAAAAATGTATTAAATTCCCACCCTTTACCCCTGTAATCCCCACAACCCACAGCTAAAATTAAGCTGTAAAAAAATTAATTACAAAATTAAAATTTATTTTCAATTAAAAAACTAAGGGGCCCATTAGGATGGCGGGTGGAAGCACCACCGCCGTGCTGGCGGATGCAAAAAGCACCAGTTACCGTCCGCCCGCCACAGCACACACGCCCGCCCAATTAGGATGCGAAAAGTCAGCCAAACACCGCCCGTAAGCCAGCTACGCCCTCCGCCATCAAAGTGCGCCCGTCCACGGAGCGGCGCGGCCTAATGGAGACACAACGCCCGACGAAATCACGTACCGCCCGGCGTACAAATTACGATGCCAGAACCAAACAGTTCCCCCGGCTAAGAGACACCGCACGTGAAAGCAAGGCGGAAAACCGAACGCACAGTACGGATAGCAAAGAGGCGGACCCCCCCGAGCATGAATCCAGCACTGCAGGCCCTCCCCATGCTCTACCTGATGCAGCACCCAGGAGTCAACGCACCGCGGCGACGCAGGTAGGCAGACACACAACAGGGGCACGCAAACAGCGCACACAGTGCAAGGGCGGGAAAACTGTATATGGCCCCCCCCCGACATCCCTGCGTGGACACGACACATCCACCACTGCACCCACACATGCGCACAACGCAGAGGCCAACGGCAGCGCAATGCATGCGCCGCACACAAACAACACAGGGTCACAACCAAACACCACACACACCAGCACCACCCAGAACGCACATGTCACGTGACAGCCCTGCCACAGTCATGTCCCCAACCGGCAATTCACTGTTGCCAACCTGACGTCACACAAGTGACCCGAAAATGTCAGTGACGTCACGCCAAATTAGGACACACCCCTGTGTGCAAAACACGGCGAAGCACACAGCGGAGGCAACATCACCCAGCAGAATATGGACCCCGTCGGGAAAAGGTACGCCAGTACCACACAGAAACACCGATGCCACCCTGCACCCAATAACAAGACATGCAATACGTAACATCAAAGATACCGGGGACAGACAACAGGTGGGACCAATTATAACACAAGGCCCAACGTATAGCGGAAACGCAGCCTGCTGCCCACACACGGGAGAGGAGATAGCACTGAATGACCTTCCATTCCCACTCTGAAACCACATCCCGACTAAACAAGCCGGAGACAACAGTCATTGCACCAAAAAAAGCCCAACACAGGCATGCAGAGGGAAGCGGCCACAGGGCAGATAGCGCATAACACCAAAGAACATTCACAACGGAAAAAAGAAATAACACTCCCCCATGTGGTTCACATGCAAGTTATCTGGAAGGAGTCAGACACCACTGACCTTGACCATTCAGAGAAGCATGTGGGATGAGGGCCCGTGTCCTCCGCACAAGCCAACATAACACAAGTCCTGCCTCCCTACGACCATTACAGAATTCCCAGCAACGTCGGAGGTTGCACACTGCAGACTGCACAGACAGCCGGAGCACGCCACCACAGCGCCCTGCAGCAAAATGGCACTTGCACCACACCTACCCATCTACGCCGGACAGATTAAGCTGTACAAACATAACCTGATACAGATATTGGGATGTGACAATCTGGCCTTGCTGAACGTAAGTTACCGACTAACTTACCGCATCGCATTGTTCAGCTGCGTCATCCCCGTCTTCTACTGGTCGGAGGTGTCCCTTCTACTATCCTGTGGATTTATGTCTCTCCAACCCGGCATGTCCAAGGGCGGACCTGCTACAACTATTCAACCCCTGGACGTCCACGACAGGGCCTGTTCAGCCTATGGGGGCATGGCGTATGTGGCGACTATCAGACCCACACTGCAATGGGACCACTGTGCCTCCACACGACGGATAATGGATTACAGTTACATCGAATGTCATCCAACATGTCCCATCATGCTCCTACAAGGGACAACTCACGACCAACACCTTGACAGCCACCATCCGCTACATTGGATGGCATCCATGTCCACCACCAATGCCATGGAAGCCCTGCTGGAAGGTATTGCATACCTGACAACCTGTCAATTCGTCGGGCCCCACCGCCATACCCCCAATTGAGCAATGATGTCCCACACCGTACCCATGCTTGGCTTCTGCACGGACTAGGCAGTTACCAGTACAACAACTATACCATACAACCTGCAACTGACACCACATCATCAACTACACTGCCATGACATCGGATATTTACGGGACATGCACCATGTTCCTCATCACATCCAGTAACTCTGCATGAACAGGGGGAGGCAGAGGCATGGGATTTGTGTATGGCAACCACATGGACAGAACTGCATGTACAACCATGCCATGATATGGATCCTGCGCCCATGAACATATGCACCGGTCAGTGGACAGTAATCGTCCTGCTGTAGTATGTGAGAGCTGTCACCTCACCTCCCTCTGAACGTCCGTGCCAGGACCTTTGCATGGACACCAAGTGCATCCACCAACAACATGAGCCCAGTGACTGTGACAGGGCCAGTACCCACCACATCGCAACAACAAGTGGGACGCCGTTGCATGCACGTAAGCCCATGCCCTGATGTCACCTCCACGCACGTGTGTATGAGTAACTATAGCAGCAAACCTGTAACATGGAACTGAGATGCACTGTGCCATGATGACAAGCGGACTGGTAGGCTAAATGTATACTGTCTGTGTCAAAGTCAGCAGCACCACAGTAATTAGCAAATGTACATTAGCACACCAACGGCTAAGCAGTTGTAACTCTGAAGCCCACATCCCACAGTCAACAACTAATCACATGTACCCCTACACCCTATGCTATGTGTACACATGCTGAGTATATCCTCCACATGCATTTCGCTGCCAGTAGTGTTCACTATACTGCATCACAGAGGACATAAGTCCCAATACATGGCTTGAAGCAAAAATGTGTCTCTGCTGATTCATTTCACAAGTACGAATGAGAGAAGATGAGAGTGTGTGAAGTACACGGCAGTCGTGAGATGACCATGTAGTCCACTGTCATTGGATGTCAACGCAAATGAGTAGCACAACTGTGGTAGACACACGTGTCATGTGAAGCGGGAGTTACGCATGGCTCAGGTGGGTGGGTGTGACGGGTAGGTGCGCACATGCAATGTTGAAACACGCTGTGTTGGGAGGACTCAGGAACAGTACATTGGCGCTCTCCTGGGAATCTGTAAAGACCACCTGTCTGGTGATGAATGTGAACTCGTGTGTGCACAACAGGCGGGCACACGATCAATGCTGCATCAAGTGTAGACATCAGCCCACCCTCCGTGGACATGCTGGATACTGCTGTGCGTCCGCCAGGCCCTTGCCAAGGCACTCACATCCCCTGTCGACCTGGTGTATCCCCAACATTGTCCACTTGCACAGGCAATCCAGGGCACGGGATGGCAGTAGAGCATGGTGGGTGAGAGGTCATGGCGCGCTCCTCCTGGTCACATCACGCAGGCAACACATCCTCAATGTGTAGTATGGCACAAGTCAAATGGAAGTAGTGGGGGGACGCACACATCACAAGCAGGAGTGACGTCACGGAAGGTGGCTCGCACCATCCCACCCATTGACAATACACCCACACACGTTACATGCCATTGCAACAGAGAAGCCAGCGCGTGCACAAGCAGCTCCAAGCTCGCCCCTGAGAGGCCAAAAAGTGAATGTGTGGGGCCATGAGCTCCAGTTGGACGCGGCCTGGCTCGCTAGGGCAGCTACAGCCTCTGTGTGTTGCAGGTGGTGTATCCGGACTGCGGAGCCTGTCATGCATTGTCAATGTTGCCCGTGTCTCGAGTCGGGGCACCACGCAGGTGGACGGTGTCCCGCCACTTATTATACCGTGAGACAGACCACTTGTTCAACTGGACCCACACATACACTCCTTGGCCTCTCTGGGGCGAGCTTGGAGCTGCTTGTGCATGCGCTAGCTGCTCAGGTGCAAACGCATATTGGGGTGAGCGAGGGGAGGCCATGAGGACAGTGCAAAAGATGACTGTTTGATTATCAGCCAGTTTAAGGAATGACCCTGATATGGTCGGAAAAAGACGTGTCTCGTGTGTATTGCAACTAGTAGATCAGCCGATGAACTACCCATGTCTTGCATGTAGCCCCGCACCCAGCCCCGCCCACTCGACACATTAAAATGAGTACCAGCACCACATTCTACCCATTCGAAGCACTGACTGTGGGTGACAACCATTGGACAGTCTTGTGTAGTCCACCCACGCGTACATGTGGGCCCTCCATGATCCATGTCACCTGCGGCAAAGTGATGTCATGGGCAATGACGGAAGTGAGCAGAGCTGTCTGCCCCACGCACAGATGGTGCATCAGCTCAACAGACCCAGCACTGAGTGCAGCAGGGGTCACATGTGCAGGGGCAGTTGTGCCTGGTGTGAAGGCACATGCATATAGACAGCACATCGAGCAATGTGTAGCCTGCCCACATCTACTGTCCATTGTCAGGCGGACCTAGAAAAAGATCACAAGGCAACACATCTGTGTGGGTGTACCCACTGTGACCAACACTGCGCAACCATCAGCGTACTCGCCCTGTGCATGGCCCACCCCGCAACGAAGGTCACATTCAGTGCCACTATCTCTCACACACATCCCTATCACGAGTCATGGTGTGTCCAATCGACAGTGCAGAGTAAGCACTCATCCGGAGGGTCCTGAACAGGAGACACATGTAACCCACTAGGCAGTCTGTGTCGGCACCTACTGGCATTGTGCAGTCAATGTGCAGGCCAGGCCTGCTGGGACTGAGAAGGGCAGCATGGCCCCAGCCTGACTTCCACACGACCAACAAGTGCACTGAGACCTGCATTGCCAATTGTCTGTGTCACTGGATGTCTGACATGAAGTTGCCATGTACCACCACTCGGGAGGGACAGACAGGTCAAAGCGCCCGAGAGCTCACATACCCATGCCACCTGCAGTCAGCATGGTGAGCAGTGCATGTTTGAACACCACAGGCTCTGACTCATAGTGCTGCGGAGCAACGACATGTGTGTCCCCCACATGCACACCCACACACACTGCAGTTGTCTCTCACACACAACTTTCGCACGGAATAGCCATGTGCAGTGTGCGTGGAGCTCGGAATCCAGGTTCTCCAGCTCCTCGCTGGTGAGTGGACCTGGACATGTCCTCAGCGTCATCCACGTGTAGGTGGAGTGGTGGCAGCAGCAGGTGTTGTTGAGGGGTGCCAGGCTGCAGTTCCAGGTAGCTGTGGTTATGCCTGTCCCACTCACACACACATATAACCCCCTGGGGCAGTTTCAGTGGGTACAAGCTGCTGCAATTCGTGTACCATGTCTGGCAGCTTCAATTGCAGATGTTGGCCTGCTCCCAGCTGGCCCTGAACGCCTACCTCCATAGTGGAACACGCAGGGTGCAACCACGAGGGTCATTGGAGTTGGCCGTAAGGGCCTGGCCCATGGCGGGTACAGTCCGCTGATGCCATGTGCACCACACAGTATAATGTGCGCAATGCATCTGCAGGTGTGGCCATGATTTGCGTGTGGGTGCAGGTCCACAATGGACAGGGCCACAACATGCTGTGTGCATAGGCAGGGACGGCCAGTGCTCAGCCTCCACATGTCTGTTGGCACATCATCATGTACACATTGGCATGGGAGCATGGGATATGCATATGCACACACATGCCATCTTTCACTATGTACATCTGCCACTTGGCACGTGCAATGTTACGTGTCACTTGTGATGTGTAATTGCAAGCTCACAGCCGTGTTGGCATGGGGCTTGCAATGTGTACACCTGTCAATGTTTCTGGAGGTGTGATCCGTACAGTGCTGTACATAGGGTGCAGTAGTGACATCAATGACTGTCTAATATCCCCTCGTGCCACAGGTCCCACTTGTTTTGGCCGCTCAGCCTGTGTCCATAGCGTTGTTGGTGTGTGCCCTACACACCCAGCCTCGGAAGCAGTGTGATGCACAGCAGCTAGTCATGTTGCCGTGGTGTTGCCGCTTGGCGAATCTGCAGTCTGTTACCATCAGCATGCCTTACAAGTTATTGAGGCCTACATCCCCATGTGCATGCTCATGGCAATGGGGTGTGTCACTGCCCATTGCTATTAGTAGGGGACCTGTGTAAGTGTATTGTGGCTGTGCTGTCCCTACTTGTCAGCTGTTCTGTCATTCAATTGCCTGCTCAGTCATTTATGTTTTGTGTATGTGAATATGCCATGTGGCGTGTTGCTTTGACATGTGTCCACTTCCATCTTTCCTAGGCGGAGACCAAACATTCATCGCCTCTACCAATTGCTGTCAGACATGGTGGATGTGGAGGTCATCCGCAAATACCGTCTGGACCGACCCACCCTGCATCGTCTATGTGCCTTGTTGGAACCCCACCTCCGTCCTCGCAGGGTGTATCCAACAGCATTCACCCCCACGGCTAAGGTGATGGCTGCACTGCATTTCTTCGCCACTGGGTCATTCCAGCACACAGTGGGCAGTGGAGGTGGGATGTCCCAACCCATGTTCAGCATGGTGCTCAGGGATGTACTGCCAGCCATGATGCTGTACAGGAACAGATACATCCGCTTCCCCAGGGCTCGTGAATTGGCGGCAGTGAAGGGTGCATTCTATGCCCTTGGACGGATCCCCCACGTCGTTGGTGCAATAGACTGCACCCATGTTGGCCTTGTTGCACCACAGGCCACTGAGCACCTCTACCGCAACCGGAAGCACACGCACTCCCTGAATGTGCAAGTGGTGTGCCTTGCGGACATGGTGATTTCACACGTGTGTGCGAAATTCCCAGGATCGGCCCATGACGCGCACATCATGCGCAACAGCATCCTACCACGTCTGATGACCGATCTGCAACCGGACCGTGGCTGGATTGTTGGTGAGTATGTGGAGTAGTGTAGCGTGCTGGCTGTGCGATGCTGTCTTGTGTCCAGTTGGAATTGCAACGGTTCTCTGTGTCCCTCACACCCAGGTGACTCTGCTTACCCGAATGGGCCCTGGCTGCTCAGCCCATTACGACGTCCTGGGAGCCCAGCTGATGTCCGCTACAATGAGGCACATGGGAGGACCAGACGTGTGGTTGAGCGGACCTTTGGCCTCCTCAAGTCCAGGTTCAGATGCCTGGACCGCACCGGGGGCGCACTGGCGTACTCCCCACAGAAGGTGTGCCAGATCGTTGTGGCTTGCTGCATGCTGCACAATCTGGCTATCCGCAAGCAGATCCCCCTAATTGTGGATGACGGAGATCAACCAGGGCCCCAGCCTGCAGACCAGGACAGCTCTAGTGAAGAGGACAGTGGAGAGGATGAAGCTGTGAATGTGCGTCAGCAGCTCATCGCCCGCTACTTCACTTGACGGTGAGTGTCCATGTACGACGGCTGATGTAGCTGTAGTTGTGCAGGTGTATGTGTGCTCTGTCACGGGGGCCTTTTGTTCACTGAGTGCTGTGTGTCAATGGTCCATGTCCAGGTTGGTATGCCACTGACAGTGGCTGTAGCATTGTGCCCTGTTGCTCTGTGAGATGTGTGTGCATTGCTTGTAGTTGGTAACAAGTACTGAGTGATGAGTGTGTGACACACTCATTGAATGTACTCTTGTTCTGTTTTTACCCCTAGGTCCCTACAGCCTCTCCTGTCCCATCGACATGCCACACAGCAGATGCATTTCTGCTCATGGTGGCGATTGCACATCGTGGAATAAACCCAGGACACATTAAGCCGATTGTGATCAAGGTGTATTTATTAACAGCTGTGACATGTGATTGTGTGCAAGGTGATGACAAATGTGGTGCATGCTGTGACAATGAGTTGACGGTCATGGCTGCGTGATGGTCAAGGTGTACCCATGGAGTTCTATGTCCACAGTCCAACAGACACATGCCATTCACATGGCAGTGTGGGGTAGGATCGTATTACAAGTCAATGCAGTAGGTGGTCAAGGTGGCTGGCTGACTCACTGGCGTTTGGTGCGTGCGAAGTCCTCTCTAGACACCTGTTTCCTCTTCGGACGGCCCCTTCCACGTTTGGTAGGGGGGGGTGTGTTGATGTTCCGCTGGTGGTGGTTGAGGAGTGCTCACTCGCTGTGGACGCAGGGGAACGCAATGGTGCACGAGCCTGCGCCACAGCAGGTGGTGGCGGAGGTGGTGTTGCTGGCCTTTCTTGTGCCCTCCCCCCCACCACCAGCTGGCCCATGAGGGCCGCGATTTGGCCCATATGTGCGTCCATGGACCTCAACACCGCAAGGACCTCCCAAGTGTCGCTAGCCGACCTGGCCCATTCTCCTTGGGCCTCTTGATAGGCCCCAAGGACTCTGTCGATTTGCGGCAGGGCATGGCTCCCAGGCACAGTTGGCGTTGGCCTGGCCCTGCTCCTCCTACCAGTACTGCTGCCACCGACCTGCCCACTAGCCACATTGCTCACCACGGTCCTCGCTCTGGCTCCCAGGGTGGAGCCTGACGGCCGTGCCGACCCTTGCGCAGGGGCTGTGGCGAGGGATGGCGTGGTGGTGGTGGTGGTGGTGGTTGCGGTGGTGGTGGTGGCCGCACCGGCTGTGGCAGCAGGGGTCTGTGACAGGTCAGCAGCCCTGGGTGATGGGTTGGTGGGCAGGAGGGGCCCTGGGTTGGTGGGCAGGAGGGGCCCTGGGGAGCGGTTGTGCCCTGCCACTCCAGATGGGCCTGCTGGGTGCTCCGTGTCCGGAGAGGTGTCCAGCTCCTCTACATCCGTGAGTCCGGGTCGGGGGCTTGCGGACTGGCTGTGCTGGCTGCTGTCACCCTCTCCAGCATCCAGCAGTTCGGCACCTGTGGGGAGAATGAGATGGGTCATTGTGTTGCACCTAGCAAAGTATGTATTGGTTGTCTGACATTCACAGTTCGTGCACTGTCGTGCACAGGTTTCCCAGTGGCGTGTGTGTGGATGTACGATGTGTGTATGCGTGGGCTAGGCAATGGGACTGTGTGATGTGGACATGTGGCATGGGACGGATTTGCAATGCCGATGGGTGTGTGTTGCTATGCTCCTACATTTTGTGGCTCGGGTGTATGCGTGCTCCAGGACCATAGACGATGTTGGGTTGAACGATGGTTTAGGGGGAAGGATGGAACGCTTAGGTACGCTGATGCTAAAAGGGGGTACAGCCCCTAAACGCTCTTGGGTTGGAATATGCTTTTGGGGTACATACTGTGGGTAATGGGTGCAGAACGTGACATGTGTTCTGGCAACATGACAGTGCATAGACAAAGGTGTGTGTCTGTCTCACATGCCCGGAATATCTGCTGACTGTTATCATTCATGGACATCACATTGGTAGCATTGTTGTGAGTTCGTGCTTGTTGTGTGCCACATGACGTATTGCAGATGGGCCACATCCCTTGTGTGCGTGCTGCCCTGGTACATGTGCATCAGTGCTGTGCTCTTGGGGTGTTGACTATATTATGTGTGTTGTTACTCGCAGTGTGACGTGCGCTTCAGTCACTGCAGGCACTTGATTTGTCATGGGCAGGTATCTCTGCATGACTGCTGTATGAGGGCCAGCTGTTCGGATGACATAACTTTCATGACACTGTGGCTGAGAGATGAGATGGATGATATGTTGAATGTGCATTGTGTGCCTGTGTGTTTCATGGGTCCAGTTGTCTTTGTGTGCAATATTGTGGTTCCAAGCTGTTACTTCTAGTACGGTCTGTCTTACGTGGGCGTTGTTGTACGATGTGTGGGTGACAGGCAGTGAGGACTACATGGACAGGACTTCGATGGTGTTGCTGATGTGTGTGATGGGTGGCACAGTGCCTGCCGTGTGGGTCTGTGCTCCAGTGGGACTTGTGCATGCAGACGTGGCTCCTTAGGTGTTGCTGTATCTGTGATGGGTCATGTGGGGTTTGACTCTGTTGAACATGTCCGTGTGCACATTGGTCTCATGATTGTGACTGGGAGCAGTGCTGCGTGTTCCTCTGCTACGTGACATGTCCCATGTGTCAGTCGTAGTACAGTCCTCATGCCTACAGACGCCCCGCCCTGTACATTTTCCCACCTACAGGTTGTTTCTGAGTGCGCAATGCAATGGATGCCACATGGTACTGGGAGGGAGGGGTGCTCCACCTTGCTGGTCTGTGGGAGTGGGAGCCTGGTGGGTGTTTTACTTCAGCTGTCCCCCCTCCGACCCACTGTCTTTGTGTTCCGGCTACTTACCTGTTACTTGTCGGTCAGTGCAGCTATGGCGGACACATGGATGTGGGGTGTGCTCCACCTTGCTGGTCTGTGGTAGTGGGGGCCTGGTGGGTGTTTTACTTCAGCTGTCCCCCTCCGACCCACTGTCTTTGTGTTCCGGCTACTTACCTGTTACTTGTCGGTCAGTGCAGCTATGGCGGACACATGGATGTGGGTGTGGGGAGTGCTCATTCTGGCGCATCTGGAGTACAAGGGGACCTGGTGGGAGTTGCGGTGCTGGCTGACTGTATACATGCCCCCATGGTTTTGTTAGTTGGTAGCTTTGGGCTGAGTGTGTGTGAGTGTCTGTTGCATGTGTGGGTGATGTCTTGTGTATTGTGTACTGGACATGGGGGTGTTTGTCCCTAGGAGCTATGGCATGGTGGTAGTGCATGTGATTACATGGCGGTGTGCTGGTATACGTTTGTTTGTACTTACCAGCCTCCACTCCCCTGGTAATCCGGTGAGGATCTCCGGATGTATGATGACTCGCACCTTCTCCTCCCACGCCTTGAAGGTCTTGAATAGCGCGGGATTCCCTCCGCCAGTCCTGGCAGCCAGCTCTCGATTTTTGGTCTCCTTCTTTTTGACCACGCTTTGAGGTCGTTCCACCTTTTGTTAATTTCTCCTCTGTTGCGTGGAACGTTCCCGACTGCATTGACCTGGTCTACGATCCTGCTCCACAACTGGTTTCTGGTGGATAGTGGTGTCTGTTGGACCTGGTTGCCATAGATTTGTGGGTGCACCTTGACGATCTCGTCGACCATGACCGTCAGCTCGGTGGAAGTGAACTTGGGCATTCTGTGTGATGCCATGGTGTGTGTTTTGGTGTTTGTGGTGCTGGTGCGGTGTGTGGTGTGTGATGTGCAGGGGGTTTGTGTTGCCGGTGTTTGGTGGTGGTGGTGGTGATGGGTGTGATAGGTGCGTGTCTGTGGTGTGCTGCTGTCCTTTCTGTCTCGCTGTGTTGTGTGCTTTCGTCCTCAGTTTGTAATGTTGCAGGGGGTTGTGGTCTGTGAAGGGGCTGGTTTTGTACTTACCTATGTGGGTGTGTCATGATGGTCTGTTGTTTTCAGGTGTGTTGTGGCTGGTGTTCTGGGATTTGTTGTTGATTTTTTTGTCCAGGGGGGGTGTGTTTCAGGGATGTGTACTGTGTTTGGGTTTTTGTGCGTGGGTTGCTGTGTGGACTTGTTAGCCATGTTGTGTGTGTTTGTTTTCGTCATCGGATGGTTTCTGTGCATGGACGTGGCCGCCAGGGCTTCCGCCGTGTCCATTTTCGTCAAGGTTGTTTGCGCTAGCGGGCGGTGTATTTGTGGATTTTCCGCGCTCATGTCGGTACGATCCTAATTTCACGGGCGGTGTCTCGGTCGTCAGGGCGGGAGGTTTTGGCTTGTCGTGCGTCTTTCCGTCCGTGGCGGGCGGATGGACTTAGACTCGGACATGGGCGGGCGGTATTTTCTGTTTATTTTCCGCCTCTGGCGGTTTTCGGTTCGCGGCATTGTAATTGCTCGGTCGGTATTCAGACGGTGTAGGCGGGCGGATTTTCGCCACTGTGGTTGATGGCGGATTTTTATCCGCCCGACATCGTAATGGACACCTAAGAGTATTTAACTTCTAATTCTAAAGTAAGTAAAATAATTTACTCCCCACCCTTTACTCCTATAAAACAAAA
Source organism: Calotriton arnoldi (assembly GCA_963921515.1). Classification (NCBI taxonomy): domain Eukaryota; kingdom Metazoa; phylum Chordata; class Amphibia; order Caudata; family Salamandridae; genus Calotriton; species Calotriton arnoldi. The sequence goes on from CAWUFW010000522.1 coordinate 502,564, forward strand.
ACCCACACACAAAAAAATTAAACAATTACCCTAATTAATGATCAATTAATTAATGATTATTAATTATCAACTAATTATGAATTAATTAAACATACATTTCTTCCCACCCTTTACCCCATTAAACCCCACAACCCGTACCTAAAATTAATTACACAATTTCCATATTTAATTTGCAATTAATTAATATTAATTAACAAAACGTTATTAATTAATTAGACACATAAATTACTTCCTACCCTTTACCCCTATAAACCCCAAAACCTGCACCTAAAATTAATTACACAATTTCCATATTTAATTTTCAATTAATAATTAATATTAATTAACAACCAATTAATAAATTACTTCCCACAATTAACACTATAAAATCTCAATTAAAAAAATATAAATAAATAAAAAATAATCATTAATTTATTATAATTAAATTACTTCCCACCCTATTCCCCTATAAACCCACAACCCGCTAAGGAACTAAAGAACGCAAAATGTAATTATAGATAAAATTGATAGCTACTAAAAATTTAACACATATATTAAAAAACATAAACAATACTTATACAAAAAAATCATCACATACATTTAAAATATATACTAAAATATGTAACACTAATTAAAAAATCGATATTTTAAACAACTATATTTTTGCAAACGATATTAATGACTTCTATGTTTTTAAAAATGATATTTCTTACCTTAAAGTCGATATTCTTGACCACGATATTCTTGCTGTCGATATTTCTGTGTCTCGATATTTACAACTCGATATTTGTGTAGGTCGACATTTCTAACTCGATATTTTGTCTAAATACCCTAGCCTATATACCAAACTTAACCTACCTATCAAACCTACATGCCATACCAACTTACCTACCATAGCTACTGTAACACCCATACATCTCTATTATACCTTATCTATTATAATTTACCTACCTATCATACCTACCATGCGCAGCATGCCTTACATACCATACCTGTCTATCATGCATTTCATAATCACCACACCTAATCAATCATAACCAACCTCCTAGTATACCCCTGCCACAAGCATACCTAACCTTCCATACATACCATAGATAACCTTCCATATCTGCACTACTTAACCTACAACCACCTCTGCAGTGCATATATCATATACCTGCCCTGAGGTGGCAGTCTTGTGAAAACGAAGTGAGTTATGGCCATGGGACTCTAGCAAGGGATCAAAATACTGCAGCTTATGTCTAACTCACAGTGCCTCTTGTAAGAGCCTGAGATACTGCAGCCTTTATTAAGAAAGTGCTGATTGCATTTTTTGAAGTGCATGAAAACGTGAATGACAGTTCCTTAAAAGTAGCAAGACCAATTTGCTTTGCCAATGCCTTTTTTCTATTTTGTTTTCGCTGAATTGACTTTGATTTGCAAGTTACCTCTGAATAATTGATCAACTGGAATATTGAATCTGGTATAACTATTATGAACAGATTCCATGAATGAAACTTTTATAGATGAATTTCTCATTTTTGGGGCTACCTCCATTAAGTGACACCCATGTAATTATGTAAAATTGTCACTGACTTCTAAAAGGAGTATAATAAAGATGGATATCGCAACAATAATAGTCTCTAAGGGGGTCATTAGGATGGCGGTCGGAAAATCACTCCGACCGCCATGGTAGTGGGAAAACACCGCCCGCTAGGACCGCGGCATAACCGCCGGTCCCATTAGGATGCTCCACAGTCGAATTCCGACCGCGGCGGTCGGATCGCGGCATCTAACATTGAGGCGGTTACTGCTGCCAGCAGCACCGCAGCGATGTCCAAAAAAGCATGTCCTGCATATCCCTGCACTGCGTGGCAGGCACTACACAGTGCCTGCCACCTGGTACAGGGACATGTAGGGGGGTACCATGGGTACCCCCCCAAGCACCCACACACCTCCACAACACAATGGGGGCCTGCAATGGGCCCCCGGAGACATTCTCCGTATGCCTTTTCATGGCGGTTCGACCGCCGCGGAAAGGCTGGCTACCGCCGGCATCATAATCATGCTGGCGGAGCCTGGCCCTGCACAGGCCCCATTTTAGCGGTCCAGCTCCGCCCGCCAGGCAAGCGTGCGGACTGCTACCGGCAAAAAAGTGGCGGGCGGAAAATCGCACCGCCGCGGTCATCACCGCCATGCTAATGGGACCAGCGGTTTTTAGTGTTGCGATCGCGGGCGGATGACCACCGCCGGCCCGGCGGCGGTCATCTGACCGCCATCCTAATAGACCCCTAAATTTGGGATATTGGGCACTAGCGGTAATTCCTAGCTTCACATATTAAATAGCATTGAGCTACACTTTATTGGGAGAGCAGAAACACAGAAAGTCGCAGTGAAATGCATATAGCTCATAGGTAGGAGAAATATTAATTGTGATCACTTTTCACCAAAATGGTTGTTGTCACAAGTTGCATATGTAGTAGACAAGGGCAATGGCAGAACAAGTATGTCTTTCAATGGATGTTACTTCATTTTTATTTATATTTCAGTTTTTCAACAATGTGAAAATAGTTCGAATGGACTTTGAAACATTTTGCATATCTAAATATGTTTATACAGTAGTCAAGGAGGTAATGTCATCAGGGATATTCAATATGCAGAAATAATGAACAGTATTGTAAGATGTTCTGAAAAAAGCTTCATCAGAGGTAGAAATTGATATGCACAGTTGGAAAGAAACAAAAGATTTGTATAAATAAGCATTGTACAGTTTTCAGAATTAAGTGCTAAACAGCTCCTGTAATGAAGATTGCTAGGGAAGGAAATGATGGAAACAAATTCCAAGTAGATTAGAATCATGCAGAGGCAAGTATCGTGTTAATAGTCTAGATGGCCTCAAGCATCAGTGTAAAGAATTGTCAAATTTGCACGGTCTCCTCAGATAATTTGCTTTTCTTGGATTAGATGTACTGTGTATTATGAATCTGGCCACTTGGTCCCTACTATTCGGTCTCTACTGTACGTGCTCTGTTGTCTCAAAGATAGGCTAACCCCAATTAGCATATTTAAGAATTAGGTAAGGCCACTCTACTGTGGCACAGGTAAAAAGTATGAATTGAATTGTGTTGCACACACATTTTCCTTAACCTAAATCAAGTGTTAGCTAAAATATATCAAGTATGCGTGTCAAACCAACCCAGTGACACTTCACCTGATGCCTGGCTGCACAGCGGAAGTTAAACTTCGCTCATAATCCAAAAATATGCACAAATATGCAAAATTACAACTTATATACTTCTCAATTTACATTCATTGATTTATTCAGTTGTGTAATATATCACATTTAACACACATGATGTGATGAATTAGTTGTAACAATATCAAATTCATTTCAAAGGATTATATACAACATTTCTTAATTTTGATCTTTCAAATCATGTAGTTCTTCAACATTCTGATGTGAATGATGCCCAATGCATTTCGGGATAATGGATCCCTTCTTCAGTGGCCTTGAATGTGAAGCACAATATCTTGTTTGAGAAGCGTGAATAATAATCACGAAGGACAATGCACGCGCAATCGTACTGAGTTCTCAATGTATCCAAACGTCGAGCGGCCACCTTCACTATGACCAAACGCTCAACTATGTAAGTTGACCAACACAGAGTTTCCCGGTACTCATGCGTCTCCAAATAGCGGCGTATTGAAAAACGCCGCTATTTGGAGACGCATGAGTACCGGTAAACTCTGTGTTGGTCAACTTACATGGTTGAGCATTTGGTCATAGTGAAGGTAGCCGCTCGACGTTTGGATACATTGAGAACTCAGTACGATTGCGTGTGCATTGTCCTTCGTGATTATTATTCACGCTTGTCAAACAAGATATTGTGCTTCACATTCAAGGCCCCTGAAGAAGGGATCCATTATCCCGAAATGCATTGGGCATCATTCACATCAGAATGTTGAAGAACTACATGATTTGAAAGATCAAAATTAAGAAATGTTGCATATAATCCTTTGAAATGGATTGGCTATTGTTACAACTAATTCATCACCATGTGTGTTAAATGTGATATATTACACAACTGAATAAATCAATGAATGTAAATTGAGAAGTATATAAGTTGTAATTTTGCATATTTGTGCATATTTCTGGATTATGAGCAAAGTTTAACTTCCGCTGTGCAGCCAGGCATCAGGTGAAGTGTCACTGGGTTGGTTTGACACAGGAAAAAAGTAAAGCAAACACAAAGAGATGATGGATGGAGTGCTGAAACTTTTCAAACACTCACCTCTAGTCACAGATCTGGGTTGAATCCATCATCGTTCTTTAGCTCACTTCGCCACCTCAGTTCAGACCCAGCTATATGCAAATCAGTCTTGACCCTGTGCCTCATGGGAACAGTCCAGCCCGAACTGCCAAGCCAGGTCTTCCCTGAACCAGAAACAAGCATCCTGGGACCGGTTTTGTGGTAACACCCCTCTTCAGCCAGGCTAGCTTGAATTCAGTGGCAAAGTGAGCAAGGGACCCACGTCTGGGCATACCCTGCCAACTTAGGGCAAAGAAAGCAAACACAAAGAGATGATGGACGGAGTGTTGAAACTTTTCAAACACTCACCCCCAGTCACAGATCTGGGTTGAATCCGTCATCGTTCTTTAGCTCACTTCGCCACCTCAGTTTAGACCCAGCTATATGCAAATCAGTCTTGACCCTGTGCCTCATGGAAACAGTCCAGCCCGAACTGCCAAGCCAGGTCTTCCCTGAACCGGAAACAAGCATCCTGGGGCCGGTTTCGGGGTAACATCCCTCTTCAGCCAGGCTAAATTGAATTCAGTGGCAAAGTGAGCAAGGGACCCTGCCAACTTAGGGCGAACAAAGCAAACACAAAGAGATGATGGACGGAGTGCTGAATCTTTTTCAAACACTCACCCCCAGTCACAGATCTGGGTTGAATCCATCATCGTTCTTTAGCTAACTTCGCCAGCTCAGTTCAGACCCAGCTATATACAAATCAGTCTTGACCCTGTGCCTCATGGGAACAGTCCAGCCCGAACTGCCAAGCCAGGTCTTCCCTGAACCGGAAACAAGCATCCTGGGACCGGTTTTGGGGTAACACCCCTCTTCAGCCAGGCTAGCTTGAATCCAGTGGCAAAGTGAGCAAGGGATCCACGTCTGGGCATACCCTGCCAACTTAGGGCGAACAAAGCAAACATAAAGAGATAATGATGTTATTATCATTTTATTTTTACCTTTTCCACTCCGCTAAGAGCAGTGGGGTGATGCTCCTCTGCCTTAGTGGACGATCTGCCCCTGCCCTACATCTAAAAAGGTAGAATATAATCATGCACCCACTTCTATTTTTGTATCATATAAAAATGCAACCACATAGATCTATACTGCGGACAGGCAACCTCACATTTCGCCTTTAATGGAAAACTACAGCCATGCAACCATGGGCCAGATGTACAATGCCCTTTTGTGATTACAAACCCTGCAATCAACTAAATTACTGGGTTTGTGACTGCAAAAACATTTCACAATGCTGGGTCAAAATATCCTTATTTTACTTCTAAAAAGGATTTTGTTACCCTTTCCGATTTTCAAATGGGATGGGACATGATATATACTATTTATACAATTGCGGTTATACTATTCACACTATTTGCATTTCAGGAGGATGTATTAATGGCTTGTAACCAGAATTGTGGTTGCAAACCATTGATCAGTGATTTGTATTTTTGAATCGTGTTGGCCACTGCCTTCTTCCCAAATGCCCCCTCCAGCGGGTAACTTTTCTGTTTTTAAAAAAAAGCAACACTCATACTTTTTCATTGACATGGGTTGCTCTTTAAACATAAATCCCATTTGGGAAAGAACTATAGAGACAGAGGTCTGCTGTCCCTAGTGGGCTTCCATCCCTGCATTTGAAGTCAATCACAAGGGTTACAAATTGCTAGCTCATTAATTAATATTCACAAAGCATGCCTTTACAAACCCCAAACAACAAAAACAGGTCACTTTACAAATGGACTGTTTGCAAAGTGACCTATTAGTACAGAGTTTGCATTTGGAAATGCATTCCCATTCATAAAGTAGTCAGAATGGAAATTGCACATTAATGGTTTGTGAATGGAAATCATACATCTGCCCCTACTTATTTTAGGAAACTGTTATCCGAGCATGTACATATGGGCACCAAGTGTCCCCATCTATAATAGGAACAGGTAACACTGCATCTGAATGTATAATCGGAAAAGGTAACCATGCACCCTCATTTATAAAGGGAAGAGATGGCCTTTCATACTTGTCTATAATGCAACAGACCATCATGGGTCCTTACCAATAACTTGGTAAGCATGGACCAACATCAATATCAGGAAGAGGTAATAAGCCAATATGTGTTATGGTGATACCTAAGATAATCAATTTCCAATACCATACTAGGAACTGATAGCAATGCACCCACATCTGGTATTTTGTTGGAAAATATTTTTCAGCGTACAGTCATCAAAATTGCCAAATGGCATTGAGTTCTAATTCCAAAAACAACATTACTGATTACTTCTGAAATTGATGGGCTTCCAGATACTTGTGTAAATACCCGAGGTCAGTAATTGTGTCAAGATGAAAAGGAAGAGTACTTCAAAGTTTTGTAGTCAAATATTGAAAAAGATAACTCCCACCGCAACTCATTTCCATAATACCTGGACTCTACTCAGATGTTGACTGAGTCTTTAAAGATGTGCCAAGTTGTACTGTACTCTCTGTAGGAGATCTAGCAACTATAGCTGGGACACCATGGTATTAGGCTCTGTGTTCATATTCTTGCCAGGCAATTACCTCATTGTGGGTACCTCAATTACAGTACATGCCACTTAAAGAGATAAAGATAGTGCAATCCTGCTACCAACAGATAACCTATGCCTCGAAGGAAAGATAGTAAACAAACAGAAAACCCATTCTTCCCTATGCCAGATCACAGAGGGGTAGGTGCTAAAATCTGCTGTCAACAAGGAAGGATTCCTAGGTTAGAACTTAGGCACTATTACCAACACCTTAGGAGTTATGAGTTTGAGCTTTAACTTGTTAGAACTCATCCAGCTGTGGCTGGTTCATTGATGGAGAGGACGCAAGCCAGATGTATCAGCCATGGCGGATAACCTCACTCAAAACTGTCTCAGCAGGATCATTTTTTTCTGTTTGTTGCCGAAGGACCCAATATTTGTTGTTGGTTACAGAAAGTAAACATTAAAAAAACAGGTACGTTGGTGCTAAATTGTGTGGGAAACCACAAGTGGGTTGAGAGAAAGCCTATCAATAGCATAGCACTGAAATTACAGAGTGCTGTATTGATACCAAAAAGCTGGTACAATAGTCTTGCCCTTACGTCTCATCCTGATCTGCAAGAAATGGTTCATTAATGTTGATTGGTCCTACATATTGGATGCTGCCGATAGATCTATGGGCACCAGGGCAGAAATATCTGCCTGCAATATCAATCTCCCAGGGGGAAGTTGTCATAGATAGTGACTCCAACACTGATATTCTTGAGTACCTATTTATTCAATGCCACAATACATGGATGAAATCAATATGTCTTCTTCCTCACACTATTCTGTCAACACCACCAAAGCCTGAATTCTAGAACCGAATCCTGCCTTGTAGTACGGTAGCCTGGGGGGCAGATAGAATATATTCGAGTCAACACAACAAGATGGTGACCATTTCAGTACTTTTACCTGGTCTGCAGCAGATGAAGAACTCCTTCTTCCAGGATTTTGACTGGATAGGACCAATTAGAAATAGGCTGAAAACGAGATAGGTATGAAGGGTAAAGTATAGGCATTGTAACAATGGACCTATAAGGGTTTGTTACAATTAATCAGTGTCAGCTTCAAGGTCAAAGAGTCATTGGTCAGAACGCTCATGAGGATTTCACACAGAACATTTATCGCTTGAGACTAGGGCCAAGATATTGGCAGATGTATCTGTGGTGAACGAGCCACTATACATACTTTCCGATTTAGGTTTAAGTGTTTTTGAGCGATTTATTGTTACTATATCCTACATATAAATTTGCACGACAAAACGTAGAGCATTAATCTAATGATATACATATTGAACTCCTTAAGTCCAATAATATAGCATACAATGGGCCCAGAGTGTGATAAAGCTGAGCTGGGAGTTGTGCAAGATGTAAAGGCATTCAGAATCTTCCCGTGAGGAGATGCAGCCTTAAATATATATTAAGAATAATATGTGCTTTCAATTGCCGATGAGCCTACAGTAAATCCAGAGGTGGGGCAAAAGAAAAGTTTTATCATCACTGTTTTAAGTTCCCTTCTCCATTTGCATACCTATTGCTAACCCTGAACCTTGGCTGCTGACAATCAGGGCAAAAATTTATTTTCTGATGGGCCTACCTAGGGGAAAGCTGAGCTAGGCAATTTTTCTAAACTCCAGGTCAGCTAGAAAGTAAATTTATCAAGTATATGCCTTTTTGACCACTCATTAGCAATTTCCCCTTACGGCACCAATTGGGGTAACTACAGGATGGCCAGAGGCAAGGTCTTTTTCCATGGCTATTACATAGGCAGTGGAAGCTTTTCCATGGCCACTTCAATAGTTCTGGGAGCTGGCCAGATTCAAATTTCTAATCTAGCAATTGTGCAAGTGAAAAGGGCACCAGATAATGACAAGATATTAAAGAGTATGGGGATTCAGTTGTCATGCCATCGTTATTGTTAAAGATGAATCCAGGCATATACTATTTGTTTTTAGAAAGGCAATTCTACCAACAGGTAGAACTGTAAGGAAACTCTTCTAAGAAAGTAGCTTCCTGGCAGATCGTTGATCGAGGGGATTAGTTCGCACATTAAAGTCAGTTAGGATAGTCTAGGATTTGTCTTGAATTGTTAATTCAAAATGAATCAATACCAACTGACATCAGATCCAGGGGTCAGCAAATGAATAGAAAAGTCATGTGTCAGAAGGGAAAGGAGAACGTAAAGGAGCACACTTGTATCCTGGATAACTTCTTTTATTATTCCTCAATACACCCCAGCCTAGCAGTGCTGCATAGATGCTGCAATCTGCTTGACATCTGTTCTTTATCTCCGTTATCGGTCATTACATTACATGATTACATGGTATGTAGTGACACATGTAGTAAGATTGACTCTAAATACCTTCCTCCCTTGACAAAATCAAGGAAACAATACTTATCACTAACATGAAAAAGATCTAGCAATAAATATGACATATTATTAACAATAATATACTGGGTCAAGATATATTAATGACAAGAAGATACTAAGTCACACACAAAATAGTTAACCTGCGATGTAATCGTTACATTTTTTGGTGCACGCACTTGCCTACCCATGCGAGTTGTGCTTTCTTTTCTTGAATCATTCACAACCGCTGGTGCCCTTTAATACTCTCATTAGTTTTATTTGGAGTGATAGTACCTTGTCAAGGAAACATTCACAGTCATCTGAACCAAAGTCCTTCAGCCAGTATTTAGTTTAACAATTACTAGAATTTAATGGCTCCATATTCATATATTTAGGTAATTTACTGAAATGCCATGTTTTACCACCACTCAAATTAGCAGAGTTGGAATCCAGTGTTAGCATGTTAAAGCTTGAATACAGCTCCCTGAGTCACACCAAGGGACCAGGACTTGAGGGGTACCACTTGGGGTCAGGAACTCACTTCAGCAGGGTTCAGTGTCTGGCACAAGATGTTGGTCAGCCTTTTATGTCCTTGAGGCTCAGATCAGGAGGCCAGCAGACTAGCCCTTGGAGTCACTCTTGGTTCCTGAGTTCAAGGTCGGAAGTAGCAGGTCCAGTTCTCCTCTCACCCAGGCAGCAGGCAGCAGGTTAGTACAACAGGGCAGCAGTTCCTTCAGAGCAGCAGTCCAGCAGAGTGGCAGTCTTGGCTGCCTGGCCTTGACTCCAGACTAACTACAGGGCATATGCAGCCCTTTTTGTGGAGACAGGACACAGCCTTTTCAAGTGTGAGTGAGGCTGGGCCCAGCTCCTCCCTCCCATCCTGCCAGTAATGGCCCATCCAGGACACATATAAGCTCCCCATTGTGTGTGGCTGTCTAGGAGGAATACACAAATCCTAGATGTCAACTACATCCAGTCCTAGTGACCCAGAGATAGGCTGCAGGTACCAAATGGCTAAGGCAAGAAAATAGCAACTTTCTAAAAGTGCCATTTTCAAAATTGGAATTTAAAATACGATTTCACCCTAAATTTGAATTTGCCGTTACAATTCCAGAAACACCAAACCTGAACTGGTTATCTCTTACCATTTGGAAATTCCACTTATAAATGTAATAAGTTATCTCTTATGTTATCCTATTGGAGAGATACGTTTTTCAGTAGTGAAAAACACATTTAACAGTTTTTCATTACCGGGACAGGTCAAACTTAAAAGTACATGTCCTACTTTTTAAATACATTGCACCCTGCCCTCTGGGCTGTCCAGGGCCTGCCCTGGCGGTGACTTTTATGTTAAAAAGGACAGTTTGGGCCTGGCAAAAGGTTTAGTTTGCCAGATTAAAATGACAGCTTAAAACTGCGCACACAGGCTACAATGGTAGGCCCGAGACATGTTTAAACTGCTACTTAAGTGGGTGGCACAATCTGTGCTAGTCATTAGCAGCATTTAATTTACAGACCCTGGGTACAGGTAGTGCAACCTTACTAGGGACTTCCAGGTAAATCAAATATGCCAGTTGGGTACAAGCCAATCTTACCATGTTTTAAGGAGAGAGCACGAACCCTTTAGCAGTGGTTAGCAGTGGTAAAGTGCACAAAGTCCTAAGCCCAAAAAAAACGAGTTCAGCAAAAAGTGGAGGGTAAAGGCAAAACGTTTGGGGATGACCCTGCAGAAAGAGCCAAGTCCAACAAATATGTTTGCAATCTTAATGTTCCATATACTTCTCCTGAGCCTTTTTAATGTTGCGCCTGACCATTTACAAGGATAGATAATTTTTTCTCTTGGAGTTCAACCAAACTTGATTATCTCTAGTAAACAGCTCCCTGTTTTCTAAAATCTTGAATGGGCTGTATCTTGTTGCAGTGGGGGTAGCACTGAAAGCCAAAGGCAATTTTCTTATCTCCAACACCCAATTCTTGCAATTCTTTAGGTCCATCTAAATACTGCCCATCATTACTCTGTTGAAGCACTCAACAGCTCCAAAGCCGCTGAATTGTAATGCTAAGTATGTTTCCAAGTTATGTTGTTTCTGGATAAAAAATGTTGGAATCCATCAGAGATGAACTGAAGTACATTGCCACTAAGTATGGATGTAGGCATACGTTCACGTTGGAATGTCTCATCTAAAAATTTTACAACCTCAATGGAACTGACATTCTCTAAAACACACAATTCTGTCCTCGTAGAAAGCAAGTCTTTTAAGAGAATCATATACTGCCCCATACTTTTCCGATCTATCATCGGGCCCAAAATATCAATGGCTTAGTTTTCCCAAGGTCACTCTGGACTTTTTAGAGGGATCAATGGAGGTCTCAAGGTAACCAGGGTTTTATCAGCATTTAAACACTCAACCCACTCTCTAACTAATCGTTTAGTTTCTGTGTACATGCCAGTTTACCAATATTGTAATTTAATCCTTCTTTTGTTCTTCACTATACCAAGATGACACCCGGATTAATTTCTAATATTTTGTTCTTTAAGCTTAAGGCAGGAACTGCCCTATTTCCTCTCATTAAAAATCAACCTTCTTCACATGACAGTTCATCTTTGATTTCCCCAAAACATTTCATGTCCCCTCCAATTTTTTTTAAGGGGCCTACCATCTTCCCACTGTGCTGTAGTGAAACTTGCTGGAATATCGGTACTCACAATTGTAATAATACATTCTTTCCACCAACTGGAATACTCTTCATTGGATTGTAGAGGAGTCCAACTTACAAAATCAGATACCTTGCTGTGAACTTCTGGTAAATATTGTACAGTACACTAGTTGTAGTCTAATAGCCTTACAGACAATGTTGATAACCTTGGTGTGACCTATTTCATGTCAGTCGTAATTAAACGTTTTGTGAGGGGTTTGTGATCAGTACGTATGGTAAACTCTAAACCCCACTCATACCCCAAACACACACTAACATTTCTCTATCTACGGTAAAAACATTTTCTTCAGTAGAAGAAAGAGTACATGAAGCAAAAGTTATAATTACTTTGTGCTCATCTACAATCATCTGCGATAACACTGCTCCCAGGCCTTTACCACTGGCATCAGTTGTGACAAAGGTTTTTTCAGTAGGATCATAGCCTTGGTAGGAGATGGCAGCACAGATATCTTTCTGTATGCCCTCAAAGCAATTTTTGTAAATTTGCCCCATTTAAACAGTTGCCTGATTTTGAAAGTTTTAGAAGCAAAGGTTTTCACAAATTTGGCATAAAACTCCTAACGATCCAGAAATTACCTAACATCAACCTTTGAGGACAGAGAAAGAGCATCTATAATGGATTCTAGCAACTCTTTCTTCTGTGTTATACCCTTTTCACTAATTTCATGGCAAAGATAGTTTCTTGAATTGAGGGCAAATTTAGATTTCTTACATTCTGCAGTAAGACCTTTATTAATTAAAGTGCTCAACACTTTTGTGGAGAGGTGTGGTGCAGTGGCCAGGGCAGCTGACTCCAGAGCACAGGGCTCACAGTTCAATCCCCGGCTGCGGCAGCTCAGCTCAGCACCATGTGACTGGGCAATATCTCACTTAATTTCCACGACAGCCCCCAGCGCCTTGAGACCCGTAAGGGTGAGTAGTTTGCGCTTTACAAATACGGATTTACATTTTTACACTTTCCTCAATCTTTGGTCCTGCTCTTCCCTGCTCTTCCCCATAACTAAGATGTCATCTTGAAAATTGAGCACACCCTTGAGCTCTTTCAAACACTGGCACACTAATCGCTGAAAGACACCACCTGTAGATGCTAATCCAAATGGCATCCTTGTAAATTTAAAGCACCCATATCATGTTATAAATGCTGTTATCTGTTTGCTGGAGCCTGACGGTATGCCAATGTTACATCTAAAGACAAAAAAACGCTTGACCACGTTTTGTCATTGCTAACATTTAATTGCTCCTGGGAAGCAGGTAATTTTCTATCAGAATTTTTTGGTTAACGTCACCCAAATCTATGCAAAGTCTAACTTTCCCAGTCGGCTTTTGCGCCACAACTAAAGGTGCCAACTATTCACTTGCTTCCATATTTTCAATAATACCCCTCTGTGCTAAACAATAAAAGGAATATTCCTTACGTTATAAGTTATAGGCTTAGATTTTATTGTGGATTATTTTATGTTCCCTTGCAAACTTCCAACTTCACCTGAGCAGACTTTCAGGAATTCTTGCACATTTGCTGTGAAAAAGAATGTTGTCAACTAAGACTAGTACTTGATGTGGGCTATTGGGGTTTAACGTTATGCCAAGATGTCTTTGCTGTAGCCATCCATGAGCAGTTAATCCTTTCTCTGCTACATATAGCTTCCCTTCACACTCTCTCCCCTTGCATTCAAATTTGATCACCTGATATCCACCTGATATACGGGCATGAGATCACCAGAGAAGGTCTTTCTAGCATCTTTACTCAACACACATAGGGGGAGATTTACTAAGATTTTGCACCATGTTTGTGTCACAAAAGGGACGCAAATCGACGCAAAATCTTTTTTTTCCAATTTACTTTCCAGCGCTAAACAAGTTTAGCGCTGGAAATAACGGAAAAGTAATGCGAAGCAGCGCATAGCACTGCTTTGCATTACTTTGCGCCGTGGGGGCGTACCAAGGGTGAAGCATGGGCGTTCCCATGCAACCACCCAAGGTTTCTCACGCTAAACCCAATTTACTAAATAAAGTAGATTGGGTTTAGCGTTTACTTTTCAAGTAGGCGCAAGGAAGAAGAAAAGCTTTCATTTCTCCTTCGTTTTCCGACTTTGCATGCGTGCTGCACTGTGCAGCACACATACAAAGTGGGAAAAGCTTTACATCGTATCTGGGCATGTATTTTGTACAGGAAGGGTAACCTTCCTGTATACAACCTATGCTAGACTAATGCACACACCCTAGCGCTATGGCATGAACAATACAGCAAGATTATCTATATAGTTCTTAATAGAAGATCTAATATACACCAAGGCACTGTTTGCTTTCACTTAGTTTGCAGAATACCTGAAGACGGATGTAGAAGAAAGATTGAGAACAGGTCAGAAACAGATGCAAAACACATCCTGATATTAGTTTATATTGGTAGTTAATGAATTTCAGGATCCATTACATTACTTTATACCTTCTCTGCTATAATAATCTATAAGTGTTGCATTGCATAGAGTTTCATTGCTGGTTTATTTGTAGGGCTATCTACATTTTTTTGTTATACCTGCAAAATCTTGCAAAATGTACATATTTTGTGTTTCGCAAATAACAAAATAATCATGGGTGCCAATAGTCACATCTTTTCCATCAAGCAAGATTTTAAAACAGTAAATGTCAAGTGGGAATAGTGAAATCATGGCATGAAGACATTTTCTCTCAAACCAGTCTCCCGCCGGCATCACATGTGACCTTTCTGCTTGTAAACTGTGTCCTTGAGTTCAATTTAAGAAGTGTGATACCTCCAAGTGCATACAGTGAAATTTTGCACAATTTTACATGCTTTTTACAAAATGTAATGAGACACAATTTTGTAAATTTGCAGGCCATGGTTATTTGGAGAACAGCAGCATGGTCTGCTCTCTGCTGCTTTAGTGATAACAATTTTGCATTTCTAATGGGAGTTGGTATTCATGCCTGGCATTTCAAATTGAGAGAAAGAGCAATGTATTCACAGATATTATGGAAAAAGGTCACCATGAACCCATGTCTGTAACCAGAAGAGGCAGCCATTCACTCCTGTCTATATGAGGACCAGGTAAGCATAATCTCAAAATGTAGACTTGAGACCAGAAGACACATCCAAATGTGAGCAAATTCCAGTGTGTTTACTTCCTTAATGGGAAAACGTGTCCATGCACCTACAGCTTTAACAGGAATAACAACTATGCACCCACATCTATAACAAAAAACTGATTACCAAGAACCTTAATTAACAAAAGGCGCCCACAACTATGCGCCCATCCCCAAAAAGGGAAATATTAATATGCACCCATCTCTATGATGGGAAGAGAACACCCAATGCTTTCTTGACAGATGCCTATAAGCTTATAGGTTATGGGGATCAGTTTAACCTAGTAGAAAGGGTCACTAAATCTCAGCTATGTATCACAGGGCAATGGTATTGTATTCACTATATCAACCTATCACTGTATTGTATGGTTAATATTTACTGTTCTTAAATCCACTTATGCTTACTTCCCAAAGTATGGATTGCTGGTGTTAAAAATAGTAAATATATACTCCTTACAACAAAGTGGTAGGACAATGTAGTTAAAAGTGTTATTGTAGCTAAGGGTGTGTGAAATTTACAAAGTTTTTCTTTTTCCCAATATTAATTATATTATGTGTAAAACGAGGATGCATCTTGCAGATAAAAGAAGTCATGCAATTTACACAAAAGAAAGTGGCGTGTGGAGACTTAGGGCCTTATTACGGCTTTGGCGGTCCTACAGCGGATGGTGCATGCGCTGTAGGACTGCCAAAGCTGTGGTACTGCCGCCCGCCAGAATAGGAGTTAAACCCTGGTCTGGCGGGCGGTGCTGCGGCAGTCTAAGGCGGCGGTTTGTCAGGCTCATTGAAGAGCTTGACATGCAGACTGCCATTCTCAGAGCACCGACTGTACCTTACTGCACGGTGTGGCATGCCGGCCACACCGTGCACGTACGGGGGTTGCAAAACAAGATGGGCATTACATGGGCCCCCCTCCATGAAAAGGGCGGTCACAGGCAACTCCTAATATGCTTGCCACCTACTGACTGCTGCACAACCGTCGTGGGATCCTTGATCCCTGGAGGTCGCAGTGGTCCTGTGGCGTTCCGAGCCTAACTCATACTACTGCGGTCGGGCCCGCAGTGTGGCGATGGTCGGACCGCCACCATTGGCTCGGCAGTCCTATGGACTGCAAAACTCGTAATAAGGCCCAATGTCTCACTGAAGAAGAAAATGTCTGTTGGTAGCACATTTTCTACTCAATCTTGCCTTCCATGGGCAAAGATCCAGTAAAAAATTGTATTATGTGAATTGGCAAAACAATTCTCACATGTTGTGTAACATGAAATTTGGGAATAACACAAGGTCAGTCGATGATTAATCGTAGATCCATGTTAACAACCTTTTTATAGTGTCTAACAATCCCATGATCTCTTCAATATGAACAGACTACGCTTGAACTTCAGGATCTGACATGGATGCCATAATCCACATTTATTCTACAAATATTTCAATACAGTGCATGGGAGCCTGCAATCTGTGTATAAAAGCCTGTTTCTATTTTCCTTATTACTGTCAAATTATGATGTATCCAGTCACCTGCTGCTAGAGCCCACAGCCAAGGTGAAATGCAGATTACAGCTGTCGTTTAAGCAACAAGGAGAACTGAATTTTCATTCCTTTGATCTGTTTTTCTAAAATGAACTGTGATCACCAAAAACAAGATATTTATGGCAACATATTTTTTTCCCACATATATCATTTATGGGAAAGATACAGTGAGTGTGTTTTTTTTCACATTCTGTGCTACACTACTTTTTTTAAAGTCTGATTTAATTAATCAGAATCTAATATCTTTGTGCAACAAAATAACTGCTTTTTAGTATGTTTATTTTACGCTACAGATGATACTTTTATTCTTCACATCTGCTAACATAACTTTAGCCTCCTTCCCCTAGTTGATCACAGAACTCTTCTGTGGTTTGCACTGTATGGTAAAGGGTACTTTATTTCATTTGTAATTCAGTTTTCTATATACATGAAATACGCGAAAGAAGACCTTGATCTACCGTTCACCAGCTATATCAAATACCATCAACACCCACGTGACTTCACACCTTCCTAGATCAATTAATGCGCTCTGACCACTGAACATGTTGTACAATGTTCCGAACAATGCTTGGAGCTGCAACTCTTCCCCTTGCAACAGCGCATTGTATTTCAGTCACATATTTCCTTTTCAGTCGCCCCAAGGTTTGAAAATCTTGGCAGCTCCTGTCCGAGAACCAGGCAATCTGTGGGGAGCGGGCCTCTCATATTGTTTACAATTATTTCCTAAAAACATTTTAATTCTTGCTTCCCTCTTTCAATAGATTTCTGTCTCTTCCCCCTTGTAAATATTGTGATGAGTGTTTGTGGAACGCAGTTTCAGAGATTGAATGTGACAGCTGCTCGCTGTGTTCCGGAATTACAGATGTGGCCACGCACCAGAAAGCATCACTTGACGTAAATACTGTAATAAATGAGCAGAATAATGGGGATAGTATGAGAGCACACAATTTGGTAGCTGCCAAAAGGCATGTCGTCTGGGTTTTTTTTCTCGTGCACGTATTGGAAGTCATTTATGCAAACAGAGAAACTTACTGTCATGGTGATTGCGGGACTTTCAGCTGCACAACTGTTTGGAGATTGTCTGTGCTTGCAAGCAGTGCCTGGGTTTGCAGGTATTATCAGCTCAGTCGATGTGAAGGGAACGCAGGGAAGCAGAGCCTGCTCTTGCAGGCAGTTCCCAGTGAAATGAAGAAGTGGGGAATTTAGACGATAGAGTAAAGAAATGCAACATTCAAGGTGGGTCTGTTATTCTTAGCTACTTCCTTTCCCCTTTCCACCTGGTTTGAGCTGAGCAGATCTGGGGCAGGTAGTGTCCCTAGGCCAGGCAATCCCATGAGTGTCAATTCACCAAAATGGAAGGGGTAGCGAAAGCGCAGCCATTTACATTTTGCCCACCAATTACATCACAGGTTTGCCCGGTTACTTACTGGTAACATTCATTGCTCCAAGTCCATGTCTTCCTCGTCACAGTCCGTAAGATTGAGTTTATCTCCATTCATGTAGAACCTAATCACCAAACGTGACTTTTCCTTCCCAATCCAAGATGGACCCCATACCAAAGTCTATAAGTACATCACTTCCTGGGAAGGACTTCCTGAAATAACAAAGCACAGAAATAAATCAGTTGAGCAACAGGGAGAACGATGGAATCAGAACTGTGATGAGGAAGACATGGACTCGGAGTAATGAATATTACTGATAAGTAATCAGGCATTACTTCCTCTCCGTCTTTATCTCCCAGTCCTTACATTTGAGTACGTATCCAAGCCAAGAAACTGATTTTGAAAATAAGGGACATCAAACAATGACCCTAAGAAGGTGACACTGCTGGAGAACCCCCAGGACACAAAACAGCAGCACCAAAAGCTGAGGGCGCATCGCCACCCAGATGTAAATGGGAATAGGACACAAACGAAAGGGGCACCACCTAAGCAGCAGCAATGCCATGAAAGAATACTACAGCAAACCCTACCCAGGAGGCTGCAACACCCCCTGGAGACCACCATGGAAAAACACCAGTACACTAAGGCCAGCCATGGCAGAGGAATGGGAGAAGGCTAACGCAACCAAAGGGACAAGGAAGAGAGAGAATGTATGGAATCCCTCAACGCCAGACCCAGGGAGACCAACAAAGTTCCCAACTCGCGAAACACAGCAGTGTGTCGAAAAGACAGAGAAACAGCACGAAGCCCACCCAGGAAGGAAATCAAGGAGCTGACACGGGAGACAGACAAAAGGTAGGCAAAAAAACACCAGAGTCCAAAGGCAAAGAGGACACCAACAGCAGGGAGAAAAGCCGGACGAAAACGAAGCACCATAAGTCTGGAAAAACGAAGCAATGGAGGGGAGGACAAACAATGTCCCAACTCCTCAATCTGTCTCCTAGAAAAAAGACCACCAGAACAGCTGCGGCTGAAAGAAGCCAGAAGGCCCCCAAACCCCAAAAAGCTCAAACGGAGCATCCCAAAAGACCAGTAGAACCAGAGGCAAGCTCAAAAGAAACAATAGGATGCCAAAGAAAACAAACACGGCAGCAAGCAAAATGCCAGAGGGGCACAGACAAAAACCTGCAACATGAAAAGGCAGATCACCGCCCACTCACCACCCCCACGGAGGGCAGAGACAGCCAAAACCAGCTGAAACCATCCTGAAGGAAGACCAACACAGCCGGAGGAACCAAGAGGAAGAGGATAATCCCCTAACCCGACACCAGACAGAAAAAGACCGCCAATGACGGAAACAAGCTGCAAGGGTAGATAACAGCCACAAATGCAGGAGCAGTGCAACAACAATAAAAAAAAATCCGTGGACCAATTTAGACTGCCTCCCAAGAGACAAACCACAAGACTCAGCCAGAGAAGCAAATCTAGTGGACAAAGCGGCAGCCAGAGTGGCAACGAATGGAATGGAAAACTCCAAAGGGGCTCGACAGACAGATGAAGAGGACAAGGAAACCCAGGAAGCCCTGACCCAACTGGTATAAGCAAAAGAACCACTGTGCAGACCTGAAGCCCCCACACAACCAAGAAGAAAGGGTGGAAAACAAGAAAGGAGGCCCCCGGGTCAGGGAACAGCCAGAGGAACCACTGCCGAAGCACTCAAGGAGGGACCATACTACAAAAAGAGGGGAAGAAGGGAAGCTCCTCGACAGCAAACCAATTCAGTCAAGGGAGACCGAAACAAAAAAGGACAGACAGACCACCAAGCCAGACACACTTCCACAGAGGAAGGAAAACACTGCCACAGGGCAGCAGAAGGCCCAGACAGACACTCCAGAAGACAGACGGCGAGAGCCAGGTGAGGGGAAATGACCCAGAGACAAATTCACCAGGAAAGAGAAGCAGGGAGGGGCACAACCACCCCGCCGAAGGAGCCGACAAGCAGGCCATCAGGCAAACACACCCCACCATGTGCAAGGAACTGCCGCCAGCCTCAACCAAGAGAAAAAAGAAAGCACTGCCACCAGGCACTGCGCCTCCGAGCAGCGGACACCCCCAGGGAGACACCCCAATAACATATCATGTTTATTCACACAGCGCATGTTCACCCGCGGGCATCTTGGGGCCGAAACTCAGTTTATTGACCTCAGGAGGATGAATGGCTGAGTGAACCAACCAGGAGCTGAACCTGTGCCCCTGAGGTCAATTACAGGCTCCACAGTGGACGCAGCAGTCCACAAGCCACCAAACCGGCACCAAAGCAAAAATCCCAGGCAAAGGAGAGGAGCCGCCCACCACAGGAGAGCCCAGCGGGAACAAAGAGATACCAGACCAGAGGCATGCACTCCCGATACAGCGGGAACAAATCCAGACAAAACTGTGAAGAAGGGGAGGCAGGTGCATCCCCTCCCAGGGAGGAAGGCCAACATAGAGGACAACACACCAGACAGGGGAGCCATGGCCCTGCAGAAGTCAAGGGTAACCAGATACGGCTGGACAAAGGAGCCACACCACCGCAGAGCAAGAAACTGCAACCAGCAACAGCGCGGGCACCGTGGGAACTATCCACAGGGCATGGAAAGAAGAAACAAGAGGTAACCAGCCAACCATCCAGAGAATTTAAGAAAGGGATCCCACAGAAGTACCACACCGCCAAAAGAAGCCAAGGAGTGGAAAACACCCAGGGGGCAGACGCCAGCCCAAAGGGCAGGACACTGAACCGGAAAAGGAAGCTCCAGACAGTGAAACAAAGACACAGCAGGCAAAACGGATGTGCTTAGCCCCAGTAGCAGAGAACTACAAGACCGATGGAGGGCAAGTCACCCACTCCAAAATCGTGGCAGAACACCTGGTGACACCAGCTGGACCAACACAAAAGGGAGAACAGAATGGCCCCAAGGGCCAGAACAGAATGGAACGCACTCAATGCCCCATGGGCCAGGAAAAGCAGGGAAAAAGCACCACGAAAAACTAATGGAACCGCCAGAAGCAAGTCTCATCAACAGCAAGGCAAGTCCCACCATAGGGGGGAAACCTCCTGCAAAACAATTGGTGGACACCATTGACCCAAACCAGAGACCACCAAGGCCATATGTATTGGCACAAGTATGGGAAAAATGGACCAAAAGGAAGGCCAGAAGAACCCATAGAAGCCAACCAAGAAAGCATCCTCTAAACCGGAAACTGTTGGAAGGGGGGGGGGAAGAGCCCCACCCCAGCAACAACAGCAGCGACCCTCGTCTGCAACAGAACAGGCCAAAATACCAGAAAAATGTGAGGGCTCCCCACAAATGACATAGAAGCACATGGTCCCCCTGAGTCAGGCAAAAGCAAACGACAAAACCAAAAACCAGGCAGACCCACCCAGAAACAGGTAGAAGGAGGCGCCCACCATCGTCCACCAGATGATCAGAGATGAGAAGACGCAAGTGGGAACTAGCCTGCGCACTCAGGACAACAACAGAAGCCCAGAGGGCTGAAACCCAGCTCCCTAGCCCAGCAGAGGCGTGAATCCACCAGGATAGGGAGGGCGGCCAGATCCAGCCACCGGAGCCAGCCCCAAAATCGCTCAGCGGAGGGAAAACCTGCCCAATACCAGGCAGGAACTGCAAATTGGGGATAAAAAAAACCTAGCAGCGTACAGCCCAAAAAAGGCCCGCAAGGACCATACCAGCCCCCATGGAAGATGACAACACAGGAAGGCACACCCTAGGAGCCCCCGCCCGGGCACCACAGCAGCCAAATCAGGAGAACAGGGGCACAGCCACCCAGCAGACAGCCCAGCCACCACTGCAGGAGGCACGGCAAGAAAAAACCCCAGGACTCAGCACCCAACCAAGCCAATGACCCCCAGAGAGAGCTAGCACGCAAACGGCACCCGGAGGGCACAGGCAGGAATCAAACTCCTGTAACAGGCCCCTGAGCAGGAGCCTCCGGGCACCAAAGAAAAGGGAATCAGTAAGTGGTACTAGAAAGCAGACACCCCGATGCCATCGGAAAAACCTGCTTGGTGTTAGGGCAACGCAGACAACCAGCGCAACCCTGTATACCAGTAACCACGGAGAGCCGGAAAGGGCCACAGCACCAGCAGGGGACACGGACCAATGGATGCAAGACTCGAGCATGCCCCACACATCCTGCACACCCTGGGGCTGAGGCACCCACCAAGGCAATGAGTGGGCAAGGCACACGGAATGCAGGCACCTCGACTAGCACACGGGAGCAAGGCCAGCACAGCCTGCATAGAAAGGTCCAAGCCCCGAAAAGACAGCCACATGGAGGGAAACCGGCATGGGCAGCCCAACAAACTGGCCGGGCACCCAAGAAACACAGCTCCTGCCTGTAATTAGTGTCAAGCGGAAGTGCTGGAAGGCATGCCCAGCACACCAGCTGCAACATGTTGGAAGCTGGCGGGTGCCGTGTTCCCTCTGCTTCCAGGCAAAATAGGCGCAAAAGACCCCCACAGAGATGCCGCCTGAGTGCCCCGCACCCAGGAACATCGTGGCCCAACAGAAACAGGAGCAACACTGTGAAACACAAATCATCAAAGAAAAAAGAGGAAAGAACACTCAATGAATACCCCGAGGCCGCCACAGGAAGCCCAGCACACCACAGACAACCCCTGTGATCTCACATGCCTAGCACATGAGCGTGATCACCACCAACAAAATAAAATACAAAACACACTTGAAGCCAAGATGGCAACCAGCTGTAGAATAAAGAAAACAGGAAGTCCTTCCAAGGAAGTGATGTACTTATACCCTTTGGTATGGGGGCCATCTTGGATTGGGAAGGGAAATTCAAGTTTGGTAATCAGGTTCTGCATGAATGGAGATAAACACATACATAAGGACTGTGAGAAGAAGAAAGACAAGGTGGTAATATTCCATGGTCCCACACCTTTCTTCTGAAAGGTCTGTTGCTCCAGATGTCCCTTTAAGAACTGCTGACAGCACATTTGGCCCATTGCCCCTCCCTTAGGGGCCGATTACGATGGCGGTGAGGAGCTGCCCTATGATGAAGCATGACACCCCTCGGGGTGTGTGAGTGCCCTTTCTCCTTATAGGAGCCTTTCCTGGACGAATACGCCGATCTTTACTCTACCTAGCACCTTACGGGAACTAGCCACCTCTGCCGTGGCCTGCCCCCTTGCACTTTCTCTCTCCCCCCCGTCACCCCTAGGAACAGCATACCTTTTCTGTGTATCAGGCACCGCATGGTGCCTGCCACGTAGTGCAGGGATATGTACAGGGTGCATTTTTTGCATTGTGGCGGGTGCTGCAGCCAGCAGCAACCGCCGCAGTACAAAGAATACATGGTGCGACCGCCGTGCAAGCGGTCGCAGCGTAATCCCTATGGGGAGACCGCCGATGGCTAGTCAGTCGGTCCCGTTTCCGATTGGGTGGCGGGCAGACGTAAGTCTGCCCTCTATCCTAATCGGGCCCTGAGTTCTTGAACATCATCCTATTTGCTGCTAAAAGATGAGGGGAAGGACAAAGAGTGAAAATTCTGAACGTGAAGATAGGATATGTTTAGGATAAGGATAATTTACACTGACTTCATGCTTGAAACCCATTTTGAGTCCCTGACTGACTCCAGTATGTTTTTCTTAACTGTGCTATATCACTGCGCCAGATGCCTCTGGTTGGAGCTATGTCAGGAGCTTCAAGGAAATTGATGAGTCAATTGCCTATAACGCTGTGGGCATGCCAATGACGTCAGTTGGTTCTATTTTCCACACCTCTGACTTAGGAATATAGGAAAGAAGGGGCACTATGCACAACAAGCACAATTAGGAGCGACAAGAAAAACCCTACTCTTTGATACAAAAAAACCTCTGCTAATCATCAAAGGTGATGAGTTGAGCACAGTCCAACCATGTTCGTGTAAGGCCAAATGGTGATTGTTCATTGAAAACTATAGCACTGTTAATGTGGATACCAACAAAGACATTGCTTTAAAGTACAATTCATTCATCCGGTACACTGACAAAATTTTGACACTCAAAATATCCCCTTACAAAAATATTGTGACCAAAATATCGATGAAAAAAATATTGACATCCTATACTTATAATGGTAAGTACAAAAATATCGAGAAAAAAACATATCGATGTCAATAAAATAGTTGTATAAAATATCTATTTTTAAATATTTATAAAATAAAATGATTTTTTAAAATATAATAAATAGTAAAATTAATTTAAAAAAATAAAAAAATATTTAATATATATCTTAACAAATATAACGAATAAACCTAATCAAAAAATACCTACAAATACTATTTTAAATAAAATACAAAAACAATTTTCATACAAATAAATATTTTTACTTAGAAATTATTTATTAACAAAAACATTAATTATTACATACATTTAGTTGAGGTACTTCCCACCCTATAACACCACAAAACTCACAACCTGCACATAAAAAATTCTTTACACTATTAATATATTCATCAACAAATTAATTTTCATCAATTAAATATTCATTATCAACTAATTCTAATTAATATACTTCCCACAGTAAATCCCCACAAAGCACACAATACAACATGCAACAAATAATTATTAACATAATTAATTATTAAATTAATAATTAATATTAATTAAAAATAATTATTAATTACTTAAAATTAATTTACTTCCCACCCCAAACCCCTAAGAAACCCACAACCCATATCTAAAATCTAAAAAATGTATTTGCACAATTAACATAATTATTTATTAATTAAACAAATATTATTAATTAGAAACCAAATTATAATCATTAAACTTAATTAACTTCCCACCCTTTACCCCGATAATCCCCACAACCCACACCTAAAATGAAACTTAAAAAAATTAATTAGACAATTACAATAAATTTTCAAATAAATAACTAATAGTATTTAACAACGAATTATAAAGTAATTAAAAATAGTTTACTCCCCACCCTTTACCCCTATAAACCCAAAACCTGCACCTAAACAAAATGTAAATAAACAATTAACATAATTAATTATTCATTAATTAATATTAATTATCAACTAATTCTAATTTAATAAAAATAAATTACTTCCCACCCATTACCCCTATGACCCCACAACCTGCACATAAAATAAAATACACAATTAACATAATTATTTATCAATTAATTAATAATAGTTAACAACTAATTATTAATTAACTAAAAATAAATTACTTCCTCCCTTTACCCCTATAAACCCACAATCCACACATAAAAAGTACCCCAAAAAATTAAAGGAACAATTAACATAATTAAATATCAATTAAATAAATATTATTAAGTAATAATAATAATTAGTTAATTATAATTAAATTACTTCCAACCCTATTCCAACAAGCCGCTATAGATTTAAAATACACAAAATGTATTTAATTTTTATTTCGTGACTACTAAACAACATAAACAACACTTATACAAAAAAATTACATCAATACATTTAAAATAAATACTAAAATAAATAACACTAATTAAAAACGATATTTTAAACAACTATGAGGAAATGTCCTGTCAAGATGGCTGACACAGGGGCCTGCTGTTTGATTTGCCCACAACTCCCATCCAGGCCTTGGGCTCCTCACACCAGTCCCCAGTGTCAGCCATCTTGACAGTACTTTTCCACTCACTCCCAGGGAATGCATAGTCCCAGATGTGCTCCCTGGGCTGGCTGGGAAGGTGTGTGGAGGATAGGGCATGATGGGAGTTGCAGTCACAGCTAACACTCCTCTTCCCACATAGCCCAACAAGCCCACCAGGAACTGTGCTTACCTCACAGTCAATGGAAAAGTACTGGCAAGATGGCTGACACTGGGGACTGGTGTGAGGAGAACAAGGCCTTGATGGGAGTTGTGGGCAAACAAACACCAGGCACCAGTGTCAGACATCTTGACAGTACATTTCCAGTCACTGTGAGGAAAGCATAGTGCCAGGTGGTCTTGTTGTGCTATGTGGGAGGAGGAGTATTTGCACTGACTTCAGTTACCATTATGCCCTGCCCTACATATACCTTCCCAGGAAGCCCAAACAGCACACCTGTGACTAGGCAGTCCCTGAGAGTGAAAGGAAATGTACTGTCAAGATGGCTGATACAGGGGGCCGGCTGTTTGATTTGCCCACAACTCCCACCCAGGCCTTGGGCTCCTCACACCAGTCCCCAGTGTCAGCCATCTTCACAGTACATTTCCACACACTCCCAGGGAATGCATAGTCCCAGGTGTTCTCCCTGGGCTAGCTGGGAAGGTGTGTGGAAGACAGGGCATGATGGGAGTTGGAGTCCTAGCACACATAACTACCCACACCCAAAGCAACCCGTTCATCAGGGCCAATGGCTACCTGACAGTGAATGGAAGTGCCCCAGCAAGATGGCTGATACTGTTGCATGGAGTCATGTGCACAAGGCATTGTTGGGAGTTGCACTCAAGTCCTACATCATGCAGCAGTGTCAGTCTCCTTGCCACTACACTCCCCTCACTGTCATTGAGCCTTTGTCTAACAGGAGTAAGCTGGGCTGGGTGGGAGGAGGGGTGCAAGTTCCAGCAGCATAACACAAGCACACAAACATCTGTACCTCAAAGCTCCAAGCCAGAAAAAGCAAGAAAGCAGACTTGGTGTACTCATCTTTCCATGGAGCACAAGGACAATATACTTGTGGCCAGATGTAGGTAATTCTGAAATACCGAGTCCTTAATAGCGAATTTTACCGATTCACTATTAAGAACTCGGTATTTCAGATGTATGTAAAAAATCGGTAAAAATTACCGATTCGGCAATAATCGGTAAAAATTAGCGATTCGGAATGAATCGGTAAAAATAATTACCGATTCCTTAATACCGATTCCGTAATTAGCGAATCGGTAATTTAAAAAATCGGTAATTGGCGAATCAGCCAATCCTGTGCTTCCTCATTACCTCACAACCAGGATGTGGCCCCACCCATGCAGCTGCACTGATCCTGAAGCTGTTTGAGAGGCAGGGAGCACAGCAAACAAGCCAGGAGCAACTCTTCCAACTTTTTGCTGACAACACTGAGCAAATATGGCCAACCAGGAGAGGGAGAAGGAGGCAGCTGAACGCAAGAGAAAACATAAATTCAGTGAGAGGGAGCTGGAGGTCCTTATTGAGGAAGTCACAAAGGACCACGATAGACTTTTTGGGAAACAGTCTCTGCACGTGCCTGAATCCCAAAAGAGGCAGATATGGCTGGTCATCCAAGAAAAGATCAATGCCATTGGAGTAACCCAGCTGCTCCGACCATGGTCACAACTCCCAGTAGAACGCTGGGTATCAATACTTAATGACACCAGACCAGCACTTGAGTCCAATCCTATCAATGCAAGTCATAATTTTGAAAATTGGCTGATCTCTTCCTTAGACATAGTGCTCCCAAAGAAACAAATTAAGGATAAAAATGGCGTAAATAGAACAGCTTGGTATACCCCCAATCTGCGTAAACTTAAGCAGGCTTGTAAACGGTCCGAAAGAAAGTGGAGAAAAGACTACTCCACTACCAATAAAATGATTTATAGGGAGGATATCAAGAGGTATAAGGAAGAAATTAAGTGTGCTCAGTCACTCTACTATGAAAACCAAATACTTTCAGCCCCCAATTCTTCTCGCGAAATATTTCGCATAGTGAAATCTCTTATTAAACTTCCCCCTTCCTATTTCTTGCGATGATATGTCATCTCGCTGCAATCTTTTAGCTACTTTTTTCTTCAATAAAATCCAAGATATTTATACCTCTTTTCATCAGACCACAGCTTTAATTAATGTCCCCCCAATCAACAACAAAGGAGGCATTGACAATTGCATTTTAGCTGAAATTCCTCTCCTGGATCATTTTGCCCTGCAAGGTATTCTTGGCCAGTTGAAGTCAGGTTCCCCCAAGGACACAGTTCCCCCCCTTCATTCTAAATCGAATCTTTGATACAGTGTCCACAACCATCCTAGATTTGATTAATGCTACATTCCGGACAGGCATAGTCCCTTCCCCTTCGAAGCAAGCAATGGTTAAAGCTCTGCTGAAAAAACCAAACCTGGACCCTGAAATGTTAGGGAACTATCGTCCCATTTCATTGTTGCCAGGGATCAGCAAAATTGCTGAAAAACATGTGAATAGCGCTCTGTCCGTGTTCTTGGAAAGCAATAACTGTCTTCACCCATCTCAAACTGGCTTTAGGCCCCAACAGGGCACAGAAACCGCTCTTTTAGCTGTGGTTGAGGGAACTAGGAAAATCCTAGACAATGGGGGCTGCGCTGCCATTGTGCTTTTAGATCTGAGCGCAGCCTTCGACACAGTTAATCACCAGTTGCTCATTCAGTGGCTTAGAGATGTAGGAGTGACTGATCTGGCCCTTAAATGGATCTTTTCCTTTCTGGACGACCGGTCATTTCAAGTGTTCCATGAAGACTGTATCTCTGACCCTCTGCCCCTCCGATGTGGGGTTCCTCAGGGATCCTCCCTGTCCCCCACTCTTTTTAACGTGTATATGAGCTCCTTGGCAGGTGTTGTGGAGCCTTTCGGCATTCAAATCATCACATATGCCGACGATACGCAGTTGATTGTCTCTTTTAATCAGCTCAACACCACCGCCCCGGACTGGGCAATGTGTCTTCGAGAGATCTCAGTATGGATGGAGGGTTCATTCCTGAAGCTCAACGGATCTAAAACGGAGCTCATGTTCCTGGGTAAACCTTCTATACCCAATATAATATCTTCTTGGCCGAGTTGTTTCGGCCCTCCCCCATCCCCCAAAGATTATATCAAGAGTTTGGGAGTTTGGTTAGATCGTAACCTTGATTTTGGGGAACAAGCAAGGAAGGTTGCTGGTAGCTGCTTTGGGCTGATGAGGATGATACGGAAAATCATTCCCCTCCTCCCTTTCTCTGCAAGGAAAGTGGTGGTCCAGTCCCTTATTCTTTCTAGGCTCGACTATGCCAACGCCCTATACTTAGGAGCACCTTGCTCCACGATTAAGAAATTACAAATTGTACAAAACTGTGCGGCACGACAATTCTTGAATATCCCCAGCCGACAGTCAGCAGGGTCTGCCCTGGCCGCCCTTCACTGGCTGCCTATTCAGCAGAGAGTGCAGTTTAAGGCTCTCTGCATTACACACAAGGTGTTGTTAGGTTCTGGCCCACCTATCACACGTTCTCTCATTTCCTTTTACCATCCTGAGAGAACCCTGCGATCATGCAATAAACAGTTGGCAGCTGTTTCTAGAATCAGGAAAGCCCGCACAGGGGGTCGCCTCTTTTCATATAACGCTGCTAGGCTTTGGAACTCCCTCCCCCTTGCCATTCGGTGTGAAACTAATCATCTGGTCTTCCGGAAACGCATAAAAACCTTCTTGTTTCCATATCTGATATGTAGATTATGAACTTCGGCCTCTAGCGCTGGGATGCCTTTGGTAACCAGGCGCTCTACAAATATTTTACAATTACAATTACAATTACAATTACAATTGAGGAACTCAAAAAACGCTGGTATGACCTGAGGAAGCGTGCAAAGGAGAGGCTGGCAGAGAGAAAGAAGCAAGCCAACCTGACAGGTGGAGGGAGAAACACAGCACCTGCACCAACTGCCCTGGATCTCCTGGTCGAGTCCACCCTCCAGCCGGAGAGTGTGAGTGGGATTGGGGATGCAGACAGCTCAGCCAGAGCTGGCAACAAACAAGGTAAGATGTGATCCAGCGCTAACAATAAAAATATTTCTCCTATAGAATTCGGTCATCCAGGTACAACTATCTCTCCAATACACAGACTATATCCATATGACGGTGGGGCCCATTGACACCGCATATACATTCACATACTCATTTATTCCCTGGATTACCTCCGTCCTTAACCTAGGAGAAAAACAGTAAAACGATTCGCTGGAAGGAGACGGGATACCTCTTTTTAACACAACATAATGTTTCTCATTGCTTTTAAGGTATTCCGCTCATTGGTCGATGGACCAACTAGTAGGAATCAGTTGATGGTGATTAAGACCAGCTCAATCACAATAAACTCTTAACATTTTACCTTAATTATTAAGCTAAAGAATCACTGAGTCATTTGTTTAAAGATAATAAAGTTTATATGAAGTTTTAGAAACAATGCATAAGTTTAAGTTTATCACTCAGATTATTACATTTATCATTATTATAAGAATAAATTGAAATTACAATGCATACCTATTTGATGGAAGATAAAGTTTGTTACAGCAAGAAATTCAAAAAGATCTATCTATCTGTCTTGGAAAAATCTAATAGCCCTAAATAAAAAATCTATCATGAATAAAAAGGTTCTTAAAAAGCAGCATCTTATACCTAGGGAAAATAGCAGCAGCAGCTTCGATCATCCGCAACAGCAGCTCAGCACCCGCAACTCATCTATCAGCAATCTCAGCTCTCTCCTCTCCTAACAGTATGCTCGCTCATCATCAATAATAATAACTAACAACTCCTAACCCCTCCCGGAGTAGGTCTTCTTATACCCTAATTCTCGCTTACTAAATAAAATGTTGCCTCTTTATGGCGTGATTCTCTCTCATTGGTTCATTCAAGTCCATATACATTTTTATCAAACTTCCTTGTCTTAACCAGTTCTTTGTGGAATGTCCATGCTTGCATCGTTTCCCACAGTTCATGACATTACTCATCAGTTTCGATCAGTCCAATTTGTATCAATTTCTGTTACTTCTTAGATTCAATAGTTCCGTTTGTCCATTTATTCATTTTGACTTCTCACGCTTCTTGCTGATCATCTTGGCACACATTTGCTCTTTAAGGTCACAATAGCCTTGACCATACTTCCATCCTAGGCTCTCAGCACGAACACGTGGTCATTCTTTTTCACAGCCTTTCTCCTTTTTCCACACGGCTTCTTGCACATGCGTACTCTAGCTCATGGCGGCCATTTTATATCGCTGCTCAACAGGCCTAAGCGCACTATTTTCAAAGATAAACAAAATATTGTTAAAATAAAGAATATAAACCTTTTCTTTTTCCTCCCGTCTTTCTACGTACCCCAATTAGGTATTACCTAGCAAAAAGCAACATATAAAGCTGTCCCTTACTTACCATCGCTTTATTTTGCCACCACACGTTTTATTTTCAAAGCACAAATCATGCGTTTATTATTTTATTAGTACGCAAATATTAGATTATGTTAGACACGTCAACAATTATAAGTAGATTAATTTGCACACAAAATAGCGTATTACCTTTAACCCTTCACATGTAACATACATTGTTGGTTATTTTACTTAAACGAACATGTTTATTAATTGATTTACGTAAATTATTAGGAGTTTAAAAAAAAAATTCATTTATCCTGCTCCATCAACTCCCCCCTTTGGTGATTTTTAATATCACCACAAAACCCAAGTTATACAATTCTCTCAGACAGCATATTTCTTTTATCCGTTTGCTGTTTGCTTTTGTTAGTTTACACAACTGTATCCCTTTCAACTTGTCTCTTGGTCTTCTTGTACATGTTCTCTTTTATCTCTTCTAGCTCTATTTCACCCATTTCTCTCTCTCTCTCCTTGTTTATCATGTTTTCTTTTTCTATTTTATTCTGTCTTCTTCTTTTCTTTATACATGTAATTACAAGCTTCAGCACTAAAATTATTATTATTATCATGGTTGCTATTATTATAACTTTCCCTATTATTAATCCACTCATTCTTGTTAACCAATTTATTACTGAAGAAAACCCTTTACCAAGTTTTCCAAATGCACTTTCAACCTCCAGTGGAACAAGTTCTTTGTGCAAACTTGTAATATTCTTTATATACTTTTGTATATTTTCACTTTTATCTGGAATGTAAGTGCAACAATGTTGGACTTTCAGCATTCCACAGACTCCACCCTCTTTTGCCAAAAGAATGTCAAGGGCAAGTCGATTTTGCATCACCATAGCTCTCATGGCAACCATCTCGGTATTTACCATCAAGAACCCTCCAGCAGTATCTGTAGATAAACGATCTACCACTGTGGATAATTTCCGAATTTTAAATGCATTCAAAGATATTCCCACTGCTGGTATCAATGCACCAAAAATATCACCTACTATTTCTGAAAAACTTTCCCTTTTTCTACGTGTAAAGGTATTTATCATTTTGTGTGTTCCTTTATCTTTTCTATCCATATGAAAAATCTTTGGAAAGACCAGGCCTAAATAACATGACCCATAACAATGGTCCGGCAACCTGTAATAAGCCCTATTACCGCAAACATAATAGATCCCTGGAAATATTGGATCTTTTCCCCCTTTGAATCCTCATCCGCCTAAAATTTGATAATTGTCATGGCAAATACTGGAACCCACAAAATAATTGTCATATCTTGTTTTATTTCTTCTAATGCACAACATTCCCTGTTGGGGCCAATGCAGAGTCATAGCTGCATTTGTCTTTTTCTTGTCATGATTGTCTTCCTCAAACGCCCAAAGAGGTGTTTTTGTCTCTTCTATCACTTTTCTTTGAAATTTCACTCTTCTTTCTTCAACCATCTCTAAAAATACTTTTTCTTCCTTCTTTAACTCACAGGTAAGGTTGTATTTAACTATATTATCTAATGTTAAAATCTTATCTTCTATAAAATATTCACCAAACGTTTTTCCCTCTTTTATTTTGTTTAGCTCGGGAACTACAGAAACTTTCGCAAAAATCTTATCTATGTCAGTGTAATAATATTCTAATCTACCTGTTTTATAAATTAAACTTGCTAAAACACTACATGTTATTCCATACGTCAAAGGAAGGTGATGATAAGTCACACCCTCTGCTACAGACGCAGGCAATTGCATACAAGCATAGCAATCTCTTACATCCATTGTTTCTACATACTCATATAATAATTTAGTAAAAACATTCTTAGAAAAATCTGTTATTGATTTGTCTTTATGTAATTCTGCACTACTTTTTAATATAACTGGTTCTTGATTGTTAGCTCCTTTTTCTTTCTCTGTGTTATTAGAAGTTTCTACTACAGCTAAACTAATTGGAATAGTGATTGCTAAAACCACCCATACTGTCATTAATAATCCTGTACAAAAGAAGCACATCTTACACCATCTACTTAAAAACTCACATTTACATTTTCTATCTCTAGTATCCTCCATTTTGTTTTATAACCTTATTTATTTATTTTCAAGAAAATTGTGTCACTACACCTCAGAAATGACTTATTAGCCACTCTGCACTCCAATGTTTTGTTTTTTGCTTGGTACTCTCTTTTAATTCTTTTCAGAATTTTTTCTTTGTCAAATCCAGTATTTTGTCAAGTCCGGTAGAAATTTGTTTAAATTTCTTCAAGTTTGTTGCACTTCACCTTCACCCATTAGGTTTCTTTGTTCTGGGTTCTCGTGAGTGTTCTTTTCTTCTTTGATATCAGTCAAAGCAAGATACAACCATTCAGGCGATCTATACTTCGGATTTACCTTCTTTACTCTTTTCGTTTTCTGCAAGTGTTTTCCACCTTGTTTTTCTTGCTCTTTCTGACTTATTTCATTCACTTGTTCAGCACTTTTTCCATCTAACCTTATGATCCTGTATCTTAATTTTCTTACTTCGTTGGGCCAATTGTCTCCTTTTCTTGACCTTTTTGCCTCACTTCCTTTTTCCTCTCTTTCTGTTTTCTAATTCCTTTTTCTTGACTCTAGTTTTTGGTTTCTTTCTTCTCCACTTTCTTCAGACTCTGTTTCATTTTTCTCTTTATTGTCTCTTATTTTGAATCTTATAATTTCACTTTCTTCCTCTACTTGTGGTTCTTTTCTTATCTTCCTTCGTTCACCTACTTCTGTCCCTCCTCGAGGTTCTTCCGAATTTGTGTCAATCTCTCTATCTGCTTCTAAATTTCCCTGTTCTTTTGTTTGGCTATCTGTCCCTATTGCTCCTCGGGGATCTTCCGATTTTTCTAACTTTCTGTTTGAAACTCTCCCTTCTTCATCTATTAATATTATCTCCGAAGGATTTTTACCACAACTTGTACTTGGTTGCTCACTGTTACTATCTTCTTGCTCAGTTTCTTCTCTTATGCTTTCAAATTTCCAATTTCTTTTCAGAATTTCCTCACAATCCGAATGATCTGTATCAGATTCTGAACTGGTATCTGATATTTCCAGATGTCGACTCACATGTCGATCTTCAGGTTCTGGAACTTCAGCTATTTCCTCTACTTCTTCTGTCGTTGCACTTGTAGTTGGGTCTTCCAGATGTCGACTTACAGGTCGATCTTCAGATTCTGGCACCCTATTCGGTTCTTCTTCCGTTTCTGATGCTGAACTGTTATCCAACACTTCCAGATGTCGACTCACATGTCGATCTTCAGGTTCTGGAACTCTGATGGTGTGACTGGCATGCACCCAGTGTTTCACTCCTGCACATTTGACTGCAGTGGTTGTCACCAGGATCACTTGTCGTGGTTCGTCCCAACGAGGATCAAAACAGTTTCTTCTCCTGTGGACTTTTATGCGGACCCAATCTCCTGGATTCAAGTCGTGAGCTGGTTTTCTTTCAAGAGTAGTAGCATCCGGTCCAACCTGATGAAACACAGAACGCACCACATCAGCCAATCCTTTGCAATAATCCAGCACCAGATCATCAGTTATAGTCAGTAGTTTGTTGACAGGTACATGTGCTTGTCTCATTGCTCGTCCCATAATTATCTCATGGGGACTGAGTCCAGTTTTCCTTTCCGGAATACTTCTGATTGTCATTAAAACTAATGGCAAGGCATCTGGCCATTTGAGTCCTGTAGCTTGACACATTTTTCCTAACCTGTTCTTAATTGTTCCATTCACTTGCTCTACTATTCCAGAAGCCTCTGGTCTGTATGCACAATGCAGTTTCTGTTTAATACTAAGTGCTTCACAAATCAGTTTAATTAATTCATTTTGGAAATGTGTTCCTCTATCTGTTTCAATCGTGACTGGAAAACCATACCTCGGAATGAATTCTCGCAGCATAAGTTTTGCTACCGTGATTCCATCATTCCTTCTGGTCGGGTATGCTTCCACCCAACGGGAAAACAAACAGACGACTACGAGGACATACCTTAGTCTGTTGCTCGGGGGCATTTCTATAAAGTCCATTTGCATTCTAGTGAACGGACCTCCTTCTCGTCCTATTGTTCCTAGACTCACTACTGTCTTCCTTCCTGGATTTAACTGTTGACAAATAAGACATCTTTGACAAAGACTCTCAGCTATGGCTCTGAATTTTGGATTATACCATGTTTGTCTAAAAAGTCTGATCATTGAATCTCTCCCAATATGGGCTTGTCCATGGTACAACCGTGCCATGTCAGAAATCATGCTATCAGGCATAACTGGTCTCTCATCTCTGTAAACCCAAACATCATTTTCCTCATGTTTTCTACATCCTGCTTTTATCCATGTATCTTTTTCCTCATCATCTGCTGCTTCCTGTAACTGTCTCACCTCATCCCATGTCTCAACAGGGTTAGTAAAAAGCAAAGGACAAGAAATATGCTCTCTTTCTCGGCTCCTGTTCAAAGAGACCACATTCTTTGCACAGTACTGTGCAATCTCGTCAGCATACTTATTACCGACAGTTATGTAGTCTTCCCCATTTTTATGTGCATTGCACTTTACAACAGCAATCTGTTTAGGCAGCTGTATCGCCTCAAGCAATTTTTTCACAAAATCTCCATTTCTAATTGGCGTTCCTGCAGACGTCAAGAAACCTCTTTGTAACCAAATCTGACCAAAATCGTGCACCACTCCAAAACCGTATTGGCTATCTGTCACAATCGTAACCCGCACATTTCTTCCCAACTTGCAGGCTTGAATCAGAGCTATCAGTTCTGCGACTTGGGCAGACCGTATCCCTTTCAGACAAGATGCTTCCATTACAGTTGCTACTGTGCAAACTGCATATGCTGCACTTAGAACTCCATCATTCGTTCTCAAACATGAGCCATCCACGAATAGAATAGAATCTGATTCCTTTAAGGGCTCATCTCGTATGTCTGATCTCGGTTTTGTACAATATTCAAGCACATTCAGACAATCGTGATCTACTTCATCCATTTCAATCACACTCTCTTCATCTGGCAATGATGTCGAAGGATTCACATTCATACATCTGTCAATGGTCACATTATCTGCACTCAAAATTACTTTTTCATACCTAGTCAGCCGACTATGTGTCATGTATTGTGTTTTTGTTCTTGTCAAAAGAATTTCCACAGAATGGGGAACATATACTCTCAGTGGATATCCCATCACTATGCCTTCACTCTGTTCCAGACTCACACAAGTAGCAGCAACTGCTTTCAAACATCCAGGCAACGCTTTTGCTACAGGGTCTAAAACAGCTGAAAAATATGCAATGGGTCTTTTCATGGTTCCATGTCTCTGTACCAAGACTGAAAATGCACATCCATCTCTTTCACTGCAATACAACTCAAAGTCCTTCTCATAGTCAGGCATTCCCAATGCTGGAGCTTCACACAATTTCTTTTTCAGCTCTCTGAATGCTTTCATTTCCTCATCATTCATTTCAAAAGGATCTTTAACATCCTTCTTTGTCAGTTTTTGCAACGGTTTGGCGATCAATGAAAAACCGCTTATCCATTGTCGACAATATCCAACCATTCCCAGAAACATTCTTACCTCTCTTTGCGTCATTGGAGCTCTCATTCCTTGAATCATCTTTATTCTTTCAGTCGTTACCTTTCGCACTCCTTTCTCAATTTTATGCCCTAAATATTGGACTTCTTGTTGACAAAACTGCAATTTTGATGGGGACACTTTATGTCCTCTTTTGGCTAAATGATTCAGCAAAGCAATTGTATCATTGATACATGCTTCCTTCGTTTTTGATGCCACCAGTAGGTCATCAATATACTGAACCATCACTGACTTTTCTGGCATTTTTAAGTCTTCCAATGATTTCTTTAGAATCTGATTAAAGATTGAAGGGCTTTCTGTGAACCCTTGAGGAATTCGGCACCATGCCAAAATACGCTCTCCAAACCTAAACGCAAATAATAGCTGGCTATCTGGATGCAATGGAATAGAGAAAAATGCATGACATAAATAAATTACTGTGTACCATTCTGCTTCACGTGGAATCTGGTATAGAATCACAGCAGGGTTCGGTACTATTGGGCAACAAGGCACTACAATTTTGTTTACCTTCCTCAAATCCTGTACAATTCTATATGTTCCGTTTGGCTTTTTCAGTCCCATTATTGGCGAATTACATGACCTGCTCATGATTTCTTTTAGAATCCCTTGTTCAACCATTTTATTTATTACTGGCGTTATTCCTTCAATTATTTCTGGTGGCAATTTATACTGGGGCGTATTTGGGTAACTCGTTCCCTCTTTTACGGAGATTTTAACGGGATCTACTTCTTTCATTAATCCTATATCTTCTCCTGTAAAGTCCCACACTTCTTCCTTCACTGTCTTTTTCAGTTCAATTGGGATTTTCTCTGCATCAAATACAGGAAACAAATCATTTACTTCTGGTTCTAAATTCACCAGTGTCATTTTATACAATACATCTTCATCTGGGGTCTGAAATGCAATTCCATCTGGAGTACAATAGATAGTGCAATTCATTTTGCACAATAGATCGCGTCCTAATAGTTTCACGGGACTACAATCGCATACCACAAATCGGTGCATTTCACTAAATGGACCAATCTTTACCTCCACTAATTTAGTAAGAGGCTTCTTAATTTGCTGATTTGATACTCCAACTACTTGGATATGTTCACCTGAGAGAGGAAGGTTTGGAATTTCCACTGACCTAACAGTAGAACGAGTAGCTCCAGTGTCCACAAGGAATGTTACATTTGCACCATTCATTTCCCCATCCACAAATGGACCAGACTGATCTACCTCTAGAGTTGCGCCAAGCACACACTCTTCCCCCTCTCCTAGGCACCGTCAGAAGCTTTCATCCATTTCATCCTCATCCTGTCGTAACCAATATTGAGAAATGGCAGCTGCACGCGGCAACTGTGTTACCTGCTCTCCTCCTTAGAATCCTGTTTCTGCACTGAATTTCTGTTGGTTAACACTCTTGGGAAGTGGTGGTTGTGGCACCTGACTCTGCTAAGTAACTACCTCACTCTGCACCTGTGAATTTAATGATTGATTTTCCACATTAAGTTTGAGGAAATTTACACTCGTTTCTCCAATGCCCTAGCTTTCCGCAGTTGTGGCATGGCCACTTTTCCTTTGCCTCATCTATGCTCATTTGTCCTTTTCCTTTACCTATATTTGGACCAAATCTAGCCTGTCCTGCTTCATTACCTGTATTACTCAATTGAGCTTCTTGTTTCTCAGCAACTTTCACCTGTGCCCACATGGCTTTTTCTTTCAATTTACGCTGTCTACTCTCAATATCATCACTGCAATACTTAGCATATCTCAAAACTTCGTCGACTGTGCTATTCTGCCAACAAATCATATGCTGTTTAATCATCTCACTTATCTCTGGTTTCAACCCATATACAAATCTATATACAAAATGACTCATATCCTTCTCATTTAGTGTCTCATAACCACTATACTGTTTGAAAACTAACAACAGTCTTTCATAGTAAGCATGCACTGATTCTTTACTTTCCTGCGTTGTTCTATTTTTACCCAATCTGTTTCTTTAGGTGGAATCTTATTCTTCAAAAAGGTAATTACTTGATCGTACTTTCTCATCACTTCTGGTCCTGGCGCTCCTGTTTTAGCGTCCCTTGGATATTCTACAGTTGGCCAATCAATAGTAATCTTACATTCTGTCCACAAATCAGCTGGCACTACTATATCAAACAATCCATCCAAGTCTATCCACAACACCTTTGAAACTTTAACAAATCTCTCCACTTGTCTGTATCATTCTACTGGCTTCTCTCTCAACTTTGGGAAATCATTTGTAAATGACAGTATATCCTGTCTAGTCCATGGAACATGCACATAACTACCTCCTAGAGTTTCTCTCATCGGGTACTCCCTTACAACTGGTTCCTTATCTGTTACTGCAAAAGCCAAAGATGCTTTATCTGTTACTTTCTCGTTCTTTTTATCCATCTACTTCTCCATCTATCCACATCACCCCATTTTCTCAGTAAAACAATTAATTATTTTATTTGGGTCAATCTTCCTGATGTGTTCAGATTCTCTATATCTTTCTCTCAAAAATCTACTCTATAGGGTTTCTGCAACGTTCTCACTTTTGCAAATTCTACTCCCAGTTCACTTGCTGTCTCTTCTAATTTCTCATGTAAATTTCTAGCTCTCCATGTAAGACTTTTGCACAAAAACATAATCTCATCATCCTGATAATTTTTTAATTTTTCTGTACCAATCGTTCCTAAAATCAATTCTTCCATGTCTATTTTTAACCTAATTACATCTAATGGTTTTACTTCTGTTTCTTTCGTTTTTAGCGTTTTCATCCATTCATTTAACTCATCTTGATTCGGACCTACAGGCGTACTATTTAATTCTATCCAATTGTTACTTCTTTCTGGTGTCCCTGATGCAGACTCCGTTACCATAGGTATTCTCCTGAACTCATTCTCATTTATCGTCAAATTAGTAGGTGGGCTTGGTATATAGGTACTAACCAAATGGTGTGCACCTTCATTGTTCAGTTCCATCCCTTCTCTTTTTCTTTGCAAATGTGAATTCATGGGAATCACTAAAGAACGTTCATCAATTTTCTGATTCTCAAAAATTGGCATTACTGGACCTATCGTTACTGGTACAGTTACAGCTTCCATATTCTTTGTCAATTCTCTTATTTTCTCAGTCAATTCTCTTGTGGTTTTTGCTAATTCAGTTGCATTGTCACTTTCTATCTCTTCATTTTGTGAAGTTTTTAATTGATCTTGTGACCTATTTATCTAATCTCTTCGTTCGGGAATTTTATTCCTCCCAGTTTCCATTAGTGGTGCATTAGGTGTCGCCACCGCAGAAGTCTGTTGGTATGGAGGCGGGTTTCTGTTTAAAATATCTTCCAGCAATTCATCATCCGTTTCACTACCACCATACCCATACTTTTCTATAACTACATGTTTCTTTTTCTCTGTACACTTTCTCTTTGCTTCTTCCTCTACTGTAAAAGCTGGAAACAAACCTCCTGTCATATTAGCACATCTCCAACGCTTTATTCTGTCCTCATGATTTACTCCCCATAACCTTCCAGGCACAAACTCATGATTCTTTAATCCTCTGAATCTTTCTCGTTCATACATCTCATCTTCCCATTCAGTTAAAGCTTCAAACTGTGTCGGTCTAGGTCTAGGTTCTAACATTGCCATCTTCTCTCTCAAATTCCGTAGTACAGCTACAATAAATGAACCATTCTCAGGGAAAGCCAATGCTCCATCATTCTTGGTATATTTTGTCCAATTTTCTAACCATATGCATGTATGATATCCATATTTCAGCATCATGTGCGAAGCTGGTGATTTCGGTGGAGGAATTACTTGTCCCTCTCTAGTCACTACCTTTTTGTCTTTCTTAAAGAAGTTCTTAACTTTCGACATCCATGACGTTTTCTCTCTACCATATTCATAATACGACATGATTCACAATCGCTTTCTCTCCTCAAACAATCCGCAATTCAACACTGTTCTCTATGCGTTATTCCAACCAATACTAGCGCGACTCACACCAACACTCCAATCATAAACTTCCACGTCACTAGGCTATTCGACCAATACTAGCGCGACTCACACCAACACTCCAATCACAGCAGTTTCTGTCTACAGCGCACTGTCCAATCCCAGCGCGGCTTTTGTCTACGTCAGCTCTGCTCTTGACCCCTCCTTTACAAAATTTATCGGCAATTTCTTTTTCAACAATTCTTCGTTAGTTACAACATTTAAAACACATTTCCATTGTCTGATTCACTAAACAAAAAGAGATAGTTTTGTCCATTTACACAAGAATTCAGTTTTTTCCAGTAGGCAGCGCTTACCTCTACCCTACCACAGAATTTTCCCATTTCGCCGATAAAGTAGCACTTCTCTCTACCTTACCCTTCTTTCAAGCAAGCGGTAAACCCGTTTCTCTGGGGATAAAACACATGTGAAGACTATACTGCTCCTGAGAATTAAGGCCAGAGTTTCACAAGAAAACCGATCACCATTTCACTTACACACCTTTAATGAGGAAAATGTCCCTATCATAACACAACCTGTGTTATCACCAATATGAACTTAGACAATGCACTATTCCATGTGACTTCTCTTGCCACACGTGTTCCACTTCCTACTTCCCGGAAGCGTGAAAACTTACATATAACATAACGCGACTCAACATAAAGTGTTAGACATGAACTTATCAATAATCAATAATCAATAATCACCAAACTAATCTATAGTAACCATAACTCTGCTACCAAGAAATCTGATCCAGCGCTAACAATAAAAATATTTCTCCTATAGAACTCGGTCACCCAGGTACAACTATCTCTCCAATACACAGACTATATCCATATGACGGTGGGGCCCATTGACACCGCATA
This sequence comes from Calotriton arnoldi, assembly GCA_963921515.1. Classification (NCBI taxonomy): domain Eukaryota; kingdom Metazoa; phylum Chordata; class Amphibia; order Caudata; family Salamandridae; genus Calotriton; species Calotriton arnoldi. The sequence goes on from CAWUFW010000522.1 coordinate 543,994, forward strand.
TACATTCACTTACTCATTTATTCCCTGGATTACCTCCGTCCTTAACCTAGGAGAAAAACAGTAAAACGATTCGCTGGAAGGAGACGGGATACCTCTTTTTAACACGACATAATGTTTCTCATTGCTTTTAAGGTATTCCGCTCATTGGTCGATGGACCAACTAGTAGGAATCAGTTGATGGTGATTAAGACCAGCTCAATCACAATAAACTCTTAACATTTTACCTTAATTATTAAGCTAAAGAATCACTGAGTCATTTGTTTAAAGATAATAAAGTTTATATGAAGTTTTAGAAACAATGCATAAGTTTAAGTTTATCACTCAGATTATTACATTTATCATTATTATAAGAATAAATTGAAATTACAATGCATACCTATTTGATGGAAGATAAAGTTTGTTACAGCAAGAACTTCAAAAAGATCTATCTATCTGTCTTGGAAAAATCTAATAGCCCTAAATAAAAAATCTATCATGAATAAAAAGGTTCTTAAAAAGCAGCATCTTATACCTATGGAAAATAGCAGCAGCAGCTTCGATCATCCGCAACAGCAGCTCAGCACCCGCAACTCATCTATCAGCAATTTCAGCTCTCTCCCCTCCTAACAGTACGCTCGCTCATCATCAATAATAATAACTAACAACTCCTAACCCCTCCCGGAGTAGGTCTTCTTATACCCTAATTCTCGCTTACTAAATAAAATGTTGCCTCTTTATGGCGTGATTCTCTCTCATTGGTTCATTCAAGTCCACATACATTTTTATCAAACTTCCTTGTCTTAACCAGTTCTTTGTGGACTGTCCATGCTTGCATCGTTTCCCACAGTTCATGACATTACTCATCAGTTTCGATCAGTCCAATTTGTATCAATTTCTGTTACTTCTTAGATTCAATAGTTCCGTTTGTCCATTTATTCATTTTGACTTCTCACGCTTCTTGCTGATCATCTTGGCACACATTTGCTCTTTAAGGTCACAATAGCCTTGACCATACTTCCATCCTAGGCTCTCAGCACGAACACGTGGTCATTCTTTTTCACAGCCTTTCTCCTTTTTCCACACGGCTTCTTGCACATGCGTACTCTAGCTCATGGCGGCCATTTTATATCGCTGCTCAACAGGCCTAAGCGCACTATTTTCAAAGATAAACAAAATATTGTTAAAATAAAGAATATAAACCTTTTCTTTTCCCTCCCGTCTTTCTACGTACCCCAATTAGGTATTACCTAGCAAAAAGCAACATATAAAGCCGTCCCTTACTTACCATCGCTTTATTTTGCCACCACACGTTTTATTTTCAAAGCACAAATCATGCGTTTATTATTTTATTAGTACGCAAATATTAGATTATGTTAGACACGTCAACAATTATAAGTAGATTAATTTGCACACAAAATAGCGTATTACCTTTAACCCTTCACATGTAACATACATTGTTGGTTATTTTACTTAAACGAACATGTTTATTAATTAATTTACGTAAATTATTAGGAGTTTACATTTTTTTCATTTATCCTGCTCCATCAGATGCATGCACTGCATGCTGTGCCCCCCACTCCCTAACCCCTATCCCCAATGAGGCATTGTGAATCCCACTCCAGTACATGTTTTACTAAAAACCAGCTACGCATTATGGGAGATGTAGTCAGAAGTAACACATGTCAGAACAGTCAGTCCACTGAACCCAAAGCCATGTGACACACATCAGCAATTAGCAAGCAGAGGACAGTCAGTTTGATTGGCAGCCATGACATTTATTATTACGCAAATGCTGCCAGATAAGTTAGCAAATGTACATTCTGTCTCCACAGGCATGCCATCGCGCAGGGCTACAGAGGGGAGCACAGGAAAGGCACCCAGGAGAGAGAGGACACAGGAGGAGGAGGTCCTGTCGCCTGCAGGGCACACCACCCCCCCACCATCACCACCACCACCACCACCACCATCACCACCATCACCACCATCACCACCATCACCACCGCCACCATCAACGCCACCAGCACTGAGAACCAGTAGGCATGCAGTGGCCAGCCTCCAGCAGATGGAGGTGTCCGAGGAGGACAGCATGGGAGGCCAACAGTCCACGGTGGCTGAGGATGCCAACGGTGCAGGCTCACAGTCCTCCACCGAGCGCCCCCACACAGGTGCCAGACACCGCAGGGCAAGGGCAGCCAGTCCAGCTTCACAGGGTGAAGATCAGAGTGTGTTTGCCGGTCTTGAGGGGAACATGCTCAAGGTGCAGCGCCTGCAAAGCAAAGCAATAAGGTCAGTCCAGCGGCAGATGGTACAAATGAATGGGCACATGCTGCGAATCGAGAAGGGCATCAGTAGCATGAACAATACTGTGGCTGAGGGCATGAAGGACATGTCCGAGGCAGTGAGGCTGCTGTGCAGCAAATTGGATGAGGACCGTTTAGCCAGGCGCAGGGAGAGGCAAAAACTTGACAACTACACCAAGGCGGTGAACCGTCTCTCCACTGCCACCTCTCTGCTCTGCAGGCGCTCGGTGGCCATGCAGGAGGAGATGGCCCAGTGCAGCCGTGATGTGGCAAGGGGGCTGGTCACAGTGACCAGTGCACTAGAAGTGCTACAGACAAACCAGGTTGCCACTACAGGTGATGGGGGGGATAGTGAAGAGGCTACTAGCCGCAGTAGCATCACGCCCCCTATAACGGAGTCCAGGAGGCACAGCGAACGTCACAGCGCTGCCACAGGACAGACTGCCAGTGAGGACAGTGTGCCCAAGGAACGCAGCAGTGCTGCGCGTGGGCGCAGGAAGTAATGCCAGCCATCACATGGTTTACCGAAATGGGTGATGTAACCCTTTTTGGTTTTGTAACCTGCATTCAAATTTGGCCTGGCATGTGAAGCCCTTCATGTTGTGGTGGTGTGCTATGACAATTAAACACCGTCACTGGCTGTGTCTCCTTACTTACTCAGAAATAGTTGCGTGTTATCTCTGCCCGTCTGTGTCTCCCATCTGGTGCTGCTGCCACACCTGCTGCGCTGTGCTCTGGCTGTGGACAGTCCTCATCCTCGTCCTCAGAGTCAGTTAGTTCCACTGCTGTTCCTTTCTTTGTGGCAAGGTTATGCAGCATGGCACATGTTGCTATTATTTTACAGCAGATGATGGGGCGGTACTGACATGCACTTCCACTTTTGTGGAGGCAGCGGAACCTGCTTTTTAAGAGTCCGAAGGTGCACTCCACAATGTTGCGCATGCTTTTATGTGCCACATTGTATCTTCTCTCACTTGGTGTGGATGGGTTGAGGTATGGAGTCAGGATAAATGCCCGTACGGCATATGCGCTGTCACCTAAGTGAGAAAGGAAGTGCCATTAATATGAGTCACCAACACATTCATCCAAGGTATACATCAGGGTGTGTCACATTGATTTACCTAGCAGGTATCCATCTCCAAATTCACCCCCAGCCAGACGTGTGTAGATCCCACTGTTCCTGAATATGTAGGAGTCATGGGTACTCCCTGGAAATTTGGCCACTATGTCAGTGATGATGTGGTCCGCATCGCATATCACCTGCACGTTGATGGAATGCGTAGATTTGCGGTTCCGGTATATATACTCTGTAGCTGCAGGTGGGCAGATTGGTATGTGTGTCCCATCAATGCACCCTATTACATGTGGGAACTGTGCCTTTTGGTAAAAATCCAGCTTTGTCTTCTGCAGTTCCGCCTGTGTGCTGGGGAAGCGTATGTAGTGATGCATTCTTTGCATCATGGCATCCAAGAAAGAGTTGAAGAAACGGGACAGGCAACTCTGTGACACACCACTTGCCACAGCTATCACCCCCTGGTAACTTCCTGATGCAAGTAGGTGCAGGCTACAGAGCACCTGGACATGTGTTGGTATTGCGTGCGCCCTTGGTGTCTGATGCTCCAGGAGTGGGTGCAGGTCCCGTATCAGGTCTAGGATGGTTTGGGGGTGTAGCCTGTACCTCTCATGGATTTCAGCCTCAGTCAGTTGGAAGAGTGTAACGCGCAGTCTATACACGCGCTCCTCCCGTCTCCAGATCCTCAGTCCTGCTGCTTGCAAACGTAGCCGCCTTGCAATTACGTAGAGGGCCGCCATTGTGTTCACACTGTTGCATTTTGGGGCTGTTTAAATGCAGTGCACCTGATTACCACCTGCTTTGAGTCAGTGGTAATTAGCGACTCCTAAATACCGAAAATTCGGTATTACCGATCTTTGGTACATCGGATTTGCGATTATTTAAGGATTTCTTATTTACCGATTCGGTATTTAGGGGTTTCGGTGTCTGCTAATCGCAAATTAAGGAATCGGTAACTGGTTTCCCTTATTTTTACCGATTCCTTATTTGCGATGGCGTTCGGTGTTACCTACATTGCACATGGCTAAATACCGGTCGGTAACGCTGAAATTCTGCGAATTTCGGCGTTACCGACCAGTATTTAGCCACCTACATCTGGCCCTTGATGTGATCAGGCACAAAGCAAAGCAGTAACACAATCTGCTACTGACAGCTATTCCCATGTGCGCAATGAGATGAGAACTAGGAGCACATCCCTCAAAATACTATCCAAAAATGCTCCATTACATTCCAGACTGTGAGTGTGTAGGTAGCCACACCAATGTGACTGCAAAAGACATGCACAAAGCCCAGCACACATGCACAAATCTTGCAACACATCGTAAGAGGAAGAGTACGTATGTCATTGTCAAAGCACAGATGTGGGAAATACCAACACACCTGTGTCATGCATAGGGTGTCACTTAACAGTCAATGTCTATGTACATGTAAAGTCAAATAAACACAACATGCCCATGTATGCACAGATCTGGACATGCTCCGCAAACCCCATCTTGTCCAAATTACAATGTCCTCAGAAAACATAGGCCTGCATCTGTGCCGATGGAGGACTATCTATGTACATCATCCTAATGTACAATAGCAAATGTAATGTGTATGATCCGATGACCTGTGCAAAAACACAACGAACATCGTGTCTCTCATCTACCCACAGGGCTTGCTGGGAACACTGCAGGAACCGAACGAGACGCCCAGTCACAGACTCTGGCTGATCCTGAGCTCTCCGGCGTTGAGGTCTCTCACCCCTCTTCGGATGACAAGGAACTACCTGGCATCTCCGGTGTGGGTCAGACTGCAGCACCAGCAGCTGTAACATCTGCATCCCCTGCGACCACTCCCACAACTGTAGAAAACACCCAGATGACCACTACCCCACGGACACACAAAGCCAATGAAACAACGAGAGCACAGCAACACAGGGCACTCTGGCGTTGGCAGACAATGACACCCCTGTCAACGAGGAAGGAGGCTCTGTGTCATCTGTGCCTCCAACAACTGGTCCTGCTCGTGGGGGTAGGGGTGGTGGAAGTGGGCGTGGGGACAGGTGCTGTCATGCAGCTGGTGCTGCTGCTGAAGTTGACCCACAGCTATCAAGTATTCTGAATGCATATCAGGATTGCACCAGAGACTTTGGCCAGGTAGTCAGGATCCGCAGGACCATGCAACACCAGCAGGCTGAACATTATGCAAAAATGGACGCCCACATGTCCAAAATGGACTCACCCATGTCAAAAATAGATGACCTGACCGTGGTGCACAGGGACATACTCACCTGCCTCCATTGATTGCAAACAACATGACCACACGTCCCTGTGTGCCCAGTACATCAGGTGCATCTACATCTACAACTGCCACAGGGAGGGATGTGGACTCTGGCGGAGAGTCCCCTGCACCGCTGCAGCCTGCACCTGAGGGTCCCCCAGAAAAATGGAAGAGGGGTCGTCTGAAGAAGGACACATGAGAGACAGATGGCAACGCATCACCCCCAGGAATGAACAACCTGCTCCTGATATCCTCCATTGTGTGCCAAACCTTCACTTTGTTGACTGACACTGAACTGTCCCACATTGGATGGAGGGTCCAAGTTTGCCCTTGGACTCAAATGACTGTGGACTTGGCTCTGAAATATTCATCTACTGCCACTCCCAACTCCTCTCTGCACTTTGCCCATCATGTTTTGTACAGCACTACCCCACTGTGTGTACATCACCTCATGCACTGAAATAAATCACTTTGACAGAATACTTGCTTCTGTCGTGACTGAAACACAAATGTACAGATTTAAATGAGTCACAAAAATGCAAAGAATGGGATGTCAATGACATTAGCTGAGAAACAAGTTCAGGAATTCACCTACTGGCTTGTGAGTAAATGTAACCTGACACAGCATGAGAGATTCACACAACCAGGTCATCACAACCCCCATAGTACATGGTACTGATCCAAATTGACTCTACTGTTGTAAAAGAAAACGCCATTTCAATGCACAAACAACAATCATTGTCAGATAAACTGATCATCTTTGCATATGTCGAGTACACAAAAGAACGTTGGATGTGTTGAAACAGACAAGGCACACCTCAAAGTGGAGCACAGGTTTATTCCACAGGCACAACCTGGTGCCCTCACACAAAATGAGATCACATCACACTGTGACAAAAATCAACAAATGAACAAAGATTAAGCATCAGGTCTGCAGTGAGTGTGTGGTACAGACTCCGGATCCAAAGCTAACTTGCAATGTGTCACTGCATCGTGGGTCTGGGAGGTCACAAGTCTCCAGACTACAGCAAAAGGACCCTGGGAAGGAGATACATAGAACAGTCAGGAACTCGTTAATCATTTGCCCACATCTCCAAGAGACATATCAGAATCACCAATTTGTCCATGTGAACACTAGCCAGGATTCATGTTACCACTGTACCTGGGACCCTACAAACTTAATACACCCTAAACAACTCAGATGATCATGTTAAGTAGCATACACTCACACGCATTCAAACATATTGTACACCAGACACATATCATGCAACCAAAGTGCTTTGTCACCTCATCATTGCATACTTACACTCATGTGAAAAAGTTGTTGATGAGTTGTCTCCGAACACCGTCCTCCTCCTCCTCACTGGCAACATGTCCCAGTCCTGGATCCTCCCTTGCTGGCGGCTTCTGGTCTCCATCATCTTGTATGAGTGGTAGCTCATTCCTCACTGCCAAGTTGTGGAGCATGCAACACGCAGTGATGATCTTACACACCTTCAATGGTGCATATTGGAGGGCCCCTCCTGTACGGTCCAGGCAGCGGAATCTTGTTTTCAGAAGACTGAATGTCCGCTCAACCACTCGCCTGGTCCTCCCATGTGCCTCATTGAAACGAACCTCAGCAGGGATGACAGGGTTCCGGAGTGGTGTCAGCAACCACGGCAGGTTGGGGTATCCAGAGTCTCCTACATTGAACACAGAAAATACTTCATTTGTCTGAAAACAGGGTACAACCTGACATACAAGCAACACACAACAGAGACAAACAACATGACCTACCAACAAGCCAGGCACACTCATGTTGCAGCTGAGACATCAAATGGGAGATCCCACTATTTCTCATTATGTATGCGTTGTGTGCTGATCCCGGGAAACGCGCACAGACATGGGAGATCATCATGTCAGCCAGACATACCACCAGGGCATTTATGGAGTGGTAATGCTTCCGATTCCTGTAGGTTTGTTCATTGGCTTGTGGTGGGATCAAAGCCACATGTGTTCCATCAATGGAGCCAATGACATGTGGCATCCGCCCCAGTGCATAAAAGTCCCCCTTGATGTCTGTCAACTGTCCTGGTGTTGGGAACTTGATGTAAAGGTCCAAAAAATGTAACAATGCCTCCAACACATCCCGAAGCACACGGCTGAACATTGTCTGGGACATCACACCAGCAGTTGCCACAATATACTAGAAGGACCCCGTTGCAAGGAAATGTAGGGCCGCCATCACCTTCACCTTGGGGGGCAGCGCAAAGGGATTGGGGCGTGCAGGCTGCAAATGTGGGGCCAACTGGTCTGCCAACTCCACAATGAGTGGTCTGGTGAAGCGGTATCGTCTGATGCTATCCTGTTCTTCCATGGTCTGGAGGTCGAGGAAGGGCCTGTGGACTGCCAGTCTCCTGCCGTACCTATGTTACAAGTGCAAACATAGTTGAGGTCACTTTCCAATGTACGAAGGGACATGCAATTACACACACACAACATTAAATCAAGACACAATGAAGTTAGAGGCCAAAGGTTGAGCCAAGATATAGAGCACAGCTATGTGACCCTTACCAGACATGTCACCAAGCTATGGTTAGGCACCGATTACAGTGCTGTACTGTAACTAGTCACTGGTGTCTGTCACTGTCCATGTGATCAAACATCACATACTCCACAACCCCCAAACAAACTATCCAAGATATAGGTTGGTGACAACTATCACATGGTTGAAAGGTACACAGAATAGGATCATGTAATGCCAGCTATGTTGGACACATGATACAGACAGCGGGTCACCATGCGAACCATGCACACCACTGTCACAGGGTGGACACTGTCACGATGTCATGTCTGACAAACATGTACAATCACATACACAGAAGCTTGAGAATGTGAGGCATGCTTTTATTTGACAAGCATCCACGTATGCCTGTGACACACAGACACAACAGCAACTCACATGACAAACCCAAGCTGATGTGGCAGCTAAATATCATGCAAACAAAATTATGAAGTGTCTGCGTTGTACAAGACTCAGACACAGTAGATTTACAAACATTAAATTACCACAATGCACATTCTGACACACAGTCCAACAAAGCAGTGAATATGTGAGGACATAACATGTCTTAACCCAATGATCCCCTGGGACTGTGTCCAAGCCTAGGAGGGTTATCTGTGAAGTGGGCTCTCAATGTTGTGATGGGCCACACAAACAGTGTGTTGTGTGCCCCTCAAGCTTGGCTCCTCATAGGAGTGTGAGCTATCAAGTCCAATGTCCAATATGTCATGTTAATCACTGTCGCCACACATGTAAAGCAGCAGAACATAAAGATTTTCACTACTGTCTGCCCTGCTGACCGATTAGTGGAGGTCGCGTTAGTCGCATCCGAACCGTGTCGGTCGCATCCTTTGGCTGTTGGCTGTAATGGTGAACGATGCGGGTGAGTATTTAATGGACGCGTGAGCCGCATCCAAACCGAGCCGGACGCACCCATTGGCTGTTGGTCATCATGGTGAATGACGCGGTGAGTTTTCAAAGGACGCGGAAGCCTCATCCGAACCAAGCCGGACGCACCCATTGGCTGTTGGTCGTCATGGTGAACAACGCGGGTGAGTATTCAAAGGACGCGGGAGCCGAATCCGAACCGAGCCAGACGCACACATTGGCTGTTTGTCGTCAAGGTGACAGACGCGCGTTTCGTTTCATCTCCGAATCGCGTGCAATCCGAATCGGTAACCTGCCATCACCAATGTATCAAACTCAATAGTGTTCCGATGCGGATATTTTGAATGTCGCTGTAGGCGTGTTGAATGCTAGCAATGTTATGGACTAGACCGATTCGGATAATGCGACCGACTCAGACCTATCGCTTTGGAAGCATGGAACTGAATCCGCCTTTGCTGCAGAGATATAAGTCTGTCTGTTCCCTACAGTCCTCACTTGCCTGCACTACCTGCATCTTTCATGCACCTCCCCATCTCTCTGCTGCTGTCTCTACATCCTCTGGGAGCTACCATGGCACGTACTGTGGAGAGGGCCCCCCCCCATTCACCGAGGAGGAGAACCAGACCCTACTGGACAGCCTCCTTCCACAGTACAGCCAGTTGTATGGCAAACCAGTGGAGGAGGTGAGCGGTGATTACACTTTCTTTTCATTGGCCATGTGTAAAACCATGCACTACTGGCATTGGGATTCCCAAGGGCAAGCATGTACACAGAGTTCATGTAAGTTTTACAGTGTGTAGATTTGGGTTCTGGCCAGGTACAGTGCTGTAGAAGTGTGTGTGCTGTGGTAGACCTCTCAGCACTGTTCTTATGGTTTGGAGGGTTAATTGCACACAGGACAACTGCCCATGATGCCACTTGCCTACCCCTTAAACATCCTTGCCATTCTGACCATAAGCTATGTGTACAAGTGTGTGACTCAGAAACATGTAGCATGTGGCGTATTGGTGTGTCACCATGTCATCCTTACAGGTCAACTCCCATCAGAAGGCCGAGATCTGGCAGACCATTGTCCGGGCAGTCCGATCAATGGGGGTCTTCAAACGCCGCACACGCCACTGCCAGAAGAGGTGGCAGGACCTCTGTGGCTGGACACGGAGGATTGCAAGGGTCCAGCTGAAGCTGTCACCTCCTCACCGTACCCTGACCCACCACATGCTACGGATCCTGGCAGTGGCCTTCCCTGACATGGATGGGCAGTTGAAGGCCAGACAGCAGCAAGGAGGGGGTGAGTATGTGTCATGTCGCACAACTATGTTTAACATGCATGTTGCACTCCCTCAGCCTGCTGACCCTCTCACAGGTCGTCAGTCTGCCAAAACAACACTTCTGTCTCAAAAGGTAACTATGCCCCATGATCAGTTGATGCCCTGGTGTGCCCCTTTCCGTCTGTGACATGTGTGTCACTTGGGTCCTGTGTAGTGGCTGTAGTCCAATGTTCATGTGATCAGCACAATAGACAACAGGTGCATGGAGTTGACCATCCTGAGTGATGTAATTGGCTGACATGTGTCAGCACATTGACTGATGTATGACCTGTACTCAGTGTGGTACAAACATATATGTGCAGTATGTTGCAATTGGAACACGCATATATGCGTAAACAATGCTATACTACCGGCCAGCAGGTGATACCAATGTGGATGTCTCAGAGAATTCATCTTGATCATTGTGCCAAATATTTTGTCCCAGACATACAGCTCAGTGTAATCACATGTATCCCATGGACCAAGGGCAGGTATGCCAATTCAGGCCATCTGAGACACTGGCCTATCACATGTTTGTGTGTCAGGCAACACTTTCCCCATTTAAATGTTAGAATCCATGGGTCAGACTCGGTGACAGTGAGTAAACGTGCCATTCTTTGAAAGACACAGGTGGTCACTGTTGGAAACCTGGCCAAACATCCAATGTATGTCTTTTGTCTCACATACACAACAGTTGACATGTTTGTATCATCCCGTGACTGTGCATACTGGATTATTGAAGATCCATGTGTATGCTGCATTACTTTCAGCTTAAGAGATGTAAAATGTGCATGTAAACACATCTGTTAGTTCACATACTCTGATGGCTAACTAGAGCAATGTGAGCCTGTCAAAGTGTTCAGATTGTGTCTAGCACGTAAGGGGCATGCAAACTTGACATTTACAGATGTGATTTGAAGCAGTATAGACAGGATTGTGACACAGTGCTGACTGTAACCTTGAGCTGTACAGGTCCTGTACCAAGAGTCCGTACAGACAGTGCAGCCAGACAGGCCAGTGGCATAGTGTGCCAAATGAAGCTTTGTGAGGATGCAGTCTTTGTACTTGGAAGTGTTTTGCAAATTTATCACATTTGTAACTGGTGAGCTGGTTACAATGTGCATGACATCCACAGTAATCACCCTAACACCTTTCATAGCTGAGACAAGACAGTGGGCCATTGAAGTCTCACCCTGGCTAGGCCTACAACCTTGGAGTATCCAAAGTAAGATTCAGATGTCTGACCTGACAGCAGTGGACCAAAGACACTGGACACATGCACACAATCACTGTTATCTGTGTGAAATGAGTCATGTTATGACTATGTAAGTTTGGTGAACTGCATGCAGACCATTTGACCAGTTACGTCCGAGACATAGGTGCACATCATGATGACTGGGGATGGAAGAATGTTTACCATGTCACATTTTAAATGTGTGCATCACATTTGCAGTGTCAGTTCAAGACTCCCTTGCAGGAGATGAGACAGGTATGTCATGACACAAGACCGTCAGAAGCATTACAGATTAGACCACCTGCTACGTAGTGCAGTAGTTGACATAGTGGTTGTGGAATTTGACATTGATCTAACCGATGTGGCACATGACATCATGTGTCTGTGAACCATGGTTAACTGGCAGACAGGCAAGTGCCATGCACACATATGTGTAAGGATAAGAAACCTGCTGTCAAAATGATGTCTATGCTTGCTCGCTGATGTGGTGTAATAATATCCATGTGTCAAGTCTATGTAGATGACTCATGTGAATCTCTTTGTCATCCTTGTTCACAGCATCAGCACAGGCTACTGGAGGAGACAGTTCCACGGACCAAGGGGAAGCAACTAGCCAGAGTCGGTCCAGTGTGGAGGTGGAGGAGGGACACAGTGGCACTGAGGGTGAGGGGAGCCACACTGAGGGCAGGTCGGAGACTTCTACAACATCCGAAGACCACTCCAGCTCCAGTGATGACTCCCTTGTGGTAGGGGGTACTCCTGGATTGGATCACACAACATCGGAGTCCACCCCCACCACCACCACCAACATCTCCACCCTCACAGCTGCTCCCATTCACAGTGTCCGTGGACACTCCCATGTTAGGGAGCATGTCTCCTTCGGGCCAGGCACTGCACACCCTGCATCAGTCTCTCCTGCTGCCCTGAGTGTGGAGGCCATGGATTTACTGAAACAGATCCATGTGGGGCAGACATCCATGCTGAATGTCCTCCATGCACATACCAGTCTTTTGACACAATTGGTGTCATACATGGAGGGCATCTCATCAGACATGTCGGCCCTACGGAGATCTAATCAGGCCCTGGCCTCCTCACTGACAGCAGCAGTATCCCTCATCCAGCAGCCCCTCACTCCTCCTTCCTCTGTCCCATCCACACTCCCCACTACCCTACCTGACCCAAGCACACTCAAACAGGCACGTGTACACACAGCAACAGACACATGCAGCACACAAACCCCCAAACAAAAGTCAAAACACACACGCATGCACACTCAGGGGACTGACATCACACACCGGGGAGAGGGTAAAAAAAGACAAACATGCATCCACAGCCCCTACCCTTGACTGACCTGCAACCCCCTCTTCCCAGCAGGTCTTCCTCTGTGACCTTGGCCTCTTCCCCACTGAGCCATCTGACCACCCTCGCAAGGGGGAGAGGAAACCCACCAACCCAGAGATGAGATCCACACCTGCCCGCACGCTCTCCGCTAAGAGGAAGGCCCCAGAGCCCCCCACCCGTGCATCTCCCCGATCTTCAAAATCCAAAACCCCACCACCAACCCACACTTCCCCTGCAAAATGCACTTCCTCCTGGTCCCAGGCCCCCCCTCCCAAAGGGCACACCTCAGACCCCATCCCTGTTTTCCCCACACACCGTTACACCATCCCCAAAAAGGTCGAGCCCTCCCCTCCTACCACAAGCACTTCCCCTCCAACAACCCCCCCTTCAGTCTCTTCCTGCCACTGCAGTGGACCCCCCCTCAATCTGGCCAGTCCACTGCAGTGGGGACACACACAACACCAGAGCCCATCCCTCTCGAAACCAAAACCAGTCCCCTCTAGTCCCGTCCCTGCGGTGCCTGGCATGCCCCCATAGATGCCCCTCCGAGGGGAGGTGTCCCCTTGTGGTTGCAGAGCAGGCAAGTGATGGAGGGTGATTAGCCCTGACCCCTCCAGGACTCTAACAAATGGACTGGCCATTGGCCTTTATTGTTTTTGTGGAAGTATTCACATGTGTGTAATGCTGAATAAAGCATGTTACGTTCTTTTAAATGTTGCTTTCGGTGTCCCACAACTTGGTCATAAGTCAACTGTCATTAATGTGCAAATCTTGTTGTGGGTATACAATGATGTCATGGACTGCATGTGGTCCATGGCATATGTGACCTATTACAGTATGTATGTGAGTCCTCATTGTCTACATTTGCAGGGTGTAATCATCCACATCATTTTGGCCCATGAGGGTGACATGCATTTACCAACCTACCATCTTTGACTTACACTTTTGCACATAGGTCGTGCTGACATTTGTAGACATTGTGCAAGTCTTTCAAAGTGAAACCGTCTAGGATGGCCATGCACTATAGAGCTGTGATGTACAACAAGTCAGCTGTCTCATCAGTACAACTGGGTACACATGAAGTTTGACTACGTGCTGGTGGCTTTCGACACACCCATGTACACAGGCTGATGGAACCAGCTTGCCACAGGTGGCCTTCCACTGTAGGGAATTCCCCTCATGGCAGTGTGTTCATCTATGACATATCCTGAGCCCATGGTGTGTGTGAGGTGAGCAGGAATCTTCTTCAGACCCCCTTTCCTCCAAAGACTCAAGTCCCTGCAGATGTTCCTGTTTGGGAAGCTTTCTGTGGGCTGACTAGTCCACTGCTTTCTCAACCTATTGGGAGTTGTGCCAGCCTGCTTTGGTCTGGGTACATCATGTTGATTAAGTATTTTGTCTGTGTGTGCTTTGACTTCATGTATTCACCCTCACCCCTCATGTATTTGGGCATAAGTATCTTGTGTGGTTTGTGATTTGTGCTTGACCAATAATGTTGTCCTTTTGAGCTATGCATGATGCTGTACCTGGTCACACCAAGCTGGCATAGGTCTGCAGGGATGTATGTGGTTTGGCCGTGTGCAACATGTGTTGAGCAGAATGGAGTGTGGGTGCACAGGTGTGTAGTGTGTCCATCTGTCATGCAGATGCCACTGGAGCCTGTGTCACTTCTATGCTCTTCATTGGCACACAGGGGAGTGATAGTAAATTTCTTGGTGCCCCCTAGCTGCAGGTGTGTTTAGCAAGGTTGATGTTGCATGTGCTGAGCTGGCACACACAAGGGTAGAGGTGATGGAGACTGGTGTATCGTAGGTATGCATGGAGTGTAGACTCCTATGTGATGGCAGCAGGACTATTTGAGATGGTGTCAGGAGGTGTGGAGTGTGACTTCAGTTCATTGTTATTTGTTGTGTAGGGGACATGGAGTGTGCACATTGTCCCTATGTGAGTGCTTGTCATACGGGGGTGTAAATCCGAGTATGTGAGCTTGTTTTAGTGCTTCCACCCTGCACAAGGTGTGGTAGAAATGTGTGGATGTGATGGGGCGATATCCCACAGAGAAGGTTGTGTTGTGGCATGTGATGAGAGATGCTGTCTGTTGCACTAATGTGCGATTTGGGGCAATTCTGGATGAGTGACGTTTGTTGATACTGTGCATTAGTCCATGGGGATATTGGTAATGGAAGTCATATGTAGATGTGACAGGGCAACATTGAGACAAGGTCTGACTAGTCATATGAGTCAGAGTGGATTTGTGAATGTGGAGGTATGTACACCAGTGATGTGATCATTTGTGCTGGATGGTGAAATGTGAGGCGTTCCGCAAGTGACAATCCTTTGGACTTGTGATGTTTTGTGGGATTACTCTGTGATATGCAAATGACTGAGTACACAGCCATCGCACTATGTATGTGTCTTGTTGTGAGATGTGGTGATTAGTGGAGTGTGCATGTATGGGTGTGCTGTGATGCTGCACGGTGTGGCACGAGTGCAGTCCAAGGCATCACTGAGTATGCGGCTGGTAATGAGAGTGGTCCATCTGACATGTAACGTTTGTCATCTGCTGATGAGGGAATGTGTACTCTACATTGTGTGCATAGCATGTATCTGAGAGATGTGTACATGGTGATGGAGAGTTGTGCTGCGAGTGTAGGTGTCGATGTGATGAGTGCCGCACACATGTGTGTTTGTATATCTTGGGTTGTAATGGTATGTGTACTGGGCTGGAGCTCATGGGGCAGACATGCTTCTCCGTCTAGATGCACCAGAGGTGGCTTATGACATGCTTGTGTGTTTGTATGTTATGAGAGATGGACATGTAGTGGGACATGGGTGTTGGAGGGATCATTCCTGCATGTGTTGATTTAATGCACAACTTGTGTTGAAGTTGATATGTGCATATGTGTAGATCCTGTGCATGTGTGTGGGCAGTGAGAGTTCCCAGAGTGAATCTGTGGCTGTGTCACGTATCTGCTGAAGCTTTCTGTCTGCCAATGTATGCTCATGTATGCTTTTTGTGATGGTCACCGTCAGTCCACTGGTGTGTTCAGTACCTATTCACATCACAGGCGGAGTAGCCTCCACCTAGCCTTGGCTTGTGTGAGTCGTGTGTGGGCATAAGTGCAAACTTGCACTTTGTAGTCAGTAGGGGACAGTGATTGTTCCTCAATGCCCTGTGATGGTGCCCTTAGATAGAGGTGGTGGTTGCTTCTGATGTTAAGTCATGATACGGGAACATTGGCTGGCAGCACATTGCTCAGGGGGTATTGTCCCCTCAAGTGAATATGCACGTATGTGTGTTGATATGCCACCTGGCATTCTGACTTTGACTGGCCAAGGTGTGGGGGCACCAGGAGAGTGGAGTCATTGTGATGATATCCCTGGTTGTGCTGAGAACAAGAGCCTGCACTGTGAGCAAACTCACATGTGACACTGAAACATTTCACCCAGTTCCATTTGTGTTTGCATTATCAGCATGTTTTGAATCTGTCATCTGGTTTGGCAAGTGTGGGCCTTGTAGGTGTCAAAGAGTGCTCCCAATCAGCACATTGTACCCTGGCCTGGAACCTGAGGGCAACATGTCTTATTTGTAGGTCTCCTTGACAGATTTCAGGATTCAGAGACAGTGTTCAAGTGCCAAATGTGGCCAATGCATATTCCATTCTGCACATGTACTCCATCCCCACCGGATGTACACATTTCCCATGGCTTGTGGCTAGCTATGTGTATTGGGTTTGTGAGCCACGGATTGAGCCCCCCCCCCCGGCATTGTCACCACTGCAGGCAGATTATCTTACACATATGGATGTGCATTGGAGCCATCAATCCCTGTTGTTGTATCCTCTATCTGGTGACTCATGTGTCTTCCAAGTCTTCTGCATTACACACTCTGCATTGGCAAAATGGCATTATTAATGAGCTGCATATACTGCAGCTTTTGTAGCTAGATGCAGAGTTGCTGTGAAAGACATGCAACCAAGTTGACAGTGTACATGTTCTGATCTTGAGTTGTGTGCAATGCCCCCAGGTCACACATGGTGACTGTCTCCTAAATTGGTGTTGGTCCATGCTTTTCTACACAGCAATTAGGAATGTGGTCTACACATGTAGCGCTGACAGCTGTGGCACAACCACTTCTGGTTTGTTGTAGTGGGAGGCTCATGGTTCTATTTTGTGTGTCTGTGTACTTATGTGGTGTCGGGGCCAGTCTCCTCTGTGCTTCAGTGTACACCGACTCATCACAATGTCATCCTTCAGTGAGTGGGTGTACTCCTGTTGCCCTGCAGGGTTTGATTATGTGTTGTGGGTGGCGGATGCTGTGACTTTAAGTCACAGCATCCGCCACCACTGTGTGTCTGTCACCTCCTGTTCCACCATCAAATGTGTGTTTGTCCTACTATGTGGCATTGGTCATACCCAACAGGACATGGATCCATGGTTGTATTGGTATCACAGTGATGGCTGGTCAATCATGGACTCATCGTCATACATCCAGTGGTCCACGCTGTCATGGTGGCCTCTGCAATGTCACCTGTCTAGGGATTTTTAGAAGCGGCACAATGCTGAAGATCAAGGGGGGTGGGGTTTAGACTGGCCAAATGTGACTTGGCTCCCAGCAAGGCCCTTACCTCCAATGCGGCCTCCCTGCACCGGCCAGGCCCTGGGAGTCATGTTTGGGTATGTGAGATGACAGTGCTGCTTGCAAGGCACGTGACACAGTGCGCAACAGTGAGTCTGGACCCCATCCTCAATTTGCATCTTAGCGGCTCAGCAGACAAGATACTGGGACCACAGTGGTGTGGCCTGGTGGGGACTGTGGAAGTGAGTCAGACTCTTGATGTGGTATTTGGTGGTCACCCTTGCTTGGGCCACATGTGACTCTGGTGCACCCGCTCATCAACCAATGGCTGATTGCCCACATTGCCAATCCAAGCACCATATGGGAGACTTCATGATTGTACTCAACACACATATGGCTCTGTGGAGTTCAGCCCCCTGTCGTGTGTGTAGACCCAGGCTAAGCCAACTTCCACACTCACACACATGTTGTGTTTGTTCTGCAGTGGGTGGCTGGTCGGTTGTCTTTGTGCATCTTCCCCGTGTATTTCACCTGTCTTTGATGGGCATTGAGTGGATGGTGTGCTTTGTTTCTTTCTCTACTGGCCCTGGGCCTCCTACATCTCCAATCTGCATATTCCTTAGGTTTGCCAGTTAACGTTGCTGCCACAGTGTGGGACTAAATCTGATATAAAATGGAATTTGGGGATTGAATCCTTTGTATTTCCCGCTGCTCGTACCCCAAATGGGGCTGTTGATGCATTTTGGATGGTCACATGTCACATTGTCCAATTAAACATTGCTGGGAATGTTACCCCCCAAAGCACAGATTGGCTGCACATGGCTGAGGGTATGTCCCCCCCCAAACAAAGTTTGCCTCAACAGTTCTGCGGGTGTTTGGCCAACATCCCCCACTTTCTCACTACATTGCTGGGGTGGTTAGCCCCCAACCCCCTTCTTGCTGCACCCTGCTGGGAGGCTGAACCCCACATCCCCCACTTTATCACTACAGTGCTGGGGGGGGTTGCCCCATACCACAATATGGGTAAACATTGCTGGGGGTTTGCATCCGAAACCCCAATATGGCATGACCATGGTGGTAGTGATGGGCATCCACCCCCTATGGGGTGGACAACGCTGGTAGTTAGGCATCCACCCCCCTATGAGGTGGACAATGCTGGTAGTGTTAGGCATCCACCCCCTTCTGGGGCAGACAATGGGGGGAGTGTTAGGCATCCACCCCCCTATGGGGTGGACAATGGTGGTAGTGATGGGCATCCACCCCCCTATGGGGTGGACAATGCTGGTAGTGTTAGGTATCCACCCCCCTATGGGGTAGACAATGGTGGGAGTGTTAGGCATCCACTCCCCTATGGGGTGGACAACGCTGGTAGTGTTAGGAATCCACCCCCCTATGGGGCAGATAATGGTGGGAGTGTTAGGCATCCACCCCTTATGGGGTAGACAATGGTGGGAGTGTTAGGCATCCACCCCCCTATGGGGTGGACAATGGTGGGAGTGATGGGCATCCACCCCCATGGTGTGGACAACACTGGTAGTGTTAGGCATCCACCCCCCTATGGGGTAGACAATGGTGGTAGTGATGGGCATCCACCCCCTATGGGGTGGACAACGCTGGGAGTGTTAAGCATCCACCCTCCTATGGGGTAGACAATGGTAGTAGTGATGGGCATCCACCCCCTCTATGGGGTGGACAACACTGGGAGTGTTAGGCATCCAACCCCTATGGGGTGGACAACGCGGGTAGTGTTAGGCATCCACCCCCCTATGGGGTAGATGATGGTGATAGTGATGGGCATCCACCCCCTCTATGGGGTGGACAACACTGGGAG
The DNA here is from genome assembly GCA_963921515.1 of Calotriton arnoldi. Classification (NCBI taxonomy): domain Eukaryota; kingdom Metazoa; phylum Chordata; class Amphibia; order Caudata; family Salamandridae; genus Calotriton; species Calotriton arnoldi. The sequence continues at coordinate 563,332 of CAWUFW010000522.1, forward strand.
TGTTAGGCATCCAACCCCTATGGGGTGGACAACACTGGGAGTGTTAGGCATCCACCCCCCTATGGGGTAGACAACGCTGGGAGTGTTAGGCATCCACCACCCTATGGGGCAGACAATGGTAAAAGTGTTAAGGATCCACCCCTTTAAGGGGTGGACAATGGTGGTAGTGATGAGCACAGCTGCGGCCGCTGCAGGTAAGAGCTGTGGGGTGGTGGGGCCGGCTGGGGGGGATTTCAAGAGACGGCTACAAGAGAAAATTAAATAAATAATTTATTTTCCCTTGTGGTCGTCTCTTGAAATCCCCCCCATCCGGCCCCACCGCCCCATCGCTCTTACCTGCTGCAGCCGCAGCTGGATGGGCATCCACCCCCCTATGGGGTGGACAACGCTGGTAGTGTTAGGCATCCACTCTCCTATGGGGTAGGCAATGCTGGTAGTGTTAGGCATCCACCCCTATGGGGCAGACAATGGTGGGAGTGATAGGCATCCACCCCCCTATGGGGTGGACAATGGTGGGAGTGATGAGCATCCACCCCCCCATGGGGTGGACAACGCTGGCAGTGTTAGGCATCCACCCCCCTATGGGGTAGACAATGGTGGTAGTGATGGGCATCCACCCCCCTATGGGGTGGACAATGCTGGGAGTGTGAGGCATCCACCCCCCTATGGGGTAGACAATGGTGGGAGTGTTAGGCATCCACACCCCTATGGCGTAGGCAATGCTGGTAGTGTTAGGCATCCACCCCCTATGGGGAAGACAATGGTGGGAGTGATAGGCATCCACCCCCCTATGGGGTAGACAATGGTGGTAGTGATGGGCATCCACCCCCCTATGGGGTGGACAATGTTGGGAGTGTTAGGCATCCACCCCCCTATGGGGTGGACAACGCTGGTAGTGTTAGGAATCCACCCCCCTATGGGGCAGACAACGGTGGAAGTGATGGGCATCCACCCCGCTATGGAGTGGATAACGCTGGTAGTGTTAGGCATCCACCCCCCTATGGGGCAGATAATGGTGGGAGTGTTAGGCATACACCCCTTATGGGGTGGACAATGGTGGGAGTGTTAGGCATCCACCCCCCTATGGGGTGGACAATGGTGGGAGTGATGGGCATCCACCCCCCATGGTGTGGACAACATTGGTAGTGTTAGGCATCCACCCCCCTATGGGGTAGACAATGGTGGTAGTGATGGGCATCCACCCCCTATGGGCTGGACAACCCTGGGAGTGTTAGGTATCCCCCCCTATGGGGTGGACAACGCTGGTAGTGTTAAGCATCCACCCCCCTATGGGGTAGACAATGGTGGTAGTGATGGGCATCCACCCCCCTATGGGGTAGATAATGGTGATAGTGATGGGCATCCTATGGGGTGGACAACGCTGGGAGTGTTAGGCACCCACCCCCCTATGGGGTGGACAACGCTGGGAGTGTTAGGCATCCACCACCCTATGGGGCAGACAATGGTAAAAGTGTTAAGGATCCACCCCTTTAAGGGGTGGACAATGGTGGTAGTGATGAGCACAGCTGCGGCCGCTGCAGGTAAGAGCTGTGGGGTGGTGGGGCCGGCTGGGGGGGATTTCAAGAGACGGCCACAAGAGAAAATTAAATAAATAATTAATTTTCCCTTGTGGTCGTCTCTTGAAATCCCATCCGGCCCCACCGCCCCATCGCTCTTACCTGCTGCAGCCGCAGCTGGATGGGCATCCACCCCCCTATGGGGTGGACAACGCTGGTAGTGTTAGGCATCCACTCCCCTATGGGGTAGGCAATGCTGGTAGTGTTAGGCATCCACCCCCTATGGGGCAGACAATGGTGAGAGTGATAGGCATCCACCCCCCTATGGGGTGGACAATGGTGGGAGTGATGAGCATCCACCCCCCCTATGGGGTGGACAACGCTGGCAGTGTTAGGCATCCACCCCCCTATGGGGTAGACAATGGTGGTAGTGATGGGCATCCACCCCCCTATGGGGTGGACAATGCTGGGAGTGTGAGGCATCAACCCCCCTATGGGGTAGACAATGGTGGGAGTGTTAGGCATCCACACCCCTATGGCGTAGGCAATGCTGGTAGTGTTAGGCATCCACCACCTATGGGGAGGACAATGGTGGGAGTGATAGGCATCCACCCCCTTATGGGGTGGACAATGGTGGGAGTGATGAGCATCCACCCCCCCCTATGGGCTGGACAACGCTGGCAGTGTTAGGCATCCACCCCCCTATGGGGTAGACAATGGTGGTAGTGATGGGCATCCACCCCCCTATGGGGTGGACAATGCTGGGAGTGTGAGGCATCCACCCCCCTATGGGGTAGACAATGGTGTTAGTGATGGGCATCCACCCCCTATGGGGTGGACAACGCTGGGAGTGTTAGGCATCCACCCCCCTATGGGGTGGACAACACTGGTAGTGTTAGGCATCCATCCCCCTACGGGGTAGACAATGGTGGTAGTGATGGACATCCACCCCCCTACGGGGTGGACAACGCTGGGCGTGTTAGGCATCCATACCCCTATGGGGTGGACAATGCTGGTAGTGTTAGGCATCCACCCCCCTATGGGGCAGACAATGGTGGGAATGATGGGCATCCACCCCCCTATGGGGCAGACAATGGTGGGAGTGATGGGCATCCACCCCCCTATAGGGTGGACAACGCTGGTAGTGTTAGGCATCCACCCCCCTATAGGGTGGACAATGGTGGGAGTGTTAGGCATCCACCCCCTATGGGGTAGACAATGGTGGGTGTGTTAGGCATCCACCCCCCTATGGGGTGGACAATGGTGGGAGTGATGGGTATCCACCCCCCCCCATGGGGTGGACAGCCCTGGCAGTGTTAGGCATCCACCCCCCTATGGGGTAGACAATGGTGGTAGTGATGGGCATCCACCCCCCTGTGGGGTGGACAACGCTCGGAGTGTTAGGCATCCATACCCCTATGGGGTGGACAACGCTGGTAGCGTTAGGCATCCACCCCCCTATGAGGTAGACAATGGTGGTAGTGATGGGCATCCACCCCCCTATGGGGTGGACAACGCTGGGAGTGTTAGGCATCCACCCCCCATGGGGTGGACAATGCTGGTAGTGTTAGGCACCCACCCCCCTATGGGGTAGACAATGGTGGTAGTGATGGGCATCCACCCCCTTATGGGGTGGACAACGCTGGGAGTGTTAGGCATCCACCCCCTATGCGGTGGACAATGGTGGGAGTGTTTGCCATCTACCACCCCCCTTGCCTCTACATTGCTGCAAGAATTCCCACCACCCCAATATTGACTGTGGTTTCTCACAAACTGTGTATGATGTTGCCTTTCGCGGGGTAGTGAAGTTTTTGTGTGTGGTAGGTGTCTGCCTTACCGTCTGTGACGAACGAGTCAGTTAGGGTTGTAGTATCGACCGTAGGCGTGCAGTATAGGGATGACATGAGCAATAGGATACATGGCTGCACCATCTCGTTCGCAGGGATCTTGTTGTGGTGCGAATCGGAGCTGACAGACTCCCCTTCCGGATGCTCTGACGTGTTGGAGGTGGCGATCTATTTGGCGCATGGGAAGGGTGCATCGTACTTGGCCGGCTGGAATCTGATTGGGAAATGCCTCTGGACGACTCCATTCAGCGTTTACGGAGCCTGCTCGTAAGGAAAATGGAGCCGGAATCGGAGTGTGCGAGTCGTTCGGAAATTGGAGAATTTTGTGCATCGTACTTCGTCGTTTGGATGGCCCGGCTCCCGGGAGGAGTCAGTCGGAAGGTAAGGCTACAGATGGCTCTGGGAGGGCCTTCCGGACGAGATCGGAATCGGGCCCAAAGACTTACATACACTCTGTAGGAATACATGGTTCTCAGTATTTGTACCACTAAGGAACAGGCTAGAAGAAACATTTTACTAAAAAATGCATTCCAAATTGTCTCAAGTTAGAACTACATTGAAATGCAGTCATTCTCACAACTTGTAGTTGAACAAGAAAACAGATACATTGTTTGAGCAAAAGCCGGAGACGATCAGATACGTCCTTGATACAGTACGGTGAGATACATCTCTGGGAACACTCTCTGTCTAGACATGAGAACATTAGTAATAATTTATTTAGAATAGAAATCAGCAGTAGTCATCACGTGGTATACTGTGACATTGAGGCAAGATGGAGAACAGTGTAAACACAAAGTAATGTTAGGGTAAGCCAGTTCGCGATGCTCTGTATTAACAGAAAATCAACTCTCACAGTATATCAACCCGGACTGATACGGTACTGTCCAGAGCAAATGAAGGTCTCCTGTTCAAAGCTCAGCGAGATGGTGCAGAAGTTCCATGGCAACAGGATGCAAGAGTTAAGGCATCAGACAATACCATGGTAACAGGAGTGCCCGGCTCGGGACCATCAGAGGGGACATGGCCAGATGGTGTTTTGCTATCCGTTTATGTAGTTGTCTGTGGTGGAGAGGCTTAGGACAGCAGGTACAGTGATGAGATCATAAAGATACACACATATGTTGGGACTCACACAGCAATGTACACTGGATGGAGGAGTCAAAGAGGTGTTATATGGATGTAGTCTTTATTTTAACATAAAAGACAAGTAGACAGAGGCGGACTGCAGGAAAATTGCAAGACTTCCATACGTGCAACTTCCTCTGCTCCATTCTTACTGACCACATAGAGGCACCAATGCCGTTAGCAAACCCTACAATTTGCTCCTGGGCTTCCAACCACTTCAGGCCTATATACTGAACACACAATCACTGGCATGCACAGCTTCCCACAATATTACTTCTAGACTCTCTGCTGAATACAACACAAGTGACCGCACCCTGTCCCTCACAGTAAGGCTAAACATTTTGCTGCAGGCGAAAACACTGAGAAAGGCACTGTCTGGCACAATTAAAGTTAGATTCTACTCCATACACCATCACTGGACGACACACCTCTGCTGTTCGGCTGTACACACAATCACAGGCATGCAATATGTCCCACAATATCACTGATGGACTCATCACCAGGAATCTATCTCATACTGTGCCTCCAAATTAAGATTGAAGACTTTGCTGCGCACATCACTGAGTCAGATACTGTCGAATACAATTAGAGTGGGCCTCTTTAATTCACGCAGCTTCACTGGGCGCCACATTTATTTATTTATTTAGAGGTTTTATAAAGTTGGTTGGCAATGTGTAGTGCTTGGCTCACTACAAAAGAGTAAGTTACAACAAAAGTGTAAGTTACTACAGTAGTGCGGTTTGTGAATACCAAAAAGTAGTAAACTTACTCAAGTATAAGTTACCTTTATGAATGACCCCCTGGATCTCTAGAAATTAGGGCCTGATTACGATGGCAGTGAGACCGCTACCGTCAGGCCATCGGTGGGGTCCCACTGCCATCAGCCCCTGCAGGACCGCCTGCTGCATTAAGATGGTGGGCAGATGGTGGGCGGATGGTGGGCTGGTGGAGAGACCGTCTGCCATGCATCCGACGGGCTCGAGGAGCCCGTTAGACCGTTGGAGAGACTGAAATCCCTACAATAGTGACAGTGCCTGCTCGGGTAGCACCGTGGGGATTACAATGTCCCTTTCCGCCTGCCATTTGATGGCAGTCCGCCTGCCATGAAAAGGCAGGAGGAAAGGGACTTTGGGTGCCCCTAGCGGGCCCCCATTCCCCCTGGCCCTCAGGCATAAGTGCCACCCAAAACATCCATGCACCGGATGGCAGGCACCGCATGGTGCTTAATCCACAACAAAGAAGGGACGAGAGATTAAACCTTCCCTTGTTCTTTATACAACTCACTCAATGAGAAGGACATATATTAAGGGGTAATGAATTAGGAGTACATCACCCCATGTGAAAGCTGACCACCAGGTCCCACACTGGTTAAAAAGTAAGAGGAAAGCACCAGCAATCACCAGACCCTAAAAGGAGGCTAGAGATTATAGTATCAGAGTTACCTCAGGAGGTAGACAACTGATTTGAGAATCCAAAAGGTTTGTAAATACTGCCCTCACCCACTCAATAAGTGGCATGCTTCATCAAAGGGCCGCTACGAGTGCCTGACACTGACCAACGTCCAGGGAGGAGCGCAAAAAAAAACAGAATATAGAAAAGAAAGAATTCGACAGATAGGGATTCCTAACACAGAGAAGAAATCTAAAACTGTATAAGTGAGTATCCAAAACCTTTATTGTGGATCCCACTTGGCAGGATTAAAAGAAAACAATACTCCAATATATGGGAAAGTAACAACACCATTACCCTGTCTGCTGTATCAACATGTTTCTGCCCCAGGTTGCCGCCTGGTAGGGTTGTTGGCATTCATCAGGATACAGATCCCTAAAGAAAGTTCTAGTAATGTTCCCTCCTAGTCTTGTCACTATCTGGTAGGGGACTCATAAATGGCTATACTTGCCCTTTCTGTAGACACACACCATCTGCGTACCTATAGGAATGAACATCAATCTTAAGTATGATTGTATTAACTCATATAACTACACCTTTGCAAGCCTCCACCTTAGGTTAGGCCAGCTTTTTTCTGATTATGATGCCCTATACACCAAATGTGTGTTCGCCCTATGTTTTAAAAGTATATACCCAGTGAAAGAAGACACATTTCAAGTGATCTACACTTTTTTCAAGTGCGCAATAACTTATATGGTAACCAACTTACCCAAGTTTCATGAATGACGATCCTAACTCGGGGACAGAGTGGGGACACCGTCCTATAGTCACACTCTAAAATTAAAAACCAATGACCGAAGTTTAGAATGTAGAAAACCCTGTATGACCATATAAGTGTTTATGGTCACAGTAATTACTCTCAAAGGATAGTCACTGATTTTTAACCTCTTGATCGTAATAAAAGTGCCCCAGGCTTCTCTATACTAGTTAATAGTGAATACTAGTGGAGCGTGTGTGTAAGGGAGTCCCATTTTTGAGTGCTCTCTTACCGCTCTTGTAATAGAAAGAAAGTGCATTAAAAATACATTAAGAATACAAACATAAACACAAGCACAATATTTAAGAAGTTAGATGTTCAACTGATTCCTGGTATTGGACTATGGTTACAATGCTCACTTTGTTAAACCGTCTGAAAACTCTTTGTTAGCAGACAGCTTGAGTCTTCGTTCGTCGGGGAACGTGGAGCATGGGTTATCGGGACGATCGTTCCGTTCTCAACACACTGTTGCCATCGCATTCTCAATCTCACACCCCCACCTGACTCAGGGTAGTATATTATCACGAGCTTATCCTCTCTCATCACTGCATTCACATGCACCCGACTTACTGATCCAAGGTACGGGGGTGTTTCCAGTTGAGCCACTCTGATCCCTCCGACGGTGCCGTGAGGTGATAGCCGTCCTCCCTAAGACTGCAAGCACTTCTGCCCATATGTTTCTCTGGAACACGCCCCCAATCGAGGTCCATGTGTGATTCATAGAACGGGGGCGGCCATCTTGGAATAGGTCTATCTACCAAGGAGCTATATGTATCAATATACCGATCCTACACCCAATGCCCGGTGTGAACCAATGTGATGTCCTTTAAAGTGAAGTTTAGTTCTAAGTAAGACCACATGTGGCATATTCTCTATTAATCAAGGGCACAGAATAGTGTAATTCACAATGGCCTGGTGAATCACAGAACATCCAAAGGGCCAAGGGATAACTCATTATCATACCGATTTGCGCCATACTGTGCAGGTGGTGCCAAAGAATGCCATCGTACTGTTTTTCTCCTGGGGGAGGGGGATATATATTTGTTAATATTACAACCATACCCCTAAAGCAGGAAGTAAACCATTGATATTAGCCCCCATATTGTATTTTACCTATTGAAAACGGGCACTGAATTATGTAAGGCACTATGCCCTAGTGAGTCACAAAACCTCCAATGGGCTGGTATATTCCTCATTCACACAATGACTCACCACATACTATACAGGTGGTGCCAAGGGATGGCATATTTCAGTCCCTTTTCAGCACTCCTATGTCTGTGGACCCTTCTTTCCTCCCGAAGGAACAACAATTTTATTTTATCTCTAGTTGTTGGGGGAATATACGGTTTGTCAATCACTAGCCATTTCAGGTCTTTTTCAGTATGCTTCTTCTCCACAAAATGTGCAGTTAGTTTGGTCATTGATTATTGACATCTAACATTGCTCTTGAGTTCCAATATTCTGACTAGAACCCGTCTCGTTGTCATACCTGCATATTGTAGGCCACACGGGCAGGTGATCAAATAAATGACATTTTCTGTATGACAAGTCATGCGATTCCTCAGTTCCCATTGGTATTTCAGTCCCACATTCACAGATTTCATGTTTGAAGTAAGTGGACAAGCTTTACACGACCCACATCTATAGTGCCCAATTGCCGGGGCAAGGGCCCCCTCTATAAAGATTCTCTGATCTCTTCGTTTCTGTTGTTGCGGTCTTGTATGTACTAACTAAGCCTGGGCGTAGTTCGCGAAGTAGCGCTACGCGAAGCTACGCAAAGTGCAGTTCGCACTACGCGAGCTACGCGTAGCACTACGCGAACTGCGTAGTGCACTGTTCGCAATGATTGCACAGTGCCGGATGCTTGTCAGCACTGTGCAATCATTGAAATCGGCATCTTGCACAGTGCGAGCTGTCTTTACTGCCGCTCGAGTAGATTTTTACTCGAGCGGCAGCTTCTCAACGCGGACTGGTAGTTTCTCATCGCGAGCGGTCGCGAGCATACGCGACCACTCGCAATGAGAAACCTGACCTCCCCGCGTTGAGAATCTTGCCGGGAGGTTTATTTTCCACGCTCGCGATCGGCAACTTGATGTTGCTGATCGCGAACGAGGAAAAAGTCTCGCCGGGATGTCATTTTGCTTGCTCGCGGTCGCCAACTTGACGTTGAGGACCGCGAGCAAGCAAAAATGACCGCTGCACTACGCTACGCGTGTTTGCACTGTGCTACGTGCAATTCGCGATGTGCGAAGTAGCGCAAACTTCGCAAACTACGCGAGCGTAGCGTAGTGCTTTGCCCAGGGTTAGTACTAACACATTTCTTATTCTTGCACTTTTTTTGTAAGAGAACAATGGGCTCTTAAAATTTAGTCCATTTGTGTTCAAAATATGCCAGTTTTTGGTTATAATTTTCTTGATGTAATTAGATGCTGTGCTAAAAGTGGTTACGTACACATTCCTGTCTTCTTTGGGTTTCTCAGTTATTTTCAACAGTGAGTCTCTGTTATTGTTTTTTGTTCGTTTTTTTGCTCTTTTAATTACTTGTTCTGGGTAATTACAGTTGTATAGTTTCCTACTCAGCACTTTAGCCTCCTTATAAAAATCACGAATGTCTGAGCAGTTTCTCCTCAGTCGGAGGAACTGTCCATATGGGAGATTTTCCCTCAATGATTTGCGATGGAAGCTATGGTAATACAATAAATTGTTCTTGTCTGTAGGTTTGTGGAAAACTTCACTGCTCAGTTTTCCATTCTGAGGTTTTATAATGCAGAAAAGGGAGGGACGCTGTGGTGATAGTAGAGGTAGAAAACAGATAGGGATTTCTACCATTAAGCCAAGCTAGAAAGTCATTGGCTCCTGGTAAATCTACGTGCCAGATGAGAATCACATCATCGATATAGTGACGCAAGAACCTGATGGAGCTCCGATATGGATTTTGATCTGAGTAAATGTGTTCTTTCTCAAATTGTGATACATATAAGCAGGCCACACTGGGAACAAAAGGACTACCCATCTATGTTCCATGGGTTTGCAAGTATAGGGTGTCGTCATATTGGAAGAAATTCCTTGTTAATGCCAATTCCGCTAGGCCTAGAACCAGAGACCTTGGAGTTTGGAATTCCCACTGTACTGCATAAAGGATATTCTTAATAACTCATAGTGTTTCCCTCTGAGGGATATTTGTATACAGTGATTCAATAGCCAACCCGATTAAAAGGTCTTCTGTCGGGTTGAATTCTACGTCCTTGATTAGATTCAATACCTCCCTCGTGTCTTTTAGATAAGCTGGCATTCCCTGAACTATTGATGGGAGGTAAAAGTCACAAAATTGTGATAGTGGTTCCAGAATAGAATCTATCCCAGAGACTATCGGTTTTCCTGGGGGCGGTCTGGTGACTTTGTGTCCTTTGGGAAGAGTGTAAAAATACGGTGTTTTAGGATTTTCTTTTACTAGAAAGGCTGCCTCCTTTTGGCTAATCTACCCATTAGTAACTGCCTCCTCCAAGATAATGTAGATTTCTTTCTTTAATCGATCAGTGGGATCTCTACCTAGGATTTCATAGTTCCTCCTGTCCCTCAGCAGGCGGAGGCATTCTAAATTATACTCCTCTGAGGATTGGATTACAATGGCACTCCCCTTGTCTGCTGGTTTTATTACAATGCGTGTGTCTTCTTTTAGTTCGGTCAACGCTTTTTGTTCAAGTTTTTTTAAATTACTGTATGCTTTTTTCTGTTTCATTTCAGTAGAATTCTCAATCTTATGTATCACTGCTTGTTCAAATACACCTAGTTCTGGCGGGACCTTGGCGTCTGTGGGAACAAATGTGGATATTCAATGTAGTCCTGTGTCTCCCTCTAGTGTCCAGCTTTCTCGCGTATCATTTGCAAAGAAAACGCAGCCGGATTTTCTAAAAAACCAGGCTAACTCACATCTAAATTTGAACAAATCCACTTGGTTAGTCGGTACAAAGCCCATTCCCTTATTCAGGACACTTTCTTGAACATATATGATACATATAGCTCCTTGGTAGATAGACCTATTCCAAGATGGCCACCCGTTCTATGATTCATGCATGGACCTCGATTGGGGGCGTGTTCCAGAGAAACACGTGGGCGGAAGTGCCTGCAGTCTTAGGGAGGACGGCTATCACCTCACGGCACCGTTGGAGGGATCAGAGTGGCTCAACTAGAAACACCGGTACCTTGGAGTAGTAGGTCTGGTGCATGTGAATGTGGTGATGAGAGAGGATAAGCTCGTGATACTACCCTGAGTCAGGTGGGGGTGTGAGATTTGGAATGCAATGGCGACAGTGTGTTGAGAATCAAATGATCGTCCCGATAACTCATGCTCCACGTTCCCCGACGAACGAAGATTCAGGCTGTCTGCTAATAATGAGAGTTTTCAGACCGTTCAACAGAGTGAGCATTGCAACCATAGTCCGATACCAGGACTAAATTGAACATCTAACTTCTTATATATTGTGTTTGTGTTTATGTTTGTATTTTTAATGTATCTTTAATGCACTTTCTTTCTATTACAAGAGCAGTAAGGGAGCACTCAAAAATGGGACTCAATTACACACACACTCCACTAGTATTCACTATTAACTAGTATAGAGAAGCCTGGGGCACTCTTATTACGATCAAGAGGTTAAAAATCTGTGACTCACCTTTGAGAGTAATTACTGTGACCATAAATACTTGTATGTTCATACTGGATTTTCTACCTTCTAAACATCGGTCATTGGTTTTTAATTTTAGAGTCTGCTATAGGATGGTGTCCCCACTCTGTCCTCGAGTTAGGATCATCATTGATGAAACTCAGGGATGTTGGTTACCATATAAGTTATTGGGCACTTGAAAAGATTGTGGATCACTTGGAATGTGTCTTCTTTCACTGGGTATATACTTTAATACATAAGGGAAACACACATTTGGTGTATAGAGCATCATAATCAGAAAAAAGATGGCCTAACCTAAGGTGGGGGCATGAGAAGTTGTAGATATATGAGTTAATACAATCATACTTAATATTGATGTTTATTCCCGTAGATACGCAGACGGTGTGTGTCTACAGAAAGGGCAAGTATAGCCATTTATGAGTCCCCTACCAGATAGTGACAATACTAGGAGGGAACATTACTAGATATTTCTTTAGGGATCTGTATCCTGATGAATGGCGGCAATCTAGGGCAGAAACATGTTACAGCAGACAGGGTAATGGTGTCGTTACTTTCCCATATACCTGGAGTATTATTTTCTTTTAATCTTGCCAAGTGGGATCCACAAGAAAGGTTTCGGATACCGACTTAAACAATTTTAGATTTCTTCTCTGCGTTAGGGATCCCTATCTGCCGAATTCTTTCTTTTCTATATTCTGTTTTTTCTTTGCGCTCTTCCCTGGACGTTGGTCAACGTCAGGCAGTCGTAGTGGCCCTATGATGAAGCATGCCACTCATTGAGTGGGTGAGGGCTGTATTTACAACCCTTTGGGATTCCCAAATTGGTTCTCTACCTCCTGAGGTAACTCTGATACTTTAATCTCTAGTTTCCTTTTAGGGTCTGGTGATTGCTGGTGCTTCCCTCTTTCCTCTTACTTTTTAACTAGTGCGGGACCTGGTGGCCCACTTTCACAAGGGTTAATGTACTCCTAATTCATTACCACTTAGTTGACGTTCTTCTCATTGAGTGAGTTGTACCGCATGGTGCTTGTCACAAGGTGCAGGGATGTTTCCAAACATGCCTCTTAGCAGTGAGTCTTGTGCTGCAGCCCTATTTTGGGCCGCAGCACAAGCCTCAATGCTAAGAGGCATGTTTCCGACCACCTCCACGGCAGTCGGATCGTAATCTGTCTGGTGGGACCGCCGACTCTCTGTCGGCTGGTCACGTTCCCGACAGGTTGGTGGTCGGACGCTCGTCCGACTGTCAACATAATCAGGCCCTTAGAGTTCACCCAGTTGCATAAGGTAAACCTATATCTGTATTTTTCAGTTTCTCCCAACAGGATCTTGGATTTTGAGGGAAGCCTATTTGAATAGTTTGTATTTCAGGAGTTTCCAGAAGTGAGTGTAACCAACTTGGGTTAAGTCAAGGGCTTGGGCGTGGTTTATAATTTTGTTCCATAGGCCCTCAAGAATGTTTTTAAAGCAGTGCTGTTTGATCACAGTGGCTGACGAAGAATGAAATTTGCAACCAGAACATAGGGGCTGATTACGATTGCGGGCAGACTTACGTCTGCCCGCCCCCCTATCGTAAATCGGGACTGCCCGACAGAGGCATTATGATGAGATCGTCACCAGGGCGGTCGCAATGCCTATCTTTTGTATTACCCTGGGTGCTGCTGGCTGCAGCACACGCCACAATACAAAAAGGGGTCACTTTACATATCCCTGCACTACGTGACATGCACCATGCAGTGCCTGCCACATGGTGCAGGGACATGTAGGGGCCCCCCAGTGCCCACATCGGAGGGCCAGAGGGGAAGGGGGCCCGCTATGGGCCCCCAAAGTCCCTTTCTGCCAGCCTTTTCATGGAGGGTTAACCGCCATGAAAAGGCCGGTGGAAAGGGACAAAGTAATCCCTACGGCGGTGCCTGGCAGGCACCGCCACCATGGACGGGACTACAACCCACTCCGCCGCACCGGCAGGCTCAAGGAGCCCGTCAAATGCATGGCGGTCGGTCTTTCTGACCGCCACCCTTCGGCCTGCCATCCTAATGTGGCGGGCGGTAAAAATGGTTCCGATGGCAGAAAGACTGCCACCGACAGCCTGTCGGTGACTGTCTCCCCGCCATCGTGATCAGCCCCTTAGTGTCTCAGCAGATTATCTAGTTAGCCATGATATCTGTCCCAGAGAGCTTTTTTTGGGGCATGGCAAAGGTGGATTATAGTGCCATGTTACCACTGCTGGGCTCTGCTATACACTGTCACCAGATTCATTAAGGTCCATAGCTACACACTATACCACAGGAGCACTCCTGAACTCTACCCAGTGTCAGATGGCCCCACACTGTCACTGCAGCCCACCTCATTGCTAGGTGGCACACACTCCCATACTTTCACTGTTGAAATATTTTTCTCTTCTCACCCCATATGGCTCTCACAATGTTTTACATTAGCACTGCTGGATTATTGACTGTACCCATTATCCTTGGACCTCGCACACCCTCACAATAGAACTTCTTGAGACACTGCTGCGCACTGCATCCCTAGAACTCACATGACTCTTCATCATCAGTGCAGGGGTATGTGTGTGCACACTGCATCACTAGCCATCACACTCCCTTCACTGTCTCTGCTGGGGCCTCTTCTGCACACTGCATCACTGGTCTAGCACACTTCCACTTAATCACCGCTCACTATTTGCTTCAAACACTGTCACTGAGAAACATTGTCTCTCGCTGTCACTTCTAGACTCTCTGTTGTACACTAGGCCCAATATTATCACTGCTGCACTCTTAGGGCCTGATAAACAAAGGTAACTTACTCTTGAGTAAGTTTATACTTTTGAGTAAATTCACTATTTTTCAATATTCACAAACTCCAAGTGTAAGTTACTACTGCTAAAAACAAATGTATTAATTCTACCGCTAGCCAAGCACTGGTACTTCAACAACATCCCATAGAAAATAATGGCGGTAGGGACCTAAAATAAAACCCCACAGGAAATAATGTTAAACCTACTTGAAAATAATGTAACAATTAATGTCATTAAAAAGAATTCATATTAATTCTATACATCAATTTTAATAAATATTAATGAAAAAAATTTTTTTCTTTAGGTGGGAATTAATTTTTTAAATTAAATTTCTGAAAACAATTTCAATTCAATTTAATATAATTCCATTATTCAATTTAATAGTGCTGTAGCATTTTTGGTCGTTTCTACATTTATAGTAAAAATTTCAAAGTAATTTGCATTAAAATTCAGCATTAAAATATTTTTTATATTTAGTTTTCTGTTAAATAAACTTTTTTATTTTTCCCTTTACTTTATAGTGGTAGTTTTATATTATTTCCCAGGGGGTTATATTTTAAGTCCCCACCACCATTATTTTCTATGGACAGGTGCTGTGGTACCAGTAGCTGGCCATGTACAGTCCTGGACTTATGGCCTGATTATGATGGCAGTGGGACCACCACCGACAGCCCGTCGGTGGCGGTCCCGCAGCCATCGTAACCATGTTTTCCACCCGCCATATTACAATGGCGGGCGGATGGTTGCCGGTCGGAAAGATCGACCGCCACGCATATGACGGGCTCCTTGAGTCTGCCGGAGGGATCTGTATTCCCTACAATGGTGGCAGTGCCTGCCAGGCACTGCCATAGGGACTACATTGTCCCTTTCTGCCTGCCGTTTCATGGCGGTTAACCTGCCATGAAAAGGCAGGCGGTAAAGGGACTTTGGGGGCCTGTAGTGGGCCCCCCTTTCCTTCTGGTCCTCAGCTGAGGGTTTTGGGGGGCACCTATGGTGCCCCCCTACATATCCCTGCACCATGTGGCAGGCACCGCATGGTGCTTGCTACATAGTGCAGGGATATGTGCAGTGTCCCCTTTTTGCACTGCGGCGTGTGCTGCAGCCAGCAGCACCCGCTGCAATGCAAAACATAGGCATTGCGACCACGGTGGTGGTCTCATCCTAATACCTTTGCGGGACCGCCAACCGCCTATCGGGTGGTCCCATTTACGAAAGGTTGGCAGTCGAACGAAAGTCCGACCGCCATCCTAATCAGCCCCTTAGTGCTGTTTTTTTTAGTAGTAACTTACACTCAAGGGGCCTGATTTACAAAGGTGACTTACACTTTTGTGTATGTTTACACTTTTGAGTATGTTTACTACTTTTCGTATTCAAAAACTCCTAGTGTAAGTTACTACTAAAAAAAAACCTGCATTAAGTTCAGCACTACACATGGCCAACCACTGTTACTGATACTGCAATACCCTCCCATGGAGAATAATGGAGATAGGGACTTAAAATAAAACCTAATTGGAAACAATGTTGAATTAAATTACATTATTTAAAGTAGTTAAAAATATAAAAAAATATATAAATAAATGTTTAAAATATAAAACACTATATATATTTATTATGTGATTAAAATATTCGAATAACCATATTTTAAAAAGAATGTAACAATAGAGTGTATTAAAAATAATTAAATAATATTTAATGAATTCTATACATCAATTGTGATAATTATTACTGCACATTTAACAAATCTATAGGTGGGAATTTATATTTTTAAATTTACACTTCGGAAAAATAATTTTAATGTAATATTTTTCCATTAATTTAAGTTTTAATTCAAAGTTAATGTATTAGTGCTGTAGCATTTTGTATTTAGTTCTTCATTCGAAGAAAATAAATAGAATGAATTTACATTAATATTTAGCATCAAAATAATTTTAACATTCATTTTCAAGTTAAATAAACATTTTTAATTTTTTCCTATACTTTAGTATGTGGAGACTGTGGAGTCTCCATATGTTTATGAATACTGAAAAACAGTAAACTTTCTCAAATTGTATTACTCAAAAGTGTAAGTTAACTTTGTAAATCAGGTCTAGAGTGTCTGGCCCTAAGATTTGTTACATTGCTTTAAGGACCAAATGTAGATGCATGACATTTTATGTCTACTCTACAGCCTGCTGTCAGCATTAGTGATTACCTGGTTACAAAAATAAGAAAAGAGGAAGTAGTGCTATGGACAGCAACAATTCAACCACCAGGGAAATGGCGGTGTGAGGGAAATTCTGAATCTTGCACCAGAGGCTCCCCCAATGGAATTACTTATGGGAGTCAATGTGGAATATTTTCTACATCAGCCCTCACGACTACTCCCACCCATCAATGATGTCACACTACTGATCCCACCGGACAGTGCCATAAGAAGCAGGTGAGTAAGCTCTGCATGGATCTGGTGGGGTTGCTCCCCCTGCAGCACTGTTAGGTTGGAAGAAGACATCACTGGAAAGGGGGAGACTCACTGATGCGTTGCGAATCATGGGCTTCAGACAGCAGGAATTTTGCACATTTTGCTTCCACCCACCACACCATAAAGTAATGTGCAAGCCCACTTCAGCCTTTGATGAGTTTTTATTTCCTTCACAATTTGCTGACGTCCACGAGAGTATACATCATAGGCAATGGGTTATCCCAGTTAAGCCATAGCTTTGCTATTGCGCCATTCACATTACACTTCTGTCCACCACAGCGCAGGGCAATGTGTCAGCCCACTTCATCCTAAGGTGTGTGTTATTGTCATTCTCATTTTGCTTATACCCATTGCAGCATTGTCTTTCACATTTTGTTTCTAGCCATCACAGTATATAGCATGGGGCATTGTGTCAGTCCACTTCATCTATTGGCTAACTTCATTGTGATTGGGGGCGTTTTTCCTTTTCACCAGGAACATATCCCCACACAAAGTAGTTCTCTTGATTGGCCAGTACTATTATGACAATATGGGCCTCCTTACATGTCGGTCGGAAGGCATTCCCACTGACTCCTTATCGGAATCGGTTCCGACCGACTCGCGTTCGGCGAGTTCGACTGACCGATTACGATGGTTCCGAACACCGTTCGGAAAGTCTCCCATTGACTTCAATGGGAGCCTGTGTTCTGACCGACAACACAGGCTCCATTTGAAAAAAGGGGTAATTGCGGAAAACCTTGCACCCAGTTGCAGGCACCCCATGGTGCCTGCCACACTGTGCATGGTTGGAAAGAGGGGTCCCATGGGTACCCCCACGGGCCACAACCGGAGGCCTCCTGGTGAAGGGGGGGCCTGCTATGGGCACCCAAAGTCAGTTTCCGATAGCCATTTCATGTCAGACAGATAGATTCGGAAAGGCTGTCCGAATCCGACATCGTAATACGTCATTCGGAAATGCAGTCCATAGACCTGTACGATTCGGCTCCGACTGACTCAGAGTCTCCGAATGCTGGTCGGAAAGACCGAACGGTTACCTTCTATCGCAATCAGTCTGTCGGAAATGTTTCCGAGTCGGTCGGAAACATGGGTTCCGACACGGGATAGGAAAATCCAAATGCCGTTCGGATCCTTTCTGACCGACATCGTAATGAGAGCCTATTTTTTTTTTATAATAAAAAAATACATTTTAGTTTGCCTTGTTGTGTGTGTTGCAAGTTGAAGTAATATTTTTTTTCTCTTTTAGCTTGTTTGGAGAAGTTCTTCACATTGCATATTGGTCACTGCTAGGTGCTTTTTTTCTTGTTATTAAGCCTAGTGGTTTTCTTGACTTTGACCTTGGTCACTGTCACTTGCACAGCATTGCAGTACATCCTCACTTTCAGCTCATATCTCATACATAGCTGTCTCATTCCATTAACATTTCTATGAATACTTCTTCCTTGTACTTTACACAGTATTTGAGGGGGAAAGATTTAGATAATTAACAGAGATGGCATCTCATTGGATGACTGCTGTGTAGACGAAACTCAGAAAATGGAGGAAACCGTTGAGCAAGGCTATGCTACTGAAAGGGAGAAGATAAGAGAGCAGAATCTGTAGAGATTTTTCAGTCTGTGGAAATCCATTTGATGAGGACTCATCTTCCAGTGATTCTAATTAACATTGTCATGGCAATTGTAATATCCCTTTGTAAGCACAATCTTTGCAGGTAACTAACAGTGGCAGTGCTGTCAGACACTGTGCAGGGAGTGTGCTCATTTGGCAGCCCCCTAATAGAGTTCAGCCACAAAGTTCCCTATTTACTGTTGATGCTGGATGTGAAGTCAGTTTTGCAATTCTTTGTCTTCAGACTACTTCCATCTTTTTCTGCATGATGTCTTCCTAGAAGAAATTGTGCACCAAATAATATTGCATGCCAAACAGTTCAAGTACAGACAACTGTGAACTTCCACTTCAGTTGGGGAGTTGGAAAATTTTCTGGCTCTTACTCCCACCATAGGAATAGTGCAAAAGCCAACTGTACAATCTCACTGGCCTGCATTTCTGTGATAATTCTGTAGTATTACACCAAACTATGACAGGTTATTCAAAATGTGGCCTGTTGTGGGACATTTGTCTGACAGATTTCAAGAGATTTATAGTTCTGGGAAGAATGAAGCAATCAATGAGCCACTGATCCTACAAAATACCATTCCCTAGGAAATATCATGAAAATGTGTGATTTTAGTTTGAGGTTCGCAGGCCATAGTGGGGCGAACACCCATTACAACGCTGGCATTACTATGCATGCCTTTACGTTGCATGCGTTACAACGCAAGCGTCGTTACGACACGTACACATTGCGACGCGTCCCATTACAGCGCATGCGCTTTTAAAACGCATGCGCTTTTAAATCGCATGTGGTGTAATGGACGCGAGGTGGAGCACCGGGACAGAGGCGGACGAGCACCGGGACAGAGGCGAGGAAGAGACGACGTGAGGAGAGAGAGGTAAGGGGGATTGTGCTTAGAGTGTAGTTTAGGGCTTAGGGTTTAGGGAAGTGTTAGGGGGTCGTAGTGTAGGGTAGGCTTAGGGTTGAGGGTAGTGTCAGGGGGTCTTACTGTAGGGTACTGTATTAGGGTTTAGGGCTTAGGGCTTAGGGTTTAGGGAAGTGTTAGGGGGTCGTAGTGTGTTCGGGTTTAGGGGAGTGGGCCTAGGGGTAAAAATCGCGAAGTCAAAGCGTGCGGGGTGTTTGTGTCGTAGTGTGTTCGGGTTTAGGGGAGAGGGCCTAGCGGTAAAAATCGCGAAGTCAAAGCATGCGGGGTGTTTGTGTGCATTGTAAATGTATTTTGTATGCATTTCAATGGAAATGCGACGTAATGGTTTGCGTTGTGGATACTTGCGATGTAAAAGAACATGCGATGTGAAAACTGCGATGTCATGGCATGCGATGTTAACGTTTGCGATGTAGCATCATACATCCAGTGGGGCGAACACCCATTACAACGCTGGCATTACTACGCTTGCCTTTACGTCGCATGCGTTACAACGCAAGCGACGTTACGACGCATACACATTGCGACGCGTCCCATTACATCGCATGCGCTTTCAAAATGCATGCGCTTTTAAATCGCATGTGGTGTATTGGACGCGAGGCGGAGCACCGGGACAGAGGCGGACGAGCACCGGGACGGACGAGCACCGGGACAGAGGTGAGGAAGAGACGACGCGAGGAGAGAGAGGTAAGGGGGATTATGCTTAGAGTGTAGTTTAGGGCTTAGGGTTTAGGGAAGTATTAGGGGGTCGTAGTGTAGGGTAGGCTTAGGGTTGAGGGTAGTGTCAGGGGGTCTTACTATAGGGTACTGTATTAGGGTTTAGGGCTTAGGGTTTAGGGAAGTGTTAGGGGGTCGTAGTGTGTTCGGGTTTAGGGGAGTGGGCCTAGGGGTAAAAATCGCAAAGTCAAAGCATGCGGGGTGTTTGTGTGCGTTGTAAATGTATTTTGTATGCATTTCAATGGAAATGCGATGTAATGGTTTGCGTTGTGGATACTTGCAATGTGAAAGAACATGCGATGTGAAAACTGCGATGTCATGGCATGCGATGTTAACGTTTGCGATGTAGCATCATACATCCCATAGTGGGTAAGAAAATGAAGTGGGATCAACACAAGTCATATAACCCTCTACTTCCCTGGTTGTCTATTTTTCAGATATGTCTGGGATTGGTAGGTTTCCCTGGGTGACGGCTTAGACCGGGCCAATTTCTTTACGTACCCACATCTCCAAATGGAGCATTTTTCATGACAAAAATTTGATGTCTCCACATCATATTTTGGGGCCTGTCATGTCACAGGTGCAAAGTCTAACCACATAAATGGGGTAATTTTATATAAGGAGGAAAGTGGGAACGTAACTTGGTAGGAATTTTGTGAATCCCCATAGATTCCAGAACATTCCCTCACAGAAATATGAGTAAAATGTGCAATTTTTACAAAGTTTGAGGTTTGCAGGTCATTGTTTGGAGGAAAACACAGTGAAATTCACACATGTCACACCACCCTGTACTTCTACAGGTGTTCAGATTTCAGATATGTCTGAGCTGGGAAAGTTCCCTGGTTGGCGAAAGAGCCCTGGCCCAAATTCCATAGCTACCCACATTGCCAAAAGGACCATTTTTCATTTGGGACTATCCTGCCATGGACGCTAAGCCCTGCCACATAAGGAGAGTTCTGTTTTTATTGGGGGAATAGTGTGTACTCAGAATAGTAGGACATTTGCTAATATCAATTTGATTTCCCTTCATTTGTGGCTTCTAAACGTAATTTTGTGTGCAAAAAAGAACACGTTTTACAATACGCCGTATGAATCCATTGACAGTATGGGTAATCCCAAATTCAGAATTGTACAAGTAACTACTATTGCTCAACTCAGTATCTAGTCATGGCGCCCTTCAAAAATACCTAGGCTTCATTTATACCATTTTTCATTCTTTAGATTTTACCATTTTAATTGCTGCATGGTCAGTACATAATGACATATCATTACAAGTTGTAGGTCAGTTGACCTGGGTACCGCTTCTTTTTTGGACAACCAGCAAACACTGTATATCAATGTGACAAGAATGGTCTGACACCTGTAATGGGAAAAGCAAAAGGAACAAATGATGGACGAAATGCTGAACAATGCAAACATTCTCTCCCAGTCACAAAGATCTGGATTTAATCCATCTTTCTTTTGCTCACCACACCATCCCAGTTTGGACCCAGCCATATGCAAATCAGTGTTGACCCTGTGCCTCATGAGAACAGTCCAGCCAGAACTGCCAAGCCAGGTCCTACCTGGACCAGAAAAAAGCATCCTGGGACCAGTTTTGGGGCATCATCCCTCATTAGCCAGTGTTAGAAATGGGGGTCTCTAGTTGGCAAGGGCTTGCACCTTTGTCCAAATAGGGACCCTTCTTCCTAGTCTGGGTAAGGGAGTTACACTCCTAAAATAACCCCTGCTCACCCCCTTGGTAGCTTGGCTTATCTTAGAGGCAGTGTGTAAAGCCTTTGCACATAACCAACAGTAATACAGTGTAAGCACTATAAAAGGACACCACACCAGTTTAGAAAAATATCCAATATTTTTATATACTTCAGACAAGACCAAAAACGATAGAAAATCCACAATACAGTACTTACAAATCTTCAGCTATCAAAATAAGCTTTAAAAAACAGTTCCTTGATGTCGATAGCTCCGTCCGGGGCTATCACAGCGTCGTGAGCAAACAAATCCAAACAGTTCTGGCTGACCGCGGCGTCGCGGGTCAGCTACGGTGTCGGGAAGACCCGCAAACAGTACCTTTTAGAAATGCAGGGCGTCGGCGAACTCTCGTTGGGCTTCCGAAAGCACAGCGTCCGCAGGCGTCGGTTCCGGAGGTCGGTGCAGGGGTCGTCGGGGCCCTCGAAGTCACACGCGTTGCAGATCGATCTCCTCTCTGTTGAAGTCAGGAACGCTGGCGTCGGCAGGCGCCGGGTGCTGCAGTGCGAAGTGCAGCGGTGTGGCGTGCGTTCCCCTCAGGTCACGGTGCGAGCAGTGGCTCGGTGGCGGCGTCGGATGGCATCATCGGTGAGACCAGGGTCGCGGTGCAAGATGAAGGCGGTGGTCGTCACGGTGCTGGCAGGTCACGGTGCAAGCAGCGGCGTCATCGTTGCTGAAGAGCTGTCGTCGGCTGACGAACTGGAGTCGATGGCGCCGGCATCGGTAGGCCAAGGCTGCGGTGCGGCATGAGGGCGGTGCGTCGTGTAACTTTACGAGCGGTGCCCTCGAACCACGGTGCAAGCAGCGGCGTAGATTTCGGCATGGAGCGACGTCGTCGGGGATACCAAGGCGTCGTCGTGAAGCGAGGCGGTGCGGAGCCCACAGGTCGTGGTGCGAGCAGCGGCTCGGTGGCGGTGTCAGCAGGCATCGTCGGTGAGACCAGGGTCGCGGTGCGGCATTGCGGCGGTGCCCTCTGCGGTGCCAAGGCGTCATCGTGAAGCGGTGCGGAGTGCGGTGCCCACAGGTCGCGGTGCGAGCAGCGGCTCGGTGGCGGTGTCAGCAGGCGTCGTCGGTGAGACCAGGGTCGCGGTGCGGCATTGCGGCCGTGCCCTCTGCGGTGCCTTCGGGACACGGAGTTGGCAGCGGCGTCGTAGACGTCGTCGAGTTGCTTTTCTTCTGTTGCAGCACAAAACACACAGTCCCCAGTGCTGAGGGCAGAAGAGCTTGAAGTCTTTGTTGTGCCTGAGACTTCTTGAACAGGGGGCAAGCTCTACCACAAGCCCTTGGAGAAACTCACAAAGTAGATTGCAGAAAGTTCAGTCCAGTCCTTCCAATGCCCAAGACAGAAGCAGCCACTGCAGGCCAACACAGCAAAGCACACAGCAAAGTGGTAGTTCCTCCTCACAGCTTCTCCAGCTCTTCTTCTTGGCAGTCTTCTTGATCCAAAAGAGTTCTAAAGTTCAGGGGTCTGGGCCCCAATATTTATATTCCACAATCCTTTGATCTCTTAGGCAGAGTGTGTATGTGCCCGGCCAGAACCAGTTCTGCCTTCTCTGGTGTGATTTCCTGGCAGGAGGTGGAGACGGCATTGTCAGAGGCAGACCAGGCCCTTTGAGGTGCAAGGAAATCTCCTCCCCCTTCCCCCATCGCAGCCCAGGTTTATTCAGCCCTTTCCTGACCCACCTAGACTATCTGGAGCCACTCCTGCTCCCCAGCCTTCTGTCATCCAAAACCCAGACAGGCAATCCACATTCCAGCAGAGGCACACGGGATGACTGAGCAAGAAAATACCTACTTTCTAAAAGTGGTATTTTCAAACACAGAGGGGTCGATTCCGATCCCGGCCGGAAGCGCACCTAACAGTATTCGTCTGGAAAAAATACAAGCCGAATGCATGTTTCCCGACCGAATCGTACACTCGTCCGGACGAACAAGTACGATGCGTATAACAACCCAGTTTCCGAACGAGCCGTACTCACCCAATCCAGCTCCTGTTCCCCGCCCGAGCCGGATCCGTAAACGCCGATTCGAGCCGCACGGAAGCAGATACACAGCACCTTCTGGCCGGACTAGTACGATGCGCATTCCGTATGCGCCGAACCCGTCGCTACGTCCGGCACGTTTGAGCATCCGGGCGAGCCGTACATAAGCTCCGTTGTGCGCCACAAGACGATCCACGGCTACGAGACGAACAAGCCAGCGACGAGTACGAGTCGAAGACACGAGAAACCCGAACGAGACGTTCCAAGCATGAATCCCATTGCGCAGGTCCTACCTATACTCTACATCTATTACCGGGACTGGCACGGACACGTACGACGCAGACGGTAAGTCAAACACCAACAATACAAACAAACTACACGTACCCGAAATATGTCACACACACATAGGGATGCACAAATGACGTACACAAGCGACAGCAGAACCATAGGGGTGGGATGGCCAATACCAATGCCATACACACCCATAGGGGGATGGATGCCTACCACCAACACCACCCTACCACCACCCCTACTCATGGGTGGCTAGATGCCTGCCACCACCACCACCCCTACTCAGGGGGGGCTGGATGCCTACCACTACCACCACCCCTAATCATGGGTGCCTGGATGCCTGTCACTACTACCATCCCCACCCTTAGGGGGATGGATGCCTGCCCCTACCACCACCCCTACTCAGGGGGGCCTGGATGCCTGCCACCACCACCACCCCTACTCAGGGGGGGCTGGATGCCTGTCACTACTACCATCCCCACTCATGGGGGGATGGATGCCTACCACTAACAACACCCCTACTCATAGGACGGGTAATGCATGACACAACCAGCATACTCCCACATAAGGAATGACAGAAAATTACATCCCCCCCAACACCCTGACAAGCGTGTGTAGTCTGTGTCAAATGCCTACAAGACTGAACATGACATTGAACATACAATGTGACCCCCTATCACATGTGTCACACATAAATGTGTGTGGCCTCCACAATGCAAGCTGACCATGGCCACTGTGGCAATGGGCTCGAACACCTCATCACCACAGTGACCAAAAGGGAAGTGTGGGGTCCATAGCTGATGCACTTTTTGAACAGTGTGGCAATGGGGCCTAAAGCCCCATCACCACAGTGACCAAAAGGGAAGTGTGGTGTCCATAGCTGATGCAAATTTTTGAACAGTGTGGCAATGGGGCCTAAAGCCCTATCACCACAGTGACCAAAAGGGAAGTGTGGTGTCCATAGCTGATGCAAATGTTTGAACAGTGTGGCAATGGGGCCTAAAGCCCCATCACCACAGTGACCAAAAGGGAAGTGTGGTGTCCATAGCTGATGCACATTTTTGAACAGTGTGGCAATGGGGCCTAAAGCCCCATCACCACAGTGTCCATAGCTGATGCACATTTTTGAACAGTGTGGCAATGGGGCCTAAAGCCCCATCACCACAGTGACCAAAAGGGAAGTGTGGTGTCCATAGCTGATGCACTTTTTGAACAGTGTGGCAATGGGGCCTAAAGCCCCATCACCACAGTGACCAAAAGGGAAGTGTGGTGTCCATAGTTGATGCACATTTTTGAACAGTGTGGCAATGGGGCCTAAAGCCACATCACCACAGTGACCAAAAGGTAAGTATGGGGTCCATAGCTGATGCACCTTTTGAACAGTGTGGCAATGGGGCCGAAAGCACCATCACCACAGTGATCATAAGGTAAGTGTAGTCATGGTAAAAGCTGCCAAAGCCAAACTGCATGGATGAATCCTGGTCACACAATAACAAACACATCAGTGGCATAGTAGTGCTTGTGTCCCATAGCAACATAGATTGGTCGAGGCAAACAGTGCAGTGTCACTGAAACATCGTTTTGGCCATGTGCAGACAAACATCACCCATGGGGTCCCACATTGTCAACATTCACAAATAACACAATGACAGAAGTGACCATCATAATGCTGACCCACATATCTGCACCAATGGACACACAAATGTAGATATCCTGTGGAGACTGTAGATGTGAGGTGAACAAATACCATACCATGGCAGCAATGGGAGATACAAACCATGATTATTGTGCTGACTGATGACCTAGGAGTCCCAGGGACAGCAGGGGAAAGCCACCAAACAACATACAGCCAATGGCACACCCAAGATATGCCAATGCAGTGGTGCTAAGGCACAAACACAAACAGGCAGACTCACACTGCATATCAAACACAACGGGTGACGGGGGGTGTGCCAGTGTCCCCAGGCAACCACACAACACATGAGGAGGCCTGAATTCCAACCACACAGATGTGTATACAGTGCCATACAAAAGTTACTCATGGATCGGATACCCCTATGTGGGCAATCAGGCATTGTTAGATGAGATGGAGCCCAAATTACACATGTCATACAAGCTTGTAGGAACAGCAACTAACACAGCAAGAGACAGACCCACCACAGCACTATCCCCAGGGACCCCACATTGTGCTGACACTAGCCTGCATGATAATCCCACTGTGATGACAAAGGTAGATGTCGTTCACACTGTGAACCACAGCCATGTGTCCTGAGCAACAAACTACCATCACACCTACACAAGCTCTAATCAATCAGCACAGCCTGCCAGCCAAGGTCAATATGGAGGTAGGAGTCTAGCCGTGCAACAACTCACATTTGCACACACTCAACACCACACACCCTGATCTCCACCAATGTGCAGCAGTGAAGCTCACATGGACTGGTGACATTGCACATGCACCCATGACAATCCCAGGGGTGGTGGTGGGAACTAAGGTACAGAAGGCCATCACACATGGCCAGTCAACAAGACTCGTCAATGTCTGACACACAGCACAGTACGCTGTACATGGGCATGATGTGAAATCCACCACAATCAATGGGATCCTGGCCATAGTCACACACCAACGAAGAAGCCAAGGTGACACACCAAGAACACACGTACACAACTTCCAACATTGCAGCTCTGACCCTGAGGAGTGGCAGCAGTCACACACACAATGTGTCACTATCACTGAAAGCTACCACAAACTGTAAATCACATGACTTGTGTAAACAACAAGTGCCAAGGGGAATCCTGAATGTGTCCCATCTGCGTTTGACCACATCCCCAGCCCTGACAACAAAGACAACCTGGGATGACAACCTCATGAACATTAGTTTGCCATGCACCCACATCACGGAGAAACCAGGTCCAAGATGCTGGATGAACACAGAACAACTCAGCAAGCATCACAAACAGGAACATCCCTAGGGACACAGCCTGTGTAGGAAAAGGGAAGGGAACACGCACAGACATGCTTACACAACACACAACACAGGCCCACGCAATGTCACCGGATTACACACTGCCATGAGGGCACTCCACTCCTGTGGAAGTTCCGCTGTGCCAAACCTTATCTGTGCACGACCCAAACATGTCAGCAGAACACTCCGTCAGTGAATCAACAACTACAACACACAGAAGGCTCTCCTCACATCAGCCTGGGTACGGGAGTGTCACGTCAGTTATCTGCATACACCCAAAACACATGTCAAGCAAGTTGCACTGTATACACAGATGAGTCCTTCGACATTGATGTGCAAAACTGCATGTCCAGTGGAGCTGGGCACACAGTCAGGGAAATCGGAACATTGAACAGTGGTAAGCCCACCAGATGTGCATCAGTGTAAGACAAAGATGTTCATTTACAAATGCTAAACGTACATCCCTGTGTCAAATGCTGAACATTACACCCTCAGACTGCAGCAAAGGATGCCATAGATCCAGACTACAACAGGACACATATCCCATGGACCACATGGAGTCCATCACAGCAACACTTCATTTTCCTGATATGAACACTATTACAACTGCAAATGCAGGATGCTACTCATCCACATCATGTACATCAAAAGAAAACCCACAATTAAACAAAAAGAGGCTTTATTCAGCAAATGTCAAGGAAAACTCTGAAGTCCAAAGGAAACTAAGGCCAATGGCCAGTCCAAAATCACAGTCCCAACAGGGTGATAAGTGACAACTGGTCACCCATTGCTTGCCTGCACTGGTACGGACAGGGGACATCCCCCTTGGAGGGGCATACAAGGGGCAGGCCAGGCACCGCATGGACAGGATCAGGGGATGACAGAGTGAGGCAGTGAAGGGGTGGTGGGTGCAGGAGTGTCACCGGCAACTGCAGTAGAGGTGCCTGACTCAGGGGGGGCCGGCACCACTGTGGTACACAAGTCAGTTGGTGTGGGTGCTGCAACCACTGCAGTGGGCTGGTCTGATGTAGTGGACTGGGTCCCCACTGCAGTGCCCGAGTCAGATGGGGTGGTTGTGGACTCCACTGCAGTGCATGACTCCAAGGGAGTGGAAGGGTGGGCAGATGAGGTGGGCAGGACAGAGGGGGGGGGGACCCGGTCTCCACACCAGTGGCACTAACAGGCAGAGCGTCTGGGTTGGGGGTGGAAGAGCAAGTGGCAGGGGGGAGGGCCTAAGCAGTCTGGGGATGCAGTATCGGTGTGTGGGGGAACCTGGGGCAGGGTGTGGCGGGGGAACCTGTGGAGTGGTGGCCTGGGGGATGGAGGAGAGAGACTGGGTGGTGGAGCTGCGTGGTGGTGGTGGTGGGGTCTTGCTCTTCCTGGTCCGGGGGGACTTCCGAATGGGGTCCTGTGTCTGCCTGCGCCTGGGGGAGGGTGTCCGGGGGCGAGGGGCACTCCCTCTGTGTGGGTGGACTTCCTCTTCCCCCGGTATGCTGGATCAGCAGGATCGGAGGGGAAGAGGCCGAGGTCACACAGGAAGATCTGCTGTGTAGGTGGGGTAGCAGGTGAGGCAAGGGAAGGGGTCTTGGAGGGAGAGGATTTGGAGGACTGTGGAGTGACTGTGGATGCCTGTGTGTGTGTCTGTTCCCCATCCCCTGTGTGTGTGGTATCAGTCCCCTGAGGATGCTTGTGTGCACGTCTTGCCTTTCTCTTGGGTGTGTCTGTGCTGCTCGTGTCTGTGTGCTTGGGTGATTGTGCAGGTGTGCATGTGCTTTGGACAGGTAGGGTGGCAGGAAGTGTGGATGGGGCAGAGGTGGGAGGGGTGAAGGACTGTTGGAGGAGGGACACGGCTGCCGTCAGGGAGGAGTCCATGGACTTATTGCTCCTCTGTAGGGCAGACATACCCGTCGAGATGCCCTCCATGAACGACACCAGCTGTGTCAACAGAGTGGTGTGTGCATGGAGGACACTCAGCATTGCTGTCTGCCCTACATGGAGTTGCCCAAGGAGGTACACAGACTCCTCACTCAGGGCAGCAGGGGACACAGGGGCAGGGGGTGCGGTGCCTGGCACGAAGGAGACACGCTCCCAAGCACGGGAGCCTCCACGGACCTCAGGAATGGGAGCCAATGGGAGGGCGGTGGTGGTGGTGGCGGGGCAAGACAGACTAGCTGGCCTTTGGTGGCTGCTGAGACCCGCCTCCACAAGGGAGTCATCCTCCGAGCTGCTGCGGTCCTCAGCTGAGGTGGATGGTGCTGAGGACTCCTCGGTGTGGCTCCCCTCGCCCTCTGTGCCACTGGGTCCCTCTGACCACTCGTCGGATGCTGACCCAGTCTGGCTCCGCTGCTCCTCCTGGTCCGTGGAGCTGTCCCCTCCTGTGGCTGTGGATGTATCTGCAAACAATTAGGGAAACAGACAAACATCAGTCACCTGCACTGACCGCACACACCACAGTAAGTACAGCACATCACAGAGCAAGCCCTGGCATCCTTAGTTGAACATTGCCTAAAGTCCTCACACAGATTCGGGGAAGCCAATTGTCAGTCTGATGGTCAACAATGGGAGTCACACCCCTCCTGCCCTTGCACCCATCTGTCTGGTGCCTGTCTGATGGTAAGACCCCAGTGTGGACACATGCACCACCTACACAGTTGTTGGACATTGCAGGGAACACGGTGAAGTATGTGAACATGCACACATCACATCTCTTGCCACTGAGTCAGTGCAGGTGTCCAGAGAAAGGGATGGCCAGAGTCTAAATAGAAATGCATGTGATGCATACCAGCACCAGACACCATGATCCACCCATGTCCGGATAGTCAATGCCACAATGGGGTGCATGTTGCACATGTCACTCCCCTGCAGGATCAGTCTTAGGAAGTTTAATGCCATGACACAGGCATGCGTGCAAAGTCATACATCACTGTCTCCAGTCACATGGCCATGGCAGCCAACCAACAACAGTCTGCACTGTGTCACAATCCTAGGACATGGGGAATGCAAGTTATGTAACTGACAAGTGCACATGTCCATCCCCCAAAAACAACATCATCTGAACTACTATTTGTCCACGTCATACCAATTGGACATATGGGGGACACGAAACACAACTCTCTGAACATGAGCATCTCACAGTGTGCTGTGAATGAAAAACAGCTGCCTGAAAGTCACAGTCGCATACACCTGTGTGCACAGTCAAGTGATCAGACACCTATAAGTCACAGAAGTATCGTCTCTCATGGTCACATCTCAGATGGCATGCTGAGCCCTAACCGACAAACATACCAATAGTCCTGACAACGAAGCCACAGCACAATGACACAGAGGCAGACACCTGAGGGAACATGTCACTGATCACAACATGTCAGATGATCCACGGGAGTGGGAGTACAGAGTGTATCGTATGCCCTGGAGTAGGCATGACTGTCCAGCTCCACCTGTAAGAGGGATGAGTCCTGGACAGTAGGCAGGTGTCTAGGCATGTGTGACACACTTGATATACATACTCCTGAGGCCTAAACATTGTTCCCACCCACAGAATGGGGGTGTGCCAAATACCCCAGGGACATGTGGTGAATCAGATCAGCAAGTGGACCACATATCAAAGTTACACCCAGATTACATGTCAGGACTTGGACATTGTGTGAGCAATTGACCCACCCATGAATCCCACAACATAGTCACCGGAACAAATGCTGTCCCCCACCTTGAGCAAAGCAAAATGCAATGACACAGTCCCCAAGTGACACAATTTCCTGACTGTAAGGGCCACACATATGCGTATCAGATGAGGAGTGGGCATGTCACAATAGAGGGACATGGGTCCTGGACCACAAGACTGATGTACTGTGGAAGTTTAACCAGGCCAGAGGAGGGCACATAGCAAGTCAGACAAAGTGCACAGTGCTGTCATGGATTCACCCCCTCCTTGCTGCAGTCTGGCCTTCAGCTGCCCATCCAGGTCAGGGAAGACCACCGCCAGGATCCTGAGCATGTGGGGGGTCAGGGTCCGGTGTCCGCCCCTCCTGCGAGGAGGCAACAGCTTCAGCTGGACCCTTGCAATCCTCCGGGTCCAGCCTCGAAGGTCCTGCCACCTCTTCTGGCAGTTGCGGATCCGGCGCTTGTAGTCCCCCACGGATCTTACTGCCCGGGCGATGGTCAGCCAGATTTTCTGCTTCTGGTGGGCATCAACCTGTGAGGATGACAAAGTGAAAATGCCATTACTACACATGCAACATATCCGTGCATCACACAGTTAGATATACATGTCTCAATCACTGGGGCACATGATGTACACAGGCAGTGCAACGATGGCTATGAACAGTTTGCCAGCAGTTACTACATGGTATCATTGCATGGAAAGTAAACCTTGTTGGAATGCACTGTTACTGCACTGTACCAGTTCAGTGCATGTAACTACACACTTTGGGGGCTCAGAACTACTCAGTGAGCATGCTAGCCAGTGGTGTGCACACTGTAAGTCCTGCTAGTCAGACAACATGCAAAATTAGAAAGGCAGTGGACAGCACACTCACCTGCTCCCCTGGTGTCCCATACAGCTTGCTGTACTGTGGAAGGAGGCTGTCCAGCAGGGCCTGGTTCTCCTCAAGGCTGAAGGCTGGGGCTCTCTCCACAGTACGTGCCATTGCAGTAGCCAGAGGATGCAGAGACAGCAGCAGTGTTGGTGGCAGATGTCGTCCTGGAGCATGTAGTGCAGGCAAGTGAGCTCTCAGGGGAACAGCCAGCATTATATGTGTGCTGCAGAGGCAGATACTGTCCCATGTATCCAAAGTGATAGGTCCAAGTCGTTTGCATCTTCTGAATCTGACCAATCCATGGAATAGCAGCACTAATACACGCCCACAGCATCCTTCAAATCTTCAACTTCATGACACCCATGATTTTGCAACATTGTTGTGGCTGGCCAACTGAATTCACTGCATCAGACTCGTTGGAGCTTCGAAAACGCATCCGTTGCCATGCCAGGCCCCAGCCAATGCGTGCGCACCGATCTGTCCATTGCTGTACAACGCGTATTTCGGGATACAACGCGTACCCGCTCACAACAGATGCAATGGGCCAGCCGGGCACACCGATCGGTCCATTGCTGTACAACACGTATTTCTGGATACAATGCGTACCCGCTCACAACAGATGCAATGGGCCGGCCGGGCACACCGATCGGTCCATTGCTGTACAACGCGTATTTCTGGATACAACGCGTACCCGCTCACAACAGATGCAATGGGCCGGCCGGGCACACCGATCGGTCCATTGCTGTACAACGCGTACCCGCTCACAACAGATGCAATGGGCCGGCCGGGCACACCGATCGGTCCATTGCTGTACAACGCGTATTTCTGGATACAACGCGTACCCGCTCATAACAGATGCAATGGGCCGGCCGGGCACACCGATCGGTCCATTGCTTTACAACGCGTACCTGTACAGGTCAGTCGCATATGTCACCATGCTTGTCACTGGTGAACGTATGCCAGCCACATATACCTGCCAGAGACACAGGGGCACACCTACAACACCACACCCAGTCCACACTGTTTCCTAAGGCATGTAAGGCTGCATTACCTTTTCTGTGTATGGGGGTTAACATGTGGTTTCTGTGGTGGCACTTGTGGGCAGCCACACCCAGGCTGTGCATGTGTTAATGGGGACAGGGTCCTTTGTGTGTTGTGCACATGACCACTGTGATGTGCAACAGTTCATTTCGGAGCATGTGGCATGGTCACATTTCCAGGTTGTGTATGTGTGTGACATGTCACATACCCCCAGGGTCCCATGGGGGAAGGCATGTACGTCACAGGATGACCCATTGCCACAATAGTGATGTCCCTCCACAGTCTGTGTGCATGTTGTGTTTCCGATGTCTCTGATTCCATGTGCACGATGGGAGACAGTCTCCACATCAACGTTGTTTGTGCATGGACTTTGATGTTGTGCGTCACTGGCGTCCATGTCTGTCCTGCGGAGGCGACAGGGGCCACTACCTGTGGGAGTCATGTTTGTTTTTCTGACTTGTACATGATACGCCATGTCATGCCAGTGTCCATGTGGCAAGACAGGGTCACTGGGAATCTACCTGTCAATGAGCTGTGATGCCTGTGGCGCATCTGTCCAGACATGTCACTGTGGTGTGTGTGTGGAACGTGACAGCAGGAAATGGGTACTGTGACACAGCCTAATGGTTTCCCATAGCACAACCTGGTACCTGTTGTGCACACATGTTGTACTGAGAAGTTAGATGATGGGCATGTAGGTGTGAGTTATGTCCGAACAGAACGGCACACACATCAAGTACTTGTGTCTCGTAATTATGTATCATGTGAAATTGAGTATGGTGAATGGCACATATGTGGGGTGACTGACAATCTTTCTTTCTTCAACCTATGCACTGCAGGGCTCCAGCTGTCCATGGACCATTCCCTGACCTGGCAACAATGGTGGAACGTGACAGCATCCGACGGTACCGCTTCACCAGGCAGATGATTGATGATTTGGCAGTGCGCTTGGCACCACATTTGCAACCTGGCCGGACGTACCCTACGGCGCTGACACCCAAGGTGAAGGTAATGGCAGCCCTACACTTCTTTGCCACCGGTACCTTTCAACACACTGTGGCGACTGCCGGTGGGATGTCACAGACTATGTTCAGCCGTGTGCTACGCAATGTTTTGGAGGCAATGTTGAGATGCCTGAACCAGTACATCTATTTCCCTACACGTCAACAACTCATTGACGTCAAGAGTGACTTCTATGCCCTGGGGAGGATGCCACATGTCATTGGCTCCATTGATGGGACACATGTGGCTTTGATACCACCACAGGCACATGAGCAGGCATACCGGAACCGTAAACATTACCATTCGATCAATGCTCTGGTGGTATGTCTTGCCGATATGAGCATCACACATGTGTGTGCCCATTTCCCTGGTTCAGCACACGATGCCTACGTGATGAGGAGTAGTCGCATCCCGAGGATGATGGCACAGATGCAGAACCAGCGTGCCTGGCTTGTCGGTGTGTACTGACTTTGTACCATTGTGTGTGTTCTGATCTGTAGTATTCCACCCACTTTTCCAACTCAGCTAATGTGCACTTGTCTGTCCGTAGGTGACTCCGGATACCCCAACATGCTGTGGTTGCTGACACCCCTCAGGAACCCTGTGACACCACCCCAGATGCGCTAAAATGAGGCACATGGTCGGACCAGGAGAGTGATTGAGCGGACATTTGGTCTCCTGAAGAGCCGCTTCCGCTGCCTGGACAAGACAGGAGGGGCCCTCCCATATGCCCCAGCAAAGGTGTGCAAGATTGTCATCGTCTGCTGCATGCTACACAACCTGGCAGTGCGGAAGGAGTTGCCTCTCATCCTGGATGACGATGACCAACGTCCGCCACCTGTGGAGGATCCTGGCCTGGACCACGATGCCAGTGATGATGATGGTGATGTCCGCACACAGCTCATCACCAACTTCTTCAGCTGAATGTGAGTATCCAGGGAGATATAATGTGAATGATGTGAGTTTGCATGATATGTGTGGGTGGTGCTCTGGTGCTGTTTGAGTGTGGCCATGTGCTACTTGACTGGATGCGTGCAGCAATGTGTCCTTACAGGTAGTCTGTACTCCCCAACAGTTTTGACATGCTAACTTGGTTTTGTGTAGTTGTCTTGTGACATGTATTGGGCATGAGTATTGCAGTTCTGTCCTGTTCTTCAGTGGTTTTAACTGTGTGTCATGTCTGTCCTTCACAGGGTGCTTACTGAGTACTTTGATCAACTTGGATCCCCGACACCATGATTCAGCTTTCAGGGTGGCAGCAGTAGTTTGCCTACAAGTGATGTGCCACACACCCCTGGACTTCATATCTTCTGCACTTGTTGACTGTGTGGCCACTGCCACGTGGGTAAACCTTGCATTTGTAGTGGAAACAACATGTTGGAAATGTGTAATGAACCTGTGCTTCACTTTGGGATGTGCGTTGTCTGTGGTCACACATCTGACTGACATTTGCTTACTGCACCTGTGGGCTAGTTGACACAGACTCTGAATAGGTGTGGTGTCTGTGCATTCCACTGTATTTCCTGGCAACATCACTGTGGGCGATGAGTCCGATGGCCCTGGTGTCTCTGTGTTGTGTAGCCCTAGTGGTGTGTCTCCCTCTTATGTGTCACGTCACCATGACTCACACGACGGTGTTGTACTTGCTGTAGCAGTTAGCATACACAGTGTAATTTAGCAGATCATCATCACCATAACAGTATCCACATTTGAATAACAACAGAGGCAAGTATGGTGTACTAGTGATTTTATTTACAGAAATGTGTGTGTGTATAGTGCACAGGATGGTGGGTGCTGTACATTGGGATTGTGATCCAAAGTTCCCAGATGAGTTGGAAGTCTTGGTAGCAGAAATGTCCTCAGTGAAGTCCACAGTCATATGATACATTAGTCCAACTTGAACTCCCCATGTCATGTGGGAGAGTAGTGTTGCATTCGACAGGGTGAAACGTTTGCACACAAAGGAGAATTTCTGGAACAGGTGTTGGCTTCCTGGGGGATGTACGTGGCCATCAACCTCTCAGTTTTCCTTCCTCGGACGACCCCTCTTCTTTGGGGGGGGACCCTCACGTGCAGGCTGCGGCGGTGCAGGGGAGTCTCTGCCAGAGTCCTCCTCCCTCCCTGTGGCGGTGTCAGTTGTTGCAGCACCAGATGTTGTGGGCACACTGGGAGGTGTGGCCATGTTGGTGCTAATCTGGCGGAGGCATGTCAATATGTCCCTATGCACCGCTGTGAGTTCTTGCAATGTGTCCCACTTGGACTCCATGCGAGACATGTGTGTCTCCACACGGGACATGTGGGAGTCCAAGCGGGCATGATGGGCAGCCTGCTGCTGTTGTATGTCCTTGAGGATCCCCACGACCTGTCTGACCTCTCCGGTGCTATCCTGGTACGCATCAGCGATGCGTGCCAGTTGTGGGTCATCATGCAGTCCAGACCCCTCTGCAAGCAGCGACCTATGTCTACCACCCCTCCCACCACCCCTGGCGACACGTGCAGGACCTGCGGTGGCACGCACAGGTGACCCAAGGCCCTCTTGGGGGTTGTTAGTGGTGTTGTCGTCCATTGCTCCACGCTGGGCCTGGGGCCCTGTGCTGTTGCCATCGGTGGTCCTTGGTCTGTCTGTGTCGGCGGGGGTGGTCTGTGTGTTGGCAGTTGTTGGAGGGGTGGGTGCAGGGGGTGCAGGTGTTGGTCCAGCTGGTGCTGCATGATGACTCACACCGGAGGTGCTAGGTAGGTCTTCGCCATCCGAGGAGGGCAGAGGCTGTTCCACAACAGTGAGCTCTGTGTCCCCCGGAGCCTGGGACAGGGACTCCTCCTCGCCTGCTGCTGTGTCCCTATCATCATCACCTGTATTTGGAAGAGACACACATTGTATGTTATGTTTCTACAGGCATCAATGGTTCACACACCTGACAGTTGTGACTGTACCTCTGGATGCGGGCATGTACATTGCATTGTCCTAAGTTGTCACAGTAAGAGGTTGATATTGGTGTAGCACATTGTCATGCATACCTGGGGCATTTCAATGTGAATGTTGAGGTGTGTGCATGGCCAGCATTTGTTGTATTTGGTGGACATCCGGCCATCCTTCTCCACCTAGCCCAGTTATCCCACCATGAAGCATGCCACCCTTGCAGTGGGTTCAGGTTGACTCTCAGGATGTCATTCAGTGGTGTCTTGCTGTTGGTTGTTGCACAGTTCCCAGCAGGGCCTTGTGCACCCCACAGCAGTACCCAGTGTCAGCCATCTTGTCAGTCCTTATCCACTCCCTGTGATGTGAGCATGGTTCAGAGTGGTGTTGATGGGCCAATTGTGAGGGTGAGCAGTATCTGTGACTACAACTCCCATCATGCTATTGCCTACACCCCCTTCCCAGCATGCCCGTACTTCCTTCCTTTGGACTCTGCTTCCCTGTGGGGTAGTGTGCCTGTGCTGACAGGAAGACTGACAGTGTTGTCTTTGCGTTTGTTTGGCTACAAGTCCCAAGAGTGTCCCTGTGCTTCACACAGCATTACCCAGGGTGGTGGTGCTTTGTGGGATCTTCATTTGGTATGTGAGGCATTGCATTCTCCCAGGTGGGTTATGTGGAGTTTGTGTTGAGGGGGTGTGTGAGGTGAGCTGCTTATAACTATGGTCAGTGCTGTGAGTCCTCCTTCCCACCCAGCCAGATATCCCACCATGCAACGTGCTTGCATTGCAGGGAGTGCAAGTTGGCTTTCAGGATGTCAGGCAGTGGTGTTGTGCTGTTTGTTGGTGCACAGTTCCCAGCAGGGCCTTGTGCTCCCCACAGTAGTACCCAGTGTCAGCCATCTTGTCAGTCCTTATCCACTCCCTGTGATGTGAGCATGGTTCAGAGTGGTGTTGATGGGCAATTGTGAGGGTGAGCAGTATCTGTGACTACAACTTCCATCATGCTATTGCCTACACCCCCCTTCCCAGCATGCCCGTACTTCCTTCCTTTGGACTCTGCTTCCCTGTGGGGTAGTGTGCCTGTGCTGACAGGAAGGCTGACAGTGTTGTCTTTGCGTTTGTTTGGCTACAAGTCCCAAGAGTGTCCCTGTGCTTCACACAGCATTACCCAGGGTGGTGGTTCTTTGTGGGATCTTCATTTGGTATGTGAGGCATTGCATTCTCCCAGGTGGGTTATGTGGAGTTTGTGTTGAGGGGGTGTGTGAGGTGAGCTGCTTGTAACTATGGTCAGTGCTGTGAGTCCTCCTTCCCACCCAGCCAGATATCCCACCATGCAACGTGCTTGCATTGCAGGGAGTGCAAGTTGGCTTTCAGGATGTCAGGCAGTGGTGTTGTGCTGTTTGTTGGTGCCCAGTTCCCAGCAGGGCCTTGTGCTCCCCACAGCAGTACCCAGTGTCAGCCATCTTGTCAGTCCTTATCCACTCCCTGTGTTGTGAGCAAGGTTCAGAGTGGTGTTGATGGTCCAAATGTGAGGCTGCCCATTATCTGTTACTACGAGTCCCATCATGCTCTTGGCTACACTGACTTCACCAGCATACACAGGATTCCTTCCTTTCTGTGAGCTTCCCTGTGAGGTGGTGTTCTAGTGGTGGCTAAATATCTGACAGTGTTTGTTGGTTAGATTTGTGCCACTGCCTAGCTCAATTTGGTATTGGATTTGTACATGTCATGACACAGTTACATATCACTATGAGATGGCATGTATTGTGTTTATCTGACTGACATACACTTTTTGGGATGATTATCTTTTGTTTGCTGTTGATTTGCTAGGGGTGCATGGTTTGACTGTCCCCTTGACAGTGATCTGTGTGTATTGGCACACAATATTGTGTATATTAGTTGTGTACTCACCAGGCTCTGGGATGTTTGTTAGTCCATATACGCTCACTGGTGGTAGGATGGCCCGCACCTTCTCCTCCCAGGGCCTGAGGTATACTGGTTTGGCAGGAGGGCCACTGGCGGTGTGCTGGCTCAGGAGGTAATCCTTCTTCAGTAGGTCCCTGACCCTCCTGCGCACATCATACCACCTGTTCTGGATGTCTTCCTTTGTGCGCAATCATGGTGATTGTGCGTTCACCCTGTCGACGATCCTCGCCCACATCTTGGTTTTCTGCGACATGGGGGTCTGTTGGACCAATGTGACAAACAACTGTGGCTCTACCCTCAAGATCTCGTCTACCATGACTTCCAATTCACTATCTAGGAACTTTGGATTCTTCTTTAGGGGCATGGTGATGGGTGGTGGTGGTGATTGATGTGTGTGTGTGTGCAAGTGAGGGTGTGTGAGTGTAGGTTTTGCTGTGTGTGTGTGAGGGTGCTATTTGTTGAGGTGCTAATGGTGTGTGGCTTTTGTGTTGGATGAGCTGTGTGTGTGTCTGTGTTTGCTGTGTGATGGTGTTCTCTGCTGGCAGGTCAGTGGAATTTGCAAAGCATCATGGTAGGGATTTGTGCCCTTTATGTAGGTGGAGTTGGGGGGGTGTCCTTGTTCCATTTTTTTCACCCCCTGTATTTATTGGCTTTGTCATTGCTTGTTTGGCCCTCTTTTTTTGTATTTTTTCATTTGTGATTATTGTGCATGTTGGAGTCGTTCTTCTGACCGGGTAGGACGTTGCAGTTATCTCGTGCGCGTCTCTCCGAGTCGTTCCTGCTGTGTTTCAGCTCGGTTTCATATGCGGCGTACGCGTCGGTCGCGGTGTATTGTGTTTGTTCGGCTGTGTTTTGTATGCCTGTCGGTCGTACGGCTTGGGCTCCGTGCGAATCGGTCTGCTTTTGCACCCATTGCATCGTACTGCGCGAGTCGGAGTTCGCGTGTACGTTTCGTTCGGGTTTCTTCCTGGTGCGTGTCGGTCGGTTCGATTCGCGTGGTTTTCCGGCCGGATAGCTTGTTTCCGTCCGGGTCGGTCGTGATTCACATGCATTTCATCGTACTTCCCAGGTCGGGCAACGCCGGTATGTGTCGGTCGGACTATTATCCCGTACCGAGTCGGTCGGTATTTTTTCCGGCCTGAATCGGATTCGGCCCCAGAATGTAACAATCACCTTCACTAAAAGATGCATCTTTAGATTCTGAGTTCAGGCATACTAAACTTTATTTTCCTACCTAATTCCCCGGGCCAGTTTTGTCTATAAGATCTTATAAACAAACTTCCCATTCTGTCCTGTGGGGAACAGGTAGCCTTGCAATAGTGAAAAACGAAATTGGCTGTGATTCACTATCAGAACATGCCACACACACCAGGGCATGTCCTACCTTTCACATACACTGCACCCTGCCCACAGGGGTACCTTGGGCCTACCTTAGGGGTGGCTGACATGTAAGAAAAGGGAAGGTTAGAGACTGGCAAGTGGGTGCACTGGCCAAGTCGACATGGCAGTTACAAACTGCGCGCAGACTCTGCAATGGCAGGTCTGAGTTACCTTTTCAGGGCTACTCACGTGGGTGGCACAATCGGTAAGCAGTCAAAATATCGAAGTTGTAATATCGACCTACAATTATATCGAGTTAGCAATATCGTAGGGACAGAATATCGATGTTAAGAATATCGTTGACCAGAATATCGACCTTAAGGTAAGTAATATCGTTTTTTTATATCGAAGTTAGTAATATCGAAGTAAGTAATATCATAAGCAAAAATTTTGTTGTTAATAATATCGATATTTATATTAGTGTTATGTATTTTAGTATGTATTTTATATGTATGTTTAACATTTTTTGTAATGTATTTTAATTATTTCTAAATATATGTAGTAAATGTTTAGAAATTAGTAATTTTTTTAAAGTACATTTTGCGTTTTAGTATCAGAGCGGGTTGTGGGTTTATAGGGAATAGGTTGGGAAGTAATTTAATTATAATTAATTAATCAATATTTTTTTATTTATTGTTATTGATTATTAATTTATTGTTAATTAATTATTAATTGGTCATACATTTTTATTAATTGATTAATTTATCATTATATTAATTATAAATAATTTATTATCTAATTAATTTATTGTTATTGTTAATTAATTTATTGTTAGTTAATTAATAATTGCTAATTAATTTTTATTAATTGATAACTAAATTAATTATGTTAATTTTTATGTGTAGTCGGTTGTGTGTTTATAGGGGAATAGGGTGGGAAGTAATTTAATAATTTAAAATTAATTAATATTTTTAAATGTATTGTTATTGATAAATAATTTATTGTTAATTAATTATTAATTGTTAGTTCATTTTTATTAATTGAATAATTTATTAATATATTAATTATAGTTATTATTATTATTATTTTTTGATTGTTAATTAATTTATTATTAATTGTTAATTAATTCTTATTAATAGATTAATGGCAAATTAAATTAATTGTGTTTTTTTATGTGTAGTGGGTTGTGTGTTTAGGGGGAATAGGGTGGGAAGTATTTTTATTTTATTTAAGTAATTATTAATTTAATTTTCTTGGTATTTATTATTAATTTATTAGTTAATTAATTTTAATGTGTGATTTATTCTACAAAAAGTATTCAATTAATAAGTATGTTAATTTAACCCCTACGCTATCCAACACTTTCCCTACTGTTGCGCTCCCTGGAGTGGGAATAGTAATTTTTACCCCTCCACTATCCAACACTTTCCCTACTGTTGCACTCTCTGGAGTGGGAATAGTAATTTTTACCCACCCGTATCTAACACTTTCCCTACTGTTGCACTCCCTGGAGTGGGAATAGTAATTTTTACCCACCCGCTAGCCAACAGTTTTCCTACTGTGGCACTCTCTGGAGTGGGAATAGTAATTTTAACCCCTACACCATCCAACACTTTCCCTACTGTTGCACTCCCTGGAGTGGGAATAGTAATTTTTACCCCTACGCTATCCAACACTTTCCCTACTGTTGCACTCACTGGAGTGGAAATAGTAATTTTTACCCACTTGCTATCCAACACTTTCCCTACTGTTGCACTCACTGGAGTGGGAATAGTAATTTTTACCCCTCCGCTATCCAACACTTTCCCTACTGTTGTACTCTCTGGAGTGGGAATAGTCATTTTTACCCACCCGCTATCCAACACTTTTCCTACTGTTGCACTCTCTGGAGTGGGAATAGTCATTTTAACCCCTACGCTATCCAACACTTTCCCTACTGTTGCACTCCCTGGAGTGGAAATAGTCATTTTTACCCACCCGCTATCCAACACTTGTCCTACTGTTGCACTCTCTGGAGTGGGAATAGTAATTTTAACCCCTACGCTATCCAACACTTTCCCTACTGTTGCACTGACTGAAGTGGGAATAGTAATTTTTACCCCTACGCTATCCAACACTTTCCCTACTGTTGCACTCTCTGGAGTGGGAATAGTAACTTTTACCCCTACGCTATCCAACACTTTCCCTACTGTTGCACTCTTTGGAGTGGGAATAGTAATTTTAACCCCTATGCTATCCAACACTTTCCCTACTGTTGCACTCACTGGAGTGGGAATAGTAATTTTTACCCCTACGCTATCCAACACTTTCCCTACTGTTGCACTCTCTGGAGTGGGAATAGTAAATTTTACCCCTCCGCTATCCAACACTTTCCCTACTGTTGCACTCTGTGGAGTGGGAATAGTAATTTTAACCCCTACGCTATCCAACACTTTCCCTAATGTTGCACTCACTGGGGTGAGAATAGATATTTTTATCTATACGCTATCCAACATTTTCCTTAGTGTTGCACTGATTTTAGTTGGAATAGTAATTTTATTACCTCTGCTATCTAATAGTTTTTATATTATTTTTGGTAATGTAGTATATAATTAATATTAAAAAGAGTAAATTTTTTTTTTCTCAATTTGTTATATATATATATATTTATTTTTTTATAATATTGTTTATTGTGTAGAGATGTTTTTATAATATATAAGATATTTAAAAAAAAATTATAAGTGATTAAAATATTTTAAAGAAAATATTAGTAAGTGAGTATTTACATTATATATTATATGTATATATTTAATTTATTTTTACATTATATCTATATATCATTTATAACTTTTAAACATCTTAATATTTTTTTAACTATGTTTATTTTAATTATATGTATTATTTACTTTTTTTACATTCTTTTTTAAACTTAAATAATAAACAATATTTTTAACAACGATATTTTTGACATCGATATTTTTTTTCCGATATTTTTGTACTTACCATAATGTAGATAGGATGTTGATATTCTGGATCTTGATATTTCGCCTCCGATATTTTTGACGTCGATATTCTTTTAGTCGATATTCTGTCAGTGATTCGGCACAATCAGTGCTGCAGGCCCACTAGTAGCATTTGATTTACAGGCCCTGGCACACTCGGTGAACTTTACTAGGGACTAACAAGTAAATCAAATATCCAATCATGGAAACACCAATCCATAACACAATTTACCACAGGAGCACTTGCACTTTACCACTGATCAGCAGTGAGAAAAGTGCGCAGAAACACTAAGCCAGCACAAACAGAGTCAAAACCGGAAGGTCAGAAAGCAAAAACTCAGGGGAAACACGCCAAAAGATGCCAAGTCTAACAGCCAGTCTAGCTTGAATCCAGTGGCGCAGTGAGCACGGGACCCATGTCTGGGCATACCCTTCTCACTTAGGGCGACAAAAGCAAAAGGAACAAATGATTACCGGAATGCTGAACAATGCAAACATTCTCCCCCTGTCACAAAGATCTGGGTTTAATCCATTGTTCTTTTGCTCACCACACCACCCCAGTTTGGACCCAGCCATATGCAAATCAGTCTTGACCCTGTGCCTCATGGGAACAGTCCAGCCCGAACTGCCAAGCCAGGTCCTCCCTGGACCAGAAACAAGCATCCTGGGACCGGTTTCGGGGCATCACCCCTCATCAGCCAGGCTAGCTTGAATCCAGTGGTGCAGTGAGCACGGGACCCACGTCTGGGCAAATGCTTCCCACTTACGGCGACAAAAGCAAAAGGAACAAATGATGGACGTTATGCTGAACAATTCAAACACTCTCCCCCAGTCACAAAGATCTGGGTTTCATCCATGCCACTGGAGTCAATCTATCCTGGCTGATGAGGGGTGAAACCCTGAAACTGGTCCTAGGATGCTTGTTTCCAGTCCAGGGAGGACCTGGCCTGGC
This sequence comes from Calotriton arnoldi, assembly GCA_963921515.1. NCBI lineage: Eukaryota > Metazoa > Chordata > Amphibia > Caudata > Salamandridae > Calotriton > Calotriton arnoldi. Next base: position 606,870 of record CAWUFW010000522.1, read on the forward strand.
AGTTCGGTCTGGACTGTTCCCATTGGGCGCAGGGTCAAGACTGATTTGCATATGGCTGGGTACAAACTGGAATTGTATGGGGAGCGGAAAAACGATGGATTAAGGCCCAGATCTCTGTACTGGGGTGAATGTATGACATTGTTCTGCATTCTGTCCGTCGATTGTTTTTTTTGTATTTGTCACCCAAAGTAGGACGGGTATGCCCAGATGTGGGTCCCGTGCTCTCCATGCCACTGGAGTCAATCTATCCTGGCTGATGAGGGGTGAAACCCCGAAACCGGTCCTAGGATGCTTGTTTCCAGTCCAGGGAGGACCTGGCCTGGTAGTTCGGTCTGGACTGTTCCCGTTGGGCGCAGGCTCAAGACTGGTTTGCATATGGCTGGGTTCAAACTGGAATTGCATAGGGAGCAAAAAAACGATGGATTTAGTTACAGATCTCTGTACTGGGGGGAATGTATGACATTGTTCTGCATTCTGTCCATCAATTGTTCTTTTTGCATTTGTCAGCCCGAGCGGGACGGGTATGCCCAGACGTGGGTCCCGTGCTCTCCATGACGCTGGAGTCAAGCTATCTTGGCTGATGAGGGGTGAAATCCCGAAACTGGTCCTCGGATGCTTGTTTCCAGTCCAGGGACGACCTGCCTGGCAGTTCAGTCTGGACTGTTCCCATTGGGCGCAGGGTCAAGACTGATTTGCATATGTTTGGGTTCAACCTGGAATGGCCTAGAGAGCAAAAAAACGATGGATTTAGGCCCAGATCTCTGTACTGTGGTGAATGTATGACATTGTTCTGCATTCTGTCCATCAATTGTTCTTTTTGCATTTGTCACCCCGAGAGGGACGGGTATGCTCAGATGTGGGTCCCATGCTCTCCATGCCACTGGAGTCAAGCTATCCTGTCTGATGAGGGGTAAAACCCCGAAACCGGTCCTAGGATGCTTGTTTCCAGTCCAGGGAGAACCTGGCCTGACAGCTCGGTCTGGACTGCTCCCATTAGGCGTAGGGTCAAGATTGATATGCATATAGCTGGGTTCAAACTGGAATGGCATGGGGAGCAACAAAACGATGGACTTAGGCCCAGATCTCTGTACTGGGGTGAATGTATGACGTTCCGCATTCTGTCCACCAATTGTTCTTTTTGCATTTGTCACTCCAAATGGGACGGGAATGCCCAGACGTGTGTCCCATGCTCTCCATGCCACTAGAGTCAAGCTATCCTGGCTGATGAGGTGTGAAACCCCAAAGCCTGTCCTAGGATGCTTGTCTCCAGTCCAGGGAGGCCCTGGCCTGGCAGTTCGGTCTGGACTGTTCCCATTGGGGGCAGGGTCAAGACTGATTTGCATATGGCTGGGTTTACACTGGAATGGCATGGGGAGCAAAAAAACGATGGCTTTAGGCCCAGATCTCTGTACTGGGGTGAATGTATGACATTGTTCTGCATTCTATCCATCAATTGTTCTTTTTGCATTTGTCAGCCCAAGTGGGACGGGTATGCCCAGACGTGGGTCCTGTGCTCTCCATGCCACTGGAGTCAAGCTATCCTGGTTGATGAGGGGTGAAACCTGGAAACCGGTCCTAGGATGCTTGATTTCAGTCCAGGGAGGACCTGCCTGGCAGTTCGGTCTGGACTGTTCCCATTGGGCGAAGGGTCAAGACTGATTTGCATATGGCTGGGTTCAAACTGGAATTGCCTGGGGAGCAAAAAAACGATGGATTTAGACCCAGATCTCTGTACTGGGGTGAATGTATGACATTGTTCCGCATTCTGTCCATCAATTGTTCTTTTTGCATTTGTCACCCCAAGTGGGACGGGTATGCCCAGACGTGGGTCCGTTGCTCTCCATGCGACTTGAGTCAAGCTATCCTGGCTGATATGGGGTGAAATGCCAAAACCAGTCCTAGGATGCTTGTTTCCAGTCCAGGAAGGACCTGGCCTGGCAGTTCGGTCTGGACTGTTCCCATTGGGCGCATGGTCAATACTGATTTGCATATGGCTGGGTTCAACTGAAATGGCATGGGGAGCAAAAAATTCATGGATTTAGACCCAGATCTCTGTACTGGGGTGAATGTATGACATTGTTCTGCATTCTGTCTATCAATTGTTCTTTTTGCATTTGTCACCCCGAGTGGGACGGATATGCCCAGACGTGGGTCCCGTCACCGTGCTCTCCATGCCACAGGAGTCAAGCCATCTTGGCTGATGAGGGGTGAAACCATGAAACCGGTCCTAGGATGCTTGTTTCCAGTCCAGGGAGGACCTGACTGGCAGTTCGGTCTGGACTGTTCCCATTGGGCACAGGGTCAAGACTGATTTGCATATGGCTGGGTTCAAACTGGAATGGCATGGGGAGAAAAAAAACAATGGATTTAGGCCCAGATCCCTGTATTGGGTTGAATGTTTGACATTGTTCTGCATTCTGTCCATCAATTGTTCTTTTTGCATTTGTCACCCCAAGTGGGACGGGTATGCCCAGACGTGGGTCCCTGTGCTATCCATGCCACTGGAGTCAAGCTATCCTGGCTGATTAAGGGTGAAACCCCGAAACCGGTCCTAGAATTCTTGTTTCCAGTCCAGGGAGGACCTGGCTTGGCAGTTTGGTCTGGACTGTTCCCATTGGGCGCAGGGTCAAGACTGATTTGCATATGGCTGGGTTCAAACTGGAATGGCATGGGGAGCAAAAAACGATGGATTTTTGCCCAGATCTCTGTATTGGGGTGAATGTATGACATTGTTCCGCATTATGTCCATCAATTGTTCTTTTTGCACCTCTAATGGGAAGTCAGTTTTGTAAATCAGCCATTGGGTCAAAAAATTACAGATGAAAAAGTTGACGTCAACTCATCTTTATCCTCTTCTTTTTAAAAAAAACATTTCAACAATGAGTTTCTATTGGAAAACCATGAGTAATCTTCAAAAATGACCCCTTCCTGAATTCAAAATGTTGTCTAGTTTTCAACAATATATAGCTTTCTAAGTTCACCTATGAGTTTCACACCTGTTACCTCCACAAACTGCAAGTAGGTTGAAATCACAAAACATAGGAAAAATGGAATACTCAGTGGAGGCTCCTCCGCTAAGGAGGAGGAGCTTGGCCTCACTGTTTTTCAGCAATGTAAGGAAAAATAAAATGATAATAACTAAAAGTTATTATCATTTTATTTTTTCCTGTTGCGGGCGCAACAGCTTTGCTAAGCGGGGGGAGCGGGGGCGGGCTGTTCTACTGACAAAGCAGGGGAGGGGAGGAGTATTTTTCACTCCCTAAGTGCGCATGAATGTTTGGCCGGCCCTCTCAGGCCTGCCAAACATTCATCCGCACTTAGGATGATCTCCACCCGGCTGCATTACAGCCTGGGTGGAGAACATGCCCAGGCTACCTGTCCACGTCTGAGAGCCAAACCAAGGCGCTCAGACCAATCACAATGCTGCATTGCAGAGTTGTGATTGTCTCAGGGGAGCCTCAGCCTGGGTGCTTCCTGTTCTGTGTTCCGGCCTGCTGGAGGAGGATGCGGCGAGGGAGAATGTGGCGAGGGAGAATGCGGTGAGGAGGTAAGTTTAATTTAATTTTTTATTTACCCGCGTCACTGTCCACCCCACCCTCTCCCGCCACCCCACCACCACCAATACGTGCTGGCCACCACTGGGAATACCACTGAGAAAAATGTTAAAACTGTGGTAAAAAATTGTTTTCTTTTACAATTCTGCTTATTTGTGAAAGCTGGGAAGATGCTGATGATAGTGGGAAACATTTGAAGGTACCTTTTTTAATTTCTTGTGCAGCAACTTTTCTCCATTTTTCTCAAAATAAATGTTGCTATATTTTGACAAATGTCTCCAATCCCTCAAGGAACATTCACACACCCTGGGTACCTTTAAAGTCCACAAGATGCAGAACGAAGGGTACAAGTTTGACCAAGGTACCTATGAGTGAAAAAAAGTTATGAAAGCTTAAGCGTGAAGTGCCCCAAGCATCAAAAAGGGCTCAGCATGGGGGCAAGAAGGGAAGTCTCAGCAGCTAAGGAATTGAGAAGAAATGGCATAGGTAAAGAAAATTACTTAGCAGTGGCTAGGTAAGAGACATGCCAGAGACAAATAGAGACAGTGGTCTGACTATTATCTTCTTGTGGATATGGATGCTTGTTTATTGTATATGTATTTGTGAGAGATAATATGCTGTGCATTTCTGTGTGTGTGCTTTAACTTTTGATTTCCTGATATTTCAAAACTTTTCCTCTATTTTCCTGTATCATATGGCTATTTTATTAATTGTGTCACCTGGACATTGCTTAATTTGTAAAAGAATAAGTGCTAGTTCCCAATGCCCTACACAGAAACCTTCAATCGGCGCTATTGAATATCAGGTGTGCCGAATACCAAAGCTGCATAATCTTGATTCCACCTCATGCCTCTCTCATCCACCACCAGATACTCCATGCCCTTTTTTATCACTGTTTCACGTTCTTTTTCATCATGTCTTTCTTTCTTTTTCACTGTTTTTCCATTTAATTCTCTCATTAATAACCAACAAGCTAATCAACATATCAGTTATTGATTAGCACCATTTTTGGTCTCGCCTAAAGACAGCTTTAAGAAAGAGCATTTGTGTACAATACCAGTTCTTGTAATGGGCTTTCGGTCAATTTATTGTTTAACATTAGTTGGCTTTCTTGTCAATCTCAATTGCTTGCTTTCTTATTTGATGACTTGCCTTCATCTTCTAGTGATTTTACTTCACCTCGGGCATAGCTTGTTTTCTATTCTTTTGATTGAATTATTTGATTCCTTTACACTGTTTTCATTCAGAGAACTTTTTTTTGTTGTTGCTTCCAGCACTCCATTATTTTCGCCACCTCTCCACATCCATTCTGCTTTTTAGGTCAAGCCTGAGTCAGCGCGCAAGTGCTGCTCTGTGAGACTTGCTGTAGTAGAGTACTGAAGAGAAGCCCCGCCCACTCCCCCGCCCATATTTTTCATTGGCTTGTGTCTTTGTCATTAGTAAATGCTGGCTTCTGATTCGTTAATAGTCTTGTTAGTCCCTCCTTAGGACGGTCTTGTCTTCAATTGTAACCTCCCATGGCTACTGGCCACCTTTACTTCGGTTGTTACACAGTACGTCTTTTGTAAGCACTACTTTCTTTAATGTGTATTTACTACTGCAGGCACGACATGCTTTCCTGCAACATTCAGCGCGCGATGCGCACTTTCATTTTACAAGCAGACCGTCACTTGTTTATTTAAGCAGCAGGGCCGCCTGAGCTGGGATAATGGCGGACGTGCTTTTCTTTTCGCTCATTGATTTTTTTTTATTTTCGACAGCCGGCCATGCCCGCTTTCACTTTCATAAGTGGTAAGCAGTGGGTGCACACCCCGCTTAATATAAATAAATGTGACCGAGCTTTTGTTTTCTTATGCGGCTCACCAAAAACAACTTTACAAACCTTGAATTTATGACTTTTTAACTGCGCACCATACCGCGCTTTCTCTTTCATAGAAGCGGGTGCACTGTCCCGACTCGCCTGACACCTCCTCTCCCCGCCCCCACTACTCAGCAGAAGCAGGAGCAGCAGTGCCTCCCACTCACAAACGCCGTCTTGCAGGAAGAACAGCGGTCGGCAATGGCAAGGTAACTGGCATGGGATCATGTAAATGCCTTTTAAATGCAGCGTGTGCGCTTGAAAAAGCATTTCTTCACCTTGCTGTATCTATGTTGGTTTCCACTCTAGTGCTAGAAAGTTCCAAGTAACGTAACGTAACGTCAGTAATCTAACACGAGAAGTTCCCAGAAGCGCCAGGCAAACACTCAACCTCAATAGGCAAAACTCTTCCCTAGCAGCACCTTTCCTCCGCCAGCAAAGAATTGTGAGAATATTAAATAACATTACTTTCATAACAACAGAGGAATAAAGAAAAAGAGGCGCACTAGTTCCAGTCCCAGCGAAAACAACCACATCCTGCCATTGAGACTGTTCTTTCTTTTTGTTTTGATGGTCCCATATTTCAAGGCACCTTCCTGTCTATGCGCTTCCGCACCCCACGTATACACGCCTGTCTCCTCGGAAGTGATAATCCCTTGTGCACGCTGCACACCTCATGACTCAACCCCTTAGACACATCTGTTACGCTTACATGTTATAAACATTAGGAGCACTTGCGCGAGTCCCAGCAAAATCGGAAAGTCTTCTCCACAGGTTCATCCTGCCATATAGACTGTCTTTCTTTTTATTTAGGTGTGATCCCACAGCAAAGCTAGTCCAGCCGAGATGCTGCAAAGCTAGTCCTGCCGAGGTGCCACATAACTAACCTATCCTGCACAGGCGGTGCACAGCCACCATGCAGCAAAGCTAGTGCTGGTGCGGCGCTACACAGCCACAACACATCAAAGCTAGTCCTCTCAAGGCGATGCACACTCAGTGTCCTGGTCCTTGTGTGCAGACTGATGTTACCACTACCAGGACAGACCGTTCTCTTCCTGCTCTTGGGCACAGGACACACTCCCTGCATGTGGGACACAACCACTGCCCCTGCTGCTGGGCTAGAGGACAGGCTCCTTATTCTTGTCTGTGCCTCACCTGTCTCCGGCCGGTGACTTTAGTGGATGTTTAGAGGAGATCTGCACCGAGTCACCCGGGTGTGCACAGGCCAGAGACGCCCTCGCTCTCCACAGGCCAGTGGCCCAGCTTGTGTGCATACCTTCAGTGACTGCCGGAAGAGTACAGATCGAGGCACCCACCATAGTGTACACTGTTCCGGTAATTGGCAAAGTGCACATGTCCGGCGAAGCACTAGGACTGTGTTTTGGGTGTAAGCAGGACTGCCTCCTACTGGCCAGACTCGGGGCCGATGGGGCCAGCGGCGCAGTCCACACGGTGCCCACAGAGGATGGAGGAGGGCGGGCGTACGTGGGGGCTCGCCACCCAGTTACCGATGAGGGTTCTCCTGCTTCTCCCCATGTGCTGGTGCTGGGTGCTGCATGGAGGTGCAGAGGTGAGCGCGGTATTATCATTTTATGTTAGCATTTTATTTTGAATAGCGCTTTCTATGATGAACGATGCTTCAGAGCGCTTTTTAGACAATCGAGTAAACAGCTACTCTTTTTTTTCTGCTTGGTTGGTAGTGATGGAGCAGGTTTTTGCGTAAATAATACCTGCTCGGATTAAACCCTCCGTAACATATATTAACAGTGTGCGGAGAAAATATTTATTAATAAATGCTAAAACATGGGGAAATGCTTATGCGCATGCGTAAACTAAAGTGTGTACTAATGTATGAGACTAGGCCGCAAAAATTGCTTCACTAATAAAAACTAATGCTGCTTTTGTGCACGTTAATAATTGCTAGGAATATTATGGGTTGTGCATGGGTTAGTGCAATGCTGGGATGGTGCGCTTTGAAATTTACATTTCATGAAGAATAATAAATGCCTGTGTTTCGCTTTCTGTAGACCTATACTCTGTGGGCCTATACTTCTGCATGCCAGTTTGGAGTTAATTTGCTAAGTAAAAATGAAATTGTTCGAGAAAGCTTTCAAACAAAGAGAGAAATGAAGAAGCACAAGTGAATGACCTTCGTCGTGTGCTAAATGTCTGCCAAGCTACGCAAGAGTAGATAAACAAGTGGAAATGTGTAGCTTCCTTCACGAGATGGCAGAGGCGAACAATAGAGGCGTAGAGACTTGCAACATGTAAAATGTTGAAGGAAATATTTACTATGATTGTGTTCAAAGTTATTTCCTAAGATGAATCTTTGTAATATTGAATGTTTAGAATAAAGAATTGTTTAATAAAGTGTTCATGATGAAGAGCGGTATGACAGTACACCCCCAATTTTAGCCAATGGGAGATGGAGTGCGTTTTAAAAATGAAACAAATGTGGGTTGGACATTTAGGTTTTAGGGTATAACTGAAGGTCCCTGGTGGGAGTGGTTAGGGTTGGCTGATGTTAGCTAGCGGGAGATGGTCGCTGTCGTCGGTTTGCTGTTTCCAGATAGAGGCCTACCTGTTTCCTGATTCCTGACTTCTGATCTTTGTCACTCGAGTCTACTTGAGTGGCCTTCCTGCCCTAACTGGCCAGTGGGGTAGTTTTCCCGATTCTCACTTAGGTTAGTATAGATAATCTACTGAATTTGCATAATCATTTGCAAATGTATTTGTCTCTGAAACTTTTCTCTCTTCGCCTATCCACTCCTCAATGCATCGTTTATTTTGATATGAGTTTGAATTTATACATTGCCAATGTTTTTTCTCTGTGATAATTCATGGTTTGCATTCGTGTAACTGTACTTGATGAGCATTATTTACTTACATTATTTACGATAAACAACATAAAACTACACATTGAGTCTGGTATTATTTTGTAAAATAGATGCATAGATAAGTACATATTATTGACATCAACTACTCAACTTTAGGTCCATCGACACAATTATTTGTTAGGAGAAATGCAGGTTCTGAAGTGTATTTAGTGAATTAGGAATAAACTTGCATCACACTGAACCCCAGCGTGAAGGGATTAGTTGGGTAAAGTAAATAGGCCTATGTTTGTGAAAATTATCGATCCCTAATCGCTGGATCAGTAGAATCAGTGTTTTATTGGGTGTCTTTGTGGGCAGTATTATGATGTGCGTGAGATGCAGTCAAGCATGGCATGAAGCAGAACGATGTGAGAGGGGCAGACACACGTTTCCACAGTGCTTGAAATACAACAACAGTGCCTGTACAGTGGGGAAATCTGAAAAAATCATATGCACACCCTAGACCCTGGCCCAACCCCGCCTATTGTTTGGCCTCATTAGATACTGAGAAACATTTTAGTATCTTAAAACATATTAAAAGAAACATTTTAGTATCTTTAAACATATATGAATGGAGTTTCTACAGTGCACAACCTGAAGAGAATCACTTCTGGTTGTTCCCAAATTTGGCAGTGAAGAAACACGAGGCACTGCGCTGTAGCGTGGTTTGCCCAGGGTCGCACACTTTGGCTAAGCGGGGATGCTGGGATTTGAGCCTAGGTTTTCAGTTGGCATTATTCAGCCACACATGGTATCTGCACCGTCTCTACTTTTGCAGAAAAAAGACTTTACTTTGTGTATTAATGAAGTGTGGTCAATAAAACTTGCATGTCGAATTTAGGAACCACATGCTAACCAACTTGATACTACAGAAGACATGTCTGTCCAGATAGGTAAATAAATCCTATGTAATCCAATCACTAAAGAGCAAGAAAACTCATTTATATGTTGGTGTGACTGGTATCCATTGACTTAACAAAAAACAGTTGTTTATGCCGCCATGCACTGTAAAATAAATCTACAGATAAGCTTCCAATAGGACTCCGTGTTACCAAGGACGCAATGCTTTACTTTTAATCATTGTTGTTTTCAAACAGGAGTTCAATTGCAGCCACTGAAGTGAACCAGGACACCCTTAACAACAAAAAAATTAGGTGCTAGAAATTTCTGGGTGGTTCAGCTGAGATGTAGTTCTTAGTAATAATACACTTTCCTATTATTATGCGTGTATATCAAACTGCAATTTCATTGTAAACAGAAAGCACACCCACTGGCCACTGAAACTCTTTGTGGCTGGCAAAATGGCTTAAGCTCTCGCTACTCACCAGCAGTCCAAGAACTCAGATCAGCCAAGGTCAACAGGTTTTCATCCTTCTGAGGCCGATGGAATGAGTATTATTAAACTGAGAAATAGTAACCTCTGTTATTTACAGTGCTTCAATTTATAAAAATCAATAACAAAAAAGCAAAAATAAAATACAAGATTAAAAACAGAATGGAACAGACCATGAGAATACACATCATAGAGCAAATAAAGTTTTCCTCAAGCGGGCTGCACCAGATAAAGAATAAGCTAGGTTAGAACAAGTCAATAGAGTCAGTAATAACATTTAATAACACAGAGCGGGTCAGACCTGTGTAAAGTGTTTATCAATGATCAAGGGGACAACAAAAAGCTTTCTTAGTCTTTTATAGAAAGTGCAAAACATAATAAAATTCAAAGTGGCATGGGCCGAGTAGTTGTCACACCTAAAGGGGATAGAGGTGGTACCATATGAGCTTCCACATGGAACTGGTACTAGATGATGAATTAAATGTAATCTAAAATGAGTTAGAAGGAACCGATGGTAATCAGAAAAGTTATATAAAAATATAATTCTAGTAAAAGGCTAGTCTGTAATGGCAAATAAGCTTTAACTGACAGCTAATGCTTAAGCAATAATATCCCCTTCCTCGCCCTCCGAAGCATGTTATTATTTGGGAGAGGGTGTGTGTCCGTCTGGGTACCGAATGACAACTGAAGCATTCATAAACAAGCATTTGCAATGCAATAGGTCTCGCATTTGCGAGAGTTTGAGCTATTGGCATTGTAAATGACAATACTTTTTATTTATGTGTTTTGAAAACCTGCAAGTGGTGCGTAAACACGCACTTTGCTACTGCAAAACAGGGGCCCCCCTCTAAAGAAAATTCATTTCAGGCCAGGGAGAAGAGGGGAAGAGACACAACATACAATGAAAGCACTCCCTCAGGGCCTATATTTCTATTATCATAAGAACTGAATCTGTTATGGGCTCAACAACCAATTAAATCATTTCAATGACGCTAACATTTTTAATTTGATTGTCATTATTTATTTCATTTCTTTGTATATTTCATAATAATTCATTTTTTTCTTTTGCATCTTTAAAACTTTTTTGGGGTATATATATTACAATAAAAATTGACAGTGTTACCACATTAAGCTCAAAAACACGTATAATATACTGTTGAACAAGGAAACCCCGAGAAATTCACATCAATATATCAAAAAAATACAAAACTCATCCAAACACATACAGACTCATACAACATTCACACAAAACGCATCTGGGAAAGGGGAGGCTGTAGATAGCAAAATCTCCACGACCAAGTTTGATGAATGTGTTCAAAAGGGTCTGAACATGGGGTCGACGCGCAATTCGGTGGTATGTGAAGAATAGTATGACCACCTTCTTCAGGACCTTTCCAGATACCCACACGAATCTCACAGAACCCAGGGGACAAACAATAAGATTGACCAAAAGACGGCTGGCAGAATCATGCAGCAGCGTCTTATAAAAATGATATTTCCTCTAAAATCTTTTCATGTTGTGCCCAAATTATGAAGCAACCATGTTTTTTTGGCAGAAGTAGCGTCCCAACAGGGACTCAAGATTCTAGTTGAATAACGGTTAACTTCTTTTGGTCAATCTTATTGTTTGTCCCCTGGGTTCTGTGAGATTCGTGTGGGTATCTGGAAAGGTCCTGAAGAAGGTGGTCATACTATTCTTCACATACCACCGAAACGCGCGTCGACCCCATGTTCAGACCCTTTTGAACACATTCATCAAACTTGGTCGTGGAGATTTTGCTATCTACAGTCTCCCCTTTTCCCAGATGCGTTTTGTGTGAATGTTGTATGAGTCTGTATGTGTTTGGATGAGTTTTGTATTTTTTTGATATATTGATGTGAATTTCTCCGGGGGTTTCCTTGTTCAACAGTATATTATACGTGTTTTTGAACTTAATGTGGTAACACTGTCAATTTTTATTGTAATATATATACCCCAAAAAAGTTTTAAAGATGCAAAAAAGAAAAAAATGAATTATTATGAAATATACAAAGAAATGAAATAAATAATGACAATTAAATTAAAAATGTTAGCGTCATTGAAATGATTTAATTGGTTGTTGAGCCCATAACAGATTCAGTTCTTATGATAATAGAAATATAGGCCCTGAGGGAGTGCTTTCATTGTAAACACTTTGTACCTATAGTCCTTGCTTACAAGAAGCAAGGCTGGCAGGAAAAGAGGCGCAGTTACTGTCAGCCTTGCTTCTCGTAATCAACTACTATAACTACAAAGTGCGTGTTTACACACCGCTTGCAGGTTTTAAAACACATAAATAAAAGGCATTGTCATTTACAATGCCAATGGCTCAAACTCTTGCAAACGCGAGACCTATTGCATTGCGGTGACAAGCAAGCGGTGACAAGCATTTGCAATGCAATCGGTCTCGCCTTTGTGACCTTATATGTATTTGTCACACTTATAATCACTGCCACACAGTCCATTGCAGTAATGTGCGATAATATAATGCATGGCTAAACACTTATAAGGTTCCAAAGGCGAGACCGATTGCATTGCAAATGCTTGTTTTTATTCTCCTCAGCTCTTCTGTTCCACCCATACCCCTCCCAGTTTACTATTTATCTGTACCCCCACTTGTGTTGCTCCTCTGCCTTCCCTGTCTTATTTATTTACTTTTCTTTTTCACAGCTCCTGCTAGCTGAAATTTGCTACTGGGTCCCTTCTTCCTAGATAATGCACTTTCACACACGTTATTGTTTTTGTTTACCACTCCAAGATGAAAATCTGCCATCTTGGAACAGTAAATTTAAATAAAAAAATGGCTGCTGCAGCATCATGACGCATACGTGTGCATGCGTGGGGATGCATGTGCCTGTGCATAAAAAGTACCTGGCTACTGCTGTATCATGATGGATACATACATGGTTACGCATGTGCGCATATAGGTCATCACGCACAGCCATTTTCATTCTTTTCCATTTTTTTTTTGTTTGCTGTTGCAATGTTGTTCAGCATAGGCTACAACTGTGTTTTAAAATGTTGCTGATGCACTTAAGCATTTGCAACAAGAACTGATAAAGTCAAAAGATTGGCAAGACTTACTGGCTATGCCAATGCTTGTTTCATAATGCATTCTATAAACCTTTCCATGTATCGTAATGTTTACCAATGTGTCATATTGCTTTTATGTAGCTTGTAATAATAATCAGAATGTATATTCTATAAGAATGTAATAAAACATTTGGTAGAGTTGCCATCACAATTTTGTGTGACTTGTTTTTTAAACTGATTAAGCAGCAGAAAACATCACGCAAGCTTTTTGAAAAAGATAGTGAAAAATGAGATAATCTCGTGGTGCTTGAATATTAAGCTTCTATTATGTCCTAAAACAGTAATACTTCACTTCATAGACCACAGAAGAATGAGGGTGTGAGCATTTCCCCACCAAGATGCAAACACGAGACAGGCAGGTTACACGCAGACCCCAGCAGGGGACACTCTGCTCACCCAAGCAGAAAGGTGACCCTGAACTATTTTCATAACAATAGTGACTTACTCCTCGGTGAAGTGACTCCCGCTGCCGCCCCCTGCCGCACTTGCTTTTTCTAGGACAGCGAACGCGGACGCTGATTGGCGCTCCGAGGCCACCCCTGGCGCCTTGGGCCTAAGTCCATCCGGCAGGTCCTGAACCCGTTTCCAGATCTCGTGGCAGGCCTTGTCCAAGCTGTCCTGTGGCGTGTCCTGGTGTATCCAAATGTACCTAGGGAATGGCCCCAGTGGGGGAGAGTGGGTGGGCACCACAGGGGGTTGCAACAAATTCACCGGTGCCATCATATCTTCCCCTTTTTCTCTGCTAGACACAAGAGCATTGCATGAGCTTCACTTTTGAAAACAAATGAGTGTTCAAATGTGGAAGGTTTACATTTGTAAACAGCCATGGTAACTTGGTAACAGTGGAACTCTTGAACTCGCAGAACTCCGGCAGTCTGAGCAAGGCACAATCCTTGAGAAACAGGAGAATCACGGGCCGCTTATAAAGCACACACACGAAACCGAATTGTCTTTCAGCGCTTGAATGATATGGATCAACAACGTAACCCGCCTTCGAGGTGCTCTCCCTCTGAAGACGGAGTCACAAATAGCTGAGAGAAGAACCTGTGATTTGAAAGTTACACCCATCTCTGCTGCAGGCGCCATACCCACCGTGCACAGGCACAGAGGATAAGCCACCGAATCTGACCATGGTACGATTTATTTTCGGGAAGATTTCATGCAAAATTGTTTACTAAACCCCCAAGGCAAATTTTTTATTAATTTTTCAATGTTTTCTCAGAATTAAGGGGCATATCTACAAGGCCCCGCGATAAAATTATCGCCGCTTTGCGTCCGTTTTCGGACGAAAAGCGGCGATAATTTTAACGCCCTATTAGCAAGGACACGCTAACGCGTGAATCCATGCTTCTTCGCCCTTTCTCCCATCTCCCAGCTTTGCATCTCTAATGAGATGCAAAGTGGGCGTTCCTCCCCAGAATAACGGGAGAAATGTCGCTAAGCGACATTTCTCCTATTATCAAGCCTCACGCTATGAAGCATAGCGACAAGCAAAGTAGCGATAACCTCTGTTATCGCTATTTTCCTTACGCCTGCTTCAAGACTGACTTAGCCATGATATCCTATGTAAGGTGGATATCATGGCTAAGTATGTCTTGCCCTATCAGCAAGCTATCGCCAAACCTTGTGCGATTATCGCTGTATTTCCAGCGATAATCGCACAATTGGCAGCTTGCGCTCTGAATTTTATCGCTTTGGAGATAAGCGTTGCTGATAGCACGCTATCTCCGCGATAAAATTCAGAGTTGGCCGGCGATAATTATCCTCGCGCTAAGAGCGCTGAGCGATAATTATCGCATGGCCTTGTAGATATGCCCCAAATGTTTTTGTTTGCAAAATGTTAACATGGCCGAGTACATCTGGTTTTACCAGGTTAACCAGTTTGCGGTTACTGGATTTATGAGGTTACATGCTGTTATTATTTTTTATAGAACAGCTTTGAATTACATTATATATGTGCAAAAAATGAACAAATTCCTTGTATTTTTGTCTAACCGTTCCTGCATAGAGTTAACAAGCATTGGCAAAGCCAATAGCTCTCGCCTATGTGATAACTATTGGCTTTGTCAATGTCTATTAGCCATGTTGTAGAGTAGTGCGGCTGCTGCGCAGCTTGGCTGAAAGTTAGAAAAAGTGCTATGACCACGAGGAGCAGTGATCCATTTTCGTAGTATGGGATTATTATCTGCCGTCACCAGAAAAAACAAAAAGTTCTGCGGATAAAAGACAATACAACACCTTGTCATCAAATGAAAACCAGCAAGAAATTAAAATACACTTTTATGCATCAGTCTTTTTTAATGTGGGCAGGAAATGTGAGTCAAAGGCTGAGGGTGCTGGACAAAACACAAATTAAGCAATAATGAAAATAATAAAGGATAACCGCCATCTATAAGCGGGTGCGTGGGCCGGAATCTATTGAAGTGGTCTGAAGTCATTAAAAGAGAGAAGAACCATGGCATAGCTTCTATGTTTGAAACTCACAAGTACATAAAAGGCATTAAAGGAAAAAAAACAGCTGAAATTCACTGTCTTGGACCCGCATGAAGACAGCACCAAAAAGGCCAAGTAGAACAGCAAGCGCTGCATCATCTGCATTTTGTGGTATCTTGAAACCTGTTGCCTTGACTTTTGGGGGCTTTTTTGCTGGTGGGATTGGAGGCGACATGGCGGAAGGGGCAGTGGGAGGCAGACACGGCAAGCAACAATGGGTGAAAGGGCAGGAGGGTGGTGGGCAGGGCAAGCAACAGTGCAGGAGGGGGAGGAAGGAGAGGGGGGGCAAGTAAAAGGAAAAAAAGTACCTCTAAAGGCAGCGAACAGTGGAAGGACACCGTGCAAGGAAAGCAGTATGTTGTGTCCTGCCCCCCAAGCAATAACATCCAGGCAGAATAGTACTGGTAGTAGCTTTATTGGATAATCAGTACAGCATTGAAACAGGTCAGGCTTCTTCCTCAGCCCATCTCCAACAGCCTACCCATGTCCTGCATTCCACCTAGAATCCGACATCAGGCCTTCCATTACATCACTGCCTCGCTGCATAGTACAAACCACAACACATCCTCCTTCCATAAACAAAGGAAGTATACAGTTACATCCCCAACAAACTACTGCAAGAATGAGAACACCACAAATGCAGCATTATGACAGCATACTGCAACAGCATTAAAATATATGGAGAAATATGCTTGCAAAATATAAACAGGAAAGTTAGTTCTAACACAAAATTAAGAAAATTAATGTGATGACATTGTATAATATAAGAAATTAGAAAAATAAATTGACTACACCTTACAATGAGAAATTATGCATTGCAAAACCAAAATGGATTTGACAATAAGATAAACTAATCATCTTAGATAATCATTCAACTACCCAGGAGCTTTCTGCATCCTCTGTGGACTGCCAGTACCCCCAAACTGTGGGCTGTTGTCCACCCTTCATTCCTGGGATTCTGCCACACTCCCATGATTTCCACACTTCTCCCCATCCTTCTCCGCACCTCTTCCACTCACTTCAACCAGTCTGGACATACTCCACCATTACCCTGAATGTACTCGCACCACAATGGATTTCACTTCAACAATACGGAAGGGTCCAAGAAAACCACTATCACTCTTGGCATGGAACTGCAGTTTTTTAATCCACACTTCATCACCCACAGACCATGCTCTCCTCACCACCCCATGCTTAAGATCAAAACTGGCTTTGTATTTCTCCTGATACTCCACAATCTTCCCTTACACCTTGTCATCCTATGCTCTGTTGCTTTCCACCTCTCCACCTTTCAACCACCTGGGATTTATCTTGGTAGCAGCTATTCTGCCCGTCATCACATTAAAAGGGGTAAAACCGGTGATGGCATTAGGCATAGTCCTATTTGCCGACAACTTCTCTCACAGCACTCTAGTCAGGGAGACACCCCCCATCCCCGCCTGTTTACTGCACGCTTTTACCAGGCAGTTCATACTCTGTACCAGTCCATTGGCTTGAGGCAAGTACAGCGCATTTCTAAAATGTCTCACACCCATGTCCTTCAAAAACTCTCCCATCTGAGCCGACACAAACTGCACACCATTGACAGAGACAATACATTCAGGCACCCCTTCCTTTACAAACACATTTCTCTAACATTTAGGAACAGTCTGGGTATTGACCTCCCTTACGCATTCACTTGGAAGTGTAATCCACCGACAATATGACAAACTTCTCCATCTGAGCTAATGAGTTGAAAGCCCCACATTGTCCACAGGTACCTTGCCCCAAGGTCTGTCCGGAACCTCCACGGGTGACAAAGGAGCTGTTCTGGTCACCTTACTTTTGTCACGGCACGGACATTGCACACACTCCTTGACCGCCCTCTTCACCATGTGGTCCATGGGTGGCCATCAGTAACATTCCCTCACTTGGGCCTTCGTCTTATTCCTCCCAAGATGACCCTCATGCACCAAATTCACAATTTTGTCCCTCAGGTGGCACCAATCTCTCACCCCTACAAAGATAACTCTCCACCATTGTCAGTTCGACATGGACCATCCAAAAGTTCTCAACTGCTGCCACTAGACTCTTCTTTTCAGGACATCCCTTCACCACATATCCTTTAACCATTACCATGGTGTTATCCTCATCCACTGCTTCACCCCACTCGGCCTTCATTATAGCCTGCTCTTGCACCCATGACACCCTGACTTCATCCTCCTCACCACCATCCTCCTTCAGAGGCAACCTGGATAAACAATCTGCAGTCTTTTTGCTCGACCCACTCAAATACTGCACTTGGAAATTGAAGTCTCTCACTCATTCCATCCACCTATGAATGTGAGGCATGGCTCTTTCACTACCTCAACAAGTGAACAACCTCATTAAGGGATTATGGTTAGACCTAACAACAAAAGGTAGGCCCCACAAATAGAACTTGAAATGCACACTGCCCCATGTGCACGCCAGATCCTCCCTCACAATAACCAAATAATTACCTTCAGTCCCTTTCAAAGCTCTGGAGGCAAATGCCACCACCTTCTCCTACCTTTCAACAACTTGGGAAAATACTGCTCCCAGGCCCTTAAACACGCATCTGTGGTCAGCACGGTTTTCTTAGTCACATCAAAATGCCCCAACGTGAGCAATACCCCAATACTACTTTTAATAATGTCAAAGCTGCCTTACACTCTTCTGACCACACAAACCTCCCAACTTTTTTCAACAGTAACCTTATCGGATGAAGGGGGGTGTGGCCTAGCGGTCCAACATGGTGGACGCGCTCTAGACAAGCTCCCGCAGCCCCTCAAATATTCGTCATTAAGCCTGCCGTAACTGGCTTCCATGCGGACTCATACTCCGTGGAAGTGCTTCTGAGTCCTGGCGGCACCCGGTGTATAGTTCATAACTGGTCTACCCTGCTTGGGGGCCCTTGGGCCTCCGGGGAAAGCAGTGGCCTACTGATCCCCGCCCTTGCATTGGAGGTGTTGCTCCGGGGTCGCGGTGTCGAGCCACTGTGGGCACAGAGCTGCCTTGCTGTCCCCCGATGGTGGTGAACCGGAGATCGCAGGGAGCAGCATCTAGATGAGGCCCTACTGACCCAGCGGATGCTACTGGGTCGCAGACGATCATGTTCCCTCGGCAGCTGTGAGAGCCGGAGGAAACAGGTGGCCATGCTGGGCGACGGTCGGCGCCCCCCACCTGGTAAGGCTGTGATACCTGCTGGCCGGCGGTGTCTCGGCGGCTGCATCGTGGCGCGCGGTCGCCTCACCCCAGTAGATCTGCTTTGTGCGGGGGTGAGTGACTCCTTATTCTCGGACTGCTGGTGGTTGCCTGCCTGTGGGCGCGGCCTGCTGTGTGCGGACGGCCGGTCCCGGTGATCCAAAATCTGCCCTAGTGCGGGTCTGAGAGGTGGCGGCGAATACGTGCAGTGCTGTGGCCATTGGAACCGTGCAGCGACCGGCTGTGTTTGGCCTAGCGTGACTCGGCAGCCATACCGGGCCGCGGCGTGCGTGCCTCCATCTGCTTTGGGCTGTTTGGTGCAGTGCCGTGCCTTGCGGTGCCTCATCCTGGACTATGCGCGGGCATCCCTTGGGGTAGCGCAGTTGTCTGTGGTGGTCTAATGCCCCCGTATTGACCCCGCTGATATCCGTTGTACTGGGAGGCGGGCCCACGGGTGTGCTGGAGTCACCGGAACGAACCTCTGTTACTGTGCTGCTGGGCCTGGGCCCTTGGGATACCCGTGAGCTGCCTTATCTCTTTGCTTGGAGGAGTCCCACTGCTTGTGTCTGTGCGGTGCCAGCTGGGCCGCCTGGGCGATCAGGGCCACGCGGGACTGGTGCTTCGGTCTCTTGTTGGAGCAGGGGTGCCTTGCTTGGTGCTGTAGTCCTTACCTGCATCACCCCCTACCTTGCGGGCGCTCGCCGTGCCTTGATCCGGCTGTTCCCCCCCTCTGCTTCCTCTTACTGTCCCCATGGAGTTCACGCCCTCGCATTGCCCCCCCATTAGGGGACATATACCACGAAAGTGTCACACACCCACAACATGTCTAAGGATAAGAATCCCAGCGCGACGGGCCGGCAGAGTACGATTGATAAATATACTGGCGCGGCTGCGCCGACCCCGGCTACGGGTGGCCCGTCACCGGCCATGCCGGACAACGCTGCCATACTTGCCACCATAACGCAGTCCAGGGTCATGCTCGAGGCGAAGATTGGGGCTATTGGGTCTGATGTTATGCTCCTCAGAAGATCTGCGCAATGCGGCGCAGCGCATAACCGAAGCCGAGTCTAGGATTTCGACGGTCGAGGACTGTGTTACGACACTCCAGAAGAAGGTTACTGCCTTAGAATCCATCGCAAAAGGCTTGGCGCTGCGGGCGGGAAATGCAGAGGGGCGTGCCCGCCGAAACAACCTCTGCTTCGTGGGGTTTCCCAACGGCTGCGAGGGCGGTGATGCTGCGGATTTCCTGTCAAAATGGCTAGCGGATTGGCTTCCCCCTGGTCTCCTATCCCCTTGCTCCATTATTGAACGCGCCCATCGGGCCCTGCTGCAGAAGCCGCCACTGGGGGCGAGACCTAGACTCCTGATTGCACAATTACAGGGACAGGGATGTTATTTTACAGCAGGCCAGGCTTAAGGATCCCCTCCTCTTCTCACAAAAGATCATGATATTCCCGGAATACACAAGGCTGGTACAGCAGCACCGGCAGTCCTTCAGGGAGGCAAAGGCCAAACTACGACATCTTAAAATCCAATACTCCCTGCTGTTCCCTGCCAGGCTCCAAATCTCCTATAAAGACCGGACACACTTCTTTGATTCCCCTGAAGAGGTGTTTTCATGGACCGACGAAAACAACAAGCTCAAGCCACATACGCCGCCAAGATTGGATTCAGACTCTTCCTCTGGGGGGACGAGTCGTGGGCCTGCCCGGGTCCCCGGTGAGCAACGCCGGCGGTCCTTATCTAAGAAACGTTCCAAATCTCATAACAAATCACGTTTGACCTACGGAACTACCACACAAAAGACATTTTCTCCTGTCATTCCTTGTAATGTATGTTCTAAATTCCATTGCTGACGGCATATCAATATGGGCTGCACCTTTTAATGCCTTTCCTTGGACTTCGAGACATCGTTGTGTCTAGGGGAAGCCAAATGGGGATCCATTGGCTGGGCGCTTCCCGGAACCCCCGTTGGAGCTCGGGGAGGCCCCATGCTGCGACAGCTGCTTCTACGTTTATGAGGTATTGGGGTGGGAGGGGGGGGGATGTTGGGGTCAGTTACTGTTTTTTGTTTCTCAGTGTCATATACATGTCCACCTCGCAGCTATATCTAAGCCTATGTGCACCACATGCGGTCCCCCAAACTTATACATTGCTGACTACCCCATCACTAAATATGCCTGGGCCCACGATGATGGATTCAACCCAGATCTGTGACTGGGGGTGAGTGTCTGAAAAGTTTCAGCGCTCCGTCCATCATCTCCTTGTGTTTGCTTTGTTCGCCCCAAGTTGGCAGGGTATGCCCAGACGTGGGTCCCTTGCTCACTTTGCCACTGGATTCAAACTAGCCTGGCTGATGAGGGCTGTTAGCCCGGAACCGGTCCCAGGATGCTTGTTTCCGGTCCAGGGAAGACATGGCTTGGCAGTTTGGGCTGCACTGTTCCCATGAGGCACAGGGTCAAGACTGATTTGCATATAGCTGTGTCTGAACTGGGGTGGTGAAGTGAGCTAAAGAACGATGATGGATTCAACCCAGATCTGTGACTGGGGGTGAGTGTCTGAAAAGTTTCAGTGCTCCGTTCATCATCTCCTTGTGTTTGCTTTGTTCGCCCCAAGTTGGCAGGGTATGCCCAGACGTGGGTCCCTTGCTCACTTTGCCACTGGATTCAAGCTAGCCTGGCTGATGAGGGCTGTTAGCCCGAAACCGGTCCCAGGATGCTTGTTTCCGGTCCAGGGAAGACATGGATTGGCAGTTCGGGCTGGACTGTTCCCATGAGGCACAGGGTCAAGACTGATTTGCATATAGCTGTGTCTGAACTGGGGTGGCAAAGTGAGCTAAAGAACGATGATGGATTCAACCCAGGTCTGTGACTGGGGGTCAGTGTCTGAAAAGTTTCAGCGCTCCGTCCATCATCTCCTTGTGTTTGCTTTGTTCACCCCAAGTTGGCAGGGTATTCCCAGACGTGGGTCCCTTGCTCACTTTGCCACTGGATTCAAGCTAGCCTGGCTGATGAGGACTGAACAGGGATACACTTACTTCTCTAGCACACATGGGTCCTTCTCCCGTATTGACTACATTTTCTTGTCAGTGGCGCACCTAAATAGACTGGCGGCGGCCAAAATACTGCCCCGGGGTCTTTCTGACCACTCTCCGTTGCAGTTAGACCTACGGCTCGATACTGAACGGCCTCCCTTACGCTGGCATTTGTCACCGTGGCTCCTCCTAGATGATAAATATAGGTCGCATATTCATAACGCCCTTACGGATTATTTTTCACACAGCATTGGATCAGTGGGATCGCCTGCTGTTGTGGGGGAGGCAATGAAGCCTACGCTGCGAGGGATAGACATTGCATATTGTACAGCACAGCGTAAGCAGTGCCGGGAAAAACTGGTGCAACTGGAGGCCCAGTTGCTGGCTGCGGAGAGCGCGGCTCGTGGCGCGAATGGGTCTGACTCGCGTAGGCAGTTGCTTCATACCCAGCAGGTCTACGCCGGCGAGCTGCTGGACGAGGCTCAGGCGGCCTTGTTGACTACCCGCAGCAGAATATATCAATGGGATGACAAATCCAGTGCTTTACTACACCGCCTGTGTCAGAGAGCACTATGCCTCACTTCCATTCCATGTCTGCGCGATCCAGACAGGGGGATCTCACGGACCCCCGACAAATTGCAGCAAGCTTTGCGGATTATTATGCGGAGTTATATGCCCCCTGGGAGACTATATCATCCTAACTTGTTCAGAAGTTTATCGATGATATACCTCCACGCGCCCTTTCGGACCTGGTGCGGGAGGACCTTGATGCCCCCATAACGATGGAGGAGATTCAGGAAGCATTGTCTGGGATGCGCTCAGGCAGGGCTCCCGGCCCAAATGGCCTACTATGCGAATTCTATAAGAAGTACCATCCCTTACTCATTGCTCCTTACCTTGCCGCACTTCATGCCACCTCAGCTGACCGATCTCTTCCACAGGATTGGCGTCATGCTGAGATAGTGGTTTTCCTGAAGCCGGGCCGACCCCCCGACCTCCACTCTTCATATCGTCCGATATCGCTTCTCAACGTCGAGGCAAAGCTACTCGCCAAAATCATCACCAATCGCATAGTCCCACATATCTCTGATCTGGTCCACCCGGACCAGGCGGGCTTTATGCCGGGCCGAGCCACCCGCCATAACATCCGACGCGCCCACAATGCCATTGCCTCTGTGGACCGTCTGGGCGAACCTGCGGCTCTCTTGTTGGCGGATATGGATAGGGCCTTTGACTCCCTGCGCTGGACGTACCTTTTTGCGCTTCTCAATCGTCTTAATTTTGGTCCTCACCTGCTACAATATATCCAACTCCTTTACACAGATATCACGGCCTCCGTCCGCGTGGCAGATGCAGTCTCGCCAACCTTTTCTATTGGCCGTGGCACCCGCCAGGGCTGCCCTCTCTCTCCATATCTTTTTGCGCTCGCTATGGAGCCTCTGGCGGCACGGGTGCGTGTAGACGCACAGCTCAGGGGGTTTGAGTGGCCGGGGGGTGGTTTCTGATCGCATAGCTTTATATGCGGATGATGTATTATTTTTCCTTACGAGACCTGACCAATCGGGACCCAGACTCCTCAGGATCATGCAGATCTTTGGCGACACATCTGGGCTATGTATGAACTCCCATAAATCCTACCTGTGGCCTCTGCGCGGCGCGGACCCGCTGGGTCGGTGGTCCGAGGAAGTTGCGGTGGTGCGGGATGGCTTTAAATACCTGGGGGTCTTCCTGGCTGCCTCACAACACTTGTCTAGGGAACGATACCTAGCCCCTTTGCGGGTGCAAGTCAGGGAGCAGACCCACTCTTGGTCACATGTACCACTTTCCCTTTTCGGGAGGTCGGCCATTTTCAAGATGGTCTCCCTGCCCCGTCTATTGTATCAACTCCAAAATCACCCATATTCAATACCACCTAGTTGGTTCACACAACTAAATTCTGCTCTCCGGAATTTTCATTGGGGGGGCAGCTCGGCTCAAGTGGCGTTGAAGACGTGCTTTCAATCGACGTATTGCGGTGGACTGGCAGCGCCGGATGTCCAGGCATATCATGCGCATTGCATCTTCTTATATTAAACGACTGGTGGTATGGCAATAGGTTGGACCCCGCATATACGCTTGAGCGCTGGCTGATGAACGACGTGCCCCTCCATACGTTCCTCTATTCGGGCCTGGCTCAGCGGGCCTTGCCCCCGGCGACTGCCACAGTTTATCAATTGTGGAAACGCACGCTTCGACACTTGGGTTGGTGGGGCAGAATAACAAAGGAGGCTGCACTCTGGCACAATGGCCTTATGCCACAGCTTGCTGGGCTCCCAGGCTTCTCGGGATGGGAGGCTATAGGAATCTCAACTGTGGGGGATGTCCTTCATGGACAGACCCTGAAGTCCTTTGAAGAATTACAGCAAGAGTTTGCGATGCCTCAATCACAATTCTATAAATACCTTCAGTTCCACCATGCCTTCACTCCATATCTGGCCCTCCAGGAGACCATACCTGATTTCAGCCCTCTTGAGGTGAACGTTTTCATGGGAGTACTGGGAGAACACAAGATCACCAAAATATACTGCACGCTTGTCACAAATAGCCACATGGCACTGTCTAATACACAGGAGGTTTGGCAGACAGACTTGGGCCCTTTGGACGATGAGGACTGGACCGAGGCGCTGGCATCCCCTCGAAGTGCCGCCATAGCGACTCTGCTACGCTACATACAGTTTAAGTACCTACACAGGGTATATTATACTAGACATCGACTTTGGCGGGCTGGACTTATTGCCTCTCCACTCTGCTTGCGATGCCAGGCAGCCGAGGGTACATTCCTACATACTATTTGGCTGTGCACATCTCTCTCAAGATTCTGGCACGGGGTCATAGCGTGTATGTCGCAGGTCCTGGGTTGGGACATCCCTCATTCACCCCGATTAATCCTTCTACACATAACTGATGATATTGGGGGCAACATTTATAAACGCCATCTACTGTTACTGGCTCTCACACTAGCGAAGCAAGACATTGCGAGGGCCTGGAAGGACACCTCCCCGCCATCCCTCGGGCCTGGAAAAGGAGCCTAGATTTTTGTATGGGGTTAGAGATACCTATATTCGCTACGCGGGGCTGCCCCCAGAAACACCCCAAGATATGGAAGAGATGGTCAGACTTCCGGGGAATTTTCCTAGAACCTATACCAGATCGTCCGATAGATTGATGTTCCTCATGCCTACCACGGGGTTGGGTGCTCGAGGTATTCATGACCTAATTCTTCACTCTGGGGTTGACTCGACATGTAACATATCACAGATGGGATATATGACACTTCAGTTGATTGTTAATGTAATATGTTGTTATGCATACGATTCTTTTCTGCATAGTTGGACACAAAATGTCGACATCAATACTTGTACTATGTATAGTTCGCTGCTACGATATATGGCATTAAAGGGCGTACTCTGGCTGTTGACAATAAAATTTTGTTGTGAAAAAAGAAAACCTTATCGGATGAACAAAACATGCAAAGTTCTGAATAAACTTATGAAAATACTCTGCCAACCCATGGAACAGGTGTGCCTCGCTCTTGTTGGAAAGTTCCAGGGCCTCCACATTTGATTTACCTAACTCAGGCTTACGGCGAATGCTATCTCTGTAACTACTGCACTACGTGTTTTGCTCCCTTCTCCAACCTGATCCGATGCTAAAAACCAACCAACTTCCCCAATTTTTTCCCAAACACTTTGAGGAAAATTCTCACAAAATCCTAATTTTCCTGTGTGCAATCCACTAACATAACTTACTCCAACGCATTCGGGATAAAGGTGATACCCAGATCCCTCTGGTGTCTCCACCAGGACACAAGAAAATCTCCTCTCTTTGCTGCATACACCTTTCCCCATGTCTTCCTTCCTTTTAAATCAATTAACATGGGCACATATCCCAACACTTCAATAGTTGCTCCCCCATACCCAAAAGATTTGATTTCTGGTTGGGTCATTTCAACGCCCTCTGCACCACACACATTTTCCCAAATACGACCACCTACCAGGGTGTAGGGAGACCCCGAATCTGCCAAGAAGGCCAACTGTTTCCCTCCAATCACCACCTCACACTCCAGCATGTCCACCCTGTCCTTCTCACCTCTGCTGTAATGGTAAGCACAAAATTCCTCAACCTCTTCAAGCTGATGCACCACTTTGCTCTCCGCATTCATGTCCGTGGGTCCCTTACATACTCTCGCAAAGTGCCCCTTCCTACCACACTTCCTACAAAAAGCATTTTTTGCAAAACAATTGGGGTAATTTGCAGTGTGCTGCACACTGCCACAACAATAACAGTTGAATTTCTGAATGTCCACGTTTTGTTCCCACTCCCTCACACTCCTCTCGTCCTTCTTTTTGTCTTTCTTAGAGCCTTCAATCTTAGAGACTGCTCCTCCCTCGCGATCATCCTTCCGCATTTCCTTCACCCAACATGCTGTATGCTCAATTCCTTCAACAATGGCAATGGCTTCCTTGAAATAAGGATTCTTTGCCAAAAGCCTCTCTTGTACCTTAACATTGTTTGTTCAACATACAAGTTGGGTCACAAACTAATGAAACAGTTAGACCACCAAACTTGCATGTCCTGGCAAATTCCTTAGGTATGCACGTAACTCCTATACATTCACTTTTTCCTTGGTGGCGTGTAAAAACGTATGACGTTCCAAAACCACATTTTTCTGTGTTTCGAAATGCAAATCTAACATTTTTACAGACATTTCATACACATCCCTGGCATCACCCTCATCATGCCCCACTGGAATATCCTCCAAACTTTCATGAACATTTCTGCCCTCCACCCTAAGTTTGAGTAACAAAACACCTTGTTTCCTGGCAGCAGAACCCCCCCCCAATCGCCACCAAATAGGAGACATAAAGCCTCTTCCACCTAACCCATGGTATCGTTGGCTCCCCCAAGTCACTTAAAAATTGTGGGGATTGCAGCATCATGCCAGTAGACAACATATTCACTCCTCAGTGCCTCCACCAAAACAACAAACCAACACAATATGATAACACAATAAAATAATATAAAAAGTTAAAATAACAACCCTTGCTCAGCATACACTTAATAGGTGTACAGACTACTATGCCAAACCATCAAAAGGGTGAGCACACAAGAAAACCATGCAGACAAGAAAAACCTGCACGCTTTGAAACAAGTCCCCATTAATGCAGTTCAATAATGCAGTTCCCCAAGGCTGAGCCGATTCCTCCACACAACCGGATAACAGCAAAATCCGCTCCCTCTGCGCTCCATGATTCCCTATGTGTTGTTGCCTTGGGTGTGGCACCTTTCCCCACACTCCGGGGACCTGATGAGATCAAGGTGTCATTTCGTGTGTGGAGATCCAAAATGGCCATGACGCTCGTCACCTCACGCGAAGACACCGCCCAGCCAATGGGAAGATGCGCAGGGTTGCGTAGGGGATGCCACGTCACAGCACCAGTGTGCACACAACAGGATAATGCTGCCTTACTTCTCCTCGAACATTGGCTTGTTGGCTTTGTCGTGCTCCAGCTCTGCGCTCTGGGCCGCGAGAAGCTTCAAGAGCGTCTCTTGAGATTAACTTCCATCTCTCCAGGTACCAAGTAGTAAAATAACAGGACACTTGTCAATGTTGATACCACTTTCCTAAGATCACTTCCAGACCATGCTGATCCCTGCCGATACAGTATTGTGCAGTTTCAAAACAGGAAGAATCTCGACCGTAGCAGCAATAAGGGTTCAATGCTGAAGTGTCCTGCCCCTTCCACAGTTTCCAGTCTTCACCAATTTCTCATGTTGTGTCCTGCCCCCAAGCAATGCACTCCAGGCAGGATAGTACTGGTGGTAGGCTTACTGGATAATCAGTTCAGCATTGAAACAGGTCAGGCTTCTTTCTCAGCCCATCTCCAACTGCCTCCCAACTCCCTGCTTTCTACACAGAATCAGATCACATCAGGCATTCTACTACCACACTGCCTTGCTGCATACTACAAACCACAACACAGCACTTGCAATGCTCCAGTGTAGGGACAATCGCATGACGAGGAAGTAAAAGCACCAGCGGCCCAAAGAGAAGAAAGATAATGAGAGTCACAATGAAACTAACCAATTGTGAGCAATGGGTGAGCTCTACACCCCCTGTAAGTAAATATTATGTCTTGCAAGCAACAGCGCATGTGCTGTTTCATGCAAGACCTAAAGTATAGGGTATGAGGGAGTGGAGGGGGGCAAAGTGTTAAAGAGGTGAAGGTGCTCATCAAACACACTGAAGGGCATAAAACAAATGACAGTGCCCCAAAATATTTAGAGGTACTAGGGTGAGGGTGGGAATGTGTTCTTTTTGAGCATAAACAGCCTCTGCAACGGAGCCTTTACCACTCAAGTAAGTACCACACAGGTAAGTATTTGTACCTTTAGCACACAGTGCTTTACCATGCAGGTATTTTTCTTTTTGATAACATAACTTTTAAGGCAAGTTAATTTTAGGGTTCAGTGGTGGGTAGAGGTAAAGGAAGATAAGAGTGATTTTAGGGCTTAGTAGTGGGTAGATGAAAAAAGGAGGTAAGGTTGATTTGTTATGTTATGGTATGTTATGTTACATTAGAAAATTTGTAGAGTACGACATACACCCTAGGGTACCTTGGCGCTAGCTTGGCAGAACATAGGTGAGTCAGTAAGGAGGACTAAAGATTGAAAAGCCAGGTTTTTAGGAGCTTTCTGAAGACCTGCATAGAGGAGGCCGATTTAATGTGTATCTGCAAGAGATTCCACTGTTTGGTTGCTCCAGCAAAGAAGCTGCTTCCACCCCATTACGTTTTTTTGAATTTGAAGGTGGTAACTTTGTAGGATCCCATTGATCTGAGGTTCCTGTTGGGAACAAACCAAAAAATGGCATTTTCCATAAATCTTGGTCTTGTATCACGCAAGGCCTTAAATGTTAGTCAGAGAGCTTTGAATTTAATACAGTTACCAACCGTCAGCCAGTGCAAATCTTTGATGGCTTGGGAGACTGAGTGGTGTTTAGGGAGGTCTAAAGTAAATTGGTGGCAGAGTTCTGCAGTATCTGAAGTTTCTTAATATATTTTGCCTGAAGATTAATGTATAGGCCATTACAGTAATCCAATCTGGAAAGAATTAAAGAAGATATAACTGTTTTTCTGGAGTTAATGTGGAGAAATTGTAGAATTTGTTTTATGATTCTGAGAGTGTCATGGGAAGGCGATATGACTGCATTGATTTGTTTGCAAAAATTGAGGGGCATATCTACGAGGACGGCGATAAGTCAACGCAAAGCGCGCTTAGCGCTTTTCTACTTATCGCCGTCTATCGCTTGATTATATCGCCCTGGTAGCGCGTTATCTACAACGCTTTTCCCCAGGGCGATATAATTACCAGCGATAGCGGGGAAATCGCCGTTTTGCAGGGAACATCGCTGGTTTTCCAGCGATGTTCCCTGCAAAATGGCGATAACCTGCTGATACGACCCTGTGGTCGTATCAGCACAATCCACCCCCATAATAGGTATGCCTAAGTCTGCATTTTAGCAGACGTTAGTTTTCGGCGAAAACAGCGGTTTTCGCCCAAAGCTAACGTCTGCTAAAATGCATTGGCAGCCTTGTAAATATCGCTATGTGCACATCAGCGATATTTACAAGGTTGTACTGCCCAGTGACGCCCACTTTGCATCTCATTAGAGATGCAAAGGGGGACGTCGGGTAAAAGGGTGCTAACATGCGCCAATGCATGTTAGCACCCTCTTGTTAATAGGGCGATGATTTTATCTCCGCTTTTTTGGCTTTAGAAGCCAAAAAAGCGGAGATAAAGCCCTTGTAGATATGCCCCTGAGTTTGTCATTGAGTATCACCCCATGAGTCTTGGCTTTGGAAATGGGCAAGGGAAGCGGGCCCATTTCTGATGGCCAGCTAGCGGTAGACCACAATTGGGGATTGTTCCCCAGGATAATCACCTCTGTTTTATCATAATTCAGTTTAAGGCAATGCTTGATCATCCATGTGCCAATTTCACTCATACAGTTGAGAAGCTGCAGGCTGGTGTAGTTAGCATCATTAGGTACAGATAAAACAATCTGCGTATCATCTGCGTATGAGGCGAGAGAGACGCCATAGGTTTGAATCAGAGGGGCGAGTTCTGTTACATATAAGTTGAAAAGGGTGGGGCTAAGTGAAGATCCCTGCGGCACTCCACAAGGTAGAGGGAATGTGTTGGAGCTGAAATTGTCCAGCTTCACCGTATTTTCCCTGTTGTTTAGAAAGGATTTAAGTAACTCCAAGGCAGTACTTTTTATGCCTCAGGCCTCCACGCAAAAAATCAGGATAGGATGGTCCACAGTGCCAAAAGCTGCGGACCGATCCAACAGGATCAGAGATAAAGGAAGGTAAGGTGATTTTAGGGGTCGGGGGGGATAGAGGTAAAGGCAGTTAGGGGTGAATTTAGAGTTTGGGGTTGCTAGAGTTAAAGTGAGGTAAGGTTGATTTTAGGGTTCGGGGATGGGGAGAGATAATAGCAGGTAAGGGTGAATTTAGAGTTTTGGTGGGTATAGGTAAACGGAGGTGAGGATGAATTTAGAATTCAGGGGTCGGTAGAAGTAAAAGGAGGTAAGTGCGATTTTAGGGTACAGGGGTGGGTAGAGGTGAAGGTAGGTTAGGGAGATTGTAGGGTTTAGGGGTGGGTAGAGGTAAAGGGAGATAAAAGTGATTTTAGGTTTCAGTGGTGGGTAGAAACAAAGTTAGATATAGGTAATTTTATGGTTCAGGGTTAGGTATAGGTAAAGGGAGGTAAGGGTAATTTTGGAAGAATACTGAAATAGCTTTTTAACTCATTTTCTGATTATTCTAATTGGTGTTGCATGTGTACACTTTTTATAAATATTTTGAAAGAAAATTCAACAAGAGATAGGTTTAATTGTGGATTTAGGAAGCTGACAGCAATAAGGGGAAGAAAGAGAAAGAGAATTGATGTAAAGTTAGAAGAAATGCAATGTGAACTCTACAATACTTTGAAGGATTTGGGAGAATCGAAGGAAAGGAACACCAAGCTGATAAAAGATGTGTTGTAATAAAGATGTAGATGTTATGATTTAGAAATCATTAGGGGGGGAGGTGTGAACATTGTTTTGCTTTTCTTAAGTTTCTAAACTGTTTAAAATCATGCTTGGACTAACAAAACCAAAATTGTACTGCCTTCCATTTTGAAATGATGTCAAAATATGCCACGTAACCATTGTTGTTATCATTGCTTTTGCTCTAATAAAGAATTGTGAGCTTTCCATGAGCTTTCCCAGCCTCGGACTAAGATGTACCTAACCAAGGACAACCTAGCTGTTCCAGACTGCTCTGTATACAATGTTACCATTCTCATTTCCTGAATAGACTCTTGCAACCTCTGGATGCAATGTATTATGAAAGAATCTTTGAATATATTCTGTAATAAAATGATTCTTGTTGCTTGTTCCTCATTGGTGCATATCCTGAGAACCATATGCATGTGTAGTAAAGTGTAAAATCCTTTTTCTAAAGCCCTATGAAAGCACTTGCATTTCCTTTGTTGATGGAACCCTAATTTTCCCACTCTTAAAAGGCACATCTATGCCGGATTTATTATTGAACTTTACTGAGTTTTTTACACTTATGATATTTATTCTTTGCTGCTAACCTTATGGATGATATCATTCATGAATCTGTTTAAATAATCCTTTATTTAAAGTATTAAATCATTGACCTGTGTCAGTCATTCTTATTGAGAATGTCATTATCTTATGTCTATACTGAAGCCTACTGGTATTAGAAACGGGTCCAATCGCGGAGCGCAAAAGACCGTTTAGGGTCTAAACGGCTCCTGGTCCGAGCCGTTGGTGAACACAGGACAGTTAAAGTGAAACAGATGTGACCGCTGACATACATACAACTAGGTGACATACATACCTATGGGTTCAATGATGTTCAAAGACTTCAAGTAATGCAAATAACAATCAAATATATTGCAAGTGATTCTGATATAACATAACAAATTAGGAGGGTGGGAAAACAGCTAAGGGTGAAATGTAGAAGAATGGGAAATTCCAACTGAGTATTTTGGGTGAGAAGGATAACTGTGAGATAGTCAACTGACTGCTTGTGCTTGAGTTGTTAAAAAGATGTAGCATGACGAAGCAGTCAGGAGGCTAAGATACCTTCTATTCAGAGTTTTCTCTGGAAAATAATTGGGGGGAAGCGGTAATTATTGCACTACTCAGAATACTGATCTCTGCGCAGTATACCCTTTTAAACACTGATGGGAATTCACCCCACACATCATATTCAGGTCTTAAGTGTAAATGGAGTTTCCTCCATCTACAGGGGGCATCAGCATTCAGTGTCGCTCACATTCTGCAGGATGGGAACAATAAAGGAAAACGTTTTATGGGCATATATTATAAAGGTGGGCAGACTGGGTCCACGGGGAATTAGACCTCATGTAATGGAGAATCTTATATCAAACACCTGGGAGACAGGTGTCTAGTTAGACTCTTCCAACACAGCTGTCAGTTACTATTCCCTCAAAACCATCCAAGCCCTCAAAACTTTTTGTTCTTTTGTGTCTGACAAAAATAGCCTTAAATTAAGTATTTGTAAAAATACATTATTTAGAGTGCAGTGAAAGTACAAGAATATAGAAGTAAGCGTTCATTTAAAAAAGTGATTAAAAGAGGCCCAGGTAATTATCAAACGCAACCCCAGATTAAGCTCACACAGCGCGCATTCTTTTATTACTACATGATATGATGTCTTTTCCCTATTATCTTAAAGCAGAGTCATTGCTACTCTCAGTTAATCATAAAATTATAAGGGCAAAATTGTACACTGATTAAAAGCCACTTGTGATTATAGTTGTAATAAAAATGTTCACCCCAGGGGGATCTTTGCAGTTCAAGCAAGGATAATGTACTAGGAAAGAAAAAACTTTCACTTGTCGAAATCCCTCTCTGAAAACCTATTGGTGATGTAATTAAAATAGCACAGCTTAACATGGCGCCTCTTTTTTGGATTATTAGATGCAATCAACATGAACAAAAGCTCTATTTAAAGTGTTGTGAAAGAGTAAAAACTTCACAGTCTCCAGAAGGTACCAACAGGAACAGTTCATGTATTCTTTTCTACAAGTTGCATTTTCTCTTTTCTCAGCATGAATAGGGACTGCAAATCACTCCAAGCTTTCCACTGTTGCCTGATAAAGAAGGCGTGGAAACTTTTTCAAGAGACCTAAGATAATAAGATGTTGTTATGCCAGTGCTTCAACTTGGAAAAAAAGTACTTTAATCTTCACTTGCAGCAAAATACTACACATGAAATGCAGAGGGCAAACTCATAATGAATAGTTGACAAGGAAGGGTTGGGTGTGATGAGTTAGTCAATCCTAATGGTGGGCTACCCTCAGGGTCTTACAAGTGGTTTGACAAGAACAGTGGGTAACACATTTGGGCAGTCCCAAGCCTGGAGAGTACAACCTCCTTTCATTTTCCCAAGGCTGTTGATATGCATATATTAAGGTTGGTAAGGAACAGCTGTTCGCCATCAACCTATGTAGCTGCCCCAGTGCCTGTCAAAGTTGTTGTCTTACCAGCAACCACGGGTGTGCACTGTTCATTTCAATGCTCAAATGCTGCTGTCCAAGGTGCTGCTCCCACTACTGTGTGTACTTGCAGACATGCCGTGGTGAGCAGCGGCATTGACTTTGCCCCAGCCTTGTGACTCCAGTGACAGCTTTCAATGGTGCAGTTGTCTCTGAGTCTGAAGAGGAGGAGCTCTGCGGGCACAGACTGGCATAGGCCGCACTCACTCTTTTAGTGGGGAGAGTAATCTTTGTTCTAGGATCACCTTCGGGCCAAAACTCAAGCTTACCACATACACATAATGAGATCAACCAGAGATGCAGTGGTAATTCTTCTTGCGGGTCTATGATGAAAAAACACTGAACCCAATTACGATTTCTTTTAGCACCAAGCCATTATAGGCATTTTTTCTTCTGGTAATAAGATGGCCAAAAATGGTTACAACATTTCTTATTTGATAAACCATCAAGGTAATTTCTTCTTAGAGCCTGTCTTCCGTAACCGCTTACAGCTTCTCTAGCCACTTTACAATCAGGGGATGCTGCCCTACTCAGACAAACAACTCAGGGGAACAAGGGTCACAAGCCCTCACCACATAGCATGGTTGTGCAGATCTTTTCATGAAGTACAGTGAGCCAATGGTCTGTTCTTTCGGCACAGGTCCATATGGACATCCTTTTCTATGTAGCCTTCTCTACGTGCAAGGGTACCATCAGCACCCCTTTTCATAAGTCAGTGAGCTTCTTCCTTCACAGTGGATCCAATGCAACTCTTCCTACGATATAGATTCTGGAACCAGACTACATTTTTAATGTACTTAGTGTTAGCCTCACTTTAGTTATTCCCATTTGCCGGCATTTAATGAGATATTTTCACATTTTCGTGACACGAAGGACCATGCAGCTTGAACAACAACATTTTCTGGTTAATTTATCAGCAGAATAAGAGGCATGAGTCTGACCAAGATATCCTAAATATCTACATCTCAGGGTCATCTGGGACACATATGAGATATAACGGTGATATGTGCACAGAGGTGAATCATGTAAATAATACTGGTTCTAGCTGGATTTTTCCACTGTGTTTCTGCCTTGCTTATTCATTCACAATCAGTTAGATTATGCAGTTGTCAGGTTATTATATAAACTCTGAGATTTTATCATTCAGATTAGAGAGTCATTCACACCTGAGCTGTCCAGAAAGAAGTCAAACTCCAGACTGCTGGCTGCTGATGTTCTTTCTGGTCCGAGATTGGACATGTACACAGTAGCCGAATTCAGCAGATATCTGCCTACACACAACTCCCTTCTCCCATCCTGCTCAACCAGCTGAAAGTCTGATAACACAGAGGCACACTGTGTTGCAGGTATTCAGGGTGATGGTCCAACTTCTCCCCGGCAGTCAAAGTTAGTTTACTTTATGCTTTCAGTGTAGAGCTAAAAATAGAGTGCAGGAGTTAGGAAACATTCCTGGAAAACATGATACAAATGTTTGTTGGGTTCACTCTCATAGTAACCCTATTAATAGCAATCTGCTTCATATGTCTCGTGGTCACAGTGCATGTACTAAGTCATAGAAAACTACAATAAATATTTATAAACATACATTGTGTCAATATAAGTACAGATGCTTGAGTGTGACATTCTAAGTGCCAACGGTGGGTTTCCTGAATGCCACTGTTTCCCTGAGAGGACTATTTCGTTTACCAGAAAGCGCATCCTCCCCCATGCAACAGAGTGCAGGTCTGCAGTAAACCAGATCCACCTTCCTCATACATAGCGCATTCAACTAAGTCCTTGTGTTATAAGGCTAGGGGTTCTGAACCTGTAGTCTTAGGGTTATATTCCTAAGAAAAGTAATACCTGGAAGGTGTGCCGGGCTCCATTTTTGAAAATGTTTAAAGGTAATTGGTGGTCTACAAGGGTGTTTCTTGGAGGCACAAAAGTGTTGTCAAAGGATGGAGCAATTTGAGTTGTTGAGGGTGATAGTCTGAGAAAGCAGGATCCAGGCCATGCACTTGAAGGACAGGGAGAGGAAGCTCTACAGGGACCAGGTCTAAACTGAACACCAACAGTTCTAAAGGGGGTGGACGGACACATCCAAGATTGAACATAGTGCAGGTGGACTCTTACCGGACCAGCAGGGGGACTCCAGGTGCAATAACTCATCACTGCTGCCCACAAGAGAAGGGGCAGGCAAGGAAAGCCCTCTCCCCTG
Organism: Calotriton arnoldi; assembly: GCA_963921515.1. NCBI lineage: Eukaryota > Metazoa > Chordata > Amphibia > Caudata > Salamandridae > Calotriton > Calotriton arnoldi. Next base: position 642,177 of record CAWUFW010000522.1, read on the forward strand.
CATCTGTGTTACATAACATGACTTCAGCCCCACAGCATGGGGTGCTTACAGGACTGGCAGGGGGACTCCAGGGCCCATTACCCATCACTGCTGCCTACAGGAAGAAAATGAGGGGCAGGTAAGGAGAGCCCTCCCCCTGCATTTGCACTATGTAGTGCAACTCCACCCCGCCAGGGTGGGACTTTTACCGGACCGGAAGAGGGACTCCAGGCCCCAGAACCTATCACTTCTGCCCACAGGATGAGGAGGAGAGGTAGGCAAGGAGATCCATCCTCCCTGCATCTGCGCCATGTAGGGCGACTTCACCCATACAAGATGGGATGCAGGCCGGCTGCACCTGGGCGAAGCCTGGGCAAACGGTGGGCCTATCTGCGCCCATCAGAGCCCGGGGCTGGGCCACTCCTGTTAGTTCTGTGCCTCACATTTCCATGGGCTCAGCTTCAGGTACTGTATAAGGCCATTTTTTCCAAAGCCTTCCTTCTCCTCATTGGCAGATGGTTTATTGACTTACTGTCCTACTGGTAAAGCGAAGGAGTAGACATTTTGGGCTCAATTCACAAAGAGCCTTTGTAGTCGTGGCAGAGTTTCTGCACTCGAGGTGGGATCTCTGCACTGCAGTTTCTCATTGTCGAGATTTCGCTATGAGTGTGGAAACTCTGTCACAACTGTGGAGCCTTCACCACGACTGTGGAGGCTCTTTGTGAATCGTGTCCTGTGATGGTCGAGAGTCCACTGGACGGTGATGTAGTTCTATTAATGTTTTATGTGAATGTTCTGTTTCACTCAACGTTTCAGGACATTTAGTCAGATCTACAGAGGCTGAACACCCAGCACATTGGGAGATTTACCAGGGCAGAATGGGGAAACATAAGGCAGCTGATGTAGATATTGGAGCTAGCAAAGCAAAAAAAAAACACAAATCTGCTGCAGAGAATTGTATGCTAACTAAAATAGACAGCTTTATAGAGGAAGTAGAAATGATACTCAAACCTTCCACTAGTAAGGTAAGAAAGGCAGTATCACTGAACTTTTTATAGTAATAGAAACAACACACCCTGATGATTCCTTCCCCCTTAGATGCAGCCAGAACCCTAGCCCTCCCTAACCATGAAACCAACTTCCTGACCCCAGTAACACATATTGAATCTTCCATATTATGTATGAACAGTTTTACTCCATTAGTCGAAGAGGAGGCGATCACACTGATAGGGATCACAGAGGATAAAGGAGAGGCAAAACAGGGGCTCCCTGAAAACAATGTATTAGAGGAACTGATCCAAATGATTAAAAGGCTGAAAAATGAAGCAAATAAACTAAAAAAGAGGGCAAAAAATCTTGAAGCAATAATTTGTACATCTACATTCATTGTCAACAATCGTATAACACCTTCCATACTGAGCTTCTAGCACCTTTCCTAAAACCCAAAATCCACTAGGATCCCCCTCACCAAAATCATCCCATTCTCTACTCCTCACAGAGAGGTTCTGCTTATGACTGTAACAACCCTTGTACCTCAATCAAACAACCAAGTAGGAATAGCAGGATTCCCAGTCTGATGAGGAGAACCAAGACTACTGATGAGGGAAGAGACGGGCAGCAGAATAAGGCATCTTGGGGCACATTGATTCAAGAAGGGAAAGGTCAATACACGCTAACCTGCTAAAACTGTAGAATGACCTGAAATATACCAGCACAGATAAACATGCCCCTGCATCATCATCGATCTTAGGAAAGATTCCAGCGAGGATTCCCTGGAAAAGTAGCTCTGATGATCTAAGACCTACCCGGATACACCATGAATTTGAGCAGAGGGAAATTTATCTGACCTCCATTCCCAAAGCCCCACAGCACACTTTCAAAACCACAGGATCTTTAATTAACAAGGTAGTCCACTGGTTAAGAACTGTTCGGAAGAGACCCTCTATTATCAGAGATGATATATACAGGGCAGACTGACTAACAAATCCCTGGGACAAACATGACATTATTAGAGTGGTGTTCCAAAAATGCAGACATAGTCAGAGGACTAATGGTAATGGATGCTCATACAATTTTTAATGCTCCAACATCCATACCCATTAGGTATAAACTATCCAATCAAGAGCGCCATACAGCTGAGGTTCTGTGGAAAAGGCCCCAACAAATCGAGAGGCAAGACAAGACCTCTTCTTTGGAAAAAGTAGACTGACTAATCCCCAATAAGATGAATGCTGGGCCCTGCCTACCTAGAGGAAGTGGACCCAAAAGTTCCACAAAGGAGCTACCTTCACTTATCACTTAGATGAGGAGCAAGGATTGGAGCAAAGATTGTCTCCCCAGCCAATTTACAGATTCCGTTGACCAACCCCCTATAGAAGAATCTATAGAAGGGACTAGTACCTATTTGGCAGTCAGTCAGCAAGGACAGCCTTGCAACTGGGGGACAAGGTCAAAATAACCAAAATCTGGCAAGAATGTATTACTATCCAAACTGAAACACCTACACCAATAAAATTTCTCTCTTGGAATGTTGCTGGTGTAAGGTCTAAGAAAGTGGATCCAGAGTGGGGATCATTTATATATAGACACAATAGCTGCCTTCTTCCGGAAAACTGTTCTCTGGGGCCCTTCTTATTGTTCAGGATTTTCTTACTTTCACATGGCTGCATTAAATGTAGGGAAGGGAAGTCTGTTGTGGGGATTAGCAATTTGGTTCAAGACTGCCCTCAGGTGCAGAATAAAAACAATTACTATTGAGTCAAACAATAACATGGCTGTTGTTCCTGAACTATCTAAGGGCCACACAATAAGGGGCCGATTACGATCTCGTTAGGCAAGCCCTCTGGACGACTCGGTTCCAGAAGGCTTTCCGTACGAATCTCGCTCCAGGAAACCGACCGAACAAGTACAATGCATCTGTATGCTGATGGACTCAGTTCGCTTGGACTCCCATTGAATTCAATGGGAGCCTGTGTACCGCACACGAACACAGGCTCGCATTGCAAAATGGGGTGGGTGGGGAAAAGCATGCACCCTGTGGCGGGCAACCCTCAGTGCCTGCAACACTGTGCATGCATGGAAAAGGGGAACCATGGGTACCCACAAGGGACAGATTCGGTGAGCCCAGGGTGAAGGCGGGCCTGCCACAGCCCCCCGAAGTCAGATTCCCACAGCCGTTTTGTCCCGAGTCAGTACGGCTGTCAGACTCGTGCATCATATTCGCTCGTTCGGAATCCAGCCCCCTTGAGTTGCACGATTCGTCTCTGAATGAATCGGACTGACTGTTTCGGGTTCGGAACCGATTTGGTCGACGCGGACGGCTTATTTGCATTGTACTTGGTCATTCGGATAGGGGGACGATTCGGTCGGAAACGGAGACTCCGAATCGGATTTGCTTTTGGCGAATCCGGTTCGGAGCCCTTCCGAACGAGATCGTAATCGGCCCCTAAGAGTGTATAATGTGTACAACAGGGTAACGGGTCGGAACACAGAATCTGACATGATTGTGCAACTTGAAGCCAGCCTACACAGCAGCCAAGGAAAGGGTACCTTGATTATTGAGGGTTCTCACCACCACTTTTGAGCCCTTAGCAAATAACCCACAAAATGTAACTATAGACCTGGATCTGATATGGGGGATACCAACACTAGAACAACCAGCCCGACTGTCCAATGGTCAGCCAAGTCCAATCAAGTAACTTTCCTTATCCTAAATTGGAATTTAAATACATGCAATGGTAGATGTGAGTCAGAGAGAACAGGCTAACTCAAGTACAATAACTGTGGTTGTACGATCAACTATATTTTAATCGAACTAGGTCTATGGCATCCATTGGATAATATGATCATCTTAGACCATAACGACAGTGACCAAAACTCTCTTATGATGACTATGACTGGCCTGCTAGATGCTCAAGTAAAGGGTTCCGCAATACTGACTCTGCGGGAAATTAAATGTACAAACAACAGAAAACCTATAAGATGGGGCTGGGTACAAAAAACCTGAAAAACTTGAAAATGTTTGTGAGGTGGTGGAGGATATGACTGAGATCATCTCATTGCACAATGGTGTAGGGGAATATCCATGACAGTGGACCAACACAACTCATTTAGTAACAATATAAGCAAGCTTCTCTGTCTGGAAGTAAAGACAAAGGCCAAAAAACCCTCTACAGCAATATGGTATAATAAGGCCTGCAGGCTAGCGAAGAACAATCTACTTTATGACCTGAAAAGTAACAAAAGAGTAGAAGTGCAGCCTGCCAGGAAAGCATATAAATGTGCCCTGTCAAATGCCAAAAGGGAATGGGGGAACTCAATTTGGGAGGACTCAATTATTTATGATAATTTCAACAACAAGCTGTTTTGGGATACGGCCGCTGATGAATCTGCCAAAGCTCCCAAAGAGCTTGAATATTCTATTCAGCCACAAGACTGTGTAGACCACTTTATGAGCTTATGTAAACCTCACAGCAGCATGCGTCCTTTCCCTACAAGACAATTGCGCAGCCATCAGTGGGACCAAGCATGGTAAGGCATCAGGCCTGGATAAGGTCCCAGATGATCTTTAAATCACAAACCCAGATGTTTGAGTGCCTTACATAAACCATATTTCAACTCCATTTTAGAAGGGACAAGTTTAGCACCATCTTGGAATGCTGCTGGGATTATTCAAATTTTTTAAAAATACATTCCCGGGAATCCTCAAGCAACTATAGGCCTATCAGCCTAATAGATAGCCTGCAAAAGGTTTTCTGCAGGCACATACTTAGCACAATTCAGGACTGGATAGTGGCAAATGATATCCTGTTATCCTGCTAGGTGGGATACAGATCTTAGACGAGTACGCTTGATCAGCTCTTTCGCTTTAGTAATATCTATTGGAAGACCACGTTAATCAACCGGGGCCACTTGTATATGGCCTTCATTGATTTATGCTCGGCCTTTGATCTGATCCCAAGAAACAAGCTCTGGGCAGTCCTGGATAACATGGGACTTTCACCCAACCTATTGACCATACTGATATGGCTACATGTCAGTAATTACTCACAGGTAAGATGTGACACTGGAGGGCAATTTACCGATCCCGTCGCAATCCAAAGGGGAGTTAGGCAGGGGTGTGTCTTGGCCCCTACATCATTTTCCCTGTTCAAAGACGTGGTGAGATGGCTGGACTGGTAGGGCTGTGATGCACTGAAAATGGCAGAAGATTCATGCCCTTCTGTTTGCAGATGACACACTTTTACTGTCCAAGAACACCTGTGGCCTCCAGCAGCTCCTAAATGCCTTCAAATCATTTGCAAAGGGAGGGGATGGAATTCAATTCTAACAAAATTAAATATATGTTTTTCAGCAGTAAAAAGGCACCTAAAATACAAATGTGGGTAGATGCAGATGAGATTGAGGGTGTCTTCAACTTTGATTCTTTGTCAATAAAGCTTACCCAATATTTGTCTTGGACTCCGCAGCTACAGAAAAGTCAAGCAACTTTACAACAGTATAACTCGAGCATAACAAGACTGCACAAGGCCTCAGTCTCAAGGACAATTTCACCTGTCACGGAAATCTATAATATCAAGGCATTGGGGATAGCTTTATAAGGAGCCGAGCTATGGGGCCACATGAAATGCTATCTGTCACTGAAAGTACAGTACTGAGATCCCTGCTATCTCTCTCCCCCAGAGTACTCCACTTATCTCAATGTTCCATAGTAAAAGTGTTTTTTTGTTGCTAATAACCTTGGCCCCATTTGACGAATCTCCACAAAACGTTCCAAAAGGGTGCTACTTTTTGACTAATTCGTGCATGGAAACATGTTGAGGTGATCTTTATGGAGGTTCTAAAATGCAAAATCCTCATGCATTTTCAATAGACTTCTTTAGGCAGGGCTACAGCAAAAACTGCTGAACTGATATACACCAAATATGGAAGGAAGCTAAATCTTGGCCACAGATTGTGTTTTTTGTGATTTGGTGTAAATCTGTTCAGTAGTTTTTCAGAAATGAAAAGCCAAAAATATTGGTATATCTGGACGGTTGGGTCTGCAACAGATTTAAAAATGGAGCATTCAGATTGGCCTAGGGAGCTTTTTTTCCCTTGAGACAATTCGCCCTTGCAGGAGTTAAAAATCCCACAGGAGTGAGTGCTCTGATTGGCTTCCAGCAACATCAGAAACATGCTGCTGGCAGACATTACAGGACTCAGGAACTTAGTCCTCTGTCCTGACATATTAAATAAAACAAGCATTGGCATAGCCAATAGGTCTCGCCTTTGGGGCCTTATAAGTGTTTAGCCAGAGCTATTGACTTTGCCAATGTCTTCAAGCTGTGCTGTAGAGAAGTGTGGCTGCTGTGCGGCATGCTGAAAAGTTATAATAAAAAGTGTCAGAAGCATTTTTGTTACTTTATATATGACCAAGAAGGCATTATGTAAAACTAAACGACCATATTAAAAAAGTATTTACAATAAAAAATGTCCTCAGTTTTCTTTTGTTCTTGCAATGCTGGCAATGGTTGTTTGTTAAAGCTTTTTTTTGAGGGGTCATAAACAATCGGAGGGTGAAGGTTGGGAACTAGTACCTGTATTATAACACTATCAGCGGCCAGACGCTAGGGGAGAATCAACAGATGCCAGATTCCGAGAGCAGGCTGAGGTGGTGCTGAGTGATGCTGAGGTGGTAGTGGTGGTGGTGGTGACTGTTGCGGAGACGATGCTGAGGTGATGCTGAATGATACTCAGGTGTTGCTGAGTGATACTGCTGTGGTGCTGAGTGACGCTGTGGTGGTGCTGAGTGATATTGTCTTGGCGCTGAGTGATGCTGTGGTGGTGCTGAGTGATATTGTCTTGGCGCTGAGTGATGCTGTGGCGGCGCTGAGTGAGGCTGTGGCGGCGCTGAGTGATGCTGTGGCGGCGCTGAGTGATGCTGTGGTGGCCCTGAGTGATGCTGTGGCGGTGCTGAGCGATGCAGTGGCGGTGCTGAGCGATGCAGTGGTGGTGCTGAGTGATGCAGTGGTGGTGCTGAGCGATGCTGTGGTGGCGCTGAGCGATGCTGTGGTGGCGCTGAGCGATGCTGTGGTGGCGCTGAGTGATGCTGTTGTGGCGCTGAGCGATGCTGTGGTGGTGCTGAGTGATGCTGTTGTGGTGCTGAGCGATGCTGTGGTGGCGCTGAGTGATGCTGTTGTGGTGCTGAGCGATGCTGTGGTAGCGCTGAGCGATGCTGTGGTGGTGCTGAGCGATGCTGTGGTAGTGCTGAGCGATGCTGTGGTGGTGCTGAGCGATGCTGTGGTGGTGCTGAGCGATGCTGTGGTGGTGCTGAGTCATCCTGTGGTGGTGCTGAGTGATGCAGTGTTGGCCCTGAGTGATGATGTGGTGTCGCTGAGTAAAGCTATGGTGGTGCTGAGTGATGCTGTGGTGGTGCGGAGTGATGTTGTTGTGGCGCTAAGTGATGCTGTGGTTGTGCTGAGTAATGCTGTGGTTGTGCTGAGTGATGCTGTGGTTGTGCTGAGTGATGCTGTGGTTGCACTGAGTGATGCTGTGGTTGCACTGAGTGATGCTGTGATGGCGTTGAGTGATGCTGTGATGGCGTTGAGTGATGCTGTGATGGCGTTGAGAGATGTTGTGTTGGTGCTGAGTGATGCTGTGCTGGCTCTGATTGATGCTGTGCTGGCTCTGATTGATGCTGTGGTTGCGCTGAGTGATGCTGTGGTGTTGCCGAGTGAGAGATAGAGTGAAGATATAATGCCCAATTAGAGAGGGTGGTGAGAGAGAAAGAGAGAGAAAGGGTGTACATAGAATAAAGAGTGGAGCGGGATAGAGAGAGAGAAAGAAGGGGAGAGAGAGTGAATGAAGGAGTTTGAAAGAGAAACAGATAAAGGGGTGAGAGAGAATGAAGGGCTAAAAAGATAGAGAGGGGAGAGTTAATTAAGTAGAGAGAGAATTAGAGAGGGGAGAGAGAGAGAAGGAGAGAGACAATAAGAGTGGGGGTGTGGAGTTTAAATAGAGTGAAGAAGTGACGCGGAAAAAGTAACCTTAAATATAGCTTTGTGCTTTGCGCGAATATAAAAAAAAACTGTGAGAGACAAAAATACTGGTAATTAGGCTGTGACTCCCAATTTAAAACAAATAGCGATATAAGGTGAAATCAACCCACCGAAGCAATATTTCTAACTAGACAAAAAAAAGCTTGCATTTCAATGCTAATCGCTGTTGTTTTTCATGTGACTGTAGTCCAGGGCCCTCAGTTGGTAATGTGAGCTGCTGCTGCGATTGAAACATCAGAGTCCAGAGAGTTAATGAGCCATGATGAGGAAATGAGGAAGAGATAGGAAACCCAGATGCCAGCTGCGCGTGCACGCCATTGTGAACTCAAGCTGGTCGCCAGCCGAAAGCCAGTGTTTGCACTTCCAAAACCCGCTTACTAAAACTCTCGGCCAGACCAGCGCAAGCGCTGGTGCAGGCCGAGACCTAAGAAATAAGGGGGCAGGGTAGGGATACTCTGTCCCCCTAGGCCCCATGGGGGGACCCAAAGGGATCTCCCCTGGGGCCTCAACCTACAAAATTGGCAAATTTTGCTTGTGAACCCGCTGGATGCCCACTGGATTAAGAACATAATGGTGGCTGGGGCCACTTTCTTTCATTAAGTGGAGGAGGACTAGCGCCCCCCTTCCCGAGCAATTATAGTTCCTGGGGAGACCAGGGCCAAAATCATCAAAAAAGGGAAGGGGACCGTGCGGTCCCCCTCCTGAGCTATCACTGGCCTGGGAGCCCACCACAGGGAGCCAAAATTCCCCCCTTCTCAAGCCTTGCTGGACCCTGGGGATCCCATCCACCAGAGCCTTCTTTTTTCATTAAAGGGGAGGGGCCACATGACACCCCTCCCCAAGCCCTATTAGGCCCTTGGGACTCCATCCCCCATCACCCAGGGCTGTTTTTTTTTTCTAAAGCGGAGGGGGTCCGCGTGACCCCCTTCCCCTATTTTTTTAAAAGGCCCCGGATCTCATCCCCGAGGGCCACTACTTATCTTAAAGGGGAGGGGGCCCTTTGCAAGCTGTTTTTGGCCTCAGGGATCCTCATCCCCCAGGGTCTGCTTAATTAAAGGTCTTGCTAAATTTGGTGTATTTCCATTCAGCAGTTTTTGCTACAGCCCTGCCTAAAGAAGTCTATGGGGATTTTGTTGTGTTTTGTGACCCTGCTTTTTTCTCAACCCCTGCTTGGTGGATCACCCCGAAACAAAAATAAGCAGACTTTATAGTCAGGAAATAGAAAAAAAAAAAGTGTTCAAAATTCAATGAAAGAACCAAAGGTTATAGGGGCGTTATAGTTAGGCTCAGATTTCACTCATATAAAACCATTTAAATTCAGCAGTTGTAGTTTCCTGAGCTAACTATCGCTTACGCCCCCGCAATACAGTATGACCTCACATATTACAGCACTCATGAAATGGTCAGTGACATCACTGATGACATTGCTGATGACATCTCAAATGACATCACTGATGACATCATCCACAGAACCACTCACATACCCACTTGCACCCCCATAAACCTCTGAAACACACATTCAAACACCCACACAACCACTCACATACCCATTTACAGACCCATACCAGTACTCATACAACCACTCACTCATCTACAGAACCACTCACACATCCACTCACTCACTTGTACAAGCACTCAAACAACCAGTCACTCACCCATACAGATACGCCCATAACCACTCACTTGCTCATACAGATACTAACACGTCATCAGTCACCTAAACAGTGACTGAGACAATCACATAGTCTCCCATAGACCCTCTCCCATTCTCACTTAGTCACCCATACAGCTAGTCACACACCCCATCACTTATCCATAGAGCCACTCGCACACCCACTCACTCACTCATACAGCCACTAACACAACCACTCACTCACCCATACAGCTTTTCACACTCATCCATACGGACACTCATGCAGCTGCTCACTCACTCACACAACCACTTACATACCCATTCACACATCCATACAACCACTCACTCACTCACTCACTCAGATACCCACTCACATAGACACATACTTTCCAATGCAGCCACAGACAACCACACACTTACCTATACACACACTCAAACAAATGCTCAGTAAACTATATAGCCACTCAGACACCCACTCTCTTACCCATACAGCCACTCACACAGCCACAAATCCACCCATACAGTTACTCACACACACATACTCAAACACTTATGCAGGCACTCCCACAGCCACTGACTCACCTATACAACCACTCACACAGCTACTCACTTTCCAATACAGCCACTCACATACCACTTACTCACCCAAATAGCTACACCCGCTCACTCTCGAATATAGCCACTCATACAGCCGTTCACCCTCCAATACAGCCACTAACACACTCACTCACACACCCATACGGCCACTAACACATCCACTCACACACCTATATGGCCACTCACAGAGCCATTCAGAAACAGATTTGCACAGTCTCACAACCACTCAGATGACATATATTAGAAATACTATCACGCTTGGATGATGTCATTTGAGATGTCATCAGTGATGTCACTGACCATGCCATGAGTGATGTAATATGTGAGGTCATAAGCAGTGCATTGCGTAGGTGAAGTTATAGTCAGCTCAGGTAACTATAACTGCTGAATTACTATGGTTTTGTACGAGTGCAATGTGAGCCTAACTATAACGTCCCTGTAATCTTTGTTTTTCTCAGTGAATTTCTAAGGCTTTTTCCTAACTATAACATCCCTATAACCTTTGTTTTTTTAGTGAATATATAGCATATATATGTATATATCTATTCACTGAAAAAAACATAGGTTTCATGGACGTTATAGTTAGAAATTAGCATTTAAAAAACCTTAGAAATTCACTGAAAAAACCACAGGTTTCAGGGACGTTATAGTTAGTTGGACATTTCACTCGTACAAAACCAGAGAAATTCGGCCGTTATAGTTAGTTGAGCTAACTATAACTCGCGTCCCCGCAATGCACTGCTGATGACGTCACATATTACATCACTCATGACATGGTCAGTGACATCACTCATGACATCACTGATGACATCTCAAATGACATCACTGATGACATCAATCATCCAGTGACTGTGTGTTTCTGAAAAGATTAAGTATATTTTATATATGTATATACGCCAAGGTGTATTGAAGAATGAGTGGGTGTATGAGTGTCTGAATGGATGATTTAGTGGGTGCGTGACTGACTGTATAAGTGAGTGATTAAACGTGTCTTAGTGAATACATGGGTGAATGACTAATCTGTGTGAATGTCTGTATCAGTCTGTCAGTTGCTGTGTAAGTCGCTGCATGAGTTGGTGAGTAGCTACATGAGTGTCTATATGGGTTAATGATTGGTTGTCTGAGTACCTGTATGGGTGCCTGAGTGTCTGTGTGGGTGGGTGGGTAGGGGGTGTAACTCCCCGCATGGATATGTGAGTGGGTGATTCAGTGGGCATATGGGTTCATGAGTGCATCTGCGAGGGGCTGTATGGGTGAGTGAGTGTGTGTATGGCTGTGTTGGTGAGTGAATGGATGTCTCAGTGGTATATGTGTGAGTAACTACATATGTGAAAGGCAGTATATGTGAGTGTTGGAGTATATAACTGACTATATGTGAGAGTGAGTGATTGTGAGAGTGGCTGTATGGATGAGTGTGTGCTTGTGTCAGTGATTTTATAAGAGAGTAAGTATGTGTTAGTTTCTGTATGAATAAGTGAGGTGGTGTGTGTATAACTGTATAGGTGAGAAAATGGGAGTGTGATTGATTCTTTGCATGACTGACTAGGTGTGTGAGTAACTCTATGGGTGAGTGGCGGTGTGTGAGTGTCTGTATGGGTGTATGAGTGCATATATCAGAGGCTGTATTGATAAGTGACTGTGTGTATGAGTGACTGTATGGGTGAGTGAGTGGATGTGGGTAGACCTTTGAATCAGTGAGTGGGTATGTACTAACTGGTATTGGTGTGTCTATGGTTTCGAGAATGGTAGTCTGTATTTTAGAGTGGGTGTATCAAAGGTTATATTAGGGTGTGAGGAGGTGCATCAGATGATCATGTGGATGATGTCATCAGTGATGTCACTGACCATGTCATGAATGATGTAATATGTGATGTCATCAGCAGTGCATTGCGGGGGCGCGAGTTGTAGTTAGCTCAACTAACTATAACGGCCGAATTTCTCTGGTTCTGTATGAGTGAAATGTCCAACTAACTATAACGTCCCTGAAACCTGTAGTATTTTCAGTGAATTTCTAAAGTTTTTTAAATGCTAATTTCTAACTATAACGTCCCTGAAACCTATGGTTTTTTCAGTGAATTTCAAAGGTTTTTTAAATGCTAATCCCTAACAATAACGTCCCTGAAACCTATGGTTTTTTCAGTGAATTTCTAAGGTTTTTTAATTGCTAATTTCTAAATATGCCTACATAGGTAGGACATGTGCAGAAAGAGGAAGAAAGGCGCAGAAAGAAGCAAGAGAAATGCAGAAAAAGGCAACAGAAGTCCAGAAAGAGGAAGAAAGGTGCAGAAAGAAGCAAGAGATGTGCAGAAAGAACCAACAGAGGTGCAGAAAGAGGCCTTGTTGCAAAGTCATCCTGTGCCCTGGGCACCCCCCAACTTTTCGCTGACTGGTACTGGTGGTAACTGACTCGCATATAATAGGGCATGGCAGTTTAGAGGCCAGCAGCCCTTTTCTGCACTTGCATGTGTGCACTGCTGAGCCTGAGGTCAGTTTAAAAGTAGCCCTGTGTGTGCAGAAAGAGGCAAGAGAGGTGCAGAGCAAGGCAAGATAGGAGCAGAAAGAGGGAAGAAGGGTGCAAAAAGAGGCAAGAGGGGTGCAGAAAGAAGCAAGAGAGGTGCAGAAAGAGGCAAGATAAGTACAGAAAGAAGCAACAGAGGTGCAGAAAGAGGCAAGAGAAGTTCAGAAAGAGGCAGCAGAGGTGCAGAAACAGGCAGAAGAGGTGCAGAAAGAGGGAACAGGGGTGCAGAAAGAGACAAGAGGGGTGCCGAAAGAGGCAAGAGGGGAGCAGAAATGTGCAAGAGAGGTGCAGAAAGAAACAAGAGCAGTGCAGTAAGAAGCAACGTAGGTGCGAAGGAGGCAAGAGGGGTAGAGAAAGAGGCAGAAGAAGTGCAGAAACAAGCAAAAGAGATACAGAAAGAGGCTAGAGGGGTGCACAGAGGCAAGAGAGGTGCACAAAGAGGGAAGAAGGGTGCAGAAACAGGCAAGTGGGGTGCAGAAAGAAGCAATAGAGGTGTTGAAAGAAGTAACAGAAGTGCAGAAAGAAGCAACAGAGGTGCAGAAAGAAGCAAGAGCAGTGCAGAAAGAACCAACAGAGGTGCAGAAAGAGGCAAGAGGGGTGCAGAAAGAAACAACAGAGGTGTAGAAAGAAGCAAGAGAAGTACAGAAGGAAGCAACAGGTGCAGAAAAAGGCAATAAAAGTGCAGAAAGAGGCAGGAGAGTTGCAGAAACAGGCAAAAGAGGTGCAGAAAGAGGGAACAGGGGTACACACAGATGCAAGAGAGGTACAGAAAGAACAAACAGAGGTGCAGAAAGAGGCAAGAGGGGTGCAGAAAGAGGGAAGAGGGGTGTGAAAGAGGCACGAGGGGTGCAGAAATTTGCAAGAGAGGTGCAGAAAGAAGCAAGAGCAGTGCAAAAGAACCAACAGAGGTGCAAAAAGAGGCAAGAGGGGTGCAGAAAGAGGCAAGAGAAGTGCAGAAAGAAGGAACAGAGGTGCACAAAGAGGCAATATGGGTGCAGAAAGAGGAAATAGGGATGCAGAAAGAGGCACGAGGGGTGCAGAAAGAAGCAAGAGAAGTGCAGAAAGAAGCAACAGAGGTGCAGAAAGAGGAAAGAGGGGTGCAGAAAGAGGCAAGAGAAGTGCAGAAAGAAGCAACAGAGATGCAGAAAGGGGGAAGAGGGGTGGAAAAAGAGGGAAGCAGAAAGAAGCAAGAGAGGTGCAGAAAGAAACAGAAGAAGTGCAGAAACAAGGACCAGAGGTGCAGAAAGAGGCAAGAGAAGTACAGAAAGAGAGAAGAGGGGTGCAGTAAGAGGCACAAGGGGTGCAGAAAGAGGCACGAGGGGTGCAGAAAGACGCAAGAGAAGTGCGAAAGAAGCAACAGAAGTGCAAAAAGAGGGGAGAGGGGTAGAGAAAGAGGCAAGAGAGGTGCAGAAAGAAACAAAAGAAGTACAGAAAGAAGGAACAGAGGTGCAGAAAGAGAGAAGTGGGGGGCAGAAAGAAGCAATAGAGGTGCAGAAAGAAGCAAGATAAGTGCAGAAAGAAGCAACAGAAGTGCAGAAAGAGGGAAGAGGGGTAGAGAAAGAGGCAAGAGAAGTGTAGAAAAAAGCAACAGACATGCAGAAAGGGGGAAGAAGGGTGGAGAAAGAGGCAAGAGGGGCGCAGAAAGAAGCAAGAGAGGTGCAGAAAGAAACAAAAGAAGTGCAGAAAGAAGGAGCAGAGGTGTAGAAAGAGGCAACAAAGGTGCAGAAAGAGGCACGAGAGGTACAGAACGTAGAAGAGATGTGCAGATAGAGGCAAGAGAAGTACAGAAAAAGAAAGAAATGTGCAGAAAGAAGCAACAGAAATGCAGAAAGAGGCAAGAGAGGCGCAGAAAGAAGCAAGAGTTGCTTGCACACCATTAGTACCAATTTAACACCCACATTTAGCAATAAGTAACAGGTGACCATTCTAGGTTTGCAAAGGGCCTTCCACCATGCTGTAACACATGCCACTGCATTTTTGGTAGCGTTTGAGCAGTTTGAGCTAGAAACAAGGTTTTTTTGTCAAATCTTCAGATTATGCAGCAAATGATGGATTATGTGGCAAATGCGCAAAATGTATAATTGTGCGAAAGTCAGTGCAGCCAAACAGTCGTATAATTCCAGTGGCCCTGCTGATACCTCTGACTAGGTCCACAAGTGCTCCTCAGTGATTCCTTTTTTTGTCTCACTGAGTTCATAGTTGAGCTTCTATGGAAACGAGGAAGACTAAACCTGAGGTTACCACTCCACAACACAGACTACCATACCACATAATTTCTCTCCATAACACATAATCCCACTCTACATAATTCATATACACTAAATACCAGATACTTTCGATCCACATAATTTCACTGCACAACATACCACATAATTCCACTACACACAACGTACATCCACTCTACTCCAAAAAACATTAGTAAAAAACTTTTACATTTACAATGCCAATAGCTCTAACTCTCGCAAATGCGAAACCTATTACATTGCAATTGCTTCTTTAACTAGTAGTCGCGTTTGCAGAGTGGTGGAGAAAGGGTGCTGGGCCTCCGACCAGCGCTCAGGAATTCCGCTGCGTAGGACTTACAGGAGGAACCAGGAGGGCTTCTTGGCCCCCAAAGTCCCTCAGGAGTAAAGTGGACTTCATCCCCCAACCAGTAGTGTGCCAGGAGACACGTTTGTAGAGTGGTGGAGAAAGGGGGCATGGCCTCCGAAGACCTCTTAGCAATCCCACTGTGTGGGACTTACTGAAGGTAACAGGAGGGGTAGTTGGCCCCCAAGGACATCCTTGGGGGCCAACTACCCGTCCTATAACCTCCAGTAAGTCCCACACACCAGGATTGCTAAATTCTCATAGCAGGCCACGCCCCCTTTGCCCACAATTCTGCAAACACACTCCCTGGCGCGCTTTTGGATGGGGATTGAAGTCCCCTTCTCTGCTAGAGGTCCTTAGGGGCCAACTAGCCTTCCTCTTACCTCCAGTAAGCCCAAGACAGTGGGATTACTGAGAGGTGGACACAGGCCACGCACCCTTTCTCCACCACTCTGCAAACGCGCCTCCTGGTGCGCTCTTGGTGGAGGATGAAGTGCCCTTTCCTCCTGAGGGTCCCTGGGGGCCAACTAGCCCTCCTGTTACCTCCAGTAAGCCCCATACAGCTGGTTTGCTGAGACTGCTCAAAGGCCACGCCCCCTTTTTACAACACTCTGCAAACGCGGCTCCTGGCGCACTGCTGCTCGGGCGATGAAGTCCACTTTAGGCCTGAGGTCCTCAGGACACAAGAGGACCTCATCGCCCCACCAGCAATGCACCAAGAGGCGCGTTTGCAGCGTGGCGTAAAAAGGGGCATGGCCTCGGACCACCTCTCAGCAATCCCACTGTGTGGGGCTTACTGGAGGTACCTGGTGGGCTAGTTGGCCCCTAAGGACCCATAAGACTCTAGGGGACTTCATCCCCCAACCCAAAACGGGCCAGGAGGTGCGTTTGCAGAGTGGTGCAGGGAGGGGGCGGGGCCTTTTTCTTTTTTAGAAGGGGGGATGTGTGGCCCCCCTTCTCTTAATATTTTTTGGGCCCTGGGGACCCCATCCCCCAGGGTTTGAGCCATATATATATTTTTTTAATTAAAAAACGGGAAGGGGGCCACGCGGCCTCCCTCCCGAGGCCGATTACGGCCCCGGGGACCCCATCCCCCGGGGCTTTGCCTCTTTTGCCCATTTTTTTTAATGGGAGGGGGGCCGCATGGCCCCTCTCCCCTGGGCCACTTCTGGCCCCGGGGAGCCCATCCCCCAGGGCCTGGCCAGCTTGGTTTTTTGGGGGAGGAGGTCCACGGGGCCCCCCTCCTGAGGCCAATTATGGCCCCGGGGACCCCATCCCCAAGGCCTGGTCTTATTCATTTATTTATTTATTTTAAATTACAAAAGGGAGGGGGGCCGCGTGGCTCCCCTTCCCTGGGCCATTTCTGGCCCCGGGGACCCCATCCCCCAGGGCCTGGTCTCAGCGTTGGGGACTGTGGGGGGAGCCCCAATGCCCCCAGGGTCCCTGCCGGCTCCCCGCCTCCTGCGGGAGCCGGCATTGCTTTTGGGCAAGGGGAGCTGCTAACATGCAGCTCCCCTTGTCCAAAAGCAATCTGCTTTGCTTCTTGGAAGTGAGAGCAGGTTTCCTGCTCTCGCGTACATGAAGTAAAGCAGTGTTTGCTATGGCAGGGGGAGGTGGCCGTCCACGGGGCTCGGGGGGGCCGCAATGCCCCCCGCAGTTAATGATTAAAGCCCTGGGGAGGTGGCGGTCCCCGGGGCTGTGTGGGGGGTGGCGGTGGGGGGGCCACGAGCCCCCCTGCATTTGAATAAGGATCGCCCCGGGGAGATGGCGGTCCCCGGGGCTGCGCAGGCCCCGCATACATTATAAACATTGCCCCCAGGACCTGGCCCACCCGGGGGCTTATAGAAAATGAAGCGTGGGAGCCCGTGCTTCATTTTTGTTTTATTTTTTGGCCGGATTCGCGCACCCAGCACGAATTCGGCTGATTTTTTTTTTTTTATGCTTTTTTTGGCCCTAAGAGTCCTTGTGGCACCCCCTGAGCAGGCCTAGATGGTCAGGGTGTTCTACCCTGCCCCCTTTTCTTGTTTTTTAATGTTTTTTCAACTGTTTTCTTGTGACTCGGTTACCGAGTCACAAGCCAACACATTCTGGTTTGGAGTGTTGGCAGCCAATCTGAATTAAGCTCGTGCTCGGGAGGGTTCGCGAATCCTCCTCGGTGCTCAGATATATAAATTTTTTTTTTTTGAATTTCTCAGCAACTACTAAATGGATTACACCATTTAAAAAAAAGCACGCTTTCTGGACCAAGACCTACCTTTTTTCCAAATTTGGTGCAATTCCGTTCAGCAGTCCGGGCTGTAGCTTTGTCTAAAGTTCCTATGGAAATGAACATGGGGAAACCGCATTTTGGGACCCCCCTTTTTTCTCGGCCCCACTTGACAAATCACCCCGAAACTTTCAAGACAGGAGCTGACCCGAGTGAACCATTAGTTTTGAAAATTTTGCGAAGATTCGTCAAACAGCGCCAAAGATATTGGCAAAAGAAAAAAACGCTTTTTGAATAGAAACAAGGTCCTAACTATAACTACCTACTGGCGACCGCCAGTAGGATGGATATATATATATATATATATGTATGTATGTATGTATGTATATACATATATATATCACAACCAGTCTCTCTCCACAGAAAGAAAGAGTGTGCCCAGCTCCGGGGGTAACAAACAGACGGCTTTATTGATGCAATTTGCGCAGGCAAGCACAGGGTCCCTGAAACGCTAGGCAGACACGATTCAGACTTTAAATGTCTTTCTTCAGTGCCCGTTTCAGATGTGTCCTTGGTATTCAAGGGGGTCCGTTGCTCTGATGTTAACGCTGTGGCCACTCCTCATCATGTGACCACTCGCCCCTCCTTCGCCTCACAGGTGTAAGGCACCTCGCGCTGTTCCTGCAGCCCAACTGCATTCTGGGCGTTGGAGTCCACTGTGTGATCCCTTGTAGTGAAGAGTGAAGAGGCTTCAACGACAGCAAGTGCTGCCTCCAAACATCGCTGGACAGTGATTCCACGCCACTGCAGTTACGTAGCAGGTAAAAGCCGCCCTTTGTCCCCCTTATCAGGCAGGCAGATATATATATATATCCAATAAGTTGCCCAGATACAAGGACGCACTCCTCTTCAGGTAAGTTTCAAACTTTAATCAGAAAACAGGCGGCTTCCCCTCCCGACCATCAGTCCTTGGCCTGACACGTTTCCAACCATTCTTGCTTCTTCCTCAGAGGCCAGCGCTTAGTAACCTTTAAACAGCTTCCAACCACATCGTTTCCTGCGTGCTTCAATTAATTGGCCTCCGGTGTGCCTCCCGATGGGATCTCCTTCCACAAGGCACGCTGGAACATGTAGTTTTAATTATATGCATATATATGCCGTGCTTCAACTTGCTTGGAATATACAGGAGAGGTGGTGTTCACTTCATGGACGTACATGTAGTCATCATATACACACAAAGAACCCAAGGGCTTTTCTAAGAGCCACCCTATTTCCCAGACAGTTATTATTTTTAACTGTAAATCCTTTTTTTAAAAATAAATTTCTTGTGTCCGTGGATCCATCGCCGATACGCAAACCAAAAGCACACATTCAATGCATAAGAGCACATTTAATATTTCTTGTAGAAGGTTCTGAATGGGTCTCACAGTGGGTATAACAGACTCTAAATGGGAATCATTTTAGGTGTATAAGTGCATCTATGCATATCTTAGTGGTTGTAGCAGTGTCCGTATGGGTATATCAGTTGGTGTGAGACTCTCTGTATCAGTATGTGAGTGGCTATGAAAATGTCTGTATGGGTGTAAGTGTGCATGTGAGAGTCTCTGTATGGGTTTGTAAATGGGTGTAACAGTATATGTTGGACATCTGAATGAGTGTGACAGTGTCTGTATGGGTGTGTGAGTGGGTGTAACAGTGTCTGTATAGGTGTAAGTGTGGGTGCGACAGTCTCTGGGTGTAAAGCTGAGTGTGACAGTGTGTATATGGGTTTGTGAATGGTGTAACAGTATCTATATGGGTGTAACAGTAACTTTCAGAGTGTCTGTAGGGCTTTGTGAGTGGGTGTGAGAGTATCTGTATGGCATGTCAGTGGGTGTCACACTGTCTGTATAGGCTTTATCTCTGGGTGACAGAGTCTCTCTATCGTTTTCTGAATGGGTAGGACACTCTGTATGGGCTTGTGAATGGGTGTAACAATGTCTGCATGGGTGTAAGAGTGGGTGTGAGAGGGTCTGTATGGGCATGTTAGTGGGTGTGAATGTCTCTGTATAGATGTAAGTGTGGGTGTGGGAGTCTCTGTATGGGTTTGTGAATGGGTGTAACAGTGTCTCTAGGATATCTGAATGGGTGTGAGAGTGTATGGGTATGTGAGTGAGTGTGAAAGTGTCTATATAGGTGTAAGTGTGGGAGTATCTGTATGGGTTTGTGAATGGGTGTAACAGTATCTCTAAGATATCTGAATGGGTGTGAGAGTGTCTGTATGGGTATGTGAGTGGGTGTGAAAGTGTCTATAGGTGTAAGTGTGGGTGTGGGAGTTTCTATATGGGTTAGTGAATGGGTAAGAGTTTCTGTATGGGTTTGTGAATGGGTGTAACAGTGTCTCTAGGATATCTGAATGGGTGTGAGAGTGTCTGCATGGGTATGTGAGTGGGTGTATAAGTGTCTATATAGCTGTAAGTGTGCATGTGAGAGTCTCTGTATGGGTTTGTGAATGGATGTAAGCGTCTCTGTATGGGTTTGTGAATGGGTGTGACAGTATCTGTAGTGGTATGTGAGTGACTGTGAGAGTAAGAGTGTAATAATATATATATATACTTTTTTTGAGCCACGCTAGATTACATGGTGGCCACACTGAGCCCGGTGAGGGATCCGTGGATCTCACGAGTGGCTGAAAAAACAGTTTTTCACATTTCTAACCCCAGGACACATACTCAGCACAAGGAGTCAGGAAACCTCTCACCTGACCCCTTAATTCAGTATGCAAACAACTTATCAGCCCTGGGGGACGGTTTCCGGAAAACAAAAAGGCGGCCGCAACTTTTCTGTGACAGTACGGCCAGACAATCAGGAATTTGCTTTGGCACATGAATCCACGGATCCCCCGCGGGTAGATCCGCAGAAAATCCACATCTCTTTATATACAAATTTGGGGGCATATTAGCAAGGGCTTTATCGCCGCTTTAGCGGCACTTTTTGCCGTCAAAGCGGCGATTTTTTTATCGCCCTATCAGCAAGCTGTCGCTAACAGGCGTTAGCGACAGATTTCTGGCGATAGCGGCTGGTTTTCCCATCGCCTTGCATGCCAGCGATAATTATCGCTAATGACATGCAAGGTAGGCGTTCCCAACTAAAAGCGACTGAAAACAGTCGCTAACACAACTTCCCCCTATCAGCAAGGCAGGCGAAGCGCTAAAAAAAGTTACGCTAAGCGCGATTATCGCTAGAATTTAACACCTGCTAAAAACATGACTTACCTGTTTGTTCAATGAGAGGTGGATTGTCAGGCTAAGTCCACCATTTCGTTAATGCGTGAACATCGCTGGATTTCCAGCGATGTTCACGCATTTCGCCGCTATCGCTGGATATTTTATCGCATTGGAGATAAACCTTGCTAATAGCATGTTATCTCCGCGATAATATCCAGCGTTAGGCGGCGTTAAAAAAAAACGCGCTAAGCGCGGTTTGCGATATTTTCCGCTAGTTGTTGCTAATATGCCCCTTGGTTTTTGGTTAATATCTTCAAAGCTACTGAAAGGATTTACACCAAATCACAAAAAGTATCATCTGCAGAATAAAATCTACCTTTCTGCCAAATTTAGTGTAATTCCATCCAGTGGTTTGGGCTGTAGTCATGTTCAAAACTCTTGTGGGAATTAAGAATGCGATAAATGCATTTTGGGATCCCCCCCTTTTTCTCGGATTCCCCTTCACGGATCACCTCAAAACTTTCCCAGCAGCAGCTGAAGCAATCATCAAATGTTAGGGAAAATTTTGTGATGATTTGTCAACTGCTGCCAAAGATATAGGCAACTGAAAACGGCTTTTTAATAGAAATTAGGTCCTAACTTTAACTATCTACTGACGGCCGCCAGCAGGTAATATATATATTACCGACTGGCGGTCGCAAGTAGGTAGTTATAGTTAGGACCTAATTTCGATTAAAAAGCTGCTTTTCAGTTGCCTATTTCTTTGGGGTCGATTGACGAATCTTCACAACCACCAGTAGGTAATGTATATATATATATATATATATATATATATAACCTACTGGAGTTCACCAGTAGGTGGTTATAATTAGGATCTAATTTCTATTAAAAAGTCATTTTTCAGTTGCCTATATATATATATATATATATATATACGAAAGCACCTCCCGTTGCTCCACAGAGAGCATGCACCCGAAGACTGGAGTGTTCACTTTTCTTAAATGCGTTGGGCCATCCTTGACCCGGCAATTTAAAAAGAACTTTCAGAGAAACGTTTTGGCTGTGTAACAGCCTTTCTCAATCTGATATATATATGGGTCAATATGACTATAAGCTTCACAGGGCAAATAAGACATCTTTTACTAATTAATAATAACAGATTGTGCTCTGTAAGTGAGACTTTGAAGGAATGTCAATTCGTTAAATGTATAAGTGCCACTTTATGATGAGGTGTATGGCTTATCAGCCAGAACAGCGCAATAATAGAGGGATATTGTTATTCTATGTTAGGTCTGTTGGATTTTTGTATAATGTTATACTGTTTCCTTTAGGTCACCACAGAGAGCTGAGGATGGACTTTAGAGCTGAGAAGGAGGGGCCTCGTGAGAAGAATGAGAAGGGCTCAAGAACAAGGAAGGATCCATGCATATAGAGTGATCTGCCCCAAAACGTTAGAATCTCCCTGGATCCCAGCATTTTATTTACAATTTAAAGCATAGCCTGGCTCTGGGTAGGAAGGGACGACGTCCATTTATTGTCATAGTGGAGGACATAAAATTAAGTTGGGTGAACGCTTTGCTAGAGTGTAATTAGGCCATGCTTATTGCATACCAATATGTTGTTCAAGCAGGTGCTTTGAAAATTAAGAGAGGCAAAGTTGTAACCTCAACAAAACAACGGACAAGAGACTAAACTCTTTTTCATCTAAGTTATTTTTGGTCGTACGTTTGCTCTAGTTCTTTTTTTTCGGGAAGGAGAGAATTTTGAGAAACAGGCAGATTGACATGCACACGCTATTTTAAGAGCTGCGGCGAAGAAAGTGCATGTTCCAATCTGTATTTGAAACTCATCTGAGAAGGAAGTTTATTTTTAGAGAAAGAATGGATTCGAAGCAGATATGTCACCTGAATTGTGGATGCTTGTGGGCTGCCCTGACTTAAAAACGGAGGATGGGAAAGCAGAGACGCTGTGGGGGGGACACACAAGAGGAACGTTTGTGAGTAATGGAATAAAAAGTAGGCTGTACCAATTAGCTGCTTTTCAATGTACCTTTTAGGCATGTCAAGAAGGAACCTTAATGTTAGTCTAGCAGGTGATTCATAGGAAGGACGCTGTGTCACGTGACAGGAAGTACTGAAATGAACATTTCACATGGTGGGTTCATCATAGCACATTTCCGGTGTAATTGTGATTTTATAGAGTTTTGTATCGCGGATGTGTAGCACACAACACCTTGAGAGTGCTTGATTAGAAGGTTGTTACATAGAAGTGTGCCCTATGTGGGAAGCGTTGTGGAGTCATGAGCAGTGACGTTTTAGAGCTCTTCCTCTCTTGGCCCACTGCATGTGTCGCAGAAAGAGTAGAGAAAGACAGAAAGCAAGCACTTTACATTCAGGTATTGTTGTGCCTGACTCTGTGGACTCTACTGAATCAACCCAGAAGTAGCAGACGAATAGCACACAGCATATGGTGGCTAAAAGCCTCCTGGAGCTGCTGGTGAGCAACCTGTAGGCATGCCTTGTATATATGGTAAAAGAGTTAATCTAGGAAAGAGGCGGTGTAACCCACAGACATGTGGGAAACACATCATAGTAAATGCTCTTTAAGAACTACCCAAGTGTAACAGAGGAGCAGGAGTGTTCTGGTTACAGGCAGTCAGATAAAAAGCTCTATATAGTCCACTGTGGATGGAGAAGTGTATGGCCCATGGGTGCACAGTGGATACAGATGCAGGATTAATGTTCTACGGGGTCCATGTCAGAGGATCAGTCCATGGCATGCACTGCTTACTGGAAGCCAGGATAAATACTCAAGCATTCACCCAAAGGTTGTATGTCAAAATATTGACTACAAAAATACTGAATTCAGAATACCAGCGACCACAATGTAGTAAAGAGAAATATGAATACCAAAAAGTGTGTGTGTGTGTGCGTGTGTGTGTTAGATAAATAATTACATAGTAAGTGAAGATCCATCAATTTATTTTTAACGCTGTAATTCAACATTACAAGTGTGTTAATAGCTTCCTATTCTCAATCAAGTTCAATAAATATGTTCTAACCCAATGTTTGCTCAATTATCATACATTTTGACCATTCCAAACGAAGAATTCTGAATGCCTGACTTTTCTAGGCACATACACAAATGGTACAGCATTTCTGGTATTTTTAGTGTGTCTGACTCCACCGAGCGTATGATATAGATCATCTTCATTACTTCTGTGTTCAAAGACATAGCCCAGCTGAATGGTTTTGTCAATGTTTATGTTGTAATTGTGTTGAACTGCCCGGAAGTCAATGGAACTCCTGCAGCAGGCAGAAAATATGGCTGGACGGTAATGGGAAAATGTTCTCACATTTCGAACACATCTAGCTGTGAAACTCTTATTAAAGCAATGGAGAAAGAGCATGTCTGGAACAAAAATTGTTTATGTTTGTTGAGACTGCACAATCATAGGTGCAAACTTGTTTTTTATAGAGATAAATGTTTATGACTCACCTGCAATAGCAGTGACCAGTCAGTACAAGAAAAGCACTGATCAATTGGTTTCCTGTGTCCAGTAAAGTGGAGGAAGAAAGATCACTATCCGTAGGACAGATCCTGAAATTGGCGAATCATGAGCCAATTTGACTAGAAGCTTTAAAGGGCAAATAAGACATCTTTTTCTAATCAATAATAACAGATTGTACTCTGTAAGTGAGACTTTGAAGGAATGTCAATTGTTTAAATGTATAAGTGCAATTTTATGATGAGGTGAATGCCTGGCTTATAAGTCAGAACAGTGCAATAACAGTAGGATATTATTATTCTATGTTAGCTCTGTTGCATTTTTGTATAATGTTATACTTTAGGTCACCGCAGAGAGCTGAGGATGGACTGTAGAGCTGAGAACGAGGGGCCACGAGAGAACAACGTGAAGGGCACAAGAACAAAGAAGGATTGATACATATAGGGGGATATTCTCAAGAACGTGTGATAATTATCGCAAAATTAGCTTAACGCAACTTTGCACATCGCAGTCCATCGCGGGAAAATAACACAGTGTTAACGTTGTATTCTCAACACGGCGGTACCATGCGATAGTCTCACGCTAACGCGTCAAATGACCGCGATAAAATTACCGTGACGGCAAAAAACCGTGAAACACGAACGCGAAAAAAGTGCCGATGTGGCCAACCGCGATAAAAAAACAGCGATAACCAGCGACAGGCCTGCAATTCCCACGCGTCATGCGGGAAAATGCACTATAAAAGCACCGAAAAACACAAACAAAATAATTAAAACTGCGCAGCACCATGGAGGAAGCCGGAGCAAGTACAGAGGACGACCAGAACCCCACAAGCCCCCAGGAGGACCAGCCTGGGACCTTGGGGTCACGGAAGGCCAAGGAGAAGAAGACGAGGAAGACGAGGTTCAGTCCGCAGGAAAACAGGATCATCATCACGGAGGTGATAGAACACCACCAACAACTGTTCGTCACCTCCAACGTGTCATTGGCAAATAAAAATGCAATATGGCAGTCCATCCTGGACAAGGTGAATGCAGTCGGAGTGAGGAGGAGGACAATTGGAGAGGTCAAGAGGTGCTGGAATGATGCGAAGCGCAAAACCAAGAAGAAACTCGCTGACAACCATCAGGCAGCAATGCAGACTGGAGGTGGCAGTCCAGCGGAACACCAGGAGCTGGATGAGATGGAGGAAATGGTGGCCACAGTCATCAGTGGGGAGACGGTGGCAGGAGTTGGGGGTCCGGACACTGCTCGACATGACCTGACACAACAGCACCAGGGTGAGTACCGAACAGGGACTGGGGGGACGGGGGAGATGGGCACAATGGCACACATGCACAATTAAGTACAGCACACTGCACACCCACAATGACTCTGGATCATGTCCCTGATTCCCTTGGAACTCTGCAACACACATACAAACAGCAAGTAGGCCCATGTCCACCATGGGCACAAAGGGGTCCCTCCCCACACAGCACCAATCTCACAACCAACCCATGCACATGTGTCAAAACCAGCAAAGCTGCGTGTCTGTGAGCCACACTGACAATGCAAGTGACACTGCATGACGAACAGCATGGCTGCAGTCCAATTATCATGACATGGTGCATGCCACGACACTGAAGTGGCTGAGTGTGGAACACATCCATAAAGGAGCAGGTCACACTCTGACACATCCACGTGCACAAACAACCCCTGACGTCAACAACACATCTGCGGATAAACCATGCCCAAGAGTCCAAAATCCGAACTAGAGCCAAAATTAGCCAAGTCTGCAACATCTCAGCACTGTAGAAGCACAGAAGTCAAAGGCACACCACCTCAAAGGGATAAGGGGCAGCAAAATCACAGCTGCAGGGGCGACTCTCCCACAATGCAGCACACACACATAGCAATAACAGCACATCATCATTGACGACAATGTGGTACAAAGTACAACACTCTCACTACAGAACAGAGGACACAACTGGTTCCGCTTGTGCGTAGAAACTGGCCAATTACATCTGGCATAGCAGGAAACTGTGAGATGACAATGTACGTGTACAACCTCACATCCATGATGTAGTTCAAATGTCCACTGTCCCGCATCAAATAGTCAGCTCCTCCTAAACAGTCACAATGTACATTGTCATGCAGTCTGTATGTAAACTCGAACAATGCGTCAACATACATGTCAACACAATGTTAAAATGCATCTCCCCTTCACATTGAGGGACAATCAACACCACCTGCAGAGCAGACCAGACAACTCATCAGTGATGATGAAGAGGACCTCCACACCTTCGACACCGATGCCCTACAACAGCTCATGGACAGCTACGACAACCCACCTCCAGGAGCAGGGCAGCCCAGCTGCATCGAGGAGACCCCACCCCCTGCACAGACCACACAGCAGGAAGCACCCACCACCACGGCTGGCTCCCAGCACCTCACCGAAGAACACATCGCATTCCAAGGCCATGTGTTAGACTGCCAGAAGGAGGTGGCTGAACAGGTGCGGGTGGGGTTCGACCTCATGGCAGCCAAACTAGATGACATACGTGGGTGTCTCAGTCCCATCAGGGACCACTTACACTCCCTAACGGACACCCACAGTTCGCTCCATGATGTCCAACAATCCATGCCCGACATCGCTGGAGTCATGACTCTGAGAGGAGAACAACTGTCTAGTCAGAGTGGCCTCAGCGATGTCAGCCTAGAGTTGGCACAGATGCTGAGGATAATGGAGAACATGGAGCGGATGCACGTGGAAAGAATGGCTGCCACGGATGCACACCAGCGAAAAGTTGTTGGGATTTTCCATGCCCTGCAGATACTCATCATCGCATTGCTGCCACTAAGGCAGTTGCTGATGAATGCTGCTGGTACTTCTACACACACATCTCCGGCCCCTGATGTGTCAGTGGCACACAGTGCTGCAGACCAAACATCAGCATCCACATGTCAGACAGATGATATAGAGGATGAAGATGCGGGTGATTCCACCTTTGTAGTAAGAAGGAGCCAGTAGCATTCTTCTCCGCCATATGCCCTGTTTCAGCTTGGTTCTGCCCTCTGCATCATGCCCTGTAACAACACCTCCCACTGTCCCCCGAAACACTCTGCGACACTCACCTTGGACCTCGACATGGACTGCCATATTTTGTTTGCTTACCAATGACACAGCAATCAGACTGCGGACTGTACTCTTCCTCTTCCGATGTATTTGTCAATCCCTAAATGACTCTGGCTGGCCCTCCACTGGACTACAATGTAATGTGGGGTTTGCATGGCCATGTACTGCTCCAGCTCCGAAACTCCACCGAATGTGAATAAATCATTCAAATTCACACAGATGTGTCATGTCCATAATCGATCAAGTATGAAAGTATGGATGAATGTAAGGACATTGATTGCCCTGGGAAGGTACCCCTGGGAAATGAAAGCAATGCGCATGTATGATCGTGACACACATAGGAAGTGAGATGACTGGGAATGTGTGCACTAGCTGTGGCCTCATTGCTCTGAAACAACAATCGCGCAATTCCTCAACTTTGCCCCACGCAATGTTAGAAATAGGGCTGGGTATGAAATGTCAAAGTCGTTGGCAGGCCTAAAGTAGTGTCCCCCATCACATTTGTTAACAGAACATCTCTTCGCATACCTACTCACACTAAACTGGGTGGACACAGCCTGTAGTAATGGATCACATTGATCCACATGGCAAGAATATGGACACCATACTCACATTGCTGAAGACACGTAAGAGCACAGGTCTATCAGCAACTATCCCAACCACTATGTCTGGCTCACAGAGGTGGAGCTGGCAATAGGGACTCACCCATAAGTGAAATGCGTCAGTCAGTCCCTCCCTGTGTACGGACAATCCTCATTGAGGCACACGATTTGCCATTCTAATCAACACTCATCACAGTTGAACCGTAGTGAAGTTGCGTAGACTTTATTGCCATGTGCGTGTCAGTACGGGATAGACAAGGGCCAAAATATGCAGACCAATGCATCAGACACTAACAAGCAGCATTTGGTCACGGTACAATTCCACGTGACAGGCATTGTGCATGCGCCCGGGATGTACTGCCATTGCGTTGGTGGCTCTCGTAGAACCGGCACTCTTCTGACCTGCGGCAGTTATGTGGATGATATGCCACAGCTCGGAGGAATGAGTTGTATGTGCGTGCAACATTTGGACGTATGGGTTGTTGTGTACGTAAGTGTCAAGGGCATTCCATGCAAGAGTACCTCGAGCAAGGACTTCTGTGTGTGGGATGTGGATACGTTGGTCTATCATTAGCGCTGTGCGTAGTGTGGGAGTCATCATCATCTGCTGTGGTATCTCTCTCAGGGGGTGCCTGCCGCATGCAAGACCAAGGTCGGAGGTGCAGATGTCCTTCCGCCTTATGTATTGAGACAAAGGAGATTTCATCCCTAATGTTAGTCTGACTACTGCTTGCATTCTGGAAATGTGATGTGACTTACGCGCTGCAATTGAGGCTAGGCCTTAGGCTTATGGTGCACCAATAGCGATACACACACAACAGTTGGCATGCATGAGCCAAGAGCCCGAGCGGCCTTGCGCTCCTTGTACAATCCCTTCGTGCTCGGCCGCCCTCCGGGTGCATGCACATTGTAACATTGTCGATTGCGGGCCGTGTGGCGCAGACACTGCAACAGAGACACACGCATCAGGTGGTTTCCTGTCCAACTCAGAAATGAACCACGGCCAGAGCCCAGGGATAATTATTCACACCGCTACGCTGGCCTGGCGTACGCCGACCCAGCCAGCTCCGCGTACATATAAAGGGGGGGACGACAATGCTACGTGTCCCAGTTCTTCCCCACTGCCGGAGGTGACATGGCTGCGTCCGCCTGGCATATCACGAGACTCAATCAGAAAGGGTCCATGACTTGCATTGCACAGAGTTGGTGGCACCAGAAACACTGCGGCCGGCACGGGCCTACCGTCATGGGACGGTGACTTTCGGTGCACTGAGGTAGGGGCACCTTAGGTGCTGAGCGGGTGTGCAGCCTGCGATGATGCGCCGTCCTGGCGGTCTGGACTGGTAAGGGTTTGTATGAGCCCTGCTGGACCGCAGTGTAGGCCTGAGCCAGTGGGCAGCGTGGGCCTACCGCATGTGGCGTTGCCTCGCAGTTCACAGAGTTAGTGGCACCTATGGAGCTGAGCGGGTGTGCAGCCTGCGATGATGCCGTGTGCACTGATATGATCTCTGCCATTGCAAAATCAAGACCCAGAATCACGTGTGTGACCTGGTGGCCCGCGGGGCGGGCTGCATGATGTGGAGGCTGCCAAACTCGCGGGCCCCGGGCTTGGAGCTTGCACCGGCACGTGGTGGGCCCTCTTGGAGACACACATGTGGCAGCAGGTGAGCAGTGAGGCCTGGGTCCGCAGGGACGGGCAAACACCGCTGGGCGGCAGGAGGTGCTGGGGTGCAGCAGCCTGTGTGCGCAGGGGCAGCCAAGCGATGATGGCATGTGCAATGATATGAACTCTGCCATTCATAAATCTGGACTCTGTTTCAGATAAGGGACCTGGTGGACTGTAGTGTATACCGGTATGTGGTTGGAGACACACCGGTGGCAGCAGGTGAGCAGTGAGGCCTGGGTCCGCAGTGTCGGCACTCTCTCTCCCTCTCTTCCTTTCACTGTCTCTCTCTCTTCCTCTGTTACTCTCTCTCTCCTTCTCCCTCTCTTCCTTTCACTGTCTCTCTCTTCCTCTGTTTCTCTCTCTCTCTCCTCCCTCTCTCCCCCTTTCTCTCTCTTTCTCTCTCTCCCCCTCTCTTTCACTCTCTCTCTCTCCCTTTCTTTCTCTCTCTCTTTCTCTCTCTCTCTGTCCTTTGATGAGCGCATGACACACCTTCTTATCTTGAATTTTGTGTTGCAGGCTGTGTCTCACAGATTGTTCAGAGAAGACCCGCCATGACTCTTCCGAATAGTTGTTTTGAGTTCAATTTGAATAAAATAATTTGTTTGGAAATTCAAAGATGAATGAATGATTCTCCTTTTTCTGACCACACATGAATGTTAATTGTTGTACTTGTGCGACATCAGGCGAATTGTTTTGTTCATGATTTCGTAAGGTTGATGTAAAATATGTTTGTCCGGGTTAGGGCCCGGGGGGGGGGGGTTCTGAGGGGGGTGGCTGTGGGTGTTGTGGCCCTCTTGGGGCTCCGAGCTGCATGATCAGTAGCTCCATGGCATCTGTTGTTCTTCAGGTGTGGCTCTGGTCTGGGCTCCCTTTTGTGGTGCAGGTTGTCGTCCGACTTAACACCAGGTAAGAGCAGGTGTAAAATCCCGGCTGCTAACGCACCCTATCGCCTGTTTTGGGATCTTATCGCCGATCTGGCTGGTCGTAGGGAATATTGCGAAGTGGTGTTTTTGCGGCTTTTTGCACAGGAACGCCTACTCTGCATCTCATTAGCGTTAGTTGCCAGTGTCATCCGTGGCAATGTTTTTTGCGGCTGCTATCGCAGGAAAACTGGCGATATTGGCTGTTAGCACCAGCTTGTGAATGGGGCGATAAATCTATCGCCACTTTGGCTGCGATAAAGTGCCGCTAACTCGGCGATAAGTCCTTGAGAATATGCCCCATAGAGTGATCTGCCCCAAAGCGTTAGCATCTCCCTGGATAGAGTCATTATATGTTTTTGGTACTTGACTGGCGTACAAGCCAGTGTGTTGTTTGTGATGAGAATTCGTGTTACAATACAGACAGGAAAGTTATAAACTGATGTATGTGAGTGAGATTTTTAGAATGTAGAATGCAGACTTTGGGAATATTGAGCGGGTTTTGAAGGAAAGGGAAAAAGTGGATGGCAAAAAGTAGTAAGACTACAATTAATGGAATGGTTTGAATTTAAAGATAACTCTTAAGCAAGCCATACAATTATATCAGAGAATTTGTTTGAGAACAGGTGAGAGGTTTTGCAGTCCCAACATTTCACCTGGAGGCTTTGTTAGGCATGCTGTTGACTTGATAGGTTGTACATGCTTCACATTGGAGTTTAAGGCAACAATGGGCAAACGGATGTATCTAGGAAAGATTCACCAGTTTCAAATTGCTGCATCAAAAACTATTGCACATACATTAGGATATATAGAAGTGGGTAGTGATTCTATGACAGTTAAACGAAAAATGTAAAACGGTGCTCATGAAGAGACTGGGTACAAATAAAAAATGTTGGGCTCTGTATGGTGCTCAAGTTCTATAATATCCAAATTCCTTACAAAGTGAGGAATGTGCCTTTGAAATAACACATCAAGCTCAGGGAAATGTTAGATGATATGTGGAAGACATTATCAGATGTGAAGAGCGGTTGGTCAATATTGCATTTGCATGCAAGGTCAAAAGTGATTTGAGAGTTTGCATCAACTAAAGGAGCCAGAATATAAATACTTTAGTTTGACAGCCATCCTTTGCTAAATTTGTATGAGATGTTGGCAGCAATGGA
Source organism: Calotriton arnoldi (assembly GCA_963921515.1). Taxonomy (NCBI): domain Eukaryota; kingdom Metazoa; phylum Chordata; class Amphibia; order Caudata; family Salamandridae; genus Calotriton; species Calotriton arnoldi. Next base: position 673,918 of record CAWUFW010000522.1, read on the forward strand.
TAAAGCTGCAATGTCTGTTACGCAGGATTTGACTAGTGCATACCATGAAATACATTTTTGAATGAGCTGCATTTATATCTTCTGATGGTGTACCTATGTAAATGCATTATATTTGGCCGTACCAGTGTTTCAGCAATGTTCCAGAGAATAATGCATAATATGTTCAAATAACTATGAAGGTATGGTTAATTTCTGTGATTACATCTTACTATATGTGAAAACTCTGGAGCAACGCAGCCGTATTTTGTAGTCAATTCTGGTGGAGTTAAAAAACCATGCTGTCGCTGGTCACCCTCATGAAAAAGAAATACAGATTATTTACAAGGAAGGAAAACATCATAAAAGAAGATTGGGTGAAGTTACTGAAATGAAACCGAGACCTCACAATAGAAAGAATTTGGTATCTAACAGAACCTTATGATAAAGCTGATAAACATGAGGATAACAAAACTGAAGCTGTTAGGTAATTGTTGCAGAAAGGTGTTGGGTATGCATGGGCTGATAGAATGGAAGATATATTTTTGCGTATCACGGAACGAGCACAATATCTGATTTTAATTCGGATTAGCAGGACTACTGTGGTCATGGCGGATGCCAGTAGTTATTGTGGTTTAGGAGCAGTTTTAACTCATAAACAGCTTGATCATTTGGAGGCGGTGAATTTTACTTTGTGCATGCCTCAGGGGTCAGAATGAAATTATTCGATACTTTATTGTGAGGATTTAGCATGAACTTAGGTTGTGGCTCTTTGACGACGGTTTCTATCGAGCATCAGGTTTATGTTAAAGTGGTGTTTTGCCTCTGGTGGACGGTGTGTGTTGTATCTTTAATAGAGTTGTTGTGGGAAACACCGTAGCTCCATGGTGGAACAGTATGATGTCATGTGAGGCTGTGGCTATTCCAGGTCAGTTGATTATAGGCTCACCTGGGAGACCACCTCTTGTAGCTGTTGTAGCTGCAATACTTAAATGAATGACTTCAACAATATCAGAAGTTGTATTATGTCACAACACTTTTAGCAATGACTTGGCCATCTATCTTTCTGTACATCTACAAGGAGGTACCAGTTGAACCCATTCCCAGAGAACTACAATAAAAATGTAAGTAGATTGACTACTTGCTGCCTGCTGTAAAATACACTCCATCGGATGGATTTTGAGGAGATGAGAGAAGCATTTTATAATATCAGTGTGTACACATAAAATTGTTAAAGATTAACCTCTCCTTACTATTATCAGCACAATGGCTTCCTATAGGCCAAAACACAGGGGCCACCCCCAGTGAGACACAGAGCAAGACTCAGATGTGTGAGCTGAAATAAGGTCAAGCAAGCTCTACAAGCTCCTATGTAGCCGTCTTCCTATTTTTCTAAACAAAACAATAGCCAGCTTGAGTACACCGCAAGGACATGCACAGTCATGTGTCAGCTTATCCTTTAAAGATCATTTAAGCTTCCTTACCAGCACAAACAATGAGAATTAATTAGGGCAGCATGACTAACTAACCCGTTGTGAATGAGGAACCAAGCATGCCTATTCTAGGAGTCAGACTGTAATACATTATAGAAAAGCAGTTCTGTCCAGGAGAAGGACACTTTCCTTTTCTGATCACACCTCCAGGTCATCTACCCCCAGTAGGAGAGGAATGGGCTGATTTATTCGAAAATTACTTAGTTGGCCTTGATTGTGTTGGTTTTAGCTCCAATAGGCTTAGGACAGACATAGACATGACATACAGGATGTTAATCAAGAGTCAAAGGCCAGGATGGAAAATAAATTCACTGTATCCGTCAACTCGGCGATGACCAGACACAAATCCCAATGAATGCATGGAAGAGTTTGTGTCACGACTGCGTGAAATGGCCATCCAGTGCCAGTTTGACGATATGACTGACGAACTCATAAAAGACCAATTGATTGTACAATGTTCAAGAAAAAAAGCAGGATAGGCTATGGGGCAACAGGAAATTCAATGATGAAAGAGGCCATTGAGAGCACAACAATAGTACAAGAATCTAATTCCACATATGAAGAATGGAGTGCTTAGAATTTGAAAAAAATGCAGAGTTAGCATTGGTGGGACAGGGCGAGAATGGAGTAAATTGGCTGAACTTGAAAGGTGGACCTAGGCAATAGAAGAGTTTGCCAGTAAAAAAAGGGATTCCAATAAGAATTGGGCACATAAAAGTTGCAAAAGGTGTGGCAATAAATTTCACACTTCTGATTATAAATGTTATCACCCTAAATAAGGATTACAGATGTTACTGAAAAAGAGGGCATTTTGCCAGGTTGTGTCAGAAGAGAAGTAGTAGCAGTGATATAGACTTAGTTAATGAAGAGAAAGAACAGGCTTAGAGAAGAGAGTTGGAGAGGGACTAGAACAGGCAGGTAGGAAATGTTGGCCCAAAGCTAACTTTTGGAACAATAGGAAGGTTGTCGAACTAATGGTGGATCAAGGGTGCTTTACACACTTATACCGCAAAAGCTACTAAAGAAAGTGTGGGGCAGAGTTAAGTTAAAGTCAAAAGATATTAATGCAAAGGGACTCCAAGGAAGTACCAGTGAGGTGGCAGGTCACATGGTAACATATATAGAGTTCAGAGGGAGGTGAAAACAAGCAAAGGTGTACGTAGCAAAGTCTGGTCCACCAATGTTGAGTTGGATACATCAGCTTGATTTGCACTTTATCATCAACCCGAGGGGAGAACACTAAGTAATGGTAGTAGAAAACACCAATGTAGAGGAAATTGTGAAGCATGCGGGCCACGTTTTGGAGGAGAATTTCAGGTTATTAAAGGTTTATGTACAACAGATTAAACTGAAGGATGAAGCCAGAAGGGTGCAGGTAACAGAACGGAAAGAGGTCAGTAAGATAATAGCAGAAATGGTATCTGGAAGTGTAATTGAATCAGTAGGGGAAGCCGAGTGGGTGTCTAAAGTAGTAATCACAAAAAACAGATGGCAGTTTGTGATTTTGCATAGAAAAATGGTGATTATGTTGAGTGGCAGGAAATATTTTTGTTAATTAGACCTGAGGTGTGTGTATCACCAAGTTAAATTATATCCAAAGTCTATTCACATTACTTCCATTTGGGTTTGTTTCTGCTTTGAGCATGTTTCAAAGAATAATGGGTCAATTGTTTGGTAATCAATTGTTTGGAAGGGGATGAATCCGAAAAAGATTTCCTGAAACCCATCAAATCATCATAAACCCCTTACAAATAAAGACCAAGTAAGCTCCTTAATGGGTTTGATGGAATATTATTCAAAGTTTGTGCAGGATTTTGCAGAAAAGACAGAACCTTTGAGGGATCATTGAGGAAGTGACAAGATTTTGAGTAGAATAAGAGACACATAAAAACATTTGAAAGACTGAAAAATAAGATCTGAGATGTAGACATGTTGACACCATTTGGTGTGGAAAGAAAATCTTGTATTTCTGTAGATGCCAGTGCATATCATATTGGTGCAGTTCTTACACAATCTCATGAGAGAAAAGACAAGTCTGTAGCCTTTGCTTCTCAAACTTTGACTGCAACCAAAAGGATTTACTCTGTGATTGAAAGGGAGGCATTCATTACTGTATGGGCTTTAGAATATTTTCAGACTTACATGCATGTTCTGAAATTGGTTCTGAGAACAAATCACAAGCCATTGTTGAGAGGGTTGCAGCTTGGAGGAATGTTAAAGGTTTCAGCGTGTTTGGCTGCATTGGTTTCTAAACTTCAAAATTATAATTTTGTAGTGGAATACATCCTTTAATAGAACAACAAGCAGGCTAATTGTATATCACAGTTACCAGTATTACAAAAAATTGGATGATTTGTCCATTTATGATCAAAGAGTAGATATATGAGTAGCAATTAATGTATGGAAAGTGAAAAGAGATTGAAGGGCGTAGAAGGTGAGAAACTATATAAACAAGACGCAGGTGCACCTTGGATGAGAGTTGCTTTAGACTTCTTTGGACCAATGTGGGGTCAGCTGGAGGGGAAGAGGTATGCCTTGGTTATGATTGACAAATATAGCCATTGGTTGGAAGTGGAATGGCTTAGAGAAATATATACAGGTGTTGAGGAAAATATTCATGAGAGAGGGAGCTCTGAAATTATTGGTCACTAACACCAGCTCTCAGTTATGTTCTGAGGAGAAAAGGAGGTTTTTGAGCGAGTTCAGGGTACAGCACGTAAGGATGTCAGTTATAATCCATAGTCAAATGGTATGGTTGGGGAGCAAACCGTACTGTAAAAGGAGTGATGGTGGTGCTTCCAAATCCAAATTAAACGAAGAAATCAATGGAAGATTTGATTTGGGCTTATTGCACTTCACTTAACGATGCCACTGGTCACATACATTTGCTTTGATGAGAAGGAGAGAGGCTAATATAAGATTATTTCTGTTGAAAGTTATTTTCAGTTTAGTTCAGCAAGCTTTATTCGGTATGTACAACAACCAGAAAAGCATAACAGTTAAAAATAGACATTAAAAAAGAAAAAAATAACATTCAACAGTACATAAATGATCCAGTTAATTACACATAAAATCAATTAATTGGAACAGTGCTTTTTCTCACATCAATTGCTTTTAGAATGTATAGCGCAACATAAAAACATATCACTGGGTCATTTAAGGTAACGAGTAGTTTCATAGCAGCATGGGTTGTGTTCACATTATATTTTTTAAAAAGTGGCTTTAAAAAAACATCTAAAATGCAGATAAAAATTACATAGTAACAAAAAGTGCATAGTGCTCTGTTTGGATCGCTCATCGCAGGGGCATGGGGACGTTGGCCGTGATTTCATAACAGGGTAAGCAACCAAATGGTGCACAATTCCTAGTCTCAATCTTGTTAAAACAAAGCGATGTGAAGGCTTAGTAACTGTGGACAAATACTTTTGGAAACCACTTTTAAGCTCTATTGCTTTGTAAAATATAAATGTGGATTGGTTCTCTACGCCCCTCATACGAATCTCACTTTTGTGGGCCAAGATAGCATCCTTTATCACTTGTTTAGATAAGGTTAATACATGCACGGGGTTTTCATGGATCTTGATCTTAAATAATACATTATATAGATCAGCAATGTTTTTTAGCCAAGGAATACGTAGGCTGTTGTCCAATTTTAAACAGTCCTTGATGATTGATTGGGTAAATTTAGATTCATCCTTGGCCCAAATAGATCTCCAGAGCATTACTGGTCGCAGGGCAATCAAATCAGATAAATAGTTTATGCCTACTTCTTGGTGCATTATCTCTGTAGAAGCAGAAGGAGGTAAACATAGAAGACGTTTTAAAAAAGAGTTCTCTTCTTGTAGCAAAATCTAGGAGCAGTTGTAACCCCACACAGGTGCGTCATACAAAGCAATTGAGACGCATCTAGCCTTGTATATATCTATCCTATCCTTTATGCGATGATCTCCAAGTTTGGAGGGAAATCGGAAGACCCCGTTTATGCTCTTTGACATCTTTGATCGGGCGTTAGATATTTCATGCGCCCATTTCCCATTTCCTGAGAAACTAATTCCCAGATGGCAGAAATTATTAACTGTTTCCACTCTGGTACCTTCAATAAAAATGTGCTACGTTTCTTATGCTTAAGGCCACATTCCATTGTGAAAGTTTTTGTTTTATTAATTAAATGTTTTCTGCTGTTAATGAAGCTACTAAACTTATCCATTAGATGTTGTAGGCCAACCAGAGTTCGGGACAGAAGAACAGCGTCGTCTGCATAAAGCAGAATCGGTATAGGCCTACCCGCTATTTGAGGTGCATCCGCCTGCACCATCTGGAGGGATTTATCAACCTCAGTAATAAATAATGTAAAAAGCAGTGGTGCTAAAACACAGCCTTGGCGGATGCCCCGTTTTACCTCAAAGTTTGGGGTGCACTCACCACGTTGGCCATACCGAACTTTGCACGACAAGCTCTCATATAACCTTGCAAGGAAGAAAATGATGGGTTTGGGGGCTCCAAGGTTAAGAGGAGCTGGCCACAAGATGGCAGGGTCAACGAGATCAAAAGCGCTGCTGAGATCTGCAAAACATAAATATAAACTCCCCTGCTTTGCACGCGTGTATTTACCTATTAAAAGCTCTAAGTTAATACATTGTTCTAGTGTTCCCAACCCTTTTCTAAAACCATATTGAGCTGACGATAAAATCTCATTCTCATCCGCCCACTCCTCTAATCTTAACAATAATACTTTACTCATTACTTTTACTGATGAGTCTAGGAGTGAGATAGGGCGGTAGTTTTTAGCTTCAGATTTATTCCCTTTTTTAAAAATGGGAATAATTATTGATCGGCCCCATGTAGGCGGTGTGCTCTCCGTCACTGCTAAATTAAAAACTCTAGTAAGGACAGGCCCCATAGGTTTAAAGCTGCTTTATAAACATCTATAAGGACCCCATCTGGTCCCGGGCTTTCCCTCTCCTACTTACATTCAGAACTGCCTTAACCTCATCAAGTGTGAAATTTAGGGGTATGACAGGCCACTTACTCTGTGCTGTGTTTTTGGGACTAAATACTTCATGTTCAGATGGGTTAAAAATGCTAGTAAAATGTGACACCAACGATTCGCTGCTAACATGGGATAATAGTTCTGGGAGTGAATCACTTTTTAGGTAGGGCAAATTGACAGTTTCCCACAATAACTTTTTATTACCTGTATCAGCTGCCAATCATAATTTCTCCCACACTAGTTCCTGTAATTCTTTTTTCCTTGATTTAAGGGCGGATTTATAATTAAGTCGTACATTTTTAATTTGTTTGGGATTCTTTGAGTTATTATTGAGGGTTTGTTTAAGTTGTTTGGAGGCCTGGGTGCACATATGATTAAACCAGCCCCTACATTGTTTGGTTTGTTTTCTAGGTGGGGCAGTTAGTATCCCTTCAATAATAGTAATTATTTTACCAAATTTAGATAGCAACAAGGGTGCCTTAACATCCTCTTGGAGACAGTAGGAAATCTCTGCTCCACAATTGACAACAATATCGTGTAATACTATGGCCGGATCAACTCCCTCCCATTTAATTTGCGTTCCATTCGGTCTAATCGGGGCAATATTAACAATGGTATCTGGTAATAATAAGGTTTCATTGCCCCATACCTGCATCATCATTATGATACAATTATGGTCGCTAAGTGCTAGCTGGGCGATCCTTGGTGTGGAGCATATATGTGTAATACTCATAGAGATCAGCACATGATCTATAACAGATGTTGCGTTCCTGCCTATAAAAGTTGGTATTACCCTACCATCGATATCACGGGCACACTGCAACAATTCAAGATCATATTTTGCCATCATGGTATTCAAAGCTCCTCCATAGTTGTTGTGTGGGAAATGTACATGATCATCACCTTCGCCACTCATATACCCACAGAACCTAGTTATAGACAATGGACATATTTGCGTGTTAAAATCACCAACCCATAGAATTACAGAATTGGTATTAATCGTAGATATAAAATTATCAAGCCCCTCGTCTAATTCAGATACCACATTGCTACGGATAGAATTAAACACATTATTATAGTGATTGACCAAAATCACGTCCCTACCACCTTTACAATATAACCATACAATCTGTGAGTGTTCTCTAATGGTCATCACTTTTTTGGTGACAGCTGGTAATTTGTTAGACATAAGGATTAAAAGGCCCCCTTTCGCTCTACCTGCAGGTGAAGGTACCGCCGGTAGACTTAAGGAGGTGAACCCTTCTATGTGGACATGGTCAATACTCCAAGTTTCTTGTATACAAATTATATCATGATCATTAATGAAATCTGTCCATCCTAATGAATCCATTTACTTAAGAGACCCGCTATATTCCATGTGACAACTGTGTAGCCGTTACCTAGTACTTTCTCCAGATTATCCCTAGACCATTCACATTTCCTTTCTTCGTCCGTACTTGCATGTCTGATCTCTATGTGTGGATCTTTAATGTTTGAGAGGAGGTGTGGAATGTTTACTGATGGAGCATTAGCTATTAATACCCCGACTCCGTATTCACTTGGCCTGTCATCAGTCGGGGCATGCTCTATATTAGGTAGACGGGCAACCCTGTGTCAATCATTTTCTTGTAGGTCGCTCAAGGTTTGATACCTATTTGACATGGGTAACACATATTGGGAGAAGGTTGGCATGACGGGTATCAAACTGTATTGCCTTTTATCAGTTTCCCTATTATGTGCAGGCCGTAAATGTCTATAGAAAAAACCAAGTGGTTGTAGTGACACATTCTGTTCAAAGCATGATGGCAATACTGCTCTGTCCAAGGTGTTTCTAGCCCAACTTGGGTTTCTAAAGTTGATAATTATGCAGTCCCCTTTGACACTCTTAGTTAAGGGGCCTATCCAGTTGACTCTTCTTGTAAAGAGTATCTGGCTAGCACCGGACACAGGGTACCCACAGTTCTTATGAAGCCAATGGACAATTTTATTTTTTAATGTATCGTGGGGCTCCCTTTGGCCCGGTTGTAATGGAGGGACATTAACCATAACTGCAACACACGGGCAGCATTCCGGTGGTAAATTTAAATGAGCATCAGCTCTTCCCACCAGGGCCCTGTTTTCTCGTGACTTCAATTGCGTTGTCATTAGATGGTCTATCTCGGGCTCTTCCCTTCTAATTTGGCAAGGTTGATTATTCACAATCTGCTGAGTTGGATGTTGGATTCTCAGCTCATCCCTTCCATTGTTAGTCCCTATGCATGCATCATGCTCTCCCCGTCCTGCGTTTCTACCTGTTGCCATACTTGTTGTCTTATCCGGGACTGCTATAGCCTGGGGTAACTGGTCAATAGAGCTCCCCTTTATTTTATTCCTCAATTCCCCAAGGCTATCATTTGTATTCTTTAGCAGTCCATTGATTTTAGTTACTTCACTGGCCAGTTTATCTAATTTCTGATAGAGTGGTTTAAGTAGCTCTTCGATCTTTGTTGCCACAACGGCTACAATATCGACAGTATGTAAGTTTATGGGGGTGCCTTGGGCATTTATATCATCACATATTGGATCTATCAATTTCTGCAGCGGCCCTTTCCTAATTTTGTTATTCCCCACAATAGGCTGGCTTTTCCTATAACCTCTTTTTCTTTTCGGGGTTGGTAATCTTTTCGGGGTTGGTAGTATATCAGGTGAAAGCAGTTGCAAGGAGTCGGAATGCATATGTACTACTGTAGTACTTTCCGTTGTCTTTGTGGTACCTTGTTGCTCAATAAGGGGGGAGTCCATTTTCCTCCAGCAGTAGACCTCTAGCCTCACCCTCCAATCCTACTGCCAGCATACCCGATCACATAGACAGGCGGCCTTCCGTTTTATCTATTTCATCACTAATCGCACTGACTGCGTGCACTAGGAAAGAGTCTATAGTAGTGTGTGTAGTGTCACCGACAGGTTTTTGAAGCTTACGCCTAACCATTTTTATAATCCGTGTGTGGGTACAAATTTTACCCCAGAAAATCTGAGAGTAAAGGGCTGATAAAATATCTCAGGAGATATACGAGGTTCACTATGGGACACGATACACAATAATAAAAATTTGATTCCAAGGTAGGAAATGCAAAGTGCTAAGTACTATATTAAAGTGTCAAAAGCAAAAGTGCCAAGTGCCAAGTGCAAGGGTGCAAAGAGTTGGGTATAACAGACCAAAATACAGAATAATATCATGATAGATACAATGGATTAAAAGGGTGTAAAAAGGCCACTATTATTCCCAGAAGCTTCTACATAGAAAACTAGCATTTGCAATGTACGGGTGTGAAAAGATAAAACAAAACACGTTTAAGCTGAACCGTTAAAAAATCCTAAAAGTTCGTTAAAATTACTAAAAGTTCATTAAGAGAGGGAAAAGGTTATTGAATACTTTTACGGTAGGCCAAGTCATATAGTTCAGCATACAACACTGTATTATCGTCTGTCCAATACAAGTCCTCCTTTCCACACACACTGTAATATAATTTTTACCAGGAGTGTAAAAATAAATTGTTGATCATTAGCCTCACCGCTTTATAGTTCAATTTGGCACTTATAATCCTCACCTCATTGAAATTTCCCTTTTTCTGTGCTCCCCAAGGCGTTAGTGATCATCAGAGGTAATATGAGGGGGGACCGAATGTTACAACCCCCGTACCTGGGACCTAGGACCAAGGGGTGTTGCCCTGCCCGGCCTCAATCGGTCTCGGACGGGTGCAGATGGGCCCGCCCGAACGCATCTCGCGCTGCGGGAGTGCGCTGATGATTTATGCGCCGGGAGGGAGACGTCACCTCCCGCGCCGAGCGCAAGGTCTGCTGAGGGACAGAGTCCCACCCCAGCAATGCGCGAGTCTGAGGAACTTATCGCCGCCTTGTAGCTGAGCAGGGGGCCTCGGACAGCTCACGTTCTAATTCCCCACTCCGGACTGTAGATATTGGCAGGGAAATGGAAGCAGGAATCAGCGTTGGGGCAGGAACAGCCCTTGAAATGTCCCGCGCTGCGGGAGTGCGCTGATGATTTATGCGCCAGGAGGGAGACGTCACCTCCGGTGCTGAGCGCAAGGTCTGCTGGGGGACCGAGTCCCACCCCAGCAATGCGCGAGTCTGAGGAACTTATCGCCGCCTTGTAGCTGAGCAGGGGGCCTCGGACAGCTCGCGTTCTAATTCCCCACTCCGGACTGCAGGTATTGGCCGGGAAATGGCAGCAGGAATCAGCGTTGGGGCAGGAACAGCCCTTGAAATGTTATTTTAACAGGAATCTCTGACTGTGGCATGAAAAGGATTGTAATGATTAGGAGGAAACTGTGGATAGGGGATGGAGAGTAAATTAAGGTGAGTACTTGAAATAGAAGGCATGGTTTGTCTAAGTTCAAAGAGCCATTCAGAGTGAGTGTGGCTAATGAGGATTGGTTAGAGTTGGGAAGATGGTCAAAGGTGGAACAGGAGAGTGGGTAAGTGACTTTATGGGTGAGTGAGTAGGTGCATGAATGACTGTATGAGCGAGTGACTGGGTATGTAAGTGGCTGTATGGGCGCGGAAGTGGGTGTTTGAGTGGGTGTTTGGTTAAGTGGGTTGGTGTGTGAGTAAGTGAGTGGCTGTGTGAGTGGCTGTATTGATGAGTGAGTAGAAGTGTGAATGGTTGTATGAGTAGGTGACTGAGTGTGTAAGTGGCTGTATGGGTAAGGGAGTGGGTGTTTGAGTGGGTGTTTGGTTAAGTGGGTTGGTGTGTGAGTGACTGTAGTGGAGAGTGAGTGTCTGTGTGAATGGCTGTATGGATGATTGAGGCAATGTGTAAGTGCTTGTATGGATGTGGGACTGGATATGTTAGTGGTTGTGTGGGTGCGCAAGGGAGTGTGTGTACAACTTTATAGGTAAATAAGTTGGTGTGTGAGTAGCAGTATGGGTGAGTGTGTGGCTGTGTGAGTGGCTGTCTGGTTGAGTGACTGGTTATATGACTACTGCATGGGTGAGTGAGTGGTTTTGTGATTGAGCATATGAGTGAGTCAGTGGGTATGTGAGTGGCTTATGGATGAATGAGTGGTTCTGTGAGAACTTGTATAGGTCTGTGAATAGGTATGTGACTGGTTGTGTGGGTGAGTGAGATGTTGCATAGGGGTGTGTGAGTGGGTCTGTGGATGATGTCATCAGTGATACCATCAGTAATGCCATTTGAGATGTCATCAGCGATGTTATCAGTGATGTCACTGGCCATGTCATAAGTGATATAATATGTGAAGTCATAAGGAGTGCATTGCGGGGCGTAAGTTATAGTTAGCTCAGGTAACTATAACTGCTGAATTTCTATGGTTCTGTATGAGTGAATCTGAGCCTAACTATAACATCCCTGTAACCTTTGGTTTTTTCAGTGAATTTCAAGGTTTTAAAAAATTCTATTTCCTAACTATAACATCCCAGTAACCCTTGTTTTTTTAAGTGAATTTCTTTGTTTTTTTAGCTAATAGTCATGTTAGTAGAGTGGTGGAGAAAGGGAGCTGGGCCTCCGACCAGCTCTCAGGAATCCCTCTTTGTCGGACTTACTGGAGAAAACAGGAGGGCTTCTTTGCCCCAAGGACCCATAGCATCCAAGAAGACTTCATCCCCCAAGCAGTAGTGCGCCAGGAGGTGCATAGACAGAGTGGTGGGAAAAAAAGGGGGCGTGCCTCTGACCAGCTCTCATCAATCACACTGTGTGGGACTTACTGGTGGTGACAGGAGGGGTTCTTGGCCTCCAATGACCCTTAGCATCTACGGGGACTTCATCCCCTAACCAGTAGTGCACCAAGAGGCGCGGTTACAGAGCGGTGGAGAAAGGGGGCAGGGTCTCTGACCAGGTCACAGCAATCCAACTGTGTGGGACTTACTCTAAGTAACAGGAGTGGTTCTTGGCCCCCAAGAACCCTCAGCATCATAGAGGACTTCATTCCCAAGGCGTATCAAGAAGGACCCCTTGCTAGTGAAGAAGAGGTACGGGGGGACAGGGAGCCTATTATGAGGTCCAGAAGCTCCTATATAGAATTCAAATGACAAAAAGGGGCTAATTTTCCTGGAAAGGATAGAGTGGGAGGCACAGCCTCTCCGAGGGTGGAAAGTGCCTGGGTCAGTATACTGAAAAGGGACAGTCAGTGAGACTGTTTATGGTGCCCTCACACATCCCCTAAGGGATGTCATGCTCCATCATAGGGCAGTGCTCCACGTCGGGCCGGCGCTGCAATGCCCTACGGGTCCCACGAAGGGTAACTTTGGTGGAGATCTTTTAAGAGGCTGCCGTATGATGTGTGCGAGTGAGGTGGTAAGTAACATGAAGTGGTGGGGTGTGAAACAAAAGATTAAAACTGGTAAGGGAGATCCTGCACTGTACTTTAATGAGGGGATTGCCCTTCCAGGGATAAAAACCTATGGCAGGTGGGTGCTACCTTAGGGTTTGCAAGGAACCCTGGTAGTCAGGGTGCTGAGACTGGATAGGGGAAGTCTCCTACTGTCTCAGGGGAGGGACCTAACTATGGTCACTCCTTCAAAAATAGAGTCGACATTGTTCGCACCTAAACTGGTCATAGGGATCTGTGGTGCTTCATCAGGACAAAAAATCATATATATGTGGACAAACTACCCCACACTGTGTTGGTGCCCCTGGGTGCTACCTGCTGTGTTTGTATCATTCAGGGTCCGACCTGTAGGGAGGGAAAAACAAGGAAAAAGAGAAGATTCAAAATCTGGTCTATCATACATGATGCGTCCGCTTGGATCCTGCGGGGTGCACTTCACGGCCGAGCCAGCCGTATTTCTAACAATGAAAAGAGTTGCCCCCAGGCAAAGTGCAGTAATTGTTTATTGGGGCAGTGAGATGCGAATCGGCAGGCTGCCGTAAGTGGGGGCTTTCTTTGGGGGCAGCTGCACTAGCAGAGGATTAATCAGCACACCATAATGTGGCAAACTCACAAGGGTACAACAAGGACTACTGATCCCAACATGCACAGGCTCACATGAGGACTATTTAATAACTGAAGGGGATGACTCATGGTTGTTTTTGCCGCACGTATGGCGTGCTGCCTTTCAGGAAGGAAAGACTGGGTCCGAAACGCGTCAGGCATATTACTGCTTTGTTTTTTAACTTACCTCGAATGCCTCCAGACAATAAAATGACCTGCTTTGAAGAGTGCACTTCGCCTGGGGCCAACTCTTTTCATTGCTATATCTATATATATATATATATATATATATTCAAAACAAATGCCTGAAAGCTTGGCAGGGCATTCAGCAGGCAGTAGACCATGCGGACTTCATTACTGGCTCTCTTTGGCATCGCGGTAAACTGTCGCCTGACGCATTTCGATGATTGACATCTTACTCATAGGCTTGCTCTGAAAGACATAACAGAGGAAGCTCTCTTTTATTTTCACTCTTTTGCATACTTGATTAGTTCATTACCCTCAGTAGGCTTGGCTTAGTGCATAGTTCATGATAGAGCATGTTGGGACACTAGTCCCTCTTCGAGCAAATTATTTTCCTTCAGTAGGTTTCTGTTATCATTTCGTTTAAAAGCTTTTTTTCTTTCCTTAGTAGGATCCGCGATGTTGCAGGAGAGTCACTTAGTTTCAAAACTGCCTGCGCTGATCGGCTTCAGGAACAGTTCCTGCCACAGCCCCTCTTGTGTTTAAACGAGGTGGTGCTCCTCCCTACGGCAGGGCCGCCGTATCAATAGATTCTAAACAAATGCCCGAATGCTTGGCAGGGCACTCAGCAGGCAGTAGACCATGCGGACTTCATTACTGGCTCTCTTTGGCATCGCGGTAAACTGTCGCCTGACGCGTTTCGATGATTGACATCTTACTCATAGGATTGCTCTGAAAGACATAACAGAAGAAGCTCTCTTTTATTTTCACTCTTTTGCATACCTGATTAGTTCATTACCCTCAGTGGGCTTGGCTTAGTGCATAGTTCATGATAGAGCATGTTGGGACACGTAGTCCCTCTTCGAGCAAATTATTTTCCTTCAGGAGGTTTCTATTATCATTTCGTTTAAAAGCTTTTTTCTTTCCTTAGTAGAATCCGCGATGTTGCAGGAGAGTCACTTAGTTTCAAAACTGCCTGCGCTGTTCGGCTTCAAGAACAGTTCCTGCCGCAGCCCCTCTTGTGTTTCAACAAGGTGGTGCTCCTCCCTACGGCAGGGCCGCCGTATCAATAGACTCTAAACAAATGCCCGAAAGCTTGGCAGGGCACTGGGCAGGCAGTAGACCATGCGAACTTCATTACTGGCTCTCTTTGGCATCGCGGTAAACTGTCGCCTGACGCGTTTCGATGATTGACATCTTACTCATAGGCTTGCTCTGAAAGACATAACAGAAGAAGCTCTCTTTTATTTTCACTCTTTTGCATACTTGATTAGTTCATTACCCTCAGTGGGCTTGGCTTAGTGCATAGTTCATGATAGAGCATGTTGGGACACGTAGTCCCTCTTCGAGCAAAGTATTTTCCTTCAGTAGGTTTCTGTTATCATTTCGTTTAAAAGCTTTTTTTCTTTCCTTAGGAGGTTCCGCGATGTTGCAGGAGAGTCACTTAGTTTCAAAACTGCCTGCGCTGGTCGGCTTCAGGAACAGTTCCTGCTGCAGCCCCTCTTGTGTTTCAACGAGGTGGTGCTCCTCCCTATGGCAGGGCCGTATATATATATATATATATATATATATATATATATATATATATATATATATATATATATATATATATATATATATATATATTTATCCAAGAACTCCTCCTGTCGAAAGAGCAGAGGCCACACAGGGGAACCAAGGAAGCACCATTATTTAATATGCGGCAAATGCATTTCAGCCTACACGGCCTTCATCAGTGCCAAAGTGTTCAGGAGGCTTCCAACACTTCATTAAATATGTCCTGCTACACTTCAATTGGTAAGGGCCCGCTCCGCCCCTCAATGCTCACCATTCACAGTTCGAGGGATTCTTGTGAACTGCGAATCCCAGAATACACTTTGTCAGGTAGGTGATGCGTGGGGATTACTTTTGTAATGTCCAAGTGGTTGTGCGGGATGCAGGGTAATGCGCAGTGTTTATGAGACCAATTTCCTGTTTAAATTAAAATCCAAGTGCCTCCTTGGGTCCCCAACACCGCTCCAGCCCCCAAGTTCAGGATATCTTTAGACGGGGGCAGGAATGACAATGCATCCCGCCCGGCATGAAGTTAATAACCTCTCTGCAACCGCCATGACTTCTCCCAAACATGAAGGCAGGCCTGGACCAATCCAATACCTTGGAGGATGACGAAGAACTGCCGAAGCAGAAACCAGCGATGTCCGGGCCAACTTGCGAAGCGGGGGCCTCTGTAACGCGTGTCTGGCTAGCGTGTACAATGTCACCCAAGAACTCCTCCTGTCGAAAGAGCAGAGGCCACACAGGGGAACCAAGGAAGCACCATTATTTAATATGCGGCAAATGCATTTCAGCCTACACAGCCTTCATCAGTGCCAAAGTGTTCAGGAGGCTTCCAACACTTCATTAAATATGTCCTGCTACACTTCAATTGGTAAGGGCCCGCTCCGCCCCTCAATGCTCACCATTCACAGTTCGCAGGATTCTTGTGAACTGCGAATCCCAGAATACACTTTGTCAGGTAGGTGATGCGTGGGGATTACTTTTGTAATGTCCAAGTGGTTGTGTGGGATGCCGGGTAATGCGCAGTGTTTATGAGACCAATTTCCTGTTTAAATTAAAATCCAAGTGCCTCCTTGGGTCCCCAACACCGCTCCAGCCCCCAAGTTCAGGATATCTTTAGACGGGGGCAGGAATGACAATGCATCCCGCCCGGCATGAAGTTAATAACCTCTCTGCAACCGCCATGACTTCTCCCAAACATGAAGGCAGGCCTGGACCAATCCAATACCTTGGAGGACGACGAAGAACTGCCAAAGCAGAAACCAGCGATGTCCGGGCCAACTTGCGAAGCGGGGGCCTCTGTAACGCGTGTCTGGTTAGCGCGTACAATGTCACCCAAGAACTCCTCCTGTCGAAAGAGCAGAGGCCACACAGGGGAACCAAGGAAGCACCATTATTTAATATGCGGCAAATGCATTTCAGCCTACACGGCCTTCATCAGTGCCAAAGTGTTCAGGAGGCTTCCAACACTTCATTAAATATGTCCTGCTACACTTCAATTGGTAAGGGCCCGCTCCGCCCCTCAATGCTCACCATTCACAGTTCGCGGGATTCTTGTGAACTGCAAATCCCAGAATACACTTTGTCAGGTAGGTGATGCGTGGGGATTACTTTTGTAATGTCCAAGTGGTTGTGCGGGATGCAGGGTAATGCGCAGTGTTTATGAGACCAATTTCCTGTTTAAATTAAAATCCAAGTGCCTCCTTGGGTCCCCAACACCGCTCCAGCCCCCAAGTTCAGGATATCTTTAGAAGGGGGCAGGAATGACAATGCATCCCGCCCGGCATGAAGTTAATAACCTCTCTGCAACCGCCATGACTTCTCCCAAACATGAAGGCAGGCCTGGACCAATCCAATACCTTGGAGGACGACGAAGAACTGCCGAAGCAGAAACCAGCGATGTCCGGGCCAACTTGCGAAGCGGGGGCCTCTGTAACGCGTGTCTGGCTAGCGCATACAATGTCACCCAAGAACTCCTCCTGTCGAAAGAGCAGAGGCCCCACAGGGGAACCAAGGAAGCACCATTATTTAATATGCGGCAAATGCATTTCAGCCTACACGGCCTTCATCAGTGCCAAAGTGTTCAGGAGGCTTCCAACACTTCATTAAATATGTCCTGCTACACTTCAATTGGTAAGGGCCCGCTCCGCCCCTCAATGCTCACCATTCACAGTTCGCGGGATATATATATTTATATATATATATATGTATATAACCTACTGGCTGCCGCTATATATATACATATATAGATACATATATACATACATAGGTAAAAACACACTTAAGCCTTAAAACCCTCAATACTTACATATGCTTACCTTTACAACTTTTACATCTAATATGCCCTTACCATTCATGCCTTTACAACAAAATTGGTTTTAATGGCATGCATGGGAAAGGCATATTCATTGTAAAATCCTGCGTGGTAAAGACTTGGGTGATAGTGTCTAATGCGTGTTAAAGCCTGCGTGGTAAAGGCACGTCGAGTTCCAGCTTCGTTGTAAAGGCTGTTTCCCTATTATGAGAGGAAACAAGTCTGTTCTTCTCTGATACGGAAGATGGTGCTGGGCACACATAAATCATTTAGAATTACAGTAATTGTCAAGGAGGGCATATTTGAAAAGAAATATCTACCACATGAGTTTGTATTAGAAAATGGGTTTCAACTTGTGTTAAATGTAATGGTGTAGTTTTTCCACCAATCTATTTGCAAACAAATAGATTGGTGTAATAAATGAATAGAGTGCTGAAGGAGTTGATCCAGTTGGCTGTGCGTCCAATGGCTTTGACAATCCACCAACTGTAGTTGAAGACTCTACAGCATTGGATTAGGATCCTATCCATATCAGCTCCACCAACCCACCAACAGAAATGCAGGGATCTATGGCATGGGTGCAGGATCCATTCCAAATGTGCTCCGCCAGTCCACTGACAGAAACTGAAAGCTCTATAGCTTGGGTGCAGGTACCTATCCAAATGATCTCCAATAATTCACCAGCAGAAATTCAAGGCTCTAATCCATGAGTGCAGGCTCTTCCAAGTTCAGAGCTCTTGCCTGCCGAATTATATCAGTTGATCCTCTGCAGCTCAGCCAAACCGCACTAACATATGTTATAATACACTGCAAGTAAGCAGTACCAGATGGACGTCCACCTCATATATTTGCCAGAATCTAGTTGCCTAGACTCACACCATAAAGTCATTTTATTCTTTTCTCTACATCTAAAACCATCATGCACACACTCTCCATTATTATGTTAATGCACTTACCACATGAACCTGGAACCATTCTTCTCCCTTATCTCCACTCCCAATAGTCGTATAAGGCACAAACCTAACTGTTACCTGGTAGAACTCTGAACACCCTCTGTTCACTATTCTAATATGTTGAAAATGTGCTCTTTCTGAAGGGACACCCCAGATGTTTGCCTTCTGCTGCTGAACCCCTTTTTTGTTGCCATAGGACTGGTAATTGGTATACACCTAATTGCCACATCATACTTACTTGTAACTCCCTACTATATGGTACCACCTGTACCCAGGGCCTTTAAATTAAATGCTACTAGTGTGCTGCAGCATTCACTGCTCCACTCACTAAAGTAGCACTGTAAAACATGCCTCTAGGCCTTCCATTGCAGACTGGGTGTGCAGATTTAAAATGCATTTTGATATGGCAAAATATACTTTTTGCCAGGCCTAAACATTGCTTTTTAATACTGATAAGTGAGGTAAGCTCTAAATGCCCATAGAGCAGAGTGCCTGATATTAAAAAAGTAGGACATGTATATTTAATGTTTCACATGTCCTGGCAGTAAAAAAAAAAACAAAGTCATTGTTCACTGTGCCATGGCTGGCTTTCCCATTGGAAAACACTGGTTTGCATTAAAATCACGTTTAATGCTCATTTTCAGTTTGGGAGTGGCTAGAAAAATGATTCAGGGACTCTTTTTAATAGTAATTTAAAATACAACTAACTGGTCAAGTTGGATTTTTTATTAATATTTTGGAAATTACACTTTTAACAAGTTGTTTTCCTGCCTAAAACCAAAAGACTTTCCTGCCAGTGTCTAGCTGTCCCATGACCCCTGATGGCTCCTCTGTGGAGAGATGTGTATTGCTCCCAGACGGTGGACAAAGGGCCCTGGGAATGGGGAGAGGGATGCCTCCCTTGACAGGATGGTCTGGGGGGCTGTGCCCAGCCTCTTCCTCTGCTTCGAAACCTACCTTGTCACTGGCAGATGAAGCTCACACATAGCGTGCCTCTCCTTTATCTCTCTAGTAAAGCTGGCACTAAATTCAGTGAAGGTGAAGGAACTGACCGGAACTGGTTTAGGGGTGAACAAAGGCTTGGCCTCCACTGAGAGGCTGGCACTGGCATACAAGTGGACCCCACAGACCTCTTCTCAGAACATTCCTGGACCTGTGAAGATCAGAATGCAGACTGCTCTGCCCTGTTGTCTGAAACCTGAAGGAGGACTGGGCCTGTGTGCCTTGACCCTAATGGTCTTTTGGCTGGCCTCCTGCTTGAGCTACAGGGACACAATACGCTTGTAGACGACCTTTTCCTGCAACTGCCCAGCTGAACAGTACCAACTGGACCTCTATTTGAGTGAGCCCTAACCCCCAAATGGTGCTCCCAGATACTGGACCTTTGGCTGGTATTAGAGTTTACTCCTCCTGTCCCTAGTTTGCAAGATCTGGGAATTAGAAACATTTTGCCAACTTTCTTCCTGGAGAACCAGTGTAACCTGGGAACACTCCCGAAGTTGCTGCTGTCGATGTCGACTCGCCAGTCAGCCTCAGGTTGCTGATTTGCCTCACTGAAGGAGATCTGACTTCCAAATAAGTTTCTAATTCTAAACGTAGAGGGCTTCCTCGAGACCAATGCCAAGCAGCAACTCGTCAATGGCAAGACTTTCCTCTGGGCTATCCCTCCTTCTTCGACATCCACACTGGGATCCCGCTTCTCAACAACCCACCACTGTCGGGCCTAGCTTCTGATCCAGCCTGCAACTTGCCCCGCCACCGACTACTCGACAACCACTTTTTCTCCATAAAAGCATTTAAGCCCAAAGGTGAACTTCCCATCTTTATCCGACCCACTCTCCATTGTGGTCAGACTTAACTTTTGATTTTGACCCCGTTTAATGCAACAAGATAACCGCAGTTGGTGCTATGTACTTTTTGGTGTTATTTTTAATTCAAACTTTAAAAATCCAGATCTCCAGTTCTACTTAATGGATTTTTGTCATTTTGATGTGCTTCTATTTGTTCCAAAGTACTCTATTTTTCTAAAAACAGTTTGGGATGTTTTTGTGCTGTGTTTTTTTCTCACTGTATTACTCTTTGAGTAATGCATAAATACTTTACACATTGCCTCTAAGTTACGCCTGACTGCTTTGTACCAATATACCAGAGGGTTAAGCACAGGATTATTTAGTGACTTTAGTGGTTTACCCTGACAAGGAAGTGTTTATTACTTGAAGTGGGTTATCACCTCCTTCAACTTGTACTCCAATTTCTTATGTAGTGTATCAGTGAGAATACAAGAAAATGTAGTCCAGGTAACATGTTTGACTACACAAGAGAAGTGGAAAAAACTAAAATCTGAAGGAGTATAGTTTTATGAAGACACTGGATATACTCTATGGCATGAAGGTTCTGTTTCAGTGTGAGCAAAAGCTCTGTCCTGACAATGTCCTGCATAAGCCATCAGCATGGATTTTCCCCGAAAATTCTAAAATGTCCAAATTGTGTGTGGGGGGGGGCGATGGAGGACATTAGCTTGGTGCAAGTGCTGTGAAAGTGCTGGCTTCAAGGTAGCATGAGAAAATCAGAGTGGAAGCTTGCCCACAGGGGACTTTCACTGGCATCCACAGGACTGTCATCCCTGTGGTCTTGAGATCTTTTTTGTACTCCCCACTCCGTGAATCATTTGTATAAATAAAGAGTGTGGGGGCGCAAAGTTGTGTATAGAAGTCTGTGGGCCATGCTATCAATGGTCAGGGTGCTGCAAATCAAGACAGCTAAATCTCGATTCCACCTCATGCCTCTTTAATCAACCACCAGAAACTTCCTGCCTGTTTATCTCAGTTTTGCAGGTTCTCTTTCATCCCTGCATTTTGCCTTTGCCACTGCTTTTCAGTCTTTTTCTTCCTCCTTCTTTCCACTTTTATTTTTTTACATCTCTTGATCTGGATCAAAGACTGTTGTGAAAAAATAAGTGCTTATCCCAAAACACTTCGTACAGGTGGCCCCAGCTGGAACCACAAGCTCAAATTAAACAATGTCCCCCATCTCTCCAACACATTCTGCTGTCTGGCAGCACAAGCATTCATTGGTTTGGAATTGGTGAGAGGAAAAGAAAGGTTTATGTCCCTATGTAAGAGCACCAAAGTATTCTGTGCCCAGCATTCCCAGATAAAGATGTGCCACGTCTTTGTTAGTTGCTCTTGGTTTATTTTATGGTTTGACTGAGGCAAAGCTTAAATCTTCCAAGAAGAATGGAGAACAGAGATACAACTTTAGACAATTCATACCAGGTCAAGAGATCAATAATGCAATAGCCAAACAAAGGGCATTCCAAAAACATTGGTAAATTAATATCAGATACTGTTTTAGGCACTCTATAATAATACCACAAATAGGCTAAATGACTTGCAACAGGACGATGTTAACTTGGGACTATGTATTAGTTGTCTATTGATGGCATTCATTAACATCAACGGATTTTGAAACCCTATTTGATAATTCACAGTCTAAGAAAACCTTTATGTGGCAAAGGGCCGGGGAATGAGCCAGGAGCCTAGCTGGCTAGCAGCAGTAGAATCTGGGTCTCTGAGGCAAATCTGACTTCAGGTTTAGTTGTTAATCCTGAGAAATGTTCCTTTGATCAGAGGCTAATCATTCCTGGGTAAGGAGTTTTTTTTCTGTTTACATTGAGTACCCATCCTTATGAATTTGCAAAGGTGCAGAGTGAATTCAGACCGTGTGCAACATCCTCTGATCAGTTAAGTGTTAGCTCCTGATTGCTTAATTTCAGAGAATACAAAATATTTTTGGGACATGAACTCCATCTGGGGTGGTCCACTGCAGTGCAGCTTTCTCTGTCTGGCCCTACTAAGGCATTCTTTCTGATCCTACAATTGGAATTAGATGGAAGAAAATATTTTTTTTTGTTCTGAACGCTTATTTTCAGCTTAGTGGTTATGGTTTGTCACACCTAGAATATGCGAATCCACTTTTCTCAGAATTTTTTTTTTATCAGACAAGCTAGATGGAGCAGTTTACATTTAGATGTATCCCTGGGGTTTCTGTGGTTTAATTTCCACAAGACGTAGGGACAAGGTGTCTTCTTTTATTCAAAATGGGACTCATAATGCTATAATGTTGAACAATGTTCAACAGGCCTTCGCTGGAAATTTGATGCTGCCAAAGTGACTAAGGGCCCGATTCATATCTTGGTGGATGCATACAACGTTGCATTCATCCACCGTCGTCAATGTCCACGCGCCCGATTTATATGTTAGCAATATGATGAACGAAACGCCTTCAAACCTCTGCCATTTCAGTCAATCTCAGACTACTCCACCGATGGAGTATTTGCCGAAAAGCAGTTGACGGAGGCATTTCACTCAGAGCTCCACCCGCTAGATATGACTTTGCTTCCCGTCTTCATATCCATGGCGGTTAAAACTCCAGACCTGACATGGTGGTCTCATACCAATAAAAGAGGCTATCACAATTCACCTATATTTCCAAATGTGTCTTTCACCATGAATCTGATGTTGCAAGGCTTCGATTACTTCTTGTTCGACATGGATGATGAGCCACGTCATCGACCTGACGAAAGGTATGGTTTTTTTTAAACTTCCCCATTCTGAAATATGTTTTTTTACTTAAACTATCATCATTTCTTCATATATTTTTAATTTAACATATTAATTGTGTGCTTTTTTCCTTTTATATGCTTACCAATTGCCTTTACAGTTAAAATATGTTTAAAACAACCACATATATCCTTGTTGCTTTCCCACAATACTATCCATTGTCAGTTTGGCATGCGCCTCCATCAATTTGATGGAATCGGACACCAAATAAGCAATGTTTACTATACATTTAATGTACTGCTAAAATAAATCTGGAGAAATTCATATTTTTATAACTTGTTGCATGTGTAGTTGATTGTTAATACATATATTTTAATACAACATTGCTGTCATATCTTTCCCATGATGTTACCAAATCATAAATCAATATATTTTGATTTCAGTACACTTGAAAATATTATTCAAAAGTACATAGATCTTTTCAGTGGTCTCCTTAGCTTACCTTTATTGCATTCCTTTTTTTCTTACTTCATCTTTGTTTTTTCACAACCTATGATATTTAAATAAATTTAAATTAATATATACACAAAAGTATCGCGTTAACTAAATGTTGAGGCTAGTACTCAAATCAAACTTAATACATTTTTACATTGTGTATGTAAAAATGATAAATTAAATCATATGGTTAGAAAAAATAAGATTTAGTTCTTCAGATACTTTTTTCTCTCTCATAAACATAAATAAATAAATATCCATATATGATTTATTATGTAACAATATTAAACATACATATTTAACAGTTTGGTACAGCTAAAAAATCTTGCCTCATATATATAGCTTTGTACTAAAAGTTCCTATGCCTAAAAGGGTTTTTCTCACCCCCGAGCTGTTGTAGGTCAGGCACCTCAAATAATTATGGAGGGAGAGTCTTTCTTTGAGGTGAGGGGGCTGTAAGGAGAGACTGAGTACGTGAATCTGGTGTTTTGGAGACACTGGGTGCTGGGAGAGATGTGGTGTTTGGGAATGGCTGTGTGTCAGGGTAAGGGTGAGTGTATGTGTTTTGCTGGCTTCAGATGTGGTGGTGGTGGTTTGGGATGGGTCTTTGGGTGTGTGTGAGGGTTTTGGTGGTTGTTTGGGTTGGGGTGTTTTTGGGTATGTGCTTGGGTGAGATTGTGGGTTTGGGTGAGGGTGTTTTTGTTGGTGTGTGTTTGGGTGAGGGTGTGGGTGGTTGTTTGGATCAGGAATTCCATTTCAATCTACGACATGCCACTCTGGTCTATGACACACCACTCCACTCTATGAGACGTCACTCCACTCTGCAACACTTTACTGTACGCCAATGCACACTACTCCACTCTATGACATGCCACTCCACTTTGTGACATGCCACTCCATTTTATGTCACTTCACTCTATGCCCCTCCACTCTAAGACACTCTACAACATGCCACTCTATGGCACACTACACCACTCCACTCTACTGTACGACACCCCACTCCACTCTACTCCACTCCACAACACTCTACTCCTCTCTATGCCCCTCCACTCTATGACACTGAACTCCACTCAACGACACTCCATGTCTGTCACTCCACTCTATGAAACGCCACTCTATTCTGCGACATGCAACTCCACTCTACGATGTGCCACTCCACTCTATGCCACTCCACGCCCCTCCACTCTAAGACACTCTATGACCTGCCACTCTATGACATGCCACTCCACTGTACTGTACGGCAAACCACTCCACTCCACTCTAAGCGACTCTACAGCACTCTACTCTAATCTAAGCCCCTCTACTCTATGACACTCCACGACACTCCACACCAATCCCCTCTATGACATGCCACTCCACTCTATAACACGTCACTCCACTCTATGAGATGCCACTCTACTCTCTGCCATTACTCTCTATGCTTCTCAACTCTAAGACACTCTACAACATGCCACTCTATTATGTGCAACGCCACTCCACTCTACTGTATGCCATGTCACTCCACTCTGCGCCACTCCACTCCACTCTACAACACCCTATTCCACTCTATGCCCCTCTACTCCATTTTACGATACTCCACTCCACTCTATGACATGCCACTCTATGACACACCACTCCACTCTATGAGATGTCATTGCACTCTATGCCACTCCACTCTACAACTCTCCACTCTAAGACACTTTACGACATGCCAATCTATGACGTGCCACTCCACTGTACAACATGCCACTCCACTCTACTCCACTTTATCCCCCATCAGTCTACGCCACTCTGCGACATTCTATTCCACTCTATGCCACTGTATGACACTCTACTCTATTCAATGACACTACGCAAGTCCCTCTATGCCACTCCTTGACACTTTACTCCACTCTACAACACTACTCCACTCTACTCCACCCTACACCACTCTATGCCAGTCCACTCTATGACACTCTACTCCACTGTATGCCACTCCACTCTACAACACTCTACTCCACTCCACTCCATTACACTTCACTCTACTCCATTCTACCACACTCTACGACACTCCACTGTACACCATTCCACTCAATGACAGTCCACTGTACAACACTGTACAACACTCTCCTCCACTGTACTTTACACTATTCTACTCTGCGCCACTCCACTCTTTGTCACTTCAGTCTCTGCCACTCCACTCTGCTCCACACTATAACACTCTACTCCACTCTACAACACCGATTCAATGACAATCCACTCTATGACACCCCACTACACTCTATGCCACTCCAAATCTATGGCAGTGTACTCCACTCTAAATACAATCAGATATCACTGTACTAGTCTATTATAAACTTACCAATTAGTATGAAACCACCACAAGACACATGTTTAACTTACCTTTTAACCACAATGTTGTATTTTTGATACCTTAGAAAAGTATAGTTAGTATTGGTACAAGCTCTTTAACTTTTGAGATATTTGGTT
The DNA here is from genome assembly GCA_963921515.1 of Calotriton arnoldi. Classification (NCBI taxonomy): domain Eukaryota; kingdom Metazoa; phylum Chordata; class Amphibia; order Caudata; family Salamandridae; genus Calotriton; species Calotriton arnoldi. The sequence continues at coordinate 699,836 of CAWUFW010000522.1, forward strand.
AGTTCTGAAAAGAGCCTTATTTTAAAAAAAAAATTCCAAAGGTCAACAAGACCAAAGAGACACTGGACAGCCATGACAAGCTCTCAGTGGATAGTCAGATTTCTCTCTCCTGCAACAATCGCAGTATGGCAGAGGAGACAGTTTGTGGCAGTACTGCTATTCTGCTCTATAATTTGTCTATTCTGCCTCAACAGATCTTTTGGTACTGTGGTACCAGTAGCAGGTACTGATGCAGGGACAGATGCACCGGGTCGTGGTGGAAATTGCGATTAGTGGTGTGCGATAAATTCCGTTATACCGGCACAGTTGGCAGAGTTTTGGCCACTCCGCATTAAGCATGTAACGCAGATTTCTGGCAGAATTCCACCAATCACAGAGAGGAGGAGTTTTTTCTCATGCGCGGCTCGCCAATGGTAAGTTGGCAAGTGAGAGCGAGAATTTGTGTCTCCTAGCACAATTTTAAGGTGCTAGTCAGGACCCCAGCGATATTTTCCCAATGTAGGCGGTTGCAGGTGGTCACGACCATTCGCAATGAGAAAGCTGCCACTCGAGGAGAAAATCTTCTCGAGTGGCAGAAAAACCATCTTGAGAAACAGTGCCCTCTGGTACGCCGCATGGTGCCATTTGCGCTGATTTTTCAGTGCAGAAAAGCTCCTGGTGCTAAAAATGAGTGTGAGCAGCGCAACGTGACGATTTCTGCCATTCGCCGGAACTCGACAGAATTTTGCCGAGTTTTTACATAACTCTGCGGAATTCCTGCGGAGTAAAATTGTGTGAGTTGCGCCCACCACTATTGCTCATGAAGCTGAAAAAGTCAAAGGCGATACTGGAGGGATAAATGCAGCAGTGGTGGTGGAGTTCCTGATGATGCAGAAGAAGTTGAAGGTGTTGCAGTAGCCAAAGAAGTGGCGGCTGCTTATGTTCCTGCTTCGGCCTCTTTCAACTCCTTCTGATGCCTTCTTTCGGCCTGCTTCAACCTGATCAAATTCCCATCGTACCAAATGAGTACTGTTTGATGTTCCCATAACCATGTTGCATAGGTTACAGGACACAAGTTTGGAATTCAACTTTTTCACTCCAGGTGGCAATGACAACAACTCTCACACAATCAAAATACTTCAGTTTCTTCGTCTTCTCCACCTCTTTGTTCCTCCTCATGTCTTCCACTCTAACTCGGCCATCTAACATGCACACTATTCTCATTAATTATGTAGTTTTCAGAAAGCATGAATGTTCTAATGAATGCTATGATTAAACATGCTATAAGTGATGCAATATCACAGGGTATAAACAGTGCATGGTTACAGTTAATGTAGTGTGGCTAGTGAGTTGACAAGACTCTGTACGGAGGTGCGCAAGTTATAGTAATTTTTTGGGAGGTGTAAATTATAACTTTAAGTTATAACTATTAAGTTACACCTATAATTGTTTCATTTTTAAAGTTTCTATACTTTAAATTTTTTTCCAATAGAAATAATAAATCAAGTTTTCCTAACTCTTTAACCTTTCTTTTTCGTTGAATATATATATATATATATATATATATATATATATATATATATATATATATATATATATATATATATATATGCCACGACGTTTCCCAACAACATCCACTCGGTACGGATAAATGGGTACGGACTCCAATATCAGTGCAAAAAATCTTCTTTATTTCACTTGCTTCAACTCGCCATTACGCATTTCGGTCACTGCATGTGACCTTGATCATATATATATATAGCACATTATATATACATTTTTTTTTTCACTGAATAAAACAAAGGTTAAAGGGACGTTATAGTTAGGAAATAGAATTAAAAAACCTTAGAAGTTCACTAAAAAACAAAAGGTTATAGAGACGTGATAGGTAGGTTTAGATTTCACACACTCGAAACCACATCAATTCAGCAGTTACAGTTATAGTTATCTCAAGTAATATAACTTGGGCCTTAAGGTAACTATAACTCGCGCCCCTGCCATACAGTTTTCTCATCAATAATTTCACTGCAAATGTTGCAGTGATATTTTCAATGATGTCATAGAAGATGTCATGAGTGATGTAATATGTAGGGTAATTAGCAGTGCATGGCAAGGGTGCGAGTTATAGTTACCTTAGGGCACGAGTTAGAGTTACAGTGCGCAAGGTAGATCTGCATCTTTAGATATACATAAATCTTTTTCTTTATTAAATCAAAAACTACTGATCAGATGTACACCAAATTAAAAAATCAAAAGCTGCTTCTGGACCAAGATCTAGCTATCTGCCAAATTTGGTGCAATTCCGTTCAGGGGTTCGGGCTGTAGTCATGTCTAAAACCCCTATGGGAAATAGCATGGGGAAATGCATTTTGGGATCCCCCCTTTTTCTCAGTAGTTGCCGGTAGGTAGTTATAGTTAGGACCTAGTTTCCATGTGAAGAGCATTTTTGTTTTGCCAATAACTTTGGAGCTGCTTGACGAATCTTCACAAAATTTTCAAAACTTTACTTTAGTCAGTTCAGCTGCTTTGTTGAAAGTTCTGGGGTGATTTTGTGTAAATTCGTTCAGTAGTTTTAGTGATATTAAAGTGCAAAACAATGAAGATATATAGGGATGCAGATCCCTACAGTGGACTTATGGATTCATGCACCAAAGAAAGATTGTGATTGACTGGCTGCAACTTCACAGAAAAGTTGCGGCCCCCATTTTGTTTGTCACAGTGGCTGTGGGGGTGGAAAAATGAGGACGCAAAAACACATAAGGATACAGGTATCTGACCCCATAGGACACATAGAGTGGTTTGTAAGGGACCCCTCATGGGCAAAAAATTGCCCAATTTGTAGTTTTCGTACAATCAGTGGATCCACCTGCGAGTCTCAGTGTGGCCCCCTGTATAAATTCTCAGATCCAGTAAAAAGATCTGCAGATCCAGAAAAAAACTGATAAAAGTAAAACTCCCACTGCATCCAACCCCATGCTGCACATGGCCAAAGGGTGTTGGCCGCAGGTCCTGGTTATAAGAAAGTGTGTGCTAAAAGAAAATAGAAATTCACTCATAAAACCAAAGGTTACAGGGATGTTATAGGTTTTGAATTTACTCACACAAAACTATAGAAATTCAGCAGCTATAGTTATACTTATAGTTAAACTTATCTGAAGAAACTATAACTCGTGCCATTAAGTAACTTGAGGCAATGAGTCATAGTTTCTTAACATAAGTTTAACTATAAGTATCACTGCTGAATTTCTACGGATTTGTGCGAGTAAATTCAGAACCTAACTGTAAGTCCTTGTAACCCTTGGTTCTTTCAGTGAATATATATACATATACTTTATATCCAAAATTGACCCCAAAACAAAGACACACTCCTCATGTAGTTTAACTTCTTTAATTCAAGGCAGAAAATCCGGAGTTGACATTGAAGATTCTTTGTGCATGACACGTTTTGGACCCTCCTCGTCCTTGTTCACAGGCTGAAGTATGGCTTTGCAATGACGCTCCTGAAGCACCTTAAACTTCATGCTAATTGTCAGTATTGCCCTCTGGTGGACCTCTCAAGTGAGTTTGAATTTCAAATGCATGCTGGGATTTGTGGTACTGCAGCATAAATGATTTCCCTTTGATGGGTGTGCATTGACATACTTTTATATTTCACAATGTCAATAGCCCTTCGGCGGGTGTGTCAATGTGAAATGCAATAATATATATCTATATCTATATATCTATCAAATGCTTGTGCTCGAGTACACCCCTCGTTGACTTTGACGAGGGGTGTACTTGATCACAAGAATTTGGTGACTCCGCACGTGGTGAGACCTGATGGTTTGTTTTGGATTTTTGGGACTGCACCAATATAGAGTGGCAAGCCATGTCGGCCTGGCATCAGAATGGGCACCTCAAGCCCAGTGGGGCAGAACAGGGTAGTCGAACCCACGAAGATTGTATCAGTGGTGTTGGTGCGATGTCAGAAGGACATGGCGGCCGCACTGATAACAAAGAAGGAGTTGCAGTCTCCCCATTGGCTGACAAACCACCAATCAAGAGAGCCGATGGACAATATCAACTAACCAAATTCCTTGTGCCATATTTTTAGCAGGTTAAGCATTGAGGAAGGCAATTATGCCGGAACGCGTCTGCTGCAGTTAATAAATGAATTCTTACCCCGTGAGTGCTCCGATTTTTCTAGTTGTTGTGTAACAGGCGAGACCCTGCCGTCGCTCATATGGACGCTCTGAATACGGAGGTGGAAGGTGGGACTTTCAAGTGGATATATATATCTCCACCTGTTACACAACAACTAGAAAAATCGGAGCTCTCACGGGGTAAGAATTCATTTATTAGCAGCAGAAGTCGCACATCTTAGCTTCCAGGAAATAAGTGGGCATGCACACAAAGTCTGCAGGATCCAAACTGTATCTTTATTGTGTTGGGCCTCCCTCTACCCAGCAATTAACCCCTTCGCTGCTAGGCCTTTTCCCCCCCTGTGTTTTTGTTTGGCTATTTGGGGTAGTTTGCTCTTAGGCCCCTGTAACATTTTGACCACATAAGGTATCCACGCCAAATTTGCGTCCTTTTCTTCCAACATCATGGGGATTTTAAAGGTACCCAGGGTTTGTTGATTCCCCTGGAGGGGACCCAGAAATTAGCCAAAATAGAGCTAATTTTTTTTTGGGGGGGAAATGGGAAAAAAGTGCTGCAGATGAAAGCGCCTGTTTTTTTCCCTGCAAATGGTATCAACAAAGGGTTGGTGGTGCTGAAATCACCATCTTCCCAGCTTTCACGGACTGACAGACTTTTGTCAGAAAACCAAAAATGTTTACACAGTTTTGGCATTTTACTGGGACATAGCCTATTTTTGCTATTTTTTTGTGCTTTCAACCTCCTTCCAGTTAGTGGTAGAAATGGGTATGAAAGCAATAATGGATCCTGGAAAGCTGTACATTTCAGAAAGGTAGACTAAAATCTGAATTCAGCAAGGGGTCATTTGTGTAGATCCTTCAAGGTTTTTTTATAGAAACTAACAGTTGAAAATAGGAAAAATTGAAAAGGAGTTGAAAAAAACAGCCATTTCTTCCAACGTTTTCACCTGTAACTTCTTCTAAGTATGACAAATGTTTGAAAGCAATATACTGTTACATCCGCTGGATCCTTATGGTTGTGGGGATATATAGGACTTGTAGGTTCACCAAGAACCCGAGGAACCCAGAGCCAATAACTGAGCAGCGTCTTGCAATTGTTTTTATTGTGTACCGGGTATATAGCAATTCATTTGGGAAAATATAAACAGTGAAAAATCGGTATGAAAGACACTTATGTATTTCTGAAATGGGAACAAAATATAGAGTTTAGAAACAGTAGATATTTCCACATCTCCGAAATTGTGGGTACCCATACTAGCATGTGAATTATAGGACATTTTTCAAAGTGACTTCTTTTTTACACATTGTCTTACATTTGGAAGGCAGAAATGCATCGAAAGTCAAAAGGTAATAACAGTTGCTCCACAATTCTGTGTTTTCCGAAGTCTCCCAATAAAAATGGTACCTCACTTGTGTGGGTAGGCGTAGTGCCTGCGACAGGAAACAGCCCAAAACGCAACGTGGACACTCCACATTTTTACAGTGAAAACTGACCCTTTTTTTGCAAAGTACCTAGCCGTGGATTTTGAACCCTAGCTCAGCCGGCACCTAGGGAAACCTAGCAAACCTATACATTTTTAAAACTAGACATCAAGAGGAATCTAGGATGGGATGACTTGAGTGGCTCTCACCAAGTTCTGTTACCCAGAATCCCTTGCAAACCTCAAACTTTGTAAAAGAAAACACATTTTCCTCACATTTCTGTGATGGAAAGTTCTGGAATCTGCGTGAACCCACAACATTTCTAGCACCCCGCATTCCCCAAAGTCTTCCAAGAAAAATGGTACCTCACTTGTGTGGGTAGGCCTAGATCCTGCGACAGGAAATGGCCCAAAACACAATGTGGACACACCACATTTTTACAGTGAAAACTGACCCTTTTTTTGAAAAGTGCCTAGCTGTGGATTTTGAACCCTAGCTCTTTCGGCACCTAGGGAAACCTAGCAAACCTATATATTTTTTAAAACTAGACACTCAAGGGGAGACAGGATGGGGTGACTTGTCTGGCTCTCACCAGGTTCTGTTACCCAGAATCCCTTACAAACCTCAAACTTTGTAAAAACAAAACACATTTTCCTCACATTTCTGTGATGGAAAGTTATAGAATCTGCGTGGATCCACAAAATTCCACTTACCCCGATTTCCCCAAAGTCTTCCAATAAAAATGGTACCTCACTTGTGTGGGTAGGACTAGTGCACACGACATGAAATGGCCCAAAACGCAATGTGGACACACCACATTTTTACAGTGAAAACTGACCCTTTTTTTGCAAAGTGCCTAGCTGTAGATTTTGAACCCTAGCTCTGCCGGCACCTAGGGAAACCTAGCAAACCTATACATTTTTGAAAACTAGACATCTAGGGCAATCCAGGATGGGGTGACTTGTCTGGCTCTCACCAGGTTCTGTTACCCAGAATCCCTTGCAAACCTCAAACTTTGTAAAACAAAAAACACAGTTTCTTCACATTTCTGTGATGGAAAGTTCTGGAATCTGTGTGGGTCCACAAACTTCCACCCACCCCGCATTTTCCAAAGTGTCCCGATAAAAATGGTACCTCACTCGTGTGAGTGGGTCAAGAACCCACGACAGGCAAGGGCCCAAAACGTATTGTGCAGACATCAAAATTACCTATCACAAAACAACCTGGTTTTGCAAGGGGGGGGCACCTGGGTTTTCTGCCCCGGGCTCAGTGGCCATCTAGGGAAACCTACCAAACCCCCACATTTCTGAAAACTAGACACCCTGGTGAGTCCAGGGACGTATGACTTGCGTGGATCCACCAATGGTTTCCTACTCAGAATCCCCTGCAACAATCTAGGTGACGCTTTCATCAGAATGACCATGGCCCTATACTCCATCTCCATCCCTTCAGCTAGGATTAAAATTAAAGGTGCCTAATCACAACCCTTCATTCTACAAAAGGGCACCCACCAAAGCTGCTCACTATCCCTTTAACTATTCCTTTTAGCCATTGATCCCCTTCAAGTAATGTTAAATGAATCCACAGACACCCCAGGCATACAATTCGGTGACATAATATGTAAGACTGCCGTTTATGCAGATGACATATTAATATTTACAGAATCCCTGAACTCTGCCATCCCAAAGATCCAGGATATTATTGATTACTTCTCCATCTCGGGTTACTCCTTAAACAAGGATAAAACAGAGCTCCTGCCTCTGATCATCCACTGTCACCCAGCCATTGTCACCCATCCATTGTTGGCACCTCGAACTTCCAATGGAAAACTAATATATAATACCTTGACATCTGGTTCTGCAATGATCTCTCAGAATCTGTTGCCATAAAGGAAATAAAGACCATTGATAAAATGAGGGACCTGTTGTCTGCATGGTCTCCCAAGCATGTCTTGTGGTGTGGCAAACTTGAAACCACCAAAATCATGGTGTCCCCACTGATTAACTTTGTATCTAGTATGCTCCCTGTACGCCTGACCCATGACTTTTCCTTAAAATTGATAGGATTGTCTCAGAATTCTTCTGGAACAAAAAAAAAGCTAGACTCAGCCTAAAAAAATGAGAGTCTCCCCCCAAGCTAGGAGGCTGTAAATTCCCCAATTGGGTGATCTACCAAACAGAATATTTGGCCACACAAGGTGCACACTGGTTTGAGACTGAATCTTCCAAGAAGCCTGCATGGCTCGACGTAGAGGTGTCAATCAGTCGCCCATTCACCTTAGAAGCCAATCTGACTATGACTTACCACTCCTACCCACACTCTAGGAAGATGTTTAGAGACACAATTTCAGCCATACTGTCAATGGACAAGTCTCTGGCATGCAATATACACAAATCTTCCTCCCTATCTCTTTGGGACAATAAGAAGCTCCAAACAGAAAAAACTCAAGACCATTGGTCTGTTATGAGTGGCCAAAGGCATCTCACTAATATCAGACCTTTATACAGACTCCAAACCATTGATGTTCTCAGCTCTACAAAGTAAACATGGCATCTCAAATATGGATTTCTATGACTTCCTGCAGATCAAAGTGAAAGTGACCAAGGTAGGTCCACTCCTGAATCCGACTCTCCATAGAAAGACACAAATTATACGTTCAGGTGGCCACTCTAGATCCAAGATCTATAAATTTCTCAATAACGCCAATCCTAATCGGAATCCCCCACTATTAAACAAATGGTCAGCACATTTTTCCTCTAAAGACTCCACACTTCTCAGTGAGGAGGATTGGTCGAACATCTGCCCACATCTTCTCGAAAACAAAACTTACCCCTCACTGATGCAAACTTAGGAGCTGATTACCGTAGCGGTGATTGGGACCGCCTGCCAGACATGCGGCGGTACCGCCACTGCGATTAGGATGCGCCCGCCAATATGGCGGGCGCATCCAGGGCTTTTAACATTGCGGGCGGTGCTGCTGGCTGCAGCACCGTACCCAATGTTAAAAGTGCCTGCACTGCATTTGCCTGCACTACGTGGCAGGCACCACGTGGTGCCTGCCACTTGGTGCATGGAAATGCAGGGGGGTACCATGGGTACCCCCCAGTGCAGCGGCATCCCCCCAAATAAGGGGGGCCCACAACGGGCCCCCAAACCCAATCCCTGCCAGTCTTTCCATGGCGGCATCGCCGCCATGGAAAAGCGCCTGGCCACACACATCCTAATATGGCGGACGGTGCCTGCTAGGCACCGCCACCATATTAGTGGCCCTGCTCCGCCCGCCAGGCAATCGGTGCGATTGCCACTGGCCGAAAAGCGGCGGACGGACTTTGCGTCCGCCGTGATACCCACCGCCATCCTAATATGGCGGTGGGTAAATCTCAATATGATGGCGGAACAATCGCCACCGCCGGCCCGGCGGTGGCGATCGTTGTGCCATCGTAATGAGCCCCAAAGTTCTTTGCTGTCCATTTCCTCTAATGGACACCCACTACACTTTTTAGATGGAAACTTAAAGACACCAACACATGCTGGGCCTGTAACTCATCACCTGGGGATGCTAACTAAATGTTTCTTTCATGCCCCTGCCTGTCTTCTTTCTGGCCAGACATCTCCCTCCAACTGCACAAAATTTTCAAAACCAACATTTCGCTAGACTGCCCATTGATTATCTTTGGTCCACACTCAGTTGATCCACCAATCGAACTCCCAGATTCAGACCTTGCCTTACTAGATCCATTACACATCATTGTCCTCAAGGTAATTCTGATTGACTAGAAATCCATTACTAATGTTTCTTATCACACATGGTGGGCATGGGTCACTTATCTTAGAAGTACACATATATTCCACTCTCTTTGACAAAGGCAACCCCAGTCCATCGCAACACATATCAGAAACACTAAACGTCTTTATTCGCAACCCCTCTGCACAATAAGGGAACTCTCGGACATTGTCTCACTGCCGTGGAATTCTTTGCAACCCTGGCTATGGCAGTTTTTTGATCAGCCCACATGTTTTGCCCTCCTCCTCCTCCTCTCTACTTCAATCTACTCCCTGACCTCATGTCTTCATTTTAGTGTTTTGGTTCTAGTTATGTACTCTATGTCGAGTACTCAGGAGCCAACCGCACACCTAATGTCCTCCAGTGATATACCACTCCAAATTGTCCTAAGAACTATAATTACATCGCCAAACCTTTAATCCTCTCTCACTAACTCAACATGTCTCACATCCAACCCCCTGACATCTCCATCATTGTCATTGATGTGATTACTGTGCTCCTATGTTCTCCTTAGCCTGTGCCGACATTTTATGTTATTTTGCTTTCATTGTTTCACTTAAAAATGCAATCCATGATTGGCATAGAAAAGTGGTTGTAAATGTCCTAGTGTGTATATCAGCTTACTCAGGAATTGCAAAGTATAGGCAGAATATTGACATTCAACAGTATGTGTAGCACCGCAGAGTGACCAGGGAACATGTGAATTCCAGACAAACATTGGAGACGGGGTGAACAACTTCAAAAGTGACACATAGTTGACATGTTATTACTTTGCAAAGTGTAATAAATAAAACATTGTAGATATAACACATTCCTAAAGCAGTATGAAGGATGAAGTTAAGTACTTTATATACTTAATACTGGAAACATGGCCAACCATGGTGCATTGTGGGAGATGTAGTCCTTGTCCCCAAACCTTGTTCCCAAAGATGTGGGCCCTAAGGAGAAGTCAGAAAGGATAAATAACTAGCAGTACAGTACATTAAACATTTTACTAATTGTAAACATTGAAAGTCAATCATATTTTGGTACAAGAGCATACAAACCGTGCTAAAACAGGAACAAACTAGTTCAACAATACTGAAGCAGCTGATCACAACTAAAAAATCAAAAATCACCCAGACGTGCTAGATCCCTGTGACTGGATGCCAGCCCACGTTGGTCAGGCAATGTATGTTTTTAGCATGTGCTCACCATTAATGTTGAGGCTAAAGAAAATATGATACTAATAGTCCATTTTAAAAATGTGTCTATATTTAAATTGACCATCAATTTATGTAATCAGAATGGAGATATCATATCTCCACTATCTCCCTTTAGCATCAATTATCAATGTTAAAGTTAAACATCATTTTTTCCACTAAAATAATTAGTTAAATGGATCACTGACACAATATCAGAATAAACAATATCGTGTAACACAAATATGTCAAAAATATTGTTTGCAAAAATATTGTATCCCTATCCTTATAATGGGAAGTATAAAATATTGAACTAAAATATTGTTTCACAGTAACATCGTTAAAAAAACGTACACAAATATTGTTTCATAATATATGTACAGTTTAAAGTAGTAAATCCTAAATATTTTAATATATACCATTAATATAATGTTAATTAAATTAATATCACTAATATTTAATAATATATATAAATACTTATATAAACACCTACATATGTGGGTATGTATATATAAATATATATGTATATACATATATATATATATATATATATATATACATTCACTGAAAAAACCATAGGTTTCAGGGACGTTATAGTTACTTGCACATTTCACTCGTACAAAACCATAGAAATTCGGCCGTTATAGTTAGTTGAGCTAACTATAACTCACGCCCCCACAATGCACTGCTGATCACGTCACATATTACATCATTCATAACATGGTCAGTGACATCACTGATGACATCACTGATGACATCTCAAATGACATCACTGATGACATCACTGATGACATCATCCAGTGACTGTGTGTTTCTGTAAAGTTTAAATATGTTTTATAAATATATTAGCCAAGGTATATTGTAGAATGAGTGGCTGTATAAGTGTGTGGATGGAGGATTTAGTAGGTGTGTGACTGACTGTATAAGTGAGTGATTAAATGTCTCTTACTGAATTCATGGGTTAGTGACTAAACTGTGTGAATGTCTGTATCAGTCTGTCTATTGCTGTGTAAGCTGCTGCATTGGTTGATGAGTAGCTACATGAGTGTCTATATGGGTTATTGATTGGTTGCCTGAGTATTTGTATGGGTGCCTGTGTGTGTGTGTGAGTGGGTGGGAGGTGTGTGACTTTGTGCATAAATATGTGAGTTCTTTATTCACTGGCTGTATGGGTTCAAGAGTGCATGTGGAAACAGCTGTATGGGTGGGTGAGTGTGTGTATGGGTGTGTTGGTGAGTGAATGGATATCTCAGTGCTACATGTCCAAGTAACTACATATGTAAAACGCAGTGCATGAGAGAGTTGGAGTATATAAATGACTATACGTGAGAGTCAGTGATTGTGAGAGTGCTGTAAGGATGAGTGTGTACTTGTATCAGTGATTGTATAAGAGAGTAAGTATATGTTAATATCACTATGAATAAGTGAGGTTGTGTGTGTATAACTGTATAGCTGAGTAAATAGAAGTGTGATTGATTCTTTGCATGACTGACTAGATGTGTGAGTAACTCTGGATGAGTGGCGGTGTGTGAGTGTTTGTTTAGGTGTATGAGTGCCTATAATAGTGTTGTATTGATGAGTCACTGCATGTATGAGTGACTTTATGGGTGAATGAGTGGATGTGTGTGTAGACCTAGGAATCAGTGCGTGCGTATGTAGTAACTGGTATTGGTGTCTGTATTGTTTCGAAAATGGTAGTCTGTATTTTAGAATGGGTGTATCAAAGGTTTTATTAAGGTATGAGGAGGTGCATCAGATTTTCACGTGGATGATGTCATCAGTGATGTCATCAGTGATGTCATTTGAGATGTCATCAGTGATGTCATCAGTGATGTCACTGACCATGTCATGAATGATGTAATATGTGACGTCATCAGCAGTGCATTGTGGGGCGTGAGTTATAGTTAGCTCAACTAACTATAACGGCCGAATTTCTATGGTTTTGTACGAGTGAAATGTGCAAGTAACTATAACGTCCCTGAAACCTATGGTTTTTCAGTGAATTTCAAAGGTTTTTAACATGATAATTTGTAACTATAACGTCCCTGAAACCTATGTTTTTTTCAGTGAATTTCAAAGGTTTTTTAAATGCTAATTTCTAATTATAATGTTCATGAAACCTATCTGCTGTGCGATCCAAAAACAAGCTGGTGCTTGTAGTGCTGTGGACAGTGGACGCAACCATGTTACCTCAGGCAGTGGGGAAGATCTCGGTCATGAACCTGTGTCGTCACCCCCTGTAAGCGGAAGCGCAGTGGGCTGGTCCAACGTACGCCACTCCAGCGTAGAAGTGTGAATAAATAGGCCGGGGTTCTGGGCGTGGTTCACTTGTGTGAAAGCCAACACATCTGCCAGAGTGGCGACCCTCACCCTGCCACGTGGCTGCCGCCATGACCGCGGGCCTCCTCGACACAAGCCCCCTGCGAACACAGCGGCACAGCACTGCAGAGTTTTGTCTGTACAGACTACTGCCTTCGATCTACACTGCAGACAGCAGGGCTCACAAATCAGATTGAGTTGCGATTGCAGATGACGCAGTCCAGTAGGCAAGACACATTGCTCCCAGTGCGGCCCGCCCGGACCACGCATCATCGCAGGCTGCGTACACGCTGAGCGCCAGAGGTACCACTAACTCAGTGCACCACAAGTAAACGCCACGTGGCCTTATTAAGGCAGAATTCATTAAACAAAACACATTGCTACCAGTGCGGCCCTCACGGACCACGCATCATATAACGATGCGCACACGCTGAGTGCTTCAGGTGCCACTAGCTCACTGCACCATAAGTCATCGCCACGTACCCTTAAACCTACATAATATCCTTTTAGTATCCTTGCTTCAAGAAATGTTTTGATATCAATTATAGCTTTAGTACAATGACCAAATTCATCTTGCAAGTCCAAAGGATCACTGAATGGCAGTCTACACTGGGGATAGCAGAGCCCACAATTCGAATTCAGTTTTGATTTATTTATTGCAGAGTGAACTGTACTCTATGTCGTTGGATTTTCTCAAGAGGAAGTCACAAAAAGCATTCCTCGATGTCTGTGCTGACTACTGCCTTCGATCTTCACTGCGGTCAGCAGAGCTCACCATTCAAATTCAGCCCTGATTTATTAATTGGACAGAGAATTGTACTCTATGTCGTTGGATTTTCTCAAGAGGTAGTGACAAAAAGCTTTCCTCGATGTCTGTGCTGACTACTGCCTTCGATCTACAATGCGGACAACAGGGCTCACAATTCAGATGGAGTTGCGATTGCAGATGACACAGTCCAGTAGGCAACAGACATTGCTACCAGTGCGGCCCTCCCGGACCACGTATCATCGCTAGCTGTGCACACGCGGAATGCTTCTGATGCTCCTACCTCAGTCTACCACAACTGATGGACCCTTTATGACAGAATCTTTTGTGTATGATTTCAGATCTGGTGCCCCTAACTTAGTGTAGCACAAGTCATGGACCCTTCATGATTGAATCTCTGTGTGTGATCTGATGATTACTGTTGTACTTGTTACCAGCACCAACCATTCCCGGAGGGCTGGCTTACACTCACCCCACACGCATCCAGCACAGACGTCACTGGACATGTGACCCTGGTAATAAAAAGGAGTCGAGTGCATGTGCTCATACCCAGTTCCACTATCTGTGTCCGTGTGTTCATTATGTATGCAACATGCTGCCCCTGGGCCCTACCACATTACATTGTGCTCTGGACAGCGTATGCAACCAACTTACCTTTGACAGTGGGAGAAAACTTTGGTTATGTAACTTTGTCTCGGTCATTGTACAAGTACGTACGTAGAGACTGGATGATTAGAGTACTGCAAGGAGAGTGTATAGTGAATTTAAAAGTGCGTGGGGATTGGCGGAGTGATTGTATAAGTACATATGTTGGCGCACCCTAACTCCGACAACGAGCTTGTCTCTAATTGGCTGCCCTCCATGTCCCAAAAACTGAAATTTGGATTTTGCATGGCCCAGTATTGCTACAGCTGCAATACTCCACTGAATGTGCAATAAACATTCACACCCACACAGTTGTGTCATGTCCACCATCTTTCTTGTGTGGAACTATGGATGAATGTAGGGTCAGTGATTCCCCGTACCTTCCATTTGGCCATGTTCAGGGACTTGGCTCACAGAGTGACACATTGACGCGTGCGAGCCGGGTGACGGCAGCACTACAACAAGAACACCCGCATGCCAGTGTTGCAAGATTTTTTAAGCATTCTCTAGCCCAAAGACAACCAAAAAGTAGCCCAAACTAGCCCAATATTGCTACTTTAAGGAAGGAGGGGCATGGACATCGTCAAGCAGGCGGTGAATGGATTGGAATTGATGTTGCAGCAGGCTGCCAAGTAAATATTTGTCAAATAAAGCGCTTTAACATACTAGTTTGCTGGAGCGCTGTATATATATTTATAATCTGGCAACTAGCACAAACCAAAATTTTACCGCACAACCGGGAAAAATATAGCCCAATTGTGCGTGATCTAACGCTGAGATAATTATTTTACGGAGCGCCTGGTAAAGGGCTCCCTACTCGTTTGCTACTGTTTTTAATATATATTAGAACCTCACCTTAGTCCTCCGATTTCGTGTTTTAACATTTTTGTGTGTTTTTTTAACAATTCTTATGCTATAACTTGCACCAGACCCCTGGTCCACCACCGATTCTTCAAATTGCGTGGAGGGGTCACGTGCGCTACAGGAAGCACTCCTACTCCCGGCCAGGCGCCTATCAGCTGCAGGAGCAGCTGATCGCCCTCCCTTCATAATTGATGCCTTTCACTCCGCGCAGCGGACGCGCGTGATGTGAGATAGACTGCTGCTAACGCTGAGATAATTATTTTACGGAGCGCCTGGTAAAGGGCTCCCTACTCGTTTGCTACTGTTTTTAATATATATTAGAACCTCACCTTAGTCCTCCGATTTCGTGTTTTAACATTTGTGTGTGTTTTTTAACAATTCTTATGCTATAACTTGCACCAGACCCCCGGTCCACCACCGATTCTTCGGATTGCGTGGAGGGGTCACGTGAGCTACAGGAAGCACTCCTACTCCCGGCCAGGCGCCTATCAGCTGCAGGAGCAGCTGATTGCCCTCCCTTCATAATTGATGCCTTTCACTCCACGCAGCGGACGCGCGTGATGTGAGATAGACTGCTGCTAACGCTGAGATAATTATTTTACGGAGCGCCTGGTAAAGGGCTCCCTACTTGTTTGCTACTGTTTTTAATATATATTAGAACCTCACCTTAGTCCTCCGATTTCGTGTTTTAACATTTTTGTGTGTTTTTTAACAATTCTTATGCTATAACTTGCACCAGACCCCCGGTCCACCACCGATTCTTCAGATTGTGTGGAGGGGTCATGTGCGCTACAGGAAGCACTCCTACTCCCGGCCAGGCGCCTATCAGCTGCAGGAGCATCTGATCGCCCTCCCTTCATAATTGATGCCTTTCACTCCGCGCAGCGGACGCACGCAGCGGGCGCACCAAAGGCGCGCCAAAGGCAAGCCCGTCTGCGCCCGTCCGCGGCCGGAAGGGGCCGAGGGCTTGTCACTATGCCCAAATTCATAGCGCCCGGAGCACTTATTCCTGCTCAACACTTCTGACCCTCAGACCCAAGCCAGCTCTGCATTGCCCACTTCTTACTCCTGACTATGACCCCTCCAACTGTCCTGTTTGTGGTCTTTCTCTTACATCTCAACCCATTTTGAAACTCACCGGCTGCAACTCGAATAAAACTTCAATTCCGAGCAAAAAGACAAAAGACTCTCATTTTGAATTTACTTTTTTTAGTCTTAACTGCAGGTCGCTCCCAAAACACAAGGGTAATATTTATGATCATCTTACTGAGTCACAACCCGATGCCATCTTTCTAACCGAAACCTGGCTAACCGAAAGTTCTGGACCAGATATGGCCATCGCGCTCCCCCCCAATTATACTTATCTTGGAAAGAATCGCACAGTTAGGAGTGGTGGCGGGATAGCAGTAATTTTTAAATCATCTTACACGTGCAAATGGGATGACCTAGTTCTTAAGGACTGTGAAATTGGTCAGTTTAAACTCCTTTTATCCCCGAACTACACCCTGTCCGGATCTTTAATCTACCGCCCCCCGGGCCCTGCAGGCTCCTGGGCAATCACTTTTCCGGACTTTATCGCCCCGCTACTGCTAGAAGCCCCTAACTTCCTGATCCTTGGCGACCTAAATCTGCACTTTGATGATATTTCTTGCAACACGTGCTCCATGCTTATTAATGATTTAGCCGCCCTGAATGTCACTCTGGTCAACTCTGGTCCTACCCACAAGGCAGGACACTTACTGGACCCCATTTTTTCGAATTTTTCCTCCATCTCTTGTAAGCCCGCACTCCCGATTCCCTGGTCCGATCACTTTTTGGTTGAATTCTCAATCAAACAGGACCCTTTGAATTTATCTCCTCCCCCTGTGACAAAAAATGGGAGAAATTGGAAAAAAATAGACATAGATGCCCTGAACTTGGTTATGCATCACACCCTGCCGCTTTCATCAATCTCCAGAGTAGAGGAAAATGCGATCATCCAGAAATGGTTAACGGCCTCTGTTGATGTATGCCTCCCAGAGTCCAAAATAAAAATAGGCCAACATCGCTCTCCTGCCCCCTGGTTCTCAGAGACTCTGAAAATAGAGAAAACTAAATGCAAACAACTCGAGAGACATTGGCGAAAAAACTATGAACCAGACAAGAAAATTCAGTATAAATTAGCTCTAAATAATTATCACTCTTTATGCAAGGCGGCTCGTGCCGAACATGCCAATCATACCATCCTACTTTCACAAAACTGCCCCAAAGTCCTGTTTAAAGTAGTGAAAGAATTATCAGGTGCTAATTGCCGATCTGAGCCACCGGTTCTCGACTCAAAACAATGCGACGACTTGGCGGAGTTCTTTGTTGAGAAAATCTACTTGGACTTTGACAAACAACCACCAGCTAACCCGGTTATCAATGATTCACTGATACCGTGCCCCACCCAAAAAATTGGACAAGGGAACATTAACATTTCGCTAGATAAATGGTCTCCCCTTGATATGCCTACCTTCTATAACATTCTTTCGAGTATCAAATCTGGTTCTCCCAATGATCCTCTCCCTCCAGCCATTCTGCTGAAACTTGACTCCTCTATCCTTAATATCATTATGGAGCTCCTTAATGCATCGCTACTTGAAGCTAAAGTTCCTGCAGCTTGGAAACATGCGATGGTGCTTCCACTTCTAAAAAAATCCGACTTAGACCCCAAGATCTTCTCTAATTTTCCCATTTCCTTACTTCCTGTGTTTTCCAAAATCCTTGAAAAACACACTAATTCCCAGTTGACGAAATATGTTGAATCTCATAACATTCTACACCCGTCGCAGTCAGGATTTAGAGCAGGATTCTCTACAGAGTCGACTCTCCTGGGAGTCACTGAGAATATCCGCCAACAGGTCGATAAAGGAGATACTGTGGCACTCATTCTTCTTGATTTGAGTGCCGCTTTCGACACTGTCTCCCACACTACACTTTTAAAAACCCTTTATTCTATAGGCATCTGTGGCACGGCACTTGAATGGTTGTCCAGCTTCTTGTCCAATAGGACCTTTCAGGTCTTCTCCTCCGCAGCTCAGTCCAAAACACTGATCTCCTCATATGGAGTCCCCCAGGGCTCCATTCTAAGCCCACTGCTCTTTAACATCTACGTCAGCCCACTTGCCACGTTAGCAGAGCAAGCTGGGCTAACAATTTATTCGTATGCGGACGATACCCAACTTATCTTCTCGCTTTCTCCGAAGGAGACTACCAAAGCATCCTCCCTTCAGATGGGGCTAAATAAGATCGCTGACTGGATGCACTTCAATAAATTAAAACTCAACGGGGGAAAACGGAACTCATCATTTTTGGGAACAATAAAAAGCTTTGGGGCCCCCAGCATTGGCCATCGCAAATGGGCGACCTTCCTCTCCCATCTCAATCAGCCCGCAATTTGGGCATCATTGTTGATGACCTATTATCCATGCGGCAGCAAATAGTTAAGGTAGCCTCCACCTGCTTTGTCATCTTAAAATGGCTAAGAAAAATTCTCTGGATGCTTCCCACCACTACACAGAGAACCGTAATTCAGGCCTTGATAATGTCCAGGCTGGACTATGGTAACGTGCTCTACCTGGGTGCCAGCAAAGAAAACCTTCGTAAACTTCAGGTGATCCAAAACTCTGCAGCACGACTACTATGCCAACTTCCCAGTACAGCCTCCGCATCAGGAGCGCTTCGCAAACTGCACTGGCTGCATATTGACAATCGAGCCAAGTTTAAAGCCCTCTGCTATATGCACAAAATAAATGAAGGATTAGCCTCCCACTATTTAAATGCCCTAGTGCAACACTACCGCCCTTCATGTCTACTTCGCTCTTCGAATCAATTAAAATTTCAAGTACCCAGGATCAAACGAGCCAGAATGGGAGGACGATCCTTTGCCCATCTGGCTCCCTCCCTTTGGAATTCCCTTCCGATGCACCTCCGCATGGAAAAACACCATCTTAAATTTCGCAAACAACTGAAAACCTGGCTCTTTGATCAATAGATTCTGTCTCGCGTGCTCCTCTCTCGTTACGTCGTGTCCATAGGCGCCGGGAAACCTCCGGGTAGCTGTGCGCCATATATAAATTTAAAATAATAATAATAATAATAATAATCTGGCAACAGTGCTGCATCAGTTGATTCCTCCTACAGCTCACGATGGAGCCACGCCCATAGCTCCGGAGTCATTCTTCACAGCCTCACGCAGGACTGGCATACGCCAGGCCAGCCCACTCTGCTTACGCTTACAGAGAAAGACAACAACGCTACATGGCCCAGATTTTCATTGTAGTGATCTGCTGGTCACAAGTCTAGTTGTCAGTATGCCACAGCCACTCCCTCATGGCTGGTATACACCCACATCACACCCATCCAGCACAGGCGTCACAGGACACGTGACCCTACCAATAAAAAAGACCGGGCACACGTGCTCTAAACCATTTTAGAGTTGCTCCCACCGCATGCACTGTGATGGCCCATCTCGGTGGTTCGGACACCTCATGTAGGCCTGAGCCACCGAACAGGGAGGCCTACCACCACGTGCGTGGCCTCACTGTTCACTGAGTTAGTGGCACCGCAAGGACTGAGCGGGTGTGCAACCTGCGATGATGATAGGTGCACTAGTATGTCCTCTGCCATGGCAAAATCAAGACGCAACACCAAATGTGAGACCTGTTGGCCTGCGGAGTGGGACTGCATGATGCAGAGCATGCCCTGTCCACGAAAAGGTGAGCAGTGAGGCCTGGGTGCGCAGCGGTGGGCAAATACGTCTGGGCGGCGGGAGTGGATACACAAAGGCGGCACAGCGATTTAGGCGTACGCAGTCGTATATACTCTCCCGGGAAACATCCTAAACCACGAAATTGGAACAACGACTTACCTTTATAACGAAGTCAGAACCACGACGAATCTTGAACCACGACTTTCAACAACCACGAAGACCTAAACCACGACTTCAGGGAAAGCAGAGCGACTTCAGGGAAAGCAGAGCAATGTTCACAATGAAGCTGATTCGTCACGTCACTCATCTCCGTGAAAGCAGAGCAATGTTCTCAATGAAGCTGATTCGTCACGTCACTCATCTCCGATCAGCCAGGCTAGGTGCCCTCTAACACGGGACGCATTGCTGCAATCAGGATGGCGGGCAACCAGGAATTCTCTATGCCCACAAACACTCGGATTCGGCAGTGTTGTCTCCTGGCTGGTGGACTCTATGGAGTGTGGGCAAGCAGTCTGCTCTCATCATGCTTTAGGCGTGGGAACAGCGTCTTTTGGAATGCTCTGTCTTTATAAGGTAGGCAGGACTATTTTTGATACCAAATTACTTAACTCTTGGAATGGGATGTAGGAATGTTATGGGTAATGGGTGTTAAAGTAATTGAAAAACCCAGGTAAAATTCGTATTACTGTGCTATTTAATTAGTAGTATAAAAAAAAAAAGAAGCAAATTAAATTTATATAAGCATAAAAAAATGTCAAAAATTTGAAAATATGTTCAGCAATCCTTTTAAAAAATAATGTTTATTTATGTGTAAACCTGTGTTTTTTAAAGCGATTTTAAAAGTGCATTTCTAATTCCTTTTTAAGTTCGTTATGACGCCATTTTAGAGATCAATGCAGACAGCTTTGTAAAAATAGATGCTGGACTGTTATTTTTGTGTCTCCTTGCGTAACTAATTGACTTTTTCCTGGTCGTCCGGTTTTGAAAAGTATGTCTTTATTTTAGAAAGTACGATATCTTAAAGATTGCTCACTTCAAAATAAATATTTAAAAACTTATTTATTATTACATTATTTTTATGAATAAATCGGCAAAAACATGATTATTTAAAAGTACATAGTGGCGTAATTTGGTAAAGAGAAACGTAAAGAATTTTCGTGCTTGAGGAAGTCGTTGATTAAATAGTAGTGGTTTAGCAATGCTCGTGGTTTAGCCTTCGTGGTTAAGGCAGTCGTGGTTTAGGCAGTAGTTGTTTAGTCATACATCCTACTCTCCCATTACTAATTCTACACTATGTTTAGATGTGGGAGCTTGAGGGCTCCACTAGGTCCCGGCACGTGGTTGGAGACACAGCACTCACTGTCCCTCTTCATCTCTTCCTTTCTCTCCTTCACACTCTTTCTCTCTCTCTTCTTCTCACACTGTTTCTCTCTTTCTCTCTCTCTTCCTCTTTCTCACACTCTTTCTCTCTCTCTGTTTCTCTCTCTCTTCGTCTCTCTCACTCTTTCTCTCTTTCTCTTTGTCTTCCTCTCACTCTTTCTTTCTTTTTCTCTCTCTCTTTCTCTCACTCTCACTGTTTCTCTCTTTCTCTCTGTATTCCTCTGACTCTTTCTTTCTTTTTCTCTCTGTCTTCCTCTCACTCTTTCTTTCTCTCTCTTTCTCTCTCCTTTGATGGACGCATGACGCACACTCTTATCTTGCTTTTTGTCTTGCAGGCCTGCGATGAAGCGTGGCCATCCTGCAATCAACACTCAACCTGAATTGTGAGCTCCGCTCTCCGCGTGTACACAATGGGTGAGGAGGTTTCTTCGGCACGTGGTGGACCCTCTTCGACACACGCCGGTGGTGTAAGGTGAGCAGAGAGGCTTGTTTGCACAGCGGCGGGCAGTCACCTACGGGCAGTGGGAGTGGATGGGGTGCAGCAGCCTGGGTGCGCAGTGGCACGCAGTCACCTCCAGGCAGTGGGAGTGCATGGGGTGCAGCAGCCTGGGTGCGCAGCGGCTGTCATACACCTCTGGGCAGTGGGAGTGGATGGAGTGCAGCAGCCTGGGTGTACAGCAGTGGGTAGACACCTCTGGGCAGTGAAAGTGGATGGGGTACACTAGCCTGGATACACAAAGGCGGGACAGCGATTTAGGCATACGCAGTTGTATGTACTCATCCATTACTGATTCCATTTTTATGTTTCAGATGACTAAGCTTGAGGGCTGCCCTATATCCCGGCACGTGGTTGGAGACACACCG
The DNA here is from genome assembly GCA_963921515.1 of Calotriton arnoldi. Taxonomy (NCBI): domain Eukaryota; kingdom Metazoa; phylum Chordata; class Amphibia; order Caudata; family Salamandridae; genus Calotriton; species Calotriton arnoldi. Next base: position 721,911 of record CAWUFW010000522.1, read on the forward strand.
GTGACAGAAAGGTGAGCTGTGAGGATGTTCTCCACAGTGTCAACACTCACTCTCCCTCTCCATCTCTTCCTTTCTGTCACTCACATTCTTTCTCTCTCTCTCACTCTCTATCTCTTCCTTTCTCTCTCTCACACTCTTTCTCTCTTTCTCTGTCTCTTCCTCTCTCTCTCATTCTTTCTTTCTCTCTCTTCCTCTCTTTCACTCTTTCTCTCTCTCTCTTCCTCTCTCTCACACTATTTCTCTCTTTCTCTCTTCCTTGTATCTCACTCTTTCTCTCTTTCTCTCTCACTCTTTCTCTCTTTCTCTGTCTTCCTCTCTCTCTCACTCTTTCTTTCTTTCTTTCTCTCTCGCTTCCTCTCTCTTACTCTTTCTCTCTCTCTCTCTCCTTTGCTGGACGCATGACGCACCATCTTATCTTTCTTTTTGTCTTGCACGCTGTGATTCACAAATTGTGCAGTTGTATGTACTCATCCATTACTGATTCCATACTATATTTCAGATGACTAAGCTTGAGGGCTGCCCTATATCCCGGCACGTAGTTGGAGACACACCGGTGGCACAAAGGTGAGCTGTGAGGATTTTCTCCACAGTGTCAACACTCACTCTCCCTCTCCATCTCTTCCTTTCTCTCTCTCACACTCTTTCTCTCTTTCTCTGTCTCTTCCTCTCTCTCTCATTCTTTCTTTCTCTCTCTTCCTCTCTCACTCTTTCTCTCTCTCTTCCTCTCTCTCACACTGTTTCTCTCTCTTCCTCTCTCTCACACTGTTTCTCTCTTTCTCTCTTCCTTTCTTCCTTGTATCTCACTCTTTCTCTCTTTCTCTGTCTTCCTCTCTCTCACACTTTCTCTCTTTCTCTCTCTTCCTCTCTCTCACACTTTCTCTCTTTCTCTCTCTCTCTTCCTTTCTCTCACTCTTTCTCTCTCTTCCTTTCTCTCACTCTTTCTCTCTCTCTCTTCCTCTCTCTCACTCTTTCTCTCTCTCTTCCTCTCTCTCACTCTTTCTCTCTCTTTCTCTCTCTCACTGTTTCTCTCTCTCTTCATCTCTCTCACACTTTCTCTCTGTCTTCCTCTCACTCTTTCTTTCTTTTTCTCTCTCTCTTCCTGTCACTCCCACTGTTTCTCTCTTTCTTTCTGTCTTCCTCTCACTCCTTCTTTCTTTTTCTCTCTGTCTTCCTCTCACTCTTTCTTTCTCTCTCTCTCTCTCTTTCTCTCTCCTTTGATGGACGAATGGCGCACAATCCTAACTTGCTTTTTATCTAACAGGCTGTGATTCACGAATCGACGTCCCCCCCACACCACCACAGCTGAACGCGTGTACAAACTGCGATGATGCGTGGCCATCCTGACAACGCCTGACAAAGTTGCTTCAGCACGTGGTGCACCCTCTTACACACACGCCGGTGGCAGAAGGTGAGCAGAGATACTTCTTTCCGCAGCAGCGGGCAGTCACCTCTGGGCGGTGGGAGTGGATAGTGTGCAGCAGCCTGGGTGCATAAGAGCGCACAGACACCTCCGAGCAGTGGGAGTGGATGGGCTGCAGCAGCCTGTGTGCGCATTGCCGAAACAGATAATTAGGCGTGTGCAGTTGTATGTACTCTGCAATTACTAATTCTATACTATCTTTCAGATCACTAAACTTAAGGGTGCACTATGTCCCAGTACGTGGTTGGAGACACACCGGAGGCACAAAGGTAAGCTGCGAAGAGTTTCTCCAGTGTCAACATTCCCTCTCCATCTCTTCCTTTCTCTCTCTCACACTTTCTCTCTTTCTCTGTCTGTTCCTCTCTCTCATTCTTTCTTTCTCTCTCTTCCTCTCTCTCACTCTTTCTCTCTCTCTCTTTCTCTCTACCTCTCTCTCACACTGTTTCTCTCTCTCTCTTTTCCTTGTATCTTACTCTTTCTCTCTCTCACTCTTTCTCTTTCTCTGTCTTTTTCTGTCTTCCTCTCTCTCACTCTTTCTCTCCTCTCTCTCACTCTTCCTCTCTCTCTTCTTCTCTCTCACTCTTTCTCTCTCTCTTCCTCTCTCTCACTCTTTCTCTCTCTCTCTTCCTCTCTCACACTATTTCTCTCTTTCTCTCTCTCACTCTTTCTCGATTTCTTTGTCTTCCTCTCTCACTCTTTCTTTGTTTCTCTCTTTCTCCCTCACTCTTTCTCTCTTTCTCTTTCTCCTTTGCTGGACGCATGACGCACCATCTTATCTTTCTTTTTGTCTTACAGGCTGTGATTCACAAATGGTCCAGTGATGACACGACATGGCTGTACATAGTTTTATTTGTTGTTGTTTTGTTTTAATAAAATGTTTTATATGTAAATCCATACATGACTAAGATTCTTATTTGTCCAACCTAACGTGACTGTCACATTTGTTTGTGGGGGTGGGGGTGAGGGGAGATGGCGGACAAGGAGCTCCTACTGTGGGATGTCGGAGCAGTGTTGGGTGTCCGACCTGCATGATCGTTGCCTCCATTACATCTGTTCTCAGAGACTTAAGAGCCGGCGGTCTGGCTCGTAGATGAAGAACTGCGAGCCGACTAGCAGGCTCATAGAGGGAGAACTGCGGCCCGTCAGTTTGCAGAGGAAGAGCTGTGGGCCAGCTCGCATAGGAACACCTGTGGGCCGACTAGTATAGGGAAAGGTGCGGGCCATCGGCTTCCAAAGGGATAGCTGCGGAACACTGATGTGGGGAGAGGGAGCGTGAAGAGCGTATCTCGCAGAGAGACACCTCCGGTATATTTCCAGTATTGGCTTCACAGATACAACTGCGGGCCCGAGAACTCGCACCCGAAGAGCTGTGAGCCGACAAGTGGTTCGCAGAGGCAGACTTGCGGGCCCAAGTATGTTGTTGGAGGTATGCTGTTGATGGTGGAAAAGGGTGCGTTACCTACTGATGTAGGGAGAGGCAGCGTGAAAGCGGTATCTCGCACAGACAGAGCTCCGGTATATTAAATTGCCCCCGGGACCTTTCTTTTATATTTTCACTCGATGCGAGGCACATGATGGCTGCTAACACTTCCTGGTTTGAATTGTTAGCAGCCAATCAGAGGCAAGCTCGTGCTCGGGAGTTAGGCACAGTCCAGATATATATATTTTTTTCCTTTAATATCTCAAAAACTATGAACGGATTTACACCATTTCCACAACACCGCGCTTTCTGCACCAAGACCTTTCTCCCTGCCAAATTTGGCGTAATTCCGTTCAGCAGTTTGACCTGCAGCCTTGTCTAAAGTTTCCTATGGAAAATGCATTGCGAAAACACTTTTTTGGACCCCCCTTTTTTCTCAGCCCCACTTCACCAATCACCCTGTAATATGTCTTCGCAGCTCAATACACCCCTAAACTTTCAAGATACGAGCTGATCAAAAAAGAGAAACTTTCTGGAATATTTAGTAAAGATTTGTCAAACGACGCCAAAGTTATAAGCACATGGAGGTCTCCAGGAGGGGGGCCGTGCAACCCCCCTCCCAACATGAGTGAAGCCCCGGGTCTGCGGGGACCCCAGCGGGCCCCCACAGCCCCACCGAGCCCCCGCTATTATTTTTTAAGAAATGCCCCCGGGACCTAGCCCACCCCGGGGTCTCATTAAAATAAAATGCGGGACCCCGCGACCCCAGCGTGAATTACGCCGATATTTTTATTTTTTTTTAAAATGCTTTTTTTGGCCCTGGGGTCTTTCTGGGACCCCCTGAGCAGGCCTAGGGGGTCACGGTGTTTCTTCCCTGCCCCCTTCTCTTGTTTTATACCTTTGTTTCTCTGTTTTCTAGTGACTCGCTTCTACCGAGCCACAAGATGGCTGCCCACACTTCCTGGTTTCGAGTGTTCGCAGCCAATCACAGTGAAACTCGTGCACGGGATTTAGGCTCCGCCCAGATATCGAAACTTTTATTTTTCTAATTTCTCAGCAACTACTGAACGGATTTACACAATTTAAAAAAAAGGTCGCTTTCTGATCCAAGCACTACCTTTTTGCCAAATTTGGGGTAATTCCGTTCAGTAGTTTCGGCTCTAGCCTTGCACAAAGTTTCCTATGGGAAATTGATTTTTGACTCTTATTCTTTGAATTTCTCAAAAACTACTGAACGGATTTACACCATTTAAAAAAAGGTCACTTTCTGAACCAAGCTCTACCTTTCTGCCAAATTTGAGGTAATTCGGTTCAGCAGTTCGGGCTGTAGCTCGTCGCAAAATTTCCTATGGAAATTAACATGGAGAAAACGCGTTTTGGGACCCCCTTTTTCTCAGCCCCGCTTAACAAATCACCCCAAACTTTCAAGATAGGAGCTGACCTAAAAAGAGCTACTTTTTGGAAAATTTCATACAAATTCGTCAAACGATGCCAAAGTTATTAGCAAATCAAAAAACGCTTTTCCTATGGAAACTAGGTTGTAACTATAACTACTTACTGGCGACCGCCAGTAGGTAATATATATATGTACACAAATATTAAAAATATACATTTTACATTATATTATATTTAAATTTACTACTATAACACACAAATATATATATATATATATATATATATATATATATATATATATGATATATATATATATATATATATATATATATATATATATATATATATTATCTACTGGCGGTCGCCAGTAGATAGTTATAGTTACAACCTATTATCCATAGGAAATCCGCAACATTCTATTTGAAATAACTCTCTTGCCGGTTGACGTATCTTCGCGAAATTTTCAAACTTTGTGGCCCGCTCCGGTCCGCTCCTTCCCTGAAAGTCTCGGGAGATTCGTCAAACGGGGGCCGAGAAAAAGGGGGTCCCAAAACGCGTTTTCCCATGCATTTTCCATAGGAAACTTTAGACACGGCTACAGCTCGAACTGCTGAACGGAATTACACCAAATTTGGCAAAGAGGTAGTTCTTGGTTCAGAAAGAACCCTTTTGTTAAATGGTGTAAATCCGTTCAGTAGTTGCTGAGAAAATGAAAAGTAAAAAGATAGTGATATCTATGGCCGAGTAGGGTCCGCGTACCCTCCCGATCACGAGCTGCATGTTAATTGGTTGTCAGCTGGCTGTCAACATTCCGATTCAGGAAATGTTGGCAGCCATTTTGTCCCTCGGTAGAACCGAGGGACAGAAACAAGTGCGCAAAGCGCACAAAGGGGGCAGGGTAGAAACACCCTGACCCCTAGGTTTGCTCAGGGGTCCCACAAGGACCCCTGGGCAAAAAAAAAAATTTTTTTAAAAATCGGCAGGATGCGCTCAGGGTGCGCGAATCCTGCCGCGCTCGATAGTTAATTGGCCCCGGGTGGGCCAAGTCCCGGGGGCATGCTGGGGGGGTTAATTTTATGTGTGGCTCTCCCAAGCCCCGGGGACCACCACCCCCGGGGCTTTATGTATAATGGTGCGGGAGGGCTCTGAGCCCTCCCGCAGCCCCGGGGACCACCACCTCCCGGGCTTCTTTTTTAAATTAAAAACCTGTGTGGGGGGCTCCAGCCCCCACACGCCCGGGACCACCACCTCCCCGGGGCACTAAGAAAAATTAAAATGGGGGTCCGTTTTGGACCTCCAAGCCCCGGGGACCACCACCTCCCCGGGCTTTCAAAATGTAGGGAGGGGGCCGCGCGGCCCCCTCCTGAGCCTGTGGTGGCCCTGGGGACCGCCACCCCCAGGGCCGGCTCCTGCAGTGTCCCGGGTGCCTACCCCGGGACACTGCTGTTTGCAATGACAGGACGGGAGCCTCGCGGCCCCGTCCTGTCATTGCAAACTTGCTTTGATATTGGAAGAGAGAGCAGGAAACCTGCCTCTCTTCCAATATCCAAAGCCGATTGCTTTCCACATGGGGAGCAGCATGTTAGCTGCTCCCCATGTGTAAGCAATGCCGGCTCCCGTAGGACACGGGGAGCCGGCGGGACTGTGGGGGCTTGGGGACCCCCCACAGTCCCCAACGAGAGGCCAGGCCCCGGGGGATGGGGTCCCCGGGGCCATAAGTGGCCACGGAGGGGGCCACGCAGCCCCCTCCCCAAAGTAAAGAAAGGAAAAAAAATTAAAAAAGTGCAAGGCCGGCCCGGGGATGGGGTCCCCGGTGCCTTAAATGGCCTGAGGAGGGGGCCACGCAGCCCCCTCCAAATAAAAAAAAGAGGCCATGCCCCGGGGATGGGGTCCCCGGGGCCAATACAGGCCTACGGAAGGGGGCCACGCGGCCCCCTTCCCGTTTTTTTTATTTATTTTAATTTTTAAGAGTAGGGTAAGGCCCTGGGGGATGGGGTCCCCAGGGCCTAAAAATAGGAAAAAGGAAGGGGGCTACACAGCTCCCCTTCAGGGGGAGAAAAAAACAACAAAAACGATCGGGCCCGTAGGCCCCGCCCCTTCCTTCACCACTCTGCAAACGCGCCCCTGGCACGTTTGCAGAGGGGAACAAATTCCCCTTGAATACTGGGGGTCCCTGGGGCCAAATAGCCCACCAGGAACCTCCAGTATGCGCCAGGGGCTGCCTTGCAGAGAGGTGTACAGAGGCCACGCCCCTTTACACCTCTCTGCAACGCAGCTCTATGGCGCTTTTGGAGGTATATGGTGGGCTAGTTGCACCCCAGGGACCCTCAGGATTCAAGGGGAGTTAATCCCCCGACTTAAAACGCGCCACCGGGCGCGTTTGCACAGTGGTGAAGGGAGGGGCGGGGCTTCAGGTGACATGTGTGCAAACAGGCCCGTGGCGCGTTTTAAGATGGGGAATTAAATCCTCTTCAATCCTGAGGGTCTCTGGGGCCAACTAGCCCAACAGGTACGTCCAGAAAGCGCCACAGAGCTGCGTTGCAGAGAGGTGTAAAAGGGGTGTGGCCTCTGTACATGTCTCTGCAACGCAGCCCCTGGCGCATACTGGAGGTTCCTGGTGGGCTAGTTGGCCCGTAGGGACCCTCATGATTCAAGGGGACTTAATCCCCCAACTTAAAACGCGCCACGGGCACGTTTGCACAGATGTCACCTCAGGCCCCGCCCCTCCCTTCACCATTGTGCAAATATTCCTCTAAAATGAGCCGAAATACGAATTCTGATTTACTCACCTGTTATCAGGAGAGACCTCAGTGCTGCATCTTTCAGCCCAGTACTAATCCTGAAAAGTAATTTTAACCGTACTTACCATTAACTTGAATTTCCTTCCATAGGCTAACATTGACTGGTTTCACTTGGAAATTCTTCTAAGTGTGGAGTTTTGGAACTTTAAAATATTCCTCTAAAATCAGCCGAAATACGAATTCCGATTTACTCACCTGCTATCAGGAGAGACCTCAGTGCTGCATCTTTCAGCCCAGTACTGGTCCTGAAAAGTAATTTTAACCGTTCTTACCGGTAACTTGAATTTCCTTCATAGGCTAACATTGACTGGTTTCACTTGGAAATTCTTCTAAGTGTGGAGTTTTGGAACTTTAAAATATTCCTCTAAAATCAGCCGAAATACGAATTCCGATTTACTCACCTGTTATCAGGAGAGACCTCAGTGCTGCATCTTTCAGCCCAGTACTGATCCTCAAAAGTAATTTTAACCGTACTTACCGGTAACTTGAATTTCCTTCATAGGCTAACATTGACTGGTTTCACTTGGAAATTCTTCTAAGTGTGGAGTTTTGGAACTTTAAAATATTCCTCTAAAATCAGCCGAAATACGAATTCCGATTTACTCATCTGTTATCAGGAGAGACCTCAGTGCTGCATCTTTCAGCCCAGTACTGATCCTCAAAAGTAATTTTAACCGTACTTACCAGTAACTTGAATTTCCTTCCGTAGGATATCATTGCCTGCTTTTTGCTGAAAAAGTTTCTAAGTGTTGATTTTTGAAACATACAAATATTCCTCTAAAATCAGCCGAAATACGAATTCCGATTTACTCACCTGTTATCAGGAGAGACCTCAGTGCTGCATCTTTCAGCCCAGTACTGATCCTCAAAAGTAATTTTAACCGTACTTACCAGTAACTTGAATTTCCTTCCATAGGATATCATTGCCTGCTTTTTGCTGAAAAAGTTTCTAAGTGTTGATTTTTGAAACATACAAATATTCCTCTAAAATCAGCCGAAATACGAATTCCGATTTACTCACCTGTTATCAGGAGAGACCTCAGTGCTGCATCTTTCAGCCCAGTACTGATCCTCAAAAGTAATTTTAACCGTACTTACCGGTAACTTGAATTTCCTTCATAGGCTAACATTGACTGGTTTCACTTGGAAATTCTTCTAAGTGTGGAGTTTTGGAACTTTAAAATATTCCTCTAAAATCAGCCGAAATACGAATTCCGATTTACTCACCTGTTATCAGGAGAGACCTCAGTGCTGCATCTTTCAGCCCAGTACTGATCCTGAAAAGTAATTTTAACCGTACTTACCGGTAACTTGAATTTCCTTCATTGGCTAACATTGACTGGTTTCACTTGGAAATTCTTCTAAGTGTGGAGTTTTGGAACTTTAAAATATTCCTCTAAAATCAGCCGAAATACGAATTCCGATTTACTCACCTGTTATCAGGAGAGACCTCAGTGCTGCATCTTTCAGCCCAGTACTGATCCTGAAAAGTAATTTTAACCGTACTTACCGGTAACTTGAATTTCCTTCATAGGCTAACATTGACTGGTTTCACTTGGAAATTCTTCTAAGTGTGGAGTTTTGGAACTTTAAAATATTCCTCTAAAATCAGCCGAAATACGAATTCCGATTTACTCACCTGTTATCAGGAGAGACCTCAGTGCTGCATCTTTCAGCCCAGTACTGATCCTCAAAAGTAATTTTAACCGTACTTACCAGTAACTTGAATTTCCTTCCATAGGATATCATTGCCTGCTTTTTGCTGAAAAAGTTTCTAAGTGTTGATTTTTGAAACATACAAATATTCCTCTAAAATCAGCCGAAATACGAATTCCGATTTACTCACCTGTTATCAGGAGAGACCTCAGTGCTGTATCTTTCAGCCCAGTACTGGTCCTGAAAAGTAATTTTAACCGTACTTACCGGTAACTTGAATTTCCTTCCATAGGCTAACATTGACTGGTTTCACTTGGAAATTCTTTCAAGTGTGGAGTTTTGGAACTTTAAAATATTCATCTAAAATCAGCCGAAATACGAATTCCGATTTACTCATCTGTTATCAGGAGAGACCTCAGTGCTGCATCTTTCAGCCCAGTACTGATCCTCAAAAGTAATTTTAACCGTACTTACTAGTAACTTGAATTTCCTTCCATAGGATATCATTGCCTGCTTTTTGCTGAAAAATTTCTAAGTGTTGATTTTTGAAACATACAAATATTCCTCTAAAATCAGCCGAAATACGAATTCCGATTTACTCACCTGTTATAAGGAGAGACCTCAGTGCTGTATCTTTCAGCCCAGTACTGGTCCTGAAAAGTAATTTTAACCGTACTTACCAGTAACTTATATTTTCTTCCATAGGAATCCATTGTCTGGTTTTCAGCAGAAAAGTTTCAAAGTGTCGATTTTCACAAACTACAAATATTCCTTAAAAATCGCCTGTATGACTTAAACGCATTCTTTCAACTGTTTACAGGAGATGCACCAGTGCTGGATCCAGGATCCAACACTGAGTAAGAAAAAGTAACGATAACAGTTTTTACCTGCTAAGTGAATTTCCTTCCATAGGATAACATTGGTGATTCTATGAGAAAAAGTTTCTAAGTGTCAACTTTTAAAATACAATAATATTCCTTAAAAATCACGACTGTAACCAAAACGCTTTTACTCAACTGTTTACAGGAGATGTACCAGGACTGAATCTAGGATCCAGTCCTGTGGTTAGAAAAGTAATCCATAAAGTAACTAATTGCATTTAACTAGAAATTCACATTGAGCTGAATGTTGCATTGTGTATGAAAATGTGTTGCCCATTGCAACAACTGTAACTACTGTACTTAAAAGTCTATTGCCTATGTGCAAAGTATTTAAACTAAAGTAATTCATTCTGAGAAAGTATTTTTGTAATGTAATGTATAATGTAATTACAATGTAATTTAAAAAATAAAATATGTAAAAGAAATTGTTTCTAAAAATGTAGTAAATCAGTGTGAAAAAAATTAATATAAAAATTAATACATTTAAAAATTGTCATTTAAAAAACCTTTGAAATTCACTGAAAAACCGTAGGTTTCAGGCACGTTATAGTTACAAATTAGCATTTTAAAAACCTTTGAAATTCACTGAAAAACCATAGGTTTCAGACAAGTTATAGTTAGAAATTAGCATTTAAAAACCTTTGAAATTCACTGAAAAAACCATAGGTTTTAGGGACAGTTATAGTTAGTTGGACATTGCACTCGTACAAAACCCGTGAAATTCCCCGTTATAGTTAGTTCAGCTAACTATAACTCGTGCCCCCGCAATGCACTGCTGATGACGTCACATATTACATCACTCATGACATGGTCAGTGACATCACTGATGACATCACTGATGACATCTCAAATGACATCACTGATGACATCATCCACGTGATAATCTGATGCAGCTCCTCACACCCTAATATAACCTTTGATACACCCAATCTAAATTACAGAGTGCCATTCGCAAAACCATAGACACTCCAACACCAATAACTACATACCCACTCACTGATTCTTAGGTCTACACACACACATCCACTCACTCACCCGTACAGTCACTCATACTTATGGTCACTCAGTACAGGACTATCATATGCACTCTTACTCCTATATAGACACTCAAACACCGCCACTCATTCATAGAGGTACTCACACACCTAGTCAGTCATGCAAATAATTAAACACACTGCCATTTACTCACCTATACAGTTATACACACACCAGCTCACTTAATCATACAAATACTAGCACATTGTTACGCTCTTATACAATCACTGATACAAGCACACACTCATCCATACAGCCACTATCACAATCACTCACTCTCGCTTATAGCTATTTATATACTCCAATACACATATATACTGCCTTTCACATATGTAGTTACTCACACATGTACCACTGGGACATACATTCACTCACTAACACACTCTTACACACACTTACCCACCCATACAGTCTATCACAGATGCACTCTTGAAACCATCCACCCAGTGAATCACCCACTCACACATCTATGCACAGTCGCACACACCCCATCCACACAAACACTCAGGCACCCATACAGATACTCATAGAACCAATCAATAACCCATATAGACACTCATGTAGCTATTCGCAAATCCATGCATCCACTTACACACCAACAGACGGATACAGACATTCACACAGTTTAGTCACTAACCCATGCATTCAGTAAGATACGTTTAATCACTCACTTGTAGAGTCAGTCATGCACGTACTAAATCATCCATTCAGACACTTATACACCCACTCATTCTTCAATACACCTTTCCCTATATATATTAAACATATTTAAACTTTACAGAAACACACAGTCACTGGATGATGTCATCAGTGATGTCATTTGAGATGTCATCAGTGATGTCATCAGTGATGTCACTGACCATGTCATGAGTGATGTAATATGTGACGTCATCAGCAGTGCATTGCGGGGCGCGAGTTATAGTTAGCTGAACTAACTATAACGGGGGAATTTCACGGGTTTTGTACGAGTGCAATGTCCAACTAACTATAACTGTCCCTAAAACCTATGGTTTTTTCAGTGAATTTCAAAGGTTTTTAAATGCTAATTTCTAACTATAACGTGTCTGAAACCTATGGTTTTTTCAGTGAATTTCAAAGGTTTTTAAAATGCTAATTTGTAACTATAACGTGCCTGAAACCTACGGTTTTTTCAGTGAATATATATATATATATATATCACTGAAAAAACCATAGGTTTTAGGACAGTTATAGTTACTTGGACATTGCACTCGTACAAAACCCGTGAAATTCCCCCGTTATAGTTAGTTCAGCTAACTATAACTCGCGCCCCGCAATGCACTGCTGATGACGTCACATATTACATCACTCATGACATGGTCAGTGACATCACTGATGACATCACTGATGACATCTCAAATGACATCACTGATGACATCATCCAGTGACTGTGTGTTTCTGTAAAGTTTAAATATTTTTAAAATATATAGGAAAAGACGTATTGAAGAATGAGTGGGTGTGTAAGTGTCTGTATGGATGATTTAGTAGGTGCGTGACTGACTCTATAAGTGAGTGATTTAACGTATCTTACTGAATGCATGGGTTAGTGACTAAACTGGGTGTATGTCTGTATCCGTCTGTCTGTTGCTGTGTAAGTGGCTGCATGTGTTTGTGAATAGCTAAATGATTTTCTATATGAGTTATTGAATGCTTGTCTGAGTATCTGTATGGGTGCCTGAGTGTTTGTGTGGGAGGGGTGTGTGCAACTCTGTGCATAGATGTGTGAGTGGGTGATTCACTGGGTGGATGGTTTCAAGAGTGCATCTGTGATAGACTGTATGGGTGGGTAAGTGTGTGTAAGAGTGTGTTAGTGAGTGAATGTATGTCCCAGTGGTACATGTGTGAGTAACTACATATGTGAAAGGCAGTATATATGTGTGTTGGAGTATATAAATAGCTATAAGCAAGAGTGAGTGATTGTGATAGTGGCTGTATGGATGATTGTGTGCTTGTATCAGTGATTGTATAAGAGCGTAACAATGTGCTACTATTTGTATGAGTAAGTGAGCTGGTGTGTGTGTATAACTGTATAGGTGAGTAAATGGCAGTGTGTTTAATTATTTGCATGACTGACTAGGTGTGTGAGTATCTCTATGGATGAGTGGCGTTGTTTGAGTGTCTATATAGGAGTAAGAGTGCATATGATAGTCCTGTACTGAGTGACCGTAAGTATGAGTGACTGTACGGGTGAGTGAGTGGATGTGTGTGTGTAGACCTAAGAATCAGTGAGTGGGTATGTAGTTATTGGTGTTGGAGTGTCTATGGTTTTGCGAATGGCAGTCTGTAATTTAGAGTGGGTGTATCAAAGGTTATATTAGGGTGTGAGGAGGTGCATCAGATTATCACGTGGATGATGTCATCAGTGATGTCATTTGAGATGTCATCAGTGATGTCATCAGTGATGTCACTGACCATGTCATGAGTGATGTAATATGTGACGTCATCAGCAGTGCATTGCGGGCGCGAGTTATAGTTAGCTGAACTAACTATAACGGGGAATTTCACGGGTTTTGTACGAGTGCAATGTCCAAGTAACTATAACTGTCCCTAAAACCTATGGTTTTTTCAGTGAATTTCAAAGGTTTTTTAAATGCTAATTTGTAACTATAACGTGTCTGAAACCTATGGTTTTTTCAGTGAATTTCAAAGGTTTTTTAAATGCTAATTTGTAACTATAACGTGTCTGAAACCTATGGTTTTTTCAGTGAATTTCAAAGGTTTTTTAAATGCTAATTTCTAACTATAACGTGCCTGAAACCTACGGTTTTTTCAGTGAATTTCAAAGGTTTTGTAAATGACAATTTTTAAATGTATTAATTGTTATATTAATTTTTTTCATACTGATTTACTACATTTTTAGAAACAATTTTTTTTACATAATTTATTTGTCAAATTACATTGTAATTACATTATACATTACATTACAAAAAATACTTTCTCAGAATGAATTACTTTAGTTTAAATACTTTGCAGATAGGCAATAGACTTTTAAGTACAGTAGTTACAGTTGTTGCAATGGGCAACACATTTTCAAACACTGCAACATTCAGCTCAATGTGAATTTCTAGTTAAATGCAATTAGTTACTTTATGGATTACTTTTGTAACCACAGGACTGGATCCTAGATTCAGTCCTGGTACATCTCCTGTAAACAGTTGAGTAAAAGCGTTTTGGTTACAGTCGTGATTTTTAAGGAATATTATTGTATTTTAAAAGTTGACACTTTGAAACTTTTTCTCATAGAATCACCAATGTTATCCTATGGAAGGAAATTCACTTAGCAGGTAAAAACTGTTATCGTTACTTTTTCTTACTCAGTGTTGGATCCTGGATCCAGCACTGGTGCATCTCCTGTAAACAGTTGAAAGAATGCGTTTAAGTCATACAGGCGATTTTTAAGGAATATTTGTAGTTTGTGAAAATCAACACTTTGAAACTTTTTGCTGAAAACCAGTCAATGTTAGCCTATGAAGGAAATTCAAGTTACCGGTAAGTACGGTTAAAATTACTTTTCAGGATCAGTACTGGGCTGAAAGATGCAGCACTGAGGTCTCTCCTGATAACAGGTGAGTAAATCGGAATTCGTATTTCGGCTGATTTTAGAGGAATATTTTAAAGTTCCAAAACTCCACACTTAGAAGAATTTCCAAGTGAAACCAGTCAATGTTAGCCTATGAAGGAAATTCAACTTACCGGTAAGTACGGTTAAAATTACTTTTCAGGATCAGTACTGGGCTGAAAGATGCAGCACTGAGGTCTCTCCTGATAACAGGTGAGTAAATCGGAATTCGTATTTCGGCTGATTTTAGAGGAATATTTTAAAGTTCCAAAACTCCACACTTAGAAGAATTTCCAAGTGAAACCAGTCAATGTTAGCCTATGAAGGAAATTCAAATTACCGGTAAGTACAGTTAAAATTACTTTTGAGGATCAGTACTGGGCTGAAAGATGCAGCACTGAGGTCTCTCCTGATAACAGGTGAGTAAATCGGAATTCGTATTTCGGCTGATTTTAGAGGAATATTTTAAAGTTCCAAAACTCCACACTTAGAAGAATTTCCAAGTGAAACCAGTCAATGTTAGCCTATGAAGGAAATTCAAGTTACCGGTAAGTACGGTTAAAATTACTTTTCAGGACCAGTACTGGGCTGAAAGATACAGCACTGAGGTCTCTCCTTATAACAGGTGAGTAAATCGGAATTCCTATTTCGGCTGATTTTAGAGGAATATTTGCACAATGGTGAAGGGAGGGGCGGGGCCTGAGGTGACATCTTTGCAAACGCGCCCCGTGGCGCGTTTTAAGTTGGGGATTAAGTTCCCTTGAATCCTGAGGGTCCCTAGGGGCCAACTAGACCACCAGGAACCTCCAATATGCACCAGGGGCTGCGTTGCAGAGACGTGTAGAGAGGCCACACCCCTTTTACACCTCTCTGCAACGCAGCTCTGTGGCGCTTTCTGGATGTACCTGTTGGGCTAGTTGGCCCCAGAGACCCTCAGGATTGAAGGGGATTTAATTCCCCATCTTAAAATGCGCCATGGGGCCTGTTTGCACACATGTCACCTGAAGCCCCGCCCCTCCCTTCACCACTGTGCAAACGCGCCCGTGGCGCGTTTTAAGTTGGGGGATTAAGTCCCCTTGAATCCTGAGGGTCCCCGGAGTCCAACTAGCCCACCATATACCTCCAAAAGCGCCACAGAGCTGCGTTGCAGAGAGGTGTAAAAGGGGTGTGGCCTCTCTACACCTCTCTGCAACGCAGCCCCTGGCGCATACTGGAGGTTCCTGGTGGGCTAGTTGGCCCTCAGGGACCCCCAGTATTCAAGGGGAATTCGTTCCCCTCTGCAAACGCGCCAGGGGCGCGTTTGCAGAGTGGTGAAGGAAGGGGCGGGGCCTGCGGGCCGATCGTTTAAAAAAAAAAAAAAATTTGTCCCCTGAAGGGGGCTGTGTGGCCCCCTTCCTTTTTCCTGTTTTTATGCCCTGGGGACCCCATCCCCCAGGGCCTTACCCCTTTTTTAATTTGTAATTTAAAATAAACGGGAAGGGGGCCGCGTGGCCCCCTTCCCTGGGCCTGTATTGGCCCCGGGACCCCATCCCCGGGGCATGGCCTCGTTTTTATTTATATTCTTTGGAGGGGGCTGCGTGGCCCCCTCCTCTGGCCATTAAGGCCCCGGGGACCCCATCCTCGGGGCCGGCCATTCCGTTTTTTTGTTTTTTTTTGGGAGGGGGCCGCGTGGCCCCCCTCCCGGGCCACTACTTGCCCCGGGGACCCCATCCCCCGGGGCCTGGCCTCTCGTTGGGGACTGTGGGGGTCCCCAATCCCCCCACAGTCCCGCCGGCTCCCCGCGTCCCTAGGGTGCCGGCATTGCTTTACACATGGGGAGCAGCTAACATGCTGCTCCCCATGTGTAAGCAATCGGCTTTGGATATTGGAAGAGAGCAGGTTTCCTGCTCTCTCTTCCAATATCCAAAGCAAGTTTGCAATGACAGGACGGAGCCGCGAGGCTCCCTCCTGTCATTGCAAACAGCAGTGTCCCGGGGTAGGCACCCGGGACACTGCAGGAGCCGGCCCTGGGGGGTGGTGGTCCCCAGGGCCATCAAGGGCTCCAGGAGGGGGCCGCGCGGCCCCCTCCCATTCAGTACACAGCCCCGGGGAGGTGGTGGTCCCGGGGCTCTGGGGTCCGTAACGGACTCCCATATTAAAATGTTTAGTGCCCCGGGAGGTGGTGGTCCCCGGGCATGTGGGGGCTGGAGCCCCCCACACAGGTTTAATAATTTTTTAAAAAGCCCCGGGAGGTGGTGGTCCCCGGGGCTGCGGGAGGGCTCAGAGCCCTCCCGCACCATTTTTAAAAAGCCCCGGGGTGGCGGTCCCGGGCTTGGGGGCCCTTTGAGGCCCCCACACATTAAATTATCCCCCACCATGCCCCCGGGACTTGGGCCACCCGGGGCCAATTAACATCGAAGCGCGGAGACCGCGCTCGATTTTTTCGGCAGGATTCGCGCACCCTGAGCGCATCCTGCCGATTTTTAAAAAAACAATTTTTTTTTTGCCCAGGGGGTCCTTGTGGGACCCCTGAGCAAACCTAGGGGTCAGGGTGTTTCTACCCTCCCCCTTTGTGCACTTTGCGCACTTGTTTCTGTCCCTCGGTTCTACCGAGGACAAAATGGCTGCCAACATTTCCTGAATCGGAATGTTGACAGCCAGCTGACAACCAATTAACATGCAGCTCGTGATCGGGACGGTGCGCGCAGGGTGCGCTCAGGGTGCGCGAATCCTCCGTGCCCATAGATATATATGTACTTTTACTTTTTGATTTTCTCAGCAACTACTGAACGGATTTACACCATTTAACAAAAGGGTTCTTTCTGAACCAAGAACTACCTCTTTGCCAAATTTGGTGTAATTCCGTTCAGCAGTTCGGGCTGTAGCCGTGTCTAAAGTTTCCTATGGGAAAATGCATGGGAAAACGCGTTTTGGGACCCCCCTTTTTCTCGGCCCCGCTTGACGTATCACCCCGAGACTTTCAGGGTAGGAGCGGACCGGAGCGCCCCACGAAGTTTGAAAATTTCGCGAAGATACGTCAACCGGCAAGAGAGTTATTTCAAATAGAATGTCGCGGATTTCCTATGGATAATAGGTTGTAACTATAACTATCTACTGGCGACCGCCAGTAGATAATATATATATATATATATATATATATAAAGAAAAGGTTGCGCCGAGTTGAGCCGCACTCCCACAAGGTAAGTAAAGATTAGGGGAAGCCAAGTTGTGCCCATTGCGTCCAACAGTCCTGACGCGTTTCGAGCATGCGCTCTTCATCAAAGGACACCTGCACAGAACCACCAGCATACGTAATTCCAGTATCTTCCCTTTATTTCAAATTACAAGCACGCTCAGGTGAGCATATCGCTAAGCATTTTGGGACTGGAAGTCCATTCAAGTATTTATCCCAGTGGGCTGCTGGCAGGTTGCAGTTGTGGCGAAAACAATCTGGTGCACATACAAGCACTGCCCCCAGTGCTAACAATCACCTTCTGCTCCGTTTGGCACTGTACAGGTTCACAGCACGGATCCGCCCTCTCAGCGGCGGTGTCTGCTCGCGACCAGGTGGGCCGCAAATATGAAAAGAAAAGGTTGCCCCAAGTTGAGCCGCACTCCCACAAGGTAAGTATAGATTAGGGGAAGCCAAGTTGTGCCCATTGCGTCCAACAGTCCTGACGCGTTTCGAGCATGCGCTCTTCATCAAAGGACACCTGCAAAGAACCACCAGCATACGTAATTCCAGTATCTTCCCTTTATTTCAAATTACAAGCTCGCTCAGGTGAGCATATCGCTAAGCATTTTGGGACTGGAAGTCCATTCAAGTATTTACCCCAGTGGGCTGCTGGCAGGTTGCAGTTGTGGCGAAAACAATCCGGTGCACATACAAGCACTGCCCCCAGTGCTAACAATCACCTTCTGCTTCGTTTGCCACTGTACAGGTTCACAGCACGGATCCGCCCTCTCAGCGGCGGTGTCGGCTCGCGACCAGGCGGGCCACAAATATGAAAAGAAAAGGTTGCCCCAAGTTGAGCCGCACTCCCACAAGGTAAGTAAAGATTAGGGGAAGCCAAGTTGTGCCCAATGCGTCCAACAGTCCTGACGCGTTTCGAGCATGCGCTCTTCATCAAAGGACACCTGCAAAGAACCACCAGCATACGTAATTCCAGTATCTTCCCTTTATTTCAAATTACAAGCACGCTCAGGCGAGCATATCGCTAAGCATTTTGGGACTGGAAGTCCATTCAAGTATTTACCCCAGTGGGCTGCTGGCAGGTTGCAGGTTGCAGTTGTGGCGGAAACAATCCAGTGGACTACTAGACCCACAAACCAACGCAGACTCATTTGAGTCGCCCATTGGAGGGCTCATATCATAAGTGGGAGGTGTGGCCTTTATGCCAAATTGACTGTCGCGCCTCTGAAGAGTGCAATGAGCACGAAACGCGTCAGGCGTGAATCGACAGGCATGCGGTAAACTGGATCCGCCCGCCGATCCGGCTTTTACCTCATGAAGGTTGCTGTAGTGGATGTCAGAGTGCGTCTCAAACTGGTGGGAACCTTGGAGCTTTGATATATATATATATATATATATATATATATATATATATATATATATATATATATATATATATATATATATATATATATATATATATTTCCATGAAACATAAAAAACATTAGCAATTCAAATCCAAAACATTAATTAAATTACCAAACAAGTAAAATAAAAAACAGAAATGACAATTATAAACAATATTCTAAAAATGTAAAAAGAAATACAAATATAAACAAATGCTATGAAATTAAAATATAAACAAATATTAATAAAAAACATATTTAACCAATATTAGGAAATGTATTGGAGAATGGGTATACTAGATATATTATTCACACTCCATGTTATGCAACAGTAGGGAAAACGTTGCACTTCAACATGGTTAAATTTATTATTGCCACTATTGTATGTGGAACAGTAGGGAAAGTGGTGGACTTTGGAGGTGTTAAATTCACTATTCCCACTCCCTTCTTTGCAACCGTAGGGAAAGCGTGAGACTTCGGTGAGGTAAGATTTACTATTTTCACTCCTGTCAGTGCAACAGTAGAGAAAGCATTGAGCTTCGGAGATGAAAAATAATGGTTATTTAATATCAATTAATTACCTTGCCACCATATACACCTACAAACCTAGCAACCCCCACCTAATATATAACTAAAATAAATAAATAGAAATAACAGCAATTTGCATAATTGATAATCAATTGCATAAATAATGAACAATTCATAATTAATTGTTAGTTATTACTTAAGTAACTGCCCGCCCAACAACCCTACAAACCCAGCAGCCCACACGTAAAATATAACTAAAATATTGTTGCTCGAATATGAATTTACCTTGAAAAAACAAAAGACAAGAGGCGTTTGGCAAAACAGGAATAGCTGCTTTAGTTAAACACTTCATCTGTGAGCAAAGTTGCAGAAGCGGATCTGTCTCAAAGTGCAATCAATCTGAACAGGGTTTAATACATTTCTTTGGGTATCATAAAGTACTTCCATCAATCCATTTTTGGTAAAAGAATGCGGGCCTTGTCTGTGTAGTCATAAATAAGGCCCCTGATGAAAAATGCAGGTGGGCCTTCGAAACTTACGTGGACACAATGGGGCCCAGTGGGTAACGTGTCTAGATGTCCGGCATGAGGGGCATGTGATCACTGTGTGTACTGTGTGTGCTGTGTCCTGATTGGCTGTGTGTTACTAACTTCATGTGGCATCTGACTTTATGGTGTTTTGGGAATGCGTGCACCCCTCTGGCCACGTGTACTTTATTGGGGCAAATCTCCCTGGACCATTGTGGTGTTGCTGCACTTATGTGTCATGTTGACCTGAGTTTCCTGTTCGCACGTTTGTCTGACGGCTACATGCCACCCCACAGGTGACCTGTTAATCAGTAACCTCAGGCCTAGGTTGCAGAGCCTGCCTGACCATGTATTTCAGAGTCGGGGTTGATGGAGAGTTCATGACTGGCGATTTGGATAAAAGTGATGCCATTCGTTCTTATGTGCAAATGTATTATTATAAACATTGGCATCGATTCTATCAATATTAACATTCCATCAGCGTGGAGGTGCCCCATTGCATGTCCAGAATGTGCAGTATTGTGCCACAGTTTTCATTAGTTCCCAGTAGAATGGTTCCTTTACCGCTGAAACACAAGGAATACAGTGTACATTTCTATACAATTAGGGGCTGCGCCTTCCCTTCTAACCACGTATATCTATTCACCTCAATATCCCAGATTTCCTGACATGGGGTATCTAAGCTGTTGTTAAGGCCCTTAGCATATCTGGGGATGTCTTGTATAATAACAGACATGGAGTTCCAGTGTAGGGCTATCCACCTCAATGGTACAAAGGGAAATAAGTCTTGTAGGGGAGGGTTAAACAATAGCCCCTATCGCCACCACAACGTCACTTTCAGTAATGTTGTGGTGGCAATAGGGGCTTCACCTTATTTACAAGGCAGCGTTAAGTCAGTTAAAGTGGCTTAACGCTGCCTTGTAAATAAGGCACCCTTTCACACTATACTTAGTGTGAAAGAGGAGGGAAATATTTGCTGCGGTGGGCGTTCCACCGCAACACCCATTGGTTTTGACACTGCCCCCAATTTACAAGGGTGGCGTAAATAGAAGGCAGCGCAGAAATTAAGACCACGGAAAACCTGGTCTTAAACAGGCGAAACGAGGAGAAATTATTTATTTTTCCTCATTTTTGCTGTTTCCATGTGTGCTGCCTTGTGCAGCACACATGAAAACAGCAAATGGCCTATGATTGTTTATGTGCAGGAAGGTGAGCCTTCCTGCACATAAAAAATAAAAAAAACATGACGTTTTGCAACTTCTATGTGTGCTGCATTAAGCAGCACACATATAAGTTTCAAAACGCCATGAATGATTGTTTAGGTGCAGGGAGGGAGACCTTCCTGCACATAAACAATCATTTCCCCCAATGCAGACACCCTTGCACTATGGTGCAAGGGTGCCTGCGATGGCACTAGGCAGCTGAACTCAGCACCAGCACTAGGGGAAACGCAGGGGTGCACCGCAGGCTTGTGAATACGGCACATCCCTGCATTTTCAGAATGGAGAGGCGCAGCATTATAAATGTTTGCTTAAAGCCACGCTTCTCCATTCTGTTGTAAGTATGCCGCCTAGTGTTGTGTATGATGGTGCTATGTAGTGCGTGTGGAATGCTGGAGTTTGGGTTCGGTGTAATTATAAGTGATGTGGGAGAGGTCCCCACGCAAGTGCGGTGATAGCTTCGGGTGGACTCCATTTGACTAAGCAGTTCTTTGGTGATGAATGGATGCAGCAACACTCATAGCAAACAGAGGGTACATAGAAGTGCAACAATACATAACTTATTGAACATAGCAGGTCCTGGGATGAATCCAGGGGACATGTCTGTAGTCCTCTGGTGACTGGGGCTTATTGACGTAAAAGTTTGAAACAAAAAGTTTAAGATACAGTTTGCAGTTCTCAAGTCGCATGCTATAGGTCTCGTCGGGGTGTGATGTGGCCACTGAAAAGGTGGTGCACTTGAATATTCGATTGCCAATCTGTTGAATAAGAGGTGCATTAATTGGTTAGTTCCGAAAACAGTGCACTATTGCATGTTCTGTCATTAATCATTTTCCTTCAAGATTCCTGTGTTTTCCTTTAAGGGTGTGCTCTCCACACTCGATTCATGCAATTTTTTGTGAGGCGCACGAAGGTGGTCCCAGTCAGGGAATCTATTTATAATTTGTTTCGCTAAAGAGTGGGACGCATTAATTTTTATGGGTTGTTGCTTCGTGAGCATGTGGATGGTCTCAGTTATTAACTAGCATTCTGTGGGCAACACCAGCTCTCCAATATCCTATCTCTCCTAGTAAGTGGATGGGGGTGCTTATCTGTGACGGCAGTGTCTTTTGACCTACATGTGTGCCGGGCGATGTACAAAGAGGGGTGTGTCGCAATTGAATGCTGCTGGCAATCGCAACGTGCCCTAAGGTCACATGTATACCCCTCTAGTCCCGGCATGCGGGATGCAAAGTGACCCTCCCTAGGACCGCCAGGTGTCCTTACTACGCCCTTTTTGTAGAAACTTCTTTTTGGCCTAGGCATGGGCTTCTTTTTATCGATCTTTTTGGTGCTTACCTAGATCTCATGTGATCTGATATCTAAATTGTCGTGAACTGAAGGGGTTTGGAGAGTTGTTAAGTGGCCCCATGCGCCTCCGATATTGCTGTGTCCGAGATTGGGCTTACGGCTCTCCAGATGATGTGCGTAAGGTCTTGTGTGTTGGCTGATTGCTAGGCCTGATACTGAGGTGAGCACATTCTGTGTTCAATTTTCACTCGGAGCTGTGATTGACTTTGCGGACCCTCTTCTTCCAGGTGCCCTCCTTTCCCTCGGACCACTTCTTTTCCAGGGCATTTGGACCAGTGGTTAGCTGACTGTGGCTGGGGACTTCTAACCTGTGACATATTTCTGTCGTTGTTTTGCAGGAACATGACCCGGTGAACAGAAAACTTGCTGCATGAAGAGTTCGATGTTTTAGGCCAAGAATTCTTTGAAACCCGCCTAATGATAGTGATGTACTAGGATAGCTGGTTGTTCTGGTGAATCCCCCCTCCCGACTGACTCGGTGCCATGCGGTGCTTCGCAACCTGTCGGAACTTGTGCAGTGGAGATTAGGGGTCTTCACTATCCAAGCATATGAGAAACCTGACTCCAGACACTGGAGTACAGCCTCTTTTAGAACTAAAATTGGGCCTCCATTTGGCTGGAGGCTGCTAGCTTTTTGGGAGCCCTTTTGGAACCTCACACCATGAAGGAATTTTTGCCCCGGGCTGGGTGCCCGAGAATTTTGACTTCGTAATTAGAACCTGTCCCAATTGACTTGTGTGTGGACACCAGGGTGCCTGCTTTTTTTGGGACTGGACGGGGAGTCGTCCTGCCATCCTCGTCAGGCTGCCCTACTCCTGAGGTGTGGTCAGCTTGCCCCATCCTGGGAGATCAGCAGTAGAGTGGGGCCTAGGCTCCGGCAGGCACCCTGAATGACCCCGGGGTGGAGGCGGGTGGCGTAGCGGAGTTCCACGGAGTTTGTCTGCAACTCCATGGACCTCCGCATAGACCCGCTACGCCTGAGGTTAACCCTGAATGGCAGACTCTGGTGAGGATACCCGATCAACAAAACACGTTCAGCAGCCCTGAATTCCTGAACGCAAGTAAAGGCTTGAATTCTTAATGTTGTCTTATTGGTCCTTCTTTTGAGTTTTGGTAAGGCGTATTTTGAGGTGCGCATGAAATGGATGCTTTGCATTGGGAGCTTTGACTTACTGCACATTTGGGTTCTGCGTTTGTGGAAAGGCATTGCCCCCCCCCAACAGTTACCCCTCCCTGCCGCGGTTGTGGCCCCGGTCCCTGTTGGGTTAGGTCTCCTGTCTGTTGTTGCTGTTTCCACACATTTGTCCAATTACCTGATCCCTGTTGTGGTGGTGCTGTGGCTGACTGACTTCTGTGCGGCTGAGTGTAAGGTGCATTTGGATTACCCTGGGCTTGGTTTTGTGGATGGAGATTCTGCGGGGACTAACCTAGGCTTATCAACCTCTGTTCATGATATGCTTTTAGCATCGTTCGGCCATGTGGCCCATTCTGTGCCAATAGTGCAATTCTCTACGGTCTGGCTGCTGCCAACCTCCTTGACTTCAGCCGTTATGGCTAGGTTGAAACTCTCATGGGTTTTGCGGTGGAGCTTCCTTCAAGACTAGTGCCATTTGCACACTTGAGGCCAACGCGGCCCACTCGAGGGCGGTCTTTTTAAATTTGTGTTGAACAACTTAGCAGTGTCTCTCTGGGTTTGCTCCTATTTCTCCTTATTCTTCTCATTTTTTGTTATAGTGCAATATGTGGGCCTGTATCTCCCACCAGGGTTTGGTATCTAACCCCACTATGCTGTCCAAACCACTGTGTATCTTGGTGGGCAGCACCTTTTTGAGGATACTATAAAAGACTGCGTCTTGCGGGCCCATATCAGTCCATGACTGTCTTGTCTCTTGTCCCCATCTTTCCCTCATTCTATCCAGAAAATCAGTTATGGTCTCCCCAGGTTTCATAGTTTCTGCCATTAACCCTCTTACGTCTGGGTTTTCAGGGAACATTTCCCTCAGTGCCGTCCATATTTGGTGTCTGTACGAATTGAATGCAGCCCCATATCATGCACGGTGTTTGTCAGCGTGACTGCTGGGATGCGAGCTCGGGCAAACACTGCGTTAGCCTGCTCTCTGATAAGGCTACTTAGCAGACTTTTGACATCGCCTATCACTAGATTTACTCCCGCTGTGTTCTTCTCAAAACATGAGATCCATTTCCCCGCTCCATCCAGCAAGGGTGGCAATATGGTACTTAGCCCTTCTTTATCCATCTGAGCCCATTGCACACAGATGGTCCCTGACGTGCCCTTGTGTAGTTACGGGTACATTTTGGCTTGGGGTAGCTCCACTGGTCTCTCCCTAACATAGCGTTCCCATCTCCTTAGGCAGTCCTGCATGATGGGGAAGTTCCATTTGGGATCTCCCCCTCCGTGCCAGATGCAGTCTTCCACAATCAGCGCAAGCAGCACAACTTACCGCACTCAGCCACCTGCGGAACTCTGAGGAGCGTGACTGAGTTTTTTGGACACTTTGTGGAGTTCCGCATAGCAGAACACAGTGAACTCTGCCCAGGCCTAACCTGAACCAGTGGGGGTGCATGTTCTCTGCATTGTTGGGGTTCGATGGGCTGAACACGATGGATGGGGGGTTGAACTTTGGGGAGTTCTAGCACTGGACTAGGGGGGTGCTGGGATTGCCTGGGCCGGCAGGCCTGTTAGACTCTCATGCCTGAACCTAGCAGTTCAATGTTCGGTAGGGGACCTTCCAGCTCCCTCAACGGGTTGACTGGTGTATCCTAATGCGGGGATAGCAGGCATTGGGGAGAGCGCCTTGATACCCGCATATGGAGGGGCAGGTGCAGATGCCTTGATTGCTGACTGTGGGAAAGGATTATCGGTCTGGGCCTCCTCATAGATGTCCCATTGTTCTAATAGTGCCTCTCTCCTGGCCTTGTTCTGTCCTGTGTATTTGGTCTGTATGTGTGTTCTCATGTGTTCGATTATGTTAGGGTCGAAGGTTCCCTCCTTTGGCCAGGGAAATATGTGTGCCTTAGTGTGTGCGTGCCATTCGTGGCAAAACTTGTTACGTTTTTTTAGCCTGTGTGGGCAACCTGGCTTGCATGTGTTTTAGAAGTGACTCCATTATAAGTTGGGAACTTTTTTAAGGGACAGATGCGTCCTAGTTTTTCTGGTTTTCGTGAATCTTCAGTTCTACTTTGGTCATGGGGAAATATATACACGGGGATTGCTGGCTCTAACTACTTACTATGAGCTCAGCGCTATTTACGGATTGCATCAACGTGAACATTTCACAAACACAAATAGCAATGCATATGAAGGGTCACAACCTAGAACAAAGTTCAATTGTTAAAACGTCATGGAAGTTGGCAGCAAATAGCAGACTTTACTTTGATATGAAATAACAATTGTGAGAAATAGCAATGCCTTCATATAGCACATTGAGACATCGACAAAACACAATACTCAAGACAAAATACAGTTGCATTAATTTACCAACACCACAGCATCAAATCACACCATCAAATATACCTTACATCAATTTCAGTACTATAATAAGAAAAAATCTGACAGAGAAAAAATGATGACTGTCAAAAATACTTTAGCTCGCTCCTAGCACATGCTATCCTGTACCTAGGGAAAGCCCTGCGTGGTTCACAGGACTAAATGAGCCCCATAGTCTGTCAATATCGGTGTCATGGAGAAAAGGAATTAACTCGAAGAACCACAGGCCCCTCTTGGCCAAACACATGCTACACCTGATCTCCCATATCCAAATCTGTTTCCCTAATGTCCGAATTGCACTCTGTATTACATCCAGGGGTCAAGCGTACCATCTGTATCATGCCCAGTTGTTCAAGCGAACAACACCTCTCACTTCTTTCAGACACCAACAGTGTTAAGAAAAGAGTAGCACTGAGAATACCCTTTTAGACAAAAAATAAGATTGAGGTGCCAGCTTTATATCATAGCGATACAAAAGGGGATGATGGACGGAACGTTTGAGCCAATCAAACACTCACCCCCAGTCAACTGATCTGGGTTTAATCCATCATCATTCTTTAGCTCACTCCACCACCCCAGTTCAGACATGGCCATATGCAAATCAGTCTGACCCTGTGCCTCATGGGAACAGTCCAGCCCGAACTGCCAAGCCATGTCTTCCCTGGACCGGAAACAAGCATCCTAGGACCGGTTTCTGGCATTTCAGCCGTCATCAGCCAGGCTTGCTTGAATCCAGTGGCAAAGTGAGCAAGGGACCCACGTCTGGGCATACCCCCGCCAACTTAGGGCGACCAAAGCGATACAAAAGGGATGATGGACGGAACGTTTGAGCCAATCAAACACTCACCCCCAGTCAACTGATCTGGGTTTAATCCATCATCATTCTTTAGCTCACTCCACCACCCCAGTTCAGACATGGCCATATGCAAATCAGTCTGACCCTGTGCCTCATGGGAACAGTCCAGCCCGAACTGCCAAGCCATGTCTTCCCTGGACCGGAAACAAGCATCCTAGGACCGGTTTCTGGCATTTCAGCCGTCATCAGCCAGGCTTGCTTGAATCCAGTGGCAAAGTGAGCAAGGGACCCACGTCTGGCCATACCCCCGCCAACTTAGGGCGACCAAAGCGATACAAAAGGGGATGATGGACGGAACGTTTGAGCCAATCAAACACTCACCCCCAGTCAACTGATCTGGGTTTAATCCATCATCATTCTTTAGCTCACTCCACCACCCCAGTTCAGACATGGCCATATGCAAATCAGTCTGACCCTGTGCCTCATGGGAACAGTCCAGCCCGAACTGCCAAGCCATGTCTTCCCTGGACCGGAAACAAGCATCCTAGGACCGGTTTCTGGCATTTCAGCCGTCATCAGCCAGGCTTGCTTGAATCCAGTGGCAAAGTGAGCAAGGGACCCACGTCTGGGCATACCCCCGCCAACTTAGGGCGACCAAAGCGATACAAAAGGGGATGATGGACGGAACGTTTGAGGCAATCAAACACTCACCCCCAGTCAACTGATCTGGGTTTAATCCATCATCATTCTTTAGCTCACTCCACCACCCCAGTTCAGACATGGCCATATGCAAATCAGTCTGACCCTGTGCCTCATGGGAACAGTCCAGCCCGAACTGCCAAGCCATGTCTTCCCTGGACCGGAAACAAGCATCCTAGGACCGGTTTCTGGCATTTCAGCCGTCATCAGCCAGGCTTGCTTGAATCCAGTGGCAAAGTGAGCAAGGGACCCACGTCTGGGCATACCCCCGCCAACTTAGGGCGACCAAAGCGATACAAAGGGGATGATGGACGGAACGCTTGAGCCAATCAAACACTCACCCCCAGTCAACTGATCTGGGTTTAATCCATCATCATTCTTTAGCTCACTCCACCACCCCAGTTCAGACATGGCCATATGCAAATCAGTCTGACCCTGTGCCTCATGGGAACAGTCCAGCCCGAACTGCCAAGCCATGTCTTCCCTGGACCGGAAACAAGCATCCTAGGACCGGTTTCTGGCATTTCAGCCGTCATCAGCCAGGCTTGCTTGAATCCAGAGGCAAAGTGAGCAAGGGACCCACGTCTGGGCATACCCCGCCAACTTAGGGCGACCAAAGCGATACAAAAGGGGATGATGGACGGAACGTTTGAGCCAATCAAACACTCACCCCCAGTCAACTGATCTGGGTTTAATCCATCATCATTCTTTAGCTCACTCCACCACCCCAGTTCAGACATGGCCATATGCAAATCAGTCTGACCCTGTGCCTCATGGGAACAGTCCAGCCCGAACTGCCAAGCCATGTCTTCCCTGGACCGGAAACAAGCATCCTAGGACCGGTTTCTGGCATTTCAGCCGTCATCAGCCAGGCTTGCTTGAATCCAGTGGCAAAGTGAGCTTTATATCATACCCAGGGCCCATGGGTACCATCTGTGTCACGCCCAGCAGTCCATGCGGTGAGGCCTCAACCCTGTATCACACCCAGGGAACAAACATACCATATGTGTCATGCCCAGCGGTCCGAAAGACAGCCAATATTCTCCTTTCCTAGTGTGCTGACTATCAAAAGAAAAGTGACCTCCGTAGGAACACCTCTGAGGCCGCCTTGAGACTACACAGTTCTGACACATAAAATAGGTAACATGCCAGATTTTAGCCAGTGGCAGGGCGTTCTGGTTAAATTTTTGCGCTTCTTCATAGTTTGCCATACGCCAAATGCTGGGATTAAGGATGAGATTTAGTCTCTTACCCACTGACGGCAGCTTCAGGACAGACCTCCACCCGGTGGATTCAGCTGAACGTCCCATCAATTGCAGTGTCTGCTCACCTTCCTTGCTGCGCAAATGTGAATCCATAAGGGTGGGGTCCCTTTACTTCAGCTGCAGTATGGTCTGAGGTGCCAATTTCTCCTGGCTGGCTCAT
This sequence comes from Calotriton arnoldi, assembly GCA_963921515.1. Classification (NCBI taxonomy): domain Eukaryota; kingdom Metazoa; phylum Chordata; class Amphibia; order Caudata; family Salamandridae; genus Calotriton; species Calotriton arnoldi. Next base: position 750,706 of record CAWUFW010000522.1, read on the forward strand.
CAAAATGTTGCTCGAATATGAATTTACCTTGAAAAAACTAAAGAAAAGAGGCGTTTGGTAAAACAGCAACAGTTGGTTTAATTAAACACCTTGGCCGGGGAACACAGTTACAGAAGCGGGTCTGGTGACAGCCTTAAAGTACAATCAATCTGAACAGGGTTTTATAAATTTCTTTGGGTATCATAAAGTACTTCAGTCGATCCTTTTTGGTAGAAGAATGCGGGCCTTATCTGTGGAGTCATAAATAAGGCCCCTGATGACAAATGCAGGAGGGCCTCGACTTTGCGTGGACACAATGGGGGGCAGTGGGTAACATGTCCAGATGTCCGGCATGAGGGGCACGATCACTGCGTGTACTGTGTGCTGTGTCCTGACTCGTTGTGTGTTCCTAACTTCATGTGGCAACTGACGTTATGGTGTTTTGGGAATGTGCGCACCCCTCTGGCCATGTGTGCTATTATTGGGGCCAATCTCTGGGAACCATTGTGGTGTCGCTGCGCTTATCTGGGGGATTGACCTGAGTTTCCTGTTTGTGCGTTTGTCTCCCGGCTACGTGCCACCCCACCTGTGACCTGTCAATCAGTAACCTGAGGCCTAGGTTACAGAGCCTGCCTGACCACATATCTCTGAGTCGAGATTGATGGAGAGTTCATGACAGGTGAATTAGATAATAGTGATTTAATTTCGTCCTTATGTGCGAATGTATCATTATAAACATTGGCATCGATTCTATCAATATTAATATCTAATTATTGCACATTTTACATAATTATTAATCAATTAAATGTTTAATTATATATTACTAAATTAACATCCCTCCCTATATCCCAACAAACCTAGCAACCCTCAACTAAAATATAATTAAAATAAATCATTAATACATACTGTACATAATTAATAATCAATTCAATATTTAATAATAAATGAATAATTAATTGTTAATTAATTATTACCTTAACTTCCCACCTTAAACCCCTACAAACCCAGCGCGCACCTAAAATTTACCTAAAACATATTATTACACAATTTACATAGTTAATAATCAATTTAATAATTAATAATACATGTAAAAAATAATTGTTAATTATTAGCCATATTAATTTCCCACCTATACCACTACAAACATAGCAATCTGCACCTAAAATATAAGTAGATTCAATCAGTATTACATAATATACATAATTAATATCAATCACAAACTCACACACAAATTATCAATTAATTAATAATTAATTATTAATTAACTTCTCACCATATCCCTCTACAAACTCAACAACCCACTATGACACAATAAATTACCATTAGAAATTACATTAAAAATTCTAACTCAGTTAATATTATAAACTATATTTAAAATAATTAATAACAATTATACAAACAATAGTAACACATACAATTAAAATATGAACTAAAACACATTAAAAATTAAAAAACAATATTCTTTACAACAGTTATCTTATTAATGATGTTACTTACCTGAAAGAAGCGATATTCTTGACAATGATATTTCTGCATCACAATATTTTTTTATCATGATATATTTCTTCAGATATTTTGGTCTCCCGATATTTACAACGCTATATTTTGTCCAAATACCAGTTAAATAATGAAATTAAAATTCTATATAGACACAACAATAATTAGGTGTATGAACATGTGGGTGATGAAATACAGTGACTTTACTTACCAATCTCCACTCCACCAGGGATTCCTGCAAAATCTTCAATGAGCAGGATTCCATAGCCCTTCTACTCCCAGGGAAAGAGATTTAAGAGCCTAGGAGAACCACCACCTGTCCATTGGGCCTCTAGGAGATAGGGGGACTAGGGAGCGCACACTTCCCTGCAGATCGTTCCAGTGCTTTCTAATTTCCTCCTGTGAGTGCCTGGTGTTAGATGCTGCATTCATTTTTGTGGCAATTCTAACCCACATTTGCCTATTCTGTGTCATGGTAGTAGTCTGAATAAGGGCACCAAACAACTGTGGCTCTACTCTAATATTGTTATCAACTACAACTGTTTATTCTGCCTCTCAAAATCTAGGTTTCTTTCTCCCTGCCATGGTAAGAAAAAAAAATGAAAGAAGAAACACAAGCAAAGTTGTTGTTTTTTTTTAAACTTTATTTATGATTTTGTGAGAGATCTTGTAATTCAAGGAAACACAGGTACACTATTCCAGCACAGGCAAACAATTTGTACATCTTGTATCATAATACGTAGTTGGAAGTAGACTCGGCACCAATATAGCACATAATACATTAGCAGCTTGCCTCCCCAGGCATATTACAACAGGACAGTCTAGCATTTTAATACATCATTTAGAACCATACCAAGACATTCTACAGGGCCTGGTGTCTGTGTGCTTAGCGTAGCATACGGCCAGCATAGTACCCGTACAAGTCAACATATCTACTCTGCAGACGCAGAATGACCCTCCACTTCTAGGATAGGCGTGGCCTCATCATTAGGGCCTCCCCTAAGGCGCAGCCACTTCACAAAGGGGACCCAGATGTCCTTAGGACGTGACGCTGTAGGCATTAGATCCCAATAGCTTGCCAACTGCTCCTGACAATACACCGCATCTTTTATCCATGTTTTTACTAGCGGTCTAACCGGTGATCCCCAGTGTATGGCCAAACGGCGGCGAGCAAGGACCAACAACATTGTGATTAAGCGGCGGCACTCCAGTTTATATTGTTCCACATATCCCAGTAGCAGGATCAGTGAAGAGCAACCCAGTGATTGGCCAGTAATGGCTTCAATTACAGACGATACCTCCTCCCAATACTGAGAGACGACAGGGCATTCCCAGGCTACATGCAAGAAGGCAGCGCCTTCACGCCTACATTTCCAGCAGGATGACGTGGCGCGTAGTCCTATTTTAAATAGATGTAGTGGGGTGTGGTAGTAGCGGTGCAGAAATTTAAAATGTATTAATCGCAGTTTATAATTGGGAGATAAATGTTTCATTTGCAAACAGCAGAAGGACCATATGTCATCCGTAAGCTGGTCGGGGAGGTCCTCGCGCCACTGCTGAAACGCCCCAGGGTCTATCCATGGCATGTATGATTGTGTATAAGTGTAAAGCCTGGTGACCAATTTCCTCGGTGACGGAGAAGCCAGTAGGTTAGCTAGAGGATGTAGTGTGGGTGGGGGAACTGGAAAGGAAACATGTAGTTTCTTGCAGGCAGCTTTAAGTTGATGGAATAGCAATCTCTCAAGAAACAGTATAGAGCCCCCCGGTTGTGTGACAGGTTCTGGCAAAAATGACTCAGCCGGATATAGATCACCCATTGTTTTAATTCCCATAGTGTGAGCTCTGTCTATGGCTCCCTTATCCTGCAAAAAGGGGAAATTGGGATGATGTGCTACCGGCACCGAGGGAGCGTATAGCAAAGGTACTTGAGCGCGGCGTCTCAAACCCTCCCAAGCCCACCTGACCGTCTCCACAGTGTTGATTTCATTTGGGGTCCTACGATAGGGGTGGTATACCGCTGTGTGCAACGGAATCCTATCTGCGACATCTCGCTCCGTCACCACATGCTGCTGAAATGGGGTTGGATAAATCCAGTAATGTAAAAATTGAGCCTGCGCACTCAGGGCGTACAACTCAAAGTCGGGGGCTCCCAAGCTGCCTCTAGATAGCGGACGCATGAGGATGTCCCAGCTCACTCTGGGCTGGCCACTCGCCCAAACCATGGATATCGCGGCAGAGCGCAACTGCTTAAAAAGGCCTGTGTTAAAGGGATAGGAATATTCACAAATAAATACAAAAATTTAGGGAGGACGATCATCTTAAGTATTGCTATCCGATCTGCTAGCGACAGAGGAAGGGCGGACCAGAATTTAATTCTATCCAAGAACCAGTCCAACTGTTTCCCAAAGTTGAGGCTCCAGATGAGTTGAAGGTCTCTACTGAGCCATATTCCCAAATATTTAACTGCTTCCTCTTCCCACTTCAGCGGGAAGTCCAAAGTTTTGTTGAAAGGAGCGGCAGTTAAAGACAGTATGGAGGATTTTCTCCAATTTATGGTAATACCAGAGAGGCCACCAAATCGAAGCAGCTCGCGCAGCAATGGATTCAGATTATCGTTTGGGCGCCTGACATACAGGGTGATATCATCCGCATACATAGAAGTGATGAGATTGCGGTCCGTAAAAACTAATCCCTGTGTCGAATGGTATTGTCTAATTTTCGCTGCCAATGGCTCCATTGCTATTGCAAATAGCAAGGGGGAGAGCGGGCAACCCTGCCGAGTGCCACGAGAAATCTCAAACGCCTCCGAGATGAGTCCATTAGCAAGTAGGCGAGCCGTAGGCCCTGTGTAAAGTAATTGAACAAGTTTAATAAAGTTAAGACTCAGTCCCAGTCTTGAAGTACAGTAAACAGGTATGTCCACTCCAGAGAGTCAAATGCTTTGGTCGCATCTAGAAAAACTGCTGCAGTTGGGAGCTTGGGGTAAATTTGATGGATAACCGAAAAAAAAGTTCGGAGATTATGGGCCGTCGATCGTCCTGGTATAAAGCCTGACTGATCAGGTCTAGCAATGAGGGACATCAGTGGTTGGAGCCTGTTAGCTATAAGTTTAGCCAGGATTTTAGTGTCCACATTTATCAGGGATAAGGGCCTATATGAGTCACAATTTGTTGGTGGCTTGTCTGGCTTTAAAAGAGTTATAATAACCGCCTCCCTCATTGATGGGGGGAGGATCCCCGCCTCTAATGACTCCTGGTAGACATCGAGGAGCCGGGGAGCAAGAGTCTCGACATAGGTCTTATAAAAAAGCGTGGTCAATCCATCCAGTCCAGGCGCCTTACCCGATGGGAGGCCTCTGATCACCTGTGTTATGTCCTCTAAAGTAAATGGGATATCTAAGTATTCTCTGTGTTCAGGACTCAACCATACAAGCTGTAAAGCATCTAAATATTCCGTTAGGTCAGTGGGAGCAGAGTGTTGCATTGTAGCATAGAGGGATGTATAGTATGACGTCATGTGTGTCCAATTGGCCTCTAATTGGCGGGGCGTCCGCAACCGTAAGTTCAGAGATAAATGTAGGTGTAGTTGATTGCTGCAGCAGGTTAGCTAGGGTTCTGCCTGGTCTGTCACCCTCTCCACACCCCCTGGCTTTGGCCTCCTTACCTAAAAACCGGGCTTCCCTCTCCGCTTCCCTTTCAAATTCTGAAATAGCTGGTCTGATGGAGGCTAAGATAGTTACGTCCTTTGTGGCATAAAAGGTGGTTTCTAGGTCCTTTATGGTGTTCTCAAGTTTCATCAGGGTTGTACGTATTGAATGCAAGACCCCAGACCCCTTCGAGATGCATGCGCCCCTTATAACTACATTGAAGGCCTCCCAGAGTGTGGCTGCAGAGTCGACCGAGCCCTCATTAGTGGCAAAATATTGATCTATGTCAGTGGCTATTTCTTCTCGAAATGCTGCATCTAAGAGGGCGTGAGGGGGGAGCCTCCAGCTAAATGCCCTGGGAAGTGTGCTCGGGATGCGCCATTGCCTCAAAACTGGGGCGTGATCAGAGAGTGTGCGCGGAAGGTGGCGTGTCCCCACCATCCACGACAACACATCTGCTGAAAGCAACCAATAGTCTAGGCGGGACCAGGCCTGGTGGTAAGGTGTAATACAAGTTCCCTCTCTTAATTGCGGGTTAAATGCTCGCCAGGCATCTCGTAGTCTGTGCTCCTGAATTATGGAGTTTAATAGCTGGGTTGATTGGGAGTGTGGGTTGCGTGCCGTACCCTCTCTATTCAGGATGTTGTCCAGCACGACGTTAAAGTCGCCACCCCATATAATTGTATCACAGCCCATAAGTGTTATTTGTGCAAAGACATCTAAAAAAAACTGCGGGTCGTCAGTATTAGGGCCATATATGGCTGCAAGTGTGACGTGTGTCGAATATAGGCAGCCAGATACCAAAACGTAACGTCCCTCCCTATCTGCGAGTGTTTCAAGTGTGGTCCAACCCAGCCCCCTTCTGATCAGCATGGAAACCCCTCTCGCGTAATTGGAAAAGGCCGCAGAATGGATTTCACCCCAGTATCTATTTTGGAGCTTGGGATCACTATTACCGCGTAGGTGCGTCTCCTGCAGAAAACAGATATCAAAATGGTGTCTACGCAGATATGCATGTACCAGTCTAGCCTTCTTAAAATCGTTTAGCCCACGTATGTTCCACGTCAAGCAGTTAGCAACTGACATGAAAGGGGTAGTAAGTTGGCGAGTAAACTACATGCCATGGGATATGTTCAGCCTTTAACCTGGTGTTACCAATACAGTTACATACCGTAGACCGAATCCTCACCTCTGCCGTGCCCTGTGCTAAAAACAGTGTCCAAGAAGTATCATCTCTCATTAAGTGAACCCCCAGCCCCCCTCCCCCTCCCACTACAACCTCCCAATCAGGTTGAGAATATAGACCCACCCCCCTACCAACCAACCCTTGAACAAGTGTTTGAAATACAAACACATAGGAGATCTCCCTGTGGGGACAGGCAACAACGGTGAGCACCCGCCAGTAGGCAGGGTGGTCGGGCTAAGGATAGTGTCAACAGCAATGACCCAAATCTGCCCACCCCAGACACCCAACAGAGGGCTATGAACATGTTAAAGCGATCAGTGCAATACATTCGCTTGACCCCTCATTGTCCCCGGAGCTGGCGCATGGTAGCGATGCTCGCTTCAAATACAGTCAGCCAACGTTGCAAAGGGCGTTTTTAGTCCCACATACTGTGGTGGCAGATGAGGAGCCTTCAACAGGTTAGTCATTATCATCAAGTGTCGGCGATAAATGCTTGTCTTTAGGGGAGCCTTGCTGTGGTTTCCGAGGACAGATGTGCTTTGCATATTTTAAAGCCGATTTGGCATCTGTAAAAAAATGCGACTGGCCATCGTGGGTAATTTTGAGTTTTGCTGGATACAGCATTGAGTATGGAATGGAGGAGGTCTGTAACATTCGTTTTGTTGGAAGAAATTCTCTCCCCGCCGCCTGCACAGTTGGAGTGTAATCGGGGAAGAAGGATAAAGTGTTGCCCTGGTGGATAACTGGGCTCTTCACTCTTGCCTCTCTTAGTATTGCGTCTCGGTCTGCGTAGTTTAGTAAACGCGCAATAATGGGACGTGGTGGCAGTCCAGGTGCCGGCCTTGGGCCCAGCGAACGGTGGGCGCGCTCCACGGTCATAAGTGGTGACAAGGCAGGGCCAAACAACTCCTGGAGGAGATTGGTGATATAGGGCTCCATTTTTGTTATGGCTGTCGACTCCGGAAGGCCAATTAATCAGACGTTATTTCGTCGAGAACGTGCTTCTAAGTCCTCATTTTTCGCTCTGATCACTTCCAACACCTTTTCCATATTCAATATCTGTGTTTTGGCCTCAGATTGAGAGTCTTGAGTATCGGATAGCCTGTTTTCCAGAAGGTCCAAGCGTGCCTCATGGATGTCAACTTTTTTCTTGACAGTTTCTAGGCTGGCTGTTAATGAGTCTATCTTCCCATCGATGGTCTTCAGACTAGAGCGAACATCCTGTAGGATTGATCGCAGGTCCTCTTCGTGATTTTCAGACTCATCCTGCGGCCCCTGAGCTCCCCCCTGTTCAACCGGGGTGTCCATGTACGGGTCTGGCGTTTCTCAAAGGGGATTTTCGGTTGTTTTGGGTCTGTCTTACCCATGCTGTCACGGAGCAGATCTCAGGGGGGCCGCTTGTGTATTAGAGGCTCTGTATTAAGGTGGAAGTGCCTTGATCCTCAGGGATTGTCCAGCCAGCACCACTCCAACCACAAGTAACCACCAGAGCTGCTGCAATTAAAGAGGCCGTGGCACTGGTCGTCCGAACGGACCTCTCAGGCACAATGCGTGGTACAGCTTAAAGGAGACTGCGCGCAGAGGACAAAGCCAACAAGTCCTAGAGCCCACGGCCGTTCAGCAGGTTGCAGGCCGCCGCTTAGTTGTGCATAGCTCGCATACGCCAGCGCAGTCACCAAGGCGGTATAATGTCGTCGAGTAGCAACCGGGCAACATCCGCACACCACATGCAGCACCTCAATCAATATTTCCTCTGGGTCCCGGGGCGCCCACAGCGGGAAGTCGAGGCACGTCCGGGCCACCCCGATCAACAACCCCGGCCCCCTGCAGACCGGACCGGGCCTGAGCAGTTGTCTCAGCAGGAGCGCCTATCGGGGGACGCGGCTGAATGAAGGCCCACCACGTCGCGCCGGGAACCCAAGAGCTCAGCGCTGGCAGAGCGCCCAAGGGCACCACAGCATGGCGGCTCTCAGGGCGTCGGGAGAATGGGCAGCAGGAAAACGACCACAGTCCTCTGACACCAGGGCAGGTAGCAAGGGCGGCCCAGCAGCAGCTCCCACGTGACACGTCGCAGTGGCCCAGCCAAAAGACAGGTAGAGAGTGGTATCCAGTCCCGTGTGCTGCGGCCGGAGGGAGGGCTTAGGTGCCTAGGAGCCGCCGGCATTTTGCAGGCACAACCACCGCTAGGATCCGAGGGTAGGCCCAGCGGCCCCGCGCCCGGGCGGTGAGAACCCCGCTGGGCCACACAGCAACAAGCTCCGTCACACCTGCAGTCGCAGATAAACGGAACCCGCCGGCAGCCCACCGCATCCCCACAACCACCCAGACGCCGGCCCCCTAATGCACCACCAGGTCGCTGGAAGCAGGCAGGTGTCCCAGTCCCCACCGCTTCCCCCCCGGACCGCGGCACCAGGTCTCAGCCCCCTCTGGTTGTGTACGGCCGTGGGGAGCCGACCAAGCACCAAGGCGCCAGAAGGGGTCCCTAAGTGGGGGCGAAGCACCACACCTACCTCTTCTGCAGGCCAGCTTATCCTCTCATCCGCGTCTTCCCCTCGATAGCTCAGCAGGGCCTCCACGTCGTCGGAGCAGTCCAGGCCTCGGGCCCCCGCAGCACGGCCGGTTGCAGGCCAGCGCTCGCTCCTCCAAGGGCAGCCCCCCGGTCCGTCCCCCGGGCCTCCGGCAGAGCGCTCCGGGTCAGGTGCTTCAGTATTTCAGGCACCAGGGCCCACGCTGAGGACAATGAACGCCTCCCGACAACCAGATCCACCACACGGGCCCGGTCCCGGGAGCTACGCAACGTCCACAAGTGTGCGGCAGCCATTTTCTCCGCAGCTCCGGTCTCTGCAGCCCAGGATCAGTTCAGCAGGATCCCGGCCAGTACAGCGTGCCAAACTTCCCCCAGGGCCACCCGGGTGTCGCGTTGTCGATACCTGCTGTGTCCTCCGGAGTCAGCCGATCCGGGCCATGGTATTTACCGGATTTTCAAGCCCGACCTGCAGAGCCCCTTCAACAGGCGGCCATCTTGCAGCACGTCGTGGCCACGCCCCTCAAACACAAGCAAAGTTGAGAAAAAAAAGAAGGACTTGGAAAGCTAACGGTCAAATTTTCTGTAGCATGTGCAGCTTTGAAAATTGAAAGGCAAAGGATTGTTGGCTAGAAAGGTGGGTGTTTTATAGCATAGTTTTCAGGTGTGATTAATGTGGACATCAAGCTCTGGTGTGCTTGATGTAGGTGACCGTCATCAAGACGGAAGGATACATCAACAGTAATCACGTCCGCTAAGAAATTATTCTTTCGCAAGACCCTTGCAACACCGCCGAGATGACGGACACATTTAAATCTGGCGGGTGGCAAACCACCACCCCAACAATGATGGAGTATTGTCCAATAGCAGATGAATGTATCCCATCGACTTAGGTCAACTCCTGGACCAATGGATAAAGCTCCATCAAGGCTGACGAAAGTTCTTCCATTGAATATATAAATCGGATGGCAGAACCTTCGCCAGCATGATGGATGGATTGAAACCTCTGTCACGGAGGACAGGAGTGCCAAATGCCAAGATATAAATCGGGCCCTATGTCAGTTGCCTTAAAGCAAATGAGATTTTGTACCAGGGTAGTAGGTTGATTTCTCGTCTTAAGTCTCAAACTCCTTGCTGTAGTTTTTCAAGGGGTTGCATAAATGATATTCTAATTACATTTCGGTCAAGTAAACATTATGATGCATTCTTGGTAGGTTGGGCGAAATGCCGAAAGAATTGCATGAAATTATACTTTATTAATTGAAATACTGGTACAGCATTTAGTGCTATTTTTTTTAGTACAAACTGTGTCCTTGCATCCATTTTGGGAGTGAGGGTGCACTTTGTGCAAAATAATTGAGCATAATTATGTGTGACGCGAACAACAGCTGCTTGTGTTAGGACTTTTAACCAAATTAAATCTTAATTACTCTGCATGGCATAATGTTATAATCTCAGGCATTTTGTAAAATAAACATAACACAACATTCTTTAAATTATGCAAGATTATGTCGCTGTGAAATAAATTTCACCCAGACTTAGTTTTTGGTAAGTTTTCAGGTATGATTTGTCTATCTGGGGAGACTTTTGCACAATGGCTTTTGCATAATCTGACTTACACAGTCTTGATTTAGCTGTGCTAGTTGTATGAATGAATATCTTGCTGCATTTTGAAAAGTGAAGGATCGTGTATGCTGTATGAACGCAATATTCTGCTTCTCTAGTGTTCAGAATGGCCTGTTTAATGACTGAAAGTCTGGGTAGAGCTATTTGGAATGTTAGGTATTTGCATAAAGGTTTGATTCGGAAGTGTCAGTTGGTCCTGGGCGAGGGTGGTAAAGGTACACAGAGCTCCAGGCATTGTGCGGATGGAGTCAGGCTGCAGAGGTGAAGATTTTACTCCAGTGAATCTCCTTCTGTGACATTTCCCGAGGCCCCTTTTCTCAAGTATTGAGGAAAGCCCATTTGTCTGTTTAATAAAATGCCCAGGACTGAAGAAGCTTTCCCTTTATCACTGCTGAAGCTGAAAGAAAGAGGTTAAAACATACAAGTCTGGAAAATACTTGGCAATGGAATCCAATTAGGCTCCAAAGTAGTACGGTTAACCCTATCAAAGATAGAAAAGAGCTCTGGTAAGACAGAATGAATGTCAGTTAGTGTGTGTGAGTGGGAGTGCACCCACTCCACAGATGTGTGCCCCCTGACTTTCGAAGTCAGGATGTTGCTGTATGGAAATATTGAGGACAAAATACTGAACCCAAAATATCGAAAAGTAAGTATAGATTTTGTATACCTAACTACCTAACTACCTAACTCCTCATACATGTCCCTATATATATATATATATATCTCAAATTTCTGGATCAGCCCTGCCGTCCCCCTCTCGACGGTATCAAAGAGCACAAACTCCTCTTGCCTTGCAAATATTTTATTCACCGATCCAATATGCCATAACGCGTTTCGGTCAACACGTGACCTTGCTCACATAGTGAGATGCTATACTTTAACTATATTTAAACAAAACATGTGATCTCATCATGTGACATGTTGGAGCATAGGCATGGTAAACAGACTATAGTACGGCGTGATCCCGGCTGCAAAGCCGAAGGCATTGATCATTTATTACTGTATAAATAATCGTCTGTGCTTTGGGTAAAAAAAAAATTTATAAATAAATTTCTAAACACAAGTATAAACACATTTACCGAATACCAGTCATGATATTATTGGCAATCTGACGATTTGCTGAGTCATAATTCTTAGAGGGTGAGTTACTCCAATGCTGTACATTGTTTTATAACTGCATAAATGCATTATTATTCATCCAATACTGAAATTTGTTTTATAACTGCATAAATGCATTGTTTGTTCATGAGATTCCCTCTATTCGATAACAGTCAATTGTACCGTCTCCAAAGCATTAATGAAACGTATATATAGTTACAGATGCCTGTCATGTTGCCTTCCTCAAATACAATAAATAAATATATACATATAAAAACAGTCCTATGGCTCGAGCCCCCACACAGCCCCGGGGACCACCACCTCCCCGGGGCACAAATTAAGTAAATGCGGGGTTCCGTTGTGGGCCCCCAGCCCCAGGGACCACCACCTCCCTGGGGCTACACAGAAGATGGGAGGTGGCCGTGCGGCCCCCCCCTCCAGGAGCCCTCCATGGCCTTAGGGACCGCCACCCCCCAGGGCCAGCTTTAGCAATGTCCCAGGGTGCCCACCCCTGGGACATTGCAGTTGGCTATGGCTTGGTGGGAGCACTGCTCCCACCATGCCATAGCAAACACTGCTTCGCTTGGAAAAGGCTCTCACTTCCATGAAGCGATGCAGAATTGCTTTTGGGGAGAGGGAGCTGCATGTTAGCAGCTCCCTCTGCCCAAAAGCAATGGCGACTCCCGCAGGAGGCGGAGAGTCGGCAGGCACTGAGGGAGCCTTGAGGCTCCCCCCATTATCCCCACAGAGAAGCCAAGCCCCGGGGGTGGGGTCCCCGGTGCCGAAAATGGCCTGGGGGAGGGGGGCATATGAGCCTGTAATTCGCACAACAGCCTCAGATGTAAGCAACAGGCACATTAATCCCATGAGACATCATACTGAATTTAGAATCTGTTATAAAGGTCCAGATCTCTGCAGTGCGTACATTAATCCCATGAGCTAAAAGGGATTAACACCTTTGATCTGTAGATCTGCAGTTGCTTTTACGCATTCAGATATTCTAAGGCTGTTAGGACACACACTAATGTGTAATGCAGACAGCATCACTGCAATTCATGATCACACTGCTGCACAGCGGTGGGAAGAGCAGCCCCATTCAGGGTAATGTGAGGTACGAGGGAAACCAATCCTGAGGTGAGGGGGAGGGACTGCGTGTGATCCTCGACAGCCTACAGCCTGATCTACACCCTCACAACCGCTTCAGCCTGCAGCTCGGCTCCAGCCCGTATTTACACACACCGAGCAGGCAGAAGCTGAAGTCGGGGGGGTCATTGCGAGAGCGGGCAGCACCGCCGGCTGGGAGCTCTCAGCGAGCAGGCAGGATCGGATCTCAAAGAGCACAGGCAGGAACTTTCCTCGGTGACCACAAAGAGAGAAGGCTTCATCCTGGGGCACAGAGAGAAAACGGGCAGTAACTCAAGCCTGGGGTCAAGGAGAGAGAAGGCAGCTGCTCTAGGCTGGGACCACACATGCTCCAACCAGTTGCATTGCTGCTCTGGAGCAGGCAGCACCCACTGCTGGGATCCACGCATACAAAGGAGTCAGATCCCGTAGCCTGGGGGCACTCAGACAGCAGGCAGGAATGCCAGACTGGGGTCACAAATAGTTGCACACTGGACAAGGCAGAAAACACCGCCTCAGAGGGCACAGAGAAGAGGCAACAACTCTACCCGGGGTCCCACAGGGAGCAGGCAGTGACTGAGTGATGCCTTGGATGACAAGTGCAGAGTAGGCTGTAGGAATAGTTAGTATGGGCACTTTGTGAGTCGCAAGCTCCCTCAGCCTACGTAAACAAGCACTGCAAGCGGCAGACAGCATCTTAATCTCAGCAGCACTCACTAGGTGCAGGCAGCACATCTAGCTGGGATACGTTCCCCGACTGCACCCTGAACTGCTCTTCAACTCGTAAATAGACAAATCAGGCAGCATCTATGAGAACAGGCACTCCACCTGCCTGGAACAAGATCCTGTCTGCAACATGGACCGTCACTGCGAGCAGACAGTACTTCCAACCTAGATATGCACACAGTAGGCAGCACCCCAAGAGGAGACAGCAATGCAAGCCTGAGATCTGAGTACACAGAGCTCCTGCAGCTGTGCATACTTGGAGCAGGCAGTGCCTCGAACCTGTGACCTCCCGGACCGACAGCATCTCTGGGTGCAGGCAACACTGCAGAGAGCAGACAGTACCGCCTCTCTTTAGGCCAGTGAGGTGCTTCAGGCCATTCTTCCGAGGGACGTGGATGTACACGGAAGACCCCTACCTGCCTAGGACTCTCAGCTGAGAACTGCAGATTGCTGTGAGGAACCACGCAGTGTACATGTCGAGGGCAGAAGCAGATGTGAAAGCTAAAGAACCGACGTAGTGTAACATTTTACTGCTGTCCAAGATCACACTGAGCGTAGGGACATGAACCAGGAAGGACTGGAGTGAAGAAATCAATTCCAACCAAATCCTTTCTCTGGAGGTCACCTGATCCGATGAAGGCACCTTATATTTCTTAATTTAGTAAGAAATCTGTGTATAACACTGTATTCCAAAGAGTCATAAAATATGGCAGTCGCATGACTGATCAACTCGTTGGAAACACCACCGCACTAAGGTATAAATCAGTTATCAATAACCCCACGTGAACATTGCAGAAACGTGTAAAAATAAAATCCTGGAATATATCTTCTGCTGTTTGATCATGAGTATTCGACTTGGCCTCCTAGTCATGATAAGGGTGATCTTTTTATATAGCTCCAAAACCCAGGGTATCTGTCATTATTACCTAATCCGCGATCCTTGGTTTATCGACAAGGGAAAGATGAAAGGCCAATGAGTGCAGTAGAAATGTATACCTTTTGGGCACTGGTACATTTTGCATGTGCGTTAACACATAGAGGTACCCTGAATTACACGTATATCTTAGTAGCGGGTTGACATACCCCTTACCCCATTTGGGATCGGAATCTGTGACTTGCGTGCTACACACATCTCTGCCGTGCGCATTGACCCGCTATACTATAGTAACAGTATTTGATCGAGGTAACTGTAGATGAATTAAAATTGCAGTGGATACGATGACAGAACACACTCGGGTATAAATTGTAATTGTATTATAAAGGGTTCGGACCTGCGGTTTGCAGATTAGGCTAAAATCTCTGAAGGGTTGCACCAATCTACTGGCATATTAGCCTGTAATTCACAGAATAGCCTCAGATGTAAGCAACAGGCGCATTGATCCCATGAGACTTCGTGACTGAATTTAGAACCTGTTATAAAGGTCGAGATCTCTGCACTACGTGCATTAATACCATGAGCTACTGTAAAGGGATTAACCCCTTTTATCTGTAGATCTGCAGTTGCTTTTACACATTCAGATATTCAAAGGCTCTCAGGGCACACACTGATGTGTAATGCAGACAGCATCACTGCAATCCGCGATCACACTGCCCAAGGAGGAGAAGCTACGTGTGTTTAAAAATATATACCTTTCACTGTTGGGTTATAGGGTGGCTCTAGGAAGAACCGTTGTGTTCAATATGACTTTGTGCAGCTACATGTAAGTGCGGATGCACAGCTTAAGGTTGTTGAGAAACACTTCTATAGATGGTATGCATGTCAAAACGTAGATTGCTGTTATAGATAGAGCCCATGGTATGGTTTTATTAACATGCTTCCTAGCTTTGTCAATCTGTGGACAGAATTGATTTGACCACTTCTATATCTGTATTTGGCATATATTAGAGTATACAAAGACAATCAATCACGCACTACCCATGCATCCAATCATCCAAGCACTACCCATGCACTCATCCAATCACTCAGGCACTACCCTTGCACTCAACCATTCACCGAGGTACTACCCTTGCACTCATCCATTCTCTCCGGCACTACCCATGCACTCATTCAATCACCCAGGCACTACCTTTGCACTCATGCATTCACTGAGGCACTACCCATGCAGTTATCCAATCAACCAGACACTACACATGCACTCATGCAATCACACACGCACTAGTTGTGCAATCATCCAATCACCCAGGCACTACTATTACAGTGAACCATTCACTCAGGCACTATCCATGCACTCATCCATTTACTCAGGCACTAACCAAAATTCATCCAATCACCCAGGTACCACCCATGCACTCATCAAATCACTCAGGCACTACCCTTGCACTCAACCAATTCACTGAGGCACTACCCATGCACTCATCCATTCTCTCAGGCACTACCCATGCACTCCTGCAATGACCCAGGCACTACCCTTGCACTCATCCATTCACTCAGGCACTACCCATGCACTCATTTAATCACCCAGGCACTAGCCTTGTACTCACCCATTCACTCAGGCAGTACCCATGCACTCATCCATCTACTCAGGCTGTACCCATGCACTCATTCAATAAGTGACACACAACGCATGCACTCATCCAATCATGCAGACACTACCCATTGACTCATCCATTCACACAACATATACTTTTTCTTTTTGAAACAAGAATAGGTAGTTCCATAAGAACCTTTTTTTTGTTTTTTTAAAAATAATTTTTGTTTTTTTGTTTTTTTCTAACTATTTTGTAGTTTTTTTAGATTTTTAACATGAAAATTTAAACAAAAAAATAAGCACAAAACAGCGTGCCTAATTGGGGGAAAAACAAATTAACAACAGTGGTTGTTAATGGCATTCAACATGGTTTGGACAACCTGTTCCCCCACACTCAACATGGTACTACATTTCGGGCAGAAAAGTCAAGCTTTGGCAAAATCAGGCAGAGTCAGAAGAATGCTCTGTAGCCTGTTGCCAGGTCTTGATGTTGAAGCCTGTGTATCTTGGCCACCTTCACTTGCATTAAGTATTGCAAGTTCTGCTCTTGCAAGACGGTTTTCGTGCATCGTCTTCAGGTGTTTGTACATTGAAGACGTCCCACAAGAATATTTCAGGTTTCGCGGACATTATAGTTAGCAATTAGCATTTTTAAAACCTTAGAAATTCACTGAAAAAAACACAGGTTTCAGGGACGTTATAGGTAGAAATTAGCATTTAAAAAACCTTGGAAATTTACTGAAAAAACCACAGGTTTCAGGGATGTTATAGTTAGGAATTAGCATTTAAAAACCTTAGAAATTCACTGAAAAACCACAGGTTTCAGGGACTTTATAGTTAGAAATTAGCATTTAAAAAACCTTAGAAATTCACTGAAAAAAAACACAGGTTTCAGGGACGTTATAGTTAGGAATTAGCATTTAAAAAACCTTAGAAGTTCACTGGTTACAGGAACATTATAGCTAGGCTGACATTTCACTCATATAAAACCAGAGAAATTCAGCCGTTATAGTTAGCTGAGCTAACTATAATCTGTATGGGTGAATAAGTGGCTGTGTGATTGAGTTTTTGGGTGAGTGAGTAGGTGTGTGAGTAGCTCTATGGGTGACTGACGGTATATGAGTGGCTGTATGGGTGTATGAGTGGATATATAAGCAGCTGTATTGGTGAGTGACTGGCTGCACGAGTGCCTGCATTGGTGAGTGAGTGGATGTGTATGTAGGCCTATGAATCAGTGAGTGGGTATGTACATACTGGTATTGGTGTGTCAATGGTTTCAAGAATGGTAGTCTGAAATTTGGAGTCAGTGTAGGAAAGGTTATATTGGGGTTTGAGTAAGTGCATCAGAGATTATGTGGATGATGTCATCAGTGATGTCATCAGTGATGTCATTTGAGATGTCATCAGTGATGTCATCAGTGATGTCACTGATCATATCATGAGTGATGTAATATGTGACGTCATCAGCAGTGCATTGCGGGGCGCAAGTTATAGTTAGCTCAGCTAACTATAACAGCCGAATTCCTCTGGTTTTGTATGAGTGAAATGTCAGCCTAACTATAACGTCCCTGAAACCTGTGTTTTTTTCAGTGAATTTATAAGGTTTTTTAAATGCTAATCTCTACCTATAATGTCCCTAAAACCTGTGGTTTTTTCAGTGAATTTCTAAGGTTTTTAAAATGCTAATTCCTAACTATAACGTCCTGTTGGAAGTGGGGGTCCTTATCCCTCACTGCCGCCACCAAATTCTGGAGGCGGGAGTCCCCGTCCCACACCGCTGTTGCCAGGTGCGTGATCCGGACCCCTCGTTTCAACGTTAGGCTAAGTAAGGACGCCGTCTGAGATAGCCCTGCTCACTCCCTTAGTAGCTTGGCACGAGCAGCCAGGCTTATCTCCAAGGCACGAGTGTACAGTATGTGCAACCACACTCACAGCAACCCAATGATGTCACCACAAATAGACTCCACACAAGTTTTTATAAAACGAGTATAATCTTTATACAAGAAGATATACGATATGACCACACGATACAAAACCAACATATAATAATGGGTAGTATTTCTTCCGGTGGATTGATAGGTTCTGAGCCCAACTACTGCTTCTGATCATCAGTTAAGCTGCCTTCTAACCGTTTCCAAAAGGCTAGGTAGGTCGTATTGCTAGAATCACACATGTTGCAAAAGAAACGAAATACTGCAATGCGTAACGATATACTCTTCAACTGTGCAATAGAGAAACAATGCCATACGTAGCGCCACAGTCATGTACTTTGCAATAGAAGGAATAATGCAATGCGTATCACCACCAGCATGCCCTGTGCAAGGAAGAAACAAAGCAATGCGTCACGCTACAATCATGTAATGTGCACTGAAGAAATAATGCAATGACCCACGTTATAATCAGGTACTGTGCGATGAAGAAATAATGCAATGCGCCACGCTTACAATCATGTACTCTGCAAGGGAAAATAACGCAGTGCGTAGCGCACCCAGCATGTAGTTTGTCACGCACAAATAGAGTCAGGCGTCATATGACAGTTCGATAGTTCGTTAGCAGCAATAATGCAAAGTGTAATACGACAGTCTAGGTGCTCCGTTAACAGTTGCCCTCGACATGGATCAATGATGACACAAAACTACCGCTTCTCACTCCGGCCCCAGTACTGCCCCTCCTTGGGCCAGCACGGGCCTCGATCCGAGCCAAAACAACAGGCTCACGCAGCTGCCAGGAGCGAGAGGTCGAGAGAGTGTCCCTCCGAGCCCGCACCCCATCCCAGGTGGTGATCCACGTTACCTGGGGGGGCGCGACCCCACTCTCCTCCCCTCCTTCAGCGACTTGGGCCTTGATCCAAAACTCCGTCAATGGGCACGGCGAGTTCGGGCCGGCGACTCCGCTCCTCCGGGACTGCCGGTCCGGGCCGCTAAAGTTGCACTCCGAGGGCCTAATGACCCGGCCCTCCTTCCGGCAGTCTCAGTGGACACCGAGACCTTCCCTCAGCACTTGTGGAGACTTACTTCGATTTCGGTGCACACGCTAACCAGGCACTCCTCACCAGCGCCTCTGGTTGCACCGCGACACGCACTCTGCGCGTCCGAGACTCGCCTCTTCTCTGGTGCACATGTTGACCAGGCGATCGTCGCCATTCCTCGGCTTGCACCTCGACACGCACCCTGCGCGTCCGAGTCTCACCTCTTCTCCCAGTGCACACAATGACCAGGCGCTCTTCACCAATGCCTCGGTTTGCACCACGACACGCACCCTGCATGTCCGAGTCTCACCTCGTCTCCCGGTGCACACAACGACCAGGCGCTCCTCACCAACGCCTCGGCTTGCACCCCGAAACGCACCCTGCGCGTCCGAGACTCAGTTTACTCCTGCGTGCCCATGATCACAAGGCACAACTTCTGAGGGTCTCAAGCTGCAAAAGCACGTGCACACCGCGTTGATTGGGACTTCTCCTGAAACTTTTATGTTCCTGTGTTTCCAAACAGGGAGCCAGCTCACCTCGGGCCCTTGGGGTTCAGGACACAGCACAAAGCACAGTCCTGTTCAAGAAGGGGGGGACACCACCCACTGCAATGTCCCTTCAGTCTCTTCCTTAGTAAAAGCTACAAACTGCAGGCCAGCCCCAGATCACGAAGCAAGGGTCAGTCCTATCCAGCAGTCTCTTCAGCAACTTCTTCCTTGGCAGAGGTTCTTCTTGACCACGAAAGAGGTCAAAGCCTTTGCAGACTCGACCTGTCCATTTCGCCATTCAAAATTACACCAAATTCTAGGGGTTTCAGTTCTCTTAGTTATACCCCTTAATGTCTTTGAAGTTTGTTGTGCTCAGGGGTCCCTGACCCCTGCCTAAATCAGTTCTGGGTGTCTCCCTCCCAGTGTCACCTTTCTCACTTTGATACTGGGGGTCTGGACACTTAATCACTCAGCAGGAGATGGGTCAATTGTTTTATAGCTGCAACCCAGGCCTCTTCACCTCCCGGGGTTTCTCCTCGCATACTCTCCAGATGCAGGTCAGCCAGGTGCCATCTCACCCCCTCCCATCTCAGATCCAGACAGTCAATCCACATTCAGCAGAGACACACAGAAATGCTTAAAGCACAAAACTCAGCCATTTTCTAAAAGAGTGGTTTCTGAACACACAGTGACAAAACCACTTTCATAGAAAGATGTGTTATGACACTGTGAGTTCATACATACTAAACTTCACCTCTCCATTATAAACTTATAGGAAACTAGGCTAATAAAACACCATACCCAGCCTCCCCCATTCTGTCCTATGAGCAGAATGGCCTTTCACCAGTGAAAACGAAATGGAGTGTTTTTCACTGTCAGGACATAGCACACACCTCAGTATATGTCCTTCCTTTTACCTACACTGCACCCTGCCCAGTGGTTACCCGGGACCTACCACAGGGGTGCCCACAGTGTACGCAAAAGGGAAAGTAAGGCCTGACAAGTGGTTGCACTTGTCAGGACAACATGCTAACTTAGCAAACTGCGCGCAGGCCCTACACTGAAGGCCTGAGTTCCCTTCTCTGCGCGCCCTTGCATTACTAGCCCTTGCACACACAGTGCACATCACTAGGGACTTTTACTAGTAAGGCAAACATACCAATCATGGCCAATCAATTACCATTGTACTTTACATAGGGAACCCTTGTACTTTGACCCTGATCAGTAGTGGCAAAGTACCCAAAGCATCTAAATTGGCAACTCTATGTCAGGAAAACGGTCTAGGGGAAAGCAAAAGTTTAGGGAACTGTAGCCAAAAGGCCAAGTCCTACACAACCCCCTCCCAGCCAAAAGCCAGGGTAGACCAATCATTACCTTGATGGACTTCCCTGCTTCGGGCGATAGAACCAGGACGCATGAGCCCTCTACCACAGGAACACCCTCCTGTTCCTCGCCTTCCTGACCCCAGGGGTTCTTCCTGATCACTACCCCCTGAGCCAACAATGCTGTTCCATGGGTCCCTCACGGCCAGGGGAACCCCTCCAGGGGTGCTGGACCCATGCCAACCCCACCCTGGAGTGGTACCCTGGGAAGGCCCATTGGTCAGGATACTACCTCCAGTCATCCTGCCCTCCAGGTTAAAAGTGGGTTTACTCTGGTCACTTCTAGGGGACCCAGCCCCACTGGCTGGACACTGTCCCACTGGTGTTCCCACTGGGGAACACAACCCTCTTTTAACCTTCCATTTATTTTTCTGGACCTGCCACTAAGGAATGGCACCCACAAACTTCAGGACGGCAGGAGCTCTGGCTACAGACTCCCCACGCCCTCCCGACGCTAGGTGTTCTTCCTTACACCTCTGGCAAGTAGGCACTAGACCTCCACCCGGGGGCTCTCCTACGGCCCCCCCCAGGTTCCTGGGTGATGCTGCTGATCCCTGGGGTGATGCTTACTCTTCCTCCCCCTCTTACCACTTGCCTGACAAGTCTGACAGGTCCTGCAATGAGTATCAGAACTCTTGCGCATCTGGGGCCAGTAGAAGTGGGTGACAAGCCGCTCAAAGGTCTTGTCCTGCCCCAAATGTCCCGCCAAAGGTACATCATGAGCCAACCCCAATAGGAAGGCTCTGAAGCGCTGGGGTACCACCAGCACCCGGGCTGACCCAGATTCAGCCACCTTTGGCTCACTATACAGGAGATTGTTTTCCCAGTAAATCAAGTGTGATCCCGGCGGATCACCTGCTGCCTGGTTTGCTGCCTGCTGCCGCAAACCCACAAGAGAAGGGCACTTCTTCTGCTCCTCACAGAATTTCTCCCTGGAGGGCCCCCCTTCCTGCTGCCATTCGGTCAGCCCGGGTAGGTTCCCCAGTTCAGCCACTTGTTCCCCCGTAGGCTCCAGGGCATCCCCTCAAAGGGTGCCTCCTCCTGGACCGTGGGAACTGTGGGAACCGGTTTTCCATGCCCCCTGCCTCTTCTCTTACTGGCAGGCACCTGGGCCACTGTTTCAGGCTCCAGGTTCCCATGATTACCTTTACTGGCTACCATAGAACGAGTGGGCACACAAGCCCACTCAGGTAGACCCAACATCTACAAATGCGCCTGGCGCTCCACCTCCTTCCAGGGGCAACTCTCCAGGTCATTCCCTAGCAGACAGTCTACAGGCATGGACGGACTTACAACAACCTTCAAAGAACCTGAGACCCCTCCCCATTCAAAGGGAACCAGCGCCACCTTGCAGAGGCGCACTGAATTGTCTGCTGACATTACAGGGTGAAGCACATCGGGAATTACTTGCTCTTCAGACACCCACTGACACCTGACAGATGTCAAACTGGCTCCGGTGTCCCTCAGAGCCTCCACCCTCCATCCATTGATGGTCACTCACTGCCTGTATTTTCTAGTGTTCTCAGGCAGAGGGATTTCCTGAACCATCTCGCGATCTCCTAAGGAGACATGGGTCATAATTGCTTGCTCATTCCAAGGACTCAATTCCTCCCCCAACGCTACACTCACTAAACCAGATGTTGGAGCACCCGTGGGTGCAGATGACTTTTTGGGGCATTTAGGGGAAATATGGCACACTTCTTTACAGAAGTAACACGTAGGAGGACCTCGGGGCTCCTTCTTGCCCTTGGAGGCCCAGGCCCTCTTGGCCTTGGGAGACTGGGACCCTTTCTTGGGGGAACTACCTTGGGGCCCTTTAGGGGACTCCTTGTGGTTACCCTTGTCCTCCCCCACCCTCGGCGGGGGACCCTGCACACCCTTAGCAGGGGTTCTCCCAATCCCCTTGTGGACCCGGGTACTAGTCCAGCGGTCCGCCTCCTCAGCAAGCTTACTGGGATTAGTCAGCTTACTATCCAATAGATGCTGGTGCAGCTCTGGAACACACTGACTACTCAAGTTCTCCCAACTGATTAAATCGCATAAGCCCTTAAAATCATTGACCTTGCTGCCCAGCATCCAACCATCCAGTGCCCGGGTGTAGTCATTCACAGATTCTACCCAAGTACGGGATTCTAGTTTCTTGGAGGTCCTGAACTTCTGCCGGTATTGTTCAGGAGGGAGCCCATACCGGAGGCATAAAGCCTCCCTCATGTTGGCGTAGGTCAGGGTTCCCGCCCTCTCTAAGGGTGATAGAACGTCCCTCCCCGAAGCCTCAAAGTGTTTCCATAGGCCCGCCCCCCAATGCTTTTCAGGCACCTCATTCATCCTCATTGCGATCTCATATGCCGTGAACCACGCATAAATGTCATCACCCCTCTGGTAATCTCACACTAAATCCTTGGGAATGTACACCTTCCCTCCTGGCACTGGTGGTGCGCTGCCACCATTCGAACTGGATTCTGTTTGTTTAGCCTTAATGTCCAGTTCCCTCATGCTTAACTCATGAGCGAAGAGAATCAGTTTCTCTTCCAACACGAGAGCGTTCCTGCTCTCCTCTGCTTGATTTTAAGTTTTAACACCTCCAACTCATGCAGTCTGACCCTTTGGTTTTCCTCCAACTCCTCTGGTGAAAAACTCCTCTCTGAATGGCTACTACCAGCCCCTGCAGCTGGTCTCTCCACTGGCAAATCCTGTGGACCCAATCCATTCCCTGGGTCATCCTCATCCACCTCAACATCCCCCGTCTCCTGAGCCTCTTTGGCTTCCCACCAGGCCCTCAAGGCCATTTGCAGCTCCTCCTTCTTGGCGCTACCCTTCATGGGACATCCCAAAGCTCTGCAGAATTTCCTCAACTGATCAACCTTGTAGGAAAACAGTGCCTCAATGTTAAACTCTAATTCTGCAGCCTCAGCCTCACCGGCTATCTGGCTCTCTCCCTGAGACATGATGTGTGGTTTAAAGGTTACTCAACAATAGAACCAACAATTCCAAAAACACAATATGTGGTTGCGTCGTGGTCTGCGATCAATTTACGATGAACACCAATTACTGTGAGTGATTTTTCACATACACGTTTAATTTACATTAGGATCGAATCCCACCGCTGCCACCAAATGTTGGAAGTGGGGGTCCTTATCCCTCACCGTCGCCATCAAATGCTGGAGGCGGGAGTCCCCGTCCCACACCGCTGTTGCCAGGTGCGAGATCCGGACCCCTCGTTTCAACGTTAGGCTAAGTAAGGACACCATCTGAGATAGCCCTGCTCACCCCCTTACTAGCTTGGCACGAGCAGCCAGGCTTATCTCCAAGGCACGAGTGTACAGTATGTGCAACCACACTCACAGCAACCCAATGATGTCACCACAAATAGACTCCACACAAGTTTTTATAAAACGAGTATAATCTTTATACAAGAAGATATACGATATGACCACACGATACAAAACCAACATATAATAATGGGTAGTATTTCTTCCGGTGGATTGGTAGGTTCTAATCCCAACTACCGCTTCTGACCAACAGTTAAGCTGACTTCTAACCGTTTCCAAAAGGCTAGGTAGGTCGTATTGCTAGAATCACACATGTTGCAAAAGAAACGAAATACTGCAATGCGTAATGATATACTCTTGAACTGTGCAATAGAGAAACAATGCCATACGTAGCGCCACAGTCATGTACTTTGCAATAGAAGGAATAATGCAATGCGTATCACCACCAGCATGCCCTGTGCAAGGAAGAAACAAAGCAATGCGTCATGCTACAATCATGTACTGTGCACTGAAGAAATAATGCAATGCACCACGTTATAATCAGGTACTGTGCGATGAAGAAATAATGCAATGCGCCACGCTTACAATCATGTACTATGCAAGGGAAAATAACGCAGTGCGTAGCGCACCCAGCATGTAGTTCATCAGGCAAAAATAGAGTCAGGCGTCATACGACAGTTCGATAGTTCATTAGCAGCAATAATGCAAAGTGTAATACGACAGTCTAGGTGCTCCGTTAACAGTTGCCCCCGACATGGATCAATGATGACACAAAAGTACCGCTTTTCACTCCGGCCCCAGTACTGCCCCTCCTTGGGCCAGCATGGGCCTCGATCCGAGCCGAAGCAACAGGCTCACGCGGCTGCCAGGAGCGAGAGGCCGAGAGAGTGTCCCTCCGAGCCCGCACCCCACCCCAGGTGGTGATTCACTTTACCTGGGGGGGCGCGGCCTCACTCTCCTCCCCTCCTTCAGCGACTTGGGCCTTGATCCAGAACTCCGTCAATGGGCACGGCGAGCTCAGGCCAGCGACTCCGCTCCTCCGGGACTGCCGGTCCGGGCCGCTACTGTTGCACTCCAAGGGCCTAATGACCTGGCCCTCCTTCCGGCGGTCTCAGTGGACACTGAGACCCGCCCTCAGCACTTGTGGAGACTTACTTCGATTTTGGTGCACACGCTACCCAGGCACTCCTCACCAGCACCACTGGTTGCACCGCGACACGCACTCTGCGCGTCTGAGACTCGCCTCTTCTCTGGTGCACACGATGACCAGGCGATCGTCACCATTCCTCAGCTTGCACCTCAACATGCACCCTGCGCGTCCGAGTCTCACCTCTTCTCCCGGTGCACACAACGACCAGGCGCTCTTCACCAACGCCTCGGCTTGCACCGCGACACGCACCCTGCGCGTCCGAGTCTCACCTCGTCTCCCGGTGCACACAACGACCAGGCGCTGCTCACCAACGCCTCGGCTTGCACCCCGACACGCACCCTGCGCGTCCGAGACTCAGTTTACTCCTGCGTGCCGCCGATCACAAGGCACAACTTCTGAGGGTCTCAAGCTGCAAAAGCACGCGCACACCGCGTTGCTTGGGACTTCTCCAGAAACTTTTATGTTCCTGTATTTCCAAACAGGGAGCCAGCTCACCTCGGGCCCTTGGGGTTCAGGATACAGCACAAAGCACAGTCCTGTTCAAGAAGGGGGGGACACCACCCACTGCAATGTCCCTTCAGTCTCTTCCTTAGTAAAAGCTACAAACTGCAGGCCAGCCCCAGATCACGAAGAAAGGGTCAGTCCTATCCAGCAGTCTCTTCAGCAACTTCTTCCTTGGCAGAGGTTCTTCTTGACCACGAAAGAGGTCAAAGCCTTTGCAGACTCGACCTGTCCATTTCGCCATTCAAAATTACACCAAATTCTAGGGGTTTCAGTTCTCTTAGTTATACCCCTTAATGTCTTTGAAGTTCGTTGTGCTCAGGGGTCCCTGACCCCTGCCTAAATCAGTTCTGGGTGTCTCCCTCCCAGTGTCACCTTTCTCCCTTTGATACTGGGGGTCTGGACCCTTAATCACTCAGCAGGAGATGGGTCAATTGTTTTATGGCTGCAACCCAGGCCTCTTCACCTCCCGGGGTTTCTCCTCGCATACTCTCCAGATGCAGGTCAGCCAGGTGCCATCTCACCCCCTCCCATCTCAGATCCAGACAGTCAATCCACATTCAGCAGAGACACACAGAAATGCTTAAAGCACAAAACTCAGCCACTTTCTAAAAGAGTGGTTTCTGAACACACAGTGACAAAACCACTTTCATAGAAAGATGTGTTATGTCACTGTGAGTTCATACATACTAAACTTCACCTCTCCATTATAAACTTATAGGAAACTAGGCTAACAAAACACCATACCCAGCCTCCCCCATTCTGTCCTATGGGCAGAATGGCCTTTCACCAGTGAAAACGAAATGGAGTGTTTTTCACTGTCAGGACATAGCACACACCTCAGTATATGTCCTGCCTTTTACCTACACTGCACCCTGCCCAGGGGTTACCCGGGACCTACCACAGGGGTGCCCACAGTGTACGCAAAGGGAAAGTAAGGCCTGACAAGTGGTTGCACTTCTCAGGACAACATGCTAACTTAGCAAACTGCACGCAGGCCCTACACTAAAGGCCTGAGTTCCCTTCTCTGCGCGTCCTTGCATTACTAGCCCTTGCACACACAGTGCACATCACTAGGGACTTTTACTAGTAAGGCAAACATACCAATCATGGCCAACCAATTACCATTGTACTTTACATAGGGAACCCTTGTACTTTGACCCTGATCAGCAGTGGCAAAGTACCCAAAGCATCTAAATTGGCAATTCTATGTCAAGAAAACGGTCTAGGGTGAAAGCAAAAAGTTTAGGGAACTTTAGCCAAAAAGGCCAAGTCCTACACATCCCTGAAACCTCTGGTTTTTTCAGTGAATTTCTAAGGTTTTTTAAATGCTAATTTCTAACTATGCCTACATAGGTAGGACATGTGCAGAAAGAGGAAGAAAGGCGCAGAAAGAAGCAAGAGAAGTGCAGAAAGAGGCAAGAGAGGTGCAGAAAGAGGAATAAAGGTGCAGAAATACGCAATAGAGGTGCAGAAAAAGGAAGAAGGGTACAAAAAGAAGCAAGAGATGTGCAGAAAGAGCCAACAGTGGTGCAGAAAGAGGCCTACTTCGACTGTACCTTAGAACAGACTCATACAAAGTAGCCTTATCACTAATCCTTCTCCCAAGATGTCTTAAACCTCACTTTTCTCTTGAAGGTTCACTATTAATCGACTGCTCAGAATGTTAGGCCTACCAAATATAAAACAGCAATCCTAAGCATATCACTCTTGTAAGTCTGACCAAGTTTGTGAAGGTATGCATGCGTGTCTATGCTTTTACCTAGTGACATATTAAATGAAAATAATACTTGAATACCTGTGTTTCAAACAGCATACTCTGTAAATTTGTGTACAAAAAGGTGTATGCATTTCTTTCTGCTCACAATACAGGGCACATGGGTATTCAATAGTATATTTGAGGGACTCTATAACACATATATACATAAGACATGTCTGCCTGTGCAACCGAATGACAGAGCAGAACTGAGAAGAGTTGACCGCCTATAGGAAAAATTACCGGCTTTTTAACCTACCATCTTCAGATGCATACCACATGTAAGAATACATGTCCAAGTAGACATATATAAGGGTGGGCGAAGTTAGTGGAGTACCACTATGCGGAAATCTGTGGAGTTGAACGAAAACTCTGTGAAACTCTGCTCTGTAACTCCGTTACATCTCATCCCAATTAATAAAACAGAAACCTCACATACCTTTGGTAAAACAAGTAATTCTATCTTTACATGCTAAAATACATAGTCATCTCACAAAAGTGAAAATGAAAATATAGCAAGCAGTGGAAGAGGTGATGATTTTGGGGTCCTCCCTAACTTAGGGAGAGAGCCAAGCAGATGCCTTGAACACAAAGAGCACATCATGCTGAACGATTTGGTGGTGGTCCCATCCTCCTAGGACCACCCCAAGCACAGTTATGGACAAAAATACAATACCAACCAAAGGCCCTGCAAAGCATTATGGGACGAGATTCTAGAGTGCAGTGAATATTATAGTATCCAATATCAAAACATTCCTCAAGCGGCAGCCAGCGGTTCTCCCGGCTCAGCTGAGAGCTAATACTATACTATTCACTGCATTCTAGAATCTTGCCCCATAAAGCTTTGCTGGGCCTTTGGTTGGCATTGTATTTTTGCCCATAACTTTGGTTGGGGTAGCCCTAGGAGGACGGGACCACCACCGAATCGTTCAGCATGATATGCTCTTTGTGTTCAAGTCATCTGCTTGGTCCTCCCCCTAGGTTAAGGGAGACCCCAAAATCATCACCTCTCTCATTGCCTGATATTATTTTTCAAAGCTCACTTTTGAGAATTGGTTATATGCTTTTTAGCATGTAAAGGTAAAGTTGTTTTATCAAACGGTTGTTGGTACAGTAGCTAACTCCGCTACGTGGCGGAGTCAGAGATTTTGCATGAATTCCATGTTTTCAATGTATTGCATAGTTAGCAAATATCCGCTAGCGGAGCAGAGTTTATTGCCCACGGTTAGACATATACCTCAGTCACGAGAGCACGCAGACCTTTAAACTTGACAACTTGCACTTCCCATTTGAGTACAGAAAGAGGCGAGAGAAGTTCAGAAAGAAGCAAGAGAGTTGCAGAAACAGGCAAAAGAGGTGCAGAAAGAGGGAACAGGGGTGCAGACAGAGGCAAGAAAGGTACAGAAAGAGGGAAGAGGGGTATAGAAAGAGGCAAGTGGGGTGCAGAAATTTGCAAGAGAGGTGCAGAAAGAACCAACAGAGGTGCAGAAAGAGGCAAGAGGGGTGCAGAAAGAGGCAAGAGGAGTGCAGAAAGAAGCAAAAGAGGTGGAGAAAGAGGCAAGAGGGGTGCAAACAGAGGCAAGAGAGGTACTGAAAGAGGAAAGAGGGGTGCAGAAAGAGGCAAGAGGGGTACAAAAATTTGCAAGCGAGGTGCAGAAAGAAGCAAAAGCAGTGCAAAAAGAACCAGCAGAGGTGCAGAAAGAGGCAAGAGGGGTACAGAAAGAGGGAAAAGAAGTGCAGAAAGAGGCAAGAGGGGTACAGAAAGAGGCAAGCGAAGTGCAGAAAGAGGCAAGAGGGATGCAGAAAGAGGCAAGAGAGGTGCAGAAAGAGGCAAGAGGGATGCACAAAGAGGGAAGAAGGGTGCATAAAGAGGCAAGAGGGGTGCATAAAGAAGCAAGAGAGGTGTAGAAAGAAGCAAGAGAACTGCAGAAAGAAGCAACAGAGGTGCAGAAAGAGGAAAGAGGTGTACAGAAAGAGGCAAGAGAAGTGCAGAAGGAAGCAACAGAGGTGCAGAAAGAGGTAAGAAAAGTGCAGAAAGAGGCAAGAGAGTTACAGAAACAGGCAAAAGAGGTGCAGAAAGAGGGAAGAGGGGTGCAGAAATGTACAAGAGAGTAGCAGACAGAAGAAAGAGCAGTGCAGAAAGAACCAACAGAGGTGCAGAAAGAGGCAAGAGGGGTACAGAGAGGCAAGAGAAGTGCAGAAAAAAGTAAAAGAGGTGCAAAAAGAAGCAAGAGGGGTGCAGAAAGAGGCAAAAGAGGAGCGGAAAGAGACAATAGAGGTGCAGTAAGAGGCACGAGGGTTGCAAAAAGAGGCAAGAGAGGAGCAGAAAGAAGCAAGAGAGGAGCAGAAAGAAGCAAGAGAGGTGCAGAAAGAAGCAAGAGAAGTGCTGAAAGAGACAAGAGAAGTGCAGAAAGAGGCAAGAGAGTTACAGAAACTGGCAAAAGAGGTGCAGAAATAAGTAAGAGCAGGGCAGAAAGAACCAACAGAGGTGCAGGAAAGGCAAGAGGGGTGCAGAAAGAGGCACGAGAGTTACAGAGACTGGCAAAAGAGGTGCAGAAATAAGTAAGAGCTGGGCAGAAAGAACCAACAGAGGTGCAGGAAAGGCAAGAGGGGTGCAGAAAGAGGCAAGAGGGGTGCAGACATTTGCAAGAGAGGTGCATAAAGAAGCAAGAGCAGTGCAGAAAGA
Source organism: Calotriton arnoldi (assembly GCA_963921515.1). Taxonomy (NCBI): domain Eukaryota; kingdom Metazoa; phylum Chordata; class Amphibia; order Caudata; family Salamandridae; genus Calotriton; species Calotriton arnoldi. The sequence continues at coordinate 780,778 of CAWUFW010000522.1, forward strand.
ACCAACAGAGGTACAGCAACAGGCAAGAGGGGTGCAGAAAGAGGCAAGAGAAGTTCAGAAAGAAGCAACAGAGGTGCAGAAGGAGACAAGAGAACCGCAGAAAGAGGCAAGAGAGTTGCAGATAGAGGCAAGAGGGGTGCAGAAAGAAGCAAGAGAGGTGCAGAAAGAAGCAACAGAAGTGCAGAAAGAGGTAATAGGGGTGAAGAAAAAGGCAAGAGAAGTGCAGAAAGAAGCAACAGAGGTGCAGAAGGAGGCAAGAGAAGTGCAGAAACAGGCAAGAGGGTTGCAGAAACAGGCAAGAGAGGAGCAGAAAGAAGCAAGAGAGGAGCAGAAAGAAGCAAGAGAGGTGCAGAAAGAAGCAAGAGAAGTACAGAAAGAGGCAAGAGAGTTGCAGAAACTGGCAAAAGAAGTGTAGAAATAAGCAAGAGCAGGGCAGAAAGAACCAACAGAGGTGCAGAAGGAGGCAAGAGGGGTGCAGAAAGAGCCAAGAAGGGTGCAGAAATGTGCAAGAGAGGTGCATAAAGAAGCAAAAGCAGTGCAGAAAGAACCAACAGAGGTACAGCAACAGGCAAGAGGGGTGCAGAAAGAGGCAAGAGAAGTGCAGAAAGAAGCAACAGAGGTGCAGAAGGAGACAAGAGAACTGCAGAAAGAGGCAAGAGAGTTGCAGAAACAGGCAAGAGAGGTGCAAAAAAGGGAACAGGGGTGCAGAAAGAGGCAAGACAGGTGCAGATAGAGGCAAGAGGGGTGCAGAAAGAAGCAAGAGAGGTGCAGAAAGAATCAGGAGAGGTACAGAAAGAAGCAACAGAGGTGCAGAAGGAGGCAAGAGAAGTGCAGAAAGAGGCAAGAGAGTTGCACAAACAGGCAGAAGAGGTGCAGAAAGAAGCAAGAGCTGTGCAGAAAGAACCAACAGAAGTTCAGAAGGAGGCAAGAGGGGTATCGAAAGAGGCAAGAGGGGTGCCGACATTTGCAAGAGAGGTACAGAAAGAAGCAAGTGCAGAAAGAAAGAACCAACAGAGGTGCAGAAACAGACAAGAGGGGTGCAGTAAGAAGCAAGAGAAGTGCAGAATGAAGCAACAGAGGTGCAGAAGGAGGCACGAGAACTTCAGAAAGAGGAAAGAGTTGCAGAAACAGGCAAGAGAGGTGCAGAAAAAGGGAATAGGGGTGCAGAAAGAGGCAAGAGAGGTGCAGAAAGAGAGACGAAGGGTGCAGACAGAGGCAAGAGGGTGCAGAAAGAAGCAAGATATGTATAGAAAGAAGCAAGAGAAGTGCAGAAAGAAGCAACAGAGGTGCAGAAAGAGGCAAGAGGGGCGCAGAAAAAGGCAGGAGAAGTACAGCAGAAAGCAACAGAGGTGCAGAAAGAGGCAAGAAAAGTGAACAAAGAGGCAAAAGAGTTGCAGAAAGAGGCAAAAGAGGTTCAGAAAGAGGGAACGGATGCAGACAGAGGCAAGAGAGGTGCAGAAAGAACCAACAGAGGTGCAGAAAGAGGCAAGAGGGGTGCAGAAATGTGCAAGAGAGTAGCAGGCAGAAGCAAGAACAGTGCAGAAACAACCAACAGAGGTGCAGAAAGAGGCTAGAGGGGTGCGAAAGAGGCAAAAGAAGTACAGAAAAAAAGCAAAAGAGGTGCAGAAAGATGCAAGAGAGGTGCAGAAAGAGGCAAGAAAGGAGCAGAAAGAGGCAAGAGAGGTGCAAAAAGAGGCACAAGGGGTGCAGAAAGAGGCAAGAGAGGAGCAGAAAGAAGCAACAGAGGTGTAGAAAGAAGCAACAGAGGTGCAGAAAGAGGCAAGAGGGGTACAGAAAGAGGCAAGAGAAGTACAGAAGGAAGCAACAGAGGTGCAGAAAGAGGAAAGAAAAGTGAAGAAAGAGGCAAGAGAGTTGCAGAAACAGGCAAAAGAGGTGCAGAAAGAGGGAACAGGGGTGCAGACAGAGGCAAGAGAGGTGCAGAAAGAACCAACAGAGGTGCAGAAAGAGGCAAGAGGGGTGCAGAAATGTGCAAGAGAGTAGCAGACAGAAGCAAGAGCAGTGCAGAAAGAACCAACAGAGGTGCGGAAAGAGGCAATAGGGGTGCAGAAAGAGGCAACAAAAGTACAGAAAAAAGCAAAAGAGGTGTAGAAATAGGCAAAAGGGGTGCAGAAAGAGGCAAGAGAGGAACAGAAAGAGGCAAGAGAGGTGCACAAAGAGGCACAAGGGGTGCAGAAATTTGCAACAGAGGTGCAGAAAGAAGCAAGAGAAGTACAGAAAGAAGCAACAGAGGTGCAGAAAGAGGCTAGATGGGTGCAGAAAGAGGCAAGAGAAGTGCAGAAATATGCAAGAGTGGAGCAGAAAGAGGCAAGAGAAGTGCAGAAAGAAGCAACAGAGATGCAGAAAGAAGCAAGAGAAGTGCAGAAAGAAGCAACAGAGGTGCAGAAAGAGGCAAGAAAGGTGCAGAAAGAGGCAAGAGAAGTGCACAAAGAGGCAAGACAGGTACATAAAGAGGCAAGAGAGGTGTAGAAAGAGGGAGCAGCATTCAGAAAGAGGCAAGAGAAGTGCAGGAAGACGCAACAGAGGTACAGAAACTGGCAAGAGAGGTGCAGAAAGAAGGGAGGTGCAGAAAGCGGAAGAGATGTGCAGAAAGAGGCAAGAGAAGTGCAGATAAAGTAAGAAAGGTGGAGAAAGTGGCAAGAGAAATGCAGAAAGAGGCAAGAGAGGCGCAGAAACAAGCAAGAGTGGTTTGCACACCATTAGTACCAATTTAACACCCACATTTAGCAATAAGTAAGAAGTGACCATTCTAGGTTTGTAAAGGGCCTTCCACCACGCTATAACACTTGTCGCTGCCTTTTTTTATAACGTTTGAGCTAGAAACAAGTTTTTTTTTGTTCAAATCTGTACATTATGCAGCAGATGAGGGATTATGTGGCAAATGCGGAAAATGTATAATAGTGCGAAAGTTGGTGCAGCCAAACAGTCGCATAATTCCAGTGGCCCTGCTCATACCTCTGACTAGGTCCAGAAGTGCTCCTCAGTGGTTCCTTCTTTTTTTGTCTCATTGAGTTTGTAGTTTTGCTTCTATGGAAACGAGGAAGACTAAACCTGAGGTTACCACTCCACAACACAGACTAGCATACCACATAATTGTATTGTATTGTATTGTATTGTATATGGTATTTATAAAGCGCAACAAACACCCTACGGGTACCCTGGCGCTAAGAGTACATGTATACAAACCAACGTCAGGCAAGAAAGGACAGAACCTAAAGAAAAACATTGCTCAAAAGAAAGACAGGAGCATTATCTGGGGAACAGCCACGTTTTGATCCTTTTTCTAAACAAAGACAGGGTACTGCATTGTCTGATTTCAGTTGGGAGTGTGTTCCAGAGCTTTGCAGCAGCAACACTAAAAGATCTTCCTCCCGATCTGACCTTATTGAACCTGGGTATCTTTGCCAGGTAAGCAGAAGAGGAACGAAGGGTCCGGGTAGGAATATACCAGACCAATTTCTTCTGCAACGGTCTAGGACCGAGTCCATGTAATGCCCTAAACCCCATACAAAGGGATTTAAAATAGATTCTTTGCTGCACAGGGAGCCAATGTAGCTCCGATAGGCAAATTGAAGCAGAAGAGCTTCGAGGTCTAGACAAGGCCAGTTTCGCAGCCGTGTTCTGGACACGCTGCAGTCTCTGTATCAAGTACTTTGGGGACTCCAGCAGCAAAGCATTACAATAGTCAAGTCTACTTAGGATGGCGCCTTGAACAACCAAGGCTCTGGCCGAAATTGGGAGCAACGGAAGAATCTTTCTCAGAGCCCTAATGAGGCCAAAACAGCACCCCACCAACTTGTTCACTTGCGTCTCCAGAGATAAGTTGGCATTGAACATAACTCCCAAATTTCGCACCGTCTTAGATGGCGCCAAAGTGGTAGATGAGCCAAGGGGCCAGAAGTTGTGAGGAAGAGGCCGGTGGACCTTCCCAACTGCGCAGTGTACAATTTCGGTTTTATCCGAATTGAATTGCAAGGAGTTATTCCGTAGCCACTGCGCAGGGTCATGCATACATGCATGAAAATCCTCCAGGGCGTTGGGTGACGTTTCATCAAGAGAAATAATAATCTGGGTATCATCAGCATAATTCACCAATTTTACATTATGAGCCCGAATGATGTTAATCAGTGGGCTCAAGTAGATGTTAAATAAAATTGGGCTGATGGCGGATCCTTGTGGAACTCCATGACAGATGTTAGTAAAGGCTGACTGGAAAGGGGGAAGGGCCACTGCCTGACACCTGCCAGATAAATAGGATCGAAACCAGTCCAGGGCAATGCCCACTACTCCCACCTCCTCTAAACGTGTTAGCAAAATGTCATGGTTGACCGTGTCGAAAGCGGCAGACAGGTCAAGCAAAATAAGTATTGCTGATTGTCCCCTGTCTGCCAACAGACGCAAATCATCCAGCACGGTCACCAAGGCTGACTCTGTTCCGTGTTCTGGATGGAAGCCGAATTGTACATCTGCCAGACAGTTGTTACGTTCTAGAAAAACTGACAGAGATTTGCTAACCAGACGTTCAAGGATCTTCACTGGATAGGGGAGGAGAGAGATGGGCCGATAGTTGCCCGGACAGGATGGATCAAGAGTGGCCTTCTTCAAGAGTGGCATAACTACCGCCTGTTTCCAGCCAGATGGTACAACTCCACTAGATAGTGATTGGTTACATATCTGTCGGAGTCTAGGGAAAAGTTCTGAAGCAAATTCCTTCCAGATTTTATGAGGAAGGGGATCCAAAGGAGAGTCCGAAGAAACACCCATAGCAAGCCTATAAAATTCCTCATCCGAAAGGAACTCGAAATGGTCCAGGAAACTCTGTTTATCGGTCCCTTCGCCAATCTGTGTTCCTGCGCCAGGCACCCCTCCCGTATCGACAAATGGAATAACTGCCCCTGGAGTGACAGCCTCTGTCCCCCCAGAGAGGTTCTTTTTGAGACCTGAGATGATCGTTCTGATCTTATCATTAAAAAAAGTAGCCAAACTATCACAGAGATCTTGAGTAGGCTGAACCTCATTTTGTAAGCACTGAGGATTAGTAAAGTCATCAATGATTTTAAAGATACATTTAGACTTATTCAGTGATTTCAAGATAAGCTCTGCAAAATATTCCTGCTTCGCAGCAAAAATTTCTTTCTTATAGAGAGAAATAGCCGCTTTCAGGCGATCTTATCCTCATTCACGTAGTACTTTCTCCACTTCCTTTCTGCCTGTTTGCATTTTAATTTCAGGGCTTTTAGTTTTTCGTTGAACCACCTAGCAGAAGGTCTACCCCTGTTTTTGCAATTTTTAAAGGGGCAATTTCATTAACAAATGAGGAAATAAGATTGCTAAAGTCCGTATAATTCTCCTCCACTGACCTAAGCATATCCAAATCCCCATTAATAGAGAACGTAGGTGACTGTGACGCCTTTTCCATTAACCTCCTCCAATCCCTTCCCACGAAACTCCTTACATCCCTCAGAGCAGGAGCTCCACGACTGGGGATGACCGTCCGAAATTTAACCAAATGGTGGTCAGTCCAATCTACGGGAAGCACCTCCATATGGTCAATGACCCTTCCTCACTAAAAACAAGGTCAAGCAAGTGCCCTCCCATATGTGTAGATCCGGTTACTCCCTGGAGCAGACCCAGACTTTCACAAGATTGGAGAAGAGTATTAAGTCCTATATCTAGGGTCCCATTTAGCCAGAGATTAAAATCCCCTGCAATCAGCAGTCTCGAATGAGTGACAGCCATATTATTAAAAACATCAATCAGCGCCTGCAATTGAGATAGGTTGACCGCACCAGGGGGCCTATAGCATACTATACCATCTAGTAAATGCCCCCTGGGGTCTTTTAAAGAGAACCCCAGCAGCTCGAAGCCCTCTACAGCATCAATATCCAAGGGGACAAAATCCCATCCTTCTCTAAACATGAGACCCACCCCACCGCCTCTGCCTATTGTTCTGGGCTTGTGAAAAAACTTATAACCTGGAGGACACGCCAATCCCGGTTCAAGAGCAGAATCAGGATAGGTCCAGGTCTCCGTCATAAGTAACATGTCAAGGTGGTGTATTTCAGTGAGCAGTTGGATCTCTGTGACATGTTTAGGGAGAGATCTAACGTTAAGTAGCCCACAGACCAGTGCCTCTTTCCTAGGACAATCAGGCCTTGGGTTAACCGGGTTCTCAGTTAAAGGCAGTCCTACCCCAATACCACCATTCTCACCTATCTCCCGCAGTGTCCGGCTCGAATAACAAAGTCTTCCCGAATCACGCACAGCATGGCTAACGTTGTGCGCGGATCGTGCGCGGACGGGCGCAGACGGGCTTGCCTTTGGCGCGCCGCCGGCGAGCCCGCTGCGCACGTCCGCTGCGCTCCCTCGATCTTGATGGCATTAATATCCGGTATTGGTGTCAGCTCCTCCCCTCACCCGCTCTGATTGGCTGCCCTGGGGGAGTGGCACTAGAAGATTTAGAATGAGGCTGGTAGCGCTGATAGCGCTGATCACGGCGAAATAGAGCGTTTTTAAAAAAGTACACAGTATCAAATTCAAGACAACCACAATACATGCAAAGTAAAAGCAATATTAAAAAACTGGTTCTGAGGACCTCCCTGAACTCTCTATAACACATAATACCACTCTACATAATTCCTATACACTAAATACCACATACTTTCTATCCACATAATTTCACTGAACAACATACCACATAATTACTCTCTATAACACATAATACCACTCTACATAATTCCTATACACTAAATACCACATACTTTCTATCCACATAATTTCACTGAACAACATACCACATACACAGACGAACTTTGAAAACTGTCCCTGACCGCAAAATCGCGCAGAAGAAGACCGATCCACAAACAAGGGCAACAAAGCACAATGAAAGGGCCTTACCCAGAGACCATTGCAGTTTTATGCCGTCAACGCCTTTGATACCTAACTTCAGCCCAACTCACCGCTAACATCGGATTCCTGGCCCCAAGATGGCCGCCCGCGAGGGATGTTGAGGACTCTCCCCGACTGCAAAATCACACGGAGGAAGATCAAACCACAAGTAAGGGCACCAAAGGTCAGTGATAGGGTCTTGCTCAGAGACCTCCACAGTATTATGCTTCATACGCCTCGGATGCCTTAATTCCACCCCAATCACAACGCAAACCTCGGTTGCCTGTCCCTAAGATGGCCACCCGCGACGCTCAACCAGAACTTCTCCCCAGTCACAAAACAGCACGGGGGAGCACCAATCATCAAGAAAAAGGTACCGAAGCCGACAGATAGGGATCTCTCCATAGACCATCGCAACCTCAGTGGCCCGATTTTCGCCCCAATTGACCGCAAAACTTGGTCGCCTGACTGCTGAGAGTTCCCCCCCGCACTAGTAATGGCCCCCCTCACCACTTTCGAGAACAAAAAGTTACAACACCTATGCCATTAATAATCATCATCTTCCGGGTCCTATACCTATCAACCAACCCCGAGTGCATCACCCTTAACCCAGGGAGATCCCGGAGGTACCCACTTACACCTAGGCATACCACACAACAACCTGTTCTAGCCGCCACCTCGACTCTAGCACCACCACACCTCTTATACCCCAGTTTGGGGTTTCCTCTTAGGGCTACCCACTCTGACACAACCCTGACCAGACCTGAGAAGAGCTCCGACGAGCCACCCTCTCACCCAATTAACTCAAAATGACATCCACCACCACAACCCCCCTCAGCCCCTCCACACCAACACACCTAAAACCACATGGCCCAAACTCCTTCTACATCACTTTCCCCCACAACCTCTCCTCAAAAGCGAAAAGAAACCTGAAACACAGACTGATTCGTCAGCACCCAGAAACTCTAGTCGCGGACATCTACCACTGCAACTCCAAGGGTCAACTGAAAACAGATCTAATTTTCCATACCAAAGACCAGAAAACTGGAATTCAATTCTCAGATCACAACTCCACATAACCAAATCAACGAACACTCCATACAGCTGCAAGCTAACATTTTCTATACCCAACCACACTAGGCGTAAGGGCAACAGCTCTGCAACCATCTACCACAACGGCACAGTTTTGGTCCAAGCCAATAACGACAACCTGGAAGCATTCAACACCCTCTTCCCTGCACTACGTAACGCCCCTCGCACCCACACTGCACACACCAGACCTACTCTCCTTCACTGGACAGACTAACCCGCAAAGAGACCCCTCAACCTAATCCCACTCCCTCCGTCAACCCCGCCATTCTCTCCCCCTGAACAACCACCTCCCCTCCGCCCACCTCGCACAAAACACGCACAATACACTCTTCCTCTCCAACACACACAGGAGGTACGACGCCAAGGATGCCCAGCATCCCCGCCCAATCGCCACCTACCCCCTCCCTCCCCACTACACCGCACCCAACCAACAACTAGCGCCCCCAACCCGCTATCTACGATACCTAACCACACACCTCTCTCCACACGCAAGAGGACGAAGGATCCACCACGAGATCCCCCACGCCCCATGCCCTCGGCCTCACACAAAGCCAACACCGACACCAGGAACGCCAAAAGCAAATATATCAACGACAAGCTCTCTCCCCCGCGGGAGGACCCTGCACTAACCACCCTCACCCCCCGTCGAGGAAACAACGCAACGTCTCGCTCTGCTGGAAAGCCAGCTAGAAACTGTAATACTAGGTCTTAATACAATCTTACTAAGCCTCTCCACACTCAGAGAGCCTAGCCAACCCCTCTCTCGACTCCCGCTTTTCCTTTCACCAGACAGCAACAGCCCCCAAGGCTTTATATCCCAGCAGGATCTCAACCCCCCTCTCAACCAAATCACAGAGACCCAAAAGAACAACTGCGGATATGTCTCCAAGTGAAGCGATGGAGCTCGCCGCCTCCTATGACACTCCTACCTCTGCCACCCCAGAATCCAAGATCAAGGTTATCCCGGGATTCAGAAGAGACTGCCCCCCTCCAAGACACTTAAGACCCCTTGCCTTCCTCACCAATATTCCCGGGGATCCCCTAATCAAGAAACACAAAAATGAGGAGACCTCCACCAAATGCATGCTCATTATCTGCAGATCAGCCACCAAACATACAACTGAGCTGGCGGAAACAATCCTCACCCATGATATAGACATCACCTTCATCACTGAAACCTGGCTAAACGAATTCTCGTCCCCAAGCCTGGACATGCTTGTACCCCCGGGCTATGCACTCATAAACAAAGACAGAAAGGATCAACGAGGAGGGGGCATAGCAATCCTACACAAGGTCAACATCTACGTGACAGAAACAGACACCTTCAAATACAATACATTTGAATGCCTATCCGCCAACATTAAGACAAAAGACAATAAATCTCTACTCTGCCACCTCCTCTACCATCCGCCTGGCAACACCACAGCATTCGGGGAACACCTGTCAGATCTGATTACCTACTGCTCACTCCGAGACTCGAACTACCTAATCCTAGGTGACCTCAACCTACACTGGAATGAGGAAAACAACCCGCTAATCCAATCCCTGAACGATCTCCTAATCAACAACAACCTTATCCAGCACTGCTCTGAAGAAACACACGACAAAGGATCTATCCTGGATGCAATTATTGCTCAACGCGACACAATCCGTATCGACCGCATCCTGCCCGTTGACTGGTCGGATCACCACCTCATCTTATTCCGCATCAGCCAACCGATCCTATGCAAACCCCCACGCTGGACCCTCCCAAATGGACAAGAAACCTAACTCAGATCCCCCTGGCAATCCTGGAGGAAAAGATGAGATCTCTCCTTCCCAGCACCACGGATGATCTCTCCACAACAGAACTCACCTCTCACTATAACGCAACCATGACCTCCTTTCTGGACCAACTAGCTCCCTAAAACTAAAAAGAGCCAGAAACATTCCATCCAGATCCTGGTTCAACACGGACATAAACTCCGAAAGGAGACTCCTCAGGGCCACAGAAAGACGATGGCGGAACAACCCAACCTCAATCCTCCGCGAGCAACTCAAATCAACTCGCAGGAAGTACAAAAAACACATAATCAACGAAAAAACCTCCTTCTTCTGCACTGCTCTCGACAACGCAAAAACAGGCCCAAGGAACTCTTCAACCTCATCAGGCAACAGACTTCCAAGCCCCCCTCCTCGATGGTGGCCTCCAAAGACCGGTGCGATAACTTCGCCAACTTCTTCAACGACAAAATCACCAAGATCGAGCTCTCCTTGGATGTCAACCGCAGTCCCACTCACAGGAGCCTGTCCCCAAGGACAGATGATATCATACCCAATCACCCACCAAAACTCTGGAAATCCTTCAACCCCATCTCTGAATCGGTGATAGTCAAACTAATCTCCACCTCCAAACCCTCTTCTCACGTCCTCGATCCTATACCCACTCAACTGGCTAAAAAACGTAAACTCTCCTTAGCCCCGCTCTGGAGCAAGATCATAAACAGCTCCCTGAGAACCGGAACCATTCCAGACTGCCTCAAAGTCTAAAAAATACAGGCTTGGACACTAACGACTTGAATAACTTCAGACCCGTCTCCAACCTTCCTCTCCTATCCAAAATCCTGGAAAGGTGTGTTCTCCGACAATTGACCCAACACATGGACAACATCAACCTCCTGGACCCCCACCAATAGGGCTTCCGACAAGGCTGCAGTACAGAGACAGCAATCATTAACATCATAGACGACATCCACAAGTCACTAGACACGGACCGATGCTGCTTACTCATACTTCTAGACCTATCGGCAGCCTTTGACACGGTTGACCACAAGCTACTCATCAAAGTACTTCAAAATAGGCTAGGTGCAGAAGAGACGGTCCTACAGTGGTTCTCCTCCTTTCTCCAGAACCGCACACAAAGAATAAAAATCAAAAACTTCTCGTCGGACCTACACCCCGTCAACAGAGGTGTCCCACAAGGATCAGTTCTTTCCCCTCAACTTTTCAACATCTACATGGAACCCCTCACCACCATACTCAAAAAAACAAAATCCCTTCCACCTATATGCAGACGACACCCATATCTATCTCGAAACCTCCTCCATCGATGACATCCAAAGACTTAATGTCACTCTTAGAGAAGTCCAACATTGGCTATCCCTTAATCACCTGAAACTCAACCAAGACAAAACGGAATTCCTCCTCATCTCTAACAAAAAAGAGAACCCCCAAATCACAGAATGGCTGAAAGCCATTGACGCCCTCAACGGCAATATCACCCTGGCTGACTCTGTAAAATCGCTGGGAATCACTCTTGATCCAAAACTAGACATGGCCAAGCACATCAAAATCTCTGCAAAAAGCGCCTTCCTCAACCTGAAACTACTCAACAAAATAAAACCCTACATCCCGCCCAAGGACCTCAAACAAGCTACTCAAGCACTAGTGCTGTCCAGACTAGACTATGGGAATGCAGCCCTCACAGGTACAGCTAAATGCCACTTAGTTCCCCTCAGAACAACACTTAATGCAGCAGCCAGAATGATCACAGGAGCAAAGAAATACGATCACATATCACCCGCACTCAAAGAGCTAAAATGGCTCCCAGTCGAAATGCGTGCCAACTTCAGAACTGCCTGCCTCACTCACAAAGCCCTGCATACCGGGAAACCTGCCTACCTGGCCTCCAAACTTAAGAAGGCTGGCCATACAAGGACCCTCAGGAGCTCCAATACGCTTGTCCTCATCCCGCCGAAAACCCGTAAACAAAAAACCGCAGCCCGCTCCTTTTTCTGGAAGTGCGCCCAAAATCTGGAATTCCATCCCAGTCCACATCAGAACTACCCCATCCTTCCCAAAATTTAAAATGCAGCTCAAAGACCTCTTTCTCAAGCGTCCGCCCCCGTATCGATAGCTCCCGACGGAGCACACAAGCCGGAACCGGGCAGATGCCAGATTCTCTGCCATCAAGACATCTACCTCCGCCAAGCCACCGGACACCTACCTCGCCCCTAAACCCCTAAAGGAGGCTGGCTTGAGCCAACATGCACATCGCTATGACTCTATCAGACTTCCTCACCTTAATGCGGTACAGCACACCCATACCTCCGAAGCGCCATGAACCATTATACCATTATGTATACTACCCCGCTACTATGTGATTTCCTCAATACTATTGCGTTACTGTGTGATTTCCTTGACACGTATGTTGTAAAGCGCTCCGATACCCTCGGGTCTGGCCAGCGCTATATAAAACTCTTAAATAAATAAATAAATATTTCACTACACACAACAGACATCCACTCCACTCCAAAAAACATTAGTAAAAAACTTTTACATTTACAACGCCAACAGCTCTAACTCTCGCAAATGCGAATCCTGTTACATTGCAAATGCTTCTTTAACTAGTAGTTGCATTTGCAGAGTGGTGGAGAAAGGGGGCTGGGCCTCCGACCAGCGTTCAGGAATTCCGCTACGTAGGTCTTACAGGAGGTACCAGGAGAGCTTCTTGGCCCCCAAAGTCCCTCAGGAGTAAAGTGGACTTAATCCCCCAACACCTAGTGTGCCAGGAGGCGCATTTGCAGAGTGGTGGAGAAAGGGGGTGTGGCCTCCGAAGACCTCTTAGCAATCCCACTGTGTGGCACTTACTGGAGGTAACAGGAGGGGTAGTTGGCCCCCAAGGACAACCTTGGGGGCCAACCACCCCTCCTATTACCTCCAGTAAGTCCCACACATCAGCATTGGTAAGTTCTCATAGCAGGCCACACCGCCTTTGGCCACCAGTCTGCAAATGCACTCCCTGGCCTGCTCTTGGATGGGGATTGAAGTCCCCTTGCCTCCTGAGGGTTCTCAGGGGCCAACTAGCCCACCTGATATCTCTAGTAAGCACCAGATAGTGGGATTGCTGAGAGGTGGACACAGGCCATGCCCCCTTTCTCCACCACTCTGCAAACGGGGCTCGAGCCCCCCCACACTTAGTTTTTTAAAGTAGTACTGGGGAGGTGGCGGTCCCCGGGGCTGCGGAAGGGCTGCGTGCCCCTGCGCATTATCAACAAAGCCCCGGGGAGATGGCGGTCCCAAAGGCTGCGGGGGCCTGCAAGGCCCCCCTGCCCTAATTAAATTAAAGCCCTGGGGAGGTGGCGGTCCCTGGGGCAGCATGGGGGGAGGAGCCCCCCATGCATTTTTTTCATCAAGCCCCGGCGGGGGGGCCGTGTGACCCCGTGAATTATCAGTAAAGCCCCAGGGAGGGGGCGGTCCCCAGGGCTGCGTGGGCCCCACGGGCCCCGCTACATAGATCTGGATTGCTCCCAGGACCTAGCCCACCCGGGGGCTTAAAACAAATGAAGCGCGGGAGCCTGCACTTTGTTTTTTTTAAATTTTTGGCAAGATTCGCAAACCCAGCGCGAATCCCGCCGAATTTTTTTTTAAAAATGCTTTTTTAGGCCCTGGGGGTCCCTGTGGGTGTTTCTACCCTGCCCTCTTTTCTTCATTTTTCACCTTTTTTCTTGTGACTCGGTTCTACTGAGTCACAAGATGGCTGCCAACACTTTCTGGTTTGAAGTGCTGGCAGCCAATCAGAGTCAGGCTCGAGATCGGGAGGGTTTGCGGATCCACCGCAGTCACCAGATATCGATATTTTTTATTTTTGAATTTCCCAGGAATTACTGCACGGATTTACACCATTTAATAAAAAGAACGCTTTTTGAACCAAGAGCTACCTTTTTGCCAAATTTGGTGTAATTCCGTTCAGCAGTTCGGGCTGTAGCTTTGTCTAAAGTTTCCTATTGAAATTAACATGGAGAAAACGTGTTTTGGGACCACCCTTTTTTCTCGGCCCACGCTTGACGAATCGCCCTGAAACTTTTAAGACAGGAGCTGACTGGCGCAGGGCATTAGTGTTGAACATTTCGTGAAGATTCGTCAAATGGCGCCAAAGATATTGGGAAAAGAAAATACACTTTTTGAATTGAAACGAGGTCCTAACTATAACTACCTACTGGTGACCGCCAGTAGGTAATATACATAAAACATTCTTAAACTTTTAAGAAACAAAGTTTTTAAAAATCCAAATCAAGGATGGAGTTGGCTTTTCATAGACATTAAGGAAAAGTAACTTTAACAAAGTCCTCCTTACCTGCCTGAACTTTCAGAATGTTAATTAAGATGTCAATACTAATCAAGTCTACAGTTTCAATAGGGGTCCAAGATAGTATATTAAATACCCGGATCAAACTAGTAGACGGAAGCAAAAGCTCCTTGGAGCACCAGGACCTTGGTCACTTCAGGGTACGTGGAAAATTGAAGGCATATATGCCTGGACTCTCCTTCGGGGAAATGACCTGGGAACAGTTGATTCTACACATACCTCAAGGGGCCCTGCTCTTAATACATCAGGGTTTCTAGCAATAGGACTACAATCCATTTACAGTGGATGTAAGCCTTGGGAACAACTATTATTGTTGTTTGTCACAGAGGTGGGGGCTCACTTGTTTTGCAATTAGTGTAGGAACTCCACGAAAAAAGAAATTTACGTAGCTATTTGTTTGATCCTCATAAATTGCCTCAGATCCTGAGAGACATAATAGGCATTAAACATGTTGACCAATTGCTTGAACAAATTTCATTAAATGATCTACCAATTATTAATCACTTAGGGAGAAAACAAGGAACATTATTTCCTGTGTATTCTCTCATCTGTTTTTAACCTTAACATAGACTTTGGTATTTAATTAATGAGACTTTTGGAGTCAATACTTAATTTTATCCACTCCTCACCAATCTCCCAACTCAATTGCAAGCGTCTTTCAACATTGAAGGCACCTCAGTTGTATTTTTGCTACCCGGTTGGCTATAAAAAGATCTCCGTCAAAAAGCCTCATAACGGGGCCCAATAGACATTGCAGTGCAAGCCCAAAGAGAAAAGAGAAGCACAGCCCGATGATGAAGCATGCCACCCTTTAGGGTTGGGCTTGTGCTCCAAGAAGTTTTTGATTCTGTTGACCTATTTTGATCCGGATATTTAATATACTACCTTGGACCCTTATCAGAACGGTATACATGATAATTATTCATATATATATATGCTTGAGGCCGCACACAGCTGCAGGTGAGTTACAAACTCCATTTGAACCAAGCAGGCAGCTTAACATCCCTTTGAAGTCCATGGCCTGATGCGTTTGATGCCGCTGTTTGCATCTCCTCAGAGGGTGTGTCAGCGGAGGTGATTTATGGCTGCCGCATTTCCCCTGCGTGTTTGTGCTTAGTGAGCTATCAGTGCTCCTCCCTTGGTGGAAGTTCATTTTCAAATGCACGCTGGGATATGAGGTCTCATTTTGCCAAATAACGCCCTCTGGTGGGTTACCTCCGCTGCAGCTAATTATGGGCGATTATTCTCGGCCCTCCATTGAGCCTTGGATGATACTCTGCCGGCTTCATTAAAGGTCCCCTGCAGCTTCGGAAAGAGGAATCTTCCTCTCCCCTAGTCCCGTTGGTTGCGGGCAGTGCGATCCCTCTGCGGCCTGGAACCGCCGCATAATATGTAACCAAAAACGCCCAGAAGCTTGATGCCACACACAGCTGCAGGTGAGTTACAAACTCCATTTGAACCAAGCAGGCAGCTTAACATCCCTTTGAAGTCCATGGCCTGACGCGTTTCGATGCCGCTGTTTGCATCTCCTCAGAGGCCGTGTCAGCGGAGGTGATTTATGGCTGCCGCATTTCCCCTGCGTGTTTGTGGTTAGTGAGCTATCAGTGCTCCTCCCTCGGTGAAAGTTCATTTTCAAATGTACGCTGGGATATGAGGTCTCATTTTGCCAAATAACGCCCTCTGGTGGGTTACCTCCGCTGCAGCTAATTATGGACGATTATTCTCGGCCCTCCATTGAGCCTTGGATGATACTCTGCCGGCTTCATTAAAGGTACCCTGCAGCTTCGGAAAGAGGAATCTTCCTCTCCCCTAGTCCCGTTGGTTGCGGGCAGTGCGATCCCTCTGCGGCCTTGAACCGCCGCATAATATGTAACCAAAAACACCCAGAAGCTTGAGGCCTCACACAGCTGCAGGTGAGTTACAAACTCCATTTGAACCAAGCAGGCAGCTTAACATCCCTTTGAAGTCCATGGCCTGACGCGCTTCGATGCCGCTGTTTGCATCTCCTCAGAGGCCGTGTCAGCGGAGGTGATTTATGGCTGCCGCATTTCCCCTGCGTGTTTGTGGTTAGTGAGCTATCAGTGCTCCTCCCTTGGTGGAAGTTCATTTTCAAATGCACGCTGGGATATGAGGTCTCATTTTGCCAAATAACGCCCTCTGGTGGGTTACCTCCGCTGCAGCTAATTATGGACGATTATTCTCGGCCCTCCATTGAGCCTTGGATGATACTCTGCCGGCTTCATTAAAGGTACCCTGCAGCTTCGGAAGAGGAATCTTCCTCTCCCCTAGTCCCGTTGGTTGCGGGCAGTGCGATCCCTCTGCGGCCTGGAACCGCCGCATAATATGTAACCAAAAACGCCCAGAAGCTTGAGGCCGCACACAGCTGCAAGTGAGTTACAAACTCCATTTGAACCAAGCAGGCAGCTTAACATCCCTTTGAAGTCCATGGCCTGACGCGTTTCGATGCCGCTGTTTGCATCTCCTCAGAGGCCGTGTCAGCGGAGGTGATTTATGGCTGCCGCATTTCCCCTGCGTGTTTGTGGTTAGTGAGCTATCAGTGCTCCTCCCTTGGTGGAAGTTCATTTTCAAATGCACGCTGGGATATGAGGTCTCAATTTGCCAAATAACGCCCTCTGGTGGGTTACCTCCGCTGCAGCTAATTATGGACGATTATTCTCGGCCCTCCATTGAGCCTTGGATGATACTCTGCCGGCTTCATTAAAGGTACCCTGCAGCTTCGGAAAGAGGAATCTTCGTCTCCCCTAGTCCCGTTGGTTGCGGGCAGTGCGATCCCTCTGCGTCCTGGATCCGCCGCATAATATGTAACCAAAAACGCCCAGAAGCTATGCGGCGGTTCCAGGCCGCAGAGGGATCGCACTGCCCGCAACCAACGGGACTAGGGGAGAGGAAGATTCCTCTTTCCGAAGCTGCAGGGTACCTTTAATGAAGCCGGCAGAGTATCATCCAAGGCTCAATGGAGGGCCGAGAATAATCGTCCATAATTAGCTGCAGCGGAGGTAACCCATCAGAGGGCGTTATTTGGCAAATTGAGACCTCATATCCCAGCGTGCATTTGAAAATGAACTTCCACCAAGGGAGGAGCACTGATAGCTCACTAACCACAAACACGCAGGGGAAATGCGGCAGCCATAAATCACCTCCGCTGACACGGCCTCTGAGGAGATGCAAACAGCGGCATCGAAACGCGTCAGGCCATGGACTTCAAAGGGATGTTAAGCTGCCTGCTTGGTTCAAATGGAGTTTGTAACTCACCTGCAGCTGTGTGCGTCCTCAAGCTTCTGGGCGTGTTTGGTTATATATTATGCGGCGGTTCCAGGCCGCAGAGGGATCGCACTGCCCGCAACCAACGGGACTAGGGGAGAGGAAGATTCCTCTTTCCGAAGCTGCAGGGTACCTTTAATGAAGCCGGCAGAGTATCATCCAAGGCTCAATGGAGGGCCGAGAATAATCGTCCATAATTAGCTGCAGCGGAGGTAACCCACCAGAGGGCGTTATTTGGCAAAATGAGACCTCATATCCCAGCGTGCATTTGAAAATGAACTTCCACCAAGGGAGGAGCACTGATAGCTCACTAACCACAAACACGCAGGGAAATGCGGCAGCCATAAATCACCTCCGCTGACACGGCCTCTGGAGGAGATGCAAACAGCGGCATCGAAACGCATCAGGCCATGGACTTCAAAGGGATGTTAAGCTGCCTGCTTGGTTCAAATGGAGTTTGTAACTCACCTTCAGCTGTGTGCGGCCTCAAGCTTCTGGGCGTTTTGGTTTTATATATATATATATATATATATATATATATATATATATATACCGCTCAATTTTCTTGTAAATCGTATTCAAGAAAGAAGCACTCACGGGGTTTCTTCTCAATATCCGTCAATGTTTTATTAAAGAGTAAACATGACGCGTTTCGGCATCCGCCTTACTCTAATGTTTGGATAGCGCGCCAAAAAACAGTGCAGTCTTAAAAACAATTAATCACATGATGTGTTGCGACATAAACATTGAAAACGGACCACCCACAAAGTTGATTAGTTTTGCCAAAGTCAGCGCCATATTGGTATATATACCTTCACCTTATTGCTAACAGGCATATTTTATAACATCATGTGCCCCGATCTTTCTTTTCGTTTGTCACCACATACATTTATTGATTTTATCAACAGTTTGCTTATTGCACCGCAAAAGAGTTCTCATATACCAAAGTGACAGCATTAATCATAATCCCACTCCGCAATCGCAAAAACGTCTCACGCCATATATTGGCTTTAAGGTACGATCAGCGGATGTAATAATACATGAATTATAAAGCTGTGTATCGGCAAATAATCATCATTGGGAATAACAATCGACACTAATGATTATAAAGCTCATGTGACCCAGGAACATGATTAAAAGAAGGGAGAAAACCCATACAGTGTGTAATTCTTCAATGATTCATATCCATGTAGAGTTACCTTGATCCCTAAGTGTACCAACAGCTCTTCACCGCTATTCATCCCATTCGGGATTTTTGTCTGTAAATCTATTATGTACCTCGATTCAAGTCTTCTTAATCTCATCACTCTATCACCTCCTCTTACATTTGGTGGCACATAATCAATTCCAAAGTAGCGTAATAGATCCCTATCACTGCGATGTTTTTCAGAAAAGTGCCTTGCCACAGGATATGCTACATCCTTTTTAGTTATTGCCCGCATATGCTCTAAAATGCGTACTTTTACTGGATGAATTGTGCTTCCAATGTACCTCAGTCCACATGGACACATTAGACAATATACGGTATATGCAGTGTTACACGTTAAAAACGTATTTATAGTTTTGTGCCTCTCCAGACCTGGTACATTGTAGGTGAGTGTTCTTTTGCTAAAGGAACAAGCCTTGCATTTGCCACAGGGGTAGAAACCCCTCATATCTTTCAGGGTACCCATAGGTTTAGATTCTACCCCCAAATGGCTATGCACTAGGCAGTCTCTTAATGATCTTGCCTTCTTGAACGTTATCTGAGGTATTGCAGGTATATCTGATCCTATCACATTATCCGTTTTTAGGATATGCCAGTTCTTTTTCAATATGATTCTGAGATCGTTTGCATTATCTGAGAAAGTGGTTATCATCCTGAACTGTGTTACATTTAAGTATTTGTCATACTTCTCTTTTTCTTGTAATAGATTCTTTCTTGGAATACCTTCAACCCGCTTTAAGGAGGTATTCAATACATTTGTATCATATCCTCTCATTACAAATCTGTCATAGCTGGCCTTCACTGCAATTTTAAAATCTTTATCCTCAGTGCTGTTCCTTTTTAATCTTAAAAACTCCCCATAGGGGATACTTTTTATCAGTCTGGGGGATAATTACTCTTGGCGTGCAAAATCGAGTTTCCGGCCGTCGGTTTACGATATAATGACATCATCGGCTTTCCCTCAATAATGCTAACCTTTAAATCAAGAAAATTGACTGTCTCAGAACTGACCTCACCACTAAAATGCAAATTGATATTGTTTTTATTCAAATGGTCAATAAATAGCATAGCGGATTCAGTAGTCCCTTTCCAAACTATGCATAAATTGTCGATGTAACGATACCAAGATATTACATTAATCATCCACTCAATGATTCCAATGATGAGTGGATGATTAATTTAATAGCTTGGTATCGTTACATCGACGATTTATGCATAGTTTGGAAAGGGACTACTGAATCCGCTATGCTATTTATTGACCATTTGAATAAAAACAATATCAATCTGCATTTTAGTGGTGAGGTCAGTTCTGAGACAGTCAATTTTCTTGATTTAAAGGTTAGCATTATTGAGGGAAAGCCGATGATGTCATTATATCGTAAACCGACGGCCGGAAACTCGATTTTGCACGCCAAGAGTAATCATCCCCAGACTGATAAAAAGTATCCCCTATGGGAGTTTTTAGATTAAAAATGAACAGGACTGAGGATAAAGATTTAAAAATTGCAGTGAAGGCCAGCTATGACAGATTTGTAATGAGAGGATATGATACAAATTTATTGAATACCTCCTTAAAGCGGTTTGAAGGTATTCCAAGAAAGAATCTATTACAAGAAAAAGAGAAGTATGACAAAGACTTAAATGTAACACAGTTCAGGATGATAACCACTTTCTCAGATAATGCAAGCGATCTCAGAATCATATTGAAAAAGAACTGGCATATCCTAAAAACGGATAATGTTATAGGCTTAGATATACCCGCAATACCTCAGATAACGTTCAAGAAGGCAAGATCATCAAGAGACTGCCTAGTGCATAGCCATTTGGGGGTAGAATCTAAACCTATGGGTACCCTGAAAGATATGAGGGGTTTCTACCCTTGTGGCAAATGCAAGGCTTGTTCCTTTAGCAAAAGAACACTCACCTACAATGTACCAGGTCTGGAGAGGCACAAAACTATAAATAAGTTTTTAACGTGTAACACTGCATATACCGTATATTGTCTAATGTGTCCATGTGGACTGAGGTACATTGGAAGCACAATTCATCCAGTAAAGTACGCATTTTAGAGCATATGCGGGCAATAACTAAAAGGATGTAGCATATCCTGTGGCAAGGCACTTTTCTGAAAAACATCGCAGTGATAGGGATCTATTACGCTACTTTGGAATTGATTATGTGCCACCAAATGTAAGAGGGGGTGATAGAGTGATGAGATTAAGAAAACTTGAATCGAGGTACATAATAGACTTACAGACAAAAATCCCGAATGGGATGAATAGCGGTGAAGAGCTGTTGGTACACTTAGGGGATCGAAGGTAACTCTACATGGATATGAATCATTGAAGAATTACACACTGTATGGGTTTTCTCCTTCTTTTAATCATGTTCCTGGGTCACATGAGCTTATAATCATTAGTGTTGATTGTTATTCCCAATGATGATTATTTGCCGATACACGGCTTTATAATTCATGTATTATTACATCCGCTGATCGTACCTTAAAGCCAATATATGGCGTGAGACGTTTTGCGATTGCGGAGTGGGATTATGATTAATGCTGTCACTTTGGTATATGAGAACTCTTTGCGTGTGCAATAAGCAAACTGTTGATAAAATCAATAAATGTATGTGGTGACAAACGAAAAGAAAGATCGGGCACATGATGTTATAAAATATGCCTGTTAGCTATAAGGTGAAGGTATATATACCAATATGGCGCTGACTTTGGCAAAACAAATCAACTTTGTGGGTGGTCCGTTTTCAATGTTTATGTCGCAACACATCATGTGATTAATTGTTTTTAAGACTGCACTGTTTTTTGCGCGCTATCCAAACATTAGAGTAGGCGGATGCCGAAACGCGTCATGTTTGCTCCTTAATAAAACATTGATGGATATTGAGAAGAAACCCCCGTGAGTGCTTCTTGCTTGGATACGATTTACAAGAAAATTGAGCGGTCATATATATATATTTTCGCGGATGCACCTCCGCGATTAGAGCACCCGTCCGGGAGTGCGCTGGCAAGGTGCAATGGAGCGATGATATATATATATATATATATATATATATATATATCAAACTCCAACTCCAGTTCCTTCGATTAAGCAACGGACACCGACACAGGCACTGGATGTACGATAAGTTTCTTGTTTATTAAGATTTACAGCTGCTACGCTTTTCGGCACTTCCTGCCTTGCTCACACAACAAAACGTCATTGTAGTTGCACCATTAAAAATGCAGGGTTGGCTGTCACATGTGGTGAATTTTCAACTGACATAATAGACAGACTTGGCACTCACACTTGTGCCTGGCGTTTGTGACCAATGCATACAATGTGTATTTACCCAATTAAATAAAATACAATAAGTTAGAATAAAAACAAAATTTGTAAAGTTGTTGTTGAGGCAATATGTATATATAGGGAGAATATATACTTGACCTAAATTTCTCCCAGTCCTCCTCCTTTCAAGATACAGGGCTAATTAACATACACCTCTAACTGCTCTAAGACTATGCTCATCCTTGTATAGGTGTGAAATGCCTCCCAGGAGTAAACAAAAGGTTGACAAAATGGGCAGAGAAGACTCCTCTGAACTCCACACAATATTCAGAGTGGGGGCTGCAGGCATCGTATGACACCACAATGTAAAGTCCTGCTTGAAAGGTCTGTTAAGCCACATTCAACACTTGGGACACACTTTAAAGGGAGAAAGCAGAATGCAAAGACAATTCTTGTGGATCCCCTATCTGGTTTCTGAAGGACTATGCTTTTGTCCTACCAGACTTTTGTCTCTGAGTTTGTTGCAGGTACAGTACCTGCTTCTATATGGACTTGAGTATTAGATGTGGGTGGACACTAGAAGTACCCTATTACACTTCCCATATCCACCCCAATGCCTCAGAGCCCAAGTTTAAAGTGGCTGAAGACTTTCACCTTCTTAAAATGCCGTGACACATGGCATTTTGGGCCTGTTTGCAGTAAGGCAAACAGGAATGAATGGAAAACTGGGTAGAGTTGGCCCTGAGAACTTTTACGCCATGGGTTAGGGCTTAACCAACTAGCTGCCAGGCATAAATGTTGCTCCTCTGGGTACACACTTCAAAACACATTTTGGATTTGTGGTAGGTCAGAAGATGACTAAACCTGTTGTCTGTGACCTAAAAGGAGTCCTCAAGGCCTGGACCTGCTATCTCTTGTATTCGAGACAAAGAAGTGTACTCCAAAGGACAGGTGGTTGACCTCCTGTGTGGCTACAGGGAGACAAGAGGTTGCAAGAGGCCTTTTCCTAGAAGTAGTCAGCTGACCAGTAGCAACTGGACCTGGACTGGGCCCTGCTGTTGGCCTCTGCCTGATACCCTGGGAGTGTCTAAGTGCCTCCCCTGAGGTCCTGGGGAGCATTAGAATTGTACTCCTGTGGTTGATTGGGGCTTAAAAGACTAAGTCAGAAGATCAAATCTTTGAATGAGATGAACATGTTTAATGTATCTGACTCACCCTCCATTGCAGTCAACCTGAAAATGCGCCTATGTCTTGTTTTCCACGACAATTGACTATTATTGGCACTTCAGTTTTTCTACTTAAAAATAAGTTCATATTTCTGGATCCCCTTATTGAATTTTTGACATTTTTGTGTAATTTTGTTTATTAAGTTTTACTTTATTTTTCTAATTTGATTTGGTGCCCTGCAGGGGGCTGGTTTTGCCCTTTCTCTGCATGGCTTTCTAAAATGATGTGGCACACTCTGCTTTAGTGGCTGATATATGAGCCTTTGGAGATTTGAGAGTCCAATTGATTCTAGTTTGATATTGCCCCATTCACCCATGTGTGTCCGTGACTTACCACAATGTCTTCTATTTGCCACTCACAGCACAAAGTCACTGGCCCTTTCCTGTACCTAGTGCCCCAGGGGTAAAGCCACTGTTCTTGGCTTCACTGGCCATGTCTTCTATGTTGTGTCCCTGTAAAAAAAAAGGTGATGAATGCAATCTCAGCCACTGGCAATCGCTTGGGCCACATCCCAAACCATCGTTTTTGCCCACCGTGCCACCTCAGCTTAGGCCCAGTTATATGCAAATCAGTCTTGACCCTACTCCAATGAGAACAATTCAGCCTGAACTGCTATGCAGGGTTCTCCCTGAACCAAAATACAAGCAACCTAGGACTGGCTTTGCCCTGATAAGGGCTCATCAGGCAGGTATAGCTTGATTCCAGTGGCACAGTGAGCATGGGACCCATATGTGGGTACACGTATCGCACTTGGGGGTGTCAACTGCAACAACAAAGTGATGGATAGAATGCTTGAATTAATTTCTGCCAATGACAAATGCTCAGGCCGCATCCCAAACCATTGTTTTTCCTGGGTAACAGCATCTGTTCTTACCTTGTGATTAGCACCCAAAAGGCACTGCTATGGCTCACTTTTTGAGCAAGTTGTTGACAGTTGCTGATTCCATGCAGAAAATAGACTAATAGCATGCCTTGTGTTATGTTATGACTCTCAGTGGTAGCTGTGGATGAGCAGCCAAAGGCTCCTTTAGGGGGAAAGTGTAGATGAACGTAAGTGTACGTGACTCATAACTCAGAGTGCACACAGTACGAACAATAAATCAATGTTCAGTCCAATACTTACTTTTATATGAAAAAGAAGTATTTCATTTCTAACTCTACACATTCAAAGGAATGACAACATGCATGAACAGTAACACAATCCCATTGAAGTTGGGTCTCTAGTAGTAATTAGGCAAATCAATGTGTCAACCTCTTCCTTATAATGTGATTATTCCTCATTCGCTGGTGGCCGCATCCAGGGAATGATCACTAACAGGCTGTACTCAAGAGTTTACTTTTGATTCTTTAGGAATGAGTCCAAAGTGCCTAAGGTGCTGCAGCACCATTTGCAGTGAGTCCCCTGGGCCCAACAGGTCCAATTCTAGTCTTATCCACTCCGGCGGTAGGGAAGCATTCAGCAGTGCAGCTAGTGCCCTCTCCGGAGGTGCTCACAAGTCCTGATCCTGTTCGTCAAAGTCAGGCTGCTTGCGGTACACATGGCAGCACATAGCAGGTGCACACTCTCTCCCTCAAGCTGTCCTGCCGGCTTGTCCCAGCGATTTGAGCTAATCCCGCTCCACGAAGACGAGGTAAACCACTCTTCTCCTCACGGGGAGCCCAGCAAGGGTGTGATGTCTCAGGCAGTGTTCTTCTTGGTTCTCGGGGAATCAGTCAGGTGCCAGCCTTGGTGTGCAAACTTGACCCACTGGTCACAGCCACAATCTTCTGTCCAGGTAACCACCTAAATTTCTGCTAACTTGAGTACCAGCAGCCCCTTCTGGCATACAGGGATGCCATGGTACTCCCAGACGAAGCTCAGACTCCTCCAGTACACTCGCCCTCGCCACGGCAGCCCTCCTGGGGTACGGAGTCACCAATTAAGGCCGAAACAAGTATCGATGCTCTGGCAACAAATGTTTAAACGGTGGCCCCTTCTGGCATATGGGGTCACCGCAACTAGGTGATATGGGCATGGCGCTTCCCACACGGTGCTCATGACACAGCTCAAGTTACGGTAGCCCTCTCCTGGTCACTGGATTGCTTCTGCACACGGGCAACGACGCTCTACTCTTCCTCACAGGACACACTGGTCTTAGCAAGCAGGCAAGTGCTGTTGTAGGGATTCTGCACATACACAGAACTATGCACAGGATAATTGGACCTCGGAGTATAGTGGTAAACCAACCATGCACCTTAGTACCCACAATCCCAATCCGACTAGCTTTAGCGTCTCATTAGCAACGATGCTACCAATGATTAGACAACCCAGAACACGGTCTCTCTCTCTCAGGACTCACGGGAGCAAGAACACCCTTTCATAACTCACTCATACCTGTCCACAACGTGCGTAATAAGAGACACTGTATAGTTTAAAATGTTTATTTCAACTACTGTGCTCTAAGATGCAGTACCCGTGCCAGTACTTTCCAGCATACTGCATAAGAATAAAACAATAAGCATAGTTACAATTCCATAGAATACAAACGGGGAAAGCATTTCATAAAGCAATGGATATAGGGCTAAATGACCATACCACCCTCCCCGTGCTATTAGCTAGTTTATTATAAAAATAGATGACCTCTGGGCATTGTCAGGTGAACCCCATACCTCAATATCTAGATGCAAGGTTTACATCATCAGACAAGCACAGCTCTTCTCTCTGGAAAGGTTTTTCTCCAAGTGCCTCTAACAGTGAAATCACAATATTAAAAGCACACAAATTTCTCCAGTGCAGCTGCATTCAGTGTTATGTCTAAGTGCGAGGGGCTGACCAGATCAGCAAGAAGAAGGGACATTGTTTTTCCACCTTGTACATGATGTGCAGACGCAACCCAAAGGGAACAGGAGGAAAGGTGAAAGGCAAAAAGGCAGACAGTTCTAAAATAGCCGGGCACAAGCAGAGGCTGGAAAAACAAAGTCACAAAGTAACGTGCGCAAAGAGGCATCATGGCTGCCAAGCCCAAGCCAACTTAGCAAGGCATACCATGAGGCCACAAACAACATGACACCCTCCCCTGGTCAGTCCATTGGCGAAGACATGGGACGAAGACAGAGTTCAAATAGATGGAGCATGTGAGAAGTTGGCCTGGCATATGCTGTCCACTAATTATAGTGGGCACCTTGCACCAGTCCAAATCGACTCTTATGGTAGGTAGGTTAAAGACAACCTTATTGAAAGCTATCCTAGTGGTAGCTATGGAGAGCAGCCTTCAGGCTAAGTCTTGAAGGAATGTAAAGCAGCTTGTTTTACCAGTCTATAATCTCTTGAGTGACCAAATGAAAGAGCACCACACCAGGTATATATTCAAAATATATGTATTTATTACTAAACACACCCCTCTAGTCTCTTTATGAGGCTAGAGTTCGAAGTACATAGGTTATAAGATCTTAAATCACAGTAATAGCACAAATACACGTTTGGGCCCTAGGGGCGTACCAAACCATATACCAATAAAGTGGTATGCGAACCACGACTGAACTAGACACTAGGCCTAGAGCCTCTAGAAGTGCTTGGACCACAAGGAACCACCCAAGGTAGTGACACAGGGGACCCACGGGAGACGCGTGCAGTGTAAATACACAACCGCGATACGCCGTTAACTTCTATGGAGAAAGTCGGGATCGGGAAAATAGAGGAAAGGGACACTTAAAATAGGACTAGGACAAAACCCTTTGAGATCTAGGACTTTGAAGAGTCTCTACCCACGGGAGCACCGGAGTACTCGTGTTACCTCACCCAGGGAAGCCGGGTGCATAGGTGCCTTTCGGGGTCGGGTTTCGTCGTCGTTTCGTATGGCGATCTGCTGCAAAGTGCTGCTGGCGACCAGGAGAAAAGTGTCCGGGTGGATCCAAGAGTGGATCGGAGTTCTGAAGAACCTGAAAGCAGAGGGGACAGAGTCTGGGTCACTAGCCAGTGACCAGGAAGGCGATGGACAGATGCCCACCGATGTCGAGTGCTTCAGGTGCGGTGACGGTCGTCTTGACTCTTCAGCCACGAGGTCCGGGAGGTGTTGTCGGCGACCAGGAGCAGGATTCGGGCTGGTGCTCGATGTCTGTCGAGTGCTGAGGTGTCGGCGACCGGATTGGACCCAACAAGCCTTGGCAACGGCAAGTCTCGAGTAAGATGTAGATCGTCGATGATGCAGACCAGCAAGGTCTGGGGAACTCACCCAGCGAGGGTAAGTGAGGGCAGGCCTGGAGCAACCAGGATGCCAAGTAAAGAAAAGATTGGCCTTCGTCAAGGGCTACTAGCCAACGGGCTAGCGACCGCGAAGGAGCCTCGTGACGCCGCACGTGGAGCTGGCTTACAGGACACTCGTGGAGTGGGGGCCAGTGATCTTCGGTGCAGGTGGTGCTGGAGGCTAGGGCTACTCGGAGCCCAAAGCACGACTTCTTGGGAGACCCAGAAGATGGTGCACTTGCAAGTGTGCTCGGTGTCCAGGGGTCACGGTCTCAAGTCACCCACGATAGCCACGGGCCTCAGCTTTGCTGGGGACTCAGGGTAGCCTCGGGGAAGTCTGAGAATCCACCTCTGGTGATGCGATGACTTCGGCGTCCGACGGGAGCTTCAGTGATGCGAACCGGACAGATGCTTCTTTGGTGCCTGCCAAGCAGGGGAGTCACTCCTTGACCCCAAGGGAGATTCTTCAGTCCTCTAATCTTGTCGTAGAGCGTCGAAGGTCCAGGATTCAGTGTCAGAGTTTCGTCCAGGTATAATCTAAAGTCCTAAGGACTGGGTTCCTACCTTTATTCTAAAAATAGGGGATGGACTACTCTGTGGCCCCACCTATGGGTGGGTCAGGGCAGAGGGGTGGCTACACCCCTTTCCCTTTGTCCAGTTCGCGCCAAAGCAGGGGCTGCAAGCCCCTGATCCGGTTTGAACTGGGGTATGCACAGGGACACCAAATGTGCCCCCAGTGCAGGACTTCAAAGCACCCGAAAGTGCTCCCGCCCAGCCCCAATACACATTGTCCTGTCTGGGGAGGTGGTCACACCTCCCTGGGACAGGAAACCTATTGTCCAGGCCTCCCCTGCCGGAGTTTCGTCCAGCAGCAGGAGGCCAGACTCGTGTCTGTGGCAGCAGCATCCATTTTGTGATGCCAGGGCTCTGGAAAGAAGTTACCGGACTCGTCAGAGTTAACATGCCTTTCCCTCTAGAAGGGTGGAATGCTACCCCCGCCGCCAGGATTGGCGGGGGTA
Source organism: Calotriton arnoldi (assembly GCA_963921515.1). Lineage (NCBI taxonomy): Eukaryota > Metazoa > Chordata > Amphibia > Caudata > Salamandridae > Calotriton > Calotriton arnoldi. The sequence goes on from CAWUFW010000522.1 coordinate 809,144, forward strand.
GTATTCCAAGATGTTTGACACCAAACACGACATGTTTAGGTGCAGCCATTCCATAGTTAGCATTTTACCGCGAGGATATAATGCGTTTAAGAGTATATGGTCAGGCTGCACTACAAACAGCATCAGAGATGGTCTCCGAACGCCGCAGAGGGGCCCTGCTCATGCAGGGGCACCCTCTCACATAGGAACCATGCACTCTGCCTTTAGGATTGATAAGGCCTGCCTTAGGAGTGACTTATAGGTTTATATGTGTGTATGCATTTAGTGATATAGGTAACCTATACCACAGCAAGGGGTGCATGCACCACCTTACCCAGGCTGCAGTAGCAGACCTGTGGTGTCAGTTTGGATGGCCTACCAGGGGTGGCATAATACATGCTGCAGCCCCTGGCAGGCCTCTGAGGTACCTATGCCCTTGGTACATAGTATACCATATACTAGGGACTTACAAGGGCACTCCAGATCCCAATCAGTGATGTGCCTAAGGCACATGGAGACCCTTTTAAAGAGGAAACAGCTAGGCTGGGGTTCTGAATAGCAGGGCCCCAGCCAGACTAATGTCGAAAACCAGTGAAGCATCAGCAAAAAGTGGGGGTACCCATGTGAAGCAGATCCTACTCTCCTACACAACCCCCCCAAACGTAGGGACATTAAACTAACCTTGCCCAGTTAAGTCTTCATGTTCTAAGTGGAAATACCTAGAGAGTCCATCTGCATTCGCATGGTTACTCCCAGGCCTATGTTCCACTGTAAAGTCCATCCCCTGTAGGGAAATGGACCACCTAAGCAGTTTGGGGTTTTCACCCTTCATTTGTTTTAGCCATAAGAGGGGCTTATGGTCTGTCTGAACCAGGAAGTGTGTACCAAACAAGTATGGCCTCAACTTCTTCAGCGCCCAGACCACAGCAAAGGCCTCCCTCTCTATGGCTGACCAACGTTTCTCTCTAGGGGTCAGCCTTCTGCTAATAAAAGCTACTGGCTGATCCTGACCTTCTTCATTCAATTGTGACAGTACAGCCCCTACCCCCAATTCAGATGCATCTGTTTGAACAATGAACTTCTTGGAGTAATCAGGACTCTGCAGAATTGGAGCAGTGCACATGGCCTGCTTGAGGTCATCAAATGCCTTTTGACAGCTAGCTGTCCACTGAACCTTTTTGGGCATTTTCTTAGAAGTTAAGTCATTCAAGGGTGTCACTATTGATCCATACCCCTTGACAAATCTCCTATAGTACCCAGTCAGGCCTAAGAAGGCTCTCACCTGAGTCTGGGTAGTGGGAGCAGTCCAGTCCATGATGGTCTGGATCTTGCTCTGCAAAGGTTGAACCTGGCCTCCACCCACAAGGTGGCCCAGGTACACAACCTGACTCTGCCCTATCTGGCACTTAGTGGCCTTGATAGTCAGGCCTGCCTTTTGCAGGGCCTGTAAAACATTCCTGAGGTGGACCAGGTGATCCTCCCAGGTGGAGCTAAAGACAGCAATATCATCTAGATAAGCTGCACTATAGGCTTCCAGTCCTGTGAGAACTGTGTTCACCAACCTCTGGAAAGTGGCAGGTGCATTTTTCAGACCAAAGGGCATTACCACAAATTGATAATGCCCACTAGGGGTTGAAAATGCTGTTTTGGGCTTTGCAGTATCAGCTAGTCTGATCTGCCAGTAGCCAGCTGTTAGGTCAAATGTGCTGAGATATTTGGCAGATGCCAAAGTATCTATGAGCTCATCTGCCCTGGGTATTGGATGGGCATCAGTCCTAGTGACTGCATTGAGACCCCTGTAGTCTACACAAAACCTCATCTCTCTTTTCCCACCACTGGTGTGAGGTTTCGGTACCAGGACTACTGGACTAGCCCAAGGGCTATCTGAGGGTTCAATTACTCCCAACTCCAACATTTTCTGGACTTCAGTCCTGATACAGTCCCTGACATGGTCAGGTTGCCTATAAATCTTGTTTTTAATAGGCAGACTGTCCCCAGTGTCCACTTCATGAGTGCACCAGGTGGTCTGACTGGGTGTCAGTGAAAACATATGTCTAAACTGATTGAGGACTTGCCTGCAATCAGTTTGTTGCTGGGTAGTGAGGCTGCCTGCCAAGGCTACACCATCAACTGACCCATCGTCAGGGTTCTGTGAGAGCAGGTCAGGGAGTGGGTCACTCTCTTCCTCCTGCCCTTCATCAGTAGCCATGAGCAAGCCCATGTCTGCCCTGTCCACATATGGCTTAAGTCTGTTGACATGGAGAACCCTTTGGGGACTCCTGGGTGTTCCCAGGTCCACTAAGTAAGTGACCTCACCCTTCTGCTCAACAATAGTGTGGGGTCCACTCCATTTGTCTTGGAGAGCTGCTGGGGCCACTGGCTCCAACACCCACACCTTCTGTCCTGGCTGGTAAACAGTCAGAACAGCCTTTTGGTCATGCCAGGCCTTCTGAAGTTCCTGGCTAGCCTCAAGGTTTTTGGTTGCCTTTTTCATGTACTCAGCCATCCTGGAGCGGAGACCAAGTACATAGTCCACTATATCTTGCTTTGGGGGCTTGAGAGGTAACTCCCATCCTTCCTTCACCAAGCACAGTGGACCCCTCACAGGGTGGCCAAACAGAAGTTCAAAAGGGCTGTAACCAACCCCCTTCTGAGGCACCTCCCTATATGCGAATAAAAGGCAGGGCAAGAGTATGTCCCATCTACGCCTAAGCTTTTCTGGGAGCCCTTTAATCATGCCCTTCAAGGTTTTGTTGAATCTCTCAACTAAACCATTGCATTGTGGGTGATAGGGTGTGGTGAACTTATAAGTAACTCCACACTCCTTCCACATTGCTTTTAAGTACCCAGACATGAAGTTTGCACCCCTGTCTGATACTACCTCCTTAGGAAAGCCCACTCTTGAGAAGATTCCCAGGAGGGCCCTTGCCACCACAGGTGCTGTAGTGGTCCTGAGGGGAATAGCTTCTGGGTACCTGGTGGCATGATCCACTACCACCAGGATAAACCTGTGCCCAGAGGCTGTTTGGGGATCCATGGGACCAACAATGTCAATCCCTACCCTCTCAAAGGGCACCCCCACCACAGGTAGTGGTATCAGGGGGCCTTTGTAGTGCCACCTGCTTTGCCACTGGCTTGGCAGGTTACACAGGAGCGACAAAACTCCTTACTGTCTTCAGACATGTGGGGCCAGTGAAAGTGAGGGACAATTCTGTCCCAAGTCTTGTTCTGGCCCAGGTGTCCTGCTAAGGGAATATCATGGGCTAGGGTCAATAGGAAGCCCCTGAACTTCAAAGGTATTACCAACCTCCTGGTAGCACCAGGCTTGGGGTCTCTACTCTCTGAGTACAGGAGTCCATCATCCCAATACACTGTATGGGGACCACTAGCTTTCCCAGCAGCCTCAGCAGCAGCTTGCTGTCTGAGGGGTTCAAGGGAGGGGCAGCTCTGCTGCTCCTGGCTCAGATCTGCCCTAGAAGGTCCCCCTGTCCCCAAGAACTCAACCTGGTCAGGTTCAAGTTCCTCTGGGACAGTTCCTTCTTCAGGGCTGAGATCATCCCCCTCAAGGGACTGATCTTCCTCCTGAGCCAAGGGGAAGGCACTGCCTTAACCCTACTACTCCTCCTCTTGGAAGGCACTTGGTCCATTCTTCCAGAATCCAAGGCCTGTTCAGTGCTAGACATTTTGGCTTGTGACCTGGTCACAGCAAACACATCTGCAGGGATCCCCAGCATTTCTGCATGGGTCCTGAGCTCCACTTCTGCCCAAGCAGAAGTCTCTAAGTCATTGCCAAGCAAGCATTCGACTGGTAGGTTTGCACTTACCACAACCTTCTTAAGGCCAGTTACCCCTCCCCAGGAGAAGTTAACAACTGCCAGAGTATGGTCTGTTCTGACATTGCTAGCATTGGTCACTTGGTACATTTCACCAAGCATAACTTGCCCAGGTAGCACAAGGTCTTGTGTCACCATTGTGACACTTGCCCCTGTGTCCCTAAATGCCAAAGCCTCTCGTCCATTGATTAAAGGCTGTTGTCTGTACTTGCCCAGATTACTGGGACTCATAGAGGAGGGCACATCCATGCCTCCATCACAGACTAACACAGCCTGAGTCAGTTCTCTAACTAGGTCAGAGCCCAACTCAGTTCCCAGGGTGAACCCTACTAAACCCTTTGCTGGAGCACTTCCACCAACTGTACTAGGGGGAACAGGTGCCTTAGGGGCATTGGTGGGTGCTGGACTGGAGTCTTTGGACTTGGTGCAATCACTGGTCCAGTGGGTCTTTTGCTTACAGACCTTGCACCATGGTTTTCTTTGGCCTTTACCCTTGGTAGACTGGGAATCCCCACCAGAAGAAGATTTTTGGGGGCCTGATGAAGACTTTTGATCTTTACCCTTCTCCCCACCCTTGTCAGAGTTCTTAGCATCTTGCTTCTTGGTTTCCCCACCTTGGTTCTGTACCTTCTGCTTCACCCTGGTTCTGACCCATTTGTCTGCCTTCTTTCCCAATTCTTGGGGAGAGGTCAGATCAGAGTCAACCAGGTACTGATGCAACAGCTGATTTTGACAGTTATTAAGAATCTGCTCCCTCATTATCAGATTATACAATCCTGAGAAGTCACACACCTTACTGCCCATCAACCAGCCTTCCAGAGCCTTGGCAGAACAATCCACATAGTCTACCCAGTCTTGAGTCTGTGCTTTTTGGGTGTCTCTGAACTTCAACCTGTACTGTTCAGTGGTTAGGCCAAACCCATCAATAAGAGCACTCTTCAAGACCTTGTAATTGTCAGCATCCTCCTCTCTAACAGTGAGGAGCTTGTCTCTACCTTTGTCAGCAAAGGAGAGCCACAAGATTGCTGCCCACTGCTCCTGAGGGACCTTCTGTACTTTACAGGCCCTCTCTAAAGCAGTTATCCATTTGTGGATATCATCCCCACTCTGGTAGGGAGGGACAATCTTGCTCAGGTTCCTATGGTCATAGGACCTTTCCCTATCTCTAGGGACATGGCTGCCACCATGGGACTCTAGTCCCAACTTTCTTCTCTCTCTAAGGAGATCTAGGGATTCTCTATCTAAAGCCAATTGCTTCTTCCTGATCTCCAGTTGAGTTTCCTCATACTGGACCAGTCTCTTTCTTCTCTCATGAGAGGATTCCCTCCTGTGAGAAGAAACAGAGCTCCCTATGGAGGTGCCAGAGTGGTTAGACTCCTGAGAAGGAGACCTAGACTTTCTGAGCACACTCATAATCCTTCCTGGGGGGACAAAGGTGTGGTTCTCTAGATCCTCATCTTCATCTTCCCCAGAAGGGATTGGGTTTTCCAGGTCAGGGTCATTGTCACCCTCCTGGTCAGTTTCAGAGGGGGCTGGGGGTTGTGGTACCCCTGGTCCCTTCCTCATCTGCTGGCCCACCCTCTGCTCCTACCCCTTCAGTCTCTGAGGACTTACTAAGATCATAAGCCACCAACAACTCCTGGAGGTGTTGGGTGGTGGGACTTTGGCCTGTCCTTAATTTCCTCACGTTACACAAAGCTCTCAATTCCAAGAATGGGAGTGTGTCATACTTGGAGGGTGGAAGCTCCATGGCTTCCTGCAAGGTATCTTTGGATCCTGCTTTTAAAGACATTACTAGTGTGGTGTGGTGTATGCACTACCTACTCTAGTGTGGCCTACTAAACTCTCTTGAGTTGTAGAAAGGGTTGTGCTATCCCTTAACACACAACTCTAAGTTCAGTAGAACTTACTGTTATTCTAAGCTTAGATTATATGTACCTTAGGTACCTTTAGTGGTTTTCAGTTGATCAATTCAATTGAGATTATCTGGTAAAACAATAGCAAGCTGGAATCCCACACGCTGCACACCAATGTGAGAAGTTGGCCTGGCATATGCTGTCCACTAATTATAGTGGGCACCTTGCACCAGTCCAAATCGACTCTTATGGTAGGTAGGTTAAAGACAACCTTATTGAAAGCTATCCTAGTGGTAGCTATGGAGAGCAGCCTTCAGGCTAAGTCTTGAAGGAATGTAAAGCAGCTTGTTTTACCAGTCTATAATCTCTTGAGTGACCAAATGAAAGAGCACCACACCAGGTATATATTCAAAATATATGTATTTATTACTAAACACACCCCTCTAGTCTCTTTATGAGGCTAGAGTTCGAAGTACATAGGTTATAAGATCTTAAATCACAGTAATAGCACAAATACACGTTTGGGCCCTAGGGGCGTACCAAACCATATACCAATAAAGTGGTATGCGAACCACGACTGAACTAGACACTAGGCCTAGAGCCTCTAGAAGTGCTTGGACCACAAGGAACCACCCAAGGTAGTGACACAGGGGACCCACGGGAGACGCGTGCAGTGTAAATACACAACCGCGATACGCCGTTAACTTCTATGGAGAAAGTCGGGATCGGGAAAATAGAGGAAAGGGACACTTAAAATAGGACTAGGACAAAACCCTTTGAGATCTAGGACTTTGAAGAGTCTCTACCCACGGGAGCACCGGAGTACTCGTGTTACCTCACCCAGGGAAGCCGGGTGCATAGGTGCCTTTCGGGGTCGGGTTTCGTCGTCGTTTCGTATGGCGATCTGCTGCAAAGTGCTGCTGGCGACCAGGAGAAAAGTGTCCGGGTGGATCCAAGAGTGGATCGGAGTTCTGAAGAACCTGAAAGCAGAGGGGACAGAGTCTGGGTCACTAGCCAGTGACCAGGAAGGCGATGGACAGATGCCCACCGATGTCGAGTGCTTCAGGTGCGGTGACGGTCGTCTTGACTCTTCAGCCACGAGGTCCGGGAGGCGTTGTCGGCGACCAGGAGCAGGATTCGGGCTGGTGCTCGATGTCTGTCGAGTGCTGAGGTGTCGGCGACCGGATTGGACCCAACAAGCCTTGGCAACGGCAAGTCTCGAGTAAGATGTAGATCGTCGATGATGCAGACCAGCAAGGTCTGGGGAACTCACCCAGCGAGGGTAAGTGAGGGCAGGCCTGGAGCAACCAGGATGCCAAGTAAAGAAAAGATTGGCCTTCGTCAAGGGCTACTAGCCAACGGGCTAGCGACCGCGAAGGAGCCTCGTGACGCCGCACGTGGAGCTGGCTTACAGGACACTCGTGGAGTGGGGGCCAGTGATCTTCGGTGCAGGTGGTGCTGGAGGCTAGGGCTACTCGGAGCCCAAAGCACGACTTCTTGGGTGACCCAGAAGATGGTGCACTTGCAAGTGTGCTCGGTGTCCAGGGGTCACGGTCTCAAGTCACCCACGATAGCCACGGGCCTCAGCGTTGCTGGGGACTCAGGGTAGCTTCGGGGAAGTCTGAGAATCCACCTCTGGTGATGCGATGACTTCGGCGTCCGACGGGAGCTTCAGTGATGCGAACCGGACAGATGCTTCTTTGGTGCCTGCCAAGCAGGGGAGTCACTCCTTGACCCCAAGGGAGATTCTTCAGTCCTCTAATCTTGTCGTAGAGCGTCGAAGGTCCAGGATTCAGTGTCAGAGTTTCGTCCAGGTATAATCTAAAGTCCTAAGGACTGGGTTCCTACCTTTATTCTAAAAATAGGGGATGGACTACTCTGTGGCCCCACCTATGGGTGGGTCAGGGCAGAGGGGTGGCTACACCCCTTTCCCTTTGTCCAGTTCGCGCCAAAGCAGGGGCTGCAAGCCCCTGATCCGGTTTGAACTGGGGTATGCACAGGGACACCAAATGTGCCCCCAGTGCAGGACTTCAAAGCACCCGAAAGTGCTCCCGCCCAGCCCCAATACACATTGTCCTGTCTGGGGAGGTGGTCACACCTCCCTGGGACAGGAAACCTATTGTCCAGGCCTCCCCTGCCGGAGTTTCGTCCAGCAGCAGGAGGCCAGACTCGTGTCTGTGGCAGCAGCATCCATTTTGTGATGCCAGGGCTCTGGAAAGAAGTTACCGGACTCGTCAGAGTTAACATGCCTTTCCCTCTAGAAGGGTGGAATGCTACCCCCGCCGCCAGGATTGGCGGGGGGTAGTATTCCAAGATGTTTGACACCAAACACGACATGTTTAGGTGCAGCCATTCCATAGTTAGCATTTTACCGCGAGGATATAATGCGTTTAAGAGTATATGGTCAGGCTGCACTACAAACAGCATCAGAGATGGTCTCCGAACGCCGCAGAGGGGCCCTGCTCATGCAGGGGCACCCTCTCACATAGGAACCATGCACTCTGCCTTTAGGATTGATAAGGCCTGCCTTAGGAGTGACTTATAGGTTTATATGTGTGTATGCATTTAGTGATATAGGTAACCTATACCACAGCAAGGGGTGCATGCACCACCTTACCCAGGCTGCAGTAGCAGACCTGTGGTGTCAGTTTGGATGGCCTACCAGGGGTGGCATAATACATGCTGCAGCCCCTGGCAGGCCTCTGAGGTACCTATGCCCTTGGTACATAGTATACCATATACTAGGGACTTACAAGGGCACTCCAGATCCCAATCAGTGATGTGCCTAAGGCACATGGAGACCCTTTTAAAGAGGAAACAGCTAGGCTGGGGTTCTGAATAGCAGGGCCCCAGCCAGACTAATGTCGAAAACCAGTGAAGCATCAGCAAAAAGTGGGGGTACCCATGTGAAGCAGATCCTACTCTCCTACAGAGCAGAACAGTAGCGTCTGTGATGGAATATTCCCCAATGAAGGACAATGAACGGAAAAAAAAAAATTCCAGGGAGGCAGGATGCCGAAAGCAGAGGCCCCCTAATCCAATAGAGTGTAAGTGCAGAAAAACGCCACACCTTCCAAGAGGACGTCGTTGGAATCGTCAGAAAAAAGAGACGCCATCCAGTCCAATAAATCAAAACTGCATTCATGTTCCTCGCAAGATGGAGCAGCGAACAGCATTGCGGGACAACTTGCGTGATACTCAATAAAACTTTGTTGTAGGAGAGTCCGAGCAGCCACCCAGACATCCCATTGTGCCAAAATTCCAAGTGCAGCCGCACGCGCCATGTAGCCAGCACCGGAACAGTCCTGTTCATGGGCCTCTAAGGGACCCATCAACTGGACAAAATCCGGGCGAGACAGAGACGTATTGGAGAGGCAATAATCCAAAGACCATGAGAAAGGACATCGGATGCAAGACATCACAGGTTGCACGCAAGTGAAATACGCAAAGCGAAAAGAAAGTCTATATGACACACTCAGTGTCACCAATGGCAGGACGCCGAAGCCGGCGAGGATGCGCTCACGGAGCATCCGGAGTCGACCTGGGTCGAGGGGGCCCCCAGGAAGTGCAGCCATTGCGTAGCAAACAGACCAAAAGCAATATACCAGCCGCTAAGGCGAGGATCAACGGAAAGCCGCCAAAGACGCTGGAAAAAATGGAATGAATAAAAGCCGGTATTACACCAAAGATAGTTTGAAAGGAGGTAACAAGGCCTGAGCCCACAACTTTAAAAAAGTGCACAAGACCTTCGGTGCGCGATGCATTAAAAACACGGTGAATCAGTTCACCGAAATGCTGCGGGAGGTTTGTGTTCAAAAGGGCCTGTATCTCACTATGGGTACTCGCCACCTGGAGAATGAATGTCTCCCGGGCGGATGTGAGCATAACCTCCTGGTTCAATAATAGCGCCTTTATTCTGCTCAATTTATTGAAATCCGCCTTCAAAGTCGGAATGGAAGGCCAAATGGAACTATCTATGATGTTGTGCGGGGGAGGAAAAAGCACATTTTTGCAGCAGACAACCCTGTGGGAAACAGTTACAATATAGGGTATGCCAGCCAGCATGCCACAGCAGTCCTGATTATTCAGAAGGAGATAGCTACCATTTGCAAGCACAGTGAAAGTAGGAGATATAGCAGGAGCAGGAATGCCCTTCAAAACACAAGCAAGATTCGGAGCCGAAACATTACAAGCTCCGTGCAATTTAATGTTTTTGCAAATAAGGGAATGACCCACAGTAGAATCGCATGACTCCCCTGTGAGAAAAACTTTCTTTCCGTCCCTAAGGCATTTATACATGAAAGGCAGGGACCAAAGTTCATGCAGGAAGGCACTGCCCAAGGGCTGAAAATGGCCCACCGGATAATGTTTCATGCATGAACTGAATTCAAATAAAGAAAAAGGCAAGGCGATCACCCCATGAACTAGCCACACTGCGAAATCCAATTCCGCCACAGAGAATGGTAAGGGCTCTATTTTTTCAATATGTAACAGAGTGTATGTTGCATCTTTCATGGACATGAATTGCTGTTTTTTAGTTAAATTAAAAGGCAAGAATAAGGCTGAGGTGTTCAAAAAATGCCAAGGAACTTTACCCATTTTAAGTGTTTGCAAAGTCCATGCAAACTGCATCACTGAACGCAATTGATTCTGACCATGATACAACACAGAAACATCATCTTGTACAATATCAACAACAGAGGAGATAATATTCTCTAATGTGTAAATGTGGGAAGACAGGGTATTAATACTATTGTCAACAACAGCAACCACCTTTTCCAAATTTGCCTGATCTATTTCTCGAAGACGGGAAGCAGCTTCAATTTGCGAAAGCTTCCAGAGTTCATTGTAAGTTTCATAAATGAATCTCTTAGGTCGAGGGCCACGAGCCCCCAGAACAAAATCGGACAGATCAATGTTGCCTGATAGGAGGGATAAATGCTGTTTTACAGAATCTAATGAAGAGTGCTGCAACCACTGTTTACATAATTTACCAACAGAATATGTTGTGACAGTACGAGAGTCAGAAAACCTTGGGTCTGGCCTATCCTGTTTATAACCAGGATCCTTGTCATGAAAACACAGCTGGCAGGCATTAGATGCTATGTGCCAAGCCAACCGGGGTGACTGAACAAACATAGAGACATTAAACGAATTGTTCTGAAACAAAGCTTGCAAATCTGTAAGGGAAATATTGAAGTGCAAGCTCTCGTTGGGAGTGGAAGACAATACAGGAATGGAAGGTGCATTTAATTGTTTGGAAGTAGCCAAACCCCAACATGTTGTTTGATAGATGGTATTATTTAAAAATAAAATTTGGGCCGGGATAAGGCAAGCACGGTGCAAGGCTTCTGTGCCTTGTACCTGCCATGATTTGGTGCCCCAAATAGATTTTAAGTCAATGGTGTCCTGCCAGTGCTCAGAACCACCCACAGCTAAGGCGTTCAAAAAGGAACCCGAATATAGCAATTTGGTGTGGGTCAACATGATTTTCTGAGTGGACGAAGTGTTTAATTTAAAATAATAGGACCCAGGGTTCGATCTATTAAAGTCTGTAAAATAAGTAAACTTATTTCTAAGAGTCTGGGAGCTACCTGGCAAAGGGGTCGGACAATGCTCCCATTGGGTGTAATTAAAAGGACCCCGAAGGGTACTGGGTTTATGGAGAAAGTGGTTGCCCCAATGCTGGTAACAATACAGATCTGCATAACTTGCAGAATTCATGTACAAATCTTCAGCATTAAAAGCAGCATAATATTTCAAATCAGTAAATAACGATTCAACTGCATGTACATCCCAATTGTCAGAATGAATATTACTTTTAACGACATCACCCATTGAAACACGGAGGACATTTGGTACATTAATAATCTCGGTTGGTCCATGAATTTGGAAATTTACCGCATCCCATACGATGCCATCAGCGACTGGAAAAGCTGAAATGTTCACAAATGTGTGGTCACGCTCAATGATGTGAGATGAAGAATGCGGAGCCAAAGTTCCAGCGACACAGTTCACTGCAGAGCGTTCTGGTAAATAGTGACCATTAATGAGTAGAAAAAATACTGTGACAAAGCCAATAGACATGAACAGAAAAATCAGGAATAGTACCAACCAGATGTATGTCCATGGGGGGATCAAAAAATTGTCTCTGAACCAGGATACAAAAATACTGAATCTGGACGGGATAAGTGCTGAGGTGGAATCCGAGTCAAAGGAATAACGTGTTGGGCTCAGTGGCGTTGTTGGTAAGTGAGCCACGGACTTGGTGGCGGGATAGGTATACTCGGTCTCCTCGTTGCAGGGGGAATCCGGGTAGTCGAGCAGGTGATCAGGCAAATCTACCATCTCAATGGCAACATCAGTGACCGTTCGGGCTGGAGGGCCACAAACATTCGTCCGGGAAATGACTGGACAAGAGACCGCTGGTGTTACACTATTCAGGATCGGCCAGATGTTGTAGCTTGACATTCTCCACTGAGATGTATCTGTTCTCCTTGCGACCAGGAAGTGGTGGTAAAATGACTGTACGAGTACCCTTCAAGCCAAGTACTGGAACCGGTGCACGATAAGAGGGGCCAAATTCTTTTTTGTTCTCCACCTTCTCTCGGACCAGGTCTCCAACCTTCGGAAGCCAGCCGGCAACCGGAATCTGCAGCGCAGCGTCTGTGGCTGAAGGTAAATGTTCTATTGCAAGTTTGTCTCAGGCTTCTTGTAAGTCCTGTAACATAGTAGAATGGTTATCTACATCAAAGATTGCGGATTGCGCCGCCATGTCTAGACCATCAAGGTCGGGCACAAACATTCGTATGCCAAAGAGCATTTTGTATGGGGTCCGCCCACCCAGAGGTCTTCTAGGGAGATTATTAAGTGCACGTTGTACGGTATACAAGTGGGCCAGCCAGTTCCTTCCAGTACCTAAGACTCTAGCTGTCAAGGATTGCTTTAAGTCACGGTTCATTCGTTCAACAATCAAATTGCCCTCAGGCCGATATGGAGACGAAAATTTCACCCGCACCCCCAGTGACCCCATTGCGTCCTTGTACGCCTTAGAGGCGAACGCAGGACCTTGGTCAGAATGGAAGGTGCCACAGGCAAAAATTCCCACAAAGACACGCAAATCCCTTATGACATTTCGAGCGTCAGCACTCCGTTGTGGCCAAACCCAGATGAAACGTGTGCACAAATCCACTGCAACCAAGATGTACTTATATGCAGTGTCAGAGGAGAAGGGACCGCAGTGATCCAGGTAAACACACCCAAAAGGTCTGTTAGAAATGCAGAGCGGGGTTTGTGGTGGTCGTGTAACTGTGGAAGGCTTAATCTGCTGACAAACGTCACAAGAAAGCACATAAGTACGGGTCTGTTTATATAAACCACGCCACCAGTAACGCTGCTGCAAGATGGAAACCGTCGCAGACACGCCAGCATGAGCCGAAGCCATGCCTTCGTGTGCGGCCGTTATCAAGGAAAGTCTGCGGTCTGCGTTGGGAATCAGCCGATCACCAACGTCTGGAATTCTTACGTAAGGAGCCTGTTCGGGACCTAGTTGATATGAGTATTTGGAAGGGAAACCCCGTGGGTAATTAGCACCTTCCTTTGTCGCAGCAATAGTTGCCAAAATATCATTATCTATTTTAGTCATGGATCTTGTAACTGCCGCTACTGAGCACGTGGCTACTGCTGATTTGGCAGCTTCGTCTGCCAAACCGTTACCGACAGCGTGTGCGCCCACACGCTGGTGGCCAAGAGTGTGAATCACCTGTGTGAGAGGCAGACGTTGTTTCAGATCTGCCACTCGAACCCAAAGCATTTTATGCTTAATTGTGCTGCCTTTAGCATCTCTATAGTTGTTTTGTGACCAAAAGAATAGATTGTCATTGAAAGACTGAACACAGTAGTAAGAATCGCATACAATAAGGGTAGTCACGTCTGGATTAGCGAACTCAAGCGCGAGCACCAAAGCGCGCAGCTCGGCCAATTGTGCAGTACTGTCTCCTAGTGCCTGAGTGTGCACTATAGTCTGTTTGAACTCTCCGTTCACCATAATACCTGCAACAATAGCACATGCTGCTGAATAAGCATGCTTGGAACCCCTGGCCGGTTGTGCCGAACCATCGGTATAGATAATACATTCGTACTCCTCAAGCGGTAGCAAAGACAGAGGAGGAGGATGAACGAATTCATACTGTAAGAACTTCTGTGTCTGAAGAGAGGAATCAAAGATAAAAGTGACATCCGGAGATGTCAGAGATGTAGCCCATTGTATCCAACAGGGGTGCAATGCCTTAGAGTTCGGTACACTTGCCTTCGTCACTGCCTCAAGGGCAGGATATGGTGTTACCACCAAAATGCGTTTTCACTGTGCCAGTGCGCGTTCCTTTAGAATCGCCATTTGCACTGCAGTCAAAACTTTCTCCACAGAGGAAAAGCGCATTTCTGCGGAAGTGTAAAGATGTGAATTGTATGCAATCGGTACTGTGTCACCTTCGTTAAAGGTTAAGTAAGTGAAACCCACTGCCCCTGGAACGATTCTAATCACGAGGTTTGTGTGGTTGTCACGAGTCAACAAGAATTTAGATTCAAGTAGATCTGACTGCAAAGACTGCAGTATAGAGGAATGCTCGGGAAGCCAGAATTACTTCAAAAAGTTAGGTTGTACCAAGGCATAAAGAGGCTTGATATGCTGGGCATATTCGGGAATGTAAGTACGCCCGAAGTTTAGAAAACCCAGTAAAGACTGAAGCTTCTTCAGAGTGGTTGGAGGGCACAAGAGTGCGCATTTCTCCAAAAAATGGGGAGCTAAGCCCTTACCTTCATTGTTGAGCTCATAGCCCAAAAACAAAACGGTAAATTCAGCAATGTGAGATTTGGCAAAGTTAAATTTGTAACCTAAAATCGCAAATTCAAGAATAATGCGGTCCACTCGGGAAAGATGCGGCGATAATTCGTCGTCTGTCAGATAGATATCGTCGACGTACGAACACACATCTGGGTCTATGCTGTCCAACAAAGAGACAACACGGGCGGCGAATACACCCGGACTGTTCCTGTAGCCCATGGGTAAACGCCGGAATTTGAATTTTTTACCACCGGAAGTGAAAGCGCTCCATTGGCTGCACTCTGGGGACAAGTTGTGCGTGTAAAATCCATTGGATAGGTCAAGTGTCGTTTTATATTTTTTACGAACAAGACTGTCTACAAGTGCAGAACTGTGTGTATTTTGCACCGCAAAGGTCCGACAATGAGAGTTCAAATGTCGGTAATCCAAAACTAGGCGGTACGATCCATCGGGTTTAGAAACCGCGAAAAGGGGATTATTCATGGGTGACATGCATGTTTCAATTACTCCTTGATATTCTAACTGTGTCAGAATTTCGGAAACGGGACCTTTAGCTTCCCGCTTGATGGGATATTGGGGTTGTGGCTGTGGCAGCGACCGCAAAGGAATTTCATGGGGGGGAGAGTCTTCATCCCAGCCCACGTGGTTGCGGTATAACGCCGGAGCCAGGGACACAGCCCACTCAGCTGCGAGAGCCTCCGCTTTGTCCTTGGGGACATGACGAGAAAAGCTCGGAAGGATTACCTCCTCCCCTCTACGCGCAGCAAGCACGAATGGGGGCGGCCAATCCGCCTCTGCCAACAAAATGTCGTAAGACGAGGTCAGATTCTCCCAAAAAATCCCTTTAATAACACGCTGTATGTCACCTTCAATTTGAATGACAATATTATATAGTCTGTCAGGGGGTGCCACTCTGGTGTCTGCTGTCTCGACAGTAATGAATGTGTCAGTTGCTGTCGCCTCCACATGAGGACGTAGTGCCTCCCGCACTATGGTAACTTCCGCTGCGCTGTCTAGGAGCGTCACTGACCACGTCCAATTCAGGAGTCTCATTCTCACCGTCTGTGGCATACCTCGCTGTTACAGCTGCAACTTTCTTCTTCTGAAACTGTGGGCGAGAACGTGGAAATTCGTCTGGTTTCCCTCGGACTTGTTGTCGAGGTTGGTCTCATCCCTGTGGAGCCTCTCGACCCCTTCCACTATCCTCGCATTCTCCTCCACCTGTCTGGGAGGTCGTTGGTGCCTGTGAAGAACGAGGAGAACGCGAATCAGGGATTTGAAATCTCTCTGGAGATTTAATTCTCGCCCTATCGCGCAAATCATAAGTGCGTTCAGAAGAGACGGAAACCGGGGAAGCGCCTCGCGACCCTGGTTTTTTCTGTTGCTTTCCCTGTTTTTTCAACCTCCAGTTCTTTTTAGTAAAGAACGGTCTCTCATCTTTTTCAGACTGAGTTTTCGGTTGTGGTTGCGATTGTGTTTGCGTTTTAGCAAAAGGCTTAACTCCCAGGCTATTGCGGCCAATGGTTTTGTAAGCCTGTGCAATAATTTTCGGTAATTCGCGTGGCCTGTCCGGTTCCGGGACTAAAGCCAAAGCATTAGCTACTTGAAAGTTAACTGCATCGCCCTTGACATTCGCAAGGATCAAATCAGCTACTACATCGAACACTCCCACCAGTCTCATCCCTAATTCCACAGCCGCTTCAGGGCCATGCTCATCCTGCACTCGTTTAATTACAGAGGGGAGAACCGTCATGGAAGGAGTGCCGAAACACTTCGCATACACTGCTGCGAATACCTTACCCCAGTTGTTGCATTCTGCCAACTCGAGGATCAAGTCTTTTGGCAAACTAATCGTCAAAATCCTGTGTTTTTCCACAGGAGAAGTATTTGGAAAAACTGCCTCCAGCTGGTCAAATTTTTCTGCAAGCCAATAAGGCATATCATCCTTATTTTGTGGGCGCTTGCCCATCACCGAATTAACCATGACGGAACTTATGGTTACACCGCCTGGTCCAGCTGGATGCGCCGCAACTCCAGGCGGGGCTCCCTGGATATTGCCTGTAACATACTGTACTAAAGCTCTGTGCACACGTATCAAAGACGTATGCAATTCACGCAGTTCAGCAACTGCTAGCGTCATGTAATGCGGATGTGGGGTATACCCGGCCAAGACTGGCCACGTGGCCCCATCTATAGATAGGGGGCCTAAACAAACCGGTGTGACCGGATGTGGGAGGGTGCCATTAAACCAAATACGGTGTTGCCAGTCCATAAGTGGTACTTAAAGTGCCTGATAAGGCCGATAAGCAACGGGTAAGGCACTGAGAGCGTACTCATGGAACAAATCATCCGTTCCATCCACCACCGGAAAAGTGACCCAAGAGTAAAACACCTCAAAGTGGTGAGCCGGGTCAGCTTGCACCACAAAGATGAGTGCGACACCTGCGTCTGGCACTCCATAAGCCAATAGATGAGCCCGGAGCGCAGCGCGGCTATGTGCCGGGATATTTACATTCACAGCCATTAGGACCAGGAATGTTCGACAACCTAATATGAGGCAGCACAATATAGGGTTTAATTAAACACCTTTTAACAACTTCAAGCTTGAAAGAACCTATAAAAACGTCAATATAGGAGGTATCACCCTCACACACGCTTCCGGAAGCGTCTGCGAAGGGGGTTGTGGACAAGCACAAGTATTACTCAAGCGTCTCGCAGATAAGCAGCCCACTACGTTGGTGGTGCCATGTTGTAGGGATTCTGCACATACACAGAACTATGCACAGGATAATAGGACCTCGGAGTATAGTGGTGAACCAACCATGCACCTTAGTACCCACAATCCCAATCCGACTAGCTTTAGCGTCTCATTAGCAACGATGCTACCAATGATTAGACAACCCAGAACACGGTCTCTCTCTCTCAGGACTCGCGGGAGCAAGAACACCCTTTCATAACTCACTCATACCTGTCCACAACGTGCGTAATAAGAGACACTGTATAGTTTAAAATGTTTATTTCCACTACCGTGCTCTAAGAGGCAGTACCCGTGCCAGTACTATCAGCATAATGCATAAGAATAAAACAATAAGCATAATTACAATTCCATAGAATACTGATGCAGCGCGTACAATAAAACTATTCTCCTCCTAGGTCACTTATCGGTCATCCAGGGGCAAACTATATTTTCTCACATCCACATGACGATGGGGCCCATAAACATCGCCTATCACACACACACACACACCTGGATTTCCTTTATACCTTTACGAAATTCTGTACTCCTAGGAGAAACATGAGAATTAAATGGAAAACACCATTTATGTACCGCTAGAAGGAGCCGGGATATCTTATTATCTTAACCTATCGCTTTCTTTTAGTTATTTCTTAAGATATTCCTGCTCATTGTTTTGTCGATGTATCATTCATGTAAGAAATTAGTTCATAGTGATTAAGGCCAGCTAAATCACAATAACCAATTACTGGTGTCACAATCATTTAGTAAAATAACCACTGAGTCGTTTGATTTAAAGAATCTTACATTTTATATAATTTTAAAAGCATGAGAAAAATTTAGACTTTTTATTCAATTATTCATTCATTATTAATTCAAATATTTATTAAGCATGATCAATTTTATTGCAAAAAGGACATTTTTGTCATGAAGCAAAACCCTAATTACCTGCCTACCTTCCTAATTTAGCCTAATGATTTCTAACCTAAGTTTAAGAATTAAAAATAACCTGATTCTCATACTCAACTGGAAAAATAAGACAGCAACAGAAACTTCAGCTCGTCAGCATCAGCTACCTGCAACCCGTCTCATCTAACAGTCTTTCAGCATCTCCCGCTCAGTAATGGATCGATCTGGACCACCAAGCACTGGAAGCCACCAACACCAACACCGACTCTGACTGCGACTCTCCAACTCCGACTGTGACTGTGACCCCCTCCCACTAAGAGTAGGCCCTCTTATACCCTAATTCTAACTTTGCTAACTAATTGTTGCAACCTTAATAACACGCTTTTCTTTCATTGTTCCATTCATTTAATCTATTCATTCTTTAATCAAGTTCTCCCGGATCCAACTGGTCCTTTGGAATGCATATGATCATTTCCTTTCTCACAGTTCAAGACATGTTTCCATCCGCTTCGATCAGTACATTTGTAACTTCTTTCGATACATTCGAGAACTCTGCAGGCATTGTCCTTTCTCTTAAAACGGTTTCCCACGGTTCCTTGCTGATCACCACGGCACACTATCAGTTCAATTAGGTCACATCAGCCTTGACCATTCTCGCATCCTAGCCTCTCAGCAACATCACGAGGTTAGCTTTTCTCCAACTTTTTCTCCCTTGTCACGTGTTTCCCCGCACATGCGCACTTCATTAACCGGCAGCCATTTTATATCGCCACTCGTTTATACTTAGAAGCACTATTTTGAAATAAACAAAACATAATTAAAATAGAGAAACATAGCCTTTTCGTTTCCCACCCGTCATCTACGTACCCCAATTAGTTATTACCTAGCAGAAAGTAACATTTAAGCTGTTCCTTACTTACCATCACTATTGTTTTTGCAACAACACGTTTATATTCTATGAAGCACAAATCATGCATTCATTATAAATTTAGTACGCAATTATTTTTATGTTATAATTAGACACACAGACATTCGTTAATAGATTATTCAGCCCATATACTTGCGTATTACCCTTCCCTCACGTACAGTGTTGATTAATACGTTTAAACGAACATTTTATTAATTATTTATAAAATTTGTTAGGGGTTAAAAAAATTTTTTTCTCTGCTCCATCAACTCCCCCTTTGGTGATTTTTAAATCACCACATAAAACCCAAGTTATACTTCTTTTTCAGGCAGCATATGTCTTTCATCCTTTTGCTTTTTGTTAGTTACACATCTGTTTCCCTTTCATCTTGTCTTCTTGTCTCTTTATACATGCTTTCTTTCATTTTCTCTAACTCAATTTCACCCATTCTCTCTCTCTCTCTCTTTCATTATTCTGTTATTTCTTATTATCTTATTTTGTCTTACTTTTCTTTTTATACACGTTATTACAATTTTCAACACCATGGCTAACAATATTACTACAGTTGCTATTATTATAACTTTCCCTATCATTAGTCTACTCATTCTGGTTAACCAATTTGCTACGGAAGAGAACCCTCTACCAAGTTTTCCCAAGACACTTTCAACCTCCAGTGGAACTAGTTCTTTGTGCAAATTTGTAATATTTGTAATATACTTTTGTATATTTTCACTTTTATCAGGAATGTAAGTGCAACAATGTTGGACTTTCAGCATTCCACAGACTCCACCCTCTTTTGCCAAAAGAATATCAAGGGCAAGCCGATTTTGCATCACCATAGCTCTCATGGCAACCATTTCGGTATTTACCATCAAGAACCCTCCCGCAGAATCTGTAGACAAACGATCTACTACTGTGGATAACTTCCGAATTTTAAATGCATTCAAAGATATTCCCACTGCTGGTATTAATGCTCCAAAAATATCACCTACAATTTCTGAAAAACTTTCCCTCTTTCTACGTGTAAAGCTATTAATCATCTTGTATGTTCCTTTTTCTTCTCTGTCCATATGAAAGATTTTTGGAAAGACCAGGCCTACATAGCAAGTTCCATACCAATGGTCCGGTAACCTGTAATAAGCTCTATTCCCACAAATATAATAGATACCTGGAAATATTGGATCTTTTCCACCTTTGAATCCCCAACCTCCCAAAATTTGATAATTGTCATGGCAGATACTGGAACCTACAAAGTAATTGTCATCGACTGTCTTATTTCTCCTAATACACAACTTTCCTGTTTGCGGCCAATCTAATGTCATTGCTGCATTTATCTTTTTCCCTTCATGATTTCCTTCCTCAAACGTCCATAGATGTGTTCCTTCCTCTTTTATTGCTTCTTTTTGAAATTTCATTCTTCTTTCTTCAACCATTTCTAAAAATACCTTTTCTTCTTTCTTTAATTCACAGGTAAGGTTGTTCTTAGCTATTTCTTCTAAGGTTAATTTTCTATGTTCTAGAAAGAATTCTCCTAAAACTTTTGCTTGTTTTACTTTGTTAAGTTCTGGTACTACCGGAACGTTTGCAAAAATCTTATCTATATCAGTATAATAAGACTCTAATCTACCTGTTTTATAAAATAAACTTGCTATTACACTACAGGTTATTCCATAAGTTAGAGGTAGGTGATGATAAGTCACACCTTCTGACACTGATGCAGGCAACTGCATACAAACATAACAATCTCTCACATCCATTGTCTCTACATGAATATGTACGAATACAACAATTTTGTAAAAACATTTTTAGAAAAGTCTGTTACTGACTTATCCTTATATAATTCTGCACTACTTCTTAAAATAACTGGTTCTTTAATATTAGTTTCTTTTTCTGGTTTAGTATCATTCTTCGCTTCTATTACAGCTAAACTAATAGGAATTGTGATTGCTAAAACTATCCATACGGTCATTAATAAACCCGTACAAAAGCAGCACATTTTACACCATCTTTTTACAAACTCACATTTATCTCTTCTATCCCTAGTATTTTCCATTTTGCTTTTATCTTTTTGTTAAGTTTTCAGAAAATTGTGTCACTACACCTCAGAAATGACTTAGATGCCACTCTGCTTTCAAAAAGTCTTTGCTTGGTACTTTCTTTTAATTCTCTCCAGAATTCTTTCGTTGTCACATCCGGTGATTTGTCATATCCAGTAAAATTGTCACGTCCGGTAGAAGCACTATAAGTCTTCACTTCAGGTTTGTTGCATCTCACCTTTACCCATTCGATTTCTTAGTCTCGGGTTCTCGTGAGTGTTTCCTTCTTCTTTGTAATCCGTCAGTGCAATGTACAGCCACTCAGGTGACTTGTACTTTGCATTCACTTTCTTCGTTCTTTTAGATTTTTGCAGTCTTTTCCCACTTGGCTTCTCTTGTTCCCTTTGACTTGTTATTTCATTCACTTGTTCAGCACTTTTTTCTCCTGTTCTTATTATTCTATATCTCAATTTTCTTATATAGTTGTTGGGCCAATTATCTCCTTTTCTTGGCCTTTTGGCTTCACCTTCTTTTTCTTCTCTTTCTGATTTCCAGTTTCTTTTTCTTGATTCAATTTTTGCTTTCTCTTCTTCTCCACTTTCTTCAGATTCTGTTTCAACTTTTTCACTATTGTCTCTTATTTTGAAGCTTATGATCTCGTCTTCTCTTACTGGTGGATCTGTTTTCTCCTTCTTGTGTTCCCTTATTACTGTCCCTCCTCGGTGTTCTTCCGATTTGGTATTTTCTTCACTCTCTACTTCTAAATTTCCCTGTTCTTTTGTTTCTCTATCTGTCCCTATTGCTCCTCGGGGTTCTTCTCGATTCTCTAACTTTTTATGTACTTCTTTCCCTACTTTATCTATTAATATTATTTCTGAAGGATTTCCACCATAACTTGTACTTGGTTGCTCATCTAGATCATTTTCTTGTTCATTTTCTTCTCTAATTGGTTTATATCCCCAAGTTCTCCTTCGAAATTCTTCACAGTTTGCAACTGAATCATCAGATCCTGAACTTGTGTCAGATATTTCCAGATGTCGACTTACAGGTCGATCTTCAGGTTCTGGAATTTCTGAACTTCTTCCTTCTTCTTCTTCCTCCTCTTCTTCTCTAGAAGTGCTTGCAGTTGGGGTTTCCAGATGTCGACTTTCAGGTCGATCTTCAAGTTCTGGCACCCGTTCTCTTATTCCTGTTGTCCCAGTCGTTAAACTCTTATCCCACACTTCCAGACGTTGACTCACATGTCGATCAGTAGGTTCTTGAACTCTGATTGTGTGGCTGGCATGGACCCAGTTCTTCACTCCTGCACACTTGACTGCAGTCGTTGTCACTAGGATTACCTGTCGTGGCTCGTCCCAGCGAGGAACTAGACAGTTTCTTCTCCTGTGGATTTTTATGCGGACCCAGTCTCCTGGATTCAAGTCGTGGGCTGGTTTTCTTTCAAGAGTGGTCGCATCCGGTCCAACCTGATGAAACACAGAACGCACCACATCAGCCAGTCCTTTGCAATAATCCAGTACTAGATCATCAGTTATAGTCAATAACTTGTTGACAGGTACTTGTGCTTGTCTCATTGCTCGTCCCATGATCATCTCATGAGGACTAAGTCCAGTTTTCTTTTCAGGGATGCTTCTGATGGTCATCAGAACAAGGGGCAGTGCATCTGGCCATTTGAGTCCTGTAGCTTGACACATTTTTCCTAATCTGTTCTTAATTGTTCCATTAATTTGCTCTACTACCCCAGAAGCCTCTGGTCTGTATGCACAATGTAGTTTTTGTTTAATACTCAATGCTTCACAAATCAATTGGATCAACTCATTTTGAAAATGTGTTCCTCTATCTGTCTCAAACGTGACTGGAAAGCCATACCTTGGAATGAACTCTCGCAGCATAAGTTTTGCTACCGTTGTTCCATCATTCCTTCTAGTGGGGTATGCATCCACCCAACGAGAAAACAAACAGACGACCACTAGAACATATTTTAGTCTGTTACAAGGGGGCATTTCGATAAAGTCCAATTGCATTCTAGTGAACGGACCTCCTTCTCGTCCTATTGTTCCTAGACTCACTATTGTCTTTCTTCCTGGATTAAACTGCTGACAAATAAGACATCTTTGACAAAGACTTTCAGCTATCGCTCTGAATTTTGGGTTATACCAGGTTTGTCTGAAAAGTCTGATCATTGCATCTCTCCCAATATGAGCTTGTCCATGGTACATCCGTGCCATGTCTGCAATCATGCTATCAGGCATAACTGGTCTTTCATCTCTGTATATCCACACACCATTGTTTTCCTGTCTTCTACATCCTGCTTTTATCCAGTAATCTTTTTCCTCATCATTTGCAGCTTCCTGTAACTGTCTCACCTCATCCCATGTCTCGACAGTGTTAGTAAAAAGCAAAGGAGAAGAGATATGCTCCCTTTCTCTATTCTTATTTAGGGATACCATGTTCTCTGCACAATATCTGGCAATCTCGTCCGCGTAGTTATTACCAACAGCTATGTAATCTTCGTTTTTCTTATGTGCCTTGCACTTCACTACAGCTATCTGTTTAGGCAGCTGTATCGCCTCAAGCAGTTTCTTAACAAAATCTCCATTTCTGATAGGTGTTCCTGCAGACGTCAAGAAACCTCTTTGTGACCAAATCTGACCAAAGTCATGCACAATACCGAAACCATACTGGCTATCGGTCACAATCGTAACTCGCACATTTCTTCCCAACTTACATGCTTGAATCAAAGCAATCAGTTCCGCAACTTGTGCAGACCTTATTCCTTTCAGACAAGACGCTTCCATCACAGTTGCCACTGTGCACACTGCGTAAGCTGCGCTTAAAACTCCTTCTTTCGTTCTCAAACATGAGCCATCCACAAACATGACATAATCTGATTCCTTTAAAGGTTCATCTTTTATGTCAGCTCTTGGTTTTGTGCAATATTCCAGCACATTCAGACAATCATGATCTACTTCGTCTTGTTCAATTATACTCTCTTCATCTGGCAATGATGTTGAAGGATTCACATTCATACATCTGTCTATGGTCACATTTTCAGCACTCAAGATTACTTTTTCGTACTTAGTCAGCCGACTATGTGTCATGTACTGTGTTTTTGTTCTAGTCAAAAGAATTTCTACTGAATGGGGAACATATACTCTCAGTGGATACCCCATCACTATACCTTCACTTTGTTCCAGACTTACACAAGTAGCAGCAACAGCTTTCAGACATCCAGGCAACGCTTTTGCTATGGGATCTAAAACAGCTGAAAAATAAGCAATTGGTCTCTTCATTGTTCCATGTTTTTGTACCAGTACTGAAAACGCACATCCATCTCTTTCACTGCAGTACAATTCAAAATCCTTCTCATAATCAGGCATGCCTAAAGCAGGGGCCTCACACAATTTCTTTTTCAATTCTTTGAAAGATTTCATTTCTTCGTTATTTAACTCAAAAGGGTCTCTTACATCTTTCTTGGTCAACTTTTGTAATGGTTTTGCAATCAAGGAGAAACCACTTATCCATTGTCGGCAATATCCAACCATTCCCAGAAACATTCTTACCTCTCTTTGCGTCATTGGTGCTTTCATTCCTTGAATCATTCTTACTCTTTCTGTCGCTATCTTTCGCACTCCTTTCTCAATTTTATGCCCTAAATATTGAACTTCTTTTTGGCAAAATTGCAATTTTGAAGGGGACACTTTATGTCCTCTTTTCTCTAGATGGTTCAGTAAAGCAATTGTATCACTTACACATGCTTCTTTTGTTTTCGATGCCACCAACAGGTCATCGATATACTGCACCATCACGGACTTTTCTGGCATTTTCAAATCTTCCAGAGATTTCTTTAAAATCTGATTAAAGATTGAGGGGCTTTCTGTATACCCCTGAGGAATTCGGCACCATGCCAAAATACGCTCTCCGAACCGGAACGCAAATAATGGCTGGCTATCTGGATGCAAAGGAATAGAGAAAAATGCGTGACACAAATCTATCACTGTGTACCACTCAGCTTCGTGTGGAATTTGATATAGAATTACTGCAGGGTTTGGCACTATTGGACAACAAGGCACAACTATTTTGTTGATCTTTCTCAAATCCTGTACTATTCTATATGTTCCGTTTGGCTTTTTCAGTCCCATAATAGGTGAATTACATGGACTGCTCATTATTTCTTTTAGAATTCCCTGTTCGATCATTTTATTTATTACAGGAGTTATTCCTTCAATTATTTCTGGAGTTAACTTGTACTGTGGCGTATTTGGGTAAGTTGTTCCTTCTTTTACTGTTACTTTTACTGGATCAACTTCTTTCATTAATCCAATATCTTCTCCTGTAAAATCCCACACATTTTCTTTCACTGCAATTTTTAGTTCTTCTGGAAGTTTTTCTGCATCAAATGCAGGAAACAAACCATTCATTTCAGGTTCCTGATTCATCAAAGTTACTTTATACAATACATCTTCATCTGGGGTCTGAAATCCAATTCCATCTGGTGTACAATAAATTGTGCAATTCATTTTGCACAAGAGGTCACGACCTAAAAGATTTACAGGACTACAATCGCACACTACAAATCTATGCATTTTGCTAAAAGAACCAATTTTTACTTCCACTAATTCAGTAAGTGGTGTTTTAATCTGCTGATTTGCTACTCCTACTACTTGGATGTATTCACCTGAGAGAGGAAGGTTTGGAATTTCCACTGATCTAACAGTAGAACGGGTAGCTCCAGTATCGACAAGGAATGTTACATTTGCACCATTCACTTCTCCATCCACAAAGGGACCAGACTGATCTACCTCTAGAGTTGCGCCAAGTACGCACTCTTTTCCCTCTCCTTGGCACCGTCATAAGCTTTCATCCCACGTCTCATCCTCACTCTGTCGCAACCAATACTGAGAAATGTTAGCTGCTCGCGGCAACTGGGTTACCTGCTCTCCTCCGTAGAATCCTGTTTCTATACTGTATCTTTGCTGGTTAACAGTGTTGGGAAGTGGTGGTTGTGGCACCTGACTTTGTTGAACAACTACCTCATTCTGCACCTGTGGAGTTAATGATTGATTTTCCGGATTAGGTTTAGGTGGGAACTTACACTCGTTTCTCCAATGCCCTAATTTTCCGCAATTATGACAGGGCCATTTCTTCTTTGCCTCCTCTAGACTCACTTGACCTTTCCCTTTACCTATGTTAGGTCGCGTTTTATTCTGTCCTGTTTCATTCCCACTATTATTATCCAATTGAGCTTCTTGTTTTTCTGCCACTTTCACCTGTGCCCACATTGCCTTCTCTTTCAATTTACGCTGTCTACTTTCAATATCATCACTGCAATACTTAGCATACCTCAATACCTCGTCTACTGTGCCATTCTGCCAATTAATCATATGCTGTTTAATCATTTCACTAATCTCTGGTTTCAGCCCAAACACAAATCTGTATACGAAATGACTCATATCTTTTTCACTTAACTCCTCATATCCACTATACTGTTTGAAAACCAACAACAACCTTTCATAGTATGCATGTACAGACTCTTTACTTTCCTGTGTAGTTCTATCAATTTTCACCCAATCTGTTTCTTTAGGAGGAATCTTATTTTTCAAAAAGGTAATCACCTTATCATACTTCTTCATCACCTCAGGACCTGGAGCTCCTGTCTTAGGATCTCTTGGATATTCTGTAGTTGGCCAGTCAACTGTAATTTTACACTCTGACCACAAATCAGTTGGTACCACTATGTCAAATAATCCATTTAAATCTATCCACAACACTTTTGAAACCTTTACAAACCTCTCTACTTGTCGGTACCATTCAACTGGTTTCTCTCTTAGCTTCGGAAAGTCATTTGTGAATGACAGTATATCCTGCCTAGTCCAGGGAACATGCACATAACTACCACCTGCAGTTTCTCTCATAGGGTATTCTCTGGCAACAGGTTCTTTTTCAGTTATCATAAAAGCCAAAGAAGCTTTGTCTGTAGTTTTCTCATTCTTTTTGTCCATCTAACCTTCCATCTGTCCACATCACCCCATTTTCTCAGTAACACAATTAACTCTTTTATCTGTGTCAGCCTTCCTGCCGTGTTCAAATTTTCAATATCTTTTTCACAAAAGTCTACTCTATAGGGTTTCTGCAATGTTTTCACTTTCGCAAAGTCTATTCCAATTTCACTGGCTACCTCTTCTAGTTTGTCATGTAAATTCATTGCTCTCCATGTAATACTTTTGCACAGAAACATTATTTCATCATCCTGGTAATTTTTTATCTTTTCTGTACCAATCATTCCTAGAATTAATTCTTCCATGTCAATTTTTAACCTAATTACATCTAATGGTTTTTCTTCTGGTTCTTTCATTTTAAATGCCTTCATCCACTCATTTAACTCATCAGGAGTCGGACCTATGGGTGTATTATTTAGTTCTATCCAATTACCACTCTTTTCAGGAGTCTCTGTCGCAGATTCTGTTACCATATGCATTTTCCTACCACTCATTCACAGTCAAATTTGTAGGTGGACTTGGTCTGTAAGTACTAGCCAAATTACTTGTACTTGCATTTGGTTCCATCCTTTCTTTTTCTCTCTGAAATTGTGAACTCATAGGAATCACTAAAGATCGTTCATCAATTTTCTGATTCTCAAAAACTGGTATTACTGGACCTATTGTTACAGGTACAGTCACAGCTTCCATATTTTTCGTTAATTCTCTAATTTTCTCAGTTAGTTCTTTTGTTGTCCTTGCCAATTCGCTTGCATTGTCACTTTCTATTCCTTCATTTTGTGAAGTTCTTATTTGATCTTGTGACCTATTTATTTCAATTCTCTTTACCGGACTTTTATTTCGCATAGTCTCTATTAGCGGCGCATTTGGTGTCACCACTGTAGAACTCTGCTGATACGGAGGTGGATTTCTATTTAAAATGTCTTCCAGCAATTCATCATGCGTTTCGCTCTCATGCATATATTTCTCCCTCTCCATATGTTTCTTTTTCTCAGTACGTTTTCTCTTAGTCTCTTCCTCAACTGTAAAAGCCGGAAACAAACCTCCTGTCATGTTAGCACATCTCCATCGTTTTATTCTATCCTCATGATTTATTCCCCACATTCTTCCAGGCATAAACTCATGATTTCTTAAACCTCTGAATCTCTCTCGCTCATACATCTCATCCTCCCATTCCGTCAATGCTTCAAACTGTGTCGGTCTAGGTCTAGGTTCTAGATTTGTCATCTTTTCTCGCAAATTTCGCAAAACCGCTACACTAAATGAACCATTCTCAGGGAAAGCTAATGCACCATCATTCTTTGTATACTTTGCCCAATTTTCCAACCATATGCATGTATGATATCCATATTTCAGCATCATATTTGAAGCTGCTGATTTCGGCGGAGGAATTACTTGTCCCTCTTTAGTCACAACCTTTTTGTCTTTCTTAAAGAAATTCTTTAATTTTGTCATCCATGACGTTCTCTCCCTTTCATACTCGTAATACGGCATGTTTTCGATTGGTTTTTCTCTTCAAATCAACACTGTTCCGTGTACGGAACTTTAACCAATCACAGCGCGACTCACACTAACGCACCAATCAGAACGATTCCCTTCGTCCGCGGACCAACCAATCCTAGCGCGGCACTTTTCTACGTCACTCTTGACTCTGTGTTCACGTGACTAGCGCACTATCCAATCCTAGCGCGGCACTGTCGATTTCACTCCTGCTCTTTTACCCCTCCTTTACAAAAATTATCGGCAATTTTCTTTTCACTGTTTTCTTCGTTATTTACAACAATTAAAACAATTCCATAGTCTGATTCGCTAAACAAAAGTGACAGCTTTGTCCTTTTACACAAGAATCCTGTATTTCCAGTAGGCAGCGCTTACCTCTACCCTACCACAGAATTATTAACTCTCGCCGATAAAGTAGTACTTCCCTCTACCTTACCCTTCTTTCAAGCAAACAATTTACTCGTTTCTCTGGGGATAAGACACATGTGGAGACTAGGCTCCTGGGAATTAAGGCCAAAGTTTCACAAGAAAACGTGATTTGCTATTTCACTTACACGTCTTTTGTACAGAAAATCCCTAACATAACACAACCTGTGTTATTACCAAAATGAATTCAGACAATGTACCAATTCCATGTGACTTCTCTTGCCACACGTGTTCCACTTCCTACATCCCAGAAAACTCACATATAACATAACACGACTCAACATATAGTGTTAGTCATCAAAAAAATAATCAATAATCACTAAACTAATCTATAGAAAACCATAACTCTGCTACCAAGAAATCTGATGCAGCGCGTACAATAAAACTATTCTCCTCCTAGGTCACTTATCGGTCATCCAGGGGCAAACTATATTTTCTCACATCCACATGACGATGGGGCCCATAAACATCGCCTATCACACACACACACACACCTGGATTTCCTTTATACCTTTACGAAATTCTGTACTCCTAGGAGAAACATGAGAATTAAATGGAAAACACCATTTATGTACCGCTAGAAGGAGCCGGGATATCTTATTACCTTAACCTATCGCTTTCTTTTAGTTATTTCTTAAGATATTCCTGCTCATTGTTTTGTCGATGAATCATTCATGTAAGAAATTAGTTCATAGTGATTAAGACCAGCTAAATCACAATAACCAATTACTGGTGTCACAATCATTTAGTAAAATAACCACTGAGTCGTTTGATTTAAAGAATCTTAAATGTTATATAATTTTAAAAGCATGAGAAAAATTTAGACTTTTTATTCAATTATTCATTCATTATTAATTCAAATATTTATTAAGCATGATCAATTTTATTGCAAAAAGGAATTTTTTGTCATGAAGCAAAACCCTAATTACCTGCCTACCTTCCTAATTTAGCCTAATGATTTCTAAACTAAGTTTAAGAATTAAAAATAACCTGATTCTCATACTCAACTGGAAAAATAAGACAGCAACAGAAACTTCAGCTCATCAGCATCAGCTACCTGCAACCCGTCTCATCTAACAGTCTTTCAGCATCTCCCGCTCAGTAATGGATCGATCTGGACCACCAAGCACTGGAAGCCACCAACACCGACTCTGACTGCGACTCTCCAACTCCGACTGTGACTGTGACCCCCTCCCACTAAGAGTAGGCCCTCTTATACCCTAATTCTAACTTTGCTAACTAATTGTTGCAACCTTAATAACACGCTTTTCTTTCATTGTTCCATTCATTTCATCTATTCATTCTTTAATCAAGTTCTCCCGGATCCAACTGGTCCTTTGGAATGTATATGATCATTTCCTTTCTCACAGTTCAAGACATGTTTCCATCCGCTTCGATCAGTACATTTGTAACTTCTTTCGATACATTCGAGAACTCTGCAGGCATTGTCCTTTCTCTTAAAACGGTTTCCCACGGTTCCTTGCTGATCACCACGTCACACTATCAGTTCAATTAGGTCACATCAGCCTTGACCATTCTCGCATCCTAGCCTCTCAGCAACATCACGAGGTTAGCTTTTCTCCAACTTTTTCTCCCTTGTCACGTGTTTCCCCGCACATGCACACTTCATTAACCGGCAGCCATTTTATATCGCCACTCGTTTATACTTAGAAGCACTATTTTGAAATAAACAAAACATAATTAAAATAGAGAAACATAGCCTTTTCGTTTCCCACCCGTCATCTACGTACCCCAATTAGTTATTACCTAGCAGAAAGCAACATTTAAGCTGTTCCTTACTTACCATCACTATTGTTTTTGCAACGACACGTTTATATTCTATGAAGCACAAATCATGCATTTATTATAAATTTAGTACGCAATTATTTTTATGTTATAATTAGACACACAGACATTCGTTAATAGATTATTCAGCCCATATACTTGCGTATTACCCTTCCCTCACGTACAGTGTTGATTAATACGTTTAAACGAACATTTTATTAATTATTTATAAAATTTGTTAGGGGTAAAAAAAATATATTTTCTCTGCTCCATCAATACAAATGGGGAAAGCATTTCATAAAGCAGTGGATATAGGGCTAAATGACCATACCACCCTCCCTGTGCTATTAGCTAGTTTATTATAAAAATAGAAGACCTCTGGGCATTGTCAGGCGAACCCCCATACCTCAATATCTAGATGCAAGGTTTACATCATCAGACAAGCACAGCTCTTCTCTCTGGAAAGGTTTTTCTCCAAGTGCCTCTAACAGTGAAATCACAATATTAAAAGCACACGAATTTCTCCAGTGCAGCTGCATTCAGTGTTATGTCTAAGTGCGAGGGGCTGACCAGATCAGCAAGAACAAGGAACATTGTTTTTCGACCTTGTACATGATGTGCAGACGCAACCCAAAGGGAACAGGAGGAAAGGTGAAAGGCAAAGAGGCAGACAGTTCTAAAATAGCCGGGCACAAGCAGAGGCTGGAAAAACAAAGTCACAAAGTAACGTGCGCAAAGAGGCATCATGGCTGCCAGGCCCAAGCCAACTTAGCAAGGCATACCATGAGGCCACAAACCACATGACAGTGCTTGTGCTCCGGGCACCAGGCCAGGTGATCTTGATTTCCTTGGGTGATGTTCACTCGTCCAGCAGGGAGACTAGCAGGCCGTGCCCCCTGTCCTGGTTACTTGCAAACCTTTACCTTCTCACACAGCCCATCTGGGCTTTTTAGGGTCTCAACCTCCCCTTCTTATAGTCCTTTTCCAGACACCAAATCTGATGTAGGGTCTGAGTCTTTGACGTTTTATGTTGGGATTCTGCTTCTTTTGCAGTGTACATTTTTCCTTTTCTTCTTTCCTCTTGAAAGGCTGTCTGTCACAGCCGGAAAGAATCGGAAGTTGATAGGCCCACAGCACAGTTCATGGGAGTGACCAGAGTTCTCACCTGGATGTCAACCACAATGATATGTGCATCAAAAGGTTAATATGCTCCCAGTCCTACCCTTTATGATTCCCTTATCAGCCCCATCTCCTTCCTGATATGTGTGCAGGCCCCTTCCTTGTGATCTATCTGTGAATTACAGAGCACCCTTTTAAAGTATGAAGGAGGTGTTGCTTCCTCCTTTACTTTACTCCAGGGTGTGTCCCACCCAGTTCAAAGGAATGCAGCAATACACAAATCTTTCTGGGGGATTCGTCCACAAATCATGTCTTCATCAGGCAGGGATGGGCTTCCCAAAATGGAACCCATGGTCCTCCATGTAATGGACCACTGCAGGCACACTTGCACTCAGTGTACATTTACAGCGCACTGACTCCATGCATTGTGACACTACATCCACACAAGTTCATCACACGCATTCAGTCTGCACTCACTATCCAGTACTGTAGTTTTTCGGTATTGTACCAGTGTGTGCTATGTGCAGCACTCTACATCTACCTAATGTAGGACAAGGGCAAGTTAAACACACACTGCCAGCACACACACTTACCATGTGCACACTGCACAACACTACACCCTTCATTCATTATACTTCACGCCAGCACACATACATCCAGCACATGCTTCCATTGTGCACACACTGCACAGCACTACATCTTTAATGTAACGTATTCCTCGCAGGCATTCATGCACTCAGTACTTGCAATACCCACACATATACTGCACAGTACTACTCTATCCCTGTACTGCACCCTTCCCAGGCACACATACATCCAGTGCAGAGTCACTACTGCTGCGCTGTGCAGCACTCTACATCTACCTAATGTAGGCCAAGGGCAAGTTAAGCACACAGCAGAGGAACTTTTAAAAAGGTGAGTGAGCTTGTAGGCCTCACCCCAGTGGCACAAGGTAAAAAGGACTTGTTCACTTCTAATGATCACTACACGGTATGCTGCCACCACCGGGCTCATGCTGTTTAACTCTTGGTGAAGGCTGTAGCCTTTCACCACCATGAGGGTAGTGCTTTGAGCCACCCCTTCACGCCAACAAGACCGCAATCCGGGATACAGGCCTATGCCATAGCGCACACGCATGGTTTGTGTTTACCTATGACACAAAATCAGCATTGTGGATCTAGACAACAGTACAGTTGGGCGCTATGGCAGGGGTACACGTCTTTTGCCATACAGAGGACTTTTCCATCCCAACAGTGATGACCCTGAGGTTGGGTGGTGAGGATAAGTGTTGGTCTTAGCTCTATTGTCCCCCAAGTGGAGTTCCACTGTGAAGTGCTCTTCCCAAAGATCACAATTTCAGTCTTGTCAGTGTTAAGCTTCAGACATTTGGTCTTCAACAATGGGAGATTTCAGTCATGCAGACATTGGACCTGATCTGTGTACTGAGTGTCTTGTCCGGAGAGAAAGAATGATTTGTGTGCCATAGGCGTAGGAGAGGACGTTGATGTCATGAAAGTGAATAATGCCGGTAGTGAAATCATGTATGCATTGAAGTGGGTTGGGCTCGGGGAGGATCCTTGTGAAACACCGAAGATGAGGTCACAGACATCAGACTGTATGGTGCAAAGTTGACATACTTGATCCTTTCCGTCAGGAAGGAGCAGATACATCTAGTGCATTGATATCCCTGCATGTTCTGTACAAAGTATGACTGCCTGCCTTGCCCTTAGCTTACAATACACACTTGTCATGCAGTCTTCTTTCTTGAACATGTTCGACTTCTGATCCAGAATTGCAGAGGCAGCATGGACCCTCATACTGATGCCACCAAACTCTTAATGTACTTGGTGGAAGAAGGGTAAACACAAAGGGAGGGAGATTGGGACCAAATAACAACAGGCGTGGCCGGCACAGGTAAGAGCGGTGCGGCGGGGTGGGGGAAGTCAACAGATCGCCAAGTTGGTGACGAGGAAAGCGCAAGGTAAGCAGTTTTATTAATTTTGTTTATTTAATTTTACCTATCCTATCGTCTGTTGACCCTGCCCCGACCACCTGCCCCACCGCTCTTACCTGTGCCGGCCACACCTGAATAACAAGCTAAAATAAGAAAAGAGACACAGCATGTTCAACCTCTACCTGGAAGAGAGAGGGTAAATGTTAGTGGTGCTGGTGGTATTTCATCAGTTCCAGGAAATAAGTAAGGCCTCACTTGAGATGGGTGTCTAGATAGTCTCCGGGAGACTACCTTGGTGTGTAGGGTGCCTCTTAGTATTGCTCAGTACAGGCTGCAACTTCCCTGACAATACTGCTGAGAAGCTTGGTAGCTTGTCTTTAACTTAATTTATATTGCAAGGAGGAGATTCCAGAAAGGGGACTGCCTTTATCCCTGGGTTTTAGCTTGAGGGCCGAGATCCTGCTTACTTCGCAGATCCCTGGCAACAAGGCTCCCATAAAAGGTGTACTATTGGAGTTTTTACCTTAAGTGCTTTCAACTCACCAGTGTGCCTCCTATTACCCACGTTGGCTCACAGGAGCAGGGATTCAAAGGATTAGGCCGGCGGATGGTTTCGCTTTTCAATGCTGATATTTCTCTTTAGTTATTACACCAAAAACTTGCAGATTGTCCTAGTTCTAACTTACTATAAGTCTCAGTTCTATCTCCAAGTCAAAACATGTGTCTAATGCAAGAAACGTTCCATTCCTCCATATATACAAAGACTTTCACAGTTATCTCCACCAGTGTGCGGTGCTCTGATGCTCAGTGAAGTCAAAACAGGTACTCGGCCGCCCCCATTCTTTCCAGTCACATCTTCAGGCAAAAGTGGAGCATTGAGGGATCGAGGGGAGAGGCTTTTATAATAGGGGCGTGGTGAACCCTCGCTTTAGTAGCTACAGTGGGGTGAGTTTTTGATGGGCCTGTTCTGCCTGCAGCTCGGAAAATGTGTGATTGAGTGAAAAGACAGATGGATCGGTGTGTGAGTGAAAGGGTGGATGGGTGAGTGAAATGGGGGTTGGGTGGGTGGATGGATGGATGGATGGATGGATGGATGGATAAGTGAGTGAAATAATAGATGGAAGGATGGATGAGTGAAAGAATGGATGGATGAGTGAAAGGGAAGGTGAATGGATGGATGAAAGGGTGGATGAATGGATAAGTGAAAGATTTGATGGATGAAGGAAATGAAGAGTGGATGGGTGGATAAAAGGGTGAATGGATGGGTGGATGAAAGGATGGATCATGAGAAAGGATGGATGAGTAAAAAGGTGGATGGATGGATTGGTGGAGTGAAAGGGTGGATGGAATGAAAGGGTAGATAGATGGATGATCAAAAAGATGGATGGATGAGTGAGAGGATGGATGCAGCGGCATCGTGAACCCCCAACTTTAGCAGCTACACCGGGGGTATAGTATTGATGGGCCTTTCCTGCCTGCAACTTGGCAGACAAAGGTAAGTGAGTCAAAGGATCGATGGATGGGTTTGTGAATGAGAGGTTAGATGGATGGATGAGCGAAAGGATGGGTGCAAGGATGGATGAGTTAAAGAATGCATTGATGAGTAAAAAGGAGAGTGGATGTATGGATGAAAGGATGGTTGAGTGAAAGGGTGGATGAATGATGAGAGACAGGATGGATGACGGATGAGTGAATGAAACAATGGATGGCTGAGTGAAAGGCAGGGTGAATGAATGATGTGAGAAAGGATGGATGAATGGATGAGTGAGCAAAAGAATAGATGGCTGAGTTAAAGGGAGGGTGGATGGTTGAATGGGATGAGGAAAAGGAAGGATCAATGGGTGGATGGATGGATAGATGGAGTGAAAGGTTGGATGGATGGATGAGCGAAAGGATGGATGGATGAGTCAAAGGATGGATGGATGAGAGAAATGATCGATTAGTGAAAGAATTGATAGATGATTAAAAGGGAGATTGGATGGATGAATGGACGGGTGGATGGATGGATGAGTGCAAGAATGGATGAGTTTAAAGGAGGGTACATGGATGAAAGGGTGGATAGATGGATGAGGGGAAGAATGGATGGATGAGTGGAAGGGAGAGTTAATGGATGAGTGAAAGTGTGGATGGAAGAGTTAGTGGATGGATGAGTGGAAGAATGGATGAGTGAGAGGGAGGGTGCATGGATGAAAGGGTGAATGGATGGCTAAGTGTGTGAAAGAATAGCTGGATGAGTGAAAGAGAGGGTTAATGGATGGACAGATGAGTGAAAGCGTCCATGAAAGAGTGAGTAGATGGATGAGTGAATGGCTGGATGGATGAGTGAAACAGTAAATGGAAGGATGAATGGGTAGAAGGATGAGTGAAAGGATGGATGACTGAGTGAAAGGGTGGAGAGGCAGATGAGTGAAAGGGTAGATGGATAGATGTATGAGTTAGTGAAAGAATGGATGTAAGAATGGATGACTGAAAGAATGAATGGATGAATGAAAGAGAGAGTGGATGGGTGGGTGGATGAAAGGGTGAATGGTTGGATGAGTGAAAGGGTGGATGGATGTTGAGAAAATATAGATGGATGAGTGAAAGGATAGATGGATGAGTGAAAGGGTGGATGGATGGATTGGTGGAGTGAAAGGGTGGATGGATGGACAGAGTAAAAGGATGGATAGATGGATGATCAAAAGGATAGATGGGTGAGTGAAAGGATGGGTGCTAGGGTGCTGTGAATCCCCAACTCTAGCAGCTACAGCAGGGTGGAATTCTTGATGGGCCTCTCTTGTCTGCAACTTGGCAGACAAACATGAGTGAGTCAAAGGATTGATGGCTGGGTGTGTGAGATAGAGGGTGGATGGATGAATGGGTAGATGAATGGATGACTGAGTGAAAGGATGGATATAAGGATGGATGAGTGAAAGAATGGATTGATGAGTGAAATGGAGGGTGGATGAATGATAGGGCGAATGAGTGAAAGGGTGGATGAATGATGAGAGACAGGAAAAGATGGATGGGTGAATAAAAGGGAATGTAGACGGATGGATGGAAGGGTGAGTGGATGTATGGATGAGGGAAAGAATGGATGAGTGAAGGGGAGCGTGCATGGATGAAAGGGTGGATGGATGGATGAGTGAAAGAATGGATGGATGAGTGAAAGAGAGGGTTAATGGATGGACGGATGAGTGAAAGCATGGACGGAACAGTGAAAGCATGGATGGAAGAGTGAGTGGATGGATGAGTGAGTGGATGCATGGAAGAGTGAAAGGGTAAATGGACTGATTGTTGAGTGAATGGAGAGATGGATGAGTGAAAGTGTTGCTGGAGATACATATATATATATATATATATATATACATATATATATATATATATATATATATATATATGCATAGAGAGTGAGAGAGAGAGATGGAGAGCGAGAGAGAGATGATGGATGGATAAGTTTGATGGATAGGCTTGGAGATGGATGGATAGGTTTGGTTATGGAAGGGTGGATGGGTGGAATGTTGAAAGACTGAATGACAGATGAAAGAATAAATGGATGACAGAATGTAAAGGTGATATTGTGGACATCAGCAGGTGGATGGAAGGAAGAAAGGATGAATTGATAGATGCTTAGATGAAAGAAACAAGAGAGCTCTTTTGGGGAGGGTTGTGATGACTTGCGTAGTTTTCTTGGTGTCGTAAGAGCTTTGGTTAAAAGTGGAAGGGGGTAATTTTCATTTTCTGGCTACTGCGCGGGACCCAAATCGGTCGCCAAGACTTTCGATCTTGCAAGAGCTCCAGTTCACACAAGAATTGGTATCAAAAGCTCCTGCGGCCACTTGAGAAGTTTAACACGCAAGTAGTGAAGTTCTTAGGGAGTGTTGGGTGACTCTGCTGTTTTATTGGATATTTCCTTTGCAAACAATGATTATGGAACATATGGACAAATAATGATCAGGGTGCGTATGTTATTCAGAAGCAGCTGCTCACTATTTTATAGTAAAACCAAAGGGGATGATGGACGGAGTGTTGAACATTGCAAGCACTCACCCCCAGTCAAGTGATCTGGGTTTAATCCATCATCATTCTTTAGCTCACTCCGCCACCCCAGTTCAGACATGGCCATATGCAAATCAGTCTGACCCTGTGCCTCATGGGAACAGTCCAGCCCGAACTGCCAAGCCATGTCTTCCCTGGACCGGAAACAAGCATCCTGGGACCGGTTTCTGGCTTACAGCCGTCATCAGCCAGGCTATCTTGAATCCAGTGGCAAAGTGAGCAAGGGACCCACGTCTGGGCATACCCTGCAAACTTAGGGCAAACACAGCAAAACCAAAGGGGATGATGGACGGAGTGTTGAACATTGCAAGCACTCACCCCCAGTCAAGTGATCTGGGTTTAATCCATCATCATTCTTTAGCTCACTCCGCCACCCCAGTTCAGACATGGCCATATGCAAATCAGTCTGACCCTGTGCCTCATGGGAACAGTCCAGCCCGAACTGCCAAGCCATGTCTTCCCTGGACCGGAAACAAGCATCCTGGGACCGGTTTCTGGCTTACAGCCGTCATCAGCCCGGCTATCTTGAATCCTTTGGCAAAGTGAGCAAGGGACCCACGTCTGGGCATACCCTGCCAACTTAGGGCGAACACAGCAAAACCAAAGGGGATGATGGACGGAGTGTTGAACATTGCAAGCACTCACCCCAAGTCAAGTGATCTGGGTTTAATCCATCATCATTCTTTAGCTCACTCCGCCACCCCAGTTCAGACATGGCCATATGCAAATCAGTCTGACCCTGTGCCTCATGGGAACAGTCCAGCCCGAACTGCCAAGCCATGTCTTCCCTTGACCGGAAACAAGCATCCTGGGACCGGTTTCTGGCTTACAGCCGTCATCAGCCAGGCTATCTTGAATCCAGTGGCAAAGTGAGCAAGGGACCCATGTCTGGGCATACCCTGCCAACTTAGGGCGAACACAGCAAAACCAAAGGGGATGATGGACGGAGTGTTGAACATTGCAAGCACTCACCCCCAGTCAAGTGATCTGGGTTTAATCCATCATCATTCTTTAGGTCACTCCGCCACCCCAGTTCAGACATGGCCATATGCAAATCAGTCTGACCCTGTGCCTCATGGGAACAGTCCAGCCCGAACTGCCAAGCCATGTCTTCCCTGGACCGGAAACAAGCATCCTGGGACCGGTTTCTGGCTTACAGCCATCATCAGCCAGGCTATCTTGAATCCAGTGGCAAAGTGAGCAAGGGACCCACGTCTGGGCATACCCTGCCAACTTAGGGCGAACACAGCAAAACCAAAGGGGATGATGGACGGAGTGTTGAACATTGCAAGCACTCACCCCCAGTCAAGTGATCTGGGTTTAATCCATCATCATTCTTTAGCTCACTCCGCCACCCCAGTTCAGACATGGCCATATGCAAATCAGTCTGACCCTGTGCCTCATGGGAACAGTCCAGCCCGAACTGCCAAGCCATGTCTTCCCTTGACCGGAAACAAGCATCCTGGGACCGGTTTCTGGCTTACAGCCGTCATCAGCCAGGCTATCTTGAATCCAGTGGCAAAGTGAGCAAGGGACCCATGTCTGGGCATACCCTGCCAACTTAGGGCGAACACAGCAAAACCAAAGGGGATGATGGACGGAGTGTTGAACATTGCAAGCACTCACCCCCAGTCAAGTGATCTGGGTTTAATCCATCATCATTCTTTAGGTCACTCCGCCACCCCAGTTCAGACATGGCCATATGCAAATCAGTCTGACCCTGTGCCTCATGGGAACAGTCCAGCCCGAACTGCCAAGCCATGTCTTCCCTGGACCGGAAACAAGCATCCTGGGACCGGTTTCTGGCTTACAGCCGTCATCAGCCAGGCTATCTTGAATCCAGTGGCAAAGTGAGCAAGGGACCCACGTCTGGGCACACCCTGCCAACTTAGGGCGAACACAGCAAAACCAAAGGGGATGATGGACGGAGTGTTGAACATTGCAAGCACTCACCCCCAGTCAAGTGATCTGGGTTTAATCCATCATCATTCTTTAGCTCACTCCGCCACCCCAGTTCAGACATGGCCATATGCAAATCAGTCTGACCCTGTGCCTCATGGGAACAGTCCAGCCCGAACTGCCAAGCCATGTCTTCCCTGGACCGGAAACAAGCATCCTGGGACCGGTTTCTGGCTTACAGCCGTCACAAGCCAGGCTATCTTGAATCCAGTGGCAAAGTGAGCAAGGGACCCACGTCTGGGCATACCCTGCCAACTTAGGGCGAACACAGCAAAACCAAAGGGGATGATGGACGGAGTGTTGAACATTGCAAGCACTCACCCCCAGTCAAGTGATCTGGGTTTAATCCATCATCATTCTTTAGCTCACTCCGCCACCCCAGTTCAGACATGGCCATATGCAAATCAGTCTGACCCTGTGCCTCATGGGAACAGTCCAGCCCGAACTGCCAAGCCATGTCTTCCCTTGACCGGAAACAACCATCCTGGGACCGGTTTCTGGCTTACAGCCGTCATCAGCCAGGCTATCTTGAATCCAGTGGCAAAGTGAGCAAGGGACCCACGTCTGGGCATACCCTGCCAACTTAGGGCGAACACAGCAAAACCAAAGGGGATGATGGACGGAGTGTTGAACATTGCAAGCACTCACCCCCAGTCAAGTGATCTGGGTTTAATCCATCATCATTCTTTAGCTCACTCCACCACCCCAGTTCAGACATGGCCATATGCAAATCTGTCTGACCCTGTGCCTCATGGGAACAGTCCAGCCCGAACTGCCAAGCCATGTCTTCCCTGGACCGGAAACAAGCATCCTGGGACCGGTTTCTGGCTTACAGCCATCATCAGCCAGGCTATCTTGAATCCAGTGGCAAAGTGAGCAAGGGACCCACGTCTGGGCATACCCTGCCAACAGGGCGAACACAGCAAAACCAAAGGGGATGATGGACGGAGTGTTGAACATTGCAAGCACTCACCCCCAGTCAAGTGATCTGGGTTTAATCCATCATCATTCTTTAGCTCACTCCGCCACCCCAGTTCAGACATGGCCATATGCAAATCAGTC
Source organism: Calotriton arnoldi (assembly GCA_963921515.1). NCBI lineage: Eukaryota > Metazoa > Chordata > Amphibia > Caudata > Salamandridae > Calotriton > Calotriton arnoldi. Next base: position 850,082 of record CAWUFW010000522.1, read on the forward strand.
TGACCCTGTGCCTCATGGGAACAGTCCAGCCCGAACTGCCAAGCCATGTCTTCCCTGGACCGGAAACAAGCATCCTGGGACCGGTTTCTGGCTTACAGCCGTCATCAGCCAGGCTATCTTGAATCCAGTGTCAAAGTGAGTAAGGGACCCACGTCTGGGCATAGCCTGCCAACTTAGGGCGAACACAGCAAAACCAAAGGGGATGATGGACGGAGTGTTGAACATTGCAAGCACTCACCCCCAGTCAAGTGATCTGGGTTTAATCCATCATCATTCTTTAGCTCACTCCGCCACCCCAGTTCAGACATGGCCATATGCAAATCAGTCTGACCCTGTGCCTCATGGGAACAGTCCAGCCCGAACTGCCAAGCCATGTCTTCCCTGGACCGGAAACAAGCATCCTGGGACCGGTTTCTGGCTTACAGCCGTCATCAGCCAGGCTATCTTGAATCCAGTGGCAAAGTGAGCAAGGGACCCACGTCTGGGCATACCCTGCCAACTTAGGGCGAACACAGCAAAACCAAAGGGGATGATGGACGGAGTGTTGAACATATGGCCATGTCTGAACTGGGGTGGTGGAGTGAGCTAAAGAATGATGATGGATTAAACCCAGATCAGTTGACTGGGGGTGAGTGTTTGATTAGCTCAAGCGCTCCATCCATCATCCCCTTTGGTATCGCTTTGTTCGCCCTAAGTTGGCAGGGTATGCCCAGACGTGGGTCCCTTGCTCACTTTGCCACTGGATTCAAGCTAGCCTGGCTGATGACGGCTGAATAGCCAGAAACCGGACCCAGGATGCTTGTTTCCGGTCCAGGGAAGACATGGCTTGGCAGTTCGGGCTGGTCTGTTCCCATGAGGCACAGGGTCAGACTGATTTGCATATGGCCATGTCTGAACTGGGGTGGTGGAGTGAGCTAAAGAATGATGATGGATTAAACCCAGATCAGTTGACTGGGGGTGAGTGTTTGATTACCTCAAGCGCTCCGTCCATCATCCCCTTTGGTATCGCTTTGTTCAGCCCTAAGTTGGCAGGGTATGCCCAGACATGGGTCCCTTGCTCACTTTGCCACTGGATTCAAGCTAGCCTGGCTGATGACGGCTGAATAGCCAGAAACCGGTCCCAGGATGCTTGTTTCCGGTCCAGGGAAGACATGGCTTGGCAGTTCGGGCTGGACTGTTCCCATGAGGCACAGGGTCAGACTGATTTGCATATGTCCATGTCTGAACTGGGGTGGTGGAGTGAGCTAAAGAATGATGATGGATTAAACCCAGATCAGTTGACTGGGGGTGAGTGTTTGATTAGCTCAAGCGCTCTGTCCATCATCCCCTTTGGTATCACTATTTTATAGTGACAACGTTTTTTCTACAATAATAGTCCAGAAATTGATGGCTTCCCCCTGTAACTACCACTGGGACTATGATTCTTGGGTTGTGCTGCTGGCGCTTCCTGACAACACACCATCAAGGATAGACAGGCCTTTTATTCCATCGGGCATTTCCGTGGAGGGCTTGAGCCCTTGGAGGCCGGGTTTGAAGGCCCGAGGGGTCGGTTGGCACCTCCATGCCAAAAGATCTGATTCAGGTGGGAGACTCCCAATTTATGAAGCAAAAAATGGTTTTATTTTGACTGTCTCCCGCCTGAAATTGCCTCTGCTTCAATAGAAGTCAATGGGAGAAATACATTCTCCCGATTATTATTTTTTTTACTCCCCCTTACCTCTCCTAAAATGTTGGCATGTATGTGCCTCTGTCCCTTTCTTCAGCTCCCCTGGGATTTACTGCAGCAGACACAGGGGGCTTTCAGACAAAGAGAAAAAGGGGAAGTGATGGCAAGCATCAGATCAAGATTAGAGCAAGGGAAAGAGAGAGAATGGGTGAAAAGAGAGACATAGATTGAGGGAAGGAAGGGAGAGGGGCTGGTTTGAGCATTTTTGCCAGGACTTCTTTTGGATCCCCAGTCTGACCCTGCACGGCACAGTTATCACTGTAGGCCTTGCCCTGAGCGTGCCCTACGCAAGGTGCTGTTATCGCTGCAGGCATTGTCTGTGGTTGTCTGAGTGTTAAACGCAATGCATGACATCATGCTGTGAACTGTTTGTATCCTACACATTTATTTATTGCAATTCACAGCTGAAGTTTGCAGGCCATGTTTTATGTATCTAAGTGTTCATCACGTACAGTGTATCGCAATAAGAAATACTGAAGACCTATTTTTTTCAATTGCCATTTTCAAGTTTGCACTCTAATCTTCGATTGTATATTCTGATATTTCCTCTGATTCTTCGAAGTGTCTCCGCCTTCCTCTCTGCTCCCAGAATTGTGGGGGGCACCAGCAATTTGCTCTTTTCTAATCATTGACATACTTTTGGTGGAAGCGTCAGTCTTCTCTACGTTTCTAGATGGATCCTCTGCCTTATCTTCCTCCCTTCATCCTCACAATGCCCTTGTCTTAAGCTACAAACTGCCCTCTAGCATGTATGCCACAGCTTGGCCTCCTACTTTCACTCTCAGCTTATTATGAACCCTTATGAGAACATTATACATTTGGGAGCTCTATTGGAGACAATTAAACAGCTCCGCGTTAAAGATGGTAGTTTAAGCCTTCTGCTCCAACATTCCAATGTTTTTCTTTCTGTTTCTCCCCTTTTAATTTAGAACAATCTACCCTTTGTGGGGGGCATGCTCTAATAGCCTTATAGCCCTTCTGCCTCAGGCTATACTGGTTGTTATAATTTGGGTTATAAGGCCTTCAATGACCGGTATAGCCCTCGGCAGGCAGTGAGCTATAAGGCTTTATTATTTCTTCAACAATAGTGGGCATGCTGGACTTCTCAGAAGAATCTATGGAGGATCATGCTTGTTCATCTCGTACATTTGTTGCATGTGACATTTGCATACCATGTTAATCTATTTTTGCTGATAACCACACTGACCATATACATTGTGCTTTCTCAGCACCCTCTCCGTGTGCACATTTTTACTTTTCTACTCACAATATGTTTTTTTATGATCTTGGCACATTTTCAGAGACAGAAATCTTCTACACATTATGTAAAACTATGAAAATTAAAAGAAATTAAATTAAAAAAATACATTACATATTCACACACACATATTTAAAGCAGCTCTCCCTACTGAAGCTTATGAGACGCATTGGGTGTGCACTATATCTGAATTTCATTGAGAGTACATATTTGAAGACAAACAGTCAGAATATTTGCTATTATTACATTTTATTAATTGAATTCATTTTACGTTTCTCTCGGGTTTTATTTGAATTACAAAATATACAAAAGTCTTCAAACACAGAAGTTTTAAGAATGGAAACATATAAATAGGAACAAAAAAAATCGCACGCACCTTTAGAAAGATTCATCAAAATGCCATACAAGCAGAGGCAAAGTCATTAGGTCTGGGTTTATTGTTCGAATGCATGTAGCGTTTATACATTAGAGCGAGACAGCCGGGAAGGAACTTGCTAGAGAGGACAGAACATCATGCAGTTCAATGCAAGCAATGCATTATATGCAGAAGAATACATCCTAAGAATACATCCTAACAGCCAAATGCATTAGCAAGAGACGAATACTGCACTGGGCTGAGCCAAGGTGTGATTAGCACAGCCTCAAGGCAATGGATGAAAAAGACTGGTTAAAGAAAGTCAGTGGGTGAAATGGGAAGGCCCACAGCCCACTCTTTGCATGTTGTTTGTAATAGGTATGATTGACAGTTGCATTGTCAAACCATGACCATCATCTCCTGGATTAGTCTCATTGACCTTTTGGGCATTCCAACAATGCTGTCTGTATCACTGGAGGAGGGAGCCTCCAGGCAGCTGTGGGCCTGGACTGCTGTGTCTCTTTGCTGGTCACTCATTTTTTCTGGACACGTAGAAGGAGTTGCAGCATGGAAGGTGGAATTTACATCAGTGGTCCCCCAAGGAACTCAAAAAACTCCTGTCTGACAGGAGACAGTGGTTACAGAAGAGAGGTGGCCCCACCAACCGAAGGGACCAGAGCACTACTAAACAGTAGAGGTAAAAAATGTCCCTTTGGGCAAACAAGCTAAAGACACACTTGTTCAAAACTCACTCAAACTCATAAATCCCTCAAACAAAGGGTACACATAAATCATGACCCGTTACTTTAAAGCTAAAATACCACCAAATTCGAAATGTAACGTCAGAGGCTTTATTAGCATAAAGAAAAATCACATACTAAAAACATCATGATTTACATTTAAAAACATTCAGTATTATGCAATTCATGTACAGTGCAATACATACAAAATGTGTTAAAAACCAAACAAACTATGCAGGTTATTGCAACCTCTTAATCAATAAAAACAGTGTATAAGTTTCTTTTTTTAAAAACCTCACATCAGAAAGAGCCTCACAGTAGGATATAAGGAAGGGAAACCATTTGGAGCTAACGGGGAGACCCTATTGCACAGTCTTAAGAGTGCTGTTACAAGACCTGATTCAACTGTTCACACCAAGTTCATATCCTGGTTAATATACACTTTAATTCATTCCAGTAATTTCTCGTGGTTGGATTCAGTAGCATTAAGCGTCGACGCGTTTCGGTGGTAGTGAATTGATAAATCCCACCTTCTTCAGGACAAAAAATGTATAAGGGATTGTAACCTCCCTCCTTGGAGAACTAAAGGTATGCGTAATCTAAGAGAAGGGGGAACATACAAAGATATATTTTTATAAAATTCCCATTGGGTTCAAACAACACTCCTTCAGAAACCATATCTTCAAACTTATTTTACAGTTCTCTCACAGACACATGGTGAACTCAACCCTCCCTCCCATTGCATCTATCAGTTCATTAATCGCATTTGGTGGATTACAGTGTACTAGAAGGTCCTCTTCTTTCTTAATGCTACTGAATCCCACCACGAGAAATTACTGGAATGTATTAAAGTGTATATTAACCAGGATATGAACTCGATGTGAACAGTTGGATCAGGTCTTGTAACAGCATTTTGTAACACATTTTGTATGTATTGCACTGTATATGAATTGCATAATACTGAACGTTTTTAAATGTAAATCATGAGGTTTTTAGTATGCAATTTTTCTTTATGCTAATAAAGCCTCTGATGTTACATTTCGAATTTGGTGGTATTTTAGCTGTAAGTAACGGGTCCTGATTTATGTGTACCCTTTGTTTGAGGGATTTATGAGTTTGAGTGAGTTTTGAACGAGTGTGTCTTGAGCTTGTTTGCCCAAAGGGACATTTTTTACCTCTACTGACAGGAGACAGTGGCAACCAGCAGGTACAGTGTTGAAAGATAAATCCCCCTGGTGACGAGAGATTGAGGAGGGGAATTCGAAGAACTGGGTCTAAATTGCTAATATTTGAGACACATATAAAAGTTATATAACCTGCTGATACAATTTAGCATTATTCCAAGACATGTTATTTCAGTTGTCATCAGTGATGTTATTAATGATCTCATAAAACATGTCATGAGTGTTGTAAAATGAGAGGTCATAAGCAGTGCATGGTGAGGGTACAAGTTATTGTTTCTTGAATTAACTATAACTGTTAAATTTCAGTGGTTTTTAGTTTAAAATGTCATATTTAAACTGACATTTTCACCTAACTATAAAGTCATGTTCACCTTTGTCTTTTTCTGTGAATTTCTAAGGTTTTTTTAAAAAGTAAAGTGAGATATTATTATCATACCTAACTATAAGTCACTTTAACCTTTGACTTCTGCCGTAAATTTATTGTGGTTTTTTAACTTAAAGTAAGATTTGATTACCATATGTCACCATGCCAACCTCCCACCGTGCAAGGCCATTTGCCATGTGCCTAACCCCCAACCAGAATAGACACCAATCTCTCTATTTTTTAATTTGTTTTCCCGATCCCGCAGGACTATTGTGAGAGTAAGGCGGCTGTGCTGACTACTGTGGAACTCCTACTGGAGTCCAGGGGACTGCCCTTGCTCCCGTGGGAGTCCAGCAGGCTCATGCCACCCCAAAAATAAAAAAAAATTGTGACCCCAAGAGTGTCCCCTCTAGGACCCCGTGCAGAAGGTCTGGTGGGTCTGGTCAGCTCTACCCTGCCCTTTATACCTTATTTTCTTTTAATTTTCAGGACACGGGAACAGAGTTTCTGAGTGCTGTCATGGCAGCTGCGACATTTCTCTTCATGTTGCGACCAGCCAATCAGAGAGCAAGCTCCCGCGGGACTCATCTGAGCTTTTCCTGCTAGGGAGCAAGGCGACCAACAGGAAAAAAAAAAACAGTCTGCCAATCAAATTACTCTATTATTTGAAGTTGCATACCAGCGAGAGTCCAGCGAACACAACAGTCCTAATATACATTAATTTTAACCTTAGTTTCTCAAAAACTACTGAACAGATGTGCATCAAAATACAACAAGCACACTTTCTGGGTAAAGATCTAGCTTTCTCTAAAATTTGGTGTAATTCCACCATCTATTTATAAAAATCTATTTATAAGGGGAGTGGGGCATGCAGTCCCCCTCCCTGAGCCTTACTTAATAGGCTCTGGGGACCCATCCCCTAGGGCATACTTGAATATAAAAGGAAAGGGGGCCATGCAGGCCATTATAGAGCTGAGGAGATCCAATCCCCCTGGGCCAAAGAAACCTTCTGGGTTGGTGCCCCTATGCCCACCCAAGCCACCCACCAAGCAATATGTTAGGGGCTGAGGCTCCAGCCAGCTCCCTGCATGCAACAAACCTGGGTATTGTGGGAGACGGCATTGCTTCCTTCCAATGGGAGCAGCTGTTTTATCTATGCTCCCTCCGAGCGAGAGCAGATATGCCTTCCCTGCCCTTGTTCTTGAGGGCAGGGCAGGCAATGCTGCTCCCAACTGGTGGACGATTTAAAAATGCTCCCGCCAGGTGGGAGCAAAAATATATATTTCCCTTCCCATGCTAGTGCTGGCAGGGAAACTACTGTGCTCCGGGAGTGTGATCCCGGGGATGCAGTAATTGAACCGGCTCTGGGGGCTGGGGTCCCCAGGATCTTTAAATGCTCAAGGAAGGGGACCGTGCGCCCCCCTCCCATTTTTTTTATATTTGGCCCCAGGGGACAGGGTTCCTGTGGCCTACTAAGGCTCGGGCAGTGTGGCCTCCTCTTCATAACGATGCAAGTTGGACCAGGGGTGGAGTTCTCATAGTCTATAAATTCTCAGGGATGGGAGGCCATGTGCCCCCTCCCATTTTTATAAATGTTAGTCCTGGGAGCTGGCCTCCCCGGGATCCAAATCGACTTGGGGAAAGGGGACCCACTCCCCAAATATTTAAACAGAAATGGCAGAAAAAAGCCTGATTGTTTTTTGTATTTTAGACCCAGGGGTGGTTCCTCTGGGACTCTCCCCCCACAAGTGCTAGGGTGGCAGGAAATCCCTACTCTGTCCCCCTATATTTATAGAAAAAAAATGCAGAACAGGGGACTTAGGGCCATATGTACAAAGCATTTTTGTGGCTGGAAATGACCCAGTCTGGCTGTTTCCAACCGCAAAAATGCTTTTACATATGTTCAAAACACAAATTGCGATTCTGTGACATGTTACCAAACTGCAATTTGTGTTTGCGATTCGGTATTTGGAAGCAGCGTGTTTTGGTAGTCCCTTCCAAATACCTAATCTGAATGGGATGTATTAATGTTTTGCAACTGAATTTCAGTTGCAAAACATTAATACTTTACAGATTCCTTGAAGGAGGTGGTAACCCATTCGCAAATGGGAAGGGGGGTTCCAACGGGATCGCTTGCCCTTTGAGAATGGTAAAAATATTTTTTAAGAGCAGGCAGTGGTCTCAGAGACCACTTCCTAATCATAAAAAATGAAAACTTCAAAGTTTCATTTTCTTTTTTTAAATGCACCACGTTTTCCTTTAAGGAAAATGGGCTGCATTTAAAACAAAAAAAAGATTGCTTTAATAAAAAGCAATCACAGACATGGTGATCTGCTGACGCCAGCAGGCCTGCATCCCTGTGACGCATATAGTTCCTAATGGGTCGCAAACTGCTGCCTACCTCATTAATATTTATGAGATGGGTCAACTCTTGACCCAATGTAAGTTTTCTTACATCAGGAATTGCAATTTCCTAATTGCGATTCGGTAAGACTTGCAATTAGGAAATCGCAATTCTAGATTTTTGTGCATGTGGCCATAAGTCCCCAAGTTCTGTAATGGCGGTTAGCAACATTTTTCTTCATGCTGCTGGCAGCCAATCAGAGTTCTCACTCTTGCGAGAGTCTGACTCCTGCAGGAGCAAATTAGCCCAAGGGAAAAATGCTCCCTAGGCCAATTAGAACGCTCTATTTGTCAAAATTGGGTTCGATTGACTGACACTCGTGAGAGTTTCTTGAACACAACCGTCCAGATATACAATTTTTTTTAGAGCTTAATATCTCCAAAACTACTGAACAGATTTACACCAAATCACAAAAAGCCCATTTTTTGGGCTACGATCTAGCTTCCTGCCAAACTTGCTGTATTCTGTTCAGCAGTTTTTGAGGTAGCGCTGTTCAAATAAGTCTATGGTAAAGGCTCAGGGATTTGCATTTTGGGAACTCCCTTTTTTCTCGGGCCCCACTTGATGATGGATCACTCTGAAACTTTCCATGCACTAACTAGACAAAAAAGAGCACTTTTTTGGAAGGTTTCATGAAGATTCATCAAACGGCACCATGGTTATTAGCAAAACAAAAATGGCATTTCCTATGGAAACGTGGAACTAACTATAGCTAACCAGTGACGATATATATATATATATATATATATATTTTTTTTTTTTTACTCCGCTTTGCTTGTGTAGCAGCCGCCGCAAACTCCTCATCAGAGGGCACGTCGTCACAGCAGACCACCCAAGCTCGGTCCGAAATTATAGAAATTACGTTCCTCTGCAACAAAGGATTGACGATGCCGTGTTTGGACAAATATTAGGTTTTATTTGTCGGCTGATTAGATTGGACGCGTTTCGCCTGTACCAGCAGGCTTGTTCACCAAACAAATAAAACCTAATATTTGTCCAAACACGGCGTCGTCAATCCTTTGTTGCAGAGGAACGCATATATATATATATATATATATATATATATATATATATATATATATATATATATATATATGTTCACTGAAAAAAACAAAGGTTCAAGATTAGTTTTCGTTATGAAAACTTAATTTATTATTTCCATTCAAAACCAACTTAAACCACACAAACAGTAGAAATTCAAAATTTATAGTTATTGCTTAGTTATAATTTCCACTCCACCTAAATCTCACTATAACTTGCAGAACTCCATACAGTTTTGCAAACTCGCTAGCCATATTGCATTAACTATAACTCGCCCCTTTACCATGCACAGTCTTCACATAATTAACTGATTATAATTTTGTGGTCTGAATCTACCTTTTATATAACTATTTATTGCCTTGGGGGCTATTTTGCTGTATTCCTACATACTTACAGAGGCCCTATATATGTGAAGAGAAATGATTATGTGCTGTATAGGCATAAAAAGATATGCTTGAAAGCATATTACATTACTATGCATCTACACCATGTGTGCAGCTGGAAAGCAATTGTTTCATTCTGAGTCAAAGCTTTATACTGTATTCTGCTAACCGACAACTTTGTTAGGCCACAGTAGGCCCAAGAGCCATTGTGTCTTGTGATTGTACATTTTAGCACGCATAATCTCGCTTTCAAACCTGGCAAGGGAAGCGGGGTTTCGTGAGAAGAATAGAGTATCTGTGGATATGAATGCTATCTTCCTACCAAGGCTGTTCAAGTCCTTTGTAGAGGCAAAGTTCCAGACACCTGCACAGCAGTGGCTCCTCTGCTAAGGCGGAGGAGCGTCACACCACTGCTCTGTGAGCAGTTCAAAAAAAGGAAAAATAAAATGAAAATAACACAATATTATTATCATTTTATTTTCCGTCCTGGCTCAGCTGGTTTACATTTTAGGTACGGGTGGGGTGGAGCTGGTCTGTCCCAGGAGCAGGGGGAGGAGTGGTGCGCACTCTCTTAAGTGCGCATGACGGTTTGGCAGGCTGTATTGGTCTGGCCAAACAGTCATGCGCACCTAGCATGATCCCCACCCGGCTGTATTCCATGGCACTCAGACCAATCATGTTGCTGCTGTCATGCTGGTGACAGCAGCATCGTAATTAGCTAGGGGAGTCTGTGATCCTATGTGCTTCCTGCTTCTGGAGTCAACGGAAGAGGGTCGAGAGGCGGTAGCCAGCCTGCAGGTAACTGATTTTGTTTTTTTCATCCCCCCCCCCGCCACCCCCATTAATTATCAGCTGCCACTACACCTGCATGTTAGATAAGTTTCTGCTGAAACTAATTAATTGTTGTCATATGACCTTCTCACACTGACTTGAACTAGGTGAAAATGGTTATATACTACATCAAAATTTGCATGTTTTAGCGCTATGCTCCAACTGGCCATTTTTCTAGCATGAGCCACTGTCTCTTGAAATGGCAATTGTCTTTGATATTTTGCTTTGCTGTCTACTGTTTAGAATTAAACACTGTTTGGATTTGGGTTTCCCTACATGTTGTGCTTAATTTTTCACAGAAGGTGCAATAGAACCATGCATTCTACAACCAAATGAGTTTTTGAGCAACATTTTTCTGGTAAAAAAGTAAAAGAAGAATGTTCGCCCAGTTATAAACTTGAAAGAACTATATCAGTTTGTATTACACTGTTATATTCCATATAGGTACCCTATATAGGCGCAGGTAACATTGCAACCTTTCACCTATATTCTTCCCTACATTACATACATAACAGTTCTTAGGGACTGACCTTTTACCTAGATACGACACTGCATTCAGAACGCGGGTTTCCCCCAAGTTCGAATCTCATACATTATGCATGAGGCTTCTTGGAAGCACAGCAGGACTAACATCTCCTGTATAATATCTCTGTATAAGGTTCAGGCCCGACGTCATCCTTTAGGCCGACACAGTAACACAGCAAGGTAGGACCCCTGGGGAGACCTATGGGTATATATGCATCATATCTTGCTTAGAAGGGGAGAGGAGACCGAGACTTCCCGGCTGACACACTGACCAGAGACGCTGAGGTTCCTGCATGCAGACACTCCAGCTCGCAGTGGTCTAACATCCCTTGCGGGGTGTCCAACTCGAGACCAGGACGGGGTCTCATATTCTCTCATTCTCAGGCAATAGGGTTGACTAGATTCTAGAGGGATTCTTGGCATACTACCTTCACAGATGTTAGGTACATTTAGGTACATTTAGGTACATCTAGTTAGGGAGGCATTGTAGGAGTACGCACTTTTTATCATGTGTTTTATTTACTTGTATATATTCATGATTTCTGCAAGATGGTAGAACTTTACCATCCCTTTACTTTCGTAGTTCTTCTAATCATATATCTCTGCTACTGTCTAATGGTTGTTGCAGCTCATCTATTCTACACTAGAATAACAACTATTCAATAAATACTTATTGAAAACGCCCAGCCTGTTTATTCTGTGTATCTCTCTGAGACAAACTAAGTGAGCACGAGTGACTGAGCGAAAGGTAGTATATTGTTTCCACGATTCTGAGGGAACAGGGTTGTCATGTTCTGAGGTTGCCAGAATCTATTCTCTCCTTGGTAAGAGGAGAATATAGTGGCACTGTGAGCTAGCTGATACAGACAGGCTAACGTATCCGGTGGGGGTGCACGGAATCAGTCCGCCACCAATCCCACAGTTTATGTTATCCAAACGCGCAGATCCTGTATAGGTTATATAGGAACTACACGACATGGCGCCGCCAACGTTGGTTGGGTACTTATTTAACAGTAGAATCTAAGTTGTTCAGTCGTGCTATTCTCAGAGACCCCTACTCACAAAACACCAGAGACGTCTGGAGTGGGTGGGCACAAACTCCGTCACAGCTGAGTAGGCTAAAAAATCCTATTTATTGGCTATTGGTTAATCAAGTTTGAAGGACACAGTGTTCCTAAAATTGTGCAAAAACACCTTATCTTAGTTTCCTTGAAATACTTCTTCCTCTAAAAAATTACTGAAGGTGTGAAAAACGCGGAGGGAGTTGTGCATAGTTTGCACCTCTCAGATGAAGAAGAAAATGCAGATGCAGTCACCCTGAAACTACTTGCGCATGGTGGAACAGCCCGGGGTGGCATAGTAGCTTTCGTGATTGAGGCACACGAATTATATAGAACAGAGGTATTTTATTCGTGGGTTACATTCCCAGCAGCAAATGCAAGAACAAAAACAGTTCACTCCTACACAGAAGGAGATGCACCAGCAGAATTTTGTCCGTTTGAGGACATTGAGGTTCCGCTCACATACCAGGAACACTTATACTGGTTTAAAGGCGCCCTACCCCATATAAGAAGAAGAGTGAGAGTCGGCCCGCTCGGAAGAGAAGGGGCAACATGGCCAATATTAGCGGACTACACACCACATCCTGACATTGAAATAATGCCACCAGGAGACTTACTCACACAACACAAAGAATTGATAAAAATTTACAGAAACTTGACGCAATTTGTCATGAGGACACTTACAGTCCAACCAGCAATAGTTGCAACAAATGGAACTCAAGTTCAGAGTACAGTAACTAAAATCACACCACAAATATTACACACGGTGATGGGTAAAATGCCCACAAAACGTGAACAAATGCCATTCTGGGTAGCTCAGAGAATAACACAGCTAGAGGCAGTATTCCCGAATACTACCCTGTGTGAAAAACACAGAATGCTAACAATCGCCTTGCCCATGGGGATAACACCACAAATAGAGGATTGTACCACTTGAGGTACAGTATTTGCTGCCATTTATACCAGAACTCATGGTATCCCGTCATTAGCAGTAGTACCAGACGTATTGAGACAAATACAAAACGAGTACGGAGCAGAGCCTGCTCTGAACTTAGGGAGGAAGTTACTAGGTAACTATGCCCAGGTATCAGCCATAATATTAGCTAATATTAAAGGGGAAGCAGCTTCAGGGGCTATCTGCCAACGCCTAAGGGAGTTCAGTCCTTTAGAACAAGAACACGAACTACCGAAAATAATTGAAACTGCATATGCAGAATTAGGCAGAGACAGTTTGGGTGGGAAAGCTTTAAAACCACAACTGATGGGCAGTCCTGAAAAGGACACTTCTAAGCAGATACCCGATTCAACAAAGAAGAAGTGGGACAATAAAAAACAACAAAACTTTAAAGGAAATAGATCTCAATCAAGAGGTAGATCTCCTCCACAGGAGCCCTCCGAAAAGAGGTATAATCTTAGGAATAGGGATAATATTAGGAAACCTGACAGGTATCAGGATACTGATACACGTTCCTCTCATTCCTTTCGGGGTTCATCGAACAACTCGGAGATGGAAGGACGGTCAGACAGACAAGAAGAGCGTACAAAGTCCAGAGACAAGCAGCACGCTCAAGATTACACTTCTAAAAAAGAAGAGAAACCAAAGCAAAAGCCACAGTTCAAAAAGAAGAAGGTTGCAAGTCTAAAGATCAGAGATGCCCAGAATTCTGAGGACTCGACTACTGAACGGGGAATGGGCTCTGACGATGCTAGACAGTGCGGCAGAAGTAACAATAGCTCACCATGAACCTGATGGAATTTCTGGTGACAGCGGACTTGAATGATTATATCACGGTAGAGACACCCGATACTAGGGTAAGTGTCCCACATAAGTTATATGAAATAACACTTCAATTGGAGGGGGACAAATGTAGGACAGTAAGAGGTCTCTTTTGGGAGAATCTGTCATTTGGCTATGACATTTTGTTAGCTGAACAAGATTGGCCACCAGCATTTGTCATGGATTGCCCTAAAGGAGAAACAGTAATTTTACCGGCATTCTCAGACCATATTCCCAAGCACCTAAAACACACATATGCGCAGGAGTGGGCGGTAGCCCAAGCCCCTACATTATACAAAAAACCATGTTGGATGGGATGAGGATTCAACCCACCACATAATTCCTATAAAAAATACTCCAACTGCACAGAGGCAGTACCCAATAAAGCAACAAGCTAAAAAACAGGTCAGGGAGATCTTTGATCAACTTGAATACCAAGGGGTGATCGAAAATTGCACCTCATCGATGAATAATCCTTTGTTTCCGGTCATGAAACCTGACAATTCATATCGTTTAGTTTTAGATTATAGACATTTAGGGCCATATGTATCAAAATGTTGATTTGCGATTCTCAAATAGCGATTTTTGCAAATCGCTATTTGAGAATCGCAAAATGCGATGCATGTAGGATTTGCAAAAACTTTTGCGAATCCTACATATTCCTTAATTGCGTATCGCAAATTGCAATTCGCAATTAAGAATACCTCCCCATTCATTCCTATGGGCCTAGAGGCCCTTAGGAGTGAATGGGGAGACATTCGCAATTTGCGAGTACCCATTAGGTACTCACATATTGCGAATGCAATTTCAAGGATGCAAGGGTGTATAAAGGACACCCTGTTGCACCCCTGAAATAAGCATGGGTGCAGATGTGGCGCACATACATGCCCTAAGGGAATGTATGTGCACCACATGACACTTTGAAAAATGCAAGAAAGTGCATTTTTCAAAGAAATCGCAAATTACCACCAACCTGAAGTTGGTGGTAATTTGCGATTCACTAAGTGAAAATTGCACCACTTGGGTGCTTCCTACAATGCATTTAAGGAATCGCAATTTGCGATTCCTTAAATGCATTCGCAAAATAGGGAATCGCAAATTTTGCGATTCCTTATTTTGCGAGTGGGTTTTCTTTTGATACATTGCACACAGCTAAATTGCGATCGCAAACGCTAAAATTCTGCGAATTTCGGCGATCGCAATTTAGCTTGATATATATGCCCCTTAAACACTTGCAGTAAGACATTTGCAGTCCAAAATGCACACAGTGCCGCATTAATGAATAATATTGTGCGGAAAAAATATAAAACGACACTTGATATCTCAAATGGGTTTTTCTGCCAAAATATAGCGCCTGAAAGCAGGTATCTAACAGCATTCTCAGCGCTAGGGTCCCAGTGTCAATTTTGATGCCCCAGGGGTATAAGAACAGCCTGTGGTTGTTTTCGGCCAGAGTAACTGAGTTACTTCAAAATTTGGATGAAGAGGCATTGTCCTATGTGGATGATATTTATCTAACGGACGATGACCTAGAGGAGCACTTGAACAGAGTGAACACCATAATTTGGGGATTTGCATCTGAGGGCTACAAATTCAACTTTAAAAAAATCAAAAATTGCCCACCTCAGTGTCCTGTTTTTAGGATGTGAGCTTTCAAGTGAAGGGGAAAGCCTGGAAGCCAATTTTTTTAGAAAAATGCACGCTACTCCAAACTCCAAAATCATTGAAAAACTTACAATCAATCCTGGGATTCCTGAACTTTGGCAGAACATACATTTTGAATTACGCGGAAAGAGTAAAACCTTTCTACGATTTAATAAAACCTGATTTTTCAGTAAAGCAATGGACACAGGAACACACAGATACACTTCGTTCCTTACAAGCTGACATAATAGCTTCCAAACACTTACAGACACGCGTAAACGTACGCAACCTGGTGATCCGTATAGTTGCGGGTCAATCTGGGTACACATATCTAACATATAATGAAGGTGAAACAGTACCAATTGCATACAAATCACATCTGTACACAAATGCTGAGAATCGCTTCGCATCTGCAGAAAAGATTCTAACAGCAGTACAGACTGCTGTAGTGAGAGAAAGAGCACTGGCTCAGGGGAAACGAATATTAGTAGTGACTCCGGTTCCAGCCTTAGAGGCTGCGACAAAGGCAAGCGTCCCTAACGCTAAAGCCTTACATCCGAGATGGATACAATGGGCTAATTCTCTCACTGCAACAGATGTAGAATATAGATATGACCCAAATTTAAAGACACAAGCATTTCTGCAATACGAACAAGAGTATCCTCTACCAAACGAAAGAATGCCTCTAGATCAGTATGAATATATAATTTACACTGATGGATCAGCTCGACCGGCCATAGGAAGTAAGCAACAAAATAGCGCGGCATGCGCAATCATTAAAGGTCGCATGCGGGATGGAAAGTTCCACCCAAGTTGCACAAAAACGCAATCTCTAGGAGACTGCACAGCTGGCAGAGTTAAAAGCGTTGATACTGGCACTGGTAAATACGGATCGAGAATTTCCCACACTAATTGTGTGCGATTCGTTTTACTTTGCGCAGTCATATAATGAATATTTGCAGCACTGGGTTCAAAACGGGTTCAAAGATGAAAAAGGTGGCACAATTAAGCATAGAATGCTATGGGAACAGGTAGTGGAGTTGAAAACCGAACTACCAAGAGCTCACGTGAAACATACACTGAGTCATCAGCGTGATGGCGTTCACGTTGAAGGGAATTCATTGGCTGATGAAGCCGCAAATGGGGCGGTACGCGCGGATTCCGTAGCTGCAATCACTCGTTCTAAAACGAGAATAGACGGTGAGATTATGGTGGCTGTTATTGCTTCTCGCAAAAACAGCAGAGCAGTACCAAAAAGGTTTCCCCTCAAGTACTCCTACAAGTTAGATGCCAATAACATCCCATTTGCTAAGATTCCTGGAGTGGGGGATAGAGTAATTCCAAACATGGATCATAGGTTAGGTTTAATTCTAGCAGCACACGAAGGGATAGGTTCTGCACATGCAGGAGTTACAGCGACTGTTTCTTTATTGAAACAACGCTATTGGTGGCCTGGGTTAACTAAGCAGACTAAAGACTATGGGGCTGATTCTGATGCGGGTTGGAAAAGCTTCCCGACCGAATCGGTTGGGAAATGGTGTCCGACCCACTCGGATCGGGAAAGTCCGACCGGCGGATTAGGATGCATCCGGATGCTTCCAGATACGATTTGGTTGAACTCCCATTGACTTCAATGGGAACATTTGTTCCTAACCGCATCAGAATTGGGCCCTCGGTGGGGAAGACACGTTCCCGATCCGATTTGGAAGGAGCAAATGCCGTTAGGAGGCCTTCCTAACCGCATCAGAATCAGGCCCTCGGTCGGGAAGCTTTTCCAACCCGCATCAGAATCGGGCCCTTAGTCTTGAAATGCGACATCTGCCAGCAGATGAAAGGTTCCACCGTAACATGTCCAGCACAGACACCATTATTAATATCTGACAAACCACTAGAGTGTGTTTACTTGGACCACTGCAGCCCCTTACAAAGAGATGGGGCTTACAGGTATATCATGGTTGCAGTGGATTCCTGCTCAAGATTCCTATGGGTGTGGCCCCAACGCTCGGCTGACGCTCGAACTGTTATAAAAGATTTGCGAGTCGTTATAGGGACATACGCAATTGGCACATTAAATTCTGACCAGGGCCCTGCGTTTAGCTCTCGGGCTTACAAGGAGGCCATGCGAGGATTGGGTGTAGCTTTGCGATACTCCTCTCCGCACCATCCCAAGGGGAAATTCAGTCGTGGAGAGGAAAAACCAAGACTTAAAGCAATCTTTAACGGCTAGAGTATTAGGCACGGGTGAGAGTTGGGTAAAACATCTGTATGGAGTACAGAGAGCATTGAATAACATGCCAAGAAGTTTTCTAGGGGGGTCACTCCATATGAGGTCCTATTTGGGACAAGAATGTGGGTACCTGATCTTGATTGTGAAGGCGCAGTGGCGGATGAAAAGCTTTTTGACATTGATGATCGTTTGGCTGTTTTACAGGATCTAAATGAGTCCAGGACACAACAAAGTAATGTCCATATGAAGCAGACCGCCACTGGGGAAGTCAAATCAGTCACGGCAAGACCTGTCTGGATCCCAAAAGTCAGGGATCTGGTCAGA
The DNA here is from genome assembly GCA_963921515.1 of Calotriton arnoldi. NCBI lineage: Eukaryota > Metazoa > Chordata > Amphibia > Caudata > Salamandridae > Calotriton > Calotriton arnoldi. Next base: position 867,926 of record CAWUFW010000522.1, read on the forward strand.
GAGAAAATAGCGGACAAGAAAGAATTTGGGCCATCATACAGAAAGCCTGTACAGGTTCTAGCAGTCGAAGGAACAAGAACTGTACTTCTACCGCCTCTTGCGGGAAAAAAAGGAGAAAATATTTGTCTCGATCGACCTAATCAAACCACACTATGTGGCCGATACTGAGTAGTAGGCCACGTGGACTCCAAAGTAGCAGACGCCCTCCGCTCGCTACAATTCAAGAAATTCAAACGGAAAGACTTATCACGTTCGAAGAGTCTCCTGCACGGAATGATGGACTATGCAATAATGCTATGGAACTCGTTCCCCTTGAACCTGAAGTTCAAATTCAGAACCAAAATGAAAGACAAATTTCACTTTGACCAAACACAGATGTCTACATCAACATGCCTCAACAAGAGCAAACTACGATTTCTACAAATCCTGATGCAATACCAACAATTGATCGAACTGCTTCTGGCTACTTCATAAACTTTGATACGTTTTCTTTGGATCCAAGTGCCCCGGAAACGATGCCAGCCCAAAAATCGCGCAAGCAGCAAGTTAAAGACTTCCTGAACTTTCTTAAAAAGACTTACCTGGTGTCACCTTGGGTAGAACTAAGGGTAATCACCGGGATACTTTTCTTTCTTTTCTGGTTAGGCTTTGTAATAGTTTTTAGCATGCTTGTTAATGGAAAATACCTTCGACAAAGCTCTGCAGCCCAAAAGGTGAATTTAATTTTAAAACCACACCAATCATCTCATCGAGAACAGAGAGACTTGTCATCAGTGAACATTACAGCAGTTCCTATACCTGATGGTATAGTTTGGGACAAGGTTGATTTCGATATATTTGGTCCGACCGAACTTTTAAGAATTCCTCATTTATTTAAAATATCGTTGAGTGATATTATTACCTCAAGTACAATTTCCGATGATTGGGATTTTGAAACTGTAAATAACATGTTGTCTGATTTGGAAAACTCTGCTGCATTTTCTAATAGTGAAACATTGGAAAGCACATCAGATTTTGAAACAATGTCTTGTTATCAACACTATGGTCATCACTTTCTGCATAAATCTGCAAATCCTAGAAATGTGTTCACTTACCACCAGTGGGAACATTGTCCAACACCGCCGAAAGGCAGTTCAAAAACATTTACACAAAAGTTTCCATATTTTTCAGGGTTTAATATGTCTGACCCAGCATCATATTATTATAAGGCTGCACCAACATCAGCAAAGAAAAATACGCTAACAAACACCAAACAGATTTACTCTGCTTCCTTTATTGCCTAGTTGTCTGAACAAGGTTTCGACATATGGAAAGAATACAAAGACTTAAAATCAGTCTGGGGTACTAGAGAATGGCAAGTTCAGGAACAGTAGCTTTGTTTAGAGCATGCCTTATCCCTCAACAAATCATGTTTTTGAACAAGGCAGTGCAACAGACGTCTTGCCTTGGACTAGCCAAGAACAAAGACTTGAACACACCTCGGCTGCCAACTCCATCACACACCGAGGGTAACATAACATCACAGAAAGAGATTACATTGAATGACATTATACAATACCACAGATCAGACCCCGATTGGAAGAAATGGTTGATTTGGCCCACAGACACTAATAGTTGTCAGGCGAGATTCATGGGTAAAACCGAAGGGTTCGCTATCCATAGGCCAGATCCACGTTATGTACAGAGAGAACATCCAGGGGTAGTGACATCCTACAGTGTTGGGAATTTGTGCCTTGATTGGCTAAAAACCTCAACACTCACAAAGGTGAAACAACACTTATCCTTACTGTCACAGGATGTGGATCTCAGGGATTTTTTACTTGGTCCCAGGAAGCCACATCAGAAATGTTTCTATTATGCTGTCTACAAAGAAATTTGGAAAATATCCCAACAAGAGGCCGCAGAGAGGTTACGTGAAATAGGCTGTATAAATCTAGAAAAATCTCTAGCAGTGGTAGACAATGGGTTAACTACATTGATCTCCATGATATATTCTTTAGGCAACATTGTATCTTCTGCGATAGACATACTGGAACAAGATTTGGCCATATTACAACACGGGCAATCTCAATTACGTTCTATTATGTTATTAAGCTGGACGCTGCAATCTTTGCGTGCTGGCTATGTGCCTTGGCGTTATATCAACAGTACGTCTCTGTTTTCTGAATACAATCTAACAGATAAACAGATAGAAATGGCACAAAGGGGAGCAAAATATACAATGTTGCATATCGAAAAACTGGATAGATTAGCATTTACGGTGGCAGAATTACCGTCCACAGAATGGCTAATCCATGGCCACATTACTCTACTGGTCACTACTTTTCAGTTTCAGTATTGCCTTGAACAAAAGCAGGCAGGCAGATATGAAGAAATGGGTAAGGAATACATTAAGGAATCATGGGTATTACCATACAGATTTCGATGCCGGAGTGGGGATCGAGAAGAGTTTCTAAGCGGTACAAACTGTGAGAACGCTTTAAGTGGATCACTCATATGCCAGGATATAATGCTGCACGGGGCTTGTAATGGTTCTGTAGCAAACCTGACTTGCCATTTGAGGGGTGCCCCAGCTGCAATGATTACTCCAGGATTCAGGCTACTTTCAAATGGGAGTTACTTGATGCTGAATAGTCAAGGCTGCTGTGGAATGCTCCCGGGCATCGCATATCTGGTAACCGTGAGCTCCAGGGTTACTTGTTGTTTGCAAGTATTGTTTCCACTGACACATACAGTCAGGGAGGCGCCGTTATGGCCTTCACTGAATGTTTCTTTAATATGGTTTGATACTCTAAGCAGAATAAAAGCCATGCTTTTACAGAAGTCTGTGCCTTACCTGCCGCTCGAGAGACTTTTGATAACCAGATCGCAAGGTCTTCGGCAGGGATACAGGCGCTTATTCATTCAAACTGCCCTTTCCATTTCGCAGAAATGGTAAATCGTATCTTTAACATGTCTGATACAACAGGCATAGTCCACCTATTTAAGACCATAGGTTCTGGACTTCTGAGCACCTTTCAGACGGTACTTGGAGTTATACCAAACTTCATACACTCCGTATTCGGAAGCATCTTTGGAGGACTTCCGTTTATCCTGTTTATAGTAGCAGGTATCCTGATTGTTTTATATTTGCTACGCAATGGACGTGCCAGTCACCAAGGAGATGGAAAGAGCACTCCTGGAGCGTAAATACAGTGACCGCATGGTGCAACATCTAGGCACGCCTCGCCTTAGAGAACTAAATGCATCTTTGTTCTTGTCATTTCGACCAGTCTGGATGGACTGCATCTTACCTGTCCTCCGATGCCTGTTTTGCGGAGAAGAATGCGTGTTAGACCTTTGTTTGACACTCCCATCATGTGCGCAACCGGACGTGAATGCTTTACTGGACCCGATAACGGCCCATGTTCTGCAGTGTCCTCAGCGTATTCCAATGTTGATGGCAGCATTCCTTGAGCCCCCTCAGGTAGTAACAGCACCTGTTGGTATGGACACCGGCTCCTCCTCTAACACCCAGGCTTTGGACGGTGCACAAGTTGCCCCAGCACCGGCTGCGGACAGTGTGGAACATCATCTGTGCTCAATTGACGTACTCTGCGAGGTGCTACAAGGGCCGTCTACTGCGGAAGCAAGCAACGAAAATTTTGCGTCTACCAGCCAGGACACAAACATTTGACGCATTTGGCTCGTCGTGTGCTGGAAGAAATTCGCCCTTTTTAAAAAAAAGCTCAAATTTGGAACTCAAAACAAAAATTGACATTCCTTTCATTTATTGGGCATACATGGCTTTCTAATGCTTATAGTGCTTCGGGCTATAACTAAGGACACTTTAGAGGTATGGCTTGAAAAACAAATTTTAGATAGTTTTTAAGTTTTTAGGAAATTATTACAAGTTTTAAACGTTTTTAGCTAAACGAATGTTTTCAAACTTTGTGCGTACCAATATCTAGTTAGGCTAGTAGTACGGTAAAAAGTTACATATGTCGTCCAGTCGGAAGAGGAGTGGGTGTTATATTCCATATAGATACCCTTTATAGGCGCAGGTAACATTGCAACCTTTCAGCTATATTCTTCCCTACGTTACATACATAACGGTTCTTAGGGACTGACCTTTTACCTTGATACGACACTGCATTCAGAACGTGGGTTTCCCCCTAGTTCGAATCTCATACATTATGCATGAGGCTTCTTGGAAGCACAGCAGGACTAACATCTCCTGTATAATATCTCTGTATAAAGTTCAGGCCCGACGTCATCCTTTAGGCCGACACAGTAACACATCAAGGTAGGACCCCTGGGGAGACCTATGGGTATATATGCATCATATCTTGCTTAGAAGGGGAGAGGAGACCGAGACTTCCCGGCTGACACACTGACCAGAGACGCTGAGGTTTCTGCATGCAGACACTCCAGCTCGCAGTGGTCTAACATCCCTTGCGGGGTGTCCAACTCGAGACCAGGACGGGGTCCCATATTCTCTCATTCTCAGGTAATAGGGTTGACTAGATCCTAGAGGGATTCTTGGCATAACACCTACACAGATGTTAGGTACATTTAGGTACATTTAGGTACATCTAGTTAGGGAGGCATTGTAGGAGTACGCACTTTTTATCATGTGTTTTATTTACTTGTATATATTCATGATTTCTGCAAGATGGTAGAACTTTACCATCCCTTTACTTTCGTAGTTCTTCTAATCATATATCTCTGCTACTGTCTAATGGTTGTTGCAGCTCATCTATTCTACACTAGAATAACAACTGTTCAATAAATACTTATTGAAAACGCCCAACCTGTTTATTCTGTGTATCTCTCTGAGACAAACTAAGTGAGCACGAGTGACTGAGCGAAAGGTAGTATATTGTTTCCACAATTCTGAGGGATCAGGGTTGTCATGTTCTGAGGTTGCCAGAATCTATTATCTCCTTGGTAAGAGGAGATTATAGTGGCACTGTGAGCTAGCTGATACAGACAGGCTAACGTATCCGGTGGGGGTGCACGGAATCAGTCCGCCACCAATTCCACAGTTTATGTTATCCAAACGCACAGATCCTGTATAGGTTATTTAGGAACTACACGACAATACAGGCACTTGAAGATGAAAACTCTAATCCATCTCAGAGATATTCTTCTTCCTGGAGACGGAATGGTTTGTCAAGATCTAAAGAATGCCTATTTAACAATACCCATATTTCATCCCCTCAGGATGTTTCTGCAATGTCTGTGGATGGATCAACATTCAGGTTCTCCACCCTTCACTTTGGTTTGTCCTCTGCCCTTTGGTTCTTCACCAAATTGCTTAAACCTTTCGCAGCATCCCCCAGAGCTGATGTATAAGAACAGTAATATACCTAGACGACATCATCTTTCTAGAACAGTAGAAACTAATTCTGTTGAGTCAAGTTTACTTTACCATAGAGTTAATTCATAGCTTGGATTTTGCAGTAACTTGGGAGTAAATCTCATTTTCTCTCAGTGGTTGGAGTATCTTGGATTTGTTGCAGATTTGAGAAATGAGCTGCTATAACTCCCAGAAGCAAAGTTGAAAATTATCAAAAGGGAATTGAATTTAATGTTGAACATTCAAGAAGTCTCTCTCTGTCAACTGGCAAGAGTGGAAGTACTCCTGTCATCTGCTGGTCAGGCAAATTTCTGGGTCCATTCCTATGTTACCATTAGGGTGTGCACCTGCGCACGTCCCATTCATTATAAAAGTGCCCAGATTCTCTTTTCAAGTGTGCATGCAGAACATGCAGAGAGTGATATATCTTCAAGCGATCCTTTAAAATGAGTGGCTTGAAAGGTTTTTTGTTCATGATGGCTCCTTGAGAGGTCTTAGAGAAGTGTGGTGGCACTTTGGGGCATTTTAGAGGCACAGGCCAGCTGAGGACAGCATGGGTTGTCTTGTGTAAATAATTTAGATATGGGAGGCCGGGAATTGAGCACTGTGCGATGGACCTTCGTGCTGAGGCCCAGCTTTGGGGCGGAGGGCGAAGGAGGATAGGGAGGAGTAAAGCAATACCTGGCGACTGAAGCCCTTGGGGGGTCTGCTAATGTTGAACAGACATTTAGCAGTCCCTTTGGACATCAAAGTGCCTTTGCATGACACTGGCTTCTTACTTTTCAAGCAGCCCACAGTAGTGTATTGGCTGAGTCCAGTGAAAACAGTTATGGGTTCATATCAACTACTATATTCATGCCCTTAATGTTGCAAGTAAAAGCAATTTTTCTTGACGTATGTACAAGAACGCTAAAAGTAATACAGGTCAGCAATGCAGTCCCTGTTACATTTCACTTTTTTGGCTTATGTTGTATGATATATCCAATCCTGCTTCCTATGAGTATTTTATTTTCCCAGAAATGTATGAGTAATTTATTTTTTCATGCAGTTTAAGAATCTTGTACAGCGCATCTTGCAATCTGAGTTGCCTCCAAGTATTTGGGTGAGTTCAGAGTGTGGATGGGGTTTATTACAGGGTAAGACTGAGTGCTCCGAGATTCCACCTGAAAGAAGTGTGAGTTTCTCCTAGTGCCTCTCACTGAGCCTTAAAGAAGTTCATAAAACTTGCAATCTTTGGCCTCTCTGTAGAGCACAGAACAAAGGGCACATTTGTTCCATTTGGATGAAAGGAGACGCAAAGCTGTCAATCTATTGACAGTGCAGTATTAGAGCTGGGAGGGTCAACAAATTAATAGGGCGGTCCGAGGCAAAGATTTATCTTGGCCGTAAGAGTCTGTGCACGAGCCAAGTCCTGATAATGAGTAGCGTGTAAATTATGCAACAAACATCATGCAAAAACTTGAAAAAGTGTCTTCAAAAAATTCCAAAAAGCATATTTCTTTAACATACGGAAGCATTTTACTTTTGTACACCAAATATTTCACTGCATTGAAAAGCATTTAATAAAATTGACAGTTTTTAAATATGAACTTAGAAACATTCATGCCCCCTGCCATGACAACAATGTCATTAGTGAACTACGAGGCATCAGTTTTCATGTGTACCCTATATACAGCCTATACTCTTGTTATAGGTGGAGCAGCATTATAGTCTATTAAATCAAACACAAGATATGTTTTGTGCAGCACGCATCCTCAACTTACATATTCCAAGATTTCTCATATGCAATAATGAAGAAAAAGAGGCACAATTAAATGAAATATTTGCCTAAAATCACAGAATTTGGTCAAGCAGGGAAGCCAAACTTGATCCCAGGTTTTTTGGTTTCACATTATGCAATTCCAGCACTAGATGGGTATCTGTTTCGCACTCCTATTTTACATCAAGAGTTAATGTTTGTCTTTAATTCTTTGCTCTTGAGCTTAGATTGTGAGTGGCAGAAACCACATGAAAGCTCCGTTCGTTTTGGTCTTGAGGTTCCAAGAGGACCTCAAGATGAGCCAGAGCCAGGCATCTGGCCCGAGCCTCCCGTGGCTCGCCCACCTCTATGAACTGTTGACAGTGCCAAAAGAAAAGAAAATATTGTGGAAATAACTGTTTGGACTGCTACTACACAGGTTGTGAGGGGTGGTGCTACCAACAGGGTATACCTTGGGAGTAATCCCTGATCTTACAGTATTGTCTGCGGAACCGAAGAGCAAGGGAAGCCAGACCAAATCAGCGGGCCATGTCACAGGCCTGTTTAAAATGCTCGAAGGGTAATTCAGCCTTCTGACCAAAAACATGAGCATCATCAAAGGAAATGTTCATAAGAATCAACTGGACATCACCAAGCAGCCATTGGAGTGCATCCAGGCATAGTGATGTACGGCAATAAAGAAGCCCGGGGACATCACCACTGATTCCATAGTATGTAGGCATAGCAGAAGAAGTTCTCTTTGGCCCTGTCCTGACCATCATGCAAGATTTCCGCAAACTGGTCCCAAAGGTGATCAAGGCGGTGCAAAAAAAACATTTGTGCAGTTTCGGAAAGATCATGAGACTAGCAGACCAGAAGGCAAGTCTTATTCTTGGAGCGAAAGGGCAAGGCTCTGCACAAAGAACACCTTCTTCCCCATTGCCTCAATACTCTTACAATCTCTTTCAGGGAGTAGAGAGGAAATGGCCAGCATTCTGCCAGAAGGAAGAGGAAGCCTATACCACAAGATTCTCTGGGAGGGAGCCAGGGAAGGTTGAGGGGAAGGATGATGGTGCTGGGTGACCTGATGATTCACCATGTGAACAGAAACCTGTTTACTCCATGTGACCAAAATGAGAAGGCCTTGTTGAAAGGGAGCAAGGGATCCGCAACAGAGGAGGCCAGTTGCAGAATCTCTGTGCAGTTACCTTTGTTTTCATCGACAGGCAAAAGCATTCCAGAACCTCAGCAATCTTGTGTAGCACAGCCATGAAGGAGGCACCCTCCTCCTGCGTAGGGGCTGATGGACTCGGGATCTACGTCAGGGAAAATGCTCCAGCCACTTACTTTCTGCACAGCCAAAGTGTTCCCACCATCTCTGTTAGTGAAGAGAAAAATATTACCCGCTTCATTGCTATCATCACAGTTGAATAAATTGTCCATGTGAATGTGGTTTGAGTAAGTACTTATCAGGCGGTAAATTCCTGCATGGGACTCTTTCTCCATCAACTGTTGGTCAATGTACTTGGATCATATTAAAATGGCCTTCGCCTTTCTGAAATTTGCCACATTTTGTAACAGATCCGTGATGGTTGGAATGCTGGCAGTGGAGCAACTGCCAATTCCTTTGGCAGACGAAGAGATTTGGCCGGTGCCATGGCAGCGTCGGGAAAAGGTTGACCAGGACCATGGATGGAGTCTCTGGTGGAAACCTTGTCCTTGCCAGAAGCCCTAAGGGCTCTTGGAGCGTTCAGGTGCACCAGAGGAAGCTGGAGGATAAATGAGCCAGCATAGCCTGGGTGAAGACAACAAACTGCGCAGTGTGAGCCCCAGGAGACAGAAACTCTAGGTAGAAAGGAGGAGGCTCTGGAACCAGAGGCAATTGCATCTCTACCAAAATCAGCTCAGAGGATGACATCGATGCCCTGGAGTGACGGAATGTCTTGGAGCAGTGGCACACCCTGCAGTCATTTTAAGATTGGGTCATGAGGCACTCCGCTTTCCACTCCTTTATGGCCTTGGCATGCATGAAACTACACTTCTCATAAAACCCAGTTATCTTTGGGTTCCAGACACCAGAGGCAGATATCTGTTGTTGTCCAATGTTAGGGCATGACTAGCTTATTTCCTTATGTCAAATGTCAGGCATAGCTGGCTCGTCCAATCCTTTTTTCACTTTGGGTTCTAGCGCTTGTATTCTTGTTTTTATAATGTAGTGGAAAAAATACATTTGATGCAATGGCAAGAAACAAAAATAACTGGACCAGCTACTCATGCCTGGCATGGGAAAATGTGAGAGCTCTGTTGAACCCTCTCCTACACTATTCAAAGTAACTTTACTCAATGGTACAAACATTGAAGTTCTGTCATTTCTGCACCTGTTTAATGCAGGTGCTAGTGGAGTAAATGACACAGGGAACTGGTATGATCATGTTACTGTCTAATACATCTGACTTAAATATGATTATTACATGCAACTAAGATTGAATCAAAATGCACATTTTACATTTAATTTGAAGTCGAAGAACCTACTGACTTTGGTAGGTCACACACTGCGATCTCTTGCATAGTTCGTTTTGCATGCCTTCGTTGCACACAGCCTTGGCTGCAATGCACAGAGACCCTTTCTTGCCGCACACCGAAGAAAAAAATTAGAGGGAACATTGGTCCTTTCTAATATTGAGCCCTTTAGCATTTGAAGATATATTTGCTGAGAGGTCTTTCTTATTTGAATTAGGGGTGGGTGGAACTTATGGAGTTTTACTCCGTGGAATTCTGCAGAGCTACATAAAACCTGAAAAATCATCACTGTGAAATGTGCACGAGTGTAAGGCCATTTGAGCTGATTTTGCTGTCTGTCAAGTAGAAAAGCTATTCAAGCGGCAGCAAATCTACTCGAGAAGCTGCCTTCTGACCGCGATTGTTTCAGGTTTCTTTCAGGATCGTTTGCGAGTCACAGTTTTGAGAAAGGCAAAGCAATGTGCACAATTCTTTTGTGAATGGACAATTGGACTGTGGGCTGTTGTGTAAACTGGTTAGGAAAAACAAAGTCAAAACCTTTGGTGGATCTTGTGAGGTCTCTTTGGGTGTTCTGCCTTAGTCAAAGAATCTCCCTGAGGGAGGAGTATCTTCTGGGACTGTACAGCATGATAGTAGATTGGCTTTCAGAGATAACCATGGCAACTACATCTGCTGGACTTTGTGGCTCTTAACAAGCTTAGGGACCCTTTACAGCGCATCTCTTTACTTCTAATTTTAAAAATCTGCTTCATCAAATGTTCTTTTGAAGATCAGATCCCCAAGCATTATCAACCATGCCTCTTTTGCAAAATTTGTCATGTGGAGAACTCTATGCTTTTCCTCCTTTTGTAATAATATCAAGAACCCTGGCTCATATTTGCAGGCAGGCAGCTCACATGGTTATAATAGCTCAACCATGTTAGCCCTAATTCTTGAATTGTCACCAGAGCCCCCGATTAGGGATGTGCAAAAGTTATGTAATTTGCTTTTGCATAAATATGTAACATTTCAGGAAACTTACACAAAATTGCACATAATTACACAAAATGCAAATCCATCATTTAGCACTATATTTTAGTGTGAAATATGTCATGCAAGGATGTATTTCATGCTAATAAACTAACAAAAACAACATTGCTATAAACAACAGCCACTTGCATTCTCGTTGATTGCACTTTTCCCACATTTCCATGATATAATTTTGCTGTGAATGGCAGCGTATTTGCACAACGTGTCATAATGCTGTAATTCCTGGATTTGCAGGTAACAAGTATTCCATGAAATTCCAAACTTACATGAATTACGTTGCTGTAATATTAAATTCCCTCCCCATTTTGGCCCTTATAAGACTTCCATCCTGTCCCAATCATCTAGTGGTTCTGACTTCACAATTAAATTCTGGAGCAGAATCTCAGTCTTGTGGCACATATTCATTTGGGGAGTCCTGGAACATCCCAGATCTTTCACAATTGGTTGCTGACCTCATCAGAGCCGTTTGGAATCAAGCAATAACCAAAGCTTACAAACCAACTTTGGAATCTTTGTCCTACTGGTGTTTGGAGAGGAATATTGATTCCACTTCATCAGATGTGGTGCCTATTCTTAATTTTGTTGCATCCTTACAATGCCAGTGCAAATCTTATCGTATCATCAATGGTTATAGTTTGACTCTATCAGCAGGACATCAAAAGGTAGATAATAAGTCAGTAGTTGAACATTTTTTTAGAAATGAATGAGTTAATGAAATGTTGGAACGATGCCTGTAAATAGGAAATATGGAAATGCTGTACATACTGAAACCTTTCTATGAATTTTTGTAAGTAGAATAAAAAAAATACTTTAGAATGTTCTTTGATTGGGTATATTTGGTGTGTGAATTTGTGCAATAAGGAACAAGGATGTGAATTGTGATGTTATTAAATATAAAACAAACAGTGACAGTTGAGGAATACAAAGATGTCCATGCTCATCTATGCACTGGGGAATGTTGGAGATTATGGGTAATTTATGCAAAAAATTAATCCATGACATTGGGGGATATTGGCCATGATGGGTAATTTATGCAAAAATTGTGTGATTGTAGAGCTGGTAATTTTGAATATATCTCACCACTTCAGCCCTTTGGATATATAGATCACCTACTATTTCTAGAAGATGGGGATTTTTGAAGATTATTTTTTGGAAAAGGCTTTTATTGTAAATATTTTTGAATATGTTTTTTACAGCCCTGACGAAGTCCCATGTTAGGGACAAAATGCGTTGGCTGGGCTAACATCTCTTATGATCGCAAGTAAAGAGAAAATGGAAGAATAAAGGTTTGGAAAATACATCTATATTTGATGACCTTTTTAAAGTGATAAATGGACTGAGTGTGTGTAACGTTCAATCACAGCCACGACTGATGTGGCTGCGTTATCTTGTGGGAGCAAGACGAGAATGCCAGAAGCAAATTCCCTCTGCCACGGAAGCCTATAACCACCTGAAGAGAAAAACAACCGTCAGGTGAGAAAAGTGTTCCAGGAAAGGGGAAGTGGAAAGACAAAAACAATGTCTTTGGGATCCCTCCAGATAACCGCAAGAGTCCTCAGAGCACCAGATAGCTTCAGTGTACAGTGTTCCTGATGTATTAAATGAATACACAGTGCCATTACTAAATGCTCACTGAATACATCTTTATATGCTGAAGGTGCACAGTAGACATAACTTCTTACCAAAAACCTTCCACTTTCCCAGCAGTAAGTATCTCCTGGAACCTTGCGTATGCAGGGTACTTCTGAGGGAAATAAATACAAGGACTGTAGGTAAAGGCACAAACTACCCAAGCACTTACTAAAACAAAAAGAACTTCAGATAGTTAAAGTCTATAATTGAAGTTGGTCATGTTACTATGTCTGATATCTTTTATAAGGGCGTCTGATCACAGAGCTTTGCACATTACTTCAATGCATTTTTCACAAGTTGGATTTATTTATTTCACGATTATGAGAAGAACTAAATGTGATTTTACTTCTGTGGCGTATCCTTCCTTTTCTTTGCACCTTAAGGTGTGCATTCTTGATTGCATGAAACAATATGTTCATGTTATATGGGACCTGAGAATGTCTTTTCCTCAACTGTTGAAATCCTTTCATAAACTCTGTCCTTCAGTTATTTCTACTACTCTTAGTAGTTGGGTCAAATGTGCTCTGTCTTTAGCTAGGGTACAAATAGAATCTTTTGGAGCACATTCTGCCAGGGGTGCTATGATCTCTGAGGCTTTCTGAGCTGGTTACAGGTTAGAAGACATTCTCAGGTCCACTGATTGGTTGAGGGTTTCAACTTTTAGAAGGTTTAATTATAAATGTATGCAACATGCTACTCTGTTGTAGATGTGCATTAAACATGCATAATCAGAGCCTCCGGTTTTGTAACAAAAATGCAGATTCCCATAGCTGATTAATGAAGAAGAGTCTTTATCTTCACAAATACAGAGAGGCAAATATGATCCCACCTCTTTCTTGCAAACTCTCCGAGTTTGTAAGTCCTAATCATCTTGTATTTTGTGCAGTTCTCTCTCGTCTGCCCCGGCAGCACTTTGAGAGGGGAGGCAGGATTCCCTTAGAGGAGACAGGCTGCATGGCAGGGTCATGGACCTTTTGATTGTCAAACATTACAAGAATGATTAAGCTCTTTTGTTCTTAGTGGTATTTTTTTATTGTTTCATTTCTTTCAAGTTATAATTCGACTCTGAATTCAAGCACCAAGAAAAGAAGCGATTTCTTTGTTGAAGCCTCTATTTTATAACCTATTTTAGCCTTTCTTTATTTCTATTTCTTACTTGGGAGAGCAGTATCTTGGTTTGTGTACTTTTTGCTTTTAATAGTTGACTACGGAAATAAAGCAGCTAGAAAAAAACTGCATAATAGTCACCTCAGTGGCTTTAAGAAAAGTAGGATTTTCATATAAATGACAGGAAAAACTTAAACTTTGGAACTTGTGAATTTGTGACGTTTCCATAGAACTTTACGAAGGCTACAAGAAAAAAAGCACCTTCACACACTTCCAAAGTACAAAGATGTAATCTACAACATATTATCAACTGATTGATAGTTTGTTAGGGCATTATACTTATCATTTAACCCCACAACGGTGTTATAGCAAATCAACACGCCTTTGCGGCAAAATAACACAGTTAGGCCATATCAAAGAATAACGCATACCACAGCTACGATAGCAAGCTTTATATTAAACAAAATTTCTTATGTCATCAAAAAATGCTGGACTGTGGAGCAGTGCTTGATTTGAGTTGGTGGTTTACGGTGCTCAGAACCGGCACTTATTTGTCAGCACCAGCACTTATGACAGCTGCCGCATGGTGGTGCTATTTGTGTAAATTAGAGATGTGCAGGACAACAGTTGTTTATTCATTCAATATGCATTAAAACAACTAATAACTGTAGTGGTGGCTCCTCCGCTATGGCGGAGGAGCGTTGCCCACTGCTTTCTTGCCTTGCGAGAAGCAAAAACATAAAATGGTAATAACTTTTAGTTATTACCATTTTATGTTTCCTTTGCGGGCGATCGGTTGGGCTGGGCTGACCTGCTCTCGGAGTAGGGCAGGGGAAGAGTGGTTTGCCCACTCCGGAGTACACAATGACTGTTTGGTCGGCCCTTTCGGGCCATCCAAACAAGTCATGCGCACTTTCCCATTCTCTATGCAGGCTGAGAACATGCCCACCCCTCCAGCCCCTGGCAGAACGCCGTGTCACAGCACTCAGACCAATCACAATGCTGCATTGCAGCATTGTGATTGGCTTAGGGGAGGGAGCCTGGCTGCCTGCTTCCTGTTCCTGTCCAAGTTGGAGGCAGGAGAGCAGGAGCAGAGAAGACGCTGGACCTGGCCTCAAGGTAAAAGTTTTTTTTTTTTTATGACACCGCCCGCGAGACCCCCCCTGCAAGCCATGCCAGCCGCAACTGAATACCTGTTGCCCAAGCCATTCTTATAGCTTTGGGAGCCTCAAACAGTCTATATTGTCACGCATGTAGCCAGCGGCGGCCGCTGCAGGTAAGAGCGTTGGGGCCGGCTGGGGGGGATTTCGAGAGACGATCAGGAGGGAAAATTAATTATTTATATAATTTTCCCTTGTGGCCGTCTCTCGAAATCCCCCCCCAGCCGGCCCCACCGCTCTTACCTGCAGCGGCCGAGGCTGCTTGTAGCAGTGTGATGGTTCGTAGTTGTGTAGAAACTGTCATTGGCAGCACTGGCAGTGGGAATGGGTTGTGCAAGGTGCGGTGCCCTCCTGACGAGGATCCTGGCACTTATTTTTTTTTACAAATTAAGCCCTGCTGTGGAGTTGTCTCGTTGCACATGTACCTTTTCTGTTCGAGGCGCTAGGCTGTGGAGTTGTCTCGTTGCACCTTTACCTTTTCTATTCGAGGCGTCGGCGTTTGGGAACGGAGCTGCAAGTGTGTGTATATCAATGACCATACACGGAGTAACACGCACACCTGCTGGTCTCCAATCTCGAGCTGGGTGTGTTTCTTCAAGTGCTGCTATGCCGTTCGCTGCCTGTGGGCGTCGCTGGAGGGTGAAGATTACTTGGGCCCTTCTGTGTGTCTAGGAACGTGAGCTCCGTTAGCGCAGTATGACAGACTTCATGATGAGAATCTGAACATGGATACCTGACGGTCGCACTGGGCCTGCTAACATGCCCTCCACACCACGTGTTTTCACCTCGAATCAAATATAAGGTATGGCAATGCCAAACACATTTCCACCAGTAAGCGTCCATCTTTTAGCTGCAGCGTTGTTAAGCAATCGAATGAAAAGGAAGAATCGCTAAAAATATAGCTCTGTCAGACATCGTTTAAAGATATTTAATAACCAAGGACCCGTTTCACCTTCCCTTGATTGGATCTTTATGTAGCTAAAAAGTATGATGTTAATGCCGCCCGGTGATCCAGCCCCATTCAGAATAACAAGAGTCAGCGATTGTTAAATATTTTTTAGGCAGATTTTTAACTTGCCTGAAAAAGGTCACGCTGAAAATTAGATTACAGCAGTTTTGGCTAGTTGTCCTGAGTAGACTGGGAGGAGATGGGCTGGAGAGAGTGAATGCACGTGCATGTGTACGTAAGGAGGAGGCGGGGTAGTAGGGGAGCTTGAATTTTAATTAGGACTCGGATTCTCCTGAGTCCCGAGACCCTGCGTGGATGCGCTCTGAAAGGCCGGGCTTTGTCGCGGTTCTCGGTGGCTGTTGAACGTGCGGTCCGTATATTTGATTTCAGCTGAATCACGGAGGACGTTTTACGTGAATACATTTGCACGGTTTGGGGAGCACGTGACAGTAGCCCCAGCCCTCGAGCTGGGGATGGCGGCTTCGCGGCCCCTTGTCTCGGTAGCTTCTTTCTGCTGCCTCGGATCCCAGCTCCCGGACAATGAGCTCTCTTTGAATGGGGAGGGCAGTTTAAAGCCACATAAAGCCAGCCTTTCATGTCACGCATCCTCGGTTGCCCGGGTTCTTGGCATCTCTGCACAATGCAGTCTGTGGAGGGCTGAAAGCGAAGTGAGTGAGAGAGAGACGGAGAGTGTGTGAGAAGGGAGGGGAGAGGCGTTCGGAGGAGATTTGTGGCTCACTGGGTATAAATTCTCTCCGCGGCTGTCACGTGTTCATTCACGGCGACAGGGAGGGAATGCAGCAGCGGCGGCAGTCAAAGGAATGAACCCAGAAAGAGGGAATTTTCTCCCCCCATTTGGCCCCCAAAGAGTCCCCAATCAGTGGCACAGGCGGGCATGCCAGCTACCTTCCTGCATGCACAGAGGGAAAGAAATCCTAGTGCGTGCCCCCCCGGATTGCAGAACCTTACAGTTGAGCTGTGTTGAAGATGAGAGGCAGCCTTACCCCCACCTTCACTACCATCACGACTTGCAGTTGCTTCTAATATAGCTCAGAGGGTTACGCAGTACCGCAGAGACGTGTTTGCAAACTAGGGTCACCGGTTTGAATTCCTGACTACAAAGAGGTAGAACCCCCGAAGGCCGAGCGATCGCATACCAGCAGTTCAGTCGAGCAAACCAACAGACAGACACTTTGCATCAGCCCATTACAGTTCAGAAAGCGACCCACAAATAAAATATTTTACGCGCTGTGCCCGTTCATCCCTAAAAAGTGTTCAGCAATGACGTGGAGCTTAAAGGTGGACGATCCGAGCATGGCTCAAACACTGCTTTACCTAATGTCTAGGCCTGACTGGCCGCCTGACCATTGGTGCTGCATCGTAAAAATATACTTCTTAAAACGTAAAAAGAGCTAAAACACATTAGCTCACATTAAAACGAAAGGGTGCGTCATATCGTGAAATGTTTTTGGCAGTTTAAACGTAGAACTTGTACATTGAACTTCCGCTTATCTCACTGACCACTTGTAATAAATACCCAGAGGGTCAGTTCTGTGGACTCTCGAGCACTCCTTTGTGTTTCTATTATGAGCAATTGCCATCGTTGAGGTTGTCAGAGGAAGCCAGTAATATTAACATACATACAAATCGTGCCTGTAGAGAGCCACCCTGCCTCTCCTTTTCAATGTATCCACCAACACCCCTCGAGGCCGGGCTCGGCCCGAGGGTATAAATAAATGGGCTAGGGCCGCATGTGACCACTAGTTGAGCAGCCATGCAGTGTGTCGTGGGTCTGTCTTTTTGCTGCCGCACATATAGGCCTACATTGGGGTTGGGCCCAGCCCATCACATTGGCGACGTGGGAGAAACGGACTCCACCCCCCCTCGACGCCCGTCCCTGCTCCCCAACTACCAAGCAGTTGGGACACCACCAACGCTGCCTATCGAGCCACAAGGTATTCACCCCCTGCCGGCACGCAGGGCCCTTACCGGCAGTGTGGCCCCGCGGTGTGGTGTTTGCCTCCTGTGCCCCTACACGACACCCCGCGCGGCAGCCTGCTCCTCATCAAGGGCCGTGCAGTGTGCAAATCTGACCGGCTCTCAAGCCTGCGGCTGCCTGGTTCCTCTTGGAGGCCCACGCCGCATACAGTGAGAAGGCGGCGTGGCCTCCTATCCACGGCCGTTGGCTCGCCCAGAGCAGGATTCTGTGGAGGCCGGCCTGAGGCCTCCACAGCACCTCGCTCCTCCCCATCGTCTGCCTTAGTGAAGAGAGCAATGTGCGGGACAGGTGCAGCAAAGGCACTGAAGAAAAAACACCCAGAAACGAACAAAGTTTTTTTGAAAGAAAAAGACAACCTTCTGCCTGTGAAAAAAAGAAGCACCCCACCGGCGACCATAGACAACAACATAGACTGAGGCCCAGAGTTCAGACCACTCGGGTCAAGCTGCACTATTGCTGCTGAGGAAGAATACCTCTCCCCCCTCTACCACACCTACGCTCAAGGCAGCCCCCAAGAGGAAAAGTGAATGCATTTATCCTAAGGAGCTGCATTTCTGCACAGGTACGGCCCACTGTTCCTATGCCTACAGTGACCAGCTCTCATTCAGAGTGGGCACCCGGGTGGCAACACACTGCACCTGTGTCTAGGACCCACCTCTGCAGCGTCCTATCCGCCAAGTAATTGAGGTTCGCCATACTGCAATAATGGGAGTCCCACCACCCCCCAGCAACTTGCGCCCGCTCAAGTACCACATGCTCCAAACACACACACCTTCATCACTCCGATACCCCTCTTCAGCCAGCTTGCTGACCCTACCACAGCTGCGCCTCGGTGGGGGCTCTGGTTTGGACGCCTCAACCACTACTTCTGAGGCATGAGGGAGAACTACGGGACCATGAAGCGCTCACTGTTGATGCACTTTGGGGGTGATGAACTCTATGAACTCTTCGAGACCCTACCAAACCCAGGGGAAGACGATGACTATGATGCAGCGATTGCTGCCCTCAACAGGCATTTTGACCCCCAAATGAATCCCGACTACAAGTGTTTAAGGTTGCGTCAAGCCAAACAGACGGAGGCAGAGACTGTTGACATGTTCTACGCCAGGTTGTGGAGGCTAGCACGCACGTGTGTGATTATTGATCAACGGGAAGAGATCCACGGGCAAATCGTACAGGGGTGCAAATCTGTCGCACTGAGGCGGCAAATACTCCTCCAACCCGGGATGTCCGTGGATGAGATTCTCATCCTCGCATTATCTAATGAACTTTGTCAGGGCACAAGTCCTAAAAAAAGAAGTGGGGGGACTAACCTACGTAATCAGTATGCAAGTGGCATCACGGCGCGTGACATCGCGGCGCGTGACATCACAGGAAGTGGCATCACAAGAAGTGACATCTGATCTTAAGCCCTCACATATATGTTTAGCAGGTCTATCATGAGTACATTTGAGCACATTTCGAGTATACTTGCAAACCCTCCTGATTTAGGTAGAATATTCACACTTTTGTAAGCTTCACATAAACCAATGTTGCCTTTTGTCAGCGTAAAGCTTCCTCTACCCATAGTGCTTTAAAAGAAAAAATAGTGATATTTAAATTATTACAACGCCTCCTCAGGGGTAGCATGCGACATATAAATGCTATTTATTTTGTGCAAATACTGGGAAAGATCAACACATTTGACATTCTTACAGTGCATGCATATCTCCTAAACAGAGCCTGAACAAAGTGAAAAGCTGCCTCTCTTAAGAATGTGTGAAGTGCTAAGAAGGTGTGTGCCTTTGTTTCCCCTCTGCCGCATTTGCTTCTAGATGTGAGGCTCCTGACTGCTGCCAGCCAGGAGACTCCAACAAGAGGAGGCATGATTATCCCTCACATTCGGCCTTTGTTATGGGCCCAGCAGGAGTCAGAAATAAGAGAGCCACATCCTGTCCCCGCCTGCACGTTGTTGTTGATTGCAAGCAGACAACAACGTGCAGGCGCTCCTGAAAGTGTCCCGGTGTCTGGAAATTACACCGGGACGAATTCAGCCTCTTTTTCAGTGGGGCCCAACTTCTTGGCAGGGTGGACGGCGTCCACCCTGTGAAAAAAGTGGGTGGACGCCGTCCACCCGCGTGTACCCCCGACTCGTGCCCTGAACTTTGTACCAGCCGGGCGGAGGAAATGGAGGTTGCCAGAGTTCGAAGTACTCCTGCTACCTCAGGCCCGAGAGCAAACCCCATCAAGGAAGAGATAGTGGACGCTGTGCAATGATGCCCTGGTCCAACACAGCCACGGACCGTGCCCGGGAAACCCCAAGGGAAGTGTGGGTATTGCGGTTTCAATCACAAATCATCTGAACAGTGCCTGGCAAGAGCGCAGGCATACTAGAAAGTGGCAAAGTCGATCACTATGCAAGTGTCTGTCGTGGAGGAAGAGGGTGGTCCAGAGGAGGCCTGTTAAGAGGGCGTGCCACAACCCTACATCATCTGACACTATAGGAGCCCCTCCACGCAGAGGCATCACCCATGCAAGGAGCCACTTCCCATTTTGAGGGCGAGGACGACGACATCTTCGTAATCCTGTTTGCCGGACACTTTGGTCGCAAGAGATGTCCCCCACCTATGTGCACGGTGCACGTCAACCACACCCCCCATTCAAGCTCTGATTGACACCGGGGCATCCGTGAACATGATGGACTCGAACCAATATGAGAAACTATCTCCTCAAGTGCCACTCACCCCTAGTTCGGCAAGAATATACATGTATGGGGGCATGGAACCTCGAAGAACTTCAACGCTGTTATCCATGTGCGATCACTGGCAAAGATCCTGCTCCCGCGCCCATGCTGACAGAAGAGCCGTGCCGTACTCCATGGGCAAAAATCAGCATCGACTTTGGGAGCTTCCCTGACGGTTGAAACACCTTGGCGATCATGGATTCCTTCTCCAAGTTTCCCGTAGTCAAATTGGTACCCTCCACCACGTTCATCCATGTACAGCCCGCACTGTAGAAGACCTTCGCGCTGTTCGGCCTGCCGGAGGAGGTCTAGTCAGACAACGGACCCCCTTTTCAAGGGCAAGGGTTTCATTACTTTTTGGCGCAGAAAGCAGTCAGACACTGCAGCATCACCCCCCAATGGCCACAAGCCAACTGAGAGGTAGAGAGGTTCATGAGGACACTGAATCGAGCCCTCAGGATCGGGGTGGACCAACACCTGGATGCCTAAGTGTGCCTCCTGCAGGCATACCAGCAGACCCCTCATTCCACCACGGGATGCACCCCGGCAACCTTACTGTTCAGAAGGCCACCGCTGGACATCATCCCCAAAGACGCAGAGTGGGTGCCACCCAGCCTGGATGTGGAGAAGGAGCGACAGAAGGGGCAGGCAACCAATGAGAAGGCCACCAAAGATCGGCACGCGAAGATCCCAACTCTACGAGTGGGGGCTCAAGTGGTGATCAGAGATCATCCCCCGGGCTGGAAGTTCTGCACCCCCTACGAACCGGATGTGTGGACAGTCATGGAGGTCGACGGAACCATGATAACAGCCCATCGCAGTCGGCTCACAGTGGTGAGGAACGTGGCGTGGTTCAAGGAAGTACCCTCCGATACTGCCCTGGCAAGCACCCCGAGGTGTGAAGGAAGTGACCCAGAGGACGAAGAATGTCTTCTTGATGCGGCACACAACTGTGGCGTGCCGCTTTCCTCCCAGCCGTCCAGAGTGATGACACCAGAAAGTAACCAGCCTAGTTGCCTGACCCAGGAGCTCCCATCAATGCTATCGAGAGAGCCACTGGTGGAGATCATAGTGGTGAAGGTGAGCTTGACGAGAGGCCAAGAAGTCAGCGATACCGATTGTGCCCCAACCCAGCACCCAGTCAGAGACTGAGAGACTTTGTGTTGATACTCTTGAGTATTTGTTTGTTTTGTGTTTTGTTTGATCAAAAGAGGGGAGGGATGTAGAGAGCCATCCGGCCTCTTCTTTTCAATGTATCCACCAATACCCCTCATGGCCGTGCTCGGCCCGAGGGTATAAATAAATGGGCTAGGGTCGCACGTGACCACTAGCCAAGCAGCCACGCAGTGTGTCCCGTGTCAGTCCTTTCGCTGCCCCACAGCTAGGCCTACATTGGGGTTGGGCCCAGCCCGTCACAGTGCCCTGTCTTATCTTAACAATGTACTTTAGCGATGTAACTTATATTTTGGTGTGTTTATTGAATGCAGTGTTCAATTTTGCTCTTGGTAGAACTGAACAAAAAGCACTGTGCATTGGTGTTAAATTGGATAGACTAGAATATACCAGTCCAGTAGCTAAATTGCAAAATTGGTAACCAGGTATCTGAGTCCAAATCCCAGCTTGTCCACTTCACCAAATTGTGTGATCTTTATCAAACCACTGTACTTCACTGTTTTTTTTATGACACATTTGAGAGTCCGTTGTAGGAATTCTTCAGCAGGCAGTGGCGAAGTTAAGCTGATCCACAGGTGTCCTAGAGATGTTTTCTGGTGGATAACGGAGAGTACACCTGCCCTGAATGGGACTAAAAATGTTAGTATTACAGTAAAGGCCATTGGGAAATAGTCATTGAGCTGCTGCAGATTTTTCATGTGAAAATACATTTCCAGTTATCCCTAAAAATATTCCAGATTTTAACTAAAAAATCGTTCTACCTCATGTAGAGAGAAAGTAATTAAAATCACCGCACAAGAGAAACCACAATAAGTCAGACTCAAATATTAACTGGTCACTTCTCAACTTTTAATTTCTGCTTTTAAATTTAAATGTTTGCTTTTAATTGTTACCTTTTACAGTTCGCACAGAGAGAGTAAAAATTACCGATTGATACGCTGAAGAGAGGGCTTGAGTATGCATATAGACAAAACATAAAGTAATTAAATGTAATTCAAAAAAAGGAAAAAAATTAAGATTGCTTCTGTACTATTAAAATGTTTTGTTTAACTAATCAAAACATCATATTTATATCCAAGCCACTAGTCTCAAAGTATTGATTATTTATGATGCAGCTCAGAAATCAGAGGAAGCTCAAACGTTTAGCGACCCTTTTAAAGCAATTACACAGTAAACCTTAAATATTGCTTTCTGCACAGTGCGACTTTGTATATGTGTGTTAGACGTGGCATCTTTTGCATGTTTTTCCCCTGTCTTTTTTTACTCCTCACCTCCTGATTTTTACTGTGTGCTGCATTTTGTTTTTGCTGGTTTGCTGCTGATCAGTGCTAGAGTGCAAGTGTTTCCTGTGTAAATTGTATCTGCAATTGGTTATCCATGGTTGGCATATTTGATTTACTGGTAAATCCCTAGTAAAGTGCACTAAGTGTGCCCAGGGCCTGTAAATCAATGAGAAGCCCAGCAACCATGTCTCAGCCCTGCCACGGCAGTGTCTGTGTGGGCAGTTTTAAACTTCCATGTCGACCTGGCAAGTGCAACCACTTGCCAAGCCCAAACCTTCCCTTTTACTATATGTAAGGCACCCCTATGGTAGGCCCAAGGTAGCACCAAGGGAAGGGTGCAGCGATTTAAAAGGTAGGACATGTACTGGTGTGTTTTACATGTCCTGATAGTGAAATACTGTCAATTTCATTTTTCACTATTGCAAGGACTATCTCTGCCATAGGTTATCATTGGAGCTGCCTTGTAACCTCTTACAAGTGTAACTTCCACTTCAGAAGAGATAGAGATTTGGAGTTTGGGGTCCCTGAACTTACATCTTTTAGTGAAGTTGATTTCTAAATTGTGTGTTTGAAAATGGTACTTTTAGAAAGTGGGCATTTTCTTGCTTTACCATTCTGTGCCTCTTCCTGCCTGTGGAATCCACATCTGAGGGCGGGTGACAGTTGGGCTGCTTGTGCATTCACTCTAGACAGTCCCACAAAGGGAGCTGAGGTGTGCTCTGCATATCCTGATGGATCATCACCAGGCTGATGGGTCTTCCTGAGCTAGAGTGGTGGGAGGAGTTGTCACTGACACCTAAATAGGGCTGTGTCTGTCCTCTCACAGAGCTGTGTCTACCCCATGTAATTTGTCTGGAGCCAGGTCAGGGAAAGGCAGGGTCTTCTGCACTACAAAGACTTTCCTTTGAAGTTTGTCTACTTCAAAGGCAGAAACTGGTATAAGTACTGGACCTGTGACACCATAACTTCAAGGCACTTCTGGACTGAGAGGACATTCTTCCAGGAAGAAGAGATGGATGCTGTTGGAGGGACTGATACTCTGCTTGTTGCTTTGTTGTGCTGGACTGCTGCTTCTGCCCTGGCAGTGAAAGTACTAGACTTTGCTTTCTACCTCCTGACTCCAAGGTTCTCCAAGGGCTTGTGCATGCTTGCTTCCTGTTAAGAAGTCTCCGGGCCATCAAAGACGTCACCTAGCTGTGCCTGGGCTCTTCTGCTGAGACTTGCCAAGTAGTGCCAAAATCAGTTCCTGGTCCCTTGGAAGTCAAAACTAGTAACCTAAGAAGAAAATCCATGCATCGACCCTGAACGCCCATTTTTCTGGCATAGCACCGCTGTGCAGATGACACATCAACACATCTCTGCTGTGCTGTCGAAGAATCAACGCAGCGTCTACCTTGCGGCTGAAAGATCACCGCAGCTCGAGTCCCGAGCACTGGGTCACCCACGTCCGTGGCACCCGCTCCGACTCTGATGCAGGCCCTGTTGTGCGGCTAAAGAATTGACGCATCTCCTGATTCACAGCTGTGAAATCAATACCGCGCCTGCTCCGCCGCCTCCGCATCAACACAGCATGCCTGGATTTTCTACGCATCGTCCCTGGGTGCCAAGTTTTTCATTGACATTGCCCAACATTAAGGGCCTGAGGCAGCTTGTTCAGAGATTGACACATCACCTCCCCTCATAGTAAGGAACTGACGCATCACCTCCCCTCATAGTAAGGAACTGACGCATCACCTCCCCTCATAGTAAGGAACTGACGCATCACCTCCCCTGACAGTAAGGAACCCACGCATCACCTCCCCTGCGCTGCAATAAGGAACCAACGCATCACCTCCCCTGGAAGTAAGGAACCGAGGCAGTTCATTGCATTTCCGGTGCCTCACCTCTCCTGAGCCTGTTTTTGTCTTTGATTTTGAAGCACCCAAGTACTTTGTGCTAAAAGTGACGCATCCATAGATTCCTATGGTCTGAACTATTTTGAACATTTTAAAAGTGATATCTTGACCTGTGTATGTTGGATTTTTGTCGTTTTGGTCTTGTTTTATTTAAATAAATATTGGCTATTTTTCCAAACTGGTGTGGACTCCTTGTGCAGTTTTTTCACTGTGTTACTGTGTGTGTATGTACAAATGCTTTACACATTGCCTCTGAGATTAAGCCTGACTGCTCGTGCCAAGCTACCAAGGAGGCGAGCAGGGGTTATCTTAGCCATGTAATCCCATTACCCTGACTAGAGTGAGGGTCCCTACCTGGACAGGGTGCAAACCACTGCCAACTAGAGAACCCATTTCTAACATTGGTGGTCAGCAGCGAGGATAGGACTTGGGTAATTTACTTCCAGTGATTGGTGTACACTACTCCATATCGCAGACCACTACGCAACCACATACTGTTTTTGATTTTTTTTTCTTCATTGCAACTTCTGAGTTTTTGGTCTACAAATCATGTCTCAGTGTGGAGAGCCAGCAATTGGAGCTGCAGAGACAGTGTTTGAGCTAGAGGGGTTGGAATCCTACACGGTATCTCAACTCAGAAAGTTCTGCAGGAAGCTCTAATGTCCTATTAGGGGTCTCACTAAAAAGGAGGAGCTTCAAAAGGTGCTGAGGGCCTGGTGGGAAGCAAGAGAGTCTGGTTGGCACCCAGAGGATGAGAATGAAGATGTGGAAGTGGAGGATCCGAGCCTGCAGGGGGATGATATCGATCAGGATCCGCCTGGGAGGAAGGCACCTCCAGGGCAAGCTGCAGTGTTTCTTCCAGAGGACTGTCCCCCGAGGAGCAGGAAGACAAGTGGGAGACTAGGAAGCATCAATTTGAGCTGGAAAGGCTCAGGATGGAGCATGAGAGGGAGCTCCAAAAAGAAAAATTGGCAGTAGAAGAGAGAAAAATATTGCTAGCTCAGGAGCTGAGCTTGAAGGAGTTGGACTTGAAGGCCAAGTCCAGTGCAAATGGTGGCAGCGTTTCATCCATGCAATCTGAGAAAGTGGTGCCCTGGCCAAAACATATAGGAAAAGAGTATACCATGGGGGATGACATCCAGAGATGGTTCCAGGGCTATGAGGCAGCGCTTCACATGAATGGGATCCCTGAGAAGAACGGGGGGCAGGAATATGGAATTACTTCACGCTGGAGGGGTGGGCTCTCCCGTTTAGCCTTAGGGAGAGCACAGGACCTTACCTGCCCTGAGATAAAGGCAGACTTCCTTTCCTGGTATGTTCTTATCCCTGAGAAGTACAGGGATCAGTTTGGACAGAGTAAGAAACTGGATTCCCAGACATGGCTGGAGTGTGTAGATTCTTTTTGCAGACGCATTGAATGGTTGGGTAAAGCACAGTAATGTAACAGATTACATGGGGCTGTACAATGTGATTGTGTGAGGTCACTTGTCTGGTCTGTGATTTACAGAGCTGCGCCAGCACCTGAGTGGCAGCAAGCTTACTGACCCCAGGAAGCTTGCTATGGAGGCGGACCGCTGGGTGAGTATCGTGGTCCACAAGAATGTGTATGGCGAAGACTCTGCTATAGGTGGGCAGTGTCCCCAACAGCAGAAGAGGGGGAGCAAGGGTAAAACTGGAGAGTTCTCCAAAGGGCCCCAAAATAATTACCAGGGTAAGGATTCCCAGCCCCCCACTGATAAGAAGAAGAGTTATTTCTCGCCAGGTAGTCCTGGAGAGAAGGGAACCCGGATGTGATATGACTATAGCCATCCAGAGCACTTCAGAGGGAATTCCCAGTGTCCCAAGCGGGCACAGGCCACCACCAGTGGGCATACATCGGGGATGGCCAGTGTAGCTCTTGGGGAGGAGTTGGTCCCAGGTGGGTGTGGGGAACCAACTGAGATGACCCTTGTCTCACTAGGGGACAGTGAGATGGTCCGGGCAACCCTTCTCATGCCTGATAACACTAAGAAATACAGGCAGTAGGTGACAATCAATGGACAGAGGGTAAAGGCTCTGAGAGACACAGGAGCCTGTGTGACTACTGTCAAGTGTCACTTGGTGTCTGAAGAGCAATTGGTCCCTCGAATGCTTCACCAAGTAGTTGCAGTAGACAACAGCAAGCCCTTTTGTAAAGTGGCTCAGGTTCCCTTTGAGTGGGGGTGGTCTCAGGTCCTTTGAAGGTAGCTGTGAGCCCATCCATGCCTGTGGATTGTCTGTTAGGTAACGACCTGGAACACAGGCTCAGGTTCCCTTTGAGTGGGGGGTGGTCTCAGGTCCTTTGAAGGTAGCTGTGAGCCCATCCATGCCTGTGGATTGTCTGTTGGGTAACGACCTGGAACACACCACCTGGAGGGAGGTGGAATACAGGTCCCACTTGGAGATGTTGGGATTGCCTGAGTGGGCATGCCTGACTACAAGGTATATGCAGCCCAGTGTGATCAAAAAGTTCCTGGAGCCGGAAACAGTGGCCCATGTGTCTGCCATGTGTCTGTGAGCAAGGGGTGCAGGAAACCTGCTCCTGAAATTCCCATGGTCCGGGAGAAGGCTGAACTTGAGGGGGACGCCCCGGAACCTAGAGGGGAAAAAGTGGCCGAACTGGGGAACCTGCCTGAGCTGATCCATTGGCACCAGGAAGGAATTCTGCACAGCACAGAAAGAGTGCTCTGTGAGTCTTTGGTAGCAGGAAGAGGACCAGGCAGCTGGCAAAGAGCCCAAGCCTCACCTGGACCCCTTGGAGAATGATCACTTCTATAGTGAGCCTAAGGTTGCTGAGCCTGGGGCAGCCCATATTCTGGTAGTACACCAGTGCTTCAGCGCCTTCCTACTGGGTCTGGCTCATGATGTGACTTTGGCAGGACATTTGGAGCAGGGCAAGACCTTTGACAGGCTTGTCACCCACTTTTATTGGCCCCAAGTAAAAAAGCATTCTGATACCTTCTGTAGGTCCTGCTAGCCAGACTTTCCAAGCGAGTGAAAAGAGTGGGGAGATGCAAGGCTCCCCTGCAACCATTCCTTGGTGTGAGCACTCTTTTTGAGAGGGTGGGCATTGACATTGTGGGGCCTCTGGATCCCAAGATAGCCATGGGCAACTGGTTCATCCTGGTCTTGGTGGACCGTGCCACCCAGAAGCTTTCTCTCTGAGGACAGTGGCGGTGCCTGTCGTGGCCCGGGTACTGTTAGGGATCTTTACCCGCATGGGTTTCCCCAAGGAGGTGGTATCTGACCGGGATACCAAATTTGTGTCGCTGTACATTAAGGCCATGTAGAAGGAGTGTGGCATGAACTACAAATTCACCGTCCCTTTCCTTCCCCAGAGTAATGAGCTGTTGAGAGACTCAAGCAAACCCTGAAGGGCATGATTGGGGGCCTATTGGAACCCATGAAGTGTAAGTGTTATGTTATGTTAAAACAGATTTCTAGAGCGCACAGCTACTCAATAGAGTGTCCCGGCGCTTAAGACAGAGAGGACCAAAATGCAGAGAGAAAGAGAAAAAAAAGAAAAGAAGAAACCGAAGAGGCCGGAAAATAATTATATTGTTTGTTGAAACAACCAGGTTTTCAATTGTTTCCTGAAAGCGAGCAGGTTAGTAACTTGCCTAAGTGGAAGAGGCAGCTTATTCCAAAGTCCAGCCACTTGCACTTGAAAGGAGCGACCGCCTTTGCGGGCTCTAAGATATTTAGGAATGATCGTGAGATGTTGATGGGCAGATCTAAGAGATCTGCCAGGTATATAGAAAGACACTCTTCTGGAAATATATTTTGCTCCTATACCGTGCAGGGCTTTAAAGGCTAGGACCAAAGCTTTGAAGCGGATTCTACTGCGCACCGGTAACTAGTGCAGATTCTTAAGGTGGCGCGAAATCCGATCTCTTGGCCCTAGACTCAGAACAGCCCTAGCTGCCGCATTCTGCACTACCTGCAGTTTGTTAAGTAAGAACTCCGGGAGGCCCAAATAAAGGACATTGGCATAGTCCAACCTTGAAATAATAAGGGCCTGGATGACCATTTTTCTATGCTTGGTCTGTAATAGAAATAAAAACCTCCGGAGCATCTTCAGGAGACCAAAACAGGTTCCGACTACCGACTGAACCTGAGGTACCATAGAGAGGGCGTCATCCATTTTAACTCCCAAGTTCTTTACAGTCCTGACCGCGGCCTGGGGAGGAGACCTGTCTTGGGGCCACCATTATTTCCAGACGTCCAACGGGGGGGGAGCCGAAGAAAATGATTTCGGATTTGTCTGAATTACATTTCAGATGATTATGTTTAAACCAGGCAAAAGTTTCTTTTAGGCACTTGTTGATCTTCTCCCCGTTGAACTCCTCACCCTTCCTGCAGGTGAAAAGCAGTTGAGTGTCATCAGCGTACGATATTATTGTGACCTCGTTCTCTGCAGCCACTGTAGCTAGGGGGGCCATGTACAGATTAAAAAGTACAAGGCTCAAAATCGAGCCCTGTGGCACACCCACCCTTAAAGTCGGCACACTGGCCGAAAAGGGAGGTGACCAGACCTCCTGGTTTCTACCCTCTAAAAAGGAAGCAAACCACTTCAACACCGTGCCCTCGAAACCACCCTCCCTCAATCTCTGCAAAAGGTGGTCATGGGGCACGTTGTCAAACGCCGCGGAGAGGTCCAAAAGGACCAAGACCGCCTTGCCACCTGCGTCCAAAGTCTCCTTGATGGAGTGGGACATCCTCTTGCCATGCCTTCTCTTTGCTTACATGGAGGTACCGCAAAAGGGGGTTGGTTTCAGCCCTTTTGAACTTCTGTATGGGCAACCTATGAGAGGACCGCTCAGTTTGGTGAAGGAGGGCTGGGAGCAAGCTCCCAGGAAGCCACCCCAGGATGTATTCAGCTACATGCTGGCCCCCCAAAACCAGACAGATTGCTTCAGGAAACTTGCTCTTGAGAACCTAGGACCAGGAGGACATAAAATGCTGGTATGATCAGAAGACCACTCTGGTTGAGTTTTGGCCTGGTCAAAGGGTGTGGGCGATGGAGCCAGTAGAGCCTTGCACCCTACAAGACAAGTGGTCTGGCCCCTATGAGGTGAAGGAGCGCAAGAGTGATGTCAATTACCTGCTGGACTTGCAGACTCCTAGGAACACCTTGAGGGTCCTGCACACTACTGATGATGGGAAGGAAGAGGAGAGTGACCCTCTCCCTGACCTCCTGTCTTCCCAGGAGCAGGATGGGTCAGTGGGGGGTGTGATCCTCTCCCCTACACTGACCCTAGAGCAGCATAAGGACTGTCGTCAGGTGCCTGGACACTGTCCCAGTCTATTCTCACTCATCCCAGGAGTCACACATTGGTATACTCATGACATTGACACTGGGGATAGTACGCCTGAAGGCTAGCATCAAGGAGGAAGTGTCCAAGATGTTAGCCTTAGGTGTGATTGAGCCCTCCAGCAGTCCTTGGTCCAGCCCAGTGGTCTTGGTTCCCATAGCTGCTGCGCCCGGTGCCACACCAGAATTGCAGCTCTGCGTGGACTACCGTGGGCTTAATGTTGTCTCTAAGACTGACTCGCACCCGAGCTGATGAGCTAATGGATCAGCTTGGAGCTGCCAAGTTCCTCAGCACGTTTGATCTAACGTCTGGGTACTGGCAGATTGCCTTGATCTAGGGGGCACAAGAGAGGTCAGCGTTCTCAACACCAGAAGGGCACAACCAGTTCCGGGCCATGCCTTTCAGGTTGAAGAATGCCCCTGCCACATTCCAGAGACTGGTCAACCAGGTCCTATCGGGTTTGGAGAACTTCAGTGCCGCCTACCTAGATGACATTGCGGTCTTCAGTTCTAGTTGGGAGGACCACTTATACCACCTACAAGGCCAGTAAGTGCCAGATAGGGGACAGGGGTGTACTTGGGACACCATGGGACACCATGTAGGAAGCAGCCATATCACTCCTACAACCCGAGATTGACACCATTCTGGCTTGGTCAACCCACAAGTACCAGACAGAGGTGAGAGCCTTCTTAGGTCTCCCCGGTACAACTGCAGATTTGTCGAAGGGTATGGCACCATTGTAGCTCCCTTGACAGAGCTAACTTCCAAGAAGCAGCAATGTCAGGTGATCTGGACAGAAGCATGCCAGACCGCTTTTGACACCCTGAAGGAGGCCATGTGCACGACGCCCGTGCTCAAGGCCCTTGACTTCTCCCAAGAATTTCTGGTACTGACTGATGCCTCAGAGCATGGTGTGGTGGCTTTGCTTTCACAGCTGAATGAAGAGGGCCTAGATCAACCAGTAGCCGTCATTAGTAAGAGGTTACTTCCCTGGGAACAGAGGTGGAGTGCCATTGAAAGGGAAGCTTTTGCTGGGGTCTGGGCACTGAAGAAGTTAAGACCCTACTTGCTTGGGACTCACTTCCAGGTTCAGACAGACCACAGGTCCCTCAGATGGTTAATGCAGATGTGGGGTGAGAACCCAAAGCTGTTGATCCATCTCCCTACAGGGAATGGACTTTATGGTGGAACACCGACCTGGCACAGAACACACCAATGCTGATGGTCTTTCCAGGTTCTTCCACCTTAGTGAAGAGAACTCCCAAGGGGTTGGGGAGCTCTCCCCACTTTCTGCTGTGAGGGACACGTCTTAAACCTGGCATCTTTGGTGTGGTTTCCCCTGACTTTTTGCCTGCTGACCGCCTGTTTTTGACTGTGTGCTGAACTTAGTTTTTGCTGGCTTTGGGACTCTGTGTACTTGTCACTGCTGACCAGTGCTAAAGTGCATGTGCTCGGTGTCTAAAATGTAAAGGCATTTGGTTTCTCCATGATTGGCATATTTGATTTACTGATAAGTCCCTAATACAGTGCACTATATGTGGCCATGGCCTGTAAATCAAATGCTACTAGTGGCCTGCAGCACCGATTGTTCCACCCACATGAGTAGCCTTTCAAACATGCCTCAGGCTTCCCACTGCAGAGCCTGTGTGTGCAGCTTTATCCTGTCATTTCCAGCTGATGCGATAATCTACTTGTCAGACCTAAACCTTCCTTTTTATTACACATAGGTCACCCCCTAGAGTAGGCCCTGGACTGCCCATGCGATACAAAAGGGGATAATGGACGGAACGTTTGAGCCAATCAAACACTCACCCCCAGTCAACTGATCTGGGTTTAATCCATCATCATTCTTTAGCTCACTCCACCACCCCAGTTCAGACATGGCCATATGCAAATCAGTCTGACCCTGTGCCTCATGGGAACAGTCCAGCCCGAACTGCCAAGCCATGTCTTCCCTTTTGTATCGCTTTGGTCGCCCTAAGTTGGCGGGGGTATGCCCAGACGTGGGTCCCTTGCTCACTTTGCCACTGGATTCAAGCAAGCCTGGCTGATGACGGCTGAAATGCCAGAAACCGGTCCTAGGATGCTTGTTTCCGGTCCAGGGAAGACATGGCTTGGCAGTTCGGGCTGGACTGTTCCCATGAGGCACAGGGTCAGACTGATTTGCATATGGCCATGTCTGAACTGGGGTGGTGGAGTGAGCTAAAGAATGATGATGGATTAAACCCAGCTCAGTTGACTGGGGGTGAGTGTTTGATTGGCTCAAGCGTTCCGTCCATCATCCCCTTTTGTATCGCGCTGGACTGCCCATGGGCAGGGTGCAGTGTACTTAAAAGGTAGGACATGTGTACTTTTTAAGTTTTGCTTGTCCTAGTGGTGAAATACTCTTAAATTTGTTTTTCCCTACTGCAAGGCCTATCTCTCCCATAGGTTAACATTGGAGCCGTCTTGTAAAATTTTACAAGTGTAACTTTCAATTGGGAAAAGATAGGAAAAGTAAGTTTGGTGTCTCTGGACTCACAATTTAAAAACACATTTTTAGTAAAGCTGTTTTTTAAATTGCAGGTATGAAAATACCACTTTTTGAAAACTGGCTTTTTCTTACTTTAACAATTTTGTGCCTTCTGCCTGTCTCTGGAATACACGTCTGGTTTGGGAGACAGCTGGGCTTAGTGCATTCCATCTAGACCTTTCTTTGAAGTCTCCCTACTTAAAAGGCAGAAATGGGTATAAGTACTGGACCTCTGACACCATTTACTCTGAACACTTCTGGAACTGAGGCCATTCTACCAGTAAGAAATGCTGTTGTGCTGCCAGGACTGGCAGCCACTTTGCTGCTTGCTTTGCGGTGTTGGCCTACTGCCTGCTGATTCTTCTCTGAGAATTTGAGGACTGGACTTGACTCTCGACATCCTGCATCTCTAAAGGTTCTCCAAGAGCTTGTTGGGCTTGCCTCCTGTTTCTGAAGTCTCAGGGATATCAATGACTTCACCTGTATCTTGCTATCAGCAACTGGGGTCCCCTGCTGTGAGTCTTGCTCTGCCAAGGTGTGTTAAATCCAGTCCTGGGACCGTGGAAGTGAGTGTTTGGTGCTGCAACCCAAGAAACCTCAGGATCGACCCTGACACATCTATTGGAACAGGCGTTTCTCTGCGATATCGATGCATCGCCACAGCCTGCACCAAAGCCATGGACACCGCTCACCGAATGCGTGATGCAACGACCACGACTTACAATGCAGCCCAACTTTGGCGACGCAGCACCTCTGCATCACCGCTGCTGCATGGGTCTCAGACACCGCATCACTGACATCTGCGAACCACCATCCCCAGACTACAACGCATTTCCGGTCCTGCGTGGCTTCGTACCAACACTTCACTTGTGTGCTGCACACATCGCCTACAGCCCAGTGGTTCGACATCGATGCATCGGCCTGACGCACATCGCTGCTTAACAGCGATGCATCTACGACTTTTCCTGACTTTGGAAATGAAGCATCACCTTCGACAGCGACGCATCCCCTCCTTTTCTCAATGCATCATCCCCAAGCTTTGACGTTACCAAGGTACTGTCAGCAGGTCAACGTGACTCCTGAATCTGGCCCCACTCCATTGCTATCATACTAAACTTTAGGATTTGCCCCAGTTAAACGCGACCAGATATCCCCAGTTGGAGCTATTGAATTCTAAGCACTGCATTTTTGTTTAATCATGCAAAATTTATAACTTGACTTGTGTATGTTGGATTTTTATCGTTTGGTCTTGTTTTACTCAGATAAATATTGGCTAATTTTCTAAACTGGCGTGGAGTACTTTTGTTGTGTTTTCACTGTATTGCTGTGTGTGCACAAATACTTTACACATTGCCTCTTTAGTTTAGCCTCACTGCTCTGTGTCAAGCTACAAGAGGGTGAGCACAGGTAACCTTTTAGTGTGTACTACACTTACCCTGACTAGGATTGTGGTTCCTGCTCTGCTTGGAAATGGTGCATACCTCTCCCAACCAGAAACCCAATTTCTAACAGGGAGGTTGAAAGGACAGTGATAATAAAATGACAATTGTGTTTGAGATTCTTGACCATTAATAATCACTTTAGTAATGTACGTCATTCTAGGCCAAAACAAAATTACAGTGAGAAAATATAGGTTTAATTGCTGGTATATATGGCACAAAATATCAGCTTCCCCTACCCCCAGAGAAATGGATGCTGAGTTTAAGCAGTGCCAAAACAATAGTAAAATCAATAAAGAGACCACTAACATTGCCAAAATATAGGAGTGAAACTGAGAAAAATGAAATAATCAAAATAACAAGAAATAGGCAAAATTAGATTAAGTGAATCAAAGATGTGATTGTTTAAAGTTGTTAAGTGAAAAAGTGTCAAGTAAACACAAAGTCCTAATGTAAGTCAATGCGGATGACTGGAACTTACGCATGATTTCTCGCTTACCACAATGAAGGGAGGGTTGGTTAAGCTAATCAGGTCACACTACTCAATAGTTCTACCTTTGTCTTACATTTCTTTACTGTTTAGAATAAAAGAAATATCAAACAATGTGCGATACATTATTATCTTTAGAACAAAAGGGGAGGTAGAGGAAAAACCAGAGTCAGTATTCCTTTAGTTTATTTGCTATGTCATATGGCCATGGGCAGGGGTTCCAGGGTTAAATGAAAAGTAAGGGGAAAGAGGGCAGTCTTATCTTGTGCTGTCGTAAATTTTAAAGTAGGGGGGGCTATGGCCCTCACAAGTAACTGAGGGAATGGGATCACGGTACATAATTTTGACTTAACGTGATGAAATTAGGACGTATGCCCATCCTTTCAAGAGTTCTAAACATATATCACTATTCAACCCTCTCAAAAGCCTTTCGGCACCTAATAAAAGAAAAATCTGTTTGTCTAGATTATCTCACAAGTGTCAAAGAACATGTGAGAGGGTGCGAAGATGGTTGGTCGACAAGCGTCCCGGTACAAACTCCACCTGAGTGAGGTGTATTAACCTTGGAATTACCATTTTAAGGAAATTAGCCTGGACCTTCACCATAATCTAAACATCTGTGTTAATGAGTGATATGGGCATGTAGTTGGAACAGTCCAAGGGATTCATTACAGGTTTAGGAATCAGGGATATTCTGGCTCTGGCAAATTTGCCCTTAGATAACCGCCCTCTAGTGCCTTCCGAAGTCCAGAAGATGGCATGGGACAATCTGTGATTTGGTGAATTTAACTTAACATAACGTGTATTTGTATAGCGCGCATTCACCCAACTGTATCTTGGTGCTGAATAACAGATGTTTATTGTTACCCAACTCAATAGTACTCATTTTATCGACCTCAGAAGGATGAAAGGCTAAGTGGACCCACTGGGATTTGAACCTGTGACCATGAGGTCAAACACAGGCCCTTACAGTGGAAGCATTAGTCTACTTAGCCACCAGACCAGGTTTATGAAATTCTGCAGGGAATCCATCATCACCCAGGGCTTTATTATAGGCCATGTCATCAATAGCTGCAGCTGTTTTCTCTTTGGAGATCGGACCTACCAAGCTATTTGATTGGTCCGATGTTAGTGTGGTGATAAGTAAGTTTTGGAAAAACACAGTTTTCGTAGTGTCGTCTCGTACAGTGATTCATAAAAAGATTGGATTTCCAATGTTATGTCCAGAAGGTTGGTTATTAGACCTTCTGTCTTGCCAAATATCACAGATAAGGTCCTACTGGACTCCAGCTGATGAAGTTGGGTAGCTAACAGACTGCTGCCTTTTCTCCCTGTTCACAATGATGTTGACGTAAGTGAAACAGAGATATCTCTATTTCCAGCGTATGCCACTCATTCAATCCTGTTTTGACTTGAAGTAGTTACTGCAGTATCATCAGGGTGGAGTTTTTGGACTAGGCAGAGTTTATTTCCCATGCCTGTGACACTCAAGACATGTTCTTTCACTGCGTGCGTGTTGCTTTGATAGGGATGTGCCTCTCATTAAAGCCCAAGTTCATTTGCCTTCCCTGCATCCCATAAAGTCTGTGGGGAGCAAAATTAGCCTTCATTGTCAACGAAGAATTGCTCCACAGGGTGTAGTAAGTAAGCCTTGTCAGGGGGTCCCTAAATTTGGAGCCGTTCATACGTCAGGCAATGCGCATGAGAGGCATCATCCCTAGGTCTAGTTGTAGTTGAATGAGTTCATGATCAGAGGTCCCATTGGGATTATAGAAGCTGAGAGTAGATGTCTCGCTAAGTTTGGGGTCGTTAGATAGTTGTCAATTGGGGTACAGACAGTGTGGGGTATGAAGTAAAGGTATAGTCTCTGTCACAGGGGTGTAAGAGTAGCCATGGTTCAATCATGGCATTGTCTGAAACGAATTCTTGTAACATGCTCCGATCTCTATCATACCTGAGGTCGGGTTCCCAGAACTGTCATGGGTGGGATCAATGGTGACAGTCCAATCACTTCCCAGTAGAACATTGGTCTTTCAAAGAAAGTGAGTAGCCTGCTCAGTCTAGAAAGGTAATCTGATTTATCGCTCACTGGGGCATAGATAGATCCTACAATTGTGCATGATTTGCATATGCTGAGTTTGGCAAATATATAGCACCCTTAGGAGGGACTTATGGAGTAATGTTGGAACACCTCTTTTCCGGTGTGGTGCTAAGGTGCCATTAGCAGGGGACCTAGAATGGGAAAAACTAGTGTGTAATGATTTGCCCACCAAGTCTCTATCCAGCTTTGTTCCTTCATCAGATGGTTCTCCTGTAGTAGAACAATATCAGACTGATGGCAACCCAGGAAGGTGAGGATTTTCTTACGCTTAATGTAATGGGCCATGCCTTTGACGTTGAGAGACGCTACCAACAGTATGTCAGCGGTTGGTCTCAGCATGTCAGTGTTCCTGATAGTGAATTGTTCATGGGAAACTGGTGTTTCATACGTAGATGTGTGATGGGAGTTAGCTGTGTGTGAAAGATGAGTAAGTGTGTATCAATGCAAATATATGAATTTGATAAGGCTTGCATAATCTGCGACTGTTAGAAATGGGGGTCTCTAGTTGGCAATGATTTGCACCTTTGTCCAAGTAGGGACCCTTGCTTCTAGTCCGGGTAAGGGAGTTACGCCCTTAGACAACCCCTGCTCACCCCCTTGGCAGCTTGACACGAGCAGACAGGCTTTTCTCAGAGGCAGTGTGTAAAGCATTTGTGTACACGTACAGTAACACAGTGAAAACACTACAAATGGACACCACCCTAGTTTAAAAAAATAAGTAATCTTTATCTAAACCAAACAAGACCAAAACGACAAAAATCCGACATACAATAATCAAAATATGCACTTTGCAAGAATAACTTCAAAAATGCAGTTCCTTGAAGTTGGTAGCTCCGTCCGGGGCTACTGTGGTGCTGAAAACAACCAAATCCAACAGTTTCGGTCGACTGCGTCAGTGCCGACTGGCATCGGTGTCAGAAGACCTGTAAACAGTACCTTTGGTTCTGGCCAACCACGTCGGTGCGAGCGGGTAGTGGCAACTGTCATGGTGTGAAGTGGAACGTGCGGTGCCCTCAGGTCGTGGTGCAGGCATCGACTCGGTGACGGTCGTCCAGCTGCATCAGTGAGACCGGGGCCGTGGTGCGAAGTGGGGCGGGCTTGTTGCGGTGCTGACAGGTGACGGTGCAGGCGGCAGTGCCAGTCGGTGGGAGCTGGCATGGGTGGGACCAGACTGTTGTGTGGGACTGGGTGGTGCGAATTGTGATTTACGAGCGGTGCCCCCAAACCACAGTGCAGGCAGTGGCATTGATGTCAGCTTGCAGCGTTGTCGTCAGTGAGACCAGGGCGGCGGAGTGAACTGAAGCGGTGCGGAGTGGGGTGCCCACAGGTCGCAGTGCAAGCAGCGGCTCAGTGGCATCGGTCATTGTCGGTGAGACCGGGGTTGCGGTGTGAAGTGTGGCAGTGCCCTCCGCTGTGTCTTCAGATCACGGAGCCGGCAGCAGTGTCGGTGACATTGTCGGACTGCTGTTTCCCTCTGTGGCAACAGGAATGCATGGTCCCAGAGACGGTACCCAGAGAAAGGTGAGGTCTTTGCTGTTCTTGAGACTTCCTGAACAGGGGGCAAGCTCTACTTCAAGCCCTGGAGACACTCAGCAGAAAAAGTTACAGAAAGTTCAGTCCAGTCATTTCTCTGCCCAAGACAGAAGCAGCTACTGCAGGCCAACACAGCAAAGTGGTAGTCTCTCCTCACAGCTTCCCCAGCTCTTCTTCTTGGCAGGTTCCTTGATCCAAGCGAGTTCTAAAGTTCTGGGTTCTAGGCCCCAATATTTATACTGCATTTCTCTTTGTTCTCTTGTGGCAGAAAGGCCCTGTGCTCAGTTCAAACCAGTTCTGTCCTCTCTGGTCAAGCTTCCTGGCAGGAGGTGGAGACAGCATTGTGTAAGGCAGACCAGGACTAATCAGGAAATGTCCTCCCACTACTCTAAATGCAGCCCAGGTCTAGTCAGCCCAGCCCTGACTCATCCAGGAAAGGCAGGACACACCTAGACCCCCTCCGTGGCTGTCTACAGTGAATGCACATCCCCGGCCCCTGTCACTCCAAAGCCAGAGAGTCAATCCACAAACCAGCAGAGGCACACAGGATGGCTAAGCAGGAAAATACCCACTTTCTAAAAGTGGTATTTTCGAACACAATACAAAAATCATCTTTACTAAAAGATGCATTTTTATATTCTGAGTTCAGGCATACTAAACTCCACCTTTCTACCTTGTCCCAATGGGAAGTTATACTTATAAGATGTTATAAATAAACTTCCATTCTAACCTATGGGACAGATAGCCTTTCCATAGTGAAAAACGAATTACACTGTAGTTCACTATCAGGACATGTTACGCACACCAGTACATGTCCTACCTTTCACATACACTAAACCCGGCCCACAGGGGTACCTTGGGCGTGCGTTAGGGGTGACTCACATGTAATAAAAGGGAAGGTTAGGGCATGGCAAGTGGGTGCACTTTCCAGGTTGACAGGGCAGTGGAAACTGCGTGCAGACAATGCAGTGGCAGGTCTGAGATCCTTTTAAAAGGCTGCTTGTGTGGGTGGCACAATCAGTGCTGCAGGTCCACTAGCAACATTTGACTTACAGGCCCTGGACACACACAGTGCACTATACCAGGGACTTAGTAGCAAGTCAAACAAGCCAATCAGGGAAACACCAATCCATATGCACAATTTACATAGGAGCACTTGCACTTTGGAACTGATCAGCAGTGGCAAAGTGCCCAAAGCATCTAGACCAGCAAAAACGGAATCCAGCACACAGCAAAACTATAGGAGGCAGAGGCAAAAGGACAGGGGAAACCACGCCGAGTATGCCAGGTCTAACAGTGACCCTAGAAAAGAACAGCAAAAATGGAGCCAGTCAAACCTGTAAGAGGGAAGTGAGTGGGGGTCTCAGGAGGAAGGCTACTCAAGTATGTAGTCTGCCACCTGCTGCAACTGTGAGCTGGGGGTAGGTTTGTTACCTAACTGAGGGAAAGCAGGCTGCTGGTGGTTAATCAATTCACAGCTTAGTATGTGTCTGCTGTCGCAGTGTCCCCTCTTTGCTTATAATTTTCTCCACCAAAGCCGCTCCTTCTGATCCAAACAGGGTGGGGTGTCCAGGCTTTTCTCTGAATTGTCTTGGGAATCTTGCATTGAGGGCGCTGCATCCATGTCAGTTCCATCCAGTTCATCAGGAAATCTTTCCAGGTCATCAGGTTTGTCATACTCCATGAGATGTCCATGAATAGTAATCAGCATCATAGCCATTTCCAGTAGACCATATTTAATTCCTTTTTTTACTGAATCGTCGTCATAGGGCAAAAAAGCATTTCATTTTGGCATTAGTGTACAGAGAGAAATATGACTAGGAGTACACTTGGTTGTTCTAAAATTGGTATGGGTCATTTTTAGGTTGAGCCTAGAGTAGCGCGCAAGCGCTGCTTCAGGCGAAGCATTATGTAGGGGATTCGAAAAGCTGACCAGACGCTCGTGCGTCATGGCCTTTTTCGGGCGGTTACCCGCGCGGCTGACATCTGTTTTGCATTATCGTGCCCAATAATGCAAAACAGATGTCTCGCTGTGGCGCGCGCGCGCGCAGCACTTGTTATCGTTGGTGATCTCACTTGCATCTGCTCTCTGAAAGTCTGCACTGTGGAAAGCTTTTTTTTTAATTTGGCATTACAAGGAAATAAAAATGCATATCTCGTTGTATTACTTTTTATCTTTACTCGCGTCCATTTGTCGAAGCAATCTATGTCATAAATAACAATGGCTTATTATCACATAGCGCTGTAACTGGGAATCTGAGCCCTGCAATAACAGACCCAGCTAGGTCCCAGCTGTAATCATGCTACCGAACTTGTGGGATAAAGACTGAGCGAGCCTACATACATTGGCACATGTGGCCCAAAAGTCACGCGCAGATCTCTGGCGCATTGACCCGCGGCGCTGCCTTTGCAGCGTGTCTATTGTTTGTATTTGTGAAGGGATGTACATATCACTGTGCATTACAGCTGCTGCCTGCGTGCCATAGAGCGGGTTATGGTTCCTCTGGGGTGATCAGAGTCAGCGAAGTGAGTGGGTGGAAAATGCTATTTTTAGGCATATACGGCGAAGCGCAGCCTTCGGCCTAAAACCGCAGGCCTCGGCGAGGAAGTTGATCCACCGGGTTTTTGAGTGTTTTAGCAGCTTTGCGTTGACGTCACATGTGTAGCAGCTGTAAAAATAGCCTTTAAGCCCGGCTTATGCAGAACACCCCCGTCCTGCAATGGTGCAGCTGATAAACACGGCAGAAAAGCGTCACCGCGCGCTGCTTAATTCCAGGGCGAGGGGGCGACGACGTGGCACTGCCCTGCCCATTTCTACAGCACGCGCCATAAACCGAACTGACTCCTGACCCTTGAATTGCAGCTGTTTCACTTAAATGACCGGCGCTCTTTTTATCACCCAAGAGATAAAGTTTGAGCTTGGACTCGATTAACTGCAGGTCGCATCCAGCAAGCCTCTGCAGCAAACGCATAACCTAACTACCTGTCACCAGAACGTTATTGAACAATAATTAACCACTTAGCTATCTGACTACCTTGTAGAGTGCATACATTATAACCAGGGCCATCTGAATTATGCGGCACGGGAGGACCAAATTATGCAGCAGGATTGACTAATTATGCAGGAAGAAAAGTTAAATGATGCAACATAATGCAGCACATTGTGAAACAATGTTACTACACTATTTTGCCATTTTTACACGTTAATAATGTGTGCAAAAGTTTCACCTCATGCATATCAATTTAACACTTAAACATAACAATCAGTAACGAAATACTGGCCTACCACTAATTGACAAAATGCCTGCCATTGTGTGCATCACGTATGGTGGTCTTTTTTAATAATTTTTGACCCGTTTCAGCTAGACACATTTATTTGTTAAAATCTGCAAACTATGCAGAGAACGATGGATTTTGTGGCAAGTGCAGCGAATCCATATTTATACATTAAAAACGGAGACGCATTATCGCATAATTCCAGTGGTTCTGATTATAAACGAGGCAGGGTGCCCCATTTAATTTTACGCACCCTCCCTACAAACCTCGCTTACCTCTGTGTAATGGTGATACCTGAGCATCATTTTTACAAAGGAACAACATTAACATTAACATTAACTGTTGCATGGCTAAACACTTATAAGGTCCCAAAGGCGAGACCTATTGGCTATGCCAATGCTTGTTTTCATTGTCATGATAATTTGACAAGCTTTTTGATGAAAGAGACAACAAATCAGTATATGTTGGAGGGGGGCAGAAGTATAATGTTGTAAGATCGAACTTGATGTGCTCGCTGAAATTCCAATAGGGGTTTATAAGTAACATTCAGCAGCGGGATGATCATGGTGCGCAAAAACAGGTGCAAATTGTCTTTCTCTGCCTCTTCTGGGATTCCTGAGATGTGCACAATATCTCTCCTGCTGCAGTCCTCCAAATCTATGACTTTCTTGTGCAGCCTCTATAGTTCAGGGTCCCATTCAGGTTGTGCGTTGAGACGTCGATGGGCCTCACCAAGTCAGCCTTACACCAATGCGATCTGTTTCTGAAAATTAGCAATGTCTCCTCACAGGGATTGGACTGCCTGTGTGTTAGCCAGCATTGCTGTAATAATGGTGCCTATGGAGAGCTTGATGTCCACCAGTTCTTTCATCAGGGTCATCATTGCTCCATCTTGGGTTTCCAGTGCATCCATCATGGGCACAGGTGGCTTTGTTTTGGGGCAATTGGCCACCGCCTCCGAGAAGAGAAGTTGGCACACGTTTGTCTTTCAAGATGAGTGGGTGACTGGGGTAAATAGCCGTTCACCCAGAGATACGAGGTTTGTAATAAAGGTGGCAGCATGGGCGTCCGATACATTGCACCTCCACACTCAACCAGTCCAGCATGGTCAGGTAGGTAGAAAGTCTAGTGCAGAGGTATGTAGAAAGTCTAGTACAATCTAGTACAAATCATGAGTGCCCTGAGGAGCAGACCTGGGATTGGATATCGGTATCCTTCTCTTGTAGCAAGCGATAATTATGAGGCAGTTGGCTGCTCAAGAAAGTATATCAGCCCCCTAAGTGGGGATAGAGCAGGGTGGTGTTGAGGCAAAAAGAAAAGAAGGAATGGTAGTGAGTCTTTATGGGAGCCAGTCGCCTCACTGGAGGTGGGTCCACTGTAGAGGTGATTGAGGAGTGTATGAGCATTATGGAGAAGAGGGACTATTGTACATCCTCCTCAGGGAATCCAATAAAGCCTTCTGGAATCACAACCCATTTCGAGATGGCCGCAGCTGTCCACACAGCCCTGTCTACCTTCTATTGCCATGGGCAGGTCTGAGCCCCATGGTGTATCTGGGACCCCCTGGAGAGCTCTGCAGAGAAGTTCCTGGGTCTATGTGCGACCCATCACAGGTCTAGTCAGCACTGTGGGTAGTATTGCGTGGCATAAAAATATAGGCAAGGCTGATCCGCCCACTCAATCACCCAGTGACCGTTATGGCATTCTCAAGCCTATTTTGCCTTTAGCCCATTGAGTCACGGAGATCTGTGATGTGGTAGAAGCTAGGGTGACCACCACACAGGGACCTCTGGGTCACAGAAAACCTCAGCATCTGCAACCGAAATCCTCTGGGAATGCCCATTGAAATCAGCACCAGGCTTCTCTGCCTCAGGCCACGAGAAAACCCGCACCAAACTGGCCAAACGAAAGAGCGGCAGAGTCGGGTCCCAGCGGAGCACACCGCATATGACACTCAGGGCAGGTTGGTCATAGCCATATTAAGTGCCTGTGTGAGCCTGGGGCCCAGCACCTTCTCAGGAGCGCTGAAGAGATGGAGCCATCACTGTTCAGTACCAAGCCACGCCCCTCAAGAGTCCTACCTTAGGACTCAGTCATTTCTCTGTAAGTTGAAATACTTCAGAGGATCAGACCATGATGTTGTAGTCAGCAAGGGTCCCTTGAAGTTGGATAGGTTAAGTCTGTGATTCACTGAAGCTTTCAGTTTTGGCTTCAAAGCTCTCAGATGGATAAACATTGAAACGTTAAGTTGCTAATGTCGCTTTGCCAATGAGATATCTTTAAAATTCGGTTTTTCCTTTTTTGCTCAGTCATTGTTTTAGCTTAAAAATCCATGCATCATTACATGAAGTGGAGAAATTGCATATTTTCAGGAATTTCACGTAACAAGTGAAACTCAAAATTCCTGAAGTGACGCACATTACGCTGGCTTTATTTAAAATTCACCCAGACCTACATAAAACCCTCCACAGGAGAAGGGCTGGATATAGTACATAGACAGAGCCACACAAGTTATAAGGTGTAGTTACATAATGTGGCGAGATTTTGTGCAACAAGAGTAATGGGAAATTCCAAAAATAATGTGAATTACACTGGCATTATTTAAATTTTGCCTGGCCCTATAGATGTCCTCTTCTGGTCACCACTCATTTCAGTTGTGTTCTGATGTGATACTAGCAGGAAGTATTTCTTTTAGGGCCCTGTAGCCAGTGATTACGGACACCTTATAGATTAATCTCAAGAACATTCTTTTGCTCAAACCAGGCAATTTTTTGAAATTCTTG
This sequence comes from Calotriton arnoldi, assembly GCA_963921515.1. Classification (NCBI taxonomy): domain Eukaryota; kingdom Metazoa; phylum Chordata; class Amphibia; order Caudata; family Salamandridae; genus Calotriton; species Calotriton arnoldi. Next base: position 911,941 of record CAWUFW010000522.1, read on the forward strand.
TTGATTTCTGATAGATAAACTATTCCAGAAACCTTGCTTTAGGGGTATTTCAAAATGTCATAATCCATATGTCAGTATAAATAGCTCCCTATCTCTACCCTAAGGTTTTCTCAATTAGATGATGGAAGTTCACCTAAAAAACCACCATAGCTGGTTCTGAAGCTCAGTACCCTCCTACTATGGGGTCAGACAGATTAGCAATGAACAAAGCAATCTCAAATGGACCCCTGCCTATAAAATACTGCTTATTACTATCATGCTATTCTGGAAGGCCCCTGCCAGTTTTTTCTGAAAATAATCTACACCCCTGCCCACTTATCTCCCACATTCCAAATTATGTGGCCAGTAATTATTCTTCCAAACCTTCCTGCCACCAGGCACAGGCCTAATGTCTTCTCCCAGGAAGTACTTTTCACCCTCATCAAAAAGCTAATTACTATCCCTGGAGAATAGCAGAATTAAATTAGTCTCCTGGCTCTCAGACAGGGGTAAATACATTTTTAAGAAATGATCTTCGCAGTATATTCAGCAAAAATCTATGTTCACTAATAAATGAGATTTTTGATAACCATCCTAACAAATGGCCTCTGTGACATGTTTCTAGCCTGACTTATGATTGTTATGCATAAGCAGACTTTAACTGTAGGGAAAGCTACTTTAGCCTACAGAGTGAAACACGCTGTTGAATCCAGTCGCTGAAGCGGTATACGAGACTAAATATTAGGCTTATTCAACCTTTGCACATGATGCACCAGTGCTTTGTTAGAGTCAAGGCAGTACTTGGGAGTGACTTGATTTATGTCAATAGTAGGTTTTCACACATGCCAAACACAGTTTCTTATGACATGGAGTTGCTGCGGCATTCCACACAGAAGTTCATGCCTCCAGTGACCAAAAGAAAGTACACTTTTAAAATTGCTTTGGTGGTGTAAATCTACAAAGTATCCCAAAGTTGACAGCAAACATTTATGCCAGTGGTGCTGCACCTTTTTATGGATTCTTCACCTAAAAGTTAATAACTAATGAGAGGGCAACCATATGTGCCTAGGAGGGTTTGGGTATAAATATTCCACAACAAATGTGGTCGTCCAAGGTAAATCACTTGACTATTGGTTTAGAATTGTACACTAACTGGTGAAGTCATTACAGAGCTTCATCTTGTAAGGGCGCAGGGCACCTGCAGAATCAGTCACAACTGTTATTTGAGCCTGTATGTAGAGGAAAAGGTTTATTATGCGCACATAAAAGTAGAGTATGGGTGCAAATATATTGGTAAAATTGAATCGATTTAATGCAATAAACAAAAATGGCCGACAGACGTTTCCTAAAAATAATTTAGGGGCTTAGAGGGCTCAACAATGTCCAATTTTAAAAATGTTTAATGTTTTGGATCGCTGTCAATTGCTGGCATTGCCATTTTCTGAAATTTGTATGCCTCACACCTTGGTCTGAAATTGTTGTGACACCAAAATTAAAGAGAATCGTGTATTGATTGTGAGTGATTTTTGGGTCTAGGGTGGATACAGCCACCAAGGGACAGAAAAAAGCTACATTCTTGACTCCAATATCACTGAAGCTCCTGAATGACCTAACTGAAATTGTGTCAAAAAACACAGCTACGCAAACACATGCATCAGATCATTGTGAATAAATTGTTTATGAACTATGACTCTCATCCTGATGGCTAACAATTCATCATTTTAAAGACTGCCCAAAGTAAAGAAATGATCAGGGGGTGTTGCATAAAATAGAAGTGTCCTGAAGATGCCTCAATGCATTCTATACACCATAGGTTTTAAAAGTTCACTCGTTTTGGGCCTTCAAAGTCTCAAAATTATTTTTAACAAATTTCTGTTTCACCTTTTTATGTGGGAAATGTATTGTTTTCTTTTTTTTTTGTTAACTATATCGCTTTTAGTTTACCAACATATTTTCATCCATAATGTAGCATGAGGTGTATATATAGTAAAAAAAAATCCGTTTTGATTCAATAACAATTTGAGCCTGTATCTTGGACCTCTAATTGAACCCTTACAAGCGGAAGACCCGTAATGACTCTCTCTTTTAGTGAAGTGCTGTAGGCCAAAATATAAGTGATAAACCATGAAAAAGTACCTAATTGGGGTTAGCTATTCTGTTACCGTGTTTAGGGATCAAAGCAGGTTCATTGGGAGGCTGAATAGCAGCCTACTTGTGCTCAGAGTCAAAAATGGAAGTACATCTAGTCTCATAACAGAAAATATGTGTAATTATACCGCGCGTATATTGAAATTCCTTGCACCGTGCTTCAATGAAAGACAAAAATAATTCATTTTTAGTTAAATAAGTTTTTTATAGGATCTGCATATTTTATATTGTTATTGTGCCTAAAATCTATGTATTTTAATACTATTGGAATTCTGACCCACGACAGTGTTAAAATCTCAAAATGCTTAGATAATAATGGGACATAGTTTGATGAATAATGTTACCTCATTGCATATTATGCTGCATAGCTTGCCATTCCTTGCAGAAAAATTCACCTTTTGATGCATTTTGTTCAGCTCTGTTACATGTTTGGCCCTCTACTACTGCCTAATTCCCTAGGCCATATTTCTGCCTAGAAGGTGTGGTTCTTTCACAGTCTGGTTTTATTGGATGCTCGATTCTGGAAACGTCTCGAAAACAGCTCTGATATCTTGTCATCAGCTCTCACCCATTACTGTTCTTGAAAAATCAAATGTTAGAATTAGTAAAGAATTCCAATTTCCGGTTGAAATTGACTCGAGCTGTTTTGCCATTTCAAGAGGTTCCCCATTGATTGATCCTCATTTGGACTCTGGTCATCTCTTATTTTGGTCATGCCAATATATCCCAAAATGGATGAGCTTCACCAGCTTTAGAAGGTAGTCAATAAAACATGCTGCCAATGAAATAATGACCTCATATCAGTGTATTGGAGCCAAGTAGGACAGAAAACAATACCTCAAGACTGTTTTTAGAAGGAACAAGCCTCTAAACACCTTGCATTCTGGCAGGACATAAGACTGACTGTTTCTTAAAGTAAGTCAATGTGTGATAGAGGATGGACAGGCACCTGGGAGGAGGAAGGGGGCAAATCTCTGCAATGAGTTGCCAAAAGAGATACAGGGGTTATTGATAGATGCCATCTAATTGTGGAGACAGTGCTTTTTGTACACATGAGGTGGATTTCTCCTGGGCCAAGTTTCTCTGTCGGTTGCACTCTGTTCTATGCCACAAGTCTTGAACCAGATTAAGGTATGCCTGTAGCGTGCTAAATAAGTCTATATAACACAACATAACATATACCCATCAATCCCCCTCCCTTTTTCCTCTTCTCTAATCATTCTTCCAGTCCTTCGTGCCATTCTCAATCTGTCCATCCCACTTTACATCCTTTCACTGTCCATCCCTCTTCCATTCGGACATCAGTCACTTCCATCATCTATCCTGTTGTTTCCTCAATCTGTCCATCCATCATCCACCTTCTCACTTTATACATCTATTACAACTTCTGTCCTCCCATTACTCCCCTCCTCTTCATTCATCTCACTCTTTCTCCCACCCTTTCCTCCATCATGTGTCATAGGCAAAAGGCCTGATTACGAGTGCCCATTGTTGCATTCAATAAAATTTAAGAACAATGCATTTGGAATTTAGTGGGTGCAATATCTGTTGCCGATTCCTATTTTGGGTGGAATACAATTTGGAATTTTAGGTGCTTTCCATACCAAAATCCATATGTCTCTGTGAGTACAGTGCTTTTCTCCCTTCTTGATTGATTAAAATTCAGCAGGTTTGGCATGTCAAAATTTATCTGAGGGTGAGAACTTTATCACAAACAATAATTATCAAGTGCAATCAATGTTGCACCACTTGTAATTGTGGTCAGTGTGCAAACAAGTGTTTGTGCAAGGATCATAATTTAACAGGCCACTTGTAAACAAGCTCCCATTTTTTTTGTTGATACACTGGTAGGGAGGTGGTAGAAAAATGTATTGTTAGTAAACGGGTGAGTAAGTTGCAGAAAAGTGTATTTTTAAACTGTACTGTTGATAGATGGGTGGGAGGGTCAAAGGTAGATGATACTGGAGATACATACATAGGTGGGACAGAAACAGAGTCTACTCTTTGGTAGAAGGGGTGGTGTGTCATAGACCCAGTGATGTAGATTGGTAAGGAGCCCTAGGTGGAATGTACTGTGGTTGATTGATAGGTGTAGCTTAGTAGAGTGTTCTATTGCAGATCTGTAGGTGTGGATATATACAGTGTACTATTGGCAGATGAGTCATAGAATGTACTGTTGGTAGGCAGGTCATAGGAAGAGGGTGCTCTATTAGATGGATGGGGGATGACAGGAAAGTGCATGGTTAATAGATGTGTTGTAAATGTTGTGTATTTCTGTTGCTAAGATCCTCATTTTAAAATGAAATGTGTGTTTTTCCAACAAATGACAAGTGAAAGTAATTGTGGTTTGTTGATGGATAGACCAGTCCAGTAGCGGTCGGTGGTGGGAGTGCCGCCGGGCGCTGACGTGGGGAGGGGCAGGGTGGGGGGTAGTAAACTACGGATTACGGGCGATTACAGGTAAGTACACATTCAAATAAATAAAACTAATTTCGTTTCACGCGCTGCATCGCCAAATGTGATGCAGCGTGAGAAACGAAATTCGTTTTATTTATTTATATGTGTACTTACCTGTAATCGCCCGTAATCCGTAGTTTACTACCCCCCAACCTACCCTTCCCCCGCCCCACGTCAGCGCCCGGCGGCACTCCCACCACCGACCGCTACTGGACCAGTCTCATACTTTGCGAGTATTGTTGGGAGGTGAGTTGATGGATAATAGGTAGAAGGTACTGTTTGCTGATGAATATACCAGACTCCTACTGTGCATGTGTTGTTGGTAGGTAAGTCAATAGATCATACGTAGAGGGTACCGTTTGTCGATGGATAGACCAGTCTCATGCTTTGCATGTGTTGTTGGTAGGTAAGTCGATGGGTCATAGGTAGAGGGTACTGTTTGTCGATGAACAGACCACTCTCACACTGTACATGTGTTGTTGGTAGGTGAGTCGATGGATCATACGTAGAAGGTACCGTTTGTCGATGGATAGACCAGTCTCATGCTTTGCATGTGTTGTTGGTAGGTAAGTCGATGGGTCATAGGTAGAGGGTACTGTTTGTCGATGAACAGACCACTCTCACACTGTACATGTGTTGTTGGTAGGTGAGTCGATGGATCATACGTAGAGGGTACTGCTTGTCGAAGGATAGACCAGTCTTATACTTTGCATGTGTTGTCGGTAGACGACTAGAGAGGTCATACGCTCTGTACGTTGTTGATTGAAAAGTAGGCTGATCATAGGCAGTGGGTACAGTTCATGGGGATAGATGATAAATGGGTATGTAGTTCACCTGTAAAGAGTGCTTTTGGTGCACGGGGAGGTGAGTCATAGGCTGGGAGCCGTGCTGATGGGTAGGTGGTTACAAAGACTAAACAAATTAAGTAGAGATAAAGGTTGATCATCTGTTAGGAGATGGGCAGAAAATTGGCAGCTATTCAGGCGTGTGAGTATATATCTATCTTTGTAGGTAGATATTTGGGAAGCTCATTTGCAAGTAGATGAGTAGAGATAAATACAGCTTTGGCCTGAATATTTCCGGCTGATATTGAAGTAGCGGGATAACCTCTGTACTCCTGCCATTAGCAGAGTCAAGGTGAATCACAAGTGTTCCATTAGCATAAATTCTCCCGGATAAAACGCGTTGGGATGCATACCTCGAGCACAGTTACCTGTGTCACTCACTATTCCCCTTCAATTGAAGGTGAGAAATGCGATGTTACAGTGAAACCGTGACATTGCACTGTCTAGTCTCTAGTGAGATATATTGCCGAGTATGTTCGCTCAGTAGGTTAATGAACCTACTGCAGAGATGTGTGTGCGTATATTTGTATCTATGTGTGTAAGCTGCGTCCTGCAATTTCCAGTTGGGGAACTGTATTTTCAACCTTTCACGTCCAGGAGGTCAGTAAAAGGAGTACCACTGAATGGGTACCGAAAACTCCTGATTTCGGGGCTATTAAACCGTGAGAATGAGACAGCAAGTCCAGTTCGGAAACAGGTTATTTTCTTAGTTTGAGGGATACATAAATTAAGATGCATACAGACACGCCGGGTATGTGTTTTATTTGCTATTTCCTAATGGCCGGCATCATTCATGTCATTCCCACAAATGATGGTATGTCTTTATACCAATAGAAACAATTAAAAACAGCCTCGGAGCTAGTTAATACAGCGTTCTTATAAACTCGTCAGAAATGTATTTAGTAAAATATCTCTAAACTGTGGCAAAGATATTATTGGTCCACAACAGAACAAATTGCATTATCGCCAAAGGGTTGTAGCTTCTTTAATCGTTTAATATACAAAAAAATACTAATGGCAATCATTCGTGATAACTAAGGCCACAAAGCCAACTCGGCTTTCCGATGACTATGCAAACTACTCTTCTTTCGGCCTCAGGTTCCTTGCGAGATCCGTCATGAATGCCTGAATGAATAACGTAGGTTGGAAACCCCGCAATCTAAATCAAAAATGTATGTTTCAGTAGGTTCTTAATGTAGGAGAAGTCCGCGTGGAGTGCGAAAAAAAAAAATCAGTCTCCATGCGATTAAGTCTCAGCATCTCTCATCTGACCGGGGTCGGGGAGAGAAAACTCACCCCCTCCCCACTGGGTGAATGAAATCTTCCCCCACCAATAGAAAACAAGTTGACCGCAGGCCTGCGAGGTTGCCCGGCGCGGCAAAGCAGGTTTGCCCTCTGTCGTTCTGAACGTGAGAAAAAAAAAATTACGGCTGAGATGCAAAAATGGTGTCACTTGTATCCGCAGGTTGTGCGTAGAGGAGCGCTGCAGAGCACGCGCAGGTCCAGGTCTGGCGCCGAGCATCCTCAGTGCAGCATCAGCACCAGCATCCCTCGGCCGCCGTGGCTGGAGTCTTCGCCGATCTTCGGCAGGGACTCATTCAGCGCCCAATAAGGAGGACCCTGTACCAGGCGGGCGGATTTCAAGTGGTTGGTGTGGAACGCCGGCTTTCGTAGGCGCTGGGAGAGCTGTGGACGGCAAATCCGCGCACCCTCCTGTGCATGCGAGGATCGGCCGCTGAGAAGACCCATCCTTTAGGGGTGCTGAGTCGGGGTTCCATACGGAAAGTCATCTTCCCGCGGGAACGTCGCCATCTGAACCCGAAAAGCGCGATAGTCGTTTTTGAGTGGGAACGCTGGGAAAAAAAATCGGCGTCTTCCCCGAGCCAGGGGCAGAGTTGGTTCATTCCAGCAGCAGCAGGGACTGGAGCGCCGATGTGTCGGGATTTTCCGCGTGGAATCTCTGCCCTGCCTCGCAAGCCTCGGGTGTCTCTCCCCGCACACCTGACATGACCGCCTCCCCGCCAGGGCACGGGGCACTGGGGGGCCGGGGATGCCAGAGGTGGGCGCCTAGCAGGTGTCGGGGAGACAGGTGGTATCCCAAGCCCATGAAGGCTGAGGCAGCGTTCTGGAGCCATCTCCTGCTCTTCTCCGTGGGGCTCTTGGCTTCGACTGCGGCGGGTAAGTTCTAGGGGAAGCGGGTTTGGGGGTAGTGGGGTACCATGAACTGTTACGTCGATGTAAATGTCTGTTGCTTCTTTCTTCCGTATGCCCTGGGTGGATCGCAGACACCGATAGGTGGAAAGGTAGATAGATAGCGTTATCTTCCTCTTAGTAAGAACTCTACCATCCTAAGAACCCCTTTTCTAACCCAGAAATGTAAAGTTGGCTCAGCCGCTGCACTGCCCTGTTGTGATTACATTAAACTCACGCGCCACATACCACCCCGTGAGAGGGGAAGCCTGCATGCTTAGTATGGGAGGCAGGCGTTCTCTCAGGAGCCAGTCTTAACTGGGAGAGCAGCGGAACATGTCTCGCGGGGGGCAGCGGGGGCCGGTGTTTCTTTTGCCGCCCTGGTCATACAGTGTTTGGGGGGGGGGCTGCTTTGGCAGGGTGGGCACGCACGAGTCCTGTATCTCCCCTTCACCTCCCTCAAACCTCATTTTACATTCGTAGTTCATTGGAATCCCTTTTGGGAGCTATACGCTGCAGTCTTCATCACTGACACACAGCTAATAAAATCTGCAAAGAAACCAGACCAGGTGCAGTCCAGGAAGATGAAATGCCGCGTGCAGAACGTGGGTTCGTTCACGTATAGCTTTCACGTATGCAATCATGCATGCATGCAAACACATGTACGCGTTTATAAGCGCTTTTGCTGTATATATGTATATGTATGTGTGTGTGTTGATGCCTGAATTTGGGCTGTGTTTGTGTATGTGCGCGTGCACACACAGAGGCCGGCATACACAACCACACGTGTGCCCGCATGTCTAAACATATATGTGTATGACAATTGTCATATTTTTAAAAATGCACCTGTGCCCTTGTGTGTGCAGCCCTTAAAATCCTATTCTCTACAACCGTGTACTGTTCAGCCTCCCAAGCTGCCGAAACTATTGTGCTAAAATAGCCTGGGCTATTTATTACATATATTTGGGGTATTTGCGAGCACTGATGAGGTGAAAACAGATCTTTTTTTATTGCCAGTTGTGTTTAGAAGTTCTGAGATGTAACACGTAAGATCAGAACACACCGCAAAGAACAATAACATCTCCAGCTATATAATATAACAACACATTTTGATTTAATGCATTGCTTAACATGACACTATATAACTTTACACAGAATATAACCCCGTCGTTAACGGACTTGAGAGGCATTTCGGATCGCAGCTTGTGCTATATATGTGTGTGTGTGTGTTTTAGCGTTCCTAGTGCCTCGTTAAACTCTTCCTCTGGATGGGTGCTATATCTCACCAGCCCCCCAGGGGGAGCTTTGCCGATTTACCACTTGTCCTCCTTGGCAGCTGGCAGAACAGGAGGACCCCCCAGCATGACTTGAGAGCGAGGGGCCCTAAATGTCTCTGTTCCTTATGGCAGTTCAGGGATTTGGAAGTGCAGGACGAAGGTCACTGGGCCACTGTTGAGACAAGCATAGGGGGAGAGGATGTGGCGTCATAGGGGGAGAGGATGTGGCGTAACGGCCAGCGCTGCCGACGTTAGATTTTGGGAACTACGTTCGAGTCTCGGCGTCTGCTCAACATCCTGTGATTCTGGACAAATCTCTTAATCTCCCTGTGCCTACCAAAAATGAATGTGTCCTTCCTTGTGTAATGTAACCAGTGCTCGTACAAGGCGCTCCTGTGCGTTCGGGTCAAGTTCGGGATATACAAAACTGGAAGAAAAAACGCATGGGGCAGCGCCTCCCGACCTCAACATCTCAATAAAGGTCTATGACATTTGGATTTTGTAAAGGATTTTCCAAAAACGCGATGTTTAGTATGTCCAATGCATTGCACATACTTGCACCCGAAGTTCCATTAACAACATGGATTTTTCGTTGCATGAGATCACTAACGCTTTTCTGTCAGTTGTAGGGAAAAGCCCTCAGGGGCTGCCACCCATTGTAAGTGCGCCGCCGGTGACCTTTCGGGAAAGCATAGGCCTAATTGGGAGAATGGCAAAATTCCTCCGTGGATTCTTGACGGGAACTTAATATTCATGAGGGCGGGTGCGGGCGCGAGGAAATGTGGGAAATTGCGCTGTTGGCTATTCGTCGCTTGCGCCACTGCATGCCTTTGATATTTTGTGCAAAATAATTGACTCGGGGAGCCTCTGCTGCACGTGGTATTCGACTGGCTTTGCCGGCGTGGTATATTGCACAGCCAACGACGGGTCACGGAAAGCGCTTAACCCGAGGCGCCCTTCGCGTGGTCTCCTTTTTGTGTGCGATTCTTGCTGGTGGCAGTTAGCAGATTTGCCTTTGTGGGGCACCCGAGCCGTTCGTATCGGCTTGGAAATCAAACCCGTCTTCCGAAAGCGCCAGTTTGTATTGTGAAACCTGATCCCTCCGGTGGCTGCTGGAGACATTTCGATGTGCCAGTGAGTGCCGAACATTTGTCCCCGTGCCAGCCTGCAGATGCCCAATTGAGGCATGCAGAAGACATGCCAGGCTATAGGGCATCGATGCCTCGGCCCTTGCTCACGTGAGGAGATGACGGAACGGCAGCCGGGACGCTGCTGGCTTCTTAATTGGCATTATCCGTCAAACACGATGCACAGATCTGGACTGGATTAAAACAGGGGGTCTGCATTGAAGCACACCTTTGCAGTCACGAGAGAGACTGCTTCACCGCCTCTCGACGCAGGGCCACAGCCACCGACCGACTCACCCACACACTCACCACCCACACACGCACTTAGCTTCTTGGGTCTCATTCAGAAATGCACAGAAAGCCCCTCTGTTCAATTCACTTTGGAGTATGCAGTAATCCTGCTGAGGTGCAGGGGCCCATTGCACACTGACAGCGAGCATTGCAGACCCCTCTCCTCCGAGGGTGTCGGGCCCACACCGCCAGGGCTCCACTATTCATTTCAAGCAACATGTGCTCGTCTCATCACTGAAGGATTTCTCTCTGGGTCCAGGGAGTGATTCTCTGCCATAGCCCAGTTACCTACCGGGCCCTCTTCTCCCTTGTGTCAGCAGGGCGGGGCGTAGAGCTGGGCTTGTATGAGAGTTCTCCACCAGGTTTGTAGGAGAGGGTGAGGCAATCTATGAGGTGGGGTGTTGCCAGTGCTCGGGTGTTGGCACGAGTGTGGGCGGTGTCTGAAGTGGGCTTGGCCTTGTTCGAGACTGTCGAGAAAGGCAGGATTAAGCAGCTGCAGTAGAGGTGAATCTCACCTGGATGCGGGGCTTTAAGTGGGCTGCGTCCTGCCGGTGCTCAGCACAGACAGGCCTAAAAAGTAGGTGCTGAGACGGGTTCCTATCGGGCACTCTATTTCTGCCCTCGCCTTTAGGGTGAAAAAAAAATCCTAACTCTGCAGCAGTACCACCCTTCACTGCCTTTGAGGTAACCTCAATGAGATTCGTTATAGTTCTTTCACAGTCTCATCATTTCATAACTGAAGCATTTTCTATATTATAATTTTCTATATTATACATAACGAACAAAGCCATAGTTGTTGCATATTTATCTTATGCAACTAACAACCATTGGCAACGCCAACAGTCCTGGCTTGTTGTAGGTGTAATGTTGCTTGTTGTATTATATATATGGATGCAGTTATAGAAGCTGCAAAATACCAGACGGGCGGCACACTATGCTGACCACAGACTTTTAGCTTAGGTGTTTTTAAGCCACGCCTTTAATTACATCAACCACGCCCCTTTGAGAGACCCCCCAGTTTTTACATACCACTTAAAGCCCTGCCTAGATGGATATCGGTGAGGTTTGTGGAGCCGTGCAGAGTGACGCTGCTTCAAAAGAGAAGCACGTGTGGTGCCCACTAGGTATCTGGATGTGAGACAGGGCTGGGCATCTTGAATTGCCCCCTTGCCATGGACGGCAGACATAGGTGGCTGTTGTAATACAATAAAGTACACTGCCATAGTAAATTATGTAGGTTGATTTATTAGGATAGATGTTAAGATGAAGAGCCCCACCAGGAGCAGCCATCCTGCTGCTCAACCCAACTCCAACTGACACCACACTCATCCAACATTCCACAGCATTACCACACCAACATTCCACGCACCCAGTCACACTGGCTGAGCAGCAGGTATAACACATCTCCCTTCTTTACAAACACTGGAATAACATTGGCAACTGCTGCAAAATGAAGTAAGCAACTAATGACCAACTTTAGTGTAGAGGTGGTACACGTCACAATATAAGCTGTAATAAAGCATGCATGTTACATATTAATCATAAAAAACTATGCATACTAATTGCAGAAAAGAAAAAAGAAGATATAAAATTACATCAAAAATACAAGCAAATAACTTGTTAAGAGCATGATAGCAAATTGTCATTTTAAACATAAAGAGATAGTACACGTCAGCCTGCTCCTATGATCATACCCTCAATACATAACACAAACATAGCTCGCACATCTTTCCCCTTTCCATTACAAAGACACAACATCCTCTACCAAACCCTTAATGCCACAAACAAGTCAGCTGGCCAGGCCGACATGAAAGACAACACGCAGAGAACAAACCTCCAACGAAGCAGTAGGGACCACCCCATATCAACACAAAAGGGGAAACACTCTCAATCCCAGCACACCAAGCAACACCATTCCACTTGGTAAACCTGAATGACTTCACAACTTAAAGTCATCACAAACGTAACTTCAAAAGTGGGTGATATTACTGATATTACTGCACCATCCCACAACCACATAGATGTGGTAGACAACAACACAACCGCAACAGTGGGTGATATTACTACACCATCCCACAACCACGTAAGGGTGGTAGACCTATTATCACATACAAACTCCAACATTAGGTGATATTACTACACCATCCCACAACCACATAGAAGTGGTAGACAACAACACAACCGCAACAGTGGGTGGTATTACTACATCTTCCCGCAACCACGTAAGTGTGGTAGACCTAAATGACTTCTACTTATAAAGCCATCACATACAAACTCCAACAGTGGGTGATATTACTGCACCATTCCACAAACACGCAAGAGTGGTAGACCTATCATCACATACAAACTCCAACAGTGGGTGATATTACTACACCATCCCACAACCACATAGAAGTGGTAGACACCAACTCAACTTCAACAGTGGGTGATAATACTACACCATCCCAACACCACGTGAGAGTGGTAGACCTATCATCACATACAAACTCCAACAGTGGGTGATATTACTAACCCATCCCACAACCACATAAGAGTGATAGACCTATCATCACATACAAACTCCTCATCAAACATTCCACAGCATCACCACTCCAACATTCCACGCACCCAGTCACACTGGCTTAACAGCAGGTATAACAGTGGCGCCTGTGGTTTGGAAGTAAAAGGTGCCTTCATTTTATACAGCAGCAAGACAGGCACCTCAGTTCTGAAACCCATCAGGGGGAGTAAAGTGGTTTTCATGGGGGTGGGGCTGTGCGCTGTGGCATGGTCGAGTTTTGTCCTGGTTATGGTGGCCTGCTGTCTCATGGTAGTCTTGTAATATATATTGATTTACCCCCTGAAGCTGCCTCTTCTTTAAGAAGCTCCCCAGAGTTGTTGCCTGACATGGATACTCACGCTAAGGTATTGTGTCAGGTTCTAAAGCCCCTCTTGAGCTGTTGTTTCTTTCAGAAGGGTCCTTGAGTTGCTATGCTGACCTCATGTTAAAGTGTTGCAGGGTGTATTGGAGGTGCATCCTGAGTTGACCTATCTTTTAGAATGCTTCTTTCATTGTTGCCTGACCTTGGTGTACTTGTCCTACAGTTTTCAGGGTCACCATCTGAGCTGCTGCATTTGGAGCATGACCAAAGCTGATTGTAGATACAGGGACACCACCTGAGCTACCTTCCCTGTACAAATACTTGAGTTGTGGTCTTACTCTGAGTATTAAAGACATGGGGGCTTATTTACAAGCCCCTTGCGCCACGCGTACATCACTTTTCCCATGTTAAAAATGATGCAAAAGTGGCGCAAGGGGCTTGTAAATAAGCCCCATGGTCTTGTAAGTTGCAGGCGAGGCCTGCTCGCGATGCCCAAACTTTGTGGAAGTTTCTTGAGTGGCTCTGTTGACCTGAATGGTCTTGTAAAGGTGTTGGGAGGTGTATGCAACCAACCTTCCAAGCTCACTCATCTTTAAGAAAGTTTCTTAATTTCTCATGCTAAGCTCAGCATTTTTTAGGTAGAAGCAGCAGTAGGCTGATGAGTTGCACAGTTCTCTTGAGTCTAGAAGGGCTTTCGTTTTGAAGCTGGCCCATTTTTTCACAGTGAAGATTTCTTTGGGCTACTGTTATGTTCCTGGGTAGACGCTGAAGAGCAGCAGGAAGATGGAGAGACATTGGTGAATGCTGTGCATGGCACCACCAAATATTTATGATGGAGCTTCCCATCAATCATTGTGGAGGGACCTAAACAACACCAGAGTGGAGAAAGAGACTCCTGAACATGCTGTACATTTTCAATAATTTTGTGATGGACTGTGGACGACATATGGTTTTGATACAGAGGCACCATGGCGTAACCTCAGTTGAATGTAGGAAGAAATAATGTCAGTGTTCACCACCATCAGTCTCCCATGCAACACTGTAATAGAGAAAAACAAACAAGCATTGGCAAAGCTAATAGGTCGCGCCTTTGGGACCTAGTTGCTTTGCAAATGTCCTTTGATGATATCATATAGCATCTTCAATGCAGTGCAGCATGGCCAAAGAAAACAATGGAGTGATAATGTAGCTGTGTCTTTTTGTAGATGAGCACATGTTCCTTTTTTCTTTCTTCTTGTACATAAAAATAAAAGGGAGTGCAAAAGTTTTTTTTAAATCTATCAACTGGGAAGCGGATGAAGGGAAGCAACCCAGAGGACGGTGGTGATGCACATGAGGGGGAACAACACAGGGCAAATGAGAAGTACCCTGGAGAGAATGAGCATCACAGGAGCGGGCGGGGACAGGCTCACATGGGTTAAAGAAAGCAACATGAGCGCAGGTGGGGAGTGAAGCACACGAGAGAGCAATATGGAGCACATGGGAGATAAATGCACATGTGCGAAAGAGAAATATGAGTGCAGGTGGGGAGAGAAGCACACAGGTGAGAGAAAGCAACACAATCATGTATGGAGAGAGAGAAGCACATTGGCAAGAGAGAGAAACACAGATAGTTAAAGGGCTGGGGGCAGAGAACAGAGAAGCACGTGGTCAGCAGAGACGAACACAAGCATGGGTGGGTAGATAGAGACCCATGAGGGAGACGGCTGGAAAACACGTGCACTCACATGGAGTGCTTAAGCTGGAAAAAAATATTTGCTAATATTCAGCAGTAGAATGTAATAAAGCTAGTCAATCAGAGAGATGTTAAAGAGACTATTCTCCAGGGTAGTGACAAACACAAGATTAACCCGCTGCAACATGGAAAGCCATCCATTAAGAAACAAAAAAAATTAGAGTGGCAAATAAGCCAACCAATGCTAAGCAGACCACTGTGTAGTAGGCCTGAAAAAAAAGGAAAATATGGAATGCTAGATTTAATCTGAGGCATAAATAATTACTCAGGACCATAATCCACACCATCAATGTTTTACTCAGACAGACAGGGAGCAAGTTATGAAAATTAGCCTTTGTCTGTTAATAAGAACTCTGGCCAGAACAACCAGGCCATGGTCCCTCTGAATTGGAAAAAAAAAAGTAACCCAAGAACAATTCTGTCCTTGTTGAGCCTCATCAGAGAGGTGCAACTTTAATTCTTTGGCATAGTGAGCACTGGCCTGGCAACGTGTCATACCATCATACTTAAGCTATGAAAATGGGTAGAATGCTTTAAATAATATCAGCCATTGGTACTTGTTCTGGACTGCCGTCCAGGTTTATGCTCTCTGTGTCACTACAGAGAGGGAGCATCCATATGCAAACCAGGTCTAGCCTTATTCCATTGGGAACAGCCTGTCAGATTCCTCCTGTCCACATGCCTTCTGAATGCGAATGAAGTCAACCCCAATCCAATGTCGGTCTTGTTTTGCCTCATCTGTGAGGTGTAACTTGAGATCTAAGGCACACTGAGCACATGACACCCAAATGAGCAAATCCATCGACTGAGAAAAAAAAAAATGCGATGGGTGGAATGCTTGATTTAATGTCTGCCACTAGTAATTACTCTCAGCCTCATTCCATTCTATTTTATTTTCATTCTATGCTACTACCGATGGGGACAGATATTAAGCAAATCAGCTTTGGCCATGCTCCAAAAGCAACAAGACTGAACCATAAGCCACTCCCTTTTACATGGGAACAACAGAATCCCACAATAGATTCTGCAATTTTGGGCCTCATTAGTGTGTTGCAGCTTTAGTCCCCTGGACTCGCATCAAGACATACCTCTCACACGTAGGGGACCTCACTAAGAAAAACAGTTGGTGCTGATTGGACTTTGCATGTGAACAAACTAAACATAATGAAATAGAACACATTGTTTACCAGTGGGCGACATTTATTCACGAATTCTATCCATCCACTTATTAGCCTATTTTAGTGAGTATGCTTATGCAGGATCACTATTCCCAAAGGATGGTGCAAGCAATGTGTGTCATAAGGTTCCAGCCACACCTCACTTATGGACCAAACAAGACCAACCATTGTGTGGTTGTGATCCACTTGAGAGGATATTCGGCCTGGCACTTCACTGTAGTGCGGGCTAGAGCTAAGACTGGTCTACATATGTTTGGTCCATCTTTGCATTGGCAGAGACAAGCTAAATCAATCAGTGGAATGTGGTCCAGAATAGATACAAGTGGCTCAGATCAATTCCTTATTTCATTGATCACTGCTCTATCCACAGTGCAAAATATACATTTACCCAGTTGTGAATAGTAGGATTGTGTCTGGTTAGTTTCCTGTGGGCGGTGAAGAATTAAAACGCTACTATTTAGCTGGTAACACAGCTCAATGTGTTAAAGCACCAACTACACAAAGGTGAGAGTACATAATTGGTGCTTATTAAGACTATTGAAGACAGCTGCTCATGGCAACAATAAAAGCCAGAAGAGGCTACCAGGTAGCAACAAATAGCCTTAAAAATGCACTTGAGAGGGGGGCGTGGTTTGGTCACGGACCAAGATGGCCGTGCTGTAGCAGAGCTCCCGCCCGAGCCCACTTAATCCGGCAAAAATCCTGAGCCCTAACGGCATATACTTCACGGTACTGGTAGAGGGAACAGAAGCGGAGACGCTGCTGCACACCTACAGCAGCTTATATGGTACCTGGGTGCCCTAACGGCGGCGAGTGCAATTATCAACCCCGAGGAGGAGATCTGCGGGGCTGGGCCTGCGCCCGCGCGGCCATCCAAACTGAGCTGGGACATCGGCTGGAAGACGAGGCCGCCCTGGGAGGGCGGCGGAGCGGCGCAGAACCAGCGACAGGAGGCGCTGGGGGCTCGTCCTCACGAACCGGGGGACGGACATCAATCGGACCCCCGGGCGAGGGCCCAGCGGCAGTAATCTAAGCCCCAGCACCCGGCTGCAGGAGGATTTAAAGGGCCAGCGGAGCGGAGATTCGGAGGCGAAGGCCCGGGGAAAGTGCTGCGTATAAAGCCAATATCGAGGTGAGAAGGCCCGGGCCCCTGAGAGGCGCGTTGTGCTGGAGGGGACTGCTCTGATCGGTTGACCCAGGAACAGAGACCGGCATAATATATAGCGACGGGCGCTGGAGGTCTGTGGCCCATGGAAGAGCGTGTGGCGATAGGTGGCAAACGACATGTAGGCGGGGAGAGCGCGTGAATGCGATAGCCGAGTTATAAAGGTGCGGGCCCCCCCCTCCTCACTAGTGGGCAGTGCACGGCGAACTCCACTGGTTCTAGTCCCCACCCTAGAGAAAAGGAGAGTTAAGCCACAGCTACAGAGGTTTGGGTGGGAGACAGACGCAAGTCTCTCAATTACACCCTAAGGATCAGAAAGGGAGGTGGAAATTGACCGGTGTAGTGGAGCAAACCATCATCAGACAGAATTTTAGGCAACGTGAGGCCCTCTTAGACTTTTATTAGCCTGGCTCCACTACAAACAAGGCTTTAGTGGGGCACCTCCTCTAAGACAAGAAGGAGGGAAGATAACGAAGCAATGGATTGGGAAAGTTGAACACTGACCTCTCTAAAAAAAAAAATCCCCATTGGACATCATTGGGTGTGAAATACGAAAGACGATGGGGAAGACCAAAAGATTGGGCTCGATCCAAGCTAATAAAATAAATAACTATGCGATTACTAAGCCTGCAGAACACTCAGCAGATGGCGTGGAGGAAGAGGAGCCATCCCTGGCAGAGGTAATGGCAGCAATACATGACGTCAAAGGCTCCTTGGAGCCCAAGATAGACTCAGTCTCGGTGGAGGTCACCCTGATCAGGCCGGACCGCTCCAAAATTGAATGAAAAGGTGGCAACAGCTGAAACAAATATCACACAACTCCCATCTAGCCCAAAGCAGCTGGAAGGGCAAGTATCCACCCTTACGCAGCAAGCTGCGCAAATGGCGGCTCGACTCGAAGACCAAGAGAGAAGAGTGAGGCGAAACAACATACAAGTGGTGGGAGTTCCCGAAGGTGCAGAGGGGCAGAGCGTTGACCTGTTCCTCAAAGACCTCATCACTAATAAGCTGCAACCCGTACGCCTATCTAAGTTCTTCTCCATTGAGAGGGCCCATAGAATGCCGGGTCCGCCCCAAAACCAGGACAACCACCACGTACAATAATAGCTAGAGTATTCTACTACAGAGATCGCGACATGATACTCCAAACAGCCAGAGTGAAAGGGGATCTCCCCTACGAGAACTCAGTGATCAAGTTTTTTCCAGACTTTACGCTAGAAACAAAGAAGGAGTTTTGATCACATCAAAAGAGAGCTGCGATTGAGAGAACTGAAATATATGATGCTCTTTCCTGCACGGCTGAGAGTCATAGCGGAGGGGAAAACATGGCACTTCACAACCCCGGAGGAAGCAGGGGAGTGATTAGATGGATGGCGTACCACCCGACAGAGACAAGACAGAAGTGCGGGATGTGAAGGGGGGTCAGGCGGAGAGAAAGAGGGGCCAGCGGCTGAACATGATCAACGAGCCGGCGATCCAACGCGGGACACTCGGCGCTAAGAAAATGATGGGGAAGATCCGAGAGTAGGTAAGACTGTACCATTTCAAACCCCAGGGGAAAAGAAAGCAACGGATCCCGGGAGGAAACATGGACCTGTACAAGTACGGGCAGATATGGTGGAACATTGGACATAAACTATGTGCCAAGATGCTGAGGGACTAACATGGCACCGGGCAAGGGCGGGGGAAGTTGGGTTAAACTTAATAGTTTGCTGGTCCAGCTTGATCGATCACCCCCTCAGATTAATAGTTAGAACTGTTATGTATGTACTAGGGCAACAGGCACTGTGCAGGTGGGAGAGTTGGGGATTCCTTAACCTTAGAGGCAGGGTAGCAGGGTGGGGGGGGGCAAGGGGGTTTGAAAATGTTAAGGTTAGTTTAGAACTGTACACAATGAGGGAGAACGGTAGTGCACCAGCCTGGGAATCGCATCTAGAGTGTGAAATCCTCAAAATGAATATTTATCCAGATGGCCCTCCATAGACAGACCCAGTCCTCACTCAAGATATGGTCTTGGAACGTAAAAGGCTTAAATAGTAAAATTAAAAGAGCGATAGTGCTGCAGTTTATCAAACGTAATGCCCCCGATGTCATTCTTCTACAAGAGACGCACCTTAGATGGAACCAATACAAGGCCCTAGACAGATATGGCTACACCCTCAAGGCACATGCCAGCTTCACCTCAGGCTCCAGAGGAGTTGGCATCTTGATTAAACGAAGCAAACACAAGATGATGGACAGAGCGCTGAAACTTTTCAGACACTCACCCCCAGTCACAGATCTGGGTTGAATCCATCATCATTCTTTAGCTCACTTCGCCACCCCAGTTCAGACACAGCTGTATGCAAATCAGTCTTGATCCTGTGCCTCATGGGAACAGTCCAGCTGAACTGCCAAGCCATGTCTCTTCCCTGGACCGGAAACAAGCATCCTGGGACCGGTTTCGGGCTAATAGCCCTCATCAGCGAGGCTAGCTTGAATCCAGTGGCAAAGTGAGCAAGGGACCCACGTCTGGGCACACCCTGCCAACTTAGGGCGAACAAAGCAAACACAAGGAGATGATGGACGGAGCGCTGAAACTTTTCAGACACTCACCCCCAGTCACAGATCTGGGTTGAATCCATCATCGTTCTTTAGCTCACTCCGCCACCCCAGTTCAGACACAGCTATATGCAAATCAGTCTTGACCCTGTGCCTCATGGGAACAGTCCAGCCCGAACCGGTCCCAGGATGCTTGTTTCCGGTCCAGGGAAGACATGGCTTGGCAGTTCGGGCTGGACTGTTCCCATGAGGCACAGGGTCAAGACTGATTTGCATATAGCTGTGTCTGAACTGGGGTGGTGAAGTGAGCTAAAGAATGATGATGGATTCAACCCAGATCTGTGACTGGGGGTGAGTGTCTGAAAAGTTTCAGCGCTCCGTCCATCATCTCCTTGTGTTTGCTTCGTTCACCCTTGGTTGGCAGGGTATGCCCAGACATGGGTCCCTTGCTCACTTTGCCACTGGATTCAAGCTAGCCTGGCTGATGAGGGCTGTTAGCCCGAAACCGGTCCCAGGATGCTTGTTTCTGGTCCAGGGAAGACATGGCTTGGCAGTTCGGGCTAGACTGTTCCCATGAGGCACAGGGTCAAGACTGATTTGCATATAGCTGTGTCTGAACTGGGGTGGCGAAGTGAGCTAAAGAATGATGATGGATTCAACCCAGATCTGTGACTGGGGGTGAGTCTCTGAAAAGTTTCAGCGCTCCGTCCATCATCTCCTTGTGTTTGCATTGATCTTGATTAAACGGCCATGTCCATTTATAGAGGGGAAATTGTGGGTAGACGATTTAGGCAGATATACAGCCATAAGTGGAAAATGGGAGGGAGAACAACTCAACCTCTGCTCGGTCTATTCGCCCCCAGGGTTGTAGCCTGCCACCCTTGATGCACTGGGGAACATGTTGCTACAACTACCGGAGGGCAGACTGGTAATAGGGGGGGACATGGACGATATTATCTTGCCGGAATTAGATGCATTGGGGAGGGGTACACGTGGCACAGGCACTATGAGGCAGCGGAGCCAATTGCAGGGATTCCTTGAGGCACTGGGACTAGTGGATATTAGGAGACACCAACACCCAGGGATAAAACAGTATACCCACTTATCAGCAGCAAAGGCTAGTCTTTCTAGACTGGATTACCTAATTACACAATCATCCAGGTTGGGAGAATTCAGGGAGGCTACACACATGGCAAGAGGAATATCTGACCATTCCCTGGTAGAGGTGCATTTGGCAGGCCCAGGAAAAGATTTCACACTTCCGCCGAGCATTGAATCCTGGTATCTAAAGGACGAAGACTTTAGAGAAGAATTGAGGGAGGCAGCAGAACATTACTTTGAGGAAAATCAGGGGTCGGTGGGTTCGGCTTTCACCCTTTGGGAAGCCTTTAAAACAGTCATTAGAGGCCAGACTCCGGCAAAAATAACGGCAATAAAAAAGGAAAAACATCTGAAATGCTTAGCCTTGGAGAAGGAAATAGTCTGCCTTGAAGCGCAAATAGCGGGGGAGGACCACGAAGCAGCCAACACTAGGCACAGGCTTGCTATCCGACAAAAATAATTCAGGCACCTAATGGAGGAAATCGCCAGGGCGCAAGCGCGAGCGACGCAATGTAGACTATATGAAGTGGGCGACAAGGCCGACAAATTACTGGCATGGCTGGACAGAAGATAGAAGGGAGGGGATCGGTCCCGGGTTTAATAGATAAGGATGGGAATAAGCTTGAAACAGGGGCGGAAATCGCGGAGGAATTTGCTAAATACTACGGGGACATGTACACATCCCGTAGTGAACATACTGAGAATGATTGTAGGGAGTTCCTGAGAGACATCTCTATGCCCCACCTTCGCATGGAAGATAGAGATCATTTGGAAGAAGACTTAACGATAGAAGAGGTTAGCGTGGCGTCAAGAGCACTGCAGTCAGGGAAAGCAGCAGGCCCCAATGGACTGCCGGTTGAACTATACAAAGCAATGCTGGAAGTGACAGCGAAACATATGCTAAACATGTTTAACCAGGCACTGGAAGATGGGATTTTACCGGTGGACCAACGAACTGCAGTTATAACGGTAATACCAAAACCAGGGAAGAATTCCTCTAACTGTAGCTCCTATAGGCCAATTTCCCTCTTAAACTTTGAAATAAAGGTACTGGCAAAACTCTTAGCCACGAGGCTGGCAAGCGTCATAGAGACCCTTATCCACCCAGATCAATCGGGATTTATGCCTCATAGAGGTATGAGGCTGAACCTGCGTCGGCTCTTTGGTATCTTACACATAACCAGACGCATCCGCAAGAGCAGGAGGCTCTTTTATCATTAGACGCGAGCATGGCGTTTGATAGCGTAGAATGGCACCACCTGTATGCAGTCCTCGAGCACTGCGGCCTTGGCCCAAAATTCATCAGCTGGGTGAAGCTTTTGTATAACCAGCCCCTCGCCAGAGTAAGAGTCAATGCAACAGTCTCCCGCTCATTTATCCTGCATAGGGGAACTAGGCAGGGGTGCCCGCTTTCCCCAATACTATTCGCGTTGGCCCTGGAGCCATTGGCGGCATGGTTGAGGCAGGACCCACTGATTTTGGGGATACCACTTGGAGAGGAGGAGGAAGACCGAATATCACTTTATGCGGACGATATTTTGTTATACGTAAAGAAACCGAGACAGTCAATCGACCGCATATTGCAGATTTTCCGAATCTTTGGCGAGTACTCGGGATATCGGATTAATTGGGATAAATCCCTGCTATTCCCCCTTGCAGGGGAGTCCCCTAATTTAACATCGAGATGCACTGTACCCATCCAGGAGAATGGATTTAAATATCTTGGGATATATATTACCCGTGACCCGGACGAATATTATAAACAAAATCTAGGGCGGCAATTGGAAAAGCTTATAAATGATGCAAAACACTGGTGCACACTCCCACTGACACTGATGGGACGGACGGCATTGTGCAAGATGATGACTCTCCCACGCCTGCTCTATATGTTACAAAACTCGCTATATGAGGTGCCCCCACCCTTTTTCGGAAAATAGACTCAGAAATACAGGCATTAATTCGGAGTGGGACAGCCCCAAGAATCGCGTTGAGCAAGCTCCAGAGGGGAGTGTTTGAAGGAGGCCTAGCGGTGCCAGGTATACGGGGTTACTACTGGGCCTCGCAATTAGTAAACGTAAATGGCTGGATTTTCGAGGACAGGGCTGAAACAGCGTATAGAGTAGATAGACTGGCAGCGGGGGTACGTGGCCCATTGGGACTTTTATATACAAGGCGAATATATAAAAATCTCCCGATGCACACCAAAACTGTTGTGAAGGTATGGAAGGCGGCCACGAAATACCTGGGATGGGAGAAAAAATTATCAGGTATTACTCCGCTATGGGTTGGTGACCACCTAGGAGAAGTTAGTAGGTTGGAGGGATTCGCTAAATTGGAACTAATTGGACTGGAAAAGTTGGGAGATATCCGGAGAGGAGGTGCATATATAGAATTCAGTACCCTACAGAGAGACTATGAGATGGGAAAGGGAGAATGGCTGAGATACATTCAGTTGGGACATGTGGTACGGAAAAACATGAGGGACGGGGAAGCGTTGGAAGAAGCTTCACCATTAGAAGACAGGGTACTGACGAACAGATCAGAGCAAAACCATATCCATTTTTTACAAAAAGATTGTCAATAACGCCCCAGACCCCACCATAGCACTCCGTTCGACATGGGATCAAGACGTGGGTACATTAGAACATGAACAATGGGTGGAAATGTTGCAGGGCCCACGAGAGGTGGCGATTCGAGTAAGGTTTCACTTGATACAACTTAAAATACTCCACAGAGTGTATTATTCTAGGTCAGCCCTATTCAAAATGGGACGTAGTGAAAACGCGAGATGCCATAGGGGATGCGGGGCGGAGGGCTCCTTCTTCCATTTGCTTTTGGAGAGTCCAACCCTCCAGATATACTGGACTAGAATAGCCCAAAGAATGGCGGAAGTAGTGGGTATGGAGGTGCCGGTGGACCTCAAATGGCTCTTGTTGCTAACGGGGTTGAACGAAGACTGGCCACGACATACAAAACAATGGTTGTCTCTTGCCGCGGTGGTGGCGAAACGGAATATAGCGAAGGCATGGAGCACAACCACTTCCCCTACACTGGAAGATTGGGAAAGGGATATGGATTGGTGCTGGCAAGCGGAACTAACAGTTTACAAAAGTAGAGGATGCCCCAAAAAAGGGGAAATAATTTGGGGGGCCTGGCAGACATACCGGGGTCTATAAGGAAGAAAACAAAGCTGAAAATAGGAGGGACCACTCTGTCGATTCCAAAAATGACTATATTATGTGTTGAAGATGGTGTTACGAAGTAGGGGGGAAAAGGCAAGAGGAAAAGAAAACACAACTGTGATTGTACTATTATGGCTCATTGTTGTACAGATTTTGTATGATTCAATAAAAAGATTTATATAAAAAAAAAAGCACTTGAGAATCAGGATAATAGTAACACATCAAGTAATACAAAAGGAGATGAGATGGGTGTGATCATTCATCAACCATCCTCCCTTTTTCAATATCACACACCTAAAGGTTGATTAAAGGAAACCAAAAAAACAAAAAACCACCCTCTAAGGGTTCCCTTATTATGGGAAAGCAATGCCGTTGCCCACTTTTCGTGGCATGCTTCATCATCTGGCTGCTTCTACACTCTCTGTGTTACTATCAGCAGAGGTGGAGCAAATCATGTTTTTGGGTTCAAATGATGCATTGCAGGATCAGTTTTTTAGTGCTATATGGTTAAAACTGCCTTAGGGATACACAATCAATTCTGGTTTTTATATGTGGGTTTCCCAGACAGGATAAAAAAAACTTCTCAATAGATGGTCTCTGGACTTTATCACCCTACCATCCATCAAAATGTAGTCAACATGTTTCGGCCAACCATCATGTGCCACTCAGGGTCGATGTCCATCATCAGGACAATAAGATCCCTATCTCTGAATTTCTGTCATAGTCAGTCAGACAGTCATTCAGAAAAAGAGCAGTGTTCATTTTTACACCATGCAAGTACCTTCATCTTGGTATGAGCATTTTGACAAAAGGAATTATTCCCCAGTTATCTGGTTAGCCCAGGGTGGGAATGGGAGAGTTGAGGCAAGCTCTTGTTGGATGCGTGAATACAACCATTGTACATATATTGATGGAACTGTTTCTTGATGAACTTTATTGATTTATATTAAAAAAGAAATTTTAATTTAGGCAAATTCTCAGTGCTTTCTATTGTGTTTGAGACCTCAAAAATGTCTTTGTTGCTAGAGGAAAAAGAGTAACTGGACTATAAAACCCTTTTTCACAAAGGTTCCAAAACTCCTTGCACTGCAGCTGCTTGTGTACCTTCAATATCACTGTTTTGAATTGAAGTGGGCTGACGTAGTTTTTTTGTTATCATTCTGGGATCTATAACTTGAACATCATTGAGTAGGTGATGAAAATGGCCGTTTCTAGGGTGCTTTCCCTCGACCTTTTGCTTTTCTCCTTCCCGGTTTTCCGCTGATCTAGGTGCTAGCCTTAGGACTTTGAGCGCGTTTGACACTGCCATTCAGTGCCAAAGCGCTACGCTTGTCATATACATACTGGTGTTTGGTGTATTCATAATTGGCTGATTTGTGTTAACTGTAAGTCCCTTGTCTAGGGGTAAGACATATATATCTGGGGCATGTATCTCGAATGCTCCTCCGTGGGCCTGCAGCACTGGTTGTGCACATCGATCATGCCACAGGTTCGCCATGGTGGGGCCTTTGTACACAGGTTACTGTTAATCGGCTTGGCAGTTAAAAAGCTTTGTGCCAAGGTTCTGAATGTCTCTTGCTCTCCCTGGTGACAGGGTGCGGTGTTGGGAAGAGGTAGGGCATGTGTGCGTGTACGTAACATGCAAGGGTTGTGAATGGCACCGGGAGGTGTGTTCGGTACGACAGGTTCTGCTTCTCCCATTGAATTAGTATGGAGGAATGTATGGAAAGGCTATTGAGCAATATTTCCTACGTGCAGCATAGTAGCAGTACAGTGTTTGATATAGATGAGTTTGCAATGGCAAATCATCTCCGGTAGTGCGAGCGGATCAGAACTTACGGATGTGGAAATGCCACTTTGGGAAAGTGGGTGTTTCGATGCTCATGGCTCTGTGGCATTTGGCCTATTTCAATTTCACATCTGGGTGCTGGGGGGACAGCTACCTCTGTGCATTCCTGATAGAAGGCCATAAACTAGGTGCTCCGGGGAAACTGCAAACCTCTGACTCTGAGGGGCCTTTCTGGGGTGATTACATGGAGGTGGAACTGGGACCTGCATTTCAAGGGGCAGGGCTTGGCCCCAGGAAAGATAGTGATCAAACCTCCCGGGGGAGGATGGCAGACAGCACAACATTTGGAGAGGGCCTGTGCATTTCAAAGGTGGCATTTTGAACTGATCACATCTTCAAAGGCCATTGTGGGTATAACTGCTGGGGCTCTGGCCGCAGAAGTGGCCGCAGAAGTGAGAGGCACTTTTGGATTTGGAACCATACTAGGCTGGTTAAATGCTGGGACATCAATGAGAGGAACCATTAGGGCAGGAGGGACTGCAACTAGATTATCCACATACTTGTGGTGGCCTGGACCGTGTCATGCTCCAGAAAGGGGACGATCACTAGGTGGATTTTGCCTGAGCGTTGCTGGCCTTCAGCTAAGTGGCCCGGGCCCCTAAGTACTCTCCAAGGGTTAGTTGGCTAGCCCCCTGCCCACGAGATCCCAGTGACACAAAGGATCTCCCTGTTTCCGCGAGATCATAAGGAACACGCATGATGCAGTGGAAAAGGGTGGAAGCGGTTGTCGGTTGGGATAAGGACCGTCCTGACGTACTCCGTCATCACACTGTGCAGAGGAGCTGGGATGTGAGGAGTTCGAGGAATATTGGGGAATCTTTCAGAGTCTGAGGGAACCGTGCTTACAACCAGGGGATCTGTGCTAGCTTGCAATCTGCAGTATGAGGTGTCCAAGGGGTGCTGGAGGACCTGAGCTGGGAGCTGAGACTGTCTTCGACATTCAGATCAGGAGGACGATAACGCCCGACATCGCGTCCTCCATCCGAGGTCGCTGGCTCCCTCTCCCTGAACCCACGCTACAAGGTACTTTGTTGTGGATAACATTGTGACGGGGCCCGAGGGGTTTCTTTGTGTCTTGGGCCACCTACGGCTGGCTGTCCGAAGCTACGGCAGCTCGTACATCCACTTGAGGGGAAACATTTCTCCAGACTTGGAAGCGTGCCAGCTTCCTGGGTCACAACTTTATGTCTACAGGGGGGGTGGGTAGCGATCTCACACTCATGCAGGTGCCGCTGGTTCATTCTGTTTTAGGTCGTTCCAACAATCTAATTAACATGGTGCCAGCAGGGTCAATTTGTATAGTTGGCTGGTTTCGTTGAGTGACTGCGGGGCTGGGTCACAAGGCGTAGTCAAAGACCTGTGATTGCTTGACCATTGCAACTGTTGGGGGTATGTGATATTGGGAAATGTTGTGTTGGATGAATACCTCTGATTAGAGCATATATGTTCATGCCATTCTGGTGCAAATGGGAAAGTTCAACAATTGCATAGAACTGTAAAGTGTATATACAATGTGTATCTCATTTTGTTTTCAATGTGTGTGTAATACAAAGACCAGTGTTTTATCCATACGGTGTGTAGTGTTTTTTGAGGCATTTGCATTGTGTTGCGAGGGTGGGGTTGTGCCAGTACTTTACACTTGGGCCCTGAGGATAAGCCTGACTGCTTGATGCCAAGCTACCCAAGGGTGTGCACAGGTTATCGGACACGTGTATCATATTCATCCTATCTAGGACAGTGGATTTTAACTGGCTTCGATGCGTTCCAGCCAGCCAGAAACCGCTGGGTCTAACAGTAGGGATAAGACATCTTTTTTTTGCATGGCTGCAAAGTCTCAAGTACATATCTGAACAAATCTAGGCCTCACACCGATATTTCAATATTACAATTATGTGACCTCAAAGCATAAAACTGATTAGTACAGAGTGCTATGAAAATACAGCAACTCACTTGCTGAGTCAATACATTGTGCTCAGATGGATGAAAGGGTGTGTTGGCCATAAATTGATTTGAACCTGACCTGTAGGTTACAATAATGTCTCGGAATGAGGTGCTCAACCTACTGAACATACTGGTAGACCATCATTTGGCTGTTAAACTAAATCTCTTATGAAAGATGCAGTACAAATTCTCACATGCTTTATCCATGTGTTTTCACATTATAATCCCCTCTGTGGTATTTAACAATCTTACAGGTTTTATCCAGAACCAATACAAGATAGGTTCCTCGCTTTGGGTGACTCGATGAAATACTATTCTTGAACAATGTTGCAGAAAGCGTCCATTTAGCATTTTGGTGCAGCTATCACTCGCGTTCACTGTAGGTAGAAGCCACTTTGTATTTCACAGAAATTGATCACCCTGGTCAAATTCCAGGTGGCCAATACAAACGAATTTTATTAGATCAAATTATGACTTCCGAGCATTTGGGTTTTGAACTAAATCCGGCCAGTGAAGACAACAAGCCAAACTTGATGATATATTGCAAGGAAACAATAAACAACATTAACTCACTCAAGAATGTCACTGGATTTAGCTGGAATGGATCCAAACCTAATGGTCCCACCGCTGGGACCATTTCTAAGGTAAACTAGAATTTCTGTCAGAGTAGTAAGTACACTGAAATATTAAAAAGGTAGCTCCATTCTCACCAACATATAACTTCGTGTGGTACAACAAACCCCTTTCTTGCTTTCTGGGCACCTCACTGTGCTGATAAAATCTTACTCGTGGTGTAGCAGGCATATATGCATAAAACAACTAAGTATATGTAATGATATATGATTTACATTCATAATGATCTAAAAGTGGAACATTAAAAAAAAATATTTCAACAGCAAAGAAGACATATTCACTAGTTGTATTTTATCGTCTCTGCAATTCGGCCACTGTGAGCACATTCTTAAGTTGTCAATCTTTGGTTAGTAAGTCTTGAATCGGCTTTGAGATGCTTGCATTTAGAAACCCTTATGTCTAAATGTATTTGACATCCAACATATTAAATTAGAAAAGTGCTGAATTAGTAAAAAGAAATATAAAAATTGAATAAAGTTTTGGTAAAAATGAATATAATTTTTCATGCCAGTTATTTCGAATCTGATGTTATTTCAACAATGATGACATTAACATCAGTGTCATGGTCCTCTCTGGATGTTGCTTTCAGCTGCCTTTTAGATCCGTTTTACAAATCCTTTCAATTTCTGGTCCGTACAGCAGCAAACCTGAGTTCAAGACCAAAACACATACGGACAACACTGATTATTAATGGCCGATCTGAACATGACTTGGGCTGATGACTAATAATAGATTGGGGCGGTAGTGAAGTACAAGGGGTCACTGTTATGCCATGCCCCATAATTCTGTCAGAGTTGGATATGGCTCACATTCCAAAACATCCGTTTAGAAATTTGCATATATTTCCATGCTACTTTAACAGAGGACCAGAAAATGTTTAAGTATTTCCTAAATATGATAAACTCAGTCTTCAGTAACTTTCTGCCGAAATCTGACATCTGTGCTTGTTTTTATTAAGTCAAATATGAGAGTCCTCTAGTGTCTCCCAAATGTGTCGAGTGCCAGTCACATCTTTGTCAGATTTTATCAAACATGATAACTTGAAATGTCCCCAAACGTCTGTATATCATACTGTAAGATACTCGTGAAAAACATAGAAGATTGGGGTAGTTAGAACAGAATAATCTGTAAACAACAGATTTTACAGCAGCAAATGATATTTCCAGAAATATGTATGCATTGTGCAGTTTTAAGGGATTTCATATGGCATATATTGCAAATCATATCACACTATGTGATGTTCTTTACATGGATATTTGATGCAGAGTTCTACATAAAAATGAGTAACTTTATGAAATGCAGAAGGTTTTGACAACATGCTTTGATTTCAGAACTGTGTAGTCTTAAACGTCTGCAAAAAATAGAAATATTTATTTTTTTATGTGCAGAACAACTACAGGATTATAAGCTATACATTATTCAGTAAAATAGTTTTTTATTAATTAAGAAAAAGGTGTTTGAACAAAGAAAACATTGAAATTGGAAAGGGTATTGAATCTACATTAAATTACTCTAGGCATGCCTTTATTGAGGATTTTTTCAGGTGTATGGAGGTCACATCTTCCTCTCTGAAGCCGGCATTAAAAAGTCCAGTTGATTTTGTGGCAAAACATTTTTTTAATTTGATTTATACTTTATTATTTTACAATCTTGCAATGTGCATCCAGTTAATGGGTGGGGAATCGTTTCAGTAGTAATAATGTTTACAGTTTAACAATGAAGAAGAATAAGTATAACTTATCATGACAATGAACAAATATTTAAGAAAAGACCATATGGGAAAGATAGGAAACACTCCAGAGCCTGCAAAGACCAATGTGTGGGTGGAGGGCATATTGCACAAGAGTCATCTGCAATTGAGAAAGCCCACGGTGTCAAGGTATAGTGTAAAGTCTGTTAATAAAACAGACAGCCACACTTTCAGGATCCTGAGAAGCATATTAGCCCTTCGACTGATAATGTTTTTCATCAATTTGGCAGCGAAACAAGGATCTGAGTGCGATTGGTGATTTAGCAATTTGGTGGTTAATCTTCGTGATCATGCTGAGAATGTGTCATGTCATTTGATCTATCAAACTCAGATCATGGGAAGGGTGGTTGGGTCAGCCATTTGGTTTATTAACCAAGAATTTGGGAGAGAATAGTGGTGGTTCAGCCATTTGGTGGTTATTTGAAGGATCACACTGAAAATGTTGTTTTATTGTCATTTGATGAATCAAACACAGATCACAGGGAGAGTGGTAGTACAGCCATTTGGTGGACCGACCAAGAATCTGATGGAGAATGTGGTTCAGCCATTTGATGGCTGATCCAAGTGTTTTCAAAGATTATGCGAAAAGCAGTGCATTTGTCTTGTTGATCAAATATGGATCAAGAGGAGCGTGGTAGATTTGAGAGGTTAGCTAGTAATCATATGGAGAATTGAAGATCAGCACTTTGGCTGCCAAAGTGAAGATATTGGGAAGATTGCTGTTTTGCTATTTGGTTGATCACTCATTAATCATAGGAAGAATGTTTTTCAGTCATTCAGCAGATCTACAGTAGATCATAGATAAATTGTTGTTCATCTATTTATTGGATCAGCCCAAGATATTTGAGAGAATAGTTCTGACATTAGACATATTAAGCAAAGCTTGTACAAGCCATGTTTACTAAGCCATTAGGTGTACCATCCGAGGGACTAAGGGAAGTGCTTAATTTGAGCCGGTAGTTTCCGTGGGGGCCCTGGCACTTATTTTTGGGGGCCAGCACTTATTTTTCTGTATCAGGCATTTACTGTGAGCAAAAGTCACATATGGGAAAGACAGAGGGAGAGAAAGACGGAAAAGCGTCATCAAAGGGAGAAAACAGAAAGCTGCAAGAGTGAGCTGAAGATACAGGGAGTGGCTGTAAATGGAATAAAGAGTTTCGTGGTGGCTTTAGGATTACGCTGCCTCAGTATTCTGTGCTCGCTCGCTTAATTGCAGCAGCCGCATGCTTCAGATGGGAGCTTTGGGCCCGCAAGTTTTTATTTACAAATTAAGCACTGGCTTTGGGAGAATTGTTTTCCAGCCATTTGGCAAAATAAGTGAGGATATTAGGCAATATCTTTGTTGAGCCATTTGATGGATCAGCTATATGTGAAAATATCGACATACATAAATATTGACCTGCAGCAATATGGACTCCAAAACATTGGATTGCACAATATCATAACGGTAAGGATACATAGGTGATTATAAATTTACCATTTTATCTCCTCATCTACTTACCTTGGTGGTATAATTCAAGCCGGTATCTTGGAGTCAATGTTGTCGCAGACAATATTCTAAAATCGATATGTTAGCAACAGACTGGTGAATCTAATGTGAAACTGGGGGAACTGGTTATTTAGCCCTGGTATGGTTTGGTCAAAGATCTAAAAGAGAGTTGCTGGTAAGTTACTGCTGGGTCAACTGAGGATGTTAGGAAAGATAATTGTTCAACTCTTTGATGGACAATGTGATGATAGGGAGATGGTTAGTCATCCATTGAACACACAAAATTGTCTTTCAGCCCTGTCATGGCTCACCGAAGGAACTCAGAGGGTGTTTGCGGAGCTATTTTATGGATAAGCTGAAGGTCTGTGAGAGAGTGGTTCTTCAGGTGTTGGCTGTTCACATATACTGAAGCCCAGAGTACTGCAGAGATCTCTACACCATCACACGTGTTTTGAATTTCACTTGTAGCCAGATCTGCATCTCTTTAGTCAAGTATGATTGTCAGGAATCTCCAGCGAAATTAGGAAATGTATTTGAGATCAATTATTTGAGGGAGTCTCATTAGATCTACTTGTTATGTCATGACATTTTCTTTCTGAGAAGCATATGCCTTGAGACAGTCAAGGCTTCGCTTATGTTTGGTTCTATTTTAAGATTTGCTCTTTAATATTGATCCAGCATTTAGTTCCTTTTAAGCATGTCATGCTGTTATCAATTCTGCACTGCTGGGCCCTAAAGCCTTGAATGACATGATTTATGTATTCCTCACATAAAGCCACACAGCCACTGCCTCAGCGTGACATAAAGATAATTTATAGTGATCATTTCTGTGGATGTTTGTTCACTCTTGTGAACCTGGGGTCCTTATTGAAGCAAGATTAAACACAATGTCATGCAGAAGTGTGCCAGTAAAGTATAGCTCCCAGGGGAGGTTCGAATTTTTTTTTTACTATGATGGTGAGAGTCCTCACACCTGGGACACAGACTAAA
Organism: Calotriton arnoldi; assembly: GCA_963921515.1. Classification (NCBI taxonomy): domain Eukaryota; kingdom Metazoa; phylum Chordata; class Amphibia; order Caudata; family Salamandridae; genus Calotriton; species Calotriton arnoldi. The sequence goes on from CAWUFW010000522.1 coordinate 944,670, forward strand.
GCAAAGCTGCTTTTAACAGGAGCTGTAGCAATATTATAGCCTTATAGTATACCAGCTATTAAATGCCCGCTCCAGCGTTAAAGGCCCGAGCCGAAGGCTATTAGAACATTCTGCCACTAGAGGGCAGAATGTTCTAACAAATAAAACAAAGGCCTCTCGGAGCCCGAGGGGGTTTAAATCCCCTCGGGCTCCGAGAGGCCTTTGTGAAAACAACATTGGAATGTTGCTTTGCGGGCCTTTACTGGCCCGTAGAAGCACGAAGCACTCCATTGTCTTCAATGGAGTGCTCCACATTCCAATGTTCTAATTATGCTTAAGATTGTATAACATATCTATAAATGGATAAAGAAATAATTACCAAGAAAAGAGAGGCCAGTGACAAACAATGAACTCTGGCAGGCTTGAGGGAACATGCAGGGAATATAGCTCAGTGGGTTGAGGGCACTTCTGTATAGATTTGTGTGCGAACTAATGTTCGCAGGCTACCATTTGGAGGTCAGGCTTAACTTCCATTTTTCGAATGTGGACAAACAGGCACAGTTACTTTGCGCAATTTCAGTGCTTCCGGATCACAGACCTTCAGAGTAATAGGCTGCTTCCACCTGCCGAAGGTGACAGCACAAGGTGTTATCGTCCCCAGAAAGCTGGGGAGGAAGGTGACTCCCAGCCACCCTAATATTTTCTGCACCTGGTTAATTAACTACCTTTCTATTGAGGGAAGTAGAGAGGAGTTTTGTAAGTGTTCTTGTGAGTATCTTTGTGCGCTAGGATACAGACCCAGCTGGAATGTCAGTGCGCTTATTTTATCGATGGCTCAGTGCAAAATCAGCGCCCCTACTAGGAAGCGGGGGGGGGAGGCTTTGTTTACTAAATGAAACAAAGAAAAAGAGCAAATAAACTTCCAAACGACTTCTAAATTTGCAATTGTTCTATTTTATAAACATGCTTGTATAAGTCTGCCCTCTTTCTAAGAACCCCATCCTCTCTCTACGCTTGCAGATTGGGTGATATAGGCCAGGGATATAAAGAGCGGGATCCTCAGACTGAGTAGTTCCCTACTGCCTCCTGCTCCCCAACCTTCTTCCGGAGTTACCGATACTGGAGGCATCTGTAACTCTGGGACTAAAATGTTCACAAATTATGACATTTTGGGAAATAACAAGTGGAAATCGGTGTTTCCACATTGATTCACACGTTTCCCCACGATGAGCTATGGGTATTTCAGCTGCTTACAAAGGGATTACTTATTTAGGGAGGAACCTAATATTTGGGGACCCTATCTCTGGGCAATATTCAACGCCATTCTGTTAGGCATGAAGATCCCGGATACGTGGTTAGGGGCCGAAATCTTCCCAGTCTTTAAGAAAGGCTCACCCCTCTTGCCCTCCAACTACAGGCCAATCAGCCTGATAGATGTCACCCAGAAATTGTTCGCCAGGACCCTCCTTGAGCGACTTCACTCTTGGATGGAAGAGCGGGAAGTTCTGAGTGTGTATCAGGCCGGGTTTTGGAAGAATATTTCCACCATCGACCAGCTCTTCAGGCTCCAACTATTATTCTGGAAGACGGTGTCAATAGAGGGTGGCAGCCTCTATTTGATATTCGTCGACCTTAAATCGGCCTTCGATCTGGTCCCCCGAGCCAAACTGTGGGAGGTTCTTGAGCAGCTGGGTATCCCGCCCTACCTGTTGTCACTGATTATGTGATTGCATATAGGCAACTTTGCCCAAGTCAGGTATGGGAAATATGGAGAATTGACCCCCGCTTCCCAGTTAACAGAGGAGTGAGACAGGTGTGTGTGCTGGCCCCTACCCTGTTTTGCCTTTTTATCAACGCCTTGGTGGCCCAACTAATTGAAGTAGCGGACAATGACGCCCCGAAGCTGGCGCAAGGCAGGGTGCCAGCAATGATGTTTGCGGACGACACTTTGCTGTTGTCCAAGTCCCCTATGGGCATTCAAAGGATCTTGGACAGTTTTTCCTTATTTTGTAAAAACCGAGGGTTGGAGATTAACACCACGAAAACCAAATTTATGGTCTTCAACCCGGCCAAAACATCTCGCCCAAACCCCTCCTTAAATGGCACCTTGTTAGAGAGGGTGACTGTCTTTGAATACCTTGGTGTCACGTTGTCTGAAACATTCGAATGGGGACCACAATTAGACAAGGCAGGCTTGAGGCTAGCGCAGATGGTGGGGGTATCACTAAAACCTTTAGGAATTCCCTATACAAACCGCCTGGCCCGGTTGCTGAAATATATAAAGTTCAAGTAAGGAGTGTTGTAATGTACGGGGCGGAATTATGGGGTCACCGCCCCTCTGGCGGATTGGCCAAAATAGAGAACCAATTTATGAGAAAGCTCTTGGGCCTACCGCCCAGCACTCCCCTCATCCCCCTGCGCCTGGACCTAGGAATCAAACCCATTGCAGAGGAGATCGGACTAAGACCATTGACCTTCTGGCGCAGACTGTGGGCGACCCCTGAATTAGTATCCTACCAAAAAGAACTCAAGGGGGTCCTGGGACTTCCGGGGGCTGGAAAACTGCCATGGCTCAAGTTCATCAAAGAAGCCTGCGCTAGAATAGGCATGTCTAACCTGTGGAGCAATCCCGAGGAAGTGTCCCCAATAATATCCCGACTTCAACTCGTAAGAGCATATAGATCGCTCAAATTAGCAGATCTGCAGGGGAACACCAAACTCGGGCACCTAACGGCTGACTTCTTCAACATAAAAGCCGAGTATCTTTTTGAGCCCTTTCTGGACGATATACAGCCCCTTATGGCTAGGAAGCTGTATATCCAGTTTAGAACAGGGACCCTCCCGGTTAACGCTTTTACTAATAAATGGTCAAAAGATCTCTTTGCTGGATGTCCCACTTGCAACAGTCCTGAGGAGACTGATATTCATGTTTTTTTCTTTTGCCCCGGCTACAAATCTGCCAGGCGGCGTTGGCTCATACCACTATGTAGGAACTTGGGCTGTACACAGTGTTTGGAGGTGTATAGAATTCTAAGATTTGACACGCACCCCCTCATAGTTTTTGCCATGTCTCGATTCCTCAATTCTATGTGGCACAGGCGTAGGGCCATTTGTAATATATCCCAGCAACTGTAAAAAATGTCCCCTCCAATAATGTTATTACTTTTTAAAAAAATTAATTTTTTTTATCTGGTTTTAACCATCTTCGTTTTTAACTGGTGTAAAGTTATTGGACAAACTAAAATGTTTCTCTGGCCATATTTTGTAATCTGTTATCAATGAAATGTCATGATTTCTCCTAAAAGAGCTATATATGTATGTATATGTATTTTTTACTTTTTATGGCCTTTTATGACCAAAATAAAGTTGAATGGAATGGAATGGATAATTTATAGTGATCATTTCTGTGGATGTTTGTTCACTCTTGTGAACCTGGGGTCCTTATTGAAGCAAGATTAAACACAATGTCATGCAGAAGTGTGCCAGTAAAGTATAGCTCCCAGGCGAGGTTCGAATTTTTTTTTTTACTATAATGGTGAGAGTCCTCACACCTGGGACACAGACTAAAGCAAAGCTGCTTTTAACAGGAGCTGTAGCAATATTATAGCCTTATAGTATACCAGCTATTAAATGCCCGCTCCAGCGTTAAAGGCCCGAGCCGAAGGCTATTAGAACATTCTGCCACTAGAGGGCAGAATGTTCTAACAAATAAAACAAAGACCTCTCGGAGCCCGAGGGGGTTTAAATCCCCTCGGGCTCCGAGAGGCCTTTGTGAAAACAACATTGGAATGTTGCTTTGTGGGCCTTTACTGGCCCGTAGAAGCACGAAGCACTCCATTGTCTTCAATGGAGTGCTCCACATTCCAATGTTCTAATTATGCTTAAGATTGTATAACATATCTATAAATGGATAAAGAAATAAATACCAAGAAAAGAGAGGCCAGTGACAAACAATGAACTCTGGCAGGCTTGAGGGAACATGCAGGGAATATAGCTCAGTGGGTTGAGGGCACTTCTGTATAGATTTGTGTGCGAACTAATGTTCGCAGGCTACCATTTGGAGGTCAGGCTTAACTTCCATTTTTCGAATGTGGACAAACAGGCACAGTTACTTTGCGCAATTTCAGTGCTTCCGGATCACAGACCTTCAGAGTAATAGGCTGCTTCCACCTGCCGAAGGTGACAGCACAAGGTGTTATCGTCCCCAGAAAGCTGGGGAGGAAGGTGACTCCCAGCCACCCTAATATTTTCTGCACCTGGTTAATTAACTACCTTTCTATTGAGGGAAGTAGAGAGGAGTTTTGTAAGTGTTCTTGTGAGTATCTTTGTGCGCTAGGATACAGACCCAGCTGGAATGTCAGTGCGCTTATTTTATCGATGGCTCAGTGCAAAATCAGCGCCCTACTAGGAAGCAGGGGGGGCTTTGTTTACTAAATGAAACAAAGAAAAAGAGCAAATAAACTTCCAAACGACTTCTAAATTTGCAATTGTTCTATTTTATAAACATGCTTGTATAAGTCTGCCCTCTTTCTAAGAACCCCATCCTCTCTCTACGCTTGCAGATTGGGTGATATAGGCCAGGTATATAAAGAGCGGGATCCTCAGACTGAGTAGTTCCCTACTGCCTCCTGCTCCCCAACCTTCTTCCGGAGTTACCGATACTGGAGGCATCTGTAACTCTGGGACTAAAATGTTCACAAATTATGACATTTTGGGAAATAACAAGTGGAAATCGGTGTTTCCACATTGATTCACACGTTTCCCCACGATGAGCTATGGGTATTTCAGCTGCTTACAAAGGGATTACTGAGGGCGCTTATAATTGATTCTCTGTCCGAATAACGAGTACAAAAATATCATGTTAAATATCGTAGGAGGGTCGGACTGGCCTAAAGGGCAAGCTGGCAGTGCCAGAAGAGCTGGTGTGGCAGGTCAGTGTGTGGGCCGTTTTTTGACCATTTGTGGTCCTATCATATAGTCCGATGGTCGGTTTTTTATTGTTTATTTCTCTTACATTAGCACAGACACCGACTGCAGCACGCATAAATGCTTGCAGTCTCTCATACCGCGCAAAACACTTATACAGCGTGTTTTGAAAGTTTAAAACTGTCTTGATCGCCAAATGTGGGCCACTTTTTGAGCTACCTGATTCACTAATGTGGGCCACTTTTATTTTGGTGCTCTATTACACATAGGGCGCACTTTCCCTGTTTGCACCACGGCGCACCTTAAAACAGGTGTGCCGGGTGCAAACAGGGAAAGTGCGCCCGATTACAGTGAATGCGCTGTCCCCAGGGTAGCCAGTACTCGTGCAGCCCTGGCGGGGGCAATACATTCAAGTGAAAAACGGAGCGTCTTTGAAGCAGCCGCTCCATGTTTCATTGTGCAGAGTTGCAGAAAAGAAGGAGCTCTGTGACCTTGGGTTGTTTTGGATGGGAGATTTGTGATCTGACTCTTAATTGGGCCTCAGTAACTGAACTAGGCCACAGAAGGCATTGGTCTAGGCCATGATTCCTTCCTCCTAGACAGGACAGGAGGTGGCTGGGACATAAATAGGTGAAGAAGTGGTCGGAGGCAGAAGTCTGTTGAAGCATGGCTTCCAGTCCACCTGTGGGCTGGTTAGCCCTTTGCTTTGTCCTTCTGCTGTGACCGTTGAATCCTGCTGGTAGTGGGCACTGCATAATTAATTTCTATCATCTGGAAAAAGTGGGCATGGAAATCAGGTGGTGGGAAGGAAATCTTTAATTTATCACTCTTCTTCCCCCTAGAACCCTGTGGCTGAATGAGAAAGTGGTGAGGCCAGAGCCTCGAAGTAGAATCCTCCCAGGCCTGCTATTTTCAGTGTCACCTTAAGCATTTTTGGCGCCCCAGCCAAGACCTGTATTGGAGGCCATTGTTTAGAACAGCTGTGAATTGTTTTACTCATTTTCAGCTAATGTCAGCCCTCATGATTGCAAACAACACTGAACGATAATTTAACCTTTGCGAAATGGGGGCACGCAATAACAGCCGAAAGCTGAAGCTGCTCTGTGTGCACCAGCCAAATAGTACCAAAATAAAGCTTGAACAAGCATTGGTAAACCATTTCTTTTTGAGTTTGGATCTAAATATGTTGTCATGCAAAATATTTTACTTACAAATCAGTGTCTAGTAAGCTGGTTCTTATCATTGTAGGAAAGACATAGTTAGGGTGATGTGGTGGATACTTAGTGGACCAGTGCGTAATATTAATACGTATGTGCATAGTGCTTGAGATTGTAACTTTCATTGTTGAATAACAGTGGTGAGGTAGAGAGAGGGGCGGAATGAGAAGTAGGTTACAGAAAGATAGGTTAGGTAAAGTGTGCAAGTGAAGTAGAGAGAAAGGTACATTGAAAGGGTAAATGTTAGAAAAAGAGATTATTTGTACAGAACAGAGGTACAGTAGAGAGACAGGGGTGAGGCAAAGGTAGAGAGGGGAGATTCAGACTGAGGAAGATTGAGAGTGTGATGAAAAGCCTGACAGGTGAAGTAGAGAGATATGAAAAGAAAGAAAGAGGCAGAGAAGGCATGTAGAAAAGGAGTCCGGAGCAGGGGCAGCTCCTCCATGTGGGCGGAGGAGCGTCGCCCCACTGCTTTCTCGCAGTGCGAGAAGCAGAAACATAAAATGGCATTATAAATACCATTTTATGTTTCTGCTTCTTGCACTGCGAGAAAGCAGAAGAAGGGTTTGGTTGCGGGCGGGCGGGTGGGTGGGAGGTCCTGCTCGAGGGCAGGGGAGGAGTGGCTAGCCCAATGTTGTGGCTCTGACTGTTTCATGCGCACTCTCCCTTTTCTCCATGTAGGCTGCACGCAGCCTACATGGAGAAAATGGCCTCCCCATAGACGCCTGTGTGGTCGGCGTCCCAACCAATCACAAAGCTGCCATTGCAGTGTTGTGATTGGCTTAGGGGAGGGGAGGGAGGCTGCCTGCTTCCTATTCCTGCGGAGGTAGGAAAGCAGGAGCAGACCCAGCAGTGAAGACACCGGACCCGTTAAGGTAAGTTGTTTTTTTATTATTTAAACTCCCCGCGTGACCCCCCTTCCCTCTCGACCACTCGCCCGTACCCCCTCACCCATGAGCATGCCGGACGCGACTGGTCCGGAGATAGATTTGAAAGAGGGAGAAAAAATGAATTCAATTATAGTTTAAAAAGAGGGCTAGAGGTGGAGAAAGAGGGTCAATAATAGAAGAGTAAGTTTGTGAGAGAGGTTACACAGAAGAAATAGAGGTAGCAAGAAGTGAGGAGGAGACATAATGATCAAATGAGGGAAATTGATAGGTTGGGTATTGAGAGAAAGAGAAATGTGGGGGGTAGAAAGATGAGGTAGTGTGTGAGCTGTAAAGTAGAGATAAGGCAAAGAAGAGAGTGGTGAGGTAGAGGGAGTGAGAAAGGTAGAGAGAAGTGAGGCATAGAGATGGAATGGTGAGGTAAAGAAATTGATACGGTTGAGAGAGGGGTAACGTAGATGGAGAAGATAGACAGGGCAGTGAAATGTAAAAGACTGTGAGGTGCTAAGAAAGGAGTGAGGTAGAGATGGAGTAGGGAGGAAGAGGTGCGGATGTAGGCACAGATAGTAAGAGAGAGAGAGGTTATGAAAGGTGGGATACAGAGAGGTGTATTTTAAAGAGAGAGGTGAGGTAGACAGAAAGGTTTGAGAAGGGGTTGCAACAGAAATTGAGTGGTAGGTAAATAGAGGTGTAGAGATCAGTGAAGAGCGATGGAAAGAAAAGGGGTGAGGTAGAAGAACTAGGGGAGAGATAGGAGACAGAATGAGAAGTGATGCCTAATATGAGAGGCAAGAGTAATTTTCAGAGCATGGGGGAAGATAAATCTAGGCAGGGATTTAGCGAAAAGTGAGGTAGAGAGAAATGAGGTAAAAAAGATAGGTAGAAAGAGAAAGGAAGTAGCAAACGGTGAAGTGCAAAGGGAAGGGAATGGTATAGGGAGAGACAAGGTAAAAAGAGCGGGGTAAGGTGAAGAGTAAGTTAGAGGGGGTAGACAAAAAGTAGAGAGATCAGTAAAGAAGGGTGAAGACAGTTAGTGAGAGTTTTAGAAATTGGGTTCTGGCTGACTAGGGTGTGAGCACTGCTCAAGCAGTAATCACAAACCCAGTCTGGGTAAGGCACCGTCAATTCCAAAATTAACCTGTGCTCACCCTCTGGTAACTTGGCAGAGAGCAGCCAGGCCTAACCTGAAGGCAATGTCTAAAGTATTTGTACAACACCTCAAACAGCAAAAACAGTGAAAACACCACAAAAATGATCCGACTCCAGTTTGGAAGAATAAAGTATATTTGAATAAATAAATCAAGACTAAAACGACAAATATCCAATAAGTAGAACTGGAGATATTAATGTTTAAAGAATGGACTGTAAAATAGCGCTTAGAAGCAATAAGCTCTTATTTGGGATATCTGGTCATGCCGGACCGGGACAAAGTAAAAAGTTTAAGCCAAACATGATGGAATGCCGGCCGGCTGCAGGGACCAGAGTTGACCTGCTGAACAAAAGTACCTTGATCCTGAATGCGTCGAGGGATGTGTGGTGCAGTCGAAGCGATGCATGGGTGTCGATCCATGCAGTAGCAGTGATGCGCTGGGCCTGATTCGCACAGAAGTGGTGATGCTTCGGCTCTGATGGGCGCTGGGGCTGTAATGCGGAGTTCTCGACGTCGAGGCTGCTGTCAATGCAGATGCAAAGACCTTGTGCCAGATACAGAGTCACACAGTGGTGGTTCCGAAGTCGATGCGTTGCGGCCGATCCTTGCACCATAAGTGGTGGGCTGGTTCTGGTCATGCAACAGGAGGGTTGCACTGGTTCTGTTTCATGCAACAGGAGCGATGCGCCGGTTCTGATCTACGCAACAGCGCCAATGCGCCGGTTCGAGAGTGGATGCATGGGTTTTGCTGAAGCAATCACCGGAAGCCTATTTTCCAAGGGTCCAGGACTGGGGTGGCACCACTTGGTAGGGCAGATTCACAGATGGCAGAGTCCAGGTGCAATAGCAGGATTGTTGGACGTCCTTTATCCCCCCTGAGACTTCAGATCAGGAGGCCAGTCAACAAGCCTTTGGAGTCACTCTGGGTTTTGGGTTTAAGTGATGCCGGTCCAGTCCTTGTCACCCATGCAAGGAGGGCAGCAGGTCAGCACAGCAGGGCAGCAGTTTTTCCAGAGCAGCAGTCCAGCAGAGTGGCAGTCCTTCAGCAGCACAGTATTCCTTCTTCCTGACAGAGTATTCACAGGTTCAGAAGTGTACTGAAGTGGTGGTGTCTGAGGTCCAGCTCTTCTACCCAGTGATGCCTTTGAAGTGGGGATACTTCAGAGATATGCATTTAAAGTGCATAGATGCCCTCCCTTCTTGCCCTGGCTCCAGGCTCACTACAGGGAGGTATGCAGCCCTTTGTGCTGGGACAGGACACAGTGTATTCAGATGTAAGAGAGGCTGGCTCCAGCTCCTCCCTCCCATCCTGCCAGGATGGCCCATCATATCACACCTAAGCTTCCAATGTGTGTGACTGTCTAGGGGAATACACAAAGCCCAGCTGTCACACACCCCAGACAAGTGATTAGAGACAGGTAGCAGGGCTGAAATGGCTAAAGTAAGAAAATGGCAACTTTTTAAAAGTGCATTTTCAGAATTGCAATTTAAAATCTGACTTCACCATAAGTTTGGATTTTAAATTGTGATTCCAAAGATACCAAACTTGAAAAGCCTATCTCTTCATCATGGGGAATTATACTTGTAAAAATGTAATAAGGTAATCCCAATGTTATCCTATGGGAGAGTTAGGCCTGGCAGTAGTAGAAAACGAATTTAAGAGTTTTCCACAACCAGGACATGTAAAACTTAAAAGTACATGTCTTACTTTTATAATACATTGCACCCTGCCCTTCGGCTGTTCAGGGCCTACCCTAAAAGTGACTTAAATGTATTAAAAAAGGAGGATTTGGGCCTGGCAAGAGGTTTAACTTGCCAGGTCGACATAGCAGTTTAAATTTCACACACAGGCTCTGCAATGGCAGGTTGTTGAAAGGTTTAAAGGGCTACCTAAGTGGGTGGCACAATCAGTGCTGCAGGCTCACTAGTAGCATTTAATTTACAGGCCCTGGGCACATGTAGTGCGCTTTTCTCGGGACTAATAAGTAAATTAAATTGCCAATTGTAGATAAGCCTATGTTACCATGTTTTAGCAAGAGAGCACAATTACTTTAGCACTTGTTAGCAGTGGCAAAGTGCACAGAATCCTATGGAAAGCAAAAACGAAGTCAGCAAAAACAGGAGGTCTGAAGGCAAAACGTTAGGCAGAACAACACAACGGATGCCAGGTCTAACAGAGAGCCACTAGAACAAGTGATGGGTGATGATAGAAAGAGAGGTAGACCAAAAGGTAGAAAGTGGTGAAACATGGACAGAAAGAGAGACACAGTCAGAGACAGGCAGAGAGAGGAGAGATTGTTATAAAGAGTGAGGAGTTAAGAAAAATAAGAGAGCTAGGGATCATTTTATCAGGAGGACCTTGGAAGGTGGGGGCCTTTGCAATTGTCCAGTTTGCCCATTCCTTAAAATATCACTGACTGTTTTCATGCTCTGTCAGGCTGAAGAGTGAGGAAGGTAGCTCAGCCAATGGCAGGTGAGACAAGAAGCTTGAGTGTCTCTTACTGCTGGGGAGGGGAAGAACATCACCAAACATTATTAAGAACATTATTAGAAATGTAGATATTGTCTCACTAAAGTATTACCAATGTGTTTATAAGTGCCCTTGCTGTCTTAGAAGTGGTAGTACTCATTGAATGTGTTATAAACAACCTAGTGATCTCCAAAGGTTGGGGAAGGGGTATGCTCAGCTTGGCTCACTGCTGCGCTCTGCGGCATATCAGCAGTGAGTGCAGAGGCGTTGTGAACATTCCCATGAAGGCTTCAAGGGTATGTTGGCTCTCTTAATAGTAATGTAATCCAGCAAGAAGGCTTAATGATATGTGACTTCTGTTGTGACCAGCAGGTGAAGTGTTCTAATAAAGGTAAAACAAAATCATCCTTCTGAGGTAAGATTTCAATTGGGTAAAACTGACCTTTCTATTGATATTGCTTACAAAAATGATAAGTGAAGCACTATATGAAAGCACTTGGCCATTCTCTACACATACACACTACAGATAAACAGGTAAGTGTATCAAGTGCTGTCCGAGCTGCAGATCTTGTATCACAAAAAATGAAAGCACACCACTTGCACACCCCAAGGAAGTGCAGCGAGTGAAGCCTTGGCCCACACCTCATTCTCTTCCCTCCCATTCTGTTCTTTTGTTCACATGCATATCCAAGATTCTCTATTTCTCACTTTCTCATATGCCCTTTATCTCACTAATTCTCATCCTTTTTGTTCTCAATTTCACCGTATACAAACTCTCGATCTCTCTTCCTCTCACAGTACTCCCTCTGTAACTTTCTTTCGCCCGCTCCTTTACCACAATTTAACTCTTTCCATCCAACACTTTCTTTCCTAATCTTCGCTCTTCAAGTCTTTCTATACTTCTTACTCTTTCCATAACCCCTTCTCTGCTTTTTCCTCCCTCTTATCCCACACCTCACCTGCTCTCCCTCTTCAGCATCTTCCCTACACTTTCTCTGCCCCCTTATTTGTTAACTTGTCTTTCCTCATTCTCCCTCCTTACCTCCTCCTCAGGAAGCCCCACGGTCTGTGGGCTCTCGTAACCGCTCCGCTGCAGGGCATGTGCAGAGAGCCTGACATGGCAGAAACAAGGGCAGTGCAATGCTGGTGCCCTGCAAGGAGGTGAGGGCTCCTGCAAGGCTTCTCAGGACCCCACCTCTCACCTATCATGTGCCGGCTGGGCAATGGAGGGGTCAGATGAAAGACACAGTCAGCCTCAGGCATTGAGGAGAGATGTGAAAATGGCTTTTCACAGCTGATTTCCAGCAATGCTGCTCCCAAACACTTCCTCACGCCCCTCCTGGCTCAATCTGCTCACATTATTGTGCGTCCATAGCCAGCCCAATTGAGCCCCACACACTAATAGTGGGCCAGCAAGGAACTGGTGAGGATGCTGCCAGCCCCTACTAGGAGGTGAGCAGGCAAGACTCCGTCTGTCCTGGTGGCAGGCTTTCAGAGTGTGCGCTTTGGCCCCAGAGAGCCACTGACGAAGCCAGACACTACAGCTCATCCTGAAACCACTCAAAACGGCCACAACTGGGCCTCAGGCACCGACCCAACACCCGTTGCCCGAATGTCTGATTTACCAATCCGACCCAGCCCTGCATCCATAAAGTCCTGATGAGACCCTCATACCCAGTAGTAGAGACGAAATGTCATTGACTGTGAAAGTATCAAACTATAGGACTGTAAAGAACATAGGACTATTGAAAAAAATTAAGTTATTTACTATACAGACACAAAAACACATTTTCGTATATGTGGCAATAGTTATTTCATGCTCAATGTAGATAAACTATAGATGGGCATTTGTAGTGCATTTATATGGCTTTAATTGCAGGCAGTGTTTTCACTGTTTACTTAAAAGGATTGTATGATTGATACCTATGAGAACCATTGTTGCCATAGAATAATTGATATACACACAGGCCGGTCACAAATAGTGGTTACAATGTGTGCGCCAACTTTCTGCAGCCTGTCTGTTATTTTGGGATGCAGCCTATGCAATAATAGGTCCCAAGGCAAAATGTCCCTTCAGAGATGACCACAAAATGTCCTGCCTTATAAATATTAGTTAGGCAGGTCACTATATGCAAACCTCTGTGATTGGCTATGAACCCCACTGGGATGGGTATGTTTGTCTTTAGGTTGTCCAATTTATGTTCTGTTGTGATCTAACCTATTTATATTGTGCTATTTGCTAGGCCAGTAATATTTGCTTCTATGCTATGCTTGTTTCTGAGTCAGTCAAATGTTTTTGCACTTGCATGGACAAATTACGTTTGGGTTTAAGTAAAATGAATGCCTTGTGTGTGCATTTTGATTGACCCCTCTCATTTCCTCTGCCATGATCGAGATAAGCTTGGGTCTAAGTTAGGGTTATTCAACTTAAGCTTGGTGAATGGTCAACCGGCGTGATCTGGGCAGATGCCTGCGGATCACCATCCACCAGAAATGACTACAATGAAACCTACAAGAAAGAAATGTTCCTGGAGGATTTATTTCCACTCAAATTAATCTTTATGCTGGTCAAACAAAATGATCCACTAACATCAATGCAACATTCATGCATAAAGAAACTAATGACGCAATGGTGTAGACATATATATATATGCTTTTTTATATGAATTAAATCAATAAAACATCATATGCATAATATATGGTTACAGTCCAAATAACATTTACTGATTCAGCAGTACATCCACAATACCACATTGGCGCCACCTTATGATCCTTATATACACATTCATTACAATTTAAGGATCTAAGGAAGCGCAATGATCCTCCTAACTCTGTAGGTCTAAGACACGCCAGTCCATGAGATATACTTCATTGCGTTTCAATTTTCAATTAAGGACTTCAAAGCACCGTGTCGTGTTATTACTGTTGTTAGAGAGGACAAACTGTCGACGTTTCGGTCTCATAAGCCACATCAAGTCAGCGAGACCATCCCCAGGACCCAGTGTTTCGGACGAATGAATCCTATCAGTACTTGCTGCCAAAACCGGTCCACATAGGGATGAGGGGCTGCAGAGAGGCCCTATGCAGCACAGCGTTTCAACCATACACGGCAACGAAACCCGGCACTGGTGATGATCCTTCCAGGGTACAAGTTACAAAATGGCATCCACCGCGGTGCTAAGTAGTTCAATCAGCGTCTTGGGTTGCGTGTACCTCTTTAATATGATTATCATTATTATGTTTATATAATAGTAATAATAATAATATGATCAGTTGACAAGCTAAGCACCTGACTGCTTGCAAAGGGGCCAGACCTTCAGAAGCCAGTGGAAGGATGCGCTATTAGGTCTGTGCGGCTAGATAAAGATTTGCAGTGCAGTTATTTACCTACCAGCAAGCTGCACTCGAGGAGCCTGGGGTGGGGTGATCAAACAGAGGTGAGATATGCTGGAGAAAATTCCATGCATTATTGGAATCAGATTAGCTCCCGGATCGATTTTACAGCCACTGGGGGCTGCCACCTGCCCTGGCAAAGGCGCCATGGACGATGGGGGGGGGGGAGGGGAGGAGTGAACGGTGGGTCTGCAGTCAGCCTCCTCCTGAATGCAGGATTCTTTAATCAGAAATGGTTGCAGAAACTGATATGCCCACGAATCCCCATTGAAGGGCACAAAATGAGTAAGTGGGTGCATAAACTGACCCAGCAAAATTCACAAATGGTTATTCCCTGACAGGTTTTGGTATCCAATGTAAGAGCAGGACTTCGAGTGTGGTCTTCTGTTCCTTTTGTTTACATTCCGAATGCTGTGGTAAGGATAAAATGGGGCTCTAATGCGGCACCTGGGTTTGTAAAATTGCGCTCCGTGGAAAGGGGCGCCTGGAGGAAACTGCCCAGGCAAGACTGTGGTAAGGCGGTGCCATACAATAGTAAATGATGCCTAATACTCTTTTCAAATGTTACTCCAATGTGCATGTTTCAAATGTCTGACTTGGGCCCAAAACCGACTCCACTCCTTGAGCAAGCACAGGTGTGCCCCTCTGCGTTTTTCGTGCCCTGCTGCGCAGTGGCCGACAGACCAGAGACGTTTTAATGCATGGGCAAAGTGGGCTCTGGCCCAGGGCCCCAGCCTTTCAGGGGCCCCCTGACTGAGTCAGCTCCGTTCTCCAGAGTTTTGCCCTAATGTCCTTGAATATTTCTTAAACAGATTGTTTTAAATACTGTTTTCCTTTAATTTATTTTTTATGTACCTGATGTGTGAGAGTCTAGTACAGCCATTTTGCAGAGAAATGTTGTGTTTATGTTTCATGCAATATACATAAAAAAAGTTTCTTTTAGATCAAAACAAGGCCTAACATATATGAAATGGGAGGGCGTCACAGAGATTATTTGCAGTAATATTGGTGAGCTGCTGCTGTGTTACAATAATGAAAACACACATAACTATCCCTGAATATTAGATGTAAACACATTTTAGGGCCTTATTTATGAGAAGTGATGCATCGCTGTGTGAAAACAGGGATGCGTCACTTCTTAGTGCGCTCTCCTTGCGACATGATGGATGCGTCATATTTACTGTATGACGCATCATGTCGCAGGAGTTACAGATACGTCAGTATTTCTGACGTATCTGTGGGCGCAAAGTGATGCATTGCTGGGGTGTGTCTGAAAATAGACGCAACTCCAGCAATGTGTCCTTTCACATGGGGCAAGCCCCATGTGAAAGGGCCTGCATCAGTCTTACGCCTGCTGTGAGGCAGGTGTAAGATATTGACGCAATGGCGTCATAGAACTGGCGCACTGAGTTCTCATAGATTTCAATGCGCCACTTCTACAAGGCTTTTGCAGGGGGAACACCCACCCTGCATACATTATACCTGGCGCAGGTATAATGTGGTGCAGGGGTTTACAAAGTGACGCATCTGCCTAGATGTGTCACTTTGTAAATAGGGCGCAACATGGCACATTTTTTACACTGCCGGTGCGTCACAAAAAGTGATGCACCGGCGGCATGAAAGTGAAGCAAGGCGTCATAAATAAGGCCTTTAGAATTTGGACGAGTGTTCCTTTGCACTGTCAGGGACCTAATGAAATGAAATTTAATGAAATAGTGTATTTAATAAAGCGTGCAGCTACTCAGACTAGAGTGTCCTGGTGCGTGACAGCGGGAGGAAAACGTGCGTAAAAGACCCATCAGTTATTAAAAAGTCAGGTTTTTAAGTTCTTCCTGAAAGAGAGTAGGTCTGTGGTTAATCTCAGAGACTCAGGGAGTCTATTCCACAATTTTGCACCTAGAAGGCCGAGGAATCTGCCTCCAGTGTGGGCACGACATATTTTAGGCATGATGGCCAGGTTGGCATTGGAAGATCTTAGGGGTCAGATGTTGTGTAGCGATTAACGCGCTTTAACGCGATTTAGGTAGGCGGCTCCTAAGCCGTGGAAAACTTTAAAGAACATGGTCATCGCTTTGAAGTCGATCCGTTCTTTTATGCGGAGCCAGTGTAGAGACTTAAGAATAAGGGTCATACTAGATCTGGGTATATATCTCAGGATGGCTCTGGCCGCCACGTTTTGTAACACTTGTAGGCGCTGGTTAAGGGATTTGGGAAGACCGAGGTACAAGCTGTTGACATAGTCAAGCTTTGCTGTCACCAGAGCCTGCACCACGATCTTTCTGCTCTCAAGCGGTAACAGTGGCAGGAATTTTCTTTAGCATCTGGAGTATGCCAAAGCAAGCGCCAGTTAGATTTTGGATTTGAAAGCGCATGGAGAGTGTCTTGTCAATGACAATTCCTAAGTTTTTTACTTTCTCCTTTTCCGCGGGCGGCAGATCTTTTGGCCACCAAGAGCTCCAGTTAGGCGTTTCTGGATTACCAAAGAAAACAACTTCAGTTTTGTCAGGATTGCACTTCAGCTGGTTGATCTTAAGCCAGTTAAAAACCTTTGTGAGGCAAGACCTAATCATTGCCCCGTCAAAGTCGGTTCCTTTTTCACATGTAAAAATCAGCTGAGTGTATCAGCATAGGAAATAATTTTGACGCCCTCTTCCTCTACCAGAAATGCAAGGGGGGATAGATATATATTAAAAAGGGTAGGGCTGAGAATGGAGCCCTGAGGGACACCTACTTTCATGGCCGGAAAGGGGGGAGCCAGATGTTCTGAGATCTATTTGCCAAGAAGGATGACATCCATGTTAAGGCGGTCCCCCCGAGGCCGATGTTAGCAAGTCTCTCCAGGAGCCTCTCATGTGGGACCGTATCGAAGGCCGCCGACAGATCGAGCAGTATCAGAACAGCCTTGCCTCCCTGGTCCAGCTTACCCTTGAGAAATTCAGTCACTTCCAGCAGAGGGGACTCCGTACTGTAGTTAGCCCTAAAACCGGATTGGGACTCATGAAGGAGCTTCCCATCTTCAATGTGTTTTTGGAGGGCCTTGTTTACATGCTTCTCTAATACTTTGGAGAGGGCCAGAAGAAGGGAGATTGGCCTGTAGTTGGCAGGGTCCGTCGGTTTGGCGTTAGCCTTTTTTATCAGTGGAAGAATCTTAGCAGTCTTCCATAATTTCGGCATGTTGCCTAAGGAGAGGAAAGCATTAAAGAGCTGGTTTACCGTGGAGTTTATGGTGGGAGCTAATAGGTTCAGGATATTTGCTGGACATGGGTCGGTAGGAGAGCCAGACTTAATGCTTTGGAGAAGGGTCAGTGACTCTTCAAGCTGAAACTCAGGGAAAGCTAATATAGATGGAGGATCCAAGAGGTGAAATTTGCTATAAGAACTAAGGTAGAAGGTCAGTTCTTCCTCTGAGATGTTAGTGAAGGCTTGTTGGATCACGGAGATCTTTTTGTGGAAGAATTGAGCTATTTGCTTAGATCATTCTTCCGTGCATGGCCCTTCCTTTGTGCCGGCTTTCGGGGCGGTAAAGGATTTAACTATGCTAAAGATTTCCTTACTCTTATTTTGGGCATTTTCTATCTTGGTTTGAAAGAAGTTTTTCTTGGCTGCCTTCACGAGAATGTAATGAGCTTTTAAGGTGTCTTTATACACCTTCCTGTCCTCAGGTAGATAGGATTTACGCCATTTCCGTTCCATTTTTCTACAATTACTTTTGCTAGATCTGAGGGAATCGTTAAACCATGGAGCTGGTGGGGCCGACCTCTTTGAGGAGCGGGAAACAACCGGTACCGCTGCACCAATGTTGGTTCGGAGCCATGAATCTATTGAGAGGGCGTCCGAGTCGGGGCAGCCAGACAGCTCCGGTGAGGAACGACCGAGGGCGTCTGCTAACATCGGGATGGATATTTTATGGAACGTCCTGTAATTAGGGACCCTCTGCCCTGCGTTAGCCCGAGAGGCTGTGGCAGAGTTGGGAATGACGAATTTTAACAGGAGGTGGTCAGACCAGGTAATGGGAAGAGGTAGGCTTACTGATATGTCAAAGTTGTGAAAGATTTGGTCTAGGGTATGACCCTTCTCATGGGTGGCTGAAGAAATAGATGGAAACATGTTGCAGGCCTGCAGCGTCTCCAACAAGCAAATTGTTTGATGTTCTTTTCCATTGTCCATATGTATATTGAAATCTCCCAGAATAAGGCAGTTGTTGTATTTTAAGGCCAGGGAGATGGTGGCTGCATTAAGCGTAATAATAAAATTTCCAACTGAAAACCAGCTATGCTATGATGGGGGGATAAAGTACAGCGGAAGCCTAAGGACTCTGTGCCCTTGATATTTTCCATTGGGATGGGAGAGCAGTCTAGTTTTTTATTGTAAATTATGGCGACACCGCCCCCCTTCCCACTCGGTCGGTCCCTCCTAAGGATTTTATAATCCGTAGGGATGGCGGAAGTGATAGTAGGGTTGGAGGCTTCAGACAGCCAGGTCTCAGTGAGAAATAAAAGATCAGGCTGTTCGTCTAAAAGTAGGTCATAAATGTGTGGTTCATGCTTTTGCATAGAGCGACAGTTTAAAAGGGTGGCCTTTATGTCCTCTGTTTTCTTATTGTTTTTACACTTACTGTTGAGTGGGAGGATCTTGGGTGCGAGTTTCCTGGGCTGGAGGAGAGACCAGTTGCACTTATTGCATCGAAAGTCTACCTCCAAGCTCGGATCAGCCGCTGTACACTGACATAATGGTAGCCGCCTAAGGCTAAGCAGTTTTTCCCTATTGTAATATAGTGGAAGAAACTCACCGGAGGGGAACTGGGCAGCATGTCGGCGCCGGATGCCTCCGGGACGCTGACGGGCGCAGACGGGCTTGCCTTTGGCGCGCCTGTGGCGCGCCAGTGGCGCGCCCGCTGCACGCGTCCGTTTGCATTGGGAATATATAGGCTAATGCCTATGATGCAAACTGGACCGCTAATGCAGCTGAGGAAGCGGAAACTGCGTGGGCGGAAGTGAGGAGCCCGATAGTAGCCCCAGCCTCCGCAGAATGGGCGTATCAGCCGCGGCAGACCACGACTGGAGGTAAAGCAAGATGCGAATCGGAGCAGCTAAGGAGGTGTAGGCAAGCAGAATCAAGTAAAGTGCCAGTGCGCGTAGGTAGGAGAAATTGTTAAAAAGCACAGAGTAATTCAGCCATACATATACAATTTAAAAGGTATTAAAAACCTAGTAGCAGGGCAGGAAACACTAAATCCTACCTCTGTCAGCTGCACACATCCGTTTACATCGGGAATATATAGGCTAATGCCTATGATGCAAACTGGATCGCTAACGCAGCTGAGGAAGCGGAAACTGCGTGGGAAACAGGGACTCAAATTGGATCATAAATTCAAAGCTGTTCTGAACAGGGGCCCCCAAAATGTGTTTGGCCCAGGGCCCCCAAAATCCTTAAAATGTCCCTGCGACAGACTGAGGCCATTGCGCGCCAAATTACACGTCTCCACTGAACTCTGTGAAGGCTTTCTTTGGACAGTGAGGGGACTCATGCCGAGCTGCCTCCGTGCACCGATGGACCCTAGGGTCGGGTGCTCAGGGTGCTTCGATGGACCTAGTGTAGGAACAAAGAGAGAGCTGGAGAGTAAGATGGATGACAGGAAGCAACAAGGAGCCTCTACGGGCCATTAACATCTGTGTATTCTCAACTTCTCCCTTTGCCAACAGCGAGGCTCCCCCGACGCTACAAATCTGCAGACAGGTGTCTTAGATGGTCTTATGTGGGGCAAAGTGTATTTTTAGTTACAATCAGTAGCAGACAAATATGACAAGGAATTACATGCCTTTATGGGTGTTTTGTTGTAACAAGCATGTTAGGATTGGAAAACATGACCTGTAGTTCAGGCAGAAATATTTGCAGCAGGCACTCAACCCACAGAGGTATCTTGCATGCGCGTATTTGTTTGCATATTGCTAGTCCCTTAGGTAACGGCATTGACCTACTTTCACCACGTCCCTTCCAGTGGTGGTCGGGCCTACCTGCCTTCCTGGGTGTTGAAATTCCAACTAGCAAGAGCTGTCCCAAGCAGGTGTTCGTCCTTCGTGTGGCGACATTGCTGGTGCAAGCCACACTTCATTACCTGGCAGCAGCCAGGGAGGCGCCGAGGCCCTCAGGGACTGAAATGTCATCTGTCAAGTTTATATCAATTATTCAACAATCATTATTTTTCACCGTTTCCGCTGAACCCGAGTGCGTTGTAGAGGTGTAATATTTCTAGTGGGCTCGCCCACTCTACACACAGGACGCAACTGCAATACCCCCTCACCTGGCCTTTGGTGCAGTCCGTTCAGTTGCAAATGGTCGCCTTATCTCTCTACTGTGACGATAACAGCGCACGCTTCGTGCGGCTTAATGGAAACAGATATGAGCTTTTGTAGCGCAGAATTAGATCAATACTCATATGTAGAAGCATGCGACGACAAGGAAGATATTACCTAGTGGATGTGAGACGGAAATACAACATCCGAAGCACGTGCCGGAACATTTACAGCAAGCAACCTGTTAGCCTCTTTCCATTATAGAAACTTGTCCATCATTGAATGGAAAAAGATTGGAGACATGATTGCATGGTTCAATGAATGAATTGGTGAGGAGTGGGTAGATGCATTAATTCAAGAATGGATGACAATGAATAAAGACATTTAGCTACTTGGAGCAAATGGCCTCTATGCACTGAACAAGGGTGGGTGCTCCCATTTTATTTTAACTTCTGCATTAAAACATCATCGTTCGCAAAAGCTGCCACCCCAATCCTTGTAAAACATCCAGAGCCCAGATGTGTTTATTACAGTGTGCTGATTCAGTGCCTCAATGAATTAAACACTAAGCATAAAGCCTTGATGTAAATGGGGGAAAGAGATAACCATTTACTGGCCGAATTCCACAACATGAAAACCAAGAAACCTTGCATCAATCCCAGCTTCCACTTGAACACATTGTGTGATCCTAGGCAATTATGTTTTTTCACAGTGGCTTCTTTTCCTTCATCATTACATGAGAGCAACTTTACATACATCAGTTCAGGATGTGGGGTTCAAAAACAAAAGGCTATAATGTTACTTCGTCTATAGTAACACCCTGGGCCACATATAACGCAGAAGCCAAAAATAAAAGCATCTTTTTCAGGGTAGTGACAGAGGGGCATAAATGTTTCTAAGTTCATGGTTAGAATCACTTCTAGCAATAGTCATTCAATGCAATGTTATAATTTGATATACTTAATTGCAGTGATTTGCAACAGCCACATTATAAGGCAACACACTTTGGAATTTTGAGCGGTTTATCATATATATCACTGGACTCTCAAAGCCAGGCAACAGCAGACCCCTCCCCCTAACACCTCCCCCTAAACCCCTGAAGGTGAGCACTACTCGTGATGACAGTTCGTACCTGCATAGTACACACCACACGTAAAGTTATTTTTAGGTCCTTTACTAATAAGTTATTTACATTATCCATGGCAGGGGTATTCATTTAGCAACCCCGAAAGACAGAGGGCACGAATGCAAGTGGGCCTAACAATGGCCCGCTATTCCCCTTAGAACTGCCACTAGTGTGGACATCTGTAATTCCAGGTAGGAAGGAGGCGAGAGAAGAGCTAACTCCAGTTGCAGGCCTTTGGGGAATTACATGTGCGAATCAGGGTTTCCATTCATGGAGTCATGCAGCCATGTGTCCAATCTCCATTGATTTAATGATTGAACAAGGTTCTGTAGTGAAAATTGTTTTGAAAAAAGCACCATATTTGCACTTTATTTCAAAACTTTTTGAGGGGAGAATACCCCCACCAATTTTCCCCTTGCAGTAGTAAGGCTAACTTGCTAGGCGCACTGAGAGGGCTGGCCTGACACATTTTGCAAGGGGTGCTTTTGCTTCCCAGTACAGCCCTACCCAAGCTGCTTTTTTTCTGGAGGGTAGTGCCCCACTCTAATATGCCAAGACTAGTTTACCCTGGTCACTTCTTAGAGGCAGTACTAGTTGCTAGTGTCTGCTATGGGCATGCTTTGCATGGCTGCTGGATTGGGAATTGCCAATGCTGTGATTCTTTTAAACCTCCCAACTGCTTTTGACACTGTCAATCTCTGCCCCCTGCTGAATAGGTAGTAAGAAATTGGTCTAACAGAAATTTTGTGTAACTGCTTCTTCTCTTTTCTATATTTCTGAACTCTGAGTGTACCTTAGCATTCCAAACCTTCAATTTTCCCGCTCATTCGATGAGTACCACCGTTCTCCACTCCAGCCCTATCTTTTTAATGTCTGTCTTGTGCCAGTGGTTTCTCTTATTCGTTCCCATGGCCTCTAGTTCACATGCACACAAACAATGACTTATGTTCCACCTGACTATACAAGAAGATAGTGGTGCGGTACTGCGACACTCCACCCTTGAGATCAGAGAGTGAGTGGAAGTCAATGTCTCAAA
Organism: Calotriton arnoldi; assembly: GCA_963921515.1. Taxonomy (NCBI): domain Eukaryota; kingdom Metazoa; phylum Chordata; class Amphibia; order Caudata; family Salamandridae; genus Calotriton; species Calotriton arnoldi. The sequence continues at coordinate 967,147 of CAWUFW010000522.1, forward strand.
ATGAATCCTGAAATCCAGAGGTGCTGGTAGCCCATGGAAGAGCAAACATCTAGAAAAAAAATCTTATTTGAGCCCCTACCCATAACCATGTGACTTGGTTAAAAGTCCTCCAGATAAACTGAATGGCTATCAGATTTCTTCAGTAGTTTCTGTTAGCACACTCCACTTGCTGGAAGAATATATGACGTTACTTTGCATGCATTTACAATGCATGCCTTTACAACGCGGTCAGTACAACGACCGCGTTGTTACCACGCATACCATTACAACGACTTGCTGTAGGGGGCGCTGGAGTTTGGAACAGTATAATTTACTATTCCAACTCCAGTCTGTGCAACAGTAGGGAAGGTGTTGGATTTAAAATCCAAAACCTAAAGCCCCCTACAGCAAGTCATTATAATGACTTGCGTTGTAATGGTATGCGTGGTAACAACGCGGTCGTTGTACTGACCGCGTTGTAATGGCACCGGGTTGTACCGACAGCGTTGTAAACGCTGTTTCCCTTGCTGGAACTATGTAAGGTTTTCCCACGCCTCAGTATTAAAGTTTGCTGTACTGTTGTTTCAGCTATAGTAGGCTCCCACCTCGACTACTTCAAAAGGATCCATCTGGATCTAAACAATTCTGAAATCCCCAAAATCGGGCCACCAGGATCATTCGTTCCACTCTGCCTGGTAGGGATGCTTTCCCTCTTCTTAGACAGCTGCACTGCCTGCCCATTCAGGTCAGCATGTCTTAAAGCAATGTCTCCGGCCCATCCGTCAGTACCAGGAGATTCTCCTGAGTTAATACAATCCCACCTGATAATGCATGTCCCGTCTTGGGCCCTTCGATCCTACAATCGTAAGCTGCTAAAGGTATCTCACGTCCAATAAATGAGCCTGAAGGGGCAGATCCTTTGCAGTCTGGACCGCGTGGTGTCTATGGGGAAATAGCTGACCCCACACTAATTCCCTAGCTAGAGAGGCGGGCCTCTGTAGCTCGCATGCAGGTACCCCCACAATGAAACTCTCAGTATACTGGTGTGGGGTGGTCTGACCCTGAGCCTCACTCTCGGCTCCCTTTCATTAGTTCTCTCTCACGTGACCTGAGCTATACCACATCAGGCCAGACAAATGGGGAAAAACGCAGATACACCCCTGACTCCTCACGTAGGTGGAGTCTGCCACTCCCAACATTACATTCCTCCTCAAATTTAAATGAAAACAAGCAGAAAAATATAATGAAAAAGCAAAAAAAAACAGAGATAGAGAGAGAACGCTCCCCAATATCCAACAGAGTATGTGATTTCAAAACATATCCAGGTATCTCAAGTGTTGTTCTCGCTGCACCATACTGTCTCTAAATAGTGACTATCGGAGACAGGTCCACAGTCTTGTCATCTCAGCAAAACCCTCGGTGCCTGAGGTTGCAGGAACAAGAAAAACACAACAGACAGAGCCCACAGTCAATCATATACAAAATACTGATACTGCTGCGAAGGGGTAGGTCTGGACCTCAGATGATATCTTCCCATTCCTTGCCGGGGTGCTGTCGGGTCAGCGCCCTTCGGACAGATCACTGGCGACTGGCATGGATCAGACCTACTTTCTTGAAGGGTGCACGGACTGTTGGATATTCAAGACCCTCGGTCCTCTAAGCCAGCAGGGACAGGCCGGTGGGTCACACAATACATGCTCTGGTCTGGCACCAGACAGGGGCAAGAATCACTTGAGGAATGAGACGTTTCTGGTAACTGTTTCTGAGTGCTTTTGAGTGGTTATCATGGTCCCACTTATGGGGATGATTCTCCGGGGATGTATCTCAAATGAATGACGAAACTTGCCTCCCAGATGATGATCTTTCACCAACACTTGGTCACCCACCTACAGGCCACTCAGTCTTGCCTGTCTTCTTTGGAACACCTTTGCATTGCTAGCCTTGTGATCCCTCAGTGCTTGATGCACTTTTGCAGGGGCACAGCTTTCCCCGGAGGAGTGGGGAATCATATCTGCAACACTGTGCTTGAAACAGACTTGGCACGGGCTGATGCCTGTGGTGGAATGAGGCGTCAGGCGATAGTCTCTCAAAAATGCATACACTGTACTCTCAACATTTTGATTTTCAGCATGAGCGATCTTTATTACCTTGTTAAGGGTGCACATAAAATGCTCAGCTTCCCTGGACCATTGCAGAGTGATGCGCCAGTGGACAACACCCCTCAACTTCAGATGCTCAGTGGCCTCATAACATGTGTATCTGTAAAGTGCATGTTCACCCACAGGTATTGTGGCACTGAATAACAGATGTTTATTGTTACCCAACTCAATGGTACTTATTTTATGGACCTCAGATGGATGGCAGGCTGAGTGGACCCGCCGGGATTTGAACCTGTGACCATGAGGTCAAACACAGGCCCCTGCAGTGGACGCATCAGTCCACTGAGCCACCAGACCCAGCTCATGACTTGAAAAAGAGGAACAATTATGAATATATGACGTTACAACGCATGCGTTTACAACGCGTGCCTTTACAACGTGGTCAGTACAACGAACGCGTTGTTACCACGCGTACCATTACAATGCAAGTCATTACAACGAGTTGCTGTAGGAGGGGCGCTGGAGTATGGAATAGTATAATTTACTATTCCAACTCCAGTCTGTGCAACAGTAGGGAAGGTGTTGGATTGAAAATCCAACACCAAAATCCCCCTACAGCAAGTCGTTGTAATGACTTGCGCTGTAATGGTATGCGTGGTAACAACGCGGTCGTTGTATTGACCACGTTGTAATGGCACTGCGTTGTACCGACAGCGTTGGTAACGCTGTTTTCCAACAATTATCAGTGCAGAGTTCTTTCAACAACCCACGGGTTGCCATGATCTTTTTCAACACATGCTCACCACTGATGGTGGTATAGGTAGTTGGGTTGGCACTCTACCTCCAGATACTTGGATAAGTAATCAATCACCACGAGCATGTGGCGACCCCATTGAAAACTTCCCAAATCAGTACTAGACCAATGCCAAGATATCGCAAGATTGTCTTCTATGATAATCGGTGCTGGTAGGTAAGGGGGACCTGTAGCCTGGGAGAGGGGGCAAAGCCACACAGTCTGCACCACCCTTTCATTGAGCTCCAGGAACCAGATTTTGATTCTTAGCCGGGATTTTGGCTTGACAATGCCCTGGTGAACTGCATGGGCCAGATCAATGACCCTTTGCACAAGTCGCCTTAGAATTACCAAATGGGGTCCTCCTCATAGAAGACACTCATCTTGCATCACTGCCAACTCATCCCTGACATGACGAAGGGATAGTAATGTTTGTCGGACCTTCTGTGTCCTCTGTGCCAATGTTGGATTAAGGTCTTCCAATTCCCTGTCCTCTTTGCTTCCACAGCTAGTTGTAGGCATTCATCATCCTTAGGAGCGTCCGCTATTTCTGCTAGAGACATGGGAAGAGGCTTCGACCTTTCCAGAATGAGTTTGACGTACTCCTGTTTCCGTTGTGTTTGACTGTTCATGGTTCGTGGCTGATCAGGCATGACGAGAATGATAATGACCAGGCTTGTGGATACCTGAGTGATATTCCACAGAGAAATGGTATTCCTGTAGTTGAAGGATCCACTTTTCAGTCCTTGGGGGCGGCTTTGAGGATGAGCCTTTAAACAGGGGCAATAACCGCTCATAGTTGGTGCAGTCTACAAAAGGATGCCCATAGAATTAAATGCGAAAATGACTGCAGCCCCAATATATCTCAATCTCCTCCTTTTCAATGTTAGACTACTGTTGTTCCTTGGCATAGAATACACCAACAGACTCCTGGGCCTTGTCAAGTCCGACACAACAGGAACCGCTCCTAATCCAGGTTCGCCAGAGGCTCGAAATGCTTCGTCAGGGCTGCCTTCAACGTACTATAGGTAAATGGCGGGATCGTTTCAGCTACAGTCTTAGATATCTTGTGGATTGCTGCACCTGCCAGGTGGAGAAGCATGGGACGTTTCCTGAAGGGGTGGGTCCATAGAATTCCACAGAGTTACATAAAAACTGCGAGATTCCACTGAGTTCTGCCAACTAGCAGAAAATATGCATGTTGTGCTGCAATTTAGCGCTAGTAAAGCAAGCAGCGCTGAAAAATCACAGCGAACGCAAGAGCGCACAGCAATTCGAGTTGATTGTGCTGCAGCTCGAGTAGAAAATCTACCTGAGTGGCAGCAAATCTACTCGAGAAGCAGCCCTTTGACCGTACCTGCTTGCAACCGCTGCATCCACCCACAGTAGAAAATGGCACTAGGAGACCCCAAATCTCACTCGGTCTGGCACTTCTGGAGCCCAGCAGGAAAAAATTACACCACGCGGCTATTGTTGTAATTTTTCAGGATATCTGAGTTACAAGAGTAACACGGAGCCGCCAAATTCCATCAATTCCGCAGGCAGAATGGAACATTCCACCCACTCCAAGTTTTCTGTCATTCTCCAATCCCACCACTGTAAAATAGTTCTCTACGCACTCCACCCATACCATCCACTTAGCTGCTTGAGCCGAAGGAGGAGCATTAACCAATTATAGCTCCAGCGCTGGTACCGTCACCATGGCTGATGGTGTACTTGGAGGAGTTACACCGAGTAGCACCCCAGGGCGTCACAAACGAATGTGCAACAGTCCTATGTGGCCTGTCTGGCACAGTGGCTGCTGGTGCATGGGGCACAGTCCAGTATGGTACATGAATACTTCGCTCCACCCTTGTGATGGGTGAGCACTGCCACCCTAGCAGCATACGGACAAGTACTAGCGGGCATGGCAGCCATGAACAAATGGGGTGACGTGGCAGCTCCAAACTTCTCCATCAAACGGCACAAGACACCAATGCGGGGCGCTGTCATTGGGGCGCTGTTGGTATGCGCAGAAATGGGTCACAGCATGGAAACCCCCACACAAGAATTATGCTCGCCAGCTGAAGGCCTACACGGCCATGTGGAAATGCACTGCTTGGCGGGGCCTCACCGCTGGGGCCGCACAGTGTTCAGGCATCACTGCAGACAATCATGGAGCCTCTCCACAGGGCCCTAGGCAGAGTGCGGACGTCACTGTAGCAATCTCTCTGCCCCTGCTGCGGGTGGAAAAACAGGCAAAACACAGGCAGGAGAGCTGGAGCAGGCCCACCCCGAAGAAGACAGCAGGTGGCAGGCCGATGAGCAGAGGTGGGTCCTGCACTACTCGAGTGTGCCAGATCGACGCAGAAGCAGCCCAGTCAGGGAGCGAGCACGATGCTGGCAATCACCGTACCAGGGTAACAGCGGTGATGCTGGTAGGTGGTGTGGCACTTGACCTAGTCATCGACAATTTGTGGTGTCTATGAGGGAAATAGCTGAGCCCCACACTAACTCCCCACCTACAGAGAGGGACCACTGAATGGCACACAGGTAACCCCACAATGAAACTCTCAGCACACTGGTGTGGAATGGTCTGTGCCTGAGCCTCACTCTCGGGTCCCTTTTATTAGTTCTTTCTCACCTGACCTGAGCTAAAACAAATCCGGCCAAACAAAAGGGGGAAACCCCAGATACACATCCGACTCCTCACGAAGGTGGAGTCTACCACTCCTAACATCACAGACTGAACCTTACAGAGATACCTTGCTTTGGAACTTTGAAAAATCTCTCTTCATCTGTCATTCAGGTAGAAATCAAAACTTACTTGGTCATTGTGTATTCTGTTTTTGACTCAGTTAAATTCCTGCCTAGTGCCAAGGCACATCTATGGTGATTGCTGCACCACATAAATCACTAATACCATAACCTAAAAAGAATGGTTTGCGGAAAGAAAGATGAGGTCTTGAAAAGTTGTTTTCCAGTGAAATTGAATCATCTGGTGACCATCTGCATTTTGGGTTTGGATACCTGATGACCGCATGCCACCAAATAAACGGTGCTTTAGCGGTGGATTTTCTATAAGCACAAAAAGCCAAAAACATTCTGGAAGTTGACATTTTAGACTACTTCATTCCACCCAATTAACTTACCTCTCCTGAAAACAAGGATCTGTAAAGGGAAAGTCCATCTCAATAGAAATCACTTCATACAAGTTTCCCCTTTTTGCCCACCACTGTCCGTCCTCTTGGTAACTGTGATTTGGTTTTGTTGGCCACTTAGCAACTCTTAGCAAGGCTACAATACGACTGCAAGTTGCCAAGGATGCAGTGCTCTAGAGTTCCCATCAATGAAGCCAACCAAGAAACGCTACTAGAATATAATATTTTCATAAAGGAATGCCTGGACCAGTAAATTTTGCCCTGGGTGATGTGGGTTCATCTAGTAACCACTAAGGATACGTTTTGCAGCACATTACACTAGTCTCCAAATTAAGCACTGACTGCACGCAAGAGATTGTTAGCAGAAAAGGCATCCACGTTGCCATTAAAGCAGAATAGATAACTTGTGTCTTGTAGTCTAGTGTAACACTTATGACCCCCCCCTGTAGTAATCTACAGATGGGTCATAAGTGCTACACATATCTAACCCTCACAGTATAAATCCCTTTCTGCTATATTAGTGTCTTTTTACTTTTGTGGGTGTGCCAGTGTCTAAATACAATCTGGTGTAAGTTAAATCAGAGTATAAAAATTAAAAAAATATAAAAGATCTATTTTTTATGCTAGGAGAGATCACATAAGGCAATGCCTTTATGACATTGCCTGGTAATGCCCTTCTAGTCCAATCATTTTTGGCTATACAACATGACCGAAGAAACATCTGTTAGAGAACTATTTTCAGATTTGGTGAAAATGAACACTGCTTTTATACTCCTTTTTAGTTTTGTATAATGTTGGACTATTTGTGGTGTTTTATATAATTGACAAGTGCATTAATCTGATGCCTAATTTCATTAAAAGTCCATGCAAAACAAACTATTACATGGGTATTAGCTAAACACCAATAAAGCTTAAATATTGACAAATCTATAGGTTATTCTGCCTATCCTCCACGCACACATCTATAAAGTCATCCTACAGGGCATTACTGCTACTTGCTTGTCTGCATTCCTCTGCTCTCGGTCACCTCCCTCCTTTGCCGCCATTGGGCTCCGCCGCGAGCGCCATTAGTCGCCAGCCTCAACTGGTGCAATCACCGCTAAGATGATTGCACCGTGAATTATGGAGATCGGCTGTTATGGATTGCATGAGAAATCTTCCTTCTGGCAAGAGTGGTTTGCATTACTCAGCGGCGGAATTGCAAAGGAGCCTTACAGTTCAACCGAAGGTCAACGCATAAAGGAGAACTGGAGCCCCAGGCGAAGACGCTGCTCTAACAGCCTACGATGGTTGGACCAATATTCTGAAGTCAAGTGCTCAGGTGACATTAGACGTGCTCCCTTAGTACTTATCCAGCACTTTGCATGTGTTGGGCTAATTGAAGTACATGTTCTTATCCAACGGCCTACTTCAGTAGAGGATTTCCCCTCTGGCACCCGTTAGTCGCTCTCCCTACAAGGAGCGTAGATCAGGTTAACAAGGAGAAAGATCATTTCTAAGATCTATATCCAAGATCATTGTGCAGCCCAGACTGACTGGCGGACAGCTGTTGGGGTGTTTCACCTTCAGTGCGCTGGAAGTTAGGGTTTAGATTGCACTGGAACCTGAATCTTTCCCTCTACCGTTTATTTATTTATTTGAAGGTTTTATATAGCGCGAACATGACCCTTGAGGGTGTCTTGTTCAACTCATTTCTTTATTTGAAAATTGTTATATTTTAACATAGTCACAGAGTGCATATGGAACACACTTTTTTTCAATATTAGATGTATAAAGCCTTTTCATCTTCTTCAAAAGAATGACAATATAAAAGGGCCTTTTAGCGTATTGTTGTACGGCACCCATGACTTATTTTTTTTTTTAGAGTATTTTATATTGAAAGATTATTTTAATATTATTTTTATGCCTCTTTTGATCTGCTTGTGGTATTTTTCTAAACTGACAGAGGTGGGGTCGGTAATTACTGATGAACTGAAAAATCTTATGGACAACAAACGTTAGCAAGGACAAGTCAACAACAAAGCATAAGCTGCGTAAGTTGTGATGAAGAAAGAAAGGGTCTTAACTCGCAGTCGCACGTCTGCTGTTTTGGAGATGCTCTTCTACTTTCCAATGTGGGATAAGAGTTTTTCCCAACCAAGGACGTTTTCAATAAAAAGCATAGATAATAAAGAGATCAACATTCCCAAAATTTGCTGCTGCTTGAAACAGTCAACGAGCAACACATAAACCCTGCCATTCAGCAAGTACATACATTGAAACCGACAGACAAACGGCTATTGTTAAAGCTACCGGTGCTCGACTGTCTCCCATGATACATTTGCATGTTTTCCCCATGTCTTTCCATCATCCTGATGCATTGTGGCAGCCTGAAAAGGATCCAACATAAGGTATATCATTGAAAAAATCCTCCTCATTAGAAGCTTTGGTAATAAAACTCCTTTTCTCTTTCATTTACATTCTCTGTCAAACCTGCTTTCTCAGGAGGCTGTGTGAGTGTAACAGAAACACATCACCATCCTGTTCAGACTCCATCTGTTATAATGACATTTTGGAGTGTCATTGTAAGATCCTTAATAGGAGTGGAATTGGATTTTTCAATAACAGCAATTTTTGCCCAACATAGAGAATTTAGTTGTTCGGCATTAACTGAAGATTCACACAATCTTTGACTTCAATTATCCCTAAAGGAACCTTGATGAGCTGCTGGCAAGAATTGACTTTAATTTATCGACTCAATATTCTTAATTTTAAAAAGTGTGTTGGCTAGCGGTTACAGGCATGGGTGTATCCCAGTTTTAACCATTTCAATGCAACCTGGTCGTCTTTGCCCTAAGCATTCATAACTCTGTGTAATTACTTGTAGCAGAAGTTAGTTAATGCCTCAAGGTGTACTCACGTGTAGGGAAATAAAGAGTTTCCATGAGACTGGTGTCTCTGAACCGTCAATTAGATTGGGCAAAGTCTCTCACATGTCAAACATGTCAACGTCTGGTGGTGGCATAGTGTTTATTGTCAAAATAAGAAGCACCTTGGCCACTTTGACATCATCAATAAATACCTAAGCATTTTGGCACAAGCAGCCCCTCCCCCACCTCTGTCTCACCTGTCTAAAACTTACAATTCATTAAAGCTCATATCCATATTAGCTCAAAAAAACTGAGCCAGACTCCAGTTTGCAGATGAAACCTTTAGAAAGTCATATGTCAGATTACTGCAAGGACTGCTATGCCGAACAAATGGAAGATTCTGCGCTATACAGATGTTAATTAACCGTAACAGCTGAGGATTTCATGCATTCAATGTCTGCGAATCCAATTCTTTTGCTGTGTTTAACTGCATAATGTGGATTGAATGCATATAAATGTTTTCCCATTGTCCCCGCTTAGCAGAGGAACTGAGCATAATTTTGGTGGATTTATTACAAAGCCCATTTAAAAAATCCAATAATATCATTAAAGAATTGATGAGGCCGTTTTGATTTCTGAAGAATATGACTCAGCAGATGCCAATGAAAGGATCAAGGTTGATGGATTCGGAGGTCGCTCCGGGTCTTCATTCATATCATGATAACGTAGAAGGTAGAATACGTGAATGTATGGAAACACGTCTGTGCCTTTAAGTATGTCATTTTTACTGAATCGATCGGACGATATTAGGGTTGTGCATTATTAGGTATATTGTATGAGCCATCCGAGCTACTTGGGGTTCAAACTGTGAAGAAGGTGGGCTTCATGATCTGGTTGGACTGGATTGCTCTTCCCGTTGTGCAAAGCGCGACCACATGTTATGGGGTGGGCGGGGGGAATAGATGGTTTCATCATAATGTGAGGCTTTGTGATGGATTAAGTCAGGTATGTCTGTATCACACTGTTTGAAGTAGTAAAATAAATGCGTCGAATAACTTGACGCCTCGAGGCACCTGCCTCATTCTCCCACTCTCGGACGCTCTCTCATGCTGTGCCTTTTCACTCTTTGCTCTTTTTGCACCTTGATTTTTTGGGCTTATCCACTCTTTTATCTTTTTGCTCTTTTCGCCCCTTGCTCTCTTGCCTTTTGAGCCTATTCTCTCTGATTTTTGATCTTTTTCCTCTCGCCCTTTCCCCTCTTCCTCTCTCAGCTTTTGTGCTTTTCTCTGAAATTTGCCTCTTGCCCCTTTTTCTTGCTCTCTTCCCTTTTGCTCTCTTGTCTGTACCATTTTCCTGTGCTATTTTGCAATCTCGGTTCCATCTCTTTGGTGCCTCCTTCCTCTTGTGCTTTCCCGTGCTCCTTTTTCCCACCTCATGCACCCCCTTCCCTTCCCCCCAGCTCCTTACCTATTCCTTCCCACGCCTCCTACTTCTTCCTGTGCTTCTGCTAATCCCTGCCCACTGCCCCCTGCACTTCTCCCCTTTCTCAAGACCTACTTAATGTCAGCTGCAGCGTGGACCAGCCATTAAGCAGGTGCCTAGGCCCAGCCCTCCCTGGACTGACCTGTGAGCAGTCCTCTGACTGGTGAAGAAACTTACAGACCTGGCTCCTGCGCCTCGAAGCACCCACCTCGTTCTTCCTCTCTGGCATGCTCTCTCACTCTCACTCTCTCTCTCTTGTGCCTCTGTGCCTTCTGCCTCACTCTCTTTCCTTTTTTTGCCTTTTCAGTCTTTGCTCTTTTTGCTTCCTGCTCTTTTGCCTTTAGTGACTTTTTACTCTTTGCTCTTTCTGCTCTTTTCACCTCGTACTCTTTTGCAGTTGGTGCCTTTTCTCTCTAATTTTTGTTATTTTTCCTCTCGTCCTTTCCCCTTTTGCTCTCTTGCCTTTTGTGTTTTTCTCTGACTTTGCCTTGCATCCCTTTTTATTGCTCTGTTTCCTTTTGCTGTCTTCTCCTGTGCCATGTTTCCCATCTCTTTGGTGCGGCCTTCCTCTCGCGCTCTTCCCACTCTCCTTTTTCCTGTTTTCCTGCCTCTTACGGCCCCTTCCTCCTCCTCCGATCCTTACCTGTTCCTTCACGTGCCTCCCGTTCCTTTCTGCACTTCCACTAGGCATCATCATTGTCCTATCTGCCCCTTACCCTCCGCCCCCCAGAACCTATTTAATGGCGACCACAGCACGGATGAGCCCAGCGCACACACCCAGTGGGTGCACCAAAGGCATGCCAAAGATTGGCCCGTCTGCGCCGGTCCATGCCTCAACCGTATTCAGCACCACAAACCCTGATCCAACTACTCCTGCGTGGTACTCCGCTGTGTTCCTTCAGTCTCTTAAACATGGACGCCAATCCCCCCACTGCTGCTGCACCGTGCACCACAGAAGGAACCTGTACTTGCACCCTGTGCTGTTTCGTGTACAGCAACCCACCCACCATGCAAGCACTACCCACACATACCTAGCTTACACACAGCACACCTCCAACTCCCACTAGAAAACATATACCCCAAGACAAACTATCATGCATGCTCATCAACACCTGCTTGTCCAGCAAACACATCACAGAAATCTGGGACCTACTGTACAACAATGCCTCGTATCCCCTCTTCCTCACAGAAATGTGGCTGACTGCCGTGTCGGTACCCGTCATCACCATGGCTATCCCAGCAGGATACAAGATTGCACAACAGAACCACCAACACAAACCAGGAGGAGGAATCGCAATCATTTTCAAAGAAACTGTCAGCTGCATCAAAGCCAAAGAACACGTGACCCTCTTTATGGAGTACCTACACTTCAAACTTTGAATCTGAGCAAATTTCACCCTTAACGGTAAACCTTTGTCTACCGTCCGCCTGGACCACAAGCAAACTTCATTGCAGATTTCGCTGCCCTTCTTACCATTGACTACAAAGCATCCATCCTCGTAACCGACCTCAATTTCCACCTAGAAGACTGGACCGACACCAGCTCAGCTGCACTTCTCAAAAGCCTAGGAAACCTCGACTGATACAACATGTCGCTGGACCCACACACTCCATTGGGCACACCCTCATTCATGTCTTCACAACCATGTCTCTCACCTGCACCGACCACGTCATTGTCCACCTTCAGACCAATATCCCTTGCCAAATTAAAAGCGACACCACCAGCCCAGCCAGCCGCAGCTGACGAAGCATCACAGAATCTGACTGGTCCCACACCTATGTATGAACCAACCCAACCACACCATCAACTTAAACAGCAACATCAAACAACTTGACAATTAGATCGCAGACTAAACGAACTCCCTGGCACTCCACATACACAACGACAAGAAGAGAACCTGGAAGCAGACTATATAGTACACAGAGGAACTCCGGTCAAACAAATAATGCTACAAACAGCAAGAAAGAAGATGGAGAACCAATCACAAAGAAGCCGAGAAGGACACCTTTAAAGCAGCACTAAGATGCTACCACCATCAGATTAGAGAAACCATAAAGGAATGCAGAAATTAATGTATAAAAAGCAGCTCTAATAGCTGTCTAATAGCTGTAAAGATATATTCCCCACCATCAAAGATTTCACCGCACCAACTTCCACCACCAATAGCATCATCCTCTCCCAAGACCTATGGGAAAACCTATCGGAATTCTTCAGCAACAAAATCGAAACTATCTGCAACAATTTGGATCCCCAACTCCAGCCCACCCACTAAAAACCTCAAAAGCACCCTGACTACATAGAAATCAATCACCATGGAAGATAAGCCAGCATCATGGGAACCATCTACTCCAGGGCACCGAGGGACCCTTGCCCCACCACATTTAAAAAAGGGACACCTCCCCAATTACTGAAGCACCAACCCACATCCTAAACACCTCCATCACCACTACCACATTTCTGGACGCCTGGAAACATGCCGTGGTCAATGTGCTACTAATGAAACCTTTGACAGACCACACCCAGCTAGCATGCCACAGCCCAACCACCTCGATCTACACCGGCTCCTGGAGACCACTCAATCAGGTTTCACACTCATTCGCAGCACTGAGACTGCTTTCATCACAGCAACCGATGACTTCAAGATGATCCTCGACCGAAGAGAAACAGCGACCCTCATCCTGATTGACCTCCTAGCAGCATTGACACAGTCTCCCACTCCACCCTAATCCGAAGACTTCATGAGACAGGCATCCAAGGACCCACTCTCAACTGGATCTGCTCATTCCTCACGGGAAGAACATAGAAAGTCAGCATGCCACCCTACACGTCGGGAGTCTGGAAGCTCATCTGTGGAGTCCCCCAAGGATCATCTCTCAACCTGACCTTGTTCAACATCTACCTGACCCCACTGGCTGACATCATCAGATCGCATGGCATCAACATTCTCTCCTACTAAAAATGCACCCAATTCATACTCTCCCTTATGGACAAAATTCCATTGACAAAAAACAACTTTGCCACCTGTATGTCCACTGTAGCCACCTGGATGAGATCCAACTGCCACAATCTCAACTCAGACCAGACCGAAGTTGTGATTTTTAGAAGGGAAACCTCTCCATGAATTCCACCTGGTGGCCGTCTTACCTCGACTTATACCAACCCCCACTGCCCGGTGCCAGAAACTTCAAAATCATCCTTGACAACAAGCTCAATATGCCAGCCAGGTCAACGTTGTGACCTCCACCTGCTTCCACATCCTGAGGATGCTACAAAAAGTGGCTAGCCGAGAACACCAGAAAAACAGTCACACAGGCTCTCATAACCAGCACACTATGCTAGAGTCACCAAACAATACCTGAACAGGCTCCAAACCATCCATAATGCTGCAGCAAGATGCCCTCAACATAGCATGCTGCACCCACATTGCACCATACCCCAAGAAACGTAAGTAGCTTCTAATACACAAGAGCACTAATTCGAAGCTTCTCACATGCACATATAAAGGCCTACCTCAACAGCTGCATAGAGTTCCACCAACGTTCCAGGGCCCTCTGCTTAGCCGGACTCTCACTAGCACACTATCCTGCGTACACAATACAGAGCAGGAGGTTGCACTTTCTCATGCATCTCCCCAAAGCATGGAACGCCCTACCACAGCACATCAGAGACTCCTTATTGCTTCTTCAGCTCCGCAAGAAGATAAAGCATGGCTTTTCGAAGAAATCTCCTGGGAGACCTCTGTCTGCCCACCTGCAAACAGCCTGGATTGCCTCACTGGTGATAAGAGCGCTATACAAATATGCATAACACAATACAACACAACACAAGCAAAAGAGCAATGTTCTTCACCCAATAGGCATTTTTTCCCCGAGTGTTGAGGTCATTCAGGGTCGAAAGGCCTATTTTGTTACTCTGGCATTCTGCTGGTAGGCTACAGAGCTAAGGGCTGCAAACGGAGGTGCATGGGTTGGCCCATGGCCAAATTCTAGACACGTCCTCCTGCAGTTAGGGGCTGGTTGCATCATTTTTGCAAGGGCTTATTATGGTTTCACATCCATCCCTGGGGACTTTTCCGCATTGTTTGTATTTGGGACTGCCCTGGTATGAATGGAAATAATGAACATTAAAAAACACTGATGGGCATTACATCGGAGAGACTGCCCTAAATAAGAAAGTACCTCTGATGATGTTATCACCAGTAGATGGGCAAATGGCAAGGTTTTTCCAAAATTGGAGCTGAAGGAGTCTCAAAGCACACCTATTCTCCTATCTCTAACTGTGGTTGAGAAACCGAGTGAAAGGTGAATGGAACACCTGTCATATTTTTGACAGATGTGTGGTTACCACCCATCTCTAAATGATGACCAAAATCTGGTATAACGCGTATTATTAAATAAAAAATCATGCATTCAGCAAGCAATTGTTTTAAATCACCTATTCACCTACCCTACGCTTGTTCCAGATTAAGGGCAGTTATAAGGCACCTCATTAGTGAGACACTGTGGATGGTGAAATACTGTGCCATAAAAAAGTCCATTTGACTGTCCTATGACCTCCGTGAATGTCTTTGAAAAGGCTACAAAGCAAATCCTTGGCATGACTGTTGCTCTCTGGTTAATCAGATGAGATGGGGTTCATCAAATTAATGTATGTACTCAAGAAGAAAGTCGCCGAACTGCACAAAATGATAAGTTTCAGCCGTTCCTTACATCTGAGAAAACAAAATCTGTTCTGTCTAGCATTGAACTTTCCATCCACTATGACTATATTGTTGTACAAATCGGTGATCACTATAACAGGCTATGCTGCCAAAGTCGCACAACTTCTTCTGTTTCTGTCTGGTGTTTAATTTTCCTCTGGCTATGGTTGTATTGCTATTGTACAACTAAGGGCTCGATGCAGAGTCTAGTGGACATGGTACTCTGCCGCAGGTTTAGCGGAGTACCCTGTCCTCCAAGCTGTTGGCCTGCCTGCTCTGTTTACAGTTAGGCAGACCATCATGTTTCCTCCGACAGAGCCCCCGCTGGCTCTGTTGGTAGAAACCTTACACAGTCGACTTGATGGACTTGTTACTATTCAGTGTAGGTGCATCAGAGCATTCACCTTATTTACAGTCTGATGTACTTTTTTTCTCTTTGGGGCAACCAGTAAAAGCCTGCCAGTTTGGAAGAGAAAGATGAAACAATTACCCCCACAACTTCGAAGAAATCACCCAGGGTGCCAGGGTCATCAGTTGTTTGTTTTGCAGAAACAAACACCCACTTAGGGAGCGCCCACTTAAAACATGGTAGCTGCACAGCAAACATTCGCTGCCTCTTCCGCTGCGAGGGTTAGGTTCAGTATCTCGGATTTGTCACATAGTTGATCTTGTAGCCTGTATTTTTTGAAGGCCTCCAGCAGGTTGACAACGCTAGAATCGAGGTAGTTGAGGATCCTAGAGTCAAGAGAACATCATCTTTGTAAAGAGAGATTTTAAATTCTTGCTGTCCATTTTTGATACCTGTGACTGCAGTGGTCTGTCAAATTAGACATGTCAGTGGTTCAATAAATAATGCAAACAGGAGCGGTAACAGGGGGCATCCCTGTCCGGTGCCCCTGGCTAATCTGAACGGTCGACAAAGGTATCCATTCAGGGTGACTTTAGCGACTCGATTAGTGTAGTTGGAGAAGATCATGCACAAGAACTTAGGTCCGAGGCCCAAGGGCTGTAGAGTGTGGCTCAGGAAAGTCCAATCCACCCTATCGAAGGCCTTCTCCACATCGAGAAATAGGAAGATCCTGGGATTTTTTTGAGGGAGGACTTCTCTATCAGGTGGATGGCCGTTCTAATATTATCGTGGGCCTGTTGTCCCTGAACAAAACCACTCTGGTCAGGGTGCACCAGGGAGGAAAGTACTGTGTTGCTAAGATCTTCATATAAAGCTTAGCATCAATGTTCAGCAATGCTATTGGGCGATAAGAGGCAAAAAGCCTTGCTCCTTTGCCAGGATTTGGGATCACTGTCACCACAGCTTCACCCATCATAAGAGTGATAGCTCCTGCAGCTGCGCAGTGGTTGAACAGGGCTTTGAGTTTTGGAGTTAAATGGGAAAGGTATGTTTTATAGAACTGGGCCATAAGGCATCTGGCCCCGGCATTTTATTGGGTTTTAGGGTTTGGATAGCTAGGCCCACCTCCTCTGGGAGGATCTGTCCCTCCAGAGAGTCACGCTGGACATCCACAAGTGTGACCCCCTGGATCAGCTCTAAAAAGGCCTCTTTGTCCTCTGGGCAGGGAGGGGTTCCCCTGTACAGTTGCACATAGTAGGCACCCACCAAATTCATTGACTTTGTCTTCATCACCCAATGGTCAGCCCCCCCTGAGTCATTATTTCACAGACATGCTCTTTTTACTTTTTGCCTTGCAAGCGCCGGGCCAAGGGACTGCCCACTTTGTCTCCTGCTACATAGAACCAATTTTTAAGGTGGAACAAAGAAAGCTCTGCATTGCTTGTACAATGCATTCTCAGTTGGCTCCTAACCATCCGAGTGCTCGAATGGCCCGATGGGAGGGTTGTTGTAGCCGCTTAAGCTCTCTAGTCTCATCTTCAAGCTTCTATATTTCAAGCTTTCGCAGTTGTATTCATTCGGCTTCTATCACTATGAAGTGCCATGGTGCCTTTGGATCACTGCTTTGACTGCATTCTACTTATCGGGATGCCCCCACTCCCCAACCCCCCGCTGGGTTCAAAATATTACTCTATCCATTGGCCTATTTCGTTTTTGGTGACTGGATCCGGAAGTATGGACGGGAGCAGTCTCCAAGTTCACGGCTGTTCCCCCTCTCCCAAAGCCAGCTGAATCCTGACCAGCGCTTGGTCAGAGACCGATATCGGTCCAATTACCACAGCCTAGGTGAGCCCCATCCGGTAGTTGTTCAATAGGATATAGTCAATTCTTGAGTGAGTTCGGTGTATGTGCGAATAAAAAGTATACGACTTTGTTCCCACATTTAGCTCCCTCCAGGCGACCCACAGACCCAGATCTGCAAGGGCCTTTTTCATCCTTTTGGAGAAGACTCCTGCACTCACATCTTGACTCCCCTCCCTGTCTATGTGCGGGCTTCAGACCATATTAAGATCTCCGGTCTGGAAGATGTCCCCTCTGGCCTCTGTAGCCAAATTCTCTAGAAAGGCCACTAGAAACGTGTCTTCAGCAGAGTTCTGCACATGTACCGTAGCTAGGGTAAGAGATGTGCTGTAGAGTGTCCCAACCAATATCAAGTACCGGCCTTCTGTATCCATGTGGATGTGTGGGATAATTTTGGAGATATTTCGCTTCAAGTATATTGCCACTCCCTTTTGATCAGTGTATGTTGAATGTTTCATTTCCCCTGTTCCTTTAGTAATAAGTGGGTATCTTGTAAGCAGTTAATATCTGGGTCAGACTCACGGAGTGCTGCCAAACCGCCCCTAATTTATTCAGCTAATTGAGTCACTGCGTATTAAGTGAGACAAGTGGATCATGAGCGTGTCTGAATAGGTAGTGCATGAATATGAGCAGGTTCTAGGGCCTTTGGACTTCTTCTGCGTGGCGGATTCACAAGTAACCCCCCAAAATTCCCAGCTTCCATCTGTAACAGCTCAGAAAACAAGAAATAACAAACATTCAAAGAGCATATATTGTCAAAGGCAGGGTAGAGTGCCAGGTCGAATTTACTGTGTGTCAATCAAGAGTCAACTGAGCTCTCATCATCACCATGGGTGGAGGTGGAAGACCTGTATCCTCAGTTTGGTCCAGCTCCACCGGAGAAGAACAAAGTCACTCCGACAGCACCAATCCACTGGGAGAGTGGTGTGGGCCTCCCTCCAGCTCCCCCTAGGCCAGGGCAGCTAAAACTTGTAAGTGTATGGGTCCATCTATCAACTTGCATTTCTCCGGGGCCTGTGCCCCAGAAGGTGCTCACCACTAACCCCCCCCCCCATTTGCGCAGTTCTCAGAGCTTCAGGTAAACCCCTCCCCGGGACCCACCAAGGAGCCCCCAAGGTCTTTTTAATAGTCTGCACATGATGTCAGCAAGATAAGTTCCCCTTTATCATGGGCCGCAGAGCGCCATTTGTTGCTGAGTCATACTCACTAAGGGCGCTTTCGTAGCACTCCAGATATGGCCATTGATGTCAGCATACCTGGGGTAGAAGCAAGTGGCACCCTTGTCTCCAAGGCGAGCCATGGTCCTCATGCCCAGAGCCGTTCTTGATCCTCAATAGTCAGTTCCGGAGGCTGTTAAATAACCCCTCACTGTGGGTGGCTCCAGGCTCCCAGGTGCCATTGATCCAGATCCCTCAGATCGCAGTGCAGGTGAATGCAGGCAATCCCACAGAGGGAAAAACCTGGTTATGGTCAGGCCCACTGGGGTTCCTCACTTAATCTCCGCCAAGGTCCCGGTCCGTTGCCTCCCAAGTGATGGGGCTCAGAGGAGGCGTCAGTCATAATGTCCAAGAAGGTGATGACCTTCTGTGTGTCTGAAATGATGTGTCATTTGTCTCCCAGCTCAAAGGCCAGGCCGAAAGGGTATGTCCATCTGTAGCATATTCCACTGTCGCAAAGCTTTCTAGTAATGGGCCAGAAGGCCACCCTCCTCTGCAGGGTTAATTGAGAGTGATCCTGGAAACGCACCTCTGCCACCTTTCTGGCTTATTGAAGGACCATATCTTTCTCCAGATAGTATTGGAACTTAATGAGCACTTCCCTAGGGAGCTGCCTCTGAGAATGGCCCCTAGGACCCACTCGGTGTATTTTGTCTGCCGCTATTTCTGGGCGATTGTCCCCCAGCATGGAGGAGAGTATTCCCACCACAAAGGAGTCATGGTCTGCATCCAAGACCTCTTCACTGAGTTCCAAGATGTGGAGGTTTTTGCATCTCGAACAGTTCTCCAGGTCCTCAGATTTCTCCATTGTGAGCTGAAGTTGGTTTTCCATCACAGCAAATTTCTCGGTAGTTTCTGCTTGTCTCAAGGCGATCCTCTCAAGGCGAGTCTCCGTCTCCATAATCCGGTGCCCCACAGAGTGCACATTTGTTCAAAGGTCTGCAACTTTTGCTCCCAGGTCCAAACACAATTTTGTGAGGTTCTGATTAAGGTACTGCCTAAGTTTGTCATGTAGCTCGACCTTCAAGGCACAGAGGCTCTCAAGAAGATCAGTCTTTATTAGTGCCATTACCCCTGTGGGCACGTCACCAGGCTCCACATGTTCCCCGGAGTGGGGTCCTCTAAGTATGTCAGGAGGGTGCCCTAAGTCAACATCTTCTTCTTAGATGGCATGGGAGGAGCATCTCGAAGGCATCAGCTCCCTGTGTGGCGTAAGTCCTGAGCAGATCTATTCAAGGAGTCTCTATGCAGTCCTTACCGCTAACCGTCCATCGGGGGCCTCTAGCACTGTGCCATAGGCACATTAACCCAGGGACAAGCACTGGGCCCCGTCACCTCCAGGGCCCGTCATCCAAAGGCTGGTGCGTCATCTCCTACCGGCCTAGGGTGACCAGATCTTGAGAACCAAAAACCGGGACATTTGGGGAAAATAGAAGAAGGACTACAATTTTTCATCCACGGAATGGGCAGAATGACAGCTGTCATCAACATAGGATCACAGAAGATGCATTAAGAAAGTAAATACAATGTAATTTCTACAATCAAAATCATACCTATTAATGAAATTGGTTACTTATAACAGTTGCTAACTAGCAAAGCTTTAGAACACCCAAAAAAGTGCCTCTCACTGTTTTCAGTCAACCCCTTCTAAAAACCGGGACATGAGACAAAATTGCCGAAATCTGCCCGGACAGCTGGTGAAAACCCGGGACTGTCCGGGCAAATCCGGGACGTCTGGTCACCCTATACCGGCCTCGGTCTCCTGTTGTGGAGGGGGCACAGGGTCGTTGCCCTCAGGCCCTGCATTGGCCCATCCCTGGGTATGGCAAAACATGTCAACGTAATGCGGCAGGGGATGCAAGGGGGCGGGTGTTAGGCTTCTAGACCTCTCGGTGCCTCCAGAGAAGCCTCATCACAGCTGAGTGGCAAATGCACTCCTTCTCACCTTGCCGCCTGCGCTTTAGCCCATCATCTGCAATCATCAGGTCCCATCCTTGGCAATCATCAGGGCCCATCTCCTCTCCGGGCTGGGAGCTCCACAGACCCAGGATCCCCTTCAGAGGCCAGGAGCCCTCCGGCGATGTAGCTTTTCTGAAGGGGTTGCCACACTTCCACTCAGCAACGCCGGGGTCGGGAGGCCCTCAAAACTGCTCCATGGCCCCGAGGCCTGGCAGGCCGCCATATGTGCTGTCCTGCCTCCACAGCCTCGTCCACATTCCTCCTGCTCCAATCGTCCTCACAGCACACCAAGAGGGATTCCCAGCAGTCTTCCAGGCACCCCAGGGCCGCTGACTGCAAGTTAGCAATGCGGATGGGCACAGAAGAGGTTCATTGGGCGGGAGCGATGGAAGAGAGTGTCTCACTGCTCCGCCAGCTTGGCCACACACCCCTCCGCCATTTTGGCCATGCCCCCTCCCCCCTCTTACTGTATTTTCAATAGGATGGCATAGTCCTTGAAAAATTATTATTGCAGCCTTTCAATTTCCTTAGTGATGGGATACTTTAATTTCGGATAGAAAAAAACAGAAATATTTCTGCTAAGGTGCAGATTACAAATGTTCGAGGAAAGTGCACCGCATGTGATAGGAAACTATTTGTACAATGAATAGCACCAGTTATCAGTTTTACGCTAAAAACGGGAAATAACATGCAGACCTTTGGAACTTTTTCATTAAAATCTGCATGCCCCGGGATTTAGGGGCATTTTTCCCCCAGTATATTTTGGCTAATTTGACGTGCTGAAATGTATCTGGGAGAAACTGCGGGGAGACTCTATACTGAAAACAGATCATTATAACACAACATAGACTCCTGTTTATGACTAAACCACGCATTCCAAGCAGTCATCGGCATTACGAGCCACAACAATGGCAGGCAGATGTCACTGTACAAATGCTCATTTTTTTCACGTTTCAGTCAGATAGACGTACATACTTGTCTCGTTTGGTGCTTGCTGCCAAGAACAAATGTTTCTTTTTACTTTACCATATTGCGTAAAAGGCCGTGATTGAAACATGACATGGCGTTTCCATGGTTACACTGTTTCCAGTTATGAATAATGAGTTATTTAAATTGCACGTAGTTAGTCTATCACAGGAACTATTCCTTTCTTTATGTTCTGTATCTTATGTTTGTACTAAGAAAATAACTGAAGGAGAAGCCAATCTTGGGGTGCTCATTTTGTATTCTTAACTATGTTGTTTTATGTTGCATTATCCATTCAATGTAGGGGAGAGGAGAGGATGTAGCCTAACGGCTAGAGCGGTCGACTTCGAAGCTGGGGAACCGGGTTGGAGTCTCGTCAACGATGCTCAACATCCTGTGATTCTGGGCAAATCACTTAATCTCCCCATGCCTAACACAAATGAATGTGCCCTTGTCTAACGAAACTGGTGCTCATGTAAAGCGCTCTGATATCCGATATCATCGGGTCTAGTTCGCGCTATATAAAACTTAAAAAAAAAAAAATGGGAGAGATTATGGTGTGTTATACTGTGGTTGTTTTGGGGTATTATATTATGTTTCCGTTTGTGTTCTATTGTGCTACAATATGTTATTTTTTGGTATGTTATATATCACGTTAGAAATAATCTGGCATGTTAGTTTAGAAGTAAGCTGGCACCAAAATGAGTATATATTGAGCCAAAATCTGAGTGTGAAAGTGCAGTCTTCAAGGACTCCTGGCAGGGAACAAACCGGAAGTGGGAAACATGCGATTTTAGAAATAACATTCAATACACATGCTAGAAGGAGGGTCTCCCCAGCATCACACAAGTTGTATGACCCCCCAAAGGAGGTTCAAGTGAGCCAGCATTGCAGAGCCAAGCCAGCATCCTCCCTCAGCTACCTGGCAGCGGTCTGATAGGCCAGATGCCCTTTGTGACCTGGCTGTCACTTGTTAGAATTAGAAACAAACCGCCAGGGGTTTGGAACTTCAGTTGAAGACACATTCGAGCAAAAGGCACTCTTCACCCAGCATGACACATGGCCTGACACCAGAAGGGGGCGCCAGTGTTCAATGTGACAGATTCCAAGCGCAAAGCTAGCAACTTCATATCTCCCTGCACTCCTGACACCGCTTTCCTTGGCTGGAAATGTGACGTGACTTCAGTGTTGGGGCATTAGCTACATATAACAATAGATCAGAAGGGGGTGAGGACAAAGGCTTCTAATGTTTGCCCTGTTAGGGAATGGATAGGTCTAAGGGCCAGGATCCGTACTTGTGATATTTCGAATCGTGCACCACATTGCCATGTGCCTCATACCAGTTTCATGCTGCAACATTATCACCATCTCATGTACCTGCAAACACCTAACTCCACCAACCCACAGCCATCTACAGCCAATAATGTCATTCACATTCCTCTCATCACCAGCCGAATTCTATTAAACACGTTCTGCACTTCATGCTCATTTACTCAACATCTGCATTATAACACTTAATAGACATCAGAAACAGCATAAAAGTTCAGACCATGGATTAACTCTCCTTCATAATTTTCTCCAATATGGCTGAGGCAGCATGTTACGCTGGCTGTTGCCTAAAGCTCAGAATGCTACTGAGTATGCCATGGCCAGCGGCAGACTCACAATCATTCATAATACACACAAACACACTCTTACTCACACTCTCTCACTCTCACTCACAATCATTGCCTATCACATTCACTCTCTTCCCCTTCACTCACTCTAACTGACACACTCACTTATTCATACTCGTATTCACTCCCATTCACTGTTACTCACAAACAGACATCCTCATACTCCATGGTTCTCACTCTCACAAACACACACACACTGACCCTTTCAAACTCACTGTCTCCGAGCCCTGGTGCGTTTGCACCACTGATAGCTACCCCATGATTCACTTCCCTCCTTCTCACAGTCTCTAATCATTCGCTTCCTCTAATGCACTCACACTGCTTCACTCACTCCCTTGCACCAACTTTCTCTTATTTGTACACTCTGTCAAACTCAGATTCTCAATCGACTTCACTCTCATTGACACTCTCAAACTCACTCGCACGCACACGCACACTCTCATTCAGTCTCACTCACTCTCAATCACACATACACACACATGGCAACACAAACACACGCACAGAGAAACACCATTTTTTTTAAACTTACTTTGCTGGCAACCCGGAGACACCATGGCAGCAGCAGAGCAGGAATATGGTGCTGGACATTGGAACCAGCAAGTCATGATTCCCAACAAGGAGCCAGGCAGAGCAGTATGGCCAGGTTTGAGAAAGGGAAGACCCACCTCAGTCCCTCTCCCATCTTCTTGATGGGATAGCCCTATAAGAAGCTGGGACAGTGACGGGGATCCAACCCCTGCTGCTCTGCTTCTCAGTGGTCTCAGGGATGAACTGATATGCACACTGACAGCCACGTTTTAGGAGATAAACTGTGCTGCCTGGGGCATGTGCAGTATGTCTGCTAAATAAAAAACGAATGGATTTTGCATGTATGTGGGGATCATATTTGAACTGCGGCCCGAGACATGTGTAATACAGGGATCCAGCTACCTGGTGCTGTGTTTTTCAACAATACTTTGTAGTTGGATCGTGCTTCAGCCACCCTTTGCCCCTTCCACACTCCTGTCATCAGGGGCCCAGAGACGAGGTCGAGAGGGGAGACCTGCACACTTGCAGTGTTCATGAAAACACAAAAGTTGTGTTTTCATGAACACTGTTCAGTTAAATAATTTGCTGTTGTGGCAAGGGGCATAAGTAGTGATGAGCCTCAGTTGAGGAGCTACAATTGGACTCTGGACTTCTGCAGAGGTACTCTACCAATCTTGATTTAAAGGGATATGCATTATTAAATACATCTTGAAAACTAAGTGTAGGAAATTGGGTTCTTGATTGGGGAGAGTGAAGAACCTTAAGTGAGAACCACAATCCCTGTCAGGGTGAACCATGAAAGTCACTAAATTTACCTGTGCTTAACCCTCTGGTAACTTGGCACAAACACAGTCAGGCTTAACCTAGATGCAAGGTGTAAAGTATTTATGTTTTGTAATGTCATGTCATGTTACGTTATGAGGATTTGTCGAGCGCCCTTTTCACCTGAGGGGGTATCAGGTGCTAGGGCAGATGTGTAGGTCGATCGGAACTCCTAGTTGAGCAGCCAGGTCTTCAGTTTCTTGTGGAATAGGAGTAGAGATGGTGAGTTCCTGATGTGATGGAAAGGGTTGTTCCAGGTTTTGGTAGCAATGTAGGAAAAAGAGTGTCCTCCTGTTTTGCTTCTCCAGATGCGTGGTATCCAGGGCCAGACTGGCCGTAGCAGGCACTGGGCGCTTCCCCAGTGGACTGCCAGGGTGGGAGCTGGTTTTGGGCCCCTGGGGGGCCGTTTTTGTTACCGGGAGCCAGCAGTATCGCCCCCTGTAACAAAATTGGCCGAAATCGGCCCTAGCAAACAGCTCGGCCGCGCCCCCCTCCAACCTCCTTGGGGCCGGCTGAGCAATTTGCCAGGGCCGGTTTCAGTTCCCAGTACAGCCCTGGTGGTATCTGTGAGAGACAGAGTATGGTTGAGCGCAGTTCCCTAGTTGGATGGTGGAAATAATGGCAGTGGTTGAGGTAGGCAGGTCTGAGGAACTTTGTAGACGTGGATGAGCAGTTTGAATTGGCAACACTTCTGGATGGGTAGCCAGTGTAGTTCTCTGAGGTGGGACATGGTGCGTGTGCTGCAGGGGATGTTGAGGATTAGTCTGGTGGTAGCCTTCTGGGTAGTCTGGAGTCTTTGTATGAATTGGTTCGAAATACCGGCATAGAGTGTGTTGCCGTAGTCCAGTCTGCTGATGACGAGGGCCTGGTTGATATGCAGCATACAAACAGTAATAATGAACTAACACAACACAAAAAAATGCAACACCAATTTAAACAAAATAGAGTACCTTTTAATAAATAAAATGATACCAGAATGACAAACATCCAATCAGTAGAACCGGAGATATGCAATTTCAAAGCTTTGATGGAGTGCGGGCCGGATCAGGGATCCAGTTAAGCACATAAACAAAGTACCTTAAATCCAGGATATGAAGCATTGAGAGTTCCCGCATCAAGGATGCAAATAAAAGTTACCTTCTTGAAGTATTGGACAAAGAGTCCAATTCACAGTGGAGGAGCAGGGAGAGCATTGCGAATGGTCATCACTAGCATGAAGAGCATTCCTGGCATTGCAAATGGTCGTCACTGTAGCACAAAGATCCTGTTGGGCATTGTGAACGGTTGCTGCTGGAGCTTTAAGTTTGTAGTAATGGCAGGATGTAGTTGCTGTAGCGGTAAGTGCAGATCTCATGTCGCCGGTCATCGGTGGTGGTCGCTGTAGCGTGAAGAGTCGGGTTCACTGGAGCTTCGCACTGCCATCCGTCATGAGCGACAGAGTCTCTGTGTGAATGGGCCCATTCACAGACCTGAAGAGCTCAAAACTTCAGGATTTCTCCTTTCCTTTAGAAGGGTGCACTCTGATACCTGCCAAGGGTCCAGGACCAGGAGAGGTACATCTTGGAGATCAAAGACTCCCTCTAGCAGGGGTTAGCAGGGCTCAGAAAGGTCCAGTTGCAGGTCTAGGCAGGCCCAGTTGCCAGTCCAGACAGCTCCAGTTGCAGCAGGTCAGCTAAGCAGTTGCAGGGAGGCCTCTGGAGTTTGTTGTGTCCCTGTAGCTCAGAACAGGAGGTCAGCCAACTGACCCTTAGAGTCACTCAGGTCTTGGTTAGGAGTGGTAAAGTGCATAGAGTCCGAAATCCAACAATAGTTAAAATCGGAAGGGGAGAAGGAAAAACATTTGGGGTTGACGGCCAAGTCTACAATAAGGTACTCCCTGATAGGTCTGCTATACATCTCTATCATACTATACAGACCAATCAGGTCACCAAGGAGCAGTTCCATAACATTAAAAGGATGAAAACAATTGTCCAAAGAGGTGCAAAGTAAAGCACTGGTGTAGCCACACAACCAACCCAAATCATTTTATAAAAGCATAGCGGTAAACACAACAATGGCAATCAAGGACCCAGGATAAGTGACAGCACACTTTGCTGTTGGAGAAACCTATATCTCAGGTTTATTTAGAACAGATAATAGGTTAATTTACGGGTGATTCTAGAGGAAGGCACTGATGAAAACAACCTAAGCTGGCTGCCACCCTGATTAACCAATAAGCATCAGGGGTACATCCTAATAGCTCAAATAATGCAGCACTGCTCTGGCTTACAAGGAGTAACCCTGAATATAGAGACCAAAGTGCAAAGGACTGTAGCTCCCTCTCAGATGGAGCAATCGTAGGCCAGCTCTCCTGCTGCTCAGCCATGCAAACATCCAAGAAGATACAGGGGTGCTGTTGAGTTCAAGCGGGGCACCAGGCGAATGCCTCCAGATGTATTATGACCACACACCCACTTTTTGGAGTCCTTTCTTTGTTCATTTATTAGTTCCTAAGCCATTTGATCAGCCTGTACCTATGCCAAACTTCAGTGGGCAGCAACAGCTGACATTGGGCCCTCATTAGCTATAACTTACGACCAAACAATGGAAGTCACACTATGGCAGATGGCCCTTAAATCACCCCTTAGTCCCCTCCCCAGAAGTGACCTCTTTTAGACAGGGGCTGATCAATTCTCACCCGATACCCTCATGTGACCCCTTGCAGCCGCACCAAGTGACTGGTGGGAAGCAGGTTCAATGGCATATAAGCCGTCTTAGTATGTGAGATGCAAGCAGTCATGCACTGAGGTGAGCTAGACCATATTGGACTAATTCAGATATAATACAGATATATTTGAAGGGCTTTTGTGAGTAATGTTAATCCATAAAACACACAATTTGGGGGCTCAAATTCTTAATTAAAAAATAACAAAAGCCTGTCAGAGAAGCCACTACAAAAGAAAGGGAGAACAACATCTCTTAAATAGAGACACAAAAACGTCTCCAGCATCCACTAACTCGAAGTCAATGCAATCTTCTGACAAATCAACATTTCCTTTGCTCATTTACAGAGGAAGCCAACTCAGACATTCCTAAGTGCCCTTTATGACCCCAAACCCACTGTTTGCATCTTGTCGACTGGTATTGAATCTGCAGAGATGTATTACTGTATCTTATTTTCTCAGATGATTGCATGTCTGCATGCAGACAACAGATATGGCTTACAGTACATCATGTTGCCAGGGTCCCGGTGACATTAATTATTTTGTATGCAATGCGATTATTTTGCTTAATCGTACCTGGTGATAGACATCCTTTCATTGTTGGTGTACTGGAGAACTAACGTAACGATTTAAAATATTTCAGAAAGATAATACCCTTTTTCGACTCCCCCTATGATTTCATTTTTATCGCCATTCTGGATCAAAAAGCACCTTTGTAAAACTCCCCCATTTTCTAGAATGCTTCTTGAAATACGATGATTCGTTTTATTGTATTTTAATGTCCAACGCCTTCCAGTTTTTCTGCTGCACCCTGACCCCTGATTGCGTGTAATGTAATAGGAAATATGACCTGTCAGGAGGGCATATACATTTATATGGCAGACAGAATTATGGATGTAGATGTAGATAGGTGGTCAGTCTCATTTTAAATCAGTCAAAGCGCTATAAAGTGCTGTAAAGCACAAAATCTCTAATCATTAAACTCTGTAAGCCTGTGCTTGCTTATTAATAGGTCAGCTGTACTGCTGCACGTGGTAAGTATTTCGTCTGAGACAGAGGCTTACGAACCACATGCACCTATTTATAAAGCGCTGATCCTTATACATGTGGATGTTTTGATTGTAAACATACACCCCTAGCAAAGCTGTATTTAATTCGGAAGAGTTGTTGGGTTTAGAGAGCCTGATCCACAAAGGTTAACTTACACTTTTGTGTAAGTTGACTATGTTTTGGTATTCACAAACAGCGAGTTTTTTTTTTTACTAATAGTAATTTTTCGAACGTGAACACTCCGAACATAAAAAGATAGCACTTAAAGATGGAACTCTCCTATTTTTTTATGTGCGTAGTCTCTGCAATCCTAAAATTACTATTTGTAAAAATGGACTCGCAGTTCGTAAATGCCAAAAAATAGTAAACTTACACAAAAGGAAGGGTAAGCTTACCTTGGTGAGTCAGGCCCAAAGTGTCTATCAGTTGGTAGGTGAATGTTCACCCGAGAGCTCTGTAGTCATGGAAACATGGAGTTAGTATCATGACGTTACTTGCAATGCTTTGCATATTGTTGATGGTGCTTGAGTAGAGGCTACAGGTATGTTAATTGATTTATAGTCCTTTGCATCCACAGTCAAGGTATTAGACTGAGTCAGATGCATTGAGACAGATGAACCAGTGTCACCAGAGAAAATAAAACTGAATGAAAGGCGACTGACCCACAAAGTCACATGAAAAAGCCATCATCGGCTGCCATCTCTCTAGCTACAGACACACAAGTGATGGACGGAATGCAGAACAAATAAAAACATTCACCTCCAGTCAAGAGATCTGGGTTAAATCCATTGTTCTTTTGCTCACCACGCCACCCCAGTTTGGACACAGTCATATGCAAATCAGTCTTGCCCATGTTCCTCATGGGAACAATCAAGCCTGAACTGCCAAGCCAGGTCCTCCCTGGACCAGAAACAAGCATCCTAGGACCGGTTTCGGGGTTTCACCCCTCATCAGCCAGGCTAGCTTGAATCCAGTGGCACAGTGAGCCCAGGACCCACGTCTGGGCATACCCGGCGCACTTTCGGCAAGAAAGTAAAAGACACACAAGTGATGGACGGAATGCAGAACAAAGCAAAGCATTCGCCCTCAGTCAAGAGATCCAGGTTAAATCCATTGTTCTTTTGCTCACCATGACACCCCAATTTAGACCCAGCAAAAATGGTTCGAAGCAAATGACAAATTATGAGTTTGATACGTGAGCGCAAATTTTATACAAAACTCTACTACGGAATTACCACAACCTCCTTTAGATGGAATTTCACCCTCTAACACACAAGCCTTGGATGTCCATCCAACGTAATTGTTTAGCCATTATCAATTGTACAATTGTCAGACCCTCCAGGATTTCGCGATTTCGCGGTTTGCCGCGAAATCGGCACTTTTGTAAAAATGCCGCGATTTTTACAAAAGTGCCAGCGAAATTGAAGGAATGCAGGGAAAAGGTTGTCACATTTCATTGATAATTCTTCATTTGTCAATATCATCTAATGTAAAAGGTTGCAGCAGGCCAGCTGGGAAACCCTCAGCAGTAATTTGCTCTGTATTCTGAAATTCAATAGTAGCCTTCACATTTGAGATGCACTGAGGTTTGAGCAAACCATGTACTCAGCAGATTAAGACGGGTGTTTACTCGAGGGGGCCAGCACCATTTGTGCGCCAGGGGTGCAAGGTATTAGCGCTGGTATGACTGCCATATTTTACAGTTTGATTGGAACAGTAATGTTTAAGTAAGTCCTCCATGTGCACTTTGACATTTCATGAATCATACATCACTAGGTTAATTGATTTTCCGAAGCAAAACAAGGCTCCCAGCATAATATGGTGAGAAGGGACTACCAACAAAGCTATGGCCGTTGATTGGCCCCTCATTATTTTCGCAGTGGTTTAATAGCCCTCACATTAAAAAAGCGGAAATGCAAAACTTTTCGGTTTAGAGACTGATTATTCCGATAAAAGGAGTTTTTGCAAGACGTTTCCTTCTCCATGGGATCAGCATGGCTAAAGGAAGCAAGCGAAGAAATGAGTTCCAATCGGGCTTTCACAGCGGGTGCGGGGCATCAACAGCGTCCTGAGCGCAGGTTTCTTTCCCATAATTTGTCCCTGGGCTGATTCCGGCCAGCTGATTGAGGCAAGTGACCCTATGGCTGCCCTTCTTCAGCAGAATGTAATGCAGCACAGTCTTTTGTTTGATTCAACGCTTCGGAAAAATAGTGCGAAATGCAGGGAGCAATGTTGGTTGGAAGGCAAGTTCTTCAAAGCTTGATCCTAATTGGTAGCTGTTCTGTACTAAAGATGGCAGGGAGAGCCTCAGGGTTGCAACAGCACAAGAATAATTTTAAGGCAATATATTTTGATGCTGCTGTTCTTGTTCCAGCTCAGCAGTGCAGTTTAGGACATGTTCCCATTGAGAAGGGGCTGGTGGTAGGAGGAAGGTGGGGGCGAGGGTGGGATCAGTCAGTATAATCACGTGTGCAACTTGTTTACTGCGCAGTTTTAGGTGCATGAGCAGCCGGGAGAGAATTGAATTACAGCAAACCATTGGCTGCCAGCAACATGAGAAAAATGTTGCTGCCAGCTATCACAGGACTAGGGGACTTAGCATAGCAAACAAATACTCTCAGATACTTTAAACATGCCTATTTGGAAGTGGAATGCTCTGCTAAAACAGTTTTCTTTGATTTAAGACTG
The DNA here is from genome assembly GCA_963921515.1 of Calotriton arnoldi. Taxonomy (NCBI): domain Eukaryota; kingdom Metazoa; phylum Chordata; class Amphibia; order Caudata; family Salamandridae; genus Calotriton; species Calotriton arnoldi. The sequence goes on from CAWUFW010000522.1 coordinate 998,006, forward strand.
AAAAGGAATGATTTAGAGTAAAATAAAGTGCCGCACTAATGCCGCTAAATTTCACTTTCTGTGCCGCTAAATTTCAATTTTTGTGCCGCTAAATTTGCGAATCTATGCCGCAATATCCTGGGGGGTCTGAATTGTAGTGTAGCTCTAAGCGCACTATTCTGGAAGGCCAGAATATGAACTCATGATAAGAGAGCTGCAATTAAAAAACATATTAATGGTCTATTGAAGGTAGTTGTCCCTACTAGAAGACAGAACACTGGTTCCTTGAGCTGGCAGGCGGCTTTCTATAGTCTCCCCAGAATATGATGCACCAGTCTCTCTTACTTTTTTCAATGTCTTCCAATTCACCATATTTCCCAACTAGAAAACTGCTATAGTTTCCCTTTTGTGGTTGCACCTGCCAGTGAAGGGTTGTGAAGGAAATATGCTGGAGCTTAGGTTCTGTATCAGAGTGTATCGATATGCAACAAATGCATGAATGTTACAGGAAGTGTTAGCTTTGTTTTTATTTTTGTTAGTTCCATTCAGTTGGAGATCATTGTCACTTGGAGTGGACAAGGGTTGTTGTACTATGACGGGGCCAGCAGCTCAATTCCTTAAAGGTGCCACATTTTCTTAATTTCATTTGTTTTTTGTCATATACAAAGTTATCCACAACAACAACCTGCGCTACTGAACTGCAAAACTCCCTCTCGTGGCCTGTTGCAGAACATCCATCAGCAGCAACAGGACCCCAGTGTAACTAAAGAGAAGGCAGCACGGCCTTCTATGCCCACAATAACAGCAGCAACCAGTGGTTTCCTTTGAAACTGCCTCTCAGGGGTGGCCGGCACAGGTAAGCACAGTGGGACGTGGCAGGCGTGGCGGGGGTGGGGGTCGGCGAGTCGACAGACGACGGAATAGGTTTTATTTATTTATTTAACTATACCTATTCCATCGTCTGTCGACTTTCGCCCCTCCCGCCCCTGCCCGGCCCCACTGCGCTTACCTGTGGCGGCCACCGCTGCTCTCACTCCAATGTTTGAATTTTGAATCATTATTATTATTTTTTTTTTTAAACGGAAAATTACGTACGAGTTCATCCCCAGCCTTGCAAATACTGGGTTGCTGAATAGTAAATCTGTCTATTTTTGATTCCACTTAATGCCTCTGTCTTACACCACGTTATACCTCCGAATTCTTTACGTCACTCTTGCATGTTCTTTTCCATCCCTGCTTACTCAGGTTGTTACTGCTTTCCTGCCTTTCTCTTTCTTCTTCCTTCTCCATTTCTGTCTTCCTCTCTCTTGTACTGAGTCAAAGAGCAGTTCACAAACATGAGGGCAGGTGCCCACCGCTAGTAACTACCTACAACCATGCACAGATGACGCACTCCCTTTTCTATCTGCCACCCATGCACTCATCTTCTCTATTTAAAAAAAAAAAAAACTGTTGTTTTTCTGTTGACCACACTATCGGATTCACAAATGTCCACCATTGCTTCTGTGTCCTTTGTGAATCGGTCCACTGTCCATCATGGTTATATCCGTGCCGTACAAATAGCCCCAATAAAATAAATACGAAATGGTCGCATTAAAACACAGTGGCGTTTTCTGAATACCAATAGCTCTGAAGATATTTAAATCCTGTTCAGAAGTTGGGAATTTGATATGCCCCCACACAAATATGGACACTATACGATGCCCTGGAGGCCTTTAATGGCTGCCAGGGACTCTTTACCCTTGACGTCTCTCTGTCTAAATTTCATATGATGACTGACATAAAACTTCTGTACATATCTATAACAAGCCCGTGAAAGTGCATTTTTCTTTTATCTATGCCTCTTTGACAGTGACAAGATGTCTGATGCCTTTAACATGGCGTGAAGCCTTCTGCCTATCTGTTCAGACTGTGAAATGAACTTACTTTAAAAACTCCCTGGGTCGCCTGGTGAATTTCCATTTGGATGGCTGACATATGTTCCGGGTATTGTTGCTTATCTCATTTGCCTTTCTTCCATGACATGGGGAATGTAAATTATCTGTTTCTCTTCTATTGAAGAAAATGTCCTTCCAGGACATGTACTTGCGCTGTTAGGTCGAACAGCACACTTCAAAAAAACCACGAACGATTTAAGGTAATTTCACGAAGCGGTGAAATCCTGCAGGTTTGTCACTCACAGCCCAGCAGGAACCCGTTTAGCGATGTGCTGAAAAGCGCCCATCAGAAGTTGCATGGCTTTGCTGTCCTGCCTAGGTGGCAGAGAATATCTCCCATGCTATATTTCTCCCTATTGCCTTGCCACTCTCCCAATCTGGGTTTTGATGCCCATACCATGTTCGACTGATTGTGCAGCGTTCAAGGTCTAAGACCCTTCCATTGGCAAGCAATCGTGGATTTGAGTAGATTTAGAAAGTTGTAATACCTCTGGTGCTACCCCAGGTTCAGGATAATGCGAATCCTGATTACTTTGTGGGCCATATGTACCTACCTTTTTTTAAGGTTGCAAACGGCCCAATTTGCAGAATCGCGCTGTTTGCGACTGGAAAAAAGGCTTTTCCTATTTACCAAACCCTATTTTGCGATTCAGTAACTGATTACCGAATCGAAAAATGGGTTAGCGATTCGGTATTAGGAAGGGGCGTGTTTGCCGAATCTCAGTGGTATGTAACAGTGTTTTGTGACCGAAATGTGGTTGCAAAACATTCGCATTTACCACCTACTTCAACTAGGTGGTAACCCATTCGCAAATGGGACGGAGTCCCCTAGGGAACCCTTCCTCTTTGGGAATGGTGGCGAAAATGTTTTTTCAGAGCAGGAAGTGGTCCCACGGACCTGCTCTTTAAAAATGAAAAGAAAACTTTTCATTTTTCTTTTTTAAACGCAACTCGTTTTCCTTTAAGGAAAACGGGCTACATTAAAAAAAAAAAAAAAAAGTATTGCTTTATTTAAAAGCAATCACAGACATGGTGGTCTGCTGACCCCGGCAGACCACCATCCCCTTACTTTTAGCGATTCCCAATGGGTGGTAAATTGCGGCCTACCTCATTAATATTCACGAGGTAGGCCGATTTGCGACCCACTATGAATCGCTATATAAAACTCATGGAGTTTCATACATTAGGAATAGCGATTACCTAATTGTGATTCACAGAAAATCGCAATTAGGTAATCGCTATTTCCAAAATTGATACATGTGGCCCTGTGTATTTTCGAATACTTGCACTTCTAGACTTTCAACAACAAATGGAAGGCTATCGGATGGCTGAGGGAGGGGCAGTGGGGGACCCTGCATTATATATGGGCATCAAACGTAGGGTGGTTTCACTTCCACCACCCCTTAGCGATTTGGTGTTTCGACATCCTTTGAAGCAGGCAAGGCCCAATGTGCCCACGAGCTGGTGCAGGAAATGAGTGTCAGTGTTCTCCGATACTGTAAGTGTACTGGCGCAGAAGGTCACTAAATGCTTTCACTTGTTCTCAGCCTGGGGAAGCCACCAGGGGAAACGTGCATTGTGACAACGCCAGTGCGGGCCAAGAGGCGCGCGCTTAGGAACACAGGCGCACGTGGAATGTCACTGCGTTCTTCCCCAAAGCACTCTCTGACACTGCTCCGGGGCCCCGGGGGGACTGGGATAGACTGAGGAAGAAGCCTTTTGCTTGTAAAAGATGCTCTCGTGGCTGTTTGCAAGTGGAGTGGCAGAACAAGATGGCACATGACACTGATAGTGGAGAAAAATCGATGCATGCCAGCAGTGACATCAGATGCGGGCTCTGGGAGGACGCTAAAACTCTAAAAATGCCAACCAAGGTTTTGCCAGCTCCTTCTAGGGGTTCTTGGTATGCATCAGACCCGCCGGAGCGTCCTCGAAATGCACCCAGCTGTTCTAGGGCAAGGGACGTGATTACCAAAAAGCTTTAGAGCGCCCATTCTAATGTCGTTTCTTCTATATATAGGCTCTTTCCAGCTGAATGCACGCTTCCGCCTCAAGCGGGCTGCGGCCCCTTGAAGTGGTGAATTTGTTCTCTGAGGTGCGAGGTTCTTCACTTATTGTAGGAAAGAGTTCATTTGCATTGGTTAAGAGGGCTGATAAACTTTGTGGTCCTAGACATGAAGTATGTTATGTAAACACACAAAAAGGGGAATGGGCTGTGCTGTGTTAGATCTGAAACAAGATGCCTGTCATTAGAGCGCTCATCACTGAAGAGTGCAGATCTGATCTGCAGGAGGAATCAGGACTCCATCGCTACTCACAAGCGATCGATAGCACATATGATGGGCTTTTGAAAACATAAGCTTGGTTAACCCATACTAGAATGGTGCTTCGGACTATTTGGGGCATCTTTAATCAATATTGCAGTTCTATTTTCTCCTCTCGTTGTGAAGTCTGCTGAAGAAACAGAAGATGATTGGTCGTACAAGCAAATGGGGTACATTTTCCACTTGGGTGTTGCGTGGTACGTGATAAGAATTTCAATAAACAATGCACTTATAGGAAAGCACCCACCTTAGTTACCACAGGCCTTAGGAAAAGCAGGAATTGTGTGCATCTCTCCAGCTTTACTTGTGTGTAGGTGAGGGTGGGCAGAAGGACTGATGACATTCATAAAATATAGGCAGTAGATATTGAGACACATTTGATCCCCAAAATATGAGTGATGGATGATTTTGGTCCATCCTGCCTGCATGCCGGAACTCATAGGCCCTTGCCTCAAGCATACCATTGCTGAAGGAGGAGTGGTGCAAAGTCTTTTAACTAGACCATCAGATTGTGGGTAAATCCATTGCACGTCTGATGGTAATGTTTCCTTTCCCTGGTATCGTGGGATGGTGAAGGACTGTACATTTCCTGAATGATGCTAAGACCCTGAGGAAAGTTATGATTGAATAAGAGCCACTCCATATCTCGGTGAGAGATGGAAAAAGTCCTTTTTAGACGTCAATCAATTGAAGTTCCATTTTTGTAGATGCCCCTTTTGTTTTTTTAAATGACCATAATCAGTGATTCACCTAGACATATTTCATCTATGTATTTAATTTTGCTTCAGCTAAAAGCAAATTTCCTGGTCTACTGGCCTTCACTGACAATATCCTCAAAATACAGAATGCCAGTGAACATACCCGAGCCCCATTGCTGTAATGAAATTAAGATTATGTTCAAATCGAGTCGTGATTGGGGATTTTTCCCCAATGGAATTACCGTACTTTCACATTTCACATCTTTGAAAGATTTTAATTATAGACCCAATTTGAAAGCCATATATTGAAGTAATTTGAAAAGACATCGCATCATTTGTGTCAGCGTGTGCGTATTTCTGCACTCTAAATGTGGAAAACCTCCAGAGGCCCTGAATGTTTCGTTTACATTGTGGTTTTTCTTTTAATCTATGTATCTCATATTATGAATTTTCTACATTGTACGGAGGTGAAAAACAGATTGAGAAAGCCAATGTATCTAGGTTTGTCTATAAAAGTGTAAGAAAATTAAGAAGTCTATAAGAAGTCAGACTTAAAAAAATAAACTATTGTATTGCGTTTTTAGGCAGATTTCTGATATCTGTTTTTGATATAGCAATCCGGACTCAAGGGTCATAATATTTAGATGTGTGCATGATTATTTTTCAACTTCCTAAGATTTGTCACTTTTTCAGAGTTTCTGAAAGTGAAAAGTTTGTCACCTTTGCATAGCTTCACCTGTTGAGGTTATTTCCTGCAAAAAGATATTCCAAGAGATGGTTTTATTTGCACAAACTAGTTTAGCAGTATAATTTTCCAAAACAGAGGTTTTGTCGAGGTTTTATCAGTAAGAAAGGTTCTGTTTTTTAACTGCTTCTTCTTACATTTTAACAAGGTAGTAAAGTTGCGAAATAGACACCTTTTTGCCAAAAACTCCATGGAGTAATCTTGACAATATTTGCACGTGGATAAAATAGCTCGAATATTAAAAGATCAATGAAATATTGACTTGTTCGATCGAGTTGTATCTTCATTACAAATTCTTTTTTATTTGGGGGGTGATGATATTTCTCAAGATAAAACAATTTGTTTTTTTCTTCTGGAGATAAAAAGTGAATATAAAAACTCGTATTCTTTCAATCCGTTGTGAGCCTCCCTTTTGACCAGACCCTTTAAAGATACTAGTGCTGTGAGAAATTATAATTCCATCCTATTCCTCGCATGAAATTAATCATTTTCCATTTTCTGTACTTGCAAACTGTTGTTGGAAAATGTGCCTACAGAAATTATTTGTGATCCTCTTTTCAATGTGTTTTATCAAAATAAACTGCTATATGTACGTTTGCAAGATTTTCCCAATGCAACGGCCGTTTTTGCAGTTTTTTTCTGTTTTAATTGAACAAGTAAACTTTTCTGAAATCCCTATATTTTTCATATAATTTTTCAAAAATTTCAGAAATTAAATTCTGCAGTTTGCCACTTGGTAAATATTCAAATATCCATTCCTCTCTACACTGTGCTTTTTAAGTCAGAATTCTTAGCATAGAACATGATGCAATCAATGTGTTTTCCATTAAATGTTTGTCATAATGTCGTCAAGAACCCTAAAAGTCTTTGGGGGATATTCACAAGGACCCATCGCCGAATTAGCGGCACTTCACCGCCACAAAAGTGGCGATAGACCCATCGCCCCATTCACAAGCCTGCGCAAACAGCCCACATCGTCAGTTTACCTGCGATAGCTGCCGCCAAAAACATCGCCAAGGCTGACAGCGACAACTAACGCTAATCATATGCAGAGTAGGCGTTCCCGTGCAAAAACCCACGATAAGAGCACTTTGCGATATTCCCAACGACCAGCCAGAACAGCGATGCGGTCCAAAAACAGGCGATAAGGCACGTTAGCAGCAGGGACTCAAGACCTGCTTTTGCCTGGTCTTAAGTAGGACGAAAACCTGCAGCACAAAGGGAGCCCAGCCCAGAGCCACAACTGAAGACCAACAGATGCCATGGAGCTACTAATCATGCAGCCTGGAGACCCAAGAGGGCCACAACACCCACCGCCACCACCCCCAGTACCACCCCTACCCCCAGGACCACCCCCCCCCCCGGACTGCCACTGAGGCAGCGCAGAACAAGACAGCAGACCTTCCGAAAACGCACCAGCCCCAGAGACTCAACGCCAGAGGATGTCATTGCCCACTACAGGCCCAAAAGGACAACCATCCACCGCATCTTGACCCACATTGCCCACAGGCTGACGGCACCAACACAGCGGACAACCAACATCCCTCCGCAGACAGAGCTGCTGGCTGTGCTGCACCTGTTGGCCCCTGCTACCTCCCAACCAACAACTGCCAGAGTCGGAGGAGTCTCACAGCCAGCCCTATCAAAGTTCCTCACACCTGTCTTGGATGCCATCATCAGCTTGTTACCCCAGCACCTTCACCACCCCCACACTGCGTAGGAACAGCTGGAGACCAAGCAAGGCATCTACGCCATAGCTGGCTCCCTGCACCTGTTGGGGGCAATTCACTGCACACATGTCCTACTCGTGCCCCCTGCCGACACTGCACACAATTCCCGCTACAGAAAGCACACGCATCCCATCAATGTGCAGCCAAAAGTGGACCACCCGGGACTGTTCACCAATGCCGTTGCCAACTTCCCAGGCAGTGTGCATGACTCCCACATCCTCCGACAGTCCATCATCAACCAGCGCTTCCAGGATGGCACCTATGGAAATGCACTGCTCGTTGGCAAGCACCAACGGAACACACCACACACCTCAACTCCACAATCATACAACTCACAACTGTGGGAATGCACACGTAACTAAATCACATACAACATGCCAACAAACATGCCCACCTACCAGACATGACAACACAAGTAACTGTGGCAACAGGGGCCAGACATGTAGACAAACCATCCACAAAGGCATAGCCCCTCTGCCACACGGCTGCAGAAGGTGGGGAGAGGTGGGAACCAAGAATGTGCGAAGGAGACAATGGACCCATGAATGAGAATGTACACAATGCCAAGTGTGGCGGTGATGTGCCGGACAGTCTTGAGTATGCAGAGCACAGACATGTCCATGTGGACATATACTGCTGGTGCCTTTAGTGATGTGGACAGTGGAAGCAACCATGTCACCTCAGGCAGTGGGGAAGACCTTGGACATGTAGCCATGTCGCCACCCCTGTAAGCGTAAGCGTAGTCGGCTGGTCCGGCGTACGCCAGTCCAGCGCAGGAGTGTGAATTAACAGCCCGGGGCCCTGGGCGTGGTCCACTTCCGGGATGGCCACCAAAGTAGCTATGGCGTGTGTCACTGTTGTGGTGTCGGCGCAGCCCCGACCTCAAGCAACAATGTTGCAATGTAGTGTTGTAGGGAGTCTGCACATACACAGAACTATGCACAGCAATGCAGGACTACTGTATATAGGGGCTACGCCTCCTACAGCCTTTGAACCCACGAGCCCACGACCGGCTAGCCATGGTGTCCCACCTGCCCTCCTATACACAGATTGAGAAACTGTCGTTTAGAAAACCCAGAACACAACACTCCCCTAATCACTCAGGGATCGTGGCAACAGGTTATTCCCCATCGCTCAGACTCTCGTACCCATCCACAACAAGAGATTGACAGAGCCACTGAGTCAGTCCAAAATGTTAATATCAACTAACGTGCTCTGAAATGCAGCATACGAGCCACTACTAAAATTAGAATGCATAATACAAAAGTTGTCAGCATTGTAGCAAGTCCATACCAAATAATAGGAGAAATCATTGTACATTGATCCTGGAGACAGGACTATTAAACCTACACTCCCTACCCATGGACGGGAAAACCAAGATGACAACATAGCAGATCCCTGGGTCTGTATAGCAGACCCCCATATCCCTAAGACATAGATCGTGTCTCTACATCACAGCTCCATACAACTCCTCATTCTTGAAAAGTCACTCCTCAAGTGTGTCTGCGTGTAACATGCATTCTCCCAACATCAAGAAAAAGGTGCGTGTCCCACAAACAGCAGCTGCAGGGTATGTTTTGCCAACGTGCCAGGGCCTGACCAGATCAAAATCACAGGGGACGGTGTTGTTTGACCTTGCTCACGATGCACAGACAAAACTCCAGGAACAAGCAGGGAACAAGCAGGGAACCAGCGCAGCCAGCGGCTCGCATGTGACCAGCGAACACATTCTTGCATTAGAAGAAGCCTGTAGTGTCGTGTGCTAAAGCAGCATCATGGCCTCTTGACCCATTCTACCTAAAGATGCCAATGGGCTCCCTTAAACCCACATGAGACCCTTCCCCTGGCCAGGTTGCAGAAGAATAGAAAAAACAAGGTCCAAATCGCAAGCAGAGTTAAAGCACTGAGCATAGCAGGGGCAAAGTTCAATAAAATCATAATCAGAACCAGGTTGATTAGTGGTAAAATACCAGAAGTAGAAAAAAATAAAAATGTCTTGTTGAACATTAATCATCGGAATCATATGAGATCCGTTGAACTTTGGAAGGCAAGGTGTTCCAAAAGACAGTCCCCCTCCTCATAGACAAGGAGGGACAACACCCAATTCAACAACTCGAAGGAGCATACGTGCTCATCATAATCCATAGCTTCAAAAAGCATGGTCGGACAACCTGTATCGTACTCAATGTGGCTGTGGTGCAGCAGGCGCGACGCCCCTTCACAGATGTCCCATTGTGCCAGCACTCCATTCACGGCCACCATCAGCATGCGGGTACCAGTTGCACATGATTGATCATGACACAATAAGGGCCACAGCAACCGGTCGTAATCAGGGCAAGGCCGTATGGCATTTGAGAGGCACAAACCCAAAGCCCAGGAGAACGGACAGTCGCGGCAACAAAAAACTGGATGAACACATGTAAAGTATGCGTATCTGTAAGTCACATTGTAGGCAGCACCCACAACAGCCATAGGCAGGCAACCAAGGTATTCCTGCAATTGGCTACGGTACAGCTCCAGCTGGACCGGATGATCGAGTACCACATGAAGGGCAGCCATTACGAAGTAGTAACACAAGTACCAGGACAGCACCAGCGAGCAACAGGATCAACGGCAACCCAGCCAAAGGCGCTGGAAAAGAATGGAATGAATAAAAGCCGGAATCACACCAAATATCCTTCGAAACGAGGACACAAGACCTGAGCCCAACAATTTAAAAAAAGGTGCAAGGCCTCCTGTGTCAGATACATTGTATAATTGGTGTATCAACTCCCCAAAATGTGGGAGGCGATTGCTATTTAATTGGGGTTGTATTTCACTTGATGTCCGAGCCACCTGTAGCTCGAATGTTTCACGGGCCGAGGTCAAGGCAACCTCATGTTGGAATAACAGTGCTTTGAGCCTCCTTAATTTGTTGAATCTTGCTATCATAGTGGGAACAGAAGGCCACAGAGAGCTATCAGCAATGCCATGCGGGGGCGGAAACAGGCCGTTGCTGCAAGAGGGACACCGTTGCCGATACACCGGCATGCGCCGAAGCCTTGCCCTCATGTGCAGCTGTGATCAACGCATGTCTGCGGTCCTTGTTGGGAATCAGCGGATCCCCAACGGAAGGAATTGTTACTGTCGGGACTTGTTCCGGGGACAATTGGTATACATATTTGGACGGAAAGCCCTGTGGGTATTACGTCCCGTCTCTGGTAGCCGCTACGGCTGCCAGTGTGTCGGCATCGACTTTTGTCACAGACCTTGTGACTGCTGCTGCTAAACAAGTGGCTACTGCATTTCTGGCTGCCTCGTCAGCCAGAGTGTTGCCTACAGCGTGGGGTCCCACACACTGATGGCCAAGAGTATGTATTACATGTGTAAGTGGCAAGCCCTCTATGAGAGCCGTCACTCGTACCCAAAGCGTTTCATGTTTGATCGTGTTACCCACATAACATGACATGACAGTAGCATGCACCCGGAGGGCGGGCTCGCCCGAATGGAAAATGAAGGAACGCTCGGGGTCTTGGCTCATACAAGCCAACTGTTGTGTGTGTATCTTCATTGCCGCAGCATGAGCCAGAGGCCTAGTCCCAATCGCAGCGCGAGTTCAGACAGGCCTGGACTCCACATCTGTGTCCGCCCTATCCTTACCAAGGCCTACACACACGTGGCCGCCCACCTTCAACGGCCAACATTGCAGTGTTGTTGTCAGGCTTGCGGACATGCGCAGACAGGCATGACAAAGGTGTGCCGTAGGAGTGCAAGTGATGCAAGCGCGCAGCGCTCATAGGTGAATAGGCCTGGGGGGAGGGAGGAGCAGCTGTGAGGCTACGTAGCACACATTGTCCGGCACATTTGCCAGAAGCAATACATGGCAAACATGAATCCCAAAGTCACACAAATCACACACCACAAAACTTGTGAGTCTGCCAACACAGCATGCAGAACCACCAGTTTACACTGGTCTCACTTACCTCTCACAGGTGGTCAGGGATATGCACTCTGCCCGTGGATGATGACACCCCTCCGAGCCCTGAACACCCCGGCCCAGGGGCAGTACAATGTGGCCCACAAACGCACCAGGGGCATTGTTGAGCGCACATTTGGTGTGTCTAAGTCACGTTTCAGGTGCATGGATGTCACAGGTGGTAGACTCCTGTACAGCCCAGTAATAGTGTGCAAGTTGATCATTGCATGTTGTGTATTGCACAACATATGTGTACGCACCAATGCCCCATGGATCCAAGTGCCAGATGCACCGGACGATGATGAGGGAGATGAGGCAGGTGGGCCACACCCCACTGCAGCTGCAGCAGGAATGGCCCGAAGGAACACAATCATTGACAATTTCTTCGCATGAGCACGTCACATTGTGACAGTCCTTAGCAATCATGGTACAGTACAATATGACCACATGACCAGCATGTGCAGATTAATTCATTGCAACACACATTCCCTGTGTGCATGTCAGTCCTCTGCATTTGCACATCACTCAGACAAGTGTAAGTGCAACATTGAGTGCTGACAATCTCACATATGGCAAATAGAGGGTGGGTATGTCGCCTCTGTACAGAGAGGCTGTTCAGGGTGTCACGTATTCGGAATGCCATTTCAGGGTGTCAGATGTAGTACGTATTCCCACTCATCAGCGTATCACATGTGTACACATACATGACATGTAGGCTGTCATTGGTGTTCCAAATCAGACAACAGGGTGTCATTCGGGGTCAGGTATGAAATTGCGGGTGTCATTTGTGGTCAAATATGAATTAGCGGGTGTCATTTGGGGTCAGATATGACCCACCCTGATGCAGAGATGCACCCTGTGACTCAGGTCCCAAAACATGTGCAACATGGACGTAAGGGGGATGGGGGCACAGTGAACACCTCAGCAACATGGGAGATGCACACCAGCTAAATGGGCAGCAGGAATACCATGCCGGAAGGCGAAGCAGTGACATCCCCCCCCCAACCACATCACTCTTCCAGAATGCTAGCAGATGACAAACTAACATTAGGGAGGAGAGCTCCTTTGTCTGTACTGGAGGCGGTAGCACATCTGCACCTCCGACCTTGGAGTTGCATGCGCCCGGCTCACCCTGACAGATACCATAGCAGCTGATGACGACTCCCACACTACGCACAGCTCTAACCAGGGACCAACGCATACACACCCCACACACAGAGGTCCTTGCTCGCAGTTCTCTTGCATGGAATGACCTTCACACTTACGCACAGACCATCCCAGGAGTCCAACCGCTGCACACTCAAACAAATCATTGCTCCGAGCTGTGGCATCCACATAACTTGGACTTAGGCTTTTTTACACACAGCCCTATTTCCTACATTGACGTGGGGCTACTTTGGGAAATTGCGAGATTGTTGTTTAGGAGCACTGGGGCCACAGGTGGTTCACACATTCCCAGTCTTCTCACTGCCTGTCTGGGTCACGGTCAGACATGCGCATTGGTATCAGTTCCCAGGGAGTACCTTTTTCTGGTATCACTGCCCCTACATTCATCCATGATTTCATACTTGCTTGCTAATAGACATGACACATCTGTGTGAATTAGGATGTTTTGGTCACATTCGGTGGAGTGTCGAAGCTGGACCAGGACATGGCCATGCATACCCCACTTTACATTGTTGCCCTGTGAAGGGCCAGCCTTGTGCATGTGCATGGGTTTTGCACATGCATGGGTTTGTTGTGAGATTGGTGATGTGTGGGGAGGGCCCCCTCTGGGCACATTGTCAACGGCGGCCGACTTGCTGTTTCTATGTGTGCTGCAGTATGCCGGGAAGATCAGGGACATGATCCAGTGTCATTGTGGGTGTGCACTGTGCTATACTTAATTGTGCATGTGTGCCGTTGTGCCCATCTCCCCCCGTCCCCCCAGTCCCTGGTCGTTACTCACCCTGTTGCTGTTGGGTCAGGTCATGTTGTGCAGTGTCCGGTCCCCAAACTCCTGCCACCGTCTCCCCACTGATGACTGTGGACATCATTTCCTCCATCTCATCCAGCTCCTGCTGTGGCGCTGGACTCCCACCTCCAGTCTGCATTGCTGCTTTCCGGTTGTTGGCGAGTTTCTGCTTGGTTTTGCGCTTCACATCATTCCCGCGCTTCTTGCAGTCGTCCACTTCCCTTCTCTTCACTTCGACTGCATTCACCTTGGCCAAGATGGACTGCCATATTGCATTTTTGGTTGCCTATGACACAGTGGAGGTGATGAACAGTTGTTAGTGGTGTTCTGTCACCTCCGTAGTCAGGATCTTGTTTTCCTGCGGACTGAATCGCGGGTTCCTCTTCTTCTTCTCCTTGCCCTTCTCCTTCCCCGAGGTCCCTGGCTGGTCCTCCGGGGTGTTCGTGGGGTTCTGGTTGGGCTCTGTAGTTGCTCCAGCGTCCTCCATGGTGCTTCTCAGTTGTTTGGGTTTTGTTTCTCTTTTTTTTTTTTGCAGCTTTTATGGTGATTTTTCCCGCCTGACGTGGGAATTGCAGGCCTGGCGCTGCTTATCGCTGATGTTTTTATCGCTGTTGGGCCCATCGCCACTTTTTTCACGTTCGGGTTTCCTTTTTTATCGGCGTCCTGGTAATTTTATCGCAGACATTTGACGCGTTATCGGGACACTTTCGCCTGTTGCCGGCGTGTTGAGAATACGCCGTTGACGCAGTGTTAGTTTCCCGCGATGGACGGCATTGTGTGAAATTGCGTTAGCCTAGGTTGGCGATAATTATCAACGGTTCTTGTGAATATCCCCCTTTGTCTCTCACGGCATTATTGCACTAAATATATTTATTTTAAACAAAAAAAATGTTTTCAATGGTGTTTGTTAGGTATGTTTTTGTGAGTTAATTTTAGCACCGTTTTCCTTGCAACTACGATATTGAATGATGCTGGAAAGTCTTTTTAGCCTACAACCCAGGGGCGCAAAAGCCAAGATTTTCATTTGAAAACTCACATAGAGAACTTTGTGACATACACGAAAAAAGCATAGTTTTTGCAAAAAGTTTGAGAAATGTACCAGAAAAACTTCAAAACTTTCTACACCATTAATCTGGGGAAAACGGTAAAACTCTTATAAACTGATGATGAAAGAAGATTTAAGTACCAGGAAGTTAATTTTGCACATCACGTTTCACATGCTTGATTAAATCTGAATAATTATCCCCTGGCAAATCCCTTAAGTCCATCTACAAGCAAGCATTATCCATCATGTTCTTGTAAAGGATAACAGATGGTCCTTCCTTGAAACAAATACATTAGCATTTCCTACGATTTATACAAAACACACAGAAGAAGCTGGCTTGCCATTACCAACACCAAGGAACATTACCGAACCTTACTGTAGGCGTAAATTATCCCACACTTTTTTGTAATTTATTCATAGAACTCAAGCCAATGCAGAAGAATTCACAAAAATTAGTACGGTGTGCGTCATGCAAAATCCTCTTGCAAATGGATCTCATTAAAAAACATGATTTTTTGGGCTGCAAGTCATGACCATTGAATGCCCACCTATTCAAGAGAATGACAATGGATTTTTAATTATTTTAAAGCTGGGGCCTTTCCCATTTAGAAAGAAATCCATATTTAATAAGTGCAAGACAAAATATCACTTTTGTTATTTTTTTCCTCCAAATACAAGAGGGGAATTTACAAATGGGTATAAAGTTTCCCTTTTTGGTTTGAAATCAGAGCAACCCAACATTTTGAGGTAAAATCCACCAAATTCGTGATATCCTTTCACAGTGTTGAGTCAGCCCATTTAGCAATAGCTCATTTGGTGGATTTTCAGCCATTTATTTTCCCGAAGTGTTTATGGCGATTATTGAAATTCAATGTTGGAATATTTTGAGCTGGTGGCTCAGAAACAGTTAATGTTAACTTCACACTGGATTCTCCTTTACTAACCTCACCCCCTACTAAATCAGGCACGAGCAGGGGTACTGATACCGGAAGAGATGAGGAGTAGTGACATGAGCTTAACGAGTAAGAAAGAAATTGGTCTTGAAGCAGTAGTCACACTTTGTCTCAAAATTCAGATAAATACAGATTACACAAGGAACACATGCTTACACAACTGCCATAAGAGATGGGGTGGTAGAGAGGGTTGTTTATGACTCTGTATACCTTGTAGATCCGATAAGCTAATCAAATATCACTGAGGAAGTCAACAGTCTTACCCACCAATGAGAGCCCCATCACCTTCCCAGGAGTGAACCATCATTCTTGCATTTTCTGCCATGGGATCAAAATTGAATTAGCCGGCATAGATTTAGACTCACAGAGGAGTCTTAATGATGATTTACATAAGGTGTGCTTATATCACATATGAGGACTTTTTTCTTTTTAAATATATTGAGTCACTTCATGGCCATTATCATTGATTAGCAAGCAAAATATGGATGTATGGCATGCAGGAATAGTTGAAATCCAGTATGGTGCTGTACTGCAATGATACAGCCAATCAGTGACTGGAGGATTTGTGGGTTTCTGAGAGTGTGCATGGACTTCATCCTTTAAACAAGCATGTCTTCAACACTTCCTAAATTGGAACGCGGTGGGGAGATCCTGATAATTATGGAAATGTTGGTCCAGGTCCTGGGTGAATAAATTGACAAGGTTTATGATCTTGTTTCTTCGCTGTTGCCATTTGTCTCCAGTCCAATGCTGCCTTGGTTGCAAGTGTATCAAAAGTCACTGGAAGTGGTGAGTTTGTCAGCTAGATAGGTGGGGGTGTCAGCCGTGATGGCTTTGTAGGTGATGCAACTGGTTTTGAAGATGGCCCAGGCCAGAAAGGGGAACAGTTGGATTTCCACCAGTGCCTGGTTGGTGTAGTCCTATCTCTTCAAGCCCACAACAAGGCATGTTGCTATGTATATGATGCACTTGAGGAGGGGCCTTTGAGGATTTTGGGAGGCCAGGAAGCAGAGTTGCCATCAGCCAAATGAGAGAGGACGAAGGCTTGATTGGTAGTTCTGAGGTCGCGTTCTCAGTGCAACGGTTTCAATTTCTTTCGTAGCTAGAGCTAGTAACAACATGTCTTGGTTTTCTCTGCGATGTATTCCTTGAGAGTCAGATCAGTCATAAGGGTGAATTCAAATGACTTGGAGATGATCAAAAGTTGGGCTTTGAATGTCATTAAGCAAGTTTTGAATGGTGTTTGCTTGTTGTTAGTGAAAGGGAGGAATTTAGTTTGGGTGGGTTTGAGTTTCAGATAGATGCTGAACATCCATGTCTTGGTGAGGTGCAGACAGTGTTTGAGGCTTTGAATGTCTGGAGTGAAGGAGACTCCACTTAAGGAACAACATGGAACCCTCAGGGATTCTGCAGCTAATAGGAATCTTTAGGGACCTGGAGGTGCTCATGTGAATGAGCTGGCACTTGTTGGCTCTGTAGGGGGAGAACCATTGTTGCTTCTGAATCCAGTTTAAGGGGGGAGAAAAATGCCACAACCTATCTAAATATTGTTTTGACACAAAAAAACAGGCCTCTCTTAAAGATGTTCATTAATCCAACACATATTTTGTGCTGTCTGGCGCTACAGAGTGTGATTTGATTGACATGCATTGAAAAAAGATGACATTTATTTTTATAATGAGCAAAAAATATCCCCTACTCATTGTGTCCTTAGAAAGTGCAAATGTGCTTCGTAATGATGGTACACATAGGGTCTGAGGGTTTTTAAGCGATCCTGCTTTAAAATCAGGAAATTGAAGAGGAGAGATCCCTGCTCCCCTCTGGTGACGTCACTGTTATTTGCAGGCTCATTTGATATTCACCCAGCCACTCAAGCTGGCCCACGGGCAGCCACTGTGTACAAGAGACAGTCATTAAAATCTTCACTCCAGTGCCCCTTTGCCTGACTCCCTCTGATGAAAGAGCTGCCTTTCACCAGCTCTCCGATAATGATGGACCATCCACATGCTCGGCAGATGGTTGCAAATGTCATCTTTCCCTTGCTTCTACGCTGGCCAGGAGAGAATGTTTCCCTTATTAATTTTCCCTATTTGAAATCCTTTGTGTTGAATATGCAATGACTTCCGAATGGCCATGAAGGCATGAAGTGGTCGTGTAAAATCTCCTCCTGCCTCGTGTGATTGACCACCTCTGCTGGCTTGAAAATTGAACAATATGCTAAGAAATGCATCCATAAGGGGGATCCTGCTCTCCATTCCAATTCATTATCTTCTGTATCTGCCAGGGCAATATTGCCGCTAAGAATGGCAATGCGGGTTCCCAGTCCAAATTGCTCTCCTGTTTGCCAAACACAATTCTGAAAATGACTAGTTCAGATTGTTCTGCGTGGATGACGCTGCTAATTAATGTTTGCTTTGAATTAACTCAATGAAAATGGACATTTAATCCATTAGATTTAATTATCGATAAACATCTCTTTATGTGTCTTTGAGATTGTCGCACTGATGAGATAGGGAGAGAATCTAGGCCCCTTCACCCGCCTCTTGCTTTTTCCAGTATATCTGTTTTCTATTGAACTTAAACTAGTTTGTGTTGTATTTGCTACATACAAGTTTCAAATTTGCTTCATTGATGATCTATTAGAATGCATTTATTTGAATATAGTGCCCTAAAGTCAATAACATTCAAGGCTTTCTGTTGTTCAGTGCAATTACATCATCTTATTCGATACAAACGTCCCTTGGTGCCCGGGGGGTGGTCAGTCAAGGTCAGCTCCTTCCACCAAATGTCTAAGCTTTCGCCCATTTACATCTACAATCAACAGCCAATACCTTCTCAGTGGCGGGAGCAATGATTAATTCAATTCTGCTCTACTGTAACGGCCTGTATTAAAGTCTTCCAGTCTTTTAAATGAATAGTCTACAGAAGGTGCAGAATGCCACAGTCCGACTCATCGAATGATTGGGTAGAAAGGACCATCTCACGCCTTGCTAGTAAGGCACTTCATCGCCACCACTGAAGGATTTTTAAGTGTATTAACAATCTGCCCCATCTATACTTGTCTAGCAGACTCATGATCTACCAGTCCAGGAAGAATCTCAGCGGCCATGTCGTGAGATTACTGGTTATCCCCGGGTCGAGCTAAGATCCAGAGGAGGCACAGTGTTCTCAGTGACAGAACTCTTTTTTTCAGAAGTCCTTCTGAGACGCCACCAGGCCCTAACTTAACGCTCTTTCAAAAGGCGCTAAAAAGCATCCCAAATCTATGATAAGCATATGAGACCAGGAAGAGATCCCTGTTCAGGTAGTGTGCAGGTATAAATGTTCTGATTGATTGATTTATATTACGTCGATCCAATCAGAGGAAAGTATTTACTTAATTTAGTATTGTCTCACATTGTTTTTATTTTTTATTTTTGTTCCCTGGTACTTATGATCTTTAATTTCGGTGATCACTTTGAATTGTGTATGAGCCCAAGGGATGCTTGTTTTCAGATCTTAGGGGGGGCTCTGATGCCACTTAAGCAGAATAAGAGCAGTGCCACAAGGGGCAGTCTATCAATTAAAGTTGATTTTACTCAGTCATTGTTCAGTCTACATAATCTAATATCAATAAGCGTAAAATCTAAGAGAAGAAGAGAGAATACAGCGCATAGAGCTCAGTGGGCGGCAACCTGATCTGTGTTTATACAGGAGGTAATAGCAGAGGCAGAACAACGCTGTCTTTACATTGGTCACGGGGGCAAGTGGATGTAATAATCTTACAATAATTTATATAAGACAAGCAAGTTAAAGCAGTCTGACTCGCCATCTCTGCTCTGGTGGTTTTGGTGCCCACATTCTGCAAGAAAGCGTGCCTTTTCTTGTAAGGCAGCATGTATTAAGAATTTTTAGCTCTGCACTTTTATCTGCAACGAAACATCTGCCTGCGCTGGCCAAGCCAACAATAGTCAACGGAGATGCGACGAGATTGGCCGCGGAAGGTCACTTTGTGGCATCTCCTATTTTTAGAAAATAAAACCTGCGCCAAAAAGGTGGCGTTCAACATTCGCCTTGAATGCCCTCTCGCCTCCAAGTGGTCCAGGAAGGATTTTGAGGCAAAAGCAGAAGATTTATAGTTTGGCATGAAAATAGAACCTACCAGCAGAAAATACACCTGTTGCCAGGGTGAAAGTATTGATATTTTTCACAAAACGCCATA
The DNA here is from genome assembly GCA_963921515.1 of Calotriton arnoldi. Lineage (NCBI taxonomy): Eukaryota > Metazoa > Chordata > Amphibia > Caudata > Salamandridae > Calotriton > Calotriton arnoldi. The sequence goes on from CAWUFW010000522.1 coordinate 1,017,527, forward strand.
AAACAGACACACTCTTATGAACTGTGCCCCAAAAACTGGATTTTATGTGAAAAAAATGCAGAAAATTAATGGAGGCCAATAACTAACTAAATGTGTCGGAATTTGTGGGGAAAAAAACCAAGAAAAAGGAAATGTGAGGACAACAAACTGACCACGAGTGCCCAATGTTAGTCAGTGGGTTCCTAAGCACCCCATGTGTCATGTTGTGTGAGACATATACTCCTGTCGTTATACAATTTCACAATACATGTTGAGCACCACATATGTATAAATAAACTTAGAAAGAGGTTCAGAGATGGAATAGATATGAATCGATGAGAATTAGCACTTGAGTGGTACCGAGACGCTGAACAAGTTGGTTGTTTTAGTGACAGACAAGACCAGTGACAGGGATTTGAGTGCCTTGTCATAGTAAATTTATGCAGAGGATATACATGCCTAACCACATGACAATGGAAAGGATATAAAAAGAGAACAGGACTATGAAATGGAATAGAAAGAAGGAGCCATTATCCACTAAGGACAGCAGGGTAGATGGTTCGAGAACTGCCACACAAAAAGTGAAGTTATGGTGTGGACAACTGCACTTTAAAGTTGGCTCTATTCTGAAGTTGTACACGTAATCGGTCAATGATTTTATTGAATGTTGGCTTATATCTGAGATGAGTGTGGCATTATGATAACTTGTTGTTAGAAGTAAAAAGCAGGAAATGGTAAAAGTTGATTGCAGCCATGTAGGTATGTGCATACTAGAATTACTAAATGTCCTCCATTTTGAGAGTAAAAATAAACAAACATTGACAATGCTGATGGAGCAATGACTCACAAATGAGACTTGCTCGGACGCAATCGCTTCATAGTATTAATTTATTAAACTTGTATTGTTTGTACTAACCTTTGCATACACTACATAAATAGTAAGGAAGCTTGCCTATGTGTTTTAACTAACAAGTAACGCTTGTCTATTTCTAAAATGGCCGCTAAAGCGCGGGAACTTTACTGCGCATGTCTCAACCATATCACGTGGTGTGACGTCTCTCTTTGCTTGGTGGGAAACTCCTGCTTCTGCGCAGTGTGCATTAAAATGGCTGCTTGATGTTTTCACATGCTACAGCTTGCTCTCGTATTATTATCAAATTGTCGTTTTCCTAACGCTACTAATGCGGGATAGAATTTATAAGTAAATGGGAATAGAATAGAAAGAGTGAGTATACAGTGAAACATTTTATTTGTGATTTTAATATTTTCTTCTTTGACTTTTAGTAGTTCGTAAACTTGGGCCTGGGGTTGGTGAACTGAAACTCGAGAGACAATGATTCTGCGCATGCGTCTTGCATGGCTGCCAAAGAAAAGGATGAAGTCAACCTGGACGTCGTCCAAGGCCACGACCTAATGGCCAACATTGCTGTACCCATGTTGTTCTTGTTAAAAATTGCAACAATGTACATGAAGAATTTATAAACTTTGTCGTGAGACGGGTGGGAAATAAAGCAAATGTATTAAAATTGATGGGCGGTATTTTAAAACAATGGTCTTCAGAAATCGAACTAAATTCATATGGTGTGAGGATCAACCCCCTGTCCCTGTCCAATCAGAAATAGTGGTCCCATATTTTGGTAACATTAATGGGAGGTACATGGGCGTAGAAGGGTATAATAGATATAGAATTAGTTAATTAGAGAGTCAAGACTTCAAGACTAGACGCTGACAGGCAGAAGCTCCTGACCGACAAGCTGATCAATTGCAGACTGAATCGCTGTCCAGAGATGTCCTGAGGAGGGGGCGGCGGAGTCCATTAGAAGGAAGGAACGGGAAAATCAAGGAGAAGTCAAGTATCAGAGAGGGGAACGACGCAGGCGTCGTTGTAGAGAGGTCACCGGTCCTGTCCTGAACCTGAAGGAGGTCTTTGCTCTCCATCCTTCCTGGGTCCCATCTTTTCCAACTCCTTGGCCAAGGGGTTTGGTTCTCGCACTTTAGGTAATTATACTTGCAACCTTTAGTTGCGCTGCTGTCTCTATCTTCTCCTTTCTGAGGGACCGTCATTAATCAATCATTGTTATTCTATGCCTCATCCTTGATATACGACCGAGTATCATGTGGTTCTGTATTTACTCTGCTAAAATCTTTAGATAAACATTTTAAACTTCCTGACTCAGTGGTTATTTCAGGATTATGTACTGTAATGAATGTCACTCATTTTAAACTTCCCAATTAGCAAAGGATTCATTGGTAAGTCATTACTCTTCAATCTGAAAGGTAATTGGTAGCAGGGATTTTGATAAAGAGTACAACTGACTCACCAGCGTAAGTATTAGCGTAGTATGAATGTATGGGCCCAAGTGAGTATTTGGTGTATGAATGATGTTTGCTGATATCGCGCTGGATCAGTTTTCTGGTTATCAGAGGATGGTTGGACTTTGTTAATTGGGTAATGAGAATTTTATTTTTATGAATTAACATCCGTGTGTTCAAAGTTGTTTTATGTTGTCTAGAATTCCCCGGGGAAAATTGAATAGCGGATGGTAAGTGGAAGCCATACTGCAGTGAGGTTATCTGTCAGGCAGAAATAGTACTGAAAAGTTAAGCTGGACTATCAGTACTTGTTAGGGACTCTATGCGTGTGAGTAATAGCAAGAGGAATGCAGGTAAATTTTTGATGTTATATCACCTAGAAAGGGTAACATTGAAAAAGTAGCAGGTGTTCCGAAAGCTTGTGTGAAGAGTAAACGGAAGGGTTTTACTCGTAGTATATGTTTAGTAAACGGAAAAGTTTTACTAAGTGTGAGAGAAACTATCTTTTTCAATTTAGAGAAACTGGCACGATAGCGAATGTTTTATGTAGTTACTGAATTTTAATTAAAGTCGTAGAGAAAAAAAGAGTTTTTGCGTACGAATTTGTAAAGGGAGGGTCAGCTGCCGGAGAGGGAGCTGACGTCACAAAACGCCGTGCTGGAATTGGTTGAAACAGCGGGTGTGGACGTCTCTTGTAAAGGAGGGGTCAGTAGTCAGGAGTAGTACTGACGTCACAGGTGCCGCGCTGGGATTGGTTGAAAACAGCGAGAGACAGAGAAGCGCAGATTGTAAAGGAGGGGTTGACAGACAAACGTCACAGAAAGGCCGCGCTAGGATTGGTTCAGAGATAAAAGTTAGCTGGCATTTGATTGGTTGATACCATAGAAGCTAAAATCTTAGTGGATAGAGATTGCATGTTAAAACGCGATCCAACTTTAACAGGAAATCGTCCGGATAGGAGATATTTAGGCTTTGCAGAATATAATTTTATACATCGAGATCTACCCAAGATGTACAGAGAGAAGAGAAAAATGTCATTTCTGCAAAAGATTAAGAATTATTTTAAAAAGGATAAACCAATCAAAACTAGGGAAGGAATTATCATTCCACCAGCTAAAATGCCCGCATCATTCATGATGATGGAGAGAGGTTATCATACTTGCGTATGGATAGAGAATTGGATAGAATATACTAAAAATGATGGAATATTAGCATTTCCCGAGAATGGCACTTTCAATGGGAGAATTCTTGAAAATGTAAGATTGAGGATGAATGACTTAGAACCCAGACCTAGATTAACTCAATACGAAGCCTTAGAGCAGTGGTCTTCAAACTTTTTGATGCTGAGACCCCCAATCAAAAAATTTTAGGCGTAAGGACCCCCTCTCGACAAAAACTTCTAGAACCTGGTAGTCCTTATCATTGACAACCATAAGTGTTCTCCAGAGAAACGGTTTATCTGTGGTTGCACCTCGTTAGTACCAGTTTAACACCCAAATATAGCAATAAGCAACAAAAAGGTGACCAGTACAGCTTTACAAAGGGCCTTCTACAGAGCAGCAACACCTGTTGCTGCCTTTTAGTAACTTTTAAACCTTTTGAGTAAATACATTTTTTTGTTGTTAAAATCAGCAGGTTATGCGGCAGATGATGGATTATGTGGCAAATGCAGCAAATCTATAATTATGCTAAAATCGCTGCTGCCGCACAATCACATAATTCCAGTGGCCCTTGGTATAATAGCTGTAATGCATGGGGTGCAACTTTATTGCACGGCATTAGAGGAAAATCATACTATATTTCATAGGATGCTGACAGCTTGGCATTTACACCTGCATGTAACTGGAGGTAGCTGAACATCAGTCATCATAATTAAAGCATATGTACGTTTTTTAAGTCTTTCACCGTCAGGTAGCTACATATAAAATAACGGGCAGCTTCAATGAATAATGAATACATTTTAAAAAGTTGTTACTCAGTGGGAAATGCACTATAATAAATTATGAAACCTCTATTAGTTAATGCACTGCAAAAGTCTATGTGAAACCAGAGAGCCACAGAATTAACTCGTGGTTGGTGCAGTGTAGAATTGTGACTTGTGTATTTTTAGTGCTATGAGGTCACAGCCTGTGAAAAGAAAGCACTGTGAATATGTAAGTCATTATTTTACCTGCATTACACACAGTATAAGATAGGACGCTACAAAATGCGCAAAATGTTTTACGATAAAATGGTGCTTCCAAAATATACGGGCTGCTTCCAAAATATAGGGGCTTATTTATAAGCCCTTTGCGCTGCCAATGCACCATTTTTTATGACGCTCTGGTTGCGCAGAGAGCAGACCCATATCTACGAGGCCACGCAAAGCCACTTTGCGTGTTTTTGAATGGCCTCCTAGATATGGTGTAAGGCAATGCAGCACAAGTCGGTGCATTGCTTTACACTGCATAAGGGGGGCGCATTCCAGGGGCGTTGCGGTGGGTTTTCCCATGGGTTTTGACACATTCCCAGATTTACAAGGATCTGTAAACCTGAGGATGCGTCAAAACTGTACGCTGCCCCAGGGGATGTGTAACGAGGAGAAATATCTTTATTTCTCCTCAATTGTTTCCTCTTTCTATGTGTAGCACACATAGAAAGAGGAAAAGGCCTCCATGGGTTGTTTTTGCGCAGGAAGGCGTGCCTTCTTGCACAAAACAATCCTGCCAACACTGCAGACACCTTTGCACCATGGTGCAAGGGTGCCTGCGTTGGCGCTAGGCACCAAATTGTGTGCTGGCAGAAAGGACAGGAGTGCACCTTATCTTATAAATACAGTCCATTCCTGCCCTTTTGAATTGGCATAGGGCAGCGGAGCAAAAATACTTGCGGAGCTACGCTACACCAGTTCATTGTAAACGAGACCAATAGATTTTAGTAAAATCCAGACCCTATGTAATGCAATTTTTTTACATAACTCTCCTTCAACACATTTCTCAGGTATAGTAAGCGCAAAGTAAAAACAATGACAATTAAAAGCAAGCACTTCACAGGTCAGTAAACTCTGTGCACTAGCACTCAAAAAGCTTCAAGTGATTTGACCAATTAACTGCAACAGCACTCTCCTGAGAAATCAAAGCCAGACAGACAGCTAAATACACCTTTCTGCCAGTGTGCTGCTGGCCTGAAAGAAATGCAAATGTGCACAACGAATTAATCTGCAAATCCTTTACATTTGCAGATTAACTTGTTGTGCAGCACATTTGCATTTCTTTCAGACCAGCAACACACTGGTAGAAAGGCATGTTTAGCTGTCTGTCTGGCTTCCATTTCCCAGCACAGGAGAGTCCCTGAATAACACCCCAGGGAAAACATTTTAACTACCGGTGACCGTCTGCAATGTTTTCTTTTACCAAATGAAGAGCGCGACCCCCTTCCCATGCCTCCACGGCCCCCCTGGGGGTCGCGCCCCACAGATTGAAGACCTCTACCTTAGAGGAATGGGAAACCGAGGCATTTGAGCGAGACCGATCCAGGAGTAATAGGGGTTATCGAGGATTTTTTCCCAGAAACCCACATGAGTCTAGGGACGGTCAGATGAAACAATGGAGGAGGGCAATGCTTATTGAGGGACTGTATCCAATATTAACAGCAGAAGAACTGTTAGGGAGCAAATGCACAGAAAAGACAAAACACTTAATGAGAAATGGAGATTCTGAAGACGAATTTATGGAAGAGATATTAAAGAACCCCCCACCATATCAGGAAGGAACAAGTGGATGTACCCCAAGTGCACCACCGTTAAAGACCCCATTGGTACCGCAGGTATTGCATGATTTCACCCCTAGTAGGGTACTTCACGATAAAGAAAAAGAAGACCAGAGCAGGATTAATACAGAAAATAACACAGATAAAGGTACATCCTGACTCTTTGACCATACCTGTAACAATTGGTCCAGTAGTCCCAATATATAGTGACAAAGGAAACTATCCTCCACCGCTAGTTACGCCTACTCCTGTGAATGTTCCTAAACCTGAAGCAGTAGTAATGGTTGAGGATCACTTTAGTGACTGTGAATCTGTGATTTCATTAATGGATTTACCCATTCGAGATTCTGTAAATAGCACCCCCAGAAGGGCTACACCTGGTTGTTCGAAAGATATAAACCTAATAACTTCATCAGGAGCAAAAAGTGTCACTGTAGTAACACCCGAAGACTTAGAAAGGTGGGCACAAGGATCAGATCAACACTGTACACCTCCAAACATTTTGGATATTTATAAATTAAAAGTTGAATTAGAAGAAAAAATAGCAGGAAATGTGGGGTTAGATCGCCTAAATGCTTATGATGAAGAAGAATTATTGTTCATATGCAGAAGTATCACTAGAAATGTAAAATTATTCCATGAAAAGTTGTCAGATTTAGCTCTGCAAATGGGAATTGAAATAGGGAGCTCAAAAGTGTTGCAGAAACCCTATAGAGCAGATTTTTCAGACAAAGATTTAGAAAACATGAATGCCTCTGGAAGAAAATTACAAGTAAAGGAATTAATGACAGTCTTGCAAAAATGGGGAGACCTAGATAAATGGAGAGTTAGATGGGCCAAGAAAAAGGAAGAGGCACGATCAAGTAGGACAGCCTCTGAATATTTAATGAAGGAAACAGGGAAGACAGATCAAATGTACCCGATACGAGAAGTTCCAGGAGGGGGATATGTACATGTCCCATGGAGCAGACAGGATATTTTGTCATTTACGAATGATTTTCCAAAGTTGAGAGAAAAGCCAATTGAATGGTACAAGCAGGTTGAGAGGTTTGTGAAGGTGTCAAAGGTATTGTTGAAGGATTTGGATGGTTTGTTTGATATAGTGGTACCTGCTGATCTATGGACAGACTGTAAAATTACAGTTGATTGGCCCAGTGATGAGTATCCTAGAGATCCAAAGACAGGTGCCCCGTCCAATGATGTAATGAAAAAGTATCAGCAGGTAATAACTTACCTAAAAGGGAAAATACCACCGAAAGAAACAGATTGGGTAAAAATAGACCGAACTACCCAAGAAGCCAGTGAATCGGTACATGCCTATTATGAGTGTTTATTGCAGGTATTCAAGCAATATAGTGGTTTTGAGGACATTGGAGATAAGAATATGAGTCAGTTTGTTTACCGATTTGTCTACGGTCTGAAGCCAGAGATTTGTCAGATGATTAAGCAGCACATGTTGTGTTGGCAAGGGAAACCGATCGATGAGATCTTAAAATATGCTAAATATTGTGGAGATGATATTGAGGATAGGCACAAGAAATTACAGGAGAAGGTAATGTGGGCACAGGTGAAAATGGCCGAGAAACAGGGAATTAATTTGGATAATTCGAGTGAAAATCAGGGAAAGGATTCTGGAACGAATGGTGACACTGGGAATGGTGGAAAAGTGAGAGGACGAATGAGTAGAGAAGAGGCTAAAAAGAAATTTCCTTGTCATGGATGCGGAAAGTTGGGGCATTGGAAGGATGAATGTAAAAAGATTCGGAATAATAATGGCCCAAATCAAAATTTAAATCCACAGACGCAGAATGACTCACAGCAGGGTGTAAATCCTCAGAGTCAGTTACCACCTGCACCTATTCAGGGTAATGTAAGCAGAGCAAAGCACGGTACAGACGTCGGATATCAAGGAGGAAGTGGTAAGAATGATTATGTAACATCACAGTTTCTTTTACAGGACGATTTCTGTCAATACAGTTCATGACGGTGCCTAGGAGAGGGGAGAAGGAGTGCGTACTTGGCGCATCCTTACCGGTAGATCAGTCAGGTCCATATGTTGAAGGGAATGTGAAAGGTAATGATATTACTTTTCTTTTGGACACTGGTGCTACCCGGTCTACTGTGAGAACAGCAGACATTCCAGACCTTCCTCTCTCTGGAGAAGCTATCCAAGTAGTGGGGGTAGCTAATCGAAAGATTAGAACACCTCTTACCGAACCAATGGAAGTTAAAATTGGAAATTTCAGAGAAATGCATCAATTTGTAGTGTGTGATTCCAGTCCAGTGAATTTATTGGGCCGAGATTTATTATGCAAAATGAATTGCACAATTTTCTGCACACCGGATGGTGTGGCAGTTCAGACCCCAGACGAAGATCATGTATATAAGTTTATGATTGCAAAACAAGGTACAGAAGTAGATGAGATGTTTTCGTTAATAACAAAAGATGAGCTGCCAGAAGAATTAAAAACTACAGTAAATCCCATTGTATGGGATTTCACAGGAAAAGAAGTAGGACTTATGGCCAAAATAGACCCAGTTAAAATTACTGTAAAAGAAGGTGCGATTTTCTCAAATACCAGACAGTACAAAATGGTCCAGAAGTAAAAGCAGGAGTCATTGAAGAAATCAACCGAATGGTAGAACAAAACATACTAAAAGAAGAAATGAGTAGCCCATGTAATTCACCAATAATGGGTCTAAAGAAACCTAGCGGAAAATATAGGATTGTTCAAGATCTGCGAAAAATGAATAAGATTGTGGAACCATGTAGGCCTATAGTGCCAAATCCTGCAGTAATTCTATACCAGATCCCTTGGAGTGCAGGATGGTTCACAGTGATTGATTTATGTCAAGCGTTCTTTTCAATACCATTGCACCCAGACAGCCAGTATCTTTTTTCATTTAAATTTGAGAACAAAGTCTATGTATGGAATCGTGTTCCTCAGGGGTACACGGAAAGTCCTTCTATCTTTAATCAAATATTGAAAAAGTGCCTTGAGAAACTAGTGATGCCAGGAAGCTCAGTCCTAGTACAATATATCGACGACTTGCTGGTGGCATCAAACACCAGAGAGGACTGTGTTGTTGATTCTATTGCACTATTAAATCATTTAGCTGAAGAAGGGCATAAAGTCTCACCTGAAAAATTGCAGTTTTGTACAACAGCAGTTAAATATCTGGGACACCAAATTGAGCGGGGGAAAAAGAAGAATAACCTCTGAAAGAGTAAAATTAATAAAGAAAATGCAAATGCCTGTAACACAAAGAGAAGTGAGAATGTTTCTAGGAATAGTAGGTTACTGTCGACAATGGATACTAGGATTTTCTCTGTTAGCAAAACCCTTAATTCAAATGACAAAAAAGAAAGCCAAGGACCCAGTTGAATGGGATGATGAGAGCGTAGGAGCTTTTGTAAAATTGAGGAATGCTCTGTGTTCAGCACCTGCCCTAGGCATGCCTGATTATAAGAAAAAGTTTGCATTATTCTGTCAAGAAAGAGAAAATTGCGCACTTTCAGTTCTAACTCAGAGACATGGTCTAGATAGACGTCCTATAGCATATTTTTCTGCTACATTGGACCCAGTGGCAGCCGCATTGCCAGGATGCTTAAAAGCAGTAGCAGCTACTTGTTTGAGCATTGAACAAAGTGAGTCAATTGTAATGGGACACCCTGTAAAGGTGTTTATTCCACATGCGGTTGTGATTTTGTTGACAAGAACCCGAACTCAGCATCTTACTCCTAGTCGGCTGACTAAATATGAGAGAATAATAATGGGTGCTGAAAATGAGACCATAGTAAGGTGCACAATAGTAAATCCCGCTACCTTACTACCAGACCAAATTAAAGATGACGAAGAAGAAGAACATGATTGTTTACAAGTCACAGAGTTATGCACGAAACCACGTCCAGACATTGAGGAACAGCCCCTTAGAAAGCCAGACAGGGAACTATTTGTTGATGGTTCATGCCAAAGGCATGAAGACGGTAAACTAACTGCTGCCTATGCGGTGTGTGAATTAACTGGAATAGTTGAAGCATCCTATTTACCAGGAGTCAAATCTGCACAAATAGCTGAATTGATTGCATTAATAAAGGCTTGCAAAATTGGGAGGAATCAAAAAGTAACTATATTTACAGATAGCCAATATGGTTATGGGGTTGTGCATGATTTTGGCCAACTATGGATGCAGAGGGATTTCATGACTTCTTCAGGATCCCCCATTAAAAATGGACAGTTTGTAAGGGAATTGCTGGAAGCAATGCAATCACCAAAAGAATTGGCTGTGGTGAAATATGCCGCACACCAGTCAGGAGATGACTGGGTGGTAATCGGCAACAGATATGCAGATCTTGTGGCTCAACATTGTGCCAAAAATAGATTGTCAGTAAATAAAAGGGTGGAAAGGATGGGAATCAGCTGCCAACTTATGCTGTATGTGCCACCTGAAACATGGAACGATGTTAAAAGATTGCAAGATGATGCTGATGAAAGTGAAAAGAATATATGGATCAAGGTGGGTTGTTCTCAAAGGGGAGATGACGAGGTGTGGATTTGCGCTGATGGCAGACCAGTCATGCCCGACTGTCTGCTCTCTCAAATGGCCAGGATGTATCATGGAGACACACACATAGGGAGAGATGCAATGATTAGGCTCTTCAGACAAAATTGGTACAATCCCAAATTCAGAGCTGTAGCAGAGAGTCTTTGCCAGAGATGTTTAACATGCCAAATGCATAATCCAGGGAGGAAGACAATAATCGGGTTTGGAAAGATTGGCAAGGCAGATGGTCCATTTATAAGACTCCAGTTTGATTTTATTCAGTTACCACCATGCAGAGGGTTGAAATATGTACTGGTCATAGTGTGTCTGTTTTCAATGTGGGTGGAGGCTTACCCTACCAGGAGAAATGACAGTATTACAGTCGCAAAGTTGTTGCTACGAGAACTCATTCCTAGATTTGGTTTTCCAGTAACTTTGGAATCAGATAGAGGAAAACATTTTAACAGTGAAGTGATCCAAATAATCTGTGAGGCATTCCAAATTGAACAAAAACTGCACTGTGCATATCGTCCAGAGGCTTCTGGAGTGGTTGAACAATTGAATGGCACTATAAAATCCAGACTGGGAAAAATGTGTGCATCAACATCATTAGAGTGGCCGGATGCATTGCCGCTTGTTTTGATGGGACTCAGAAGCATTCCTGATAGAAATACCGGATTGAGCCCACACGAGACAATGATGGGAAGAGCAATGAGACAAGCACATGTCCCCATAAACAAATTGCTGAATATATCTGATGATATGGTTCTGGATTATTGCAAAGGATTGGCTGACCTAGTGCGTTCTGTCTCTCACCAGGTTGGAGAAGACGCAGTTTCGAGGCAGCCTGAACAAGAACATGATCTGAATCCTGGTGATTGGGTGGTAGTGAAGAATCACACCAGAGAAACGTGTCTATCACCTAGATGGGGCAAACCTTGTCAAGTCATACTGACCACCAATACAGCAGTGAAGTGTGCAGGATTTCCTAATTGGATTCATGTAAGCCACACCAAAAGAGTACCAGACCCTGAAGAAGAAAATCCTCAGTCAGGATCAATCACTGAGGAAGCTGAAGGTTGCCTGGCTGAAGAATCTCAGCCTCGAGATTCAAGGGAAGCTGAAGAAGAACAACCGAGCACAAGTCAGGATTGGATACTGGTGGTAGAAATTCCTGAAGTTTACCACAGAACAAGAAGTCAAACAAATGTGGAAGAAATTGAAGAAGATCAGATAGGTGAAGAAGAAACAGCTCAGGGAAAAGAAGAAGACACAATAAAAGAACCTGAGCAGGATCAGATAGGGAAAGGAAACTGGGCTCAAATCAATGACGAACCAACAAATTTTGAGCAGGGACAGACAGGTTTAGAAGAACCCGGTCAGGCTGCAGAAGTACAACGTGCAATAAGCCCTGATCAGAACCAGTTAGATCCAGAAAAGTATACAGAAGAAGAAAATCCTGAGCATCACGAACATGAAGAAATAAATAAAGAACAAGTTCAGTTATTGGAAACTCACAGAGGAGCTGCGGAAGAGAAACCAATAAGACCTGAAAAGGAGCAAGTAAGAAAAACAGTAATTACAGAAAGCGAAACAGTACTAAACAGTGAAAATAAAAAGATTTCTGAAAACGAAAATAAAGAAACAGTGCAAACAAAGAAAGCAAGAAAAGGTGATCATTGGCCTAGTGTCATTAAAAGAGTAAAATACCACATAACAACCAGAAGTGAAGATCCAGACCAAGTAAATGAAGTAACAAGCCAAACAGGACAAGAAAATAAAACTGAGAAAAGAAGAAGTAAAAGACTGAAACTTGTGAATAACAAATTCAAGGGTCCTGATTGGACTTACATCATTCTTGAAGATTACGAGAGCTCAGAGTCAAGTGAAAGTGGTGACGAAGGAACAAGTGCAGAACTAACGTATGAGAAAGAAACAAGACCACCTTGACTACGTGAAATAATTGTATAAAGAAAGTCGGAAATAGATAAGAAGAGCAATCTTCCTTGTCAAAATGTCTGACGATAGGGATACTGGGAGATCAAAACAGAAATGTTGTAAAAGATGCTGTGCAATATGCATATGTAGTCTAGTAATGGTGCTTATAGTATGGTTAGTCCTGATCGTAGCAGTTCCATACCTTATGATAATGGATAAAAAGATTAATAACGAAACTAAGGAAAGGACAGCAAACTTGAAGGGTAATAGAGTAGAACTAATGGCAGAAAATGAACCAGAATTTGATCATGAAATAGCTGATAACGACACTAGTTTAAATGTTTTCACCAAGTTATTGTTTCAATATGTAGATACTATGGAAGTTAGTAATTGTTATGTCTGTATGAAGTTACAAGAATCAGTAGCAGAAGGGTTAACATATCATCACTTACCATTAACGTATGGCATATCATGTAGTGTATTGGCTAGTTTATTTTATAGAACAGGGAGACTTCAGTATTATTATTCAAACATAGATGTGATATTTTCTGAGGTTCCAATTCGAAAGAATATGAACCCAGTGCTTAGTAGTCCAGATGCACAGTTTATGGGCGAATTTTTCTTAACAATGAAATCTATAGATATAACACATGCACATAGACACAATTTAACATGTTCATTACATGAAGAAGAAAAGATATTTTTGAATTTAGTAGAAAATAGAAGACAAGATTTTCAAAAGAGAGCTTCTGAGCATAAGGCTCATCTGCCACCTTGGGCTGAGAAAGAGGGTAGTTACACACCTGGCAAAGCTCAAGCTGCTATGGCTCTGGATTTCGTAAAGACAGGGAAAATTTGTCTACATAGGTTAAAGACTGATTATAACAATGTTTTCATCGGTACCAGTGAATGTGAACACAATTTCTTAATTCTTGGAGGTTGGGGAATCAAAGGAGGAACAGATTCAGTTTTTCCTGGAGTCTATTATGTGTGTGGGAATAAGGTTAACTTTAGGCTGCCTGCACAGTGGTATGGAAGTTGTTATTTTGGAATAGTATTTCCAAAAATATACCACGTAAAAAGAAACACTGGGAGCAATGAAAATAATAGTGAATTAACACGTAGTAAAAGAGCTAGTTTTTCAGAAATTGTAGGTGATATATTTGGTGCATTGATACCTTCAGTGGGAATAATTCTGAACTCAAGGAAGATATGTAAATTATCTACAGTGGTTGATCGCTTATCAACTGACCCTGCTGGAGGATTTCGAATGATTAATGCGGAGATGGTTGCGATTAGATCTATGGTCATGCAAAATCGACTTGCTCTTGATATTATATTGGCAAAAGAGGGCGGAGTCTGTAAATTATTGAAGACGAAACACTGTTGCACTTACATACCTGATAAAAGTGCAGAAATTGGAACATATATACAGAATATAACAAAACTTGAAAAGGAATTAAAACCACTGGAAGTTGATAGTGTATGGGAAAGATTGACAAATAGTATTTCGTCAATTGGTACCTGGTTTACTAATATAGGGAAAGGACTTATAGGTCAAATATTAGTACCCTTAGCAGGAATAGCAGTAATAGTACTGTCAATAATAATATGGTGCAAATGCTGTAGAAAGAATGAATCGTATAATGTGACAGGAAAAGGAAAGAAGAGAAAATTTGATGAAATTGAACTAGAAGTTTTGAGAAGTGAATTATACAAGAAATTGAAAGGGGATGTGAAAAATAGAAAGTGTAAAAATGAAAATGAACCTATTTTATGCTAAAAGTTGGCATCTGATTGTGGGTAGTATTTGATGGCTCTTAAACGCCATCAGAGAGGGGATTGATGGAGCAAGGACTCACAAATGAGACTTGCTCGGACGCAATCGCCTCATAGTATTAATTTATTAAACTTGTATTGTTTGTACTAACCTTTGCATACACTACATAAATAGTAAGGAAGCTTGCCTATGTGTTTTAACTAACAAGTAATGCTTGCCTTTTTCTAAAATGGCCGCTAAAGCGCGGGAACTTTACTGCGCATGTCTCAACCATATCACGTGGTGTGACGTCTCTCTTTGCTTGGTGGGAAACTCCTGCTTCTGCGCAGTGTGCATTAAAATGGCTGCTTGATGTTTTCACATGCTACAGCTTGCTCTCGTATTATTATTAAATTGTCGTTTTCCTAACGCTACTAATGCGGGATAGAATTTATAAGTAAATGGGAATAGAATAGAAAGAGTGGGTATACAGTGAAACATTTTATTTGGGATTTTAATATTTTCTTCTTTGACTTTTAGTAGTTCGTAAACTTGGGCCTGGGGTTGGTGAACTGAAACTCGAGAGACAATGATTCTGCGCATGCGTCTTGCATGGCTGCCAAAGAAAAGGATGAAGTCAACCTGGACGTCGTCCAAGGCCACGACCTAATGGCCAACATTGCTGTACCCATGTTGTTCTTGTTAAAAATTGCAACAATGTACATGAAGAATTTATAAACTCTGTCGTGAGACGGGTGGGAAATAAAGCAAATGTATTAAAATTGATGGGCGGTATTTTAAAACAATGGTCTTCAGAAATCGAACTAAATTCATATGGTGTGAGGATCAACCCCCTGTCCCTGTCCCTGTCCAATCAGAAATAGTGGTCCCATATTTTGGCAACATTAATGGGAGGTACATGGGCGTAGAAGGGTATAATAGATATAGAATTAGTTAATTAGAGAGTCAAGACTTCAAGACTAGACGCTGACAGGCAGAAGCTCCTGACCGACAAGCTGATCGATTGCAGACTGAATCGCTGTCCAGAGAGGTCCTGAGGAGGGGGCGGCGGAGTCCATTAGAAGGAAGGAACGGGAAAATCAAGGAGAAGTCGAGTATCAGAGAGGGGAACTACGCAGGCGTCGTTGTAGAGAGGTCACCGGTCCTGTCCTGAACCTGAAGGAGGTCTTTGCTCTTCATCCTTCCTGGGTCCCATCTTTTCCAACTCCTTGGCCAAGGGGTTTGGTTCTCGCACTTTAGGTAATTATACTTGCAACCTTTAGTTGCGCTGCTGTCTCTATCTTCTCCTTTCTGAGGGACCGTCATTAATCAATCATTGTTATTCTATGCCTCATCCTTGATATACGACCGAGTATCATGTGGTTCTGTATTTACTCTGCTAAAATCTTTAGATAAACATTTTAAACTTCCTGACTCAGTGGTTATTTCAGGATTATGTACTGTAATGAATGTCACTCATTTTAAACTTCCCAATTAGCAAAGGATTCATTGGTAAGTCATTACTCTTCAATCTGAAAGGTAATTGGTAGCAGGGATTTTGATAAAGAGTACAACTGACTCACCAACGTAAGTATTAGCGTAGTATGAATGTATGGGCCCAAGTGAGTATTTGGTGTATGAATGCTGTTTGCTGATATCGCGCTGGATCAATGCCAATAGACCTGGGTTTGAAGTGACAGCTCATGCAAACACAAGCATGCAGTAAATGTGCACTTGCACGTGCTTGTTTGGATGTGTTAGCACTTTAAAGCCAGACGTATTAGCTTTGCTTGATTTTCTTTGTGCTTTGCTCTGCAAGGACTTGAAAGCTGCGTTCCAATCTCGTATAGAAATTCTATTGTCATAAAAATAAAAAAAAAACAGTGATGCTGCCGGAGCTGAAAGCAGCTTACAACGAATATAAAATGAAAAATACATCAAAGTACAAACAAAAATCATATAAAAAGAGGAACTACTTTACCCATCGCTGCTTCAGCTGCTGGACAGTTAAGCCGCCACTGAAAGATAGTGAAACGGGCAAAGGCAGTAGAGGAGTGCATTAAGCCCCTTTCTGTATATTGTAGGCAGTGCTTAATTTATGACAGAGCCCTCGTCAGGAGGCCACTGCAGCTTGCACCACTCATTGCCCATGTCACTGCTGACAATGGCAGTACCTACACAATTACTAACCTTTACAACCCTACCAGTGTGATAGTTCAGACTATTCCAGGCCCTCAAAGCTATAAGAATGGCTTAGGCGGCAGGTATTAGTTGTTTTTAATGCAAATTGAATTAATAAGCAGCTGCTGCTATGTTCATCTCCAAGCTACGTAAACACCGCCACCATGTGGCAGGCTGTCATAAGTGCCGGTGTTGAGAATTAACTGCTGTTGCCCAGCACGGAACCCACCGGCTCAAATTAAGCACTGATTTTAGGCTGTGTAATATGTGTTGTGATGCTGAACAACTAAAATTGTTGTAGCCAGACCCTAAAAAGGCTACAATCACTTGCTTTTATTTGTTTTTTAATTTCTTTTGCTGGAAAAGTTATGTCAGTTCCCAGCAGTGGTTTAAGGTATGAAGTTAAATTATATAAAAAATGAAATTTCAAAGCCTTTTTCATGCATTGGCTATCTCTTCATAGTTGCTTTTCGAGCACTCTCTAGAACTCCAGTTCTATATATCATCTATCATATTTTATTAAGCCTCATACTCCATACTATGGCATAACTCGCAAAAGCCTGTCACTCGTTCAGCCTAACAACTATTTTGTGAATTTCCACTGTGTATGGAAAACTGGAGGGACATCCATAAAGGCTTAGTTTGCCTTGACGCGGCCTTTTTTCTCCTAGCGCGGCAGAAACATTTCTAATAGTGTCTATCCATCAGAGCGCTCTAGCTCTTCCAGACAAAGCGCTAATTTGCCTGTCAACAACCCCACACTGTGAAAGAAAATAAATTACAATTAGGAAAGAGCAACAGAAAATTTGAGTCGGATCTACCCAGATTTTCATTTTGCATTCTGCGTAAGATTTCTAAAAGCTTTGGTTAAAAATCCATCCACATTCATCGCACTTCGCTTTATAGTGGTGGCTTGGAGTAATAACAGGACTTCTGTATTCTGTGGAGTCCTTTGTCACCCCAAGAGCGGGAAAGCGCTTGTCCATACAATTCCTACATCCTGAGATTAGCCGGTCATAATTAATCCTCTTCCTGTCGCCTTCAGAAGGATGAAAGGAGTCGACCTTGCAGTTGTGTAAACCTGTGACCCCCATTGGTCTGAGCAGGTCTTATTCTAAAAGCATTGAGCACAACAGAGCAAAGAAGTCTGTCAACAAATACCCTCTATTTTTCTTTTTTTCTTTAAAGACAGGATTTAACCTAACTCAAAATTGAGTGCATTTTTCAAACATTGAATTTACAATGTGTAACTTAGAGGAGAGGCAGTGGTTTGAAGCTGAATTAAAACATTTGCAGATATGAATCCCTGCTCATCTACTCCACAGGTGATCTTGTACAAGAGCAGGAGCCAAATTTCAGTCAACAAAGATTGGTCACCTCTATGATGCCACATGTGTCATTGGTTTCCCTCTCTCACAGAACAGATGCACCAGGTGCATCAGTTGACATGCTTTTCATCTTCACATAGAAAGTATGCCACAACATTCCTCACACAAAAAGGTACAGCTGGGTATCAACAGTGCAGGTTTCCATTACTAAGGGAACAGGTACAGCATAGGCAAAAGTGCAAGCTTCCCTGCTTCAGGGCACAGGTAGATCATAGTAACAGCAGTGCAAGCTTCTCTCCCTGGCACTACAGCAGCAGTACAAGCTTCCTGCTTTCACAGACCAGAAAAGGTAAGACTCAGGAAGTATTAGTAAAGCCTCGAAGCCTCCACGCTCACAACACAGGTACAGCACAGTTTGCAGCACACACCCTTCCCTATTTGATCCTTATATTTCAGTATGGTTGTGTGGATTTGTAAGTAAAACAGTTAGGTATGGATGGTTGTCAATAAACATCTGTTATTTCAGCACCAACATGCCCACAGGGTGAAAGTTCGCATACAAATACATATGTTGCATTGTGATTGATGTGTTGTGTGTGGAGGGGTGAATTGTTATATTAATACTTGAGTAAATGGATGAGAAGTGGATAGTGGTGTCAGTTGGTGGACAGCTGGAGGAGTAGGAGGCTAAATTTATGTTCAGATGACTGCTGAATTTGTGTGGATGGATGGATGTCTAGATGAATCGAGAATGCGGATGAGAAATGCATGTGAAAGGAGAATGTCTGTGGAGTGATGGGTATTTGTGCAAGGATGTTTGATGGTTAGTTTATATGTATGGGTGGATTAAAGGTCACTTTGTGTATGTGGTATATACAGAGCCACTGGAATTGCACAATTCTGTAGCCGCTGGTTTTCTGCATAATTGTGGATTTGCCACTTTTGCCACGTAATCAATCATCAGCTGTATAATTTGCAGATTTTAAAAGGAAAAAAATTAGTTTCTAGCTCAAACCCATTGACCGTTACTAAAAACATCACATGTTTTCATGCAGTGGAAGGCCCGTTGTAAAGGTCAACTGTTAATCTTTCAGTTGCTATTTCTGTATGTCGCTGTTAAACTGGTGCCAATGGGGTGAAATATCTGCCCAAACAGTATTACCATATGTAAAAGTTACAAAAGAATTAAATAATACTATCAAAAAATGAGGCACATTTTACCGCATAATTTTCCTTGCCGCATAATTTAGTCAACCCTGTCACATGATTTGGTTCTCTCTTGCCGCATAATTCAAGTGGCCCTGGGTATATGTGTATACCTGTGGTGTGAGTATGACTGTGTGTACCTTTGTGCACATGATGAGCTTTAAAAAGGAGCTTGAGGCTTTAAAGGGAATGTAAATCTACCTGCTGGGCAACAAGGCACAAGAAATCTCTGTGGTGGGGAAGCACTGTTACCCAATCTCATCAAGAATCCTGATGCTGCACAATTGCTGGGAGCTGCCTAATGTGCACAAAGTAGTCATACCCCAATAAGTTAAGACTCTACAATGACAAACATGATGTGCTTGATATGGGTGCCTCTCTCTGAGTTGTATGTTATTGCATCCAGACATATAACACAACAATAGACATATGCCTAAAAGCAAGCCAGAACTATTGGCTTTGCAAATGTTGTTTTAGCAGTATCAGATAAATGAGTGACAACAACAGTTTTGTAAGTAATTAGAACGGAAAATGATCTGTGGAAGAGGAGGTGGTCTTCAAAGTGTCTCAATCATTTCTGTTTCCCTTCACACCGTCTCCTTGTCTGTTACACACTTACTCCCTTTTCCTTCCCACATCTTTCTGAAATCATCTGCGTATTTCACACTTCACCATATTCCTCTTGATACCATCTTGTCACTCTCGTCTTCTGCACATACTTCTGTTCTTCTCCTTATTTAACCATCCCTTCACACACACAACCCATCAACTCAGATATAAACAATCCATTTATTTTCTTTTGGTGCTCTCAATATTTTGAGTTGTGCACCTCCTTCTCACACTTTTGCCATGAACTGAGAATTACTAGTGGCACATATGTGACCATCATTCTGTGAGCTCTGCAGAGAGGCCACGGATTGAATGTGCATGAAGTCTGAACAATTTATGACTCACTGACATACACTGTGAGAAATTCAAATTACCTTCAGACTCTCGCTCTCACTTTAGCTCTCACGCTTGCCCCATCATGAACTCTCACCCACAACCAGAATGCACTCAGATGCCTAGAGGTGACTCGGTTCACGTAAAAGGGATGTAATTTACATGAAAAAACTACAGAAACACTACATGTGGGAAAAAACAAATACTTTTAGGGAACACAAGGTGAAGTTAAAATGAAATGCAAACAGGGAATGCATCATTGTTGTGGCTTGCCTGTAAAGCACATGAATGTAGGACCCAATAGTGACCAATTTCAAAGACAGTTTTGAAATGCTGCTGCATTTGAGACCTGGCAGGACCCGACCCACTATAGCCCTGCCATTCGCACACTGAAGTGGAGTGAGTGACAGGTAGGGGCCCAATCTGATCCATGCCCTCTGCCATGCCTGCGCATCATACCCATCTTCATAGGACCCTAGGATAATCCCAGCTTCCCTGCTTCAACAAATTGTGTGATCCTTGGCAAACATTTTATTTCAGTGAGCCTCCTTTTTCATCTACATCACATATGAGAGTATTTTCAAATGCGTGAGCTCAGGAAATGTGCTGTACAAAGACCTTGTGTTTGATTCAAACAACTATAGTTTTTCTCCATTTATAATAAATAAGAATCTATCCAACATACCGGTTACACATAACAAATGACTTGCCGCGTTTCCAAAAGCAGTATTGTTGTAAGGGCGGGGGGAGGGGGGTGGGAACATATTAACTTTTCAAACTTCCTGTTTTAAAATTATATTTATAATAAATGCTTCTCAATGCAGTGATTTAATATAAAGTACCAAGGTGAAACACTTCTTTAAAAAAATACACGTTTTCAAAATTTGAAGCAATTTTATCATATTGTTGTATGATGTTTGTTGCATGATTTAATTGGCACATCTTTTCTTGGCTGATCCAACTGAAATTTTCAGGCTTAGACCCAACTAGGTAAATTTTCGGGGCCTGTTACACTTCATACAAGATAACTGTAGTGGTTAACACAGGAGTTCTGTGTTTTGTCCAGTCAAAGTAGCATAGAGCGTTAATGTGCCTGCTGCAAAGCACATTGTGTACGATGCGGATCACAGATTTGTATTGATTTTAGATGGGTAAGAGGGCTATTGCTTTTGAGACTGAGAACATTTTGTTATTCTAGTTCATAAGCTGCAACCCTTCTAATACAGCACAGTGATCTCTTTACCTGCTTCAGGGAGCTGTATGCAAAATGTAAGTCACAGGTTTAGAACCTTATTGTTTTTTTCTCAATCTGTTGTTATTCTTAGATTAGGTTTCTTTGGGAAGTAATGACGTCTTGCTAGTACAGACAACCACAATCACTACGTAACCTTTGACATCCCGACTTTGGGCCAGATTCACAAAGGGCGCTGCACTCCTGGCAGAGGCCCCTCTGTCGGGGAGGGGGGGCGTGCATTTATGGCAGTACCTTTGGCGGTACAATTGCCCATTGCGGTCCATTGAGGTCCCTCCGCGAGTGCGGGCTCCAGCCATGACTGTGGAGCCTCAGCCATGAGTACAAAGGCCCATTGTGAATCGGGCCCATTGTGTTTCTCACGACCATTCACTCCTAACATATAATGTCTACAAGTATGAATGATATGTCATTGCTACACCTTATAAGCCTCATTGTCTTATGTATCATTTCCTGTGCATTGATTTACACACTTGTATGATTTATAGTGTCTCTGTGTATAATGTAAAGTGCTCTGATACCCTACACTGGGATAAGAAACGCTATAAAAAGGATTAAATAAAGAAAGTAGTAGGTGCCATTTAAATCAATCTTTGTGTAGTTACTCATACAGATAGATAAATCTTGCATTCTTAGAGTGCAAGCCCATATCTTATTTAGGGAGCTGAACACAGTTAAAAATGACTTCAGTAGATTCTCTTGAGTACCTATGAAGTAGTAACAGGCTGTGTGCCTTTGTTTTCTTCCATTGCAATGGCTTTTAGGTGTTAGGCTTCAGTTGGCTCACAGACATGATGATACTTGAACTACAAGAGGGTCGATGGCCCTTTAAATTAGGCCTTTGTTTTGCTCTCGGCTGGATGTTAGATAAGAGAGCCCCCTCGCTACCTGCACTGTGCTGCACCAGTCTGAATGAAGACAACATGCAGCACTGCTGAATTATGTTCTGGTGTCAGAATATGACACCAAGACAAATTCAGCATGTTTCTCTGCGCAAATAACAGTCAGAGCAGGGATCCAGCCCGTTCCCCCTAATTTCCAACACTGTGTACCACTAACTTCTCATAGCCTCTAACTGCAGTCAGACCATGTGCAAAAGATCCTCACTCTAGTTCGCTGTGTGCCCCAAACTACTTACATAGCGTCCATGTGTTTCAAACTCCTCACATTAACTGCCCACATCATATGTCTTTTGCTTCTCCGAGGCCATATGCATAAATCATCACATTTCATTCACGTGCCTCAGTCTTCTCATGATCTGCTGATGTAGTTTTTATTGTATTGTAGATTTATGTAGCACTTGCTACCCTGACAAGAATGACTCTCCATACAGAGACTCTGCGGGGAGTAGTGTTAATACTCTTATGGTGTGCACAGGCCTTCTGCAGGGCAATCCTTCCTTCCAAATGAGGGGAAGCAGACCATATGAGGTAAATCCTGGAGACTTGAATCTTCAGTGGACGAGGTCTAAAAGCTTTAACCCGCCAGTTTAGTTGAAATAGAATATATTCTTAATTCTGAGCTCTACATTTTCCATAGCAGGGAAGCTACGTCGCACTATCTATCCCAGAACTGTCTACGTGCCTCAAGTACCCCATCACTACAGTGGATCCTTGCGGCTCACGTCTCTCACACTATTCCCATGTACCCCGAGCTCCCCACACTCTGTTCCTGTACTTCAGAATCTTCACTGTTTTTCCTCTCTTATCAATCATCACATCCTATCTAATGCTTCCAGCTCCTCATTTCTGTATGTGCCCCAAGGCACCTAACAGGTTCTAAGTGGTTGTATGTGCGAAAGTATTGTTTTATACAAATATTGTGGCATAAATATCATTTATAAAAATATCACCACATTGGGTGTAAATATTTTATTATCAACTCCAATGGGAAGATAATTTTATGAACGATATTTAGGGTGCAATGCTTGGACAACAGTATTATGGGACCATATCTTCCGTACGCGCGCCTCTATGTTCACATACTGTTGTCCATCTGGCTCAAGCTCCTGACAGTTGTCGATTTGGTCCCCTAGGCAGCCTCACACTGCCAGTGTTTCCCAGGTACCTCTCATTATCTGTCAATGTGATCCTAGTGCCTCACAGTTTATGCTCATACCCCTGAAGCTCCTCAAATCATCTGTCCATCTGCCCTAAGCTTCTTAGATCGACTGTCACCGTACCACCCTTCGCCTGTATTTTGAACTCTTCATTGAATGCCATTTGAGATGATTTCATTGCTTTGCAAGGTCTACGCTGGAAGTGTTCGTAGTGAAAACCATAAGGCTTTTCTTCTATAGAGTCGATGCCAGTCCTTCGATGTAGCTAGCGAATCCGGTGCCAGCTTGTTAATAGGGCTAGTCCGGTTTTCTCCCTGTGCCAGGGACTTTGTAATCTACAGAGGTGTCATGGCGGTGGGCATATCATAAGATGTGGAAGGCAAAACGGTGTTGAGGAAAGCTGGAGGTCACACAAAAAGTGTATTTGCAATGCAGAAGAAGTGGAGAAAATTGTTTTTGGATCAAAAGACAGAGCTGGGTAAGGTTAGGCCACGGGTACTCATAGTACGGCCCGCGGGCTGCCAGCGGCCCGGCAAGCCTTCCTTGGCGGCCCGCGGACCTTGCAGATATCCTACCTGTGTTTTTTCTTCTTTTTTTTTTAAGTGTCAGCAAACACCGCCGGTTGCAGCAGCGCTCTATGGGGGGCGGGCGATTCTTTAAAAGACCATTCACTTGTTAATGAGGCTTTGTTGTATTTCACCTCTTCTTAGCGCCCCTGCATCTCCACCATGCAGGGGCGCTAAGAAGAGGTGAAATACAACAAAGCCTCATTAACAAGTGAATGGTCTTTTAAAGACCTGTGAAGTACTCGTGTGCAGCTATGTGTGTGCCCGGGAAGCTGTCTCAGCCCGGGCTGACACACACGCGGGGTGAGGTGACAGAGGGTGACAGAGAGAGGGAGACAGACAGAGGGAGGGAGACAGAGAGGGGGAGACAGAGGGTGACAGAGAGAGGGAGACAGACCGAGGGAGGGAGACAGAGGGAGGGAGACAGAGAGGGAGGGAGACAGAGGGAGGGAGACAGAGGGAGGGAGACAGAGAGAGGGAGACAGAGGGAGAGAGACAGAGGGAGGGAGAGAGAGAGGGAGACAGAGGGAGTGAGAGAGAGAGGGAGACAGAGAGAGAGGGAGACAAAGGGAGGTAGGAGGGTGACAGACAGAGGGAGACAGACAGAGGGAGGAGGGCGACAGACAGAGGGAGGGAGACAGATAGAGGGAGGAGGGCGACAGACAGAGGGAGGAGGGCGACAGACAGAGGGAGGGAGACAGAGGGAGGGAAACAGACCGAGGGAGACAGACAGAGGGAGACAGAGGGAGAGAGAGGGAGAGAGAGAGAGAGACGGAGAGAGAGAGATAGAGAGAGGGAGGGAGAGATAGAGAGAGGGAGGGAGAGATAGAGAGAGGGAGGGAGAGAGAGGGAGGGAGACAGAGCGAGAGAGAGAGATGTGTGTATGCCGGGTCTGGTGGCTCAGTGGACGAAGGCGTCCGCTGCAGGGGCCTGTGTTCAACCTCATGGTCATAGTTTTTTTTTTTGCTTTAGCCCCGCCCCCACCGGTGTGGCCCTCGGCCACAAACCACACAGTAAATTTGGCCCCCAAGAGAAAGTTTGTGAGTACCCATGGGTTAGGCCCTTCACATCTCTTGAATTGTGTCATCTGAATGAAGTTCGGTCTGTCCACTAACCACACATAGTCTGAAGCTAGATAAGCAGTTTAAACAGCTGATACTGAGAGTCTTCCAGCTTAAGTATCCATTATGCTGGTATAATGTTTTGTAATTTTGGCGATTTTGCATTACGCTTCTCACATGAAATTCCCAAAATTATGCTATTATGCCATGTTATGTAAGTCAGACAAAATAACTTTATTCGGCAATGATTTCATAAAAGTTCATCACAAATTATTTCAAGTACACAATATATTCAACAATTATAAATGATGATTAAAATTGACATTGTCTAGTTAAAATTGTAAAAATATCCATAATTCATGATTAATTAAATCTTTCAAAGACCAATAAAACAATCCCGGTAATTAGCAGCCAGTTCTAAGAAATACAAAGATGGGTGATGCAACAAACACTAAGCAATCTATTTAAAAATATATTTTTCTTGGAATTAACGAGCATCTAATAAAGCTGATAACAGCGCCACAGACTGCTGCCGAACCTAACTGCTGTAGGTATAACGTATCCTTCTTGTACGTTTTAAAATTCAGAGGACATAAAACTGGGTCTAAAAAGCATAGACGCCAAGACTAATATAAAGAGCAAAAAAGCATAAAGTGAACTGTGCTTGTTGTGAGCGATAATCACAAGGACAATTCAGGAGGTTTTCAAACCACGCTCCCGGTTTGGGAAAGGCTAAAAAAAATGTAATGATCCAAAGCGTAAGAGGGATAAATACAATTTGTAATGAGGGTTATCTATATAAGTTAGATAGAATTTAAATTCATATTTAGGAGATAATGCAAAATAATTTGCCATTGAATATAGCTGAAGGGCCTTTGTTTGATGCTCATGCTGACGCTATTCAGAAAAAAGCATTGGCAAAGCCAATAAGTCTTGCCTATGCAATAACTATTAGCGTAGTCAATGTGTTTTAGTCATGTTGTATAGCAGCACAGCTGTTGTTCAGCATGGCTGAAAGTCAGGGAAAAAAGTGATATGACACAGCCAGCGCTGGCTACGGCATAATGTTTTTTTGTCTGGCAGGAGGGCGGGACAAGCAACACAACCCAGGAGGGGTAGGGGGGTATGGAAGCGATGGGGTAAGTAACACAATGCAGGACGGGGGTTGGGAGGGACGGGCAACAGCAACAACGACTGGGCAACAGCAGCAATGTGGGATGGAGTGGAAGTGAAGAAGAGACGGCCTGCAAACACATGCACTCTTATTGAGTACTGCAAATTAAAGAAAAAAGTAACTTCTAAAGCGCGAGCAGTGGAAGGATACTGGGCAAGGTCGAGGCACTTGGGTCATACCACTATTCTGGGATCTATAAATGATACATCAAAAAGGCAAGCAGCTACGGTTCTATTGACAGTTTGTTCTAAAATGTTGCAAACACAAGTGCTATACCACACCAAGGACATAAAAGGATGCCCCGTCATAGGGACTGTCCATCTTCCCATGTGAACATCACATTTGAAGGATATGATAGATCAAATCAATTTGTTTTGAAAAGAGCAAGACATTTTGCTACCATATAAACCACCAATGACGTTAAGTGTATGTAAGCCAGCTTTAAGAAAAACAAAAAGAAAACAATTGAGAGTAAAAATCTTGAGGTGCTGAAGCGCAAGTTTTTCTTTAGCAATAAAAAGTAGCAAATGATATTCTTTTAAATACGTCTACATTAAAAAGCCCTTCCTGCAAATGCCAGTTGAATGAAGGCAGTGGTAACTGAAATATCATCTATTGCAGAAATATTTTATGAACTAAATGAGTAAATGTGCAATTATGTGTACTTTTATTGTAATTGTATTTATGTAGCACTTACTACCCGAGACGAGGCACTGAAGCTCTTAATGCTAGGCAGAACCCTGCTCTAGGGAACCCAGTGCTAGTGGCTAGTCACTGTTATTGGTTATAATTGGTTATTTTAATTATTCTTATGCTCTCAAGGAAACCATTCCATGCATTTACATAAGTTTATTTTTCTTGGAAGATGGAATTATTAGGACTTATTAATAGGATTTATGGCTGATTATTAGCAGAGGTATGTGAGTTCATGCAGATAGTTGGTGGGATTAATAAATGAGCTCAAGGGATGCGGGGTATTACTTACAAAGGAGTTTGTTATGATTTTTGTCTAGAGGTGTGGGCAATTTGATTCAGTCCACTGCTCAAATACCACTAAAGCACTTCAGCAAAGAGATCTGATCAACACAGGGGTTGGAAGGGTAAAGTAATGACTGGATGCATAGATTGGGAACTATCAAGAGATTTATGCATCACTTGAAAGAAGCAGCAACACGTGATCATCAGTAGCGGCTCGTGGAGGGAGTGCCGCGGGGCGGTGGAGGAGCAGGGTGGGGGGTAGTAAACTACGGCATACGGCCGAACAGAGGTAAGTAAATAAATAAAACGAATTTCGTTGCGCGCGCTGCATCGCATTTGGCAATGCAGCGCGCGCAATGAAATTCGTTTTATTTATTTATTTGTTTACTTACCTCTGTTCGGCCGTATGCCGTAGTTTACTACCCCCCACCCTGCTCCTCCCCCGCCCCGCCCCACCGCGGCACTCCCTCCACGAGCCGCTACTGGTGATCATAACAAGGTGGAAAATATAAGAGAAATAATGCAAACAATGAACTTCTGCACATGCTGAAGCAGCTTTCTATAGATGTTCACCCTTAAAGTTTGGCTCACGATATTAAAAGGATCCATTTGGATGCGCCTGGTTTAGATGAGGGGTGAGAAGAGACTTCCCAGGCAATAGAAATGTAATGCCTGCATCCCTGTGGGTAGGAGGTGGTGATCCAGACAGGGAAGTGGGAGTGGTGGAGTCCAGATTAACTTTAGAAATGTATTGTGGAATAGTTCTACCTCAGCACTTTTCTTTGACAGATGGCAGGGGTGAGGGTGAGGGTGTAGCTCCTGTTGTTCAAGGTGAGAAACTTTATGGGCCAAGTGTGTTCTTATTTTGTCTCCAATTGCTGTGCCAGGAAGTTTGGAGTGATGAGACCTCACATCTCCTTGTCCTCTGTTGTGGGTGCTCTTGCTTGGAGCCAGCCCCAGTACTCCCTGCTGTGAGAACAATGTTTTACAGAAAGGCTGTGCCTGGAAAGGAGGGGGGGGGCCTCCTAAGAATGACAATTGCTCTTTACAGTTTTGTTTGCAGGATTGAACAAACCCACAAAATCGACACTGATCAGATGATAATGATTCAAAAACAGTACAATAAAAACAACCAACTAGCTGTATTTCGAATTTAAAGACAGAAAATTAACATGTCGGGCCCACATGCATGCCACCTCCACTAAGCTTTACTTTTATTGTTTGGTGTGAAAAGCAGACACACTTATGACCCCTGGTTTGCAATTTGCAGGGACAGAGATTCACCTACACTAGATGCTTAATTCAGATGTGTCTCCCCCGCCAAAGCCCCATCCTCCGCATTCCAGGTCCCCAATGGTCAGCAGTGAAGGGATCTCTGGAGCCAGCCTCAAAGAAGCAACTGCCCTATAGTCACTCAGTGCTAAATTTATAATAAAATTAAAAAGCGCCAAGGATCACATGTTGACACTTTCCGCCAGACGTTTCTGAGATTCAAATACAACACACTGCATGTGCAGTAAGAGACCACTTTTGCAGCATTTTGTCACCATATACAGCCAGACACAGCTGTATGCTATTGCACTGCCCACCACACCTCTAACAAAAATATAAAACCAAAAACCACAGTCATTCCGGCCGCGTTAATCTGGCACTTGAAAAGGCAAAACAACATTGAGGCTTTCTTTTTGTTGGGAAAAAAAATCCTTGCTTCTGGAAATATTGTAATTTTTTTCTTTAAGGAGAGGTTGTTTTTATTAGGTTTAAATAATATTGAATTCTGAATAAAAGGTACACACCTTTAATTCCAAAACACTGAATACCCATCTTTATAAACCAAATCAGACTCGGGTCTATTTTGGAAACTACCAAATGCGATGCTGTGCTAAAGTCAGATTGTGTGCTACACGAATGCCAATCAAGGAAGAATGAGTATCTGAGGCGCTACTTGCACAAGATGTTCCAAAATCGCAGTTTGTTAAGCTTTGCATAGTTTGAGGCATATGCCCCTCTTATAGGACTTTTTCCTTAAAAATGAGTTGTTTGTTCAAATGCGTATGCTCACTATTGGGTGCACACCTTCAATTGCATGACACTCCACAGAGGAAGTGTTAGACCTGGCATCTTTAGCGTGGTTTCCTCTGACTTTTTGCCTCTTCCGCCTGTATTTTTGATGCTGTGCTGGATTTCGTTTTTGCTGGTTTAGATGCTTTGGGCACTTTGCCCCTGCTGATCAGTGTCAAAGTGCAAGTGCTCCCTATGGAAACTTATTATAATTGATTCTCCCGGATTGGCATATTTGATTTACTGGTAAGCTCCTAGTAATGTGCACTAACCCCCTGCATCTATTTTTTCCCTTATGAAGGATATGACTAAACATCCAGCAGGAACTAATGATACCATATCCTCCAACACGCAATGCAAATTATTGGCGAAGTATTTTATCAATAAGGTGGAAGGCATCTACAATGCACTTGACACGAGGCTGGGAGCCTCGAAATCTCTTGCAATCTCTACTTCGACAGTCCTTTCTCATTCTCTACAGGATCTGCCATCCATGTCTCTTAAAGACCTGGACGTCCTGGCAGCTAAGGTTAAATCAGGCTCTCCTGATGACCCTCTAAAGCCCGACATCTTTAGGAAATTCTATGACTGTCTTATGATCGAGGGCAGGGAACTGATCAACAGATCACTCCTGACGGCGGAGATCCCTAAATCATGGAAGCATGCGAAGGTTATTCCTCTGCTAAAAGAGCCCACACTAGACATGTCTCTGCCAGAGAATTTTCGGCCAATCTCTCTGCTCCCATATCTGGCCAAGATTATGGAATCCCATGTCAATATTACCCAGACCAAATATCTGGAAACCAATGCGATTCTAGATGGATCACAAAATTGGTTCCGACCCAGGCACAGTACGGAATCTGCTCTTCTGGCGGTCACAGAGCAGCTGTGGTCCACGTTGGACAAGGGCAACACTTCGGCACTGATTTTACTTGATCTCAGTGCGGCCTTCGACACGGTCTCCCATAAAATTCTGCTTCAGCGGCTAGGGGAGATCGGGGTCGAAGGCAAGGCTCTGGCCTGGTTTGCGTCTTTTCTATCTAAATGCTCTTTTCAGGTCTATGCTTCTCCCTACTTGTCCAACATCCACCCCCTTAGTTGTGGGGTCCGCCAGGGCTCTGCCTTGAGCCCCACGTTCTTTAAAGTGTATGTCCGCCCTCTAGTCCTCCTGGCCAAAGCACAGAATATTAATATGGTATCCTACGCTGATGATACCCAGTTGGTATTTACCTTCTCTAACAACCCTGATGAAGACCAACTGAAACTCCGTGAAGATGTCCTGGCCATTTCGGATTGGATGGCGGACAACTACCTACAACTTAACTCCTCTAAGACTGAGGTGCTCTTGGTCGGCCGCGATTCCCATAAATGGGACTACCAATCGTGGCCCACGGCTTTGGGTACCCCAACCCAACCGAAAATTGCAGTCAAGAACTTAGGAGTCCTGATGGACAATGCCCTCTCATTTGAGCTCCACGCTAAAAAAGTTGCAGGGACATGTTTTGGCCTCCTGCGCGGCCTAAAACCCATTTTGGGGTTTTTTGATGCATCCACTCGCCAAATGATTGTGCAATCTGTAGTTCAGTCTCACCTAGACTATTGCAATGGGCTCCTACTTGGCGTGAATAAAACTGTTATTAAAAGACTTCAGCGGGGTCAGAACGCAGCTGCACGCATTCTTTTTGCCCTGCCTAAGTACTGTCACACCTCTAACCTTCTCTGTCGTCTTCATTGGCTGCCAATTGAACAAAGAGTTCAGTTTAAAACTCTCTGCACCACACACAAGATCTTACATGGCCAGGGCCCACAAATTTTGTAGGGGCTCTGCACACCTTATGTTCCATCACGTGCTCTGCACTCGGCTGACCTGCATCTGATATGTACCCCTCGTGTTCGCAGGCATAGAGCAGGGGGGTGCTCTTTCAAGGCCATGGCCCCCGCCCTATGGAACTCTATTCCACTTGCTGCTCGGAGTACACAAGATCACTGGGCGTTTAGGAAATTGATTAAAACCTGGCTTTTTACCACCATCTAGCCCTTTCCTCTGGCGACTTGTCTGCTAGCGCTGGGACGCCCCGTTGCTGGGGCAGCCATGCGCTTTATAAATGTGTTTAACATAACATAACATAACACTATGAGTGCCAGGGCCTGTAAGACAAATTCTACAAGTGGGCCTGCAGCACTGATTGTACCATCCACATGAGTAGCCCTGAAAAGGTATCTCAGGCCTGCCACTGCAGTGCCTGAGCGCAGTTAAACTGCCATGTCAACCTCGCAAGTGCACCCACTTGCCAGGCCCTAACCTTCCCTTTTCTTACATGTTAGTTCACCCCTAGGGTAGGCCCAAGGTACCCCCGTGGGCAAGGTGCAGTGTATGTGAAAGGTAGGACATGCCCTGGTGTGTGTGGCATGTCCTGATAGTGAAATACTGCCAATTTCGTTTTTTACTATTGCAAGGCTATCTGTTCCCATAGGATGTTTGCTTATAACATCTTATAAGCATAACTACTCCTGGGAACAAGGTAGGAAAATAAAGTTTAGTAT
The DNA here is from genome assembly GCA_963921515.1 of Calotriton arnoldi. Taxonomy (NCBI): domain Eukaryota; kingdom Metazoa; phylum Chordata; class Amphibia; order Caudata; family Salamandridae; genus Calotriton; species Calotriton arnoldi. The sequence goes on from CAWUFW010000522.1 coordinate 1,049,160, forward strand.
GCCTGAACTCAGAATGTTAAAATGCATCTTTTAGTAAGGGTGACTTTTACATTCTATGTTTGAAAATACCACTTTTAGAAAGTAGGTATTTTCTTGCTTAGCCATCCAGTGTGCCTCTGCTAGGATGTGTATTGACTGTCTGGCTTTGGAGTGACAGGGGCTGGGGATGTGCGGTGGCTCCATTGGGTCTGGATGAGTCTGGGCTGGGCTGAATAGACCTGCGCTGCATTTAGAGTAGGGGGGGGGGGAGATTCCCCTTCACCTGAATAGGCCTGGTCTGCCTTCCACAATGCTGTCTCCACCTCCTGCTAGGAAGCTACACCAGAGAGGACAGAACTTGTTTTGACTGAGCACAGGGCTTCTCTGCCACCAGAGAACAAAGGATTTTGCTGTATAAATATTGGGGCCCAGACCCCAGAACTTTAGATCATCCCTGGAATACAAGAGGGCCCTTTGCCAAGGAGAAGAGTTGGAGAGACTGAGGAGAAATAGTGCCCCTTTGCTGTGTGCTGTGTGGGGTTGGCCTGCAGTTGCTGTTTCTGCCAAGGAAAGGAGAAGGACTTTGCTGTGTGCTGTGTCCCCTGCTTGAAGGAGATCTCCAATGGCCTTTGTGTGCTGGACTCCTGTTCTGAAGTCTCAGGGACACAAAGACTTCACCCCAGCTCCCCTGAACTCTGCTGCTGTGAGTTCTGACCTGCTGAGAGGTGCCTGTGCTAGTTTTGGACCTCTGGAGGATGTTGCTGCTGTTTGGGAGCTGGAAGAAAGAAGAAACTTGAAGAACTGCAAAAACTCGACGCATTGCTCTTCTTGCGGCTGTTTTTCCGACGCATCTCCACGGCACGAGAAGAATTTACACGCATCGCCGTGCTGATGCGAAAACCGACGCAGCGCCTGTTGCCCTGCAAGAATCAACTCATCGAGGGATCACGGCTGAAGAAAACCGACGCAGCGCCGCTCGATGCCTCCGCATCGATCACAGACGCATCTCGGATTTCCACGCATCGCACCTGTGCAGCAAGTTTTCCCGACGCATCACCTGGGGACCGGAACCGTCATGAAGAATCTATGAAATCACTCCCCGTACAGACCGGATTCGACGCAACCTTCCCTCTGCGTGCAGTGGGACTGTCTCATCGCCTCCATAAGGTCTCAGGAGTTGACCCATCTCTTTGTTTCCGACTCTGCGGCTGTTTGGCTTTGTGAAATTTGATGCAACTACAGGTACTTTGTGTAAAATTCACGCATCCATAGTTTTCTATGGTACAAGTTCTTGAAACCTTTTGAAAGTCATATTTTCAATTGTGTATGTTGGATTTTTGTCGTTTTGGTCTTGTTAAGTTTAGATAAAGATATTTTATTTTTCTAAACTGGTGTGGTGTCCATTTGTGGTGTTTTCACTGTGTTACTGTGAGTGTTGGTACAAATCCTTTACACATTGCCTTTGGGATAAGCCTGTCTGCTCATGCCAAGGTACCAAGGGGATGAGCAGGGGTTATCTAAAGTGAGTATCCCCCTTACCCTGACTAGAAGCAAGGGTCCCTATTTAGACAAAGGTACCTACCTCTGCCAACTAGAGACCCCAATTTCTAACAGGAAGGAAACGGTATATGGTTTCACTAAAAAGTGCGCTTCAGACCCGATCAAAGAGACAGCCTATGGATGGACACCTGCAATTTCATTTGGTGATAGGGTAAAGGTTAAAACATACTACTTGCTTGTAGACCCTATATGAATTGGAACGTGTGTTTGAACTGCAATCAAAACATAACGCCATCTCAAGCCCTTTCAGGCACATGCAACGACCCAGTGTGGTAGAAGTACCTGCACTACTAAAACAGTGAAAAATAAGCAATTTAGTTTCATTCCACCATTAGTGAGCAAACACAGAACCACTAGGCACTAACTTATGTGAATATGATCCTTAAGATGTGCCTATAATTGTAACTTGGGTTAGAACATGTCATGGAAACGTGAATTATGGGCTCCGACTGTTACACCTTTAAAAACTGGGGTGATCCAAATCCATGTGCAACTGTTAAAACTGGCACAAACAGAGTTTCCTCCATGAACATTAACAGAGGGACCCTTAAAAACGAAAAAAACAGACACAAATTCATTTATACTCGGTAGCCCCCATTGTTTGCCCATATAGATAGCTCAGCTGCAAAGCTACCCCGATACAAATGTTATTTACTCCCCGGATTGCCACCTCACTCCGTGGCTTATTTACGAGCCCCTTGCGCCGCCAGTGCATCACTTTTTATATGGAAAAAAGTGACCTTCCGGCGGCGCAAAGGGCTTGTAAACAAGCCCCTCTGTGTCATAATGACAGTGTGTGTACAGTTCTGGGATTCTGTGTGGCAATCCAATGCATTCTGGTTGCTGTAGTCTTGGTTTACTTCCATTGCTCTGATTAGACACTAACACACCAAATAGAATGACTTGTAAGTGTTAAAGACAGGACAGGAAACACATAATTCGATGGCCACCCTACTTGCGCCAAGTTGTTTTGCAACCCATTAATGCAGGGGCATCCAGCGTAGGTCCAGGAGAGCCGGATCCATATAAGATTTTCAGGACAGCCACTGCCAACGTTATTGCATTCAATGTACACTTATTGAATGTGCAGTTATTTTAAATGGCTAACCTGAAAGTCGCAATACTTCATGAGTTTAAATGCTCAGGTGGGCTTCTATGATGAATAAATGGTGTACACTTTTTATTACTCGAAATAGAAAAAGTCGGATGTGAAACATAAGCTATAAACAGATAGGGGTAAGGCCTAACGGAGATGAAATTGGCCTAGAAAAGAACGCAGTAGTCTGCCAGTACAAAATGTAAATAGTTCCAGGCAGTCCTGCTGCTTTAGAGGTTGTGATGGGTGCTGGACTGGCTCATGCAATTCTTGTGCGGGCTGCTGACCCTGCAGCTGCTCCAACGAGGCAAAGATAATTCAGAGTGAACATGTTTTAAATGCACATTTTGAAAACAGGTGGCACAACCAGGATACTTACAAAGCACAGGCATTTGAAGCAGAGAACAGAACATGGTTTGACTGGCTAGACCAGCACTGTTTACGCGAATTCTGCCTATTCGGGATGGCACATTGCTCCCATGTGTGGAGAAGGGGTAGTTTGCATGTAGGGTTCTAAGCCTAAATAAACGAGTACTGTAACGGAGGCACGAATTCCGGCAGCCTCTGAAACTGGGCATTCTACGACAACAGATGTTCACTGCTTCCCTTATAACCAAGAGTTATGGGCGGCAGCCAATAAATCACACAGCCAGACTGCACAGTTTCACCCCGCATTCTGACAGCATTCCTTCCAAAGTGAATAGAAGTGAAAGCCTGCTCGCAAGCACAGCAATGGAAGGGTGGAACGGAGCAGATGGACGGACGAGAAATTCAGGACAGAGCCAGCTACAAAAGATGCAATCTGTAGAGTGTGCCAACAAAAAGAAAAAAGTGACCCCTGAAAGTGTGAGCAGTGGAAGGACACAAGTACTTGGGCCATGTTCCAGGGGAGTGCCACACACAAGAAGAGGAAGTGGCGACCGCAGCGCTGACCAGTGGGATGCAAGCAATTTTGAATGACAATGATGCCAACCAATGGTAAGTAATGGTCAGCCGCCAAGCCCACTGAGAGTAAACAAAATGTCTCGAAGAGACAGCCCATGAGCTGTCTATGCGAGACCTAAAAAGCCTAATCCGAGCTTTTGCAGTATCCCCAATTGTATCTGGGTTGATGAGGAACTCTGGCACCCCTAAACTTGCAAAAGTGCCCCTAACATAGACTAACCAGGGGAGCTTTGCCATGTTCTCCATGGCCATACAGTCTTTTAAGATTGTTTTTGTTAGACCTACCTCTGGCGTTTGCCAAATCTTAAGGCATAACAAGAGAGGGGCCAACCCGCTTAAGTCTTCCAAGTAATCAGTCTAACCTCAGAATAGCTAAAATAGATGGCCGTCCCTGCTGGAACCGCTAACAGTCCACAGATTAATGTATTTTGTAACTTTTGAGGGATCTCAAAGTTTGATTAACCCCACACACCTGCCCCATAAGTAGCAAATGAAATGCATTTGGAAAAATAGACAGGGCCTGCACCTGACAACAGTGATAATTGGTACCAAGAGGAAGTGCACAGGGACCTCACTTCTACGTAAGGGGGTTGAGCAGAAATTAGAAAAGCCAAACTGCCCTTTACCCTCCCAGAAGATGGTGAAATTGTGAGGTTACAATATGAGTAATAACTGTCAACAAAGAAGTCCACAAAAAGCCAGGTCTCTTGGAGACAAATTATATCAAACTCCTTTATAAATGTCAACCAATCGTCATTGAGCAATTTGGAATGCATGCCTGCAATATTCCAGTATAACAAATGAAAGTCCCCAGAGTGCTTTGAGTTTATTATCTTTACTTTAGGAGTGGTTAATTACACCCAGTAGCGGCCCGTGGTGGGAGTGCTGCCGGGCGGTGAGGTGGGGCAGGGGAGGGGCAGGGTGGGGGGTAGTAAACTACGGAATACGGCCGAATAGAGGTAAGTAAACATATAAATAAATAAAACGAATTCCGTTGCGCGCGCTGCATCGCATGGCGATGCAGCGTGCGCAATGTAATTCGTTTTATTTATTTATATGTTTACTTACCTCTATTCGGCCGTATTCCGTAGTTTACTACCCCCCACCCTGCCCCTCCCCCGCCCCACGTCACCGCCCAGCAGCACTCCCACTACGGGCCGCTACTGATTACACCCCAGACGCAACCCTATGTTGTGAAACATGGATCGTAAAAGTGAAGGTCGGGTCCGGAGAGTTATTCAACGAGCAGCGTCAATCAATGTCCTGGAGGTAAGTCAGCAGGGACAATCGGTTGCTTAAAATGTTATTAGGGGCTCGACTCGGAGCCACAGTTGACGCCCCTCCCTGGATGGTTCTGTTACCCCCGCATAATATTGTGCGCAAGCTTATAGACAAAACCCAATGGTTGAGCTCTTATTCACCCTTGCAGCCAGATAATTCAGGCATGCTAGTAAATTTTCCACTAGCTGAGGCCTCCTGAAATTGACAATACCACAATCACCAATTGAGTATTTTGCTTCTCGGCCAACCCACAACACCCTCCTAACTGCCAATATCTACTTAGGTAAGTCACCTGGCCATCCTGAGTTTGCCTTAATCCAATGAAAACCCTTATATTTTAGGTCCAGCCAGTTCTCATTCTTTTTTGGCTGTAATGGGGGGGCTTGCTCCAGGACAATGACAAAGGGAGTACACTCCGCAGTTAATCGAAGGCACGTCAATGGGATTCATGAGGGAGTACATTCCTGCCTTCAGACGCGGGGCACTGTTGATGATTACTAATAGAAGTGACGCTTATTGGTATTTCAGCTGGGCCCGCAATGCTCTCCTTGATAATCGCTCCACCCTCATGAAGAAGTAGGATAGAATTCAGCCCTGACGGACAAATTTAATTTCCCCGAATTTCTGCAGGCCTACAATTTGGGGCAATCAGTGAAAAACAGGGAGCTTTTGGTGGTTGAACCGAAACATGTTATTTATTGGGCAAAACAAAACAGACATTTTGTTCCATCATTTTCTCACATTTATCCAGAATTTCAGTGCACAAGTCCTTCAGCATGACCTCCGGCTTTTCAAACAACGCTACTCAATGATCTTACACAATGGAGTTCCATAGATCCACAGGAGGATCTTGAGAGCTTTCATCCTGCCTTGTGTTGGCGGCCGGGTGGTCTCCCTTTTTGTTAGCTGACAGTGGGTTGGAAAGGTCTATAAGAGTGTTCCGTTTTAAGGAGGCCTGCCTATTTTCCCTTTTTCTTTTAGGTGGGGAGAGTTTGACGGGGGCTGGTCGGAAATGACCTCGATGTTATCAAATTGCGTGCTTTGTGCTATGCACGGGTTGCGAACCGGGCCATTACAAGACCATGGCCTCCTCCCCCATTGATATTGTTATTATCTCCACTTCTCTCCCCCACAGCTGCATTGGTTACCGAATTGGAGGGCAGTCGTTATTTCCTGTGGGGCTTACTGAGGGGTTTAAAGATAGGCACCTGACTGCATCTATTCCTTCCTCCACAACACCAATATCTGAATCAATAGCCCCCATAACACTGTTATATCACACACAAACCCCATAGCAACATGGCAGCATACAGAGCAGAATGTAACATGGCTTCGATTACTAACTACCTGACTACTGTTATGATAACAGTAGTCAGGTAGTTAGTAATCGAAGGCGCAAACAAGGCTGCAGAATCTTTCCCACCTTTTAAAAATGAGGCGGTTCTTTTGCCCATTGCCCCTACATAAGATTATCAGAGCTTCAAGGGTAAAAGGGGAAGTTTTCCTACCTTTAATGGAAATAATTGCTTCTTCCAAACAGAGCCAAGAGAGGTGGCCCGGCACTGCTTCTCCCTGGCTATGAGGAGCAAAGACAGGGTACGCCCTTGGCCCAGGCTTTGCCCTGGTGCTTCCCTCACAGTGGTAGATTGTGAAGCACTTCATAAGGGCAGGATGAGTGCAGTCACTCCACCACCCCTGCTGACCAGCTCCTGTGACTTGCAGTCCCGCACATTTGGCATAGATGGAGACTGTGAAGCGCTTTATAGTGAGGGATGAGTGCAGCCCCTCCTCTGCTTCTGCTGACCGCCTCCTGTGGCTCCTGGGACTTGCAGTCCCGCACATTCGGCATAGATGGAGACTGTGAAGCGCTTTATAGTGAGGGATGAGTGCAGCCCCTCCTCTGCTTCTGCTGACCGCCTCCTGTGGCTCCTGGGACTTGCAGTCCCGCACATTTGGCATAGATGGAGACTGTGAAGCGCTTTATAGTGAGGGATGAGTGCAGCCCCTCCTCTGCTTCTGCTGACCGCCTCCTGTGGCTCCTGGGACTTGCAGTCCCACACATTTGGCATAGATGGAGACTGTGAAGCGCTTTATAGTGAGGGATGAGTGCAGCCCCTCCTCTGCTTCTGCTGACCGGCTCCTGGGACTTGCAGTCCCGCTCATTCGGCATAGAGGGAGACTGTGAAGCGCTCTATAGTGAGGGATGAGTGCAGCCCCTCCTCTGCTTCTGCTGACCGGCTCCTGGGGCTTGCAGTCCTGCACATTTGGCATAGATGGAGACTGTGAAGCGCTTTATAGTGAGGGATGAGTGCAGCCCCTCCTCTGCTTCTGCTGACCGGCTCCTGGGGCTTGCAGTCCCGCACATTTGGCATAGAGGGAGACTGTAAAGCGCTTTATAGTGAGGGATGAGTGCAGCCCCTCCTCTGCTTCTGCTGACCGGCTCCTGGGGCTTGCAGTCCCGCACATTTGGCATAGAGGGAGACTGTAAAGCGCTTTATAGTGAGGGATGAGTGCAGCCCCTCCTCTGCTTCTGCTGACCGGCTCCAGGGGCTTGCAGTCCCGCACATTTGGCATAGAGGGAAACTGTGAAGCGCTTTATAGTGAGGGATGAGTGCAGCCCCTCTCTGCTTCTGCTGACCGGCTCCTGGGACTTGCAGTCCCGCTCATTTGGCATAGAGGGAGACTGTGAAGCGCTTTATAGTGAGGGATGAGTGCAGCCCCTCCTCTGCTTCTGCTGACCGGCTCCTGGGGCTTGCAGTCCCGCACATTCGGCATAGAGGGAGACTGTAAAGCGCTTTATAGTGAGGGATGAGTGCAGCCCCTCCTCTGCTTCTGCTGACCGGCTTCTGGGGCTTGCAGTCCCGCACATTCGGCATAGAGGGAGACTGTGAAGCGCTTTATAGTGAGGGATGAGTGCAGCCCCTCCTCTGCTTCTGCTGACCGGCTCCTGGGACTTGCAGTCCCGCTCATTCGGCATAGAGGGAGACTGTGAAGCGCTTTATAGCGAGGGATGAGTGCAGCCCCTCCTCTGCTTCTGCTGACCGGCTCCTGGGGCTTGCAGTCCCGCACATTCGGCATAGAGGGAGACTGTGAAGCGCTTTATAGTGAGGGATGAGTGCAGCCCCTCCTCTGCTTCTGCTGACCGGCTCCTGGGGCTTGCAGTCCCGCACATTCGGCGTAGATGGAGACTGTGAAGCGCTTTATAGTGAGGGGTGAGTGCAGCCCCTCCTCTGCTTCTGCTGACCGACTCCAGGGGCTTGCAGTCCCGCACATTCGGCATAGAGGGAGACTGTAAAGCGCTTTATAGTGAGGGATGAGTGCAGCCCCTCCTCTGCTTCTGCTGACCGGCTCCTGGGGCTTGCAGTCCCGCACATTCAGCATAGAGGGAGACTGTGAAGCACTTTATAGTGAGGGATGAGTGCAGCCCCGCCTCTGCTTCTGCTGACCGGTTCCTGGGACTTGCAGTCCCGCTCATTCGGCATAGAGGGAGACTGTGAAGCGCTTTATAGTGAGGGATGAGTGCAGCCCCTCCTCTGCTTCTGCTGACCGGCTCCTGGGGCTTGCAGTCCCGCACATTTGGCATAGAGGGAGACTGTAAAGCGCTTTATAGAGAGGGATGAGTGCAGCCCCTCCTCTGCTTCTGCTGACCGACTCCAGGGGCTTGCAGTCCCGCACATTTGGCATAGAGTCAGACTGTAAAGCGCTTTATAGTGAGGGATGAGTGCAGCCCCTCCTCTGCTTCTGCTGACCGGCTCCTGGGGCTTGCAGTCCCGCACATTTGGCATAGAGGGAAACTATAAAGCGCTTTATAGTGAGGGATGAGTGCAGCCCCTCCTCTGCTTCTGCTGACCGGCTTCTGGGACTTGCAGTCCCGCTCATTCGACATAGAGGGAGACTGTGAAGCGCTTTATAGTGAGGGATGAGTGCAGCCCCTCCTCTGCTTCTGCTGACCGGCTCCTGGGGCTTGCAGTCCCGCACATTCGGCATAGAGGGAGACTGTGAAGCACTTTATAGTGAGGGATGAGTGCAGCCCCTCCTCTGCTTCTGCTGACCGGCTCCTGGGACTTGCAGTCCCGCTCATTCGGCATAGAGGGAGACTGTGAAGCGCTTTATAGTGAGGGATGAGTGCAGCCCCTCCTCTGCTTCTGCTGACCGGCTCCTGGGGCTTGCAGTCCCGCACATTCGGCATAGAGGGAGACTGTGAAGCGCTTTATAGTGAGGGATGAGTGCAGCCCCTCCTCTGCTTCTGCTGACCGGCTCCTGGGGCTTGCAGTCCCGCATATTCGGCGTAGATGGAGACTGTGAAGCGCTTTATAGTGAGGGATGAGTGCAGCCCCTCCTCTGCTTCTGCTGACCGGCTCCTGGGGCTTGCAGTCCCGCACATTCGGCATAGAGGGAGACTGTGAAGCGCTTTATAGTGAGGGATGAGTGCAGCCCCTCCTCTGCTTCTGCTGACCGGCTCCTGGGGCTTGCAGTCCCGCACATTCGGCATAGAGGGAGACTGTGAAGCGCTTTATAGTGAGGGATGAGTGCAGCCCCTCCTCTGCTTCTGCTGACCGGCTCCTGGGGCTTGCAGTCCCGCACATTCGGCATAGATGGAGACTGTGAAGCGCTTTATAGTGAGGGATGAGTGCAGCCCCTCCTCTGCTTCTGCTGACCGGCTCCTGGGGCTTGCAGTCCCGCACATTAGGCATAGAGGGAGACTGTAAAGCGCTTTATAGTGAGGGATGAGTGCAGCCCCTCCTCTGCTTCTGCTGACCGGCTCCTGGGACTTGCAGTCCCGCTCATTCGGCATAGAGGGAGACTGTGAAGCGCTTTATAGTGAGGGATGAGTGCAGCCCCTCCTCTGCTTCTGCTGACCGGCTCCTGGGGCTTGCAGTCCTGCACATTCGGCATAGAGGGAGACTATAAAGCGCTTTATAGTGAGGGATGAGTGCAGCCCCTCCTCTGCTTCTGCTGACCGGCTCCTGGGGCTTGCAGTCCCGCACATTCGGCATAGAGGGAGACTGTGAAGCGCTTTATAGTGAGGGATGAGTGCAGCCCCTCCTCTGCTTCTGCTGACCGGCTCCTGGGACTTGCAGTCCCGCACATTCGGCATAGAGGGAGACTGTGAAGCGCTTTATAGTGAGGGATGAGTGCAGCCCCTCCTCTGCTTCTGCTGACCGGCTCCTGGGGCTTGCAGTCCAGCACATTCGGCGTAGAGGGAGACTGTGAAGCGCTTTATAGTGAGGGATGAGTGCAGCCCCTCCTCTGCTTCTGCTGACCGGCTCCTGGGGCTTGCAGTCCTGCACATTCGGCGTAGATGGAGACTGTGAAGCGCTTTAAAGTGAGGGATGAGTGCAGCCCCTCCTCTGCTTCTGCTGACCGGCTCCTGGGGCTTGCAGTCCCGCACATTCGGCATAGAGGGAGACTGTAAAACGCTTTATAGTGAGGGATGAGTGCAGCCCCTCCTCTGCTTCTGCTGACAGGCTCCTGGGGCTTGCAGTCCCGCACATTCGGCATAGACGTAGACTGTGAAGCGCTTTATAGTGAGGGATGAGTGCAGCCCCTCCTCTGCTTCTGCTGACCGGCTCCTGGGGCTTGCAGTCCCGCACATTCGGCATAGAGGGAGACTGTGAAGCGCTTTATAGTGAGGGTTGAGTGCAGCCCCTCCTCTGCTTCTGCTGACCGGCTCCTGGGGCTTGCAGTCCCGCACATTCGGCATAGAGGGAGACTGTGAAGCGCTTTATAGTGAGGGATGAGTGCAGCCCCTCCTCTGCTTCTGCTGACCGGCTCCTGGGGCTTGCAGTCCCGCACATTCGGCATAGAGGGAGACTGTGAAGCGCTTTATAGTGAGGGATGAGTGCAGCCCCTCCTCTGCTTCTGCTGACCGGCTCCTGGGGCTTGCAGTCCCGCACATTCGGCATAGAGGGAGACTGTGAAGCGCTTTATAGTGAGGGATGAGTGCAGCCCCTCCTCTGCTTCTGCTGACCGGCTCCTGGGGCTTGCAGTCCCGCACATTCGGCATAGAGGGAGACTGTGAAGCGCTTTATAGTGAGGGATGAGTGCAGCCCCTCCTCTGCTTCTGCTGACCGGCTCCTGGGGCTTGCAGTCCCGCACATTAGGCATAGAGGGAGACTGTGAAGCGCTTTATAGTGAGGGATGAGTGCAGCCCCTCCTCTGCATCTGCTGACCGGCTCCTGGGGCTTGCAGTCCTGCACATTCGGCATAGAGGGAGACTGTGAAGCGCTTTATAGTGAGGGATGAGTGCAGCCCCTCCTCTGCTTCTGCTGACCGGCTCCTGGGGCTTGCAGTCCCGCACATTCGGCATAGAGGGAGACTGTGAAGTGCTTTATAGTGAGGGATGAGTGCAGCCCCTCCTCTGCTTCTGCTGACCGCCTCCTGTGGCTCCTGGGACTTGCAGTCCCGCACATTTGGCATAGAGGGAGACTGTGAGGCGCTTTATAGTGAGGGATGAGTGCAGCCCCTCCTCTGCTTCTGCTGACCGGCTCCTGGGGCTTGCAGTCCCGCACATTTGGCTTAGAGGGAGACTGTGAAGCGCTTTATAGTGAGGGATGAGTGCAGCCCCTCCTCTGCTTCTGCTGACCGGCTCCTGGGGCTTGCAGTCCCGCACATTTGGCATAGAGGGAGACTGTAAAGCGCTTTATAGTGAGGGATGAGTGCAGCCCCTCCTCTGCTTCTGCTGACCGGCTCCTGGGGCTTGCAGTCCCGCACATTTGGCATAGAGGGAGACTGTAAAGCGCTTTATAGTGAGGGATGAGTGCAGCCCCTCCTCTGCTTCTGCTGACCGGCTCCTGGGGCTTGCAGTCCCGCACATTCGGCATAGAGGGAGACTGTGAAGCGCTTTATAGTGAGGGATGAGTGCAGCCCCTCCTCTGCTTCTGCTGACCGGCTCCTGGGGCTTGCAGTCCCGCACATTCGGCATAGAGGGAGACTGTGAAGCGCTTTATAGTGAGGGATGAGTGCAGCCCCTCCTCTGCTTCTGCTGACCGGCTCCTGGGGCTTGCAGTCCCGCACATTCGGCATAGAGGGAGACTGTGAAGCGCTTTATAGTGAGGGATGAGTGCAGCCCCTCCTCTGCTTCTGCTGACCGGCTCCTGGGGCTTGCAGTCCCGCACATTCGGCATAGAGGGAGACTGTGAAGCGCTTTATAGTGAGGGATGAGTGCAGCCCCTCCTCTGCTTCTGCTGACCGGCTCCTGGGGCTTGCAGTCCCGCACATTCGGCATAGAGGGAGACTGTGAAGCGCTTTATAGTGAGGGATGAGTGCAGCCCCTCCTCTGCTTCTGCTGACCGGCTCCTGGGGCTTGCAGTCCTGCACATTCGGCATAGAGGGAGACTGTGAAGCGCTTTATAGTGAGGGATGAGTGCAGCCCCTCCTCTGCTTCTGCTGACCGGCTCCTGGGGCTTGCAGTCCCGCACATTCGGCATAGAGGTAGACTGTGAAGCACTTTATAGTGAGGGATGAGTGCAGCCCCTCCTCTGCTTCTGCTGACCGCCTCCTGTGGCTCCTGGGATTTGCAGTCCCGCACATTTGGCATAGAGGGAGACTGTGAAGCGCTTTATAGTGAGGGATGAGTGCAGCCCCTCCTCTGCTTCTGCTGACCGGCTCCTGGGGCTTGCAGTCCCGCACATTTGGCATAGAGGGAGACTGAGAAGCGCTTTATAGTGAGGGATGAGTGCAGCCCCTCCTCTGCTTCTGCTGACCGGCTCCTGGGGCTTGCAGTCTCGCACATTTGGCATAGAGGGAGACTGTAAAGCGCTTTATAGTGAGGGATGAGTGCAGCCCCTCCTCTGCTTCTGCTGACCGGCTCCTGGGGCTTGCAGTCCCGCACATTCGGCATAGAGGGAAACTGTAAAGCGCTTTATAGTGAGGGATGAGTGCAGCCCCTCCTCTGCTTCTGCTGACCGGCTCCTGGGGCTTGCAGTCCCGCACATTTGGCATAGAGGGAGACTGTGAAGCGCTTTATAGTGAGGGATGATTGCAGCCCCTCCTCTGCTTCTGCTGACCGCCTCCTGTGGCTCCTGGGACTTGCAGTCCCGCACATTTGGCATAGAGGGAGACTGTGAAGCGCTTTATAGTGAGGGATGAGTGCAGCCCCTCCTCTGTTTCTGCTGACCGGCTCCTGGGGCTTGCAGTCCCGCACATTTGGCATAGAGGGAGACTGTAAAGCGCTTTATAGTGAGGGATGAGTGCAGCCCCTCCTCTGCTTCTGCTGACCGGCTCCTGGGGCTTGCAGTCCCGCACATTCGGCATAGAGGGAAACTGTAAAGCGCTTTATAGTGAGGGATGAGTGCAGCCCCTCCTCTGCTTCTGCTGACCGGCTCCTGGGGCTTGCAGTCCCGCACATTCGGCATAGAGGGAGACTGTGAAGCGCTTTATAGTGAGGGATGAGTGCAGCCCCTCCTCTGCTTCTGCTGACCGGCTCCTGGCGCTTGCAGTCCCGCACATTCGGCATAGAGGGAGACTGTGAAGCGCTTTATAGTGAGGGATGAGTGCAGCCCCTCCTCTGCTTCTGCTGACAGGCTCCTGGGGCTTGCAGTCCCGCACATTCGGCATAGAGGGAGACTGTGAAGCGCTTTATAGTGAGGGATGAGTGCATCTCCTCCTCTGCTTCTGCTGACCGGCTCCTGGGGCCTGCAGTCCCGCACATTCGGCATAGAGGGAGACTGTAAAACGCTTTATAGTGAGGGATGAGTGCAGCCCCTCCTCTGCTTCTGCTGACAGGCTCCTGGGGCTTGCAGTCCCGCACATTCGGCATAGAGGGAGACTGTGAAGCGCTTTATAGTGAGGGATGTGTGCAGCCCCTCCTCTGCTTCTGCTGACCGGCTCCTGGGGCTTGCAGTCCCGCACATTCGGCATAGAGGGAGACTGTGAAGCGCTTTATAGTGAGGGATGAGTGCAGCCCCTCCTCTGCTTCTGCTGACCGGCTCCTGGGGCTTGCAGTCCCGCACATTCGGCATAGAGGGAGACTGTGAAGCGCTTTATATTGAGGGATGAGTGCAGCCCCTCCTCTGCTTCTGCTGACCGGCTCCTGGGGCTTGCAGTCCCGCACATTCGGCATAGAGGGAGAATGTGAAGCGCTTTATAGTGAGGGATGAGTGCAGCCCCTCCTCTGCTTCTGCTGACCGGCTCCTGGGGCTTGCAGTCCCGCACATTCGGCATAGAGGGAGACTGTGAAGCGCTTTATAGTGAGGGATGAGTGCAGCCCCTCCTCTGCTTCTGCTGACCGGCTCCTGGGGCTTGCAGTCCCGCACATTCGGCATAGAGGGAGACTGTGAAGCGCTTTATAGTGAGGGATGAGTGCAGCCCCTCCTCTGCTTCTGCTGACCGGCTCCTGGGGATTGCAGTCCCGCACATTCGGCATAGAGGGAGACTGTGAAGCGCTTTATAGTGAGGGATGAGTGCAGCCCCTCCTCTGCTTCTGCTGACCGGCTCCTGGGGCTTGCAGTCCTGCACATTCAGCATAGAGGGAGACTGTGAAGCGCTTTATAGTGAGGGATGAGTGCAGCCCCTCCTCTGCTTCTGCTGACCTGCTCCTGGGGCTTGCAGTCCCGCACATTCGGCATAGAGGGAGACTGTGAAGCGCTTTATAGTGATGGATGAGTGAAGCCCCTCCTCTGCTCCTGCTGACCGCCTCCTGTGGCTCCTGGGACTTGCAGTCCCGCACATTTGGCATAGAGGGAGACTGTGAAGCGCTTTATAGTGAGGGATGAGTGCAGCCCCTCCTCTGCTTCTGCTGACCGGCTCCTGGGGCTTGCAGTCCCGCACATTTGGCATAGAGGGAGACTGTGAAGCGCTTTATAGTGAGGGATGAGTGCAGCCCCTCCTCTGCTTCTGCTGACCGGCTCCTGGGGCTTGCAGTCCTGCACATTTGGCATAGATGGAGACTGTGAAGCGCTTTATAGTGAGGGATGAGTGCAGCCCCTCCTCTGCTTCTGCTGACCGGCTCCTGGGGCTTGCAGTCCCGCACATTTGGCATAGAGGGAGACTGTAAAGCGCTTTATAGTGAGGGATGAGTGCAGCCCCTCCTCTGCTTCTGCTGACCGGCTCCTGGGGCTTGCAGTCCCGCACATTTGGCATAGAGGGAGACTGTAAGCGCTTTATAGTGAGGGATGAGTGCAGCCCCTCCTCTGCTTCTGCTGACCGGCTCCAGGGGCTTGCAGTCCCGCACATTTGGCATAGAGGGAAACTGTGAAGCGCTTTATAGTGAGGGATGAGTGCAGCCCCTCCTCTGCTTCTGCTGACCGGCTCCTGGGACTTGCAGTCCCGCTCATTTGGCATAGAGGGAGACTGTGAAGCGCTTTATAGTGAGGGATGAGTGCAGCCCCTCCTCTGCTTCTGCTGACCGGCTCCTGGGGCTTGCAGTCCCGCACATTCGGCATAGAGGGATACTGTTAAGCGCTTTATAGTGAGGGATGAGTGCAGCCCCTCCTCTGCTTCTGCTGACCGGCTTCTGGGGCTTGCAGTCCCGCACATTCGGCATAGAGGGAGACTGTGAAGCGCTTTATAGTGAGGGATGAGTGCAGCCCCTCCTCTGCTTCTGCTGACCGGCTCCTGGGACTTGCAGTCCCGCTCATTCGGCATAGAGGGAGACTGTGAAGCGCTTTATAGCGAGGGATGAGTGCAGCCCCTCCTCTGCTTCTGCTGACCGGCTCCTGGGGCTTGCAGTCCCGCACATTCGGCATAGAGGGAGACTGTGAAGCGCTTTATAGTGAGGGATGAGTGCAGCCCCTCCTCTGCTTCTGCTGACCGGCTCCTGGGGCTTGCAGTCCCGCACATTCGGCGTAGATGGAGACTGTGAAGCGCTTTATAGTGAGGGGTGAGTGCAGCCCCTCCTCTGCTTCTGCTGACCGACTCCAGGGGCTTGCAGTCCCGCACATTCGGCATAGAGGGAGACTGTAAAGCGCTTTATAGTGAGGGATGAGTGCAGCCCCTCCTCTGCTTCTGCTGACCGGCTCCTGGGGCTTGCAGTCCCGCACATTCAGCATAGAGGGAGACTGTGAAGCACTTTATAGTGAGGGATGAGTGCAGCCCCGCCTCTGCTTCTGCTGACCGGTTCCTGGGACTTGCAGTCCCGCTCATTCGGCATAGAGGGAGACTGTGAAGCGCTTTATAGTGAGGGATGAGTGCAGCCCCTCCTCTGCTTCTGCTGACCGGCTCCTGGGGCTTGCAGTCCCGCACATTTGGCATAGAGGGAGACTGTAAAGCGCTTTATAGAGAGGGATGAGTGCAGCCCCTCCTCTGCTTCTGCTGACCGACTCCAGGGGCTTGCAGTCCCGCACATTTGGCATAGAGTCAGACTGTAAAGCGCTTTATAGTGAGGGATGAGTGCAGCCCCTCCTCTGCTTCTGCTGACCGGCTCCTGGGGCTTGCAGTCCCGCACATTTGGCATAGAGGGAAACTATAAAGCGCTTTATAGTGAGGGATGAGTGCAGCCCCTCCTCTGCTTCTGCTGACCGGCTTCTGGGACTTGCAGTCCCGCTCATTCGACATAGAGGGAGACTGTGAAGCGCTTTATAGTGAGGGATGAGTGCAGCCCCTCCTCTGCTTCTGCTGACCGGCTCCTGGGGCTTGCAGTCCCGCACATTCGGCATAGAGGGAGACTGTGAAGCGCTTTATAGTGAGGGATGAGTGCAGCCCCTCCTCTGCTTCTGCTGACCGGCTCCTGGGGCTTGCAGTCCCGCACATTCGGCATAGAGGGAGACTGTGAAGCGCTTTATAGTGAGGGATGAGTGCAGCCCCTCCTCTGCTTCTGCTGACCGGCTCCTGGGGCTTGCAGTCCCGCATATTCGGCGTAGATGGAGACTGTGAAGCGCTTTATAGTGAGGGATGAGTGCAGCCCCTCCTCTGCTTCTGCTGACCGGCTCCTGGGGCTTGCAGTCCCGCACATTCGGCATAGAGGGAGACTGTGAAGCGCTTTATAGTGAGGGATGAGTGCAGCCCCTCCTCTGCTTCTGCTGACCGGCTCCTGGGGCTTGCAGTCCCGCACATTCGGCATAGAGGGAGACTGTGAAGCGCTTTATAGTGAGGGATGAGTGCAGCCCCTCCTCTGCTTCTGCTGACCGGCTCCTGGGGCTTGCAGTCCCGCACATTCGGCATAGATGGAGACTGTGAAGCGCTTTATAGTGAGGGATGAGTGCAGCCCCTCCTCTGCTTCTGCTGACCGGCTCCTGGGGCTTGCAGTCCCGCACATTTGGCATAGAGGGAGACTGTAAAGCGCTGTATAGTGAGGGATGAGTGCAGCCCCTCCTCTGCTTCTGCTGACCGGCTCCTGGGACTTGCAGTCCCGCTCATTCGGCATAGAGGGAGACTGTGAAGCGCTTTATAGTGAGGGATGAGTGCAGCCCCTCCTCTGCTTCTGCTGACCGGCTCCTGGGGCTTGCAGTCCTGCACATTCGGCATAGAGGGAGACTGTAAAGCGCTTTATAGTGAGGGATGAGTGCAGCCCCTCCTCTGCTTCTGCTGACCGGCTCCTGGGGCTTGCAGTCCCGCACATTCGGCATAGAGGGAGACTGTGAAGCGCTTTATAGTGAGGGATGAGTGCAGCCCCTCCTCTGCTTCTGCTGACCGGCTCCTGGGACTTGCAGTCCCGCACATTCGGCATAGAGGGAGACTGTGAAGCGCTTTATAGTGAGGGATGAGTGCAGCCCCTCCTCTGCTTCTGCTGACCGGCTCCTGGGGCTTGCAGTCCCGCACATTCGGCATAGAGGGAGACTGTGAAGCGCTTTATAGTGAGGGATGAGTGCAGCCCCTCCTCTGCTTCTGCTGACCGGCTCCTGGGGCTTGCAGTCCTGCACATTCGGCGTAGATGGAGACTGTGAAGCGCTTTAAAGTGAGGGATGAGTGCAGCCCCTCCTCTGCTTCTGCTGACCGGCTCCTGGGGCTTGCAGTCCCGCACATTCGGCATAGAGGAGACTGTAAAACGCTTTATAGTGAGGGATGAGTGCAGCCCCTCCTCTGCTTCTGCTGACAGGCTCCTGGGGCTTGCAGTCCCGCACATTCGGCATAGACGTGAGACTGTGAAGCGCTTTATAGTGAGGGATGAGTGCAGCCCCTCCTCTGCTTCTGCTGACCGGCTCCTGGGGCTTGCAGTCCCGCACATTCGGCATAGAGGGAGACTGTGAAGCGCTTTATAGTGAGGGTTGAGTGCAGCCCCTCCTCTGCTTCTGCTGACCGGCTCCTGGGGCTTGCAGTCCCGCACATTCGGCATAGAGGGAGACTGTGAAGCGCTTTATAGTGAGGGATGAGTGCAGCCCCTCCTCTGCTTCTGCTGACCGGCTCCTGGGGCTTGCAGTCCCGCAGATTCGGCATAGAGGGAGACTGTGAAGCGCTTTATAGTGAGGGATGAGTGCAGCCCCTCCTCTGCTTCTGCTGACCGGCTCCTGGGGCTTGCAGTCCCGCACATTCGGCATAGAGGGAGACTGTGAAGCGCTTTATAGTGAGGGATGAGTGCAGCCCCTCCTCTGCTTCTGCTGACCGGCTCCTGGGGCTTGCAGTCCCGCACATTCGGCATAGAGGGAGACTGTGAAGCGCTTTATAGTGAGGGATGAGTGCAGCCCCTCCTCTGCTTCTGCTGACCGGCTCCTGGGGCTTGCAGTCCCGCACATTAGGCATAGAGGGAGACTGTGAAGCGCTTTATAGTGAGGGATGAGTGCAGCCCCTCCTCTGCTTCTGCTGACCGGCTCCTGGGGCTTGCAGTCCTGCACATTCGGCATAGAGGGAGACTGTGAAGCGCTTTATAGTGAGGGATGAGTGCAGCCCCTCCTCTGCTTCTGCTGACCGGCTCCTGGGGCTTGCAGTCCCGCACATTCGGCATAGAGGGAGACTGTGAAGTGCTTTATAGTGAGGGATGAGTGCAGCCCCTCCTCTGCTTCTGCTGACCGCCTCCTGTGGCTCCTGGGACTTGCAGTCCTGCACATTTGGCATAGAGGGAGACTGTGAGGCGCTTTATAGTGAGGGATGAGTGCAGCCCCTCCTCTGCTTCTGCTGACCGGCTCCTGGGGCTTGCAGTCCCGCACATTTGGCTTAGAGGGAGACTGTGAAGCGCTTTATAGTGAGGGATGAATGCAGCCCCTCCTCTGCTTCTGCTGACCGGCTCCTGGGGCTTGCAGTCCCGCACATTTGGCATAGAGGGAGACTGTAAAGCGCTTTATAGTGAGGGATGAGTGCAGCCCCTCCTCTGCTTCTGCTGACCGGCTCCTGGGGCTTGCAGTCCCGCACATTCGGCATAGAGGGAGACTGTGAAGCGCTTTATAGTGAGGGATGAGTGCAGCCCCTCCTCTGCTTCTGCTGACCGGCTCCTGGGGCTTGCAGTCCCGCACATTCGGCATAGAGGGAGAATGTGAAGCGCTTTATAGTGAGGGATGAGTGCAGCCCCTCCTCTGCTTCTGCTGACCGGCTCCTGGGGCTTGCAGTCCCGCACATTCGGCATAGAGGGAGACTGTGAAGCGCTTTATAGTGAGGGATGAGTGCAGCCCCTCCTCTGCTTCTGCTGACCGGCTCCTGGGGCTTGCAGTCCCGCACATTCGGCATAGAGGGAGACTGTGAAGCGCTTTATAGTGAGGGATGAGTGCAGCCCCTCCTCTGCTTCTGCTGACCGGCTCCTGGGGCTTGCAGTCCCGCACATTCGGCATAGAGGGAGACTGTGAAGCGCTTTATAGTGAGGGATGAGTGCAGCCCCTCCTCTGCTTCTGCTGACCGGCTCCTGGGGCTTGCAGTCCTGCACATTCGGCATAGAGGGAGACTGTGAAGCGCTTTATAGTGAGGGATGAGTGCAGCCCCTCCTCTGCTTCTGCTGACCGGCTCCTGGGGCTTGCAGTCCCGCACATTCGGCATAGAGGTAGACTGTGAAGCACTTTATAGTGAGGGATGAGTGCAGCCCCTCCTCTGCTTCTGCTGACCGCCTCCTGTGGCTCCTGGGACTTGCAGTCCCGCACATTTGGCATAGAGGGAGACTGTGAAGCGCTTTATAGTGAGGGATGAGTGCAGCCCCTCCTCTGCTTCTGCTGACCGGCTCCTGGGGCTTGCAGTCCCGCACATTTGGCATAGAGGGAGACTGTGAAGCGCTTTATAGTGAGGGATGAGTGCAGCCCCTCCTCTGCTTCTGCTGACCGGCTCCTGGGGCTTGCAGTCTCGCACATTTGGCATAGAGGGAGACTGTAAAGCGCTTTATAGTGAGGGATGAGTGCAGCCCCTCCTCTGCTTCTGCTGACCGGCTCCTGGGGCTTGCAGTCCCGCACATTCGGCATAGAGGGAAACTGTAAAGCGCTTTATAGTGAGGGATGAGTGCAGCCCCTCCTCTGCTTCTGCTGACCGGCTCCTGGGGCTTGCAGTCCCGCACATTTGGCATAGAGGGAGACTGTGAAGCGCTTTATAGTGAGGGATGATTGCAGCCCCTCCTCTGCTTCTGCTGACCGCCTCCTGTGGCTCCTGGGACTTGCAGTCCCGCACATTTGGCATAGAGGGAGACTGTGAAGCGCTTTATAGTGAGGGATGAGTGCAGCCCCTCCTCTGCTTCTGCTGACCGGCTCCTGGGGCTTGCAGTCCCGCACATTTGGCATAGAGGGAGACTGTGAAGCGCTTTATAGTGAGTTATGAGTGCAGCCCCTCCTCTGTTTCTGCTGACCGGCTCCTGGGGCTTGCAGTCCCGCACATTTGGCATAGAGGGAGACTGTAAAGCGCTTTATAGTGAGGGATGAGTGCAGCCCCTCCTCTGCTTCTGCTGACCGGCTCCTGGGGCTTGCAGTCCCGCACATTCGGCATAGAGGGAAACTGTAAAGCGCTTTATAGTGAGGGATGAGTGCAGCCCCTCCTCTGCTTCTGCTGACCGGCTCCTGGGGCTTGCAGTCCCGCACATTCGGCATAGAGGGAGACTGTGAAGCGCTTTATAGTGAGGGATGAGTGCAGCCCCTCCTCTGCTTCTGCTGACCGGCTCCTGGCGCTTGCAGTCCCGCACATTCGGCATAGAGGGAGACTGTGAAGCGCTTTATAGTGAGGGATGAGTGCAGCCCCTCCTCTGCTTCTGCTGACAGGCTCCTGGGGCTTGCAGTCCCGCACATTCGGCATAGAGGGAGACTGTGAAGCGCTTTATAGTGAGGGATGAGTGCATCTCCTCCTCTGCTTCTGCTGACCGGCTCCTGGGGCCTGCAGTCCCGCACATTCGGCATAGAGGGAGACTGTAAAACGCTTTATAGTGAGGGATGAGTGCAGCCCCTCCTCTGCTTCTGCTGACAGGCTCCTGGGGCTTGCAGTCCCGCACATTCGGCATAGAGGGAGACTGTGAAGCGCTTTATAGTGAGGGATGTGTGCAGCCCCTCCTCTGCTTCTGCTGACCGGCTCCTGGGGCTTGCAGTCCCGCACATTCGGCATAGAGGGAGACTGTGAAGCGCTTTATAGTGAGGGATGAGTGCAGCCCCTCCTCTGCTTCTGCTGACCGGCTCCTGGGGCTTGCAGTCCCGCACATTCGGCATAGAGGGAGACTGTGAAGCGCTTTATATTGAGGGATGAGTGCAGCCCCTCCTCTGCTTCTGCTGACCGGCTCCTGGGGCTTGCAGTCCCGCACATTCGGCATAGAGGGAGAATGTGAAGCGCTTTATAGTGAGGGATGAGTGCAGCCCCTCCTCTGCTTCTGCTGACCGGCTCCTGGGGCTTGCAGTCCCGCACATTCGGCATAGAGGGAGACTGTGAAGCGCTTTATAGTGAGGGATGAGTGCAGCCCCTCCTCTGCTTCTGCTGACCGGCTCCTGGGGCTTGCAGTCCCGCACATTCGGCATAGAGGGAGACTGTGAAGCGCTTTATAGTGAGGGATGAGTGCAGCCCCTCCTCTGCTTCTGCTGACCGGCTCCTGGGGATTGCAGTCCCGCACATTCGGCATAGAGGGAGACTGTGAAGCGCTTTATAGTGAGGGATGAGTGCAGCCCCTCCTCTGCTTCTGCTGACCGGCTCCTGGGGCTTGCAGTCCTGCACATTCGGCATAGAGGGAGACTGTGAAGCGCTTTATAGTGAGGGATGAGTGCAGCCCCTCCTCTGCTTCTGCTGACCTGCTCCTGGGGCTTGCAGTCCCGCACATTCGGCATAGAGGGAGACTGTGAAGCGCTTTATAGTGATGGATGAGTGAAGCCCCTCCTCTGCTCCTGCTGACCGCCTCCTGTGGCTCCTGGGACTTGCAGTCCCGCACATTTGGCATAGAGGGAGACTGTGAAGCGCTTTATAGTGAGGGATGAGTGCAGCCCCTCCTCTGCTTCTGCTGACCGGCTCCTGGGGCTTGCAGTCCCGCACATTTGGCATAGAGGGAGACTGTGAAGCGCTTTATAGTGAGGGATGAGTGCAGCCCCTCCTCTGCTTCTGCTGACCGGCTCCTGGGGCTTGCAGTCCCGCACATTTGGCATAGAGGGAGGCTGTAAAGCGCTTTATAGTGAGGGATGAGTGCAGCCCCTCCTCTGCTTCTGCTGACCGGCTCCTGGGGCTTGCAGTCCCGCACATTCGGCATAGAGGGAAACTGTAAAGCGCTTTATAGTGAGGGATGAGTGCAGCCCCTCCTCTGCTTCTGCTGACCGGCTCCTGGGGCTTGCAGTCCCGCACATTTGGCATAGAGGGAGACTGTGAAGCGCTTTATAGTGAGGGATGAGTGCAGCCCCTCCTCTGCTTCTGCTGACCGCCTCCTGTGGCTCCTGGGACTTGCAGTCCCGCACATTTGGCATAGAGGGAGACTGTGAAGCGCTTTATAGTGAGGGATGAGTGCAGCCCCTCCTCTGCTTCTGCTGACCGGCTCCTGGGGCTTGCAGTCCCGCACATTTGGCATAGAGGGAGACTGTGAAGCGCTTTATAGTGAGTTATGAGTGCAGCCCCTCCTCTGTTTCTGCTGACCGGCTCCTGGGGCTTGCAGTCCCGCACATTTGGCATAGAGGGAGACTGTAAAGCGCTTTATAGTGAGGGATGAGTGCAGCCCCTCCTCTGCTTCTGCTGACCGGCTCCTGGGGCTTGCAGTCCCGCACATTTGGCATAGAGGGAGACTGTGAAGCACTTTATAGTGAGGGATGAGTGCAGCCCCTCCTCTGCTTCTGCTGACCGGCTCCTGGGGCTTGCAGTCCCGCACATTCGGCATAGAGGGAGACTGTGAAGCGCTTTATAGTGAGGGATGAGTGCAGCCCCTCCTCTGCTTCTGCTGACCGGCTCCTGGGGCTTGCAGTCCAGCACATTCGGCATAGAGGGAGACTGTGAAGCGCTTTATAGTGAGGGATTAGTGCAGCCCCTCCTCTGCTTCTGCTGACCGGCTCCTAGGGCTTGCAGTCCCGCACATTCGGCATAGAGGGAGACTGTGAAGCGCTTTATAGTGAGGGATGAGTGCAGCCCCTCCTCTGCTTCTGCTGACCGGCTCCTGGGGCTTGCAGTCCCGCGAATTTGGCATAGAGGTAGACTGTAAAGCGCTTTATAGTGAGGGATGAGTGCAGCCCCTCCTCTGCTTCTGCTGACCGGCTCCTGGGGCTTGCAGTCCCGCACATTAGGCATAGAGGGAGACTGTGAAGCGCTTTATAGTGAGGGATGAGTGCAGCCCCTCCTCTGCTTCTGCTGACCGGCTCCTGGGGCTTGCAGTCCCGCACATTCGGCATAGAGGGAGACTGTGAAGCGCTTTATAGTGAGGGATGAGTGCAGCCCCTCCTCTGCTTCTGCTGACCGGCTCCTGGGGCTTGCAGTCCCGCACATTTGGCATAGAGGGAGACTGTGAAGCGCTTTATAGTGAGGGATGAGTGCAGCCCCTCCTCTGCTTCTGCTGACCGGCTCCTGGGGCTTGCAGTCCCACACATTCGGCATAGAGGGAGACTGTGAAGCGCTTTATAGTGAGGGATGAGTGCAGCCCCTCCTCTGCTTCTGCTGACCGGCTACTGGGGATTGCAGTCCCGCACATTCGGCATAGAGGGAGACTGTGAAGCGCTTTATAGTGAGGGATGAGTGCAGCCCCTCCTCTGCTTCTGCTGACCGGCTCCTGGGGCTTGCAGTCCTGCACATTCGGCATAGAGGGAGACTGAGAAGCGCTTTATAGTGAGGGATGAGTGCAGCCCCTCCTCTGCTTCTGCTGACCGGCTCCTGGGGCTTGCAGTCCCGCACATTAGGCATAGAGGGAGACTGTGAAGCGCTTTATAGTGATGGATGAGTGCAGCCCCTCCTCTGGTTCTGCTGACCGCCTCCTGTTGCTCCTGGGACTTGCAGTCCCGCACATTTGGCATAGAGGGAGACTGTGAAGCGCTTTATAGTGAGGGATGAGTGCAGCCCCTCCTCTGCTTCTGCTGACCGGCTCCTGGGGCTTGCAGTCCCGCACATTTGGCATAGAGGGAGACTGTGAAGCGCTTTATAGTGAGGGATGAGTGCAGCCCCTCCTCTGCTTCTGCTGACCGGCTCCTGGGGCTTGCAGTCCCGCACATTTGGCATAGAGGGAGACTGTAAAGCGCTTTATAGTGAGGGATGAGGGCAGCCCCTCCTCTGCTTCTGCTGACCGGCTCCTGGGGCTTGCAGTCCCGCACATTCGGCATAGAGGGAAACTGTACAGCGCTTTGTAGTGAGGGATGAGTGCAGCCCTTCCTCTGCTTCTGCTGACCGGCTCCTGGGGCTTGCAGTCCCGCACATTTGGCATAGAGGGAGACTGTGAAGCGCTTTATAGTGAGGGATGAGTGCAGCCCCTCCTCTGCTTCTGCTAACCGCCTCCTGTGGCTCCTGGGACTTGCAGTCCCGCACATTCGGCATAGAGGGAGACTGTGAAGCGCTTTATAGTGAGGGATGAGTGCAGCCCCTCCTCTGCTTCTGCTGACCGGCTCCTGGGGCTTGCAGTCCCGCACATTTGGCATAGAGGGAGACTGTGAAGCGCTTTATAGTGAGTTATGAGTGCAGCCCCTCCTCTGTTTCTGCTGACCGGCTCCTGGGGCTTGCAGTCCCGCACATTTGGCATAGAGGGAGACTGTAAAGCGCTTTATAGTGAGGGATGAGTGCAGCCCCTCCTCTGCTTCTGCTGACCGGCTCCTGGGGCTTGCAGTCCCGCACATTTGGCATAGAGGGACACTGTGAAGCGCTTTATAGTGAGGGATGAGTGCAGCCCCTCCTCTGCTTCTGCTGACCGGCTCCTGGGGCTTGCAGTCCCGCACATTCGGCATAGAGGGAGACTGTGAAGCGCTTTATAGTGAGGGATGAGTGCAGCCCCTCCTCTGCTTCTGCTGACCGGCTCCTGGGGCTTGCAGTCCCGCACATTCGGCATAGAGGGAGACTGTGAAGCGCTTTATAGTGAGGGATGAGTGCAGCCCCTCCGTTGCTTCTGCTGACCGGCTCCTAGGGCTTGCAGTCCCGCACATTCGGCATAGAGGGAGACTGTGAAGCGCTTTATAGTGAGGGATGAGTGCAGCCCCTCCTCTGCTTCTGCTGACCGGCTCCTGGGGCTTGCAGTCCGCGAATTTGGCATAGAGGGAGACTGTAAAGCGCTTTATAGTGAGGGATGAGTGCAGCCCCTCCTCTGCTTCTGCTGACCGGCTCCTGGGGCTTGCAGTCCCGCACATTCGGCATAGAGGGAGACTGTGAAGCGCTTTATAGTGAGGGATGAGTGCAGCCCCTCCTCTGCTTCTGCTGACCGGCTCCTGGGGCTTGCAGTCCCGCACATTCGGCATAGAGGGAGACTGTGAAGCGCTTTATAGTGAGGGATGAGTGCAGCCCCTCCTCTGCTTCTGCTGACCGGCTCCTGGGGCTTGCAGTCCCGCACATTTGGCATAGGGGGAGACTGTGAAGCGCTTTATAGTGAGGGATGAGTGCAGCCCCTCCTCTGCTTCTGCTGACCGCCTCCTGTGGCTCCTGGGACTTGCAGTCCCGCACATTTGGCATAGAGGGAGACTGTGAAGCGCTTTATAGTGAGGGATGAGTGCAGCCCCTCCTCTGCTTCTGCTGACCGGCTCCTGGGGCTTGCAGTCCCGCGAATTTGGCATAGAGGGAGACTGTAAAGCGCTTTATAGTGAGGGATGAGTGCAGCCCCTCCTCTGCTTCTGCTGACCGGCTCCTGGGGCTTGCAGTCCCGCACATTCGGCATAGAGGGAGACTGTGAAGCGCTTTATAGTGAGGGATGAGTGCAGCCCCTCCTCTGCTTCTGCTGACCGGCTCCTGGGGCTTGCAGTCCCGCACATTCGGCATAGAGGGAGACTGTGAAGCGCTTTATAGTGAGGGATGAGTGCAGCCCCTCCTCTGCTTCTGCTGACCGGCTCCTGGGGCTTGCAGTCCCGCACATTTGGCATAGAGGGAGACTGTGAAGCGCTTTATAGTGAGGGATGAGTGCAGCCCCTCCTCTGCTTCTGCTGACCGGCTCCTGGGGCTTGCAGTCCCACACATTCGGCATAGAGGGAGACTGTGAAGCGCTTTATAGTGAGGGATGAGTGCAGCCCCTCCTCTGCTTCTGCTGACCGGCTACTGGGGATTGCAGTCCCGCACATTCGGCATAGAGGGAGACTGTGAAGCGCTTTATAGTGAGGGATGAGTGCAGCCCCTCCTCTGCTTCTGCTGACCGGCTCCTGGGGCTTGCAGTCCTGCACATTCGGCATAGAGGGAGACTGAGAAGCGCTTTATAGTGAGGGATGAGTGCAGCCCCTCCTCTGCTTCTGCTGACCGGCTCCTGGGGCTTGCAGTCCCGCACATTAGGCATAGAGGGAGACTGTGAAGCGCTTTATAGTGATGGATGAGTGCAGCCCCTCCTCTGGTTCTGCTGACCGCCTCCTGTGGCTCCTGGGACTTGCAGTCCCGCACATTTGGCATAGAGGGAGACTGTGAAGCGCTTTATAGTGAGGGATGAGTGCAGCCCCTCCTCTGCTTCTGCTGACCGGCTCCTGGGGCTTGCAGTCCCGCACATTTGGCATAGAGGGAGACTGTGAAGCGCTTTATAGTGAGGGATGAGTGCAGCCCCTCCTCTGCTTCTGCTGACCGGCTCCTGGGGCTTGCAGTCCCGCACATTTGGCATAGAGGGAGACTGTAAAGCGCTTTATAGTGAGGGATGAGGGCAGCCCCTCCTCTGCTTCTGCTGACCGGCTCCTGGGGCTTGCAGTCCCGCACATTCGGCATAGAGGGAAACTGTACAGCGCTTTGTAGTGAGGGATGAGTGCAGCCCTTCCTCTGCTTCTGCTGACCGGCTCCTGGGGATTGCAGTCCCGCACATTTGGCATAGAGGGAGACTGTGAAGCGCTTTATAGTGAGGGATGAGTGCAGCCCCTCCTCTGCTTCTGCTAACCGCCTCCTGTGGCTCCTGGGACTTGCAGTCCCGCACATTTGGCATAGAGGGAGACTGTGAAGCGCTTTATAGTGAGGGATGAGTGCAGCCCCTCCTCTGCTTCTGCTGACCGGCTCCTGGGGCTTGCAGTCCCGCACATTTGGCATAGAGGGAGACTGTGAAGCGCTTTATAGTGAGTTATGAGTGCAGCCCCTCCTCTGTTTCTGCTGACCGGCTCCTGGGGCTTGCAGTCCCGCACATTTGGCATAGAGGGAGACTGTAAAGCGCTTTATAGTGAGGGATGAGTGCAGCCCCTCCTCTGCTTCTGCTGACCAACTCCTGGGGCTTGCAGTCCCGCACATTTGGCATAGAGGGACACTGTGAAGCGCTTTATAGTGAGGGATGAGTGCAGCCCCTCCTCTGCTTCTGCTGACCGGCTCCTGGGGCTTGCAGTCCCGCACATTCGGCATAGAGGGAGACTGTGAAGCGCTTTATAGTGAGGGATGAGTGCAGCCCCTCCTCTGCTTCTGCTGACCGGCTCCTGGGGCTTGCAGTCCCGCACATTCGGCATAGAGGGAGACTGTGAAGCGCTTTATAGTGAGGGATGAGTGCAGCCCCTCCGTCTGCTTCTGCTGACCGGCTCCTGGGGCTTGCAGTCCCGCACATTCGGCATAGAGGGAGACTGTGAAGCGCTTTATAGTGAGGGATGAGTGCAGCCCCTCCTCTGCTTCTGCTGACCGGCTCCTGGGGCTTGCAGTCCCGCACATTTGGCATAGAGGGAGACTGTAAAGCGCTTTATAGTGAGGGATGAGTGCAGCCCCTCCTCTGCTTCTGCTGACCGGCTCCTGGGGCTTGCAGTCCCGCACATTCGGCATAGAGGGAGACTGTGAAGCGCTTTATAGTGAGGGATGAGTGCAGCCCCTCCTCTGCTTCTGCTGACCGGCTCCTGGGGCTTGCAGTCCCGCACATTCGGCATAGAGGGAGACTGTGAAGCGCTTTATAGTGAGGGATGAGTGCAGCCCCTCCTCTGCTTCTGCTGACCGGCTCCTGGGGCTTGCAGTCCCGCACATTTGGCATAGAGGGAGACTGTGAAGCGCTTTATAGTGAGGGATGAGTGCAGCCCCTCCTCTGCTTCTGCTGACCGCCTCCTGTGGCTCCTGGGACTTGCAGTCCCGCACATTTGGCATAGAGGGAGACTGTGAAGCGCTTTATAGTGAGGGATGAGTGCAGCCCCTCCTCTGCTTCTGCTGACCGGCTCCTGGGGCTTGCAGTCCCGCACATTTGGCATAGAGGGAGACTGTGAAGCGCTTTATAGTGAGGGATGAGTGCAGCCCCTCCTCTGCTTCTGCTGACCGGCTCCTGGGGCTTGCAGTCCCGCACATTCGGCATAGAGGGAGACTGTGAAGCGCTTTATAGTGAGGGATGAGTGCAGCCCCTCCTCTGCTTCTGCTGACCGGCTCCTGGGGCTTGCAGTCCCGCACATTCGGCATAGAGGGAGACTGTGAAGCGCTTTATAGTGAGGGATGAGTGCAGCCCCTCCTCTGCTTCTGCTGACCGGCTCCTGGGGCTTGCAGTCCCGCACATTCGGCATAGAGGGAGACTGTAAAGCGCTTTATAGTGAGGGATGAGTGCAGCCCCTCCTCTGCTTCTGCTGACCGGCTCCTGGGGCTTGCAGTCCCGCACATTCGGCATAGAGGGAGACTGTGAAGCGCTTTATAGTGAGGGATGAGTGCAGCCCCTCCTCTGCTTCTGCTGACCGGCTCCTGGGGCTTGCAGTCCCGCACATTCGGCATAGAGGGAGACTGTGAAGCGCTTTATAGTGAGGGATGAGTGCAGCCCCTCCTCTGCTTCTGCTGACCGGCTCCTGGGGCTTGCAGTCCCGCACATTTGGCATAGAGGGAGACTGTGAAGCACTTTATAGTGAGGGATGAGTGCAGCCCCTCCTCTGCTTCTGCTGACCGCCTCCTGTGGCTCCTGGGACTTGCAGTCCCGCACATTTGGCATAGAGGGAGACTGTGAAGCGCTTTATAGTGAGGGATGAGTGCAGCCCCTCCTCTGCTCCTGCTGACCACCTCCTGTGGCTCCTGGGACTTGCAGTCCCGCACATTTGGCATAGAGGGAGACTGTGAAGCGCTTTATAGTGAGGGATGAGTGCAGCCCCTCCTCTGCTTCTGCTGACCGGCTCCTGGGGCTTGCAGTCCCGCACATTTGGCATAGATGGAGACTGTGAAGCGCTTTATAGTGAGGGATGAGTGCAGCCCCTCCTCTGCTTCTGCTGACCGGCTCCTGGGGCTTGCAGTCCCGCACATTTGGCATAGAGGGAGACTGTGAAGCGCTTTATAGTGAGGGATGAGTGCAGCCCCTCCTCTGCTTCTGCTGACCGGCTCCTGGGGCTTGCAGTCCCGCACATTCGGCATAGAGGGAAACTGTAAAGCGCTTTATAGTGAGGGATGAGTGCAGCCCCTCCTCTGCTTCTGCTGACCGGCTCCTGGGGCTTGCAGTCCCGCACATTTGGCATAGAGGGAGACTGTGAAGCGCTTTATAGTGAGGGATGAGTGCAGCCCCTCCTCTGCTTCTGCTGACCACCTCCTGTGGCTCCTGGGACTTGCAGTCCCGCACATTTGGCATAGAGGGAGACTGTGAAGCGCTTTATAGTGAGGGATGAGTGCAGCCCCTCCTCTGCTTCTGCTGACCGGCTCCTGGGGCTTGCAGTCCCGCACATTTGGCATAGAGGGAGACTGTGAAGCGCTTTATAGTGAGGGATGAGTGCAGCCCCTCCTCTGCTTCTGCTGACCGGCTCCTGGGGCTTGCAGTCCCGCACATTTGGCATAGAGAGAGACTGTAAAGCGCTTTATAGTGAGGGATGAGTGCAGCCCCTCCTCTGCTTCTGCTGACCGGCTCCTGGGGCTTGCAGTCCCGCACATTCGGCATAGAGGGAAACTGTAAAGCGCTTTATAGTGAGGGATGAGTGCAGCCCCTCCTCTGCTTCTGCTGACCGGCTCCTGGGGCTTGCAGTCCCGCACATTTGGCATAGAGGGAGACTGTGAAGCGCTTTATAGTGAGGGATGAGTGCAGCCCCTCCTCTGCTTCTGCTGACCGCCTCCTGTGGCTCCTGGGACTTGCAGTCCCGCACATTTGGCATAGAGGGAGACTGTGAAGCGCTTTATAGTGAGGGATGAGTGCAGCCCCTCCTCTGCTTCTGCTGACCTGCTCCTGGGGCTTGCAGTCCCGCACATTTGGCATAGAGGGAGACTGTGAAGCGCTTTATAGTGAGTTATGAGTGCAGCCCCTCCTCTGTTTCTGCTGACCGGCTCCTGGGGCTTGCAGTCCCGCACATTTGGCATAGAGGGAGACTGTAAAGCGCTTTATAGTGAGGGATGAGTGCAGCCCCTCCTCTGCTTCTGCTGACCGGCTCCTGGGGCTTGCAGTCCCGCACATTTGGCATAGAGGGAGACTGTGAAGCGCTTTATAGTGAGGGATGAGTGCAGCCCCTCCTCTGCTTCTGCTGACCGGCTCCTGGGGCTTGCAGTCCCGCACATTCGGCATAGAGGGAGACTGTGAAGCGCTTTATAGTGAGGGATGAGTGCAGCCCCTCCTCTGCTTCTGCTGACCGGCTCCTGGGGCTTGCAGTCCAGCACATTCGGCATAGAGGGAGACTGTGAAGCGCTTTATAGTGAGGGATGAGTGCAGCCCCTCCTCTGCTTCTGCTGACCGGCTCCTAGGGCTTGCAGTCCCGCACATTCGGCATAGAGGGAGACTGTGAAGCGCTTTATAGTGAGGGATGAGTGCAGCCCCTCCTCTGCTTCTGCTGACCGGCTCCTGGGGCTTGCAGTCCCGCGACATTTGGCATAGAGGGAGACTGTAAAGCGCTTTATAGTGAGGGATGAGTGCAGCCCCTCCTCTGCTTCTGCTGACCGGCTCCTGGGGCTTGCAGTCCCGCACATTCGGCATAGAGGGAGACTGTGAAGCGCTTTATAGTGAGGGATGAGTGCAGCCCCTCCTCTGCTTCTGCTGACCGGCTCCTGGGGCTTGCAGTCCCGCACATTCGGCATAGAGGGAGACTGTGAAGCGCTTTATAGTGAGGGATGAGTGCAGCCCCTCCTCTGCTTCTGCTGACCGGCTCCTGGGGCTTGCAGTCCCGCACATTTGGCATAGAGGGAGACTGTGAAGCGCTTTATAGTGAGGGATGAGTGCAGCCCCTCCTCTGCTTCTGCTGACCGGCTCCTGGGGCTTGCAGTCCCGCACATTCGGCATAGAGGGAGACTGTGAAGCGCTTTGCAGTGAGGGATGAGTGCAGCCCCTCCTCTGCTTCTGCTGACCGGCTCCTGGGGATTGCAGTCCCGCACATTCGGCATAGAGGGAGACTGTGAAGCGCTTTATAGTGAGGGATGAGTGCAGCCCCTCCTCTGCTTCTGCTGACCGGCTCCTGGGGCTTGCAGTCCCGCACATTAGGCATAGAGGGAGACTGTGAAGCGCTTTATAGTGATGGATGAGTGCAGCCCCTCCTCTGGTTCTGCTGACCGCCTCCTGTGGCTCCTGGGACTTGCAGTCCCGCACATTTGGCATAGAGGGAGACTGTGAAGCGCTTTATAGTGAGGGATGAGTGCAGCCCCTCCTCTGCTTCTGCTGACCGGCTCCTGGGGCTTGCAGTCCCGCACATTTGGCATAGAGGGAGACTGTGAAGCGCTTTATAGTGAGGGATGAGTGCAGCCCCTCCTCTGCTTCTGCTGACCGGCTCCTGGGGCTTGCAGTCCCGCACATTTGGCATAGAGGGAGACTTTAAAGCGCTTTATAGTGAGGGATGAGGGCAGCACCTCCTCTGCTTCTGCTGACCGGCTCCTGGGGCTTGCAGTCCCGCACATTCGGCATAGAGGGAAACTGTAAAGCGCTTTATAGTGAGGGATGAGTGCAGCCCCTCCTCTGCTTCTGCTGACCGGCTCCTGGGGCTTGCAGTCCCGCACATTTGGCATAGAGGGAGACTGTGAAGCGCTTTATAGTGAGGGATGAGTGCAGCCCCTCCTCTGCTTCTGCTAACCGCCTCCTGTGGCTCCTGGGACTTGCAGTCCCGCACATTTGGCATAGAGGGAGACTGTGAAGCGCTTTATAGTGAGGGATGAGTGCAGCCCCTCCTCTGCTTCTGCTGACCGGCTCCTGGGGCTTGCAGTCCCGCACATTTGGCATAGAGGGAGACTGTGAAGCGCTTTATAGTGAGTTATGAGTGCAGCCCTCCTCTGTTTCTGCTGACCGGCTCCTGGGGCTTGCAGTCCCGCACATTTGGCATAGAGGGAGACTGTAAAGCGCTTTATAGTGAGGGATGAGTGCAGCCCCTCCTCTGCTTCTGCTGACCGGCTCCTGGGGCTTGCAGTCCCGCACATTTGGCATAGAGGGACACTGTGAAGCGCTTTATAGTGAGGGATGAGTGCAGCCCCTCCTCTGCTTCTGCTGACCGGCTCCTGGGGCTTGCAGTCCCGCACATTCGGCATAGAGGGAGACTGTGAAGCACTTTATAGTGAGGGATGAGTGCAGCCCCTCCTCTGCTTCTGCTGACCGGCTCCTGGGGCTTGCAGTCCCGCACATTCGGCATAGAGGGAGACTGTGAAGCGCTTTATAGTGAGGGATGAGTGCAGCCCCTCCTCTGCTTCTGCTGACCGGCTCCTAGGGCTTGCAGTCCCGCACATTCGGCATAGAGGGAGACTGTGAAGCGCTTTATAGTGAGGGATGAGTGCAGCCCCTCCTCTGCTTCTGCTGACCGGCTCCTGGGGCTTGCAGTCCACGAATTTGGCATAGAGGGAGACTGTAAAGCGCTTTATAGTGAGGGATGAGTGCAGCCCCTCCTCTGCTTCTGCTGACCGGCTCCTGGGCCTTGCAGTCCCGCACATTCGGCATAGAGGGAGACTGTGAAGCGCTTTATAGTGAGGGATGAGTGCAGCCCCTCCTCTGCTTCTGCTGACCGGCTCCTGGGGCTTGCAGTCCCGCACATTCGGCATAGAGGGAGACTGTGAAGCGCTTTATAGTGAGGGATGAGTGCAGCCCCTCCTCTGCTTCTGCTGACCGGCTCCTGGGGCTTGCAGTCCCGCACATTTGGCATAGAGGGAGACTGTGAAGCGCTTTATAGTGAGGGATGAGTGCAGCCCCTCCTCTGCTTCTGCTGACCGCCTCCTGTGGCTCCTGGGACTTGCAGTCCCGCACATTTGGCATAGAGGGAGACTGTGAAGCGCTTTATAGTGAGGGATGAGTGCAGCCCCTCCTCTGCTTCTGCTGACCGGCTCCTGGGGCTTGCAGTCCCGCACATTTGGCATAGAGGGAGACTGTGAAGCGCTTTATAGTGAGGGATGAGTGCAGCCCCTCCTCTGTTTCTGATGACCGGCTCCTGGGGCTTGCAGTCCCGCACATTTGGCATAGAGGGAGACTGTAAAGCGCTTTATAGTGAGGGATGAGTGCAGCCCCTCCTCTGCTTCTGCTGACCGGCTCCTGGGGCTTGCAGTCCCGCACATTCGGCATAGAGGGAAACTGTAAAGCGCTTTATAGTGAGGGATGAGTGCAGCCCCTCCTCTGCTTCTGCTGACCGGCTCCTGGGGCTTGCAGTCCCGCACATTTGGCATAGAGGGAGACTGTGAAGCGCTTTATAGTGAGGGATGAGTGCAGCCCCTCCTCTGCTTCTGCTGACCGGCTCCTGGGGCTTGCAGTCCCGCACATTCGGCATAGAGGGAGACTGTGAAGCGCTTTATAGTGAGGGATGAGTGCAGCCCCTCCTCTGCTTCTGCTGACCGGCTCCTGGGGCTTGCAGTCCCGCACATTTGGCATAGAGGGAGACTGTGAAGCGCTTTATAGTGAGGGATGAGTGCAGCCCCTCCTCTGCTTCTGCTGACCGGCTCCTGGGGCTTGCAGTCCCGCACATTTGGCATAGAGGGAGACTGTGAAGCGCTTTATAGTGAGGGATGAGTGCATCCCCTCCTCTGCTTCTGCTGACCGGCTCCTGGGGCTTGCAGTCCCGCACATTCGGCATAGAAGGAGACTGTGAAGCGCTTTATAGTGAGGGATGAGTGCAGCCCCGCCTCTGCTTCTGCTGACCGGCTCCTGGGGCTTGCAGTCCCGCACATTCGGCATAGAGGGAGACTGTGAAGCGCTTTATAGTGAGGGATGAGTGCAGCCCCTCCTCTGCTTCTGCTGACTGGCTCCTGGGGCTTGCAGTCCCGCACATTCGGCATAGAGGGAGACTGTGAAACGCTTTATAGTGAGGGATGAGTGCAGCCCCTCCTCTGCTTCTGCTGACCGGCTCCTGGGGCTTGCAGTCCTGCACATTCGGCATAGAGGGAGACTGTGAAGCGCTTTATAGTGAGGGATGAGTGCAGCCCCTCCTCTGCTTCTGCTGACCGGCTCCTGGGGCTTGCAGTCCCGCACATTCAGCATAGAGGGAGACTGTGAAGCGCTTTATAGTGAGGGATGAGTGCAGCCCCTCCTCTGCTTCTGCTGACCGCCTCCTGTGGCTCCTGGGACTTGCAGTCCCGCACATTTGGCATAGAGGGAGACTGTGAAGCGCTTTATAGTGAGGGATGAGTGCAGCCCCTCCTCTTCTTCTGCTGACCGGCTCCTGGGGCTTGCAGTCCCGCACATTTGGCATAGAGGGAGACTGTGAAGCGCTTTATAGTGAGGGATGAGTGCAGCCCCTCCTCTGCTTCT
This sequence comes from Calotriton arnoldi, assembly GCA_963921515.1. NCBI lineage: Eukaryota > Metazoa > Chordata > Amphibia > Caudata > Salamandridae > Calotriton > Calotriton arnoldi. The sequence continues at coordinate 1,083,926 of CAWUFW010000522.1, forward strand.
GCTGACCGGCTCCTGGGGCTTGCAGTCCCGCACATTCGGCATAGAGGGAGACTGTGAAGCGCTTTATAGTGAGGGATGAGTGCCGCCCCTCCTCTGCTTCTGCTGACCGGCTCCTGGGGCTTGCAGTCCCGCGAATTCGGCATAGAGGGAGACTGTGAAGCGCTTTATAGTGAGGGATGAGTGCAGCCCCTCCTCTGCTTCTGCTGACCGGCTCCTGGGGCTTGCAGTCCCGCACATTCGGCATAGAGGGAGACTGTGAAGCGCTTTATAGTGAGGGATGAGTGCAGCCCCTCCTCTGCTTCTGCTGACCGGCTCCTGGGGCTTACAGTCCCGCACATTTGGCATAGAGGGAGACTGTGAAGCGCTTTATAGTGAGGGATGAGTGCAGCCCCTCCTCTGCTTCTGCTGACCGGCTCCTGGGGCTTGCAGTCCCGCTCATTCGGCATAGAGGGAGACTGTGAAGCGCTTTATAGTGAGGGATGAGTGCAGCCCCTCCTCTGCTTCTGCTGACCGGCTCCTGGGGCTTGCAGTCCCGCACATTCAGCATAGAGGGAGATTGTGAAGCGCTTTATAGTGAGGGATGAGTGCAGCCCCTCCTCTGCTTCTGCTGACCGGCTCCTGGGGCTTGCAGTCCCGCGAATTTGGCATAGAGGGAGACTGTGAAGCGCTTTATAGTGAGGGATGAGTGCAGCCCCTCCTCTGCTTCTGCTGACCGGCTCCTGGGGCTTGCAGTCCCGCACATTCGGCATAGAGGGAGACTGTGAAGCGCTTGATAGTGAGGGATGAGTGCAGCCCCTCCTCTGCTTCTGCTGACCGGCTCCTGGGGCTTACAGTCCCGCACATTCGGCATAGAGGGAGACTGTGAAGCGCTTTATAGTGAGGGATGAGTGCAGCCCCTCCTCTGCTTCTGCTGACCGGCTCCTGGGGCTTGCAGTCCCGCTCATTTGGCATAGAGGGCGACTGTGAAGCGCTTTATAGTGAGGGATGAGTGCAGCCCCTCCTCTGCTTCTGCTGACCGGCTCCTGGGGCTTGCAGTCCCACTCATTCGGCATAGAGGGAGACTGTGAAGCGCTTTATAGCGAGGGATGAGTGCAGCCCCTCCTCTGCTTCTGCTGACCGGCTCCTGGGGCTTGCAGTCCCGCACATTTGGCATAGAGGGAGACTGTGAAGCGCTTTATAGTGAGGGATGAGTGCATCCCCTCCTCTGCTTCTGCTGACCGACTCCTGGGGCTTGCAGTCCCGCACATTTGGCATAGAGGGAGACTGTGAAGCGCTTTATAGTGAGGGATGAGTGCAGCCCCTCCTCTGTTTCTGATGACCGGCTCCTGGGGCTTGCAGTCCCGCACATTTGGCATAGAGGGAGACTGTAAAGCGCTTTATAGTGAGGGATGAGTGCAGCCCCTCCTCTGCTTCTGCTGACCGGCTCCTGGGGCTTGCAGTCCCGCACATTCGGCATAGAGGGAAACTGTAAAGCGCTTTATAGTGAGGGATGAGTGCAGCCCCTCCTCTGCTTCTGCTGACCGGCTCCTGGGGCTTGCAGTCCCGCACATTCGGCATAGAGGGAGACTGTGAAGCGCTTTATAGTGAGGGATGAGTGCAGCCCCTCCTCTGCTTCTGCTGACCGGCTCCTGGGGCTTGCAGTCCCGTGAATTTGGCATAGAGGGAGACTGTAAAGCGCTTTATAGTGAGGGATGAGTGCAGCCCCTCCTCTGCTTCTGCTGACCGGCTCCTGGGGCTTGCAGTCCCGCACATTCGGCATAGAGGGAGACTGTGAAGCGCTTTATAGTGAGGGATGAGTGCAGCCCCTCCTCTGCTTCTGCTGACCGGCTCCTGGGGCTTGCAGTCCCGCACATTCGGCATAGAGGGAGACTGTGAAGCGCTTTATAGTGAGGGATGAGTGCAGCCCCTCCTCTGCTTCTGCTGACCGGCTCCTGGGGCTTGCAGTCCCGCACATTTGGCATAGAGGGAGACTGTGAAGCGCTTTATAGTGAGGGATGAGTGCAGCCCCTCCTCTGCTTCTGCTGACCGCCTCCTGTGGCTCCTGGGACTTGCAGTCCCGCACATTTGGCATAGAGGGAGACTGTGAAGCGCTTTATAGTGAGGGATGAGTGCAGCCCCTCCTCTGCTTCTGCTGACCGGCTCCTGGGGCTTGCAGTCCCGCACATTTGGCATAGAGGGAGACTGTGAAGCGCTTTATAGTGAGGGATGAGTGCAGCCCCTCCTCTGTTTCTGATGACCGGCTCCTGGGGCTTGCAGTCCCGCACATTTGGCATAGAGGGAGACTGTAAAGCGCTTTATAGTGAGGGATGAGTGCAGCCCCTCCTCTGCTTCTGCTGACCGGCTCCTGGGGCTTGCAGTCCCGCACATTCGGCATAGAGGGAAACTGTAAAGCGCTTTATAGTGAGGGATGAGTGCAGCCCCTCCTCTGCTTCTGCTGACCGGCTCCTGGGGCTTGCAGTCCCGCACATTTGGCATAGAGGGAGACTGTGGAGCGCTTTATAGTGAGGGATGAGTGCAGCCCCTCCTCTGCTTCTGCTGACCGGCTCCTGGGGCTTGCAGTCCCGCACATTCGGCATAGAGGGAGACTGTGAAGCGCTTTATAGTGAGGGATGAGTGCAGCCCCTCCTCTGCTTCTGCTGACCGGCTCCTGGGGCTTGCAGTCCCGCACATTTGGCATAGAGGGAGACTGTGAAGCGCTTTATAGTGAGGGATGAGTGCAGCCCCTCCTCTGCTTCTGCTGACCGGCTCCTGGGGCTTGCAGTCCCGCACATTTGGCATAGAGGGAGACTGTGAAGCGCTTTATAGTGAGGAATGAGTGCATCCCCTCCTCTGCTTCTGCTGACCGGCTCCTGGGGCTTGCAGTCCCGCACATTCGGCATAGAGGGAGACTGTGAAGCGCTTTATAGTGAGGGATGAGTGCAGCCCCTCCTCTGCTTCTGCTGACCGGCTCCTGGGGCTTGCAGTCCCGCACATTCGGCATAGAGGGAGACTGTGAAGCGCTTTATAGTGAGGGATGAGTGCAGCCCCTCCTCTGCTTCTGCTGACCGGCTCCTGGGGCTTGCAGTCCCGCGAATTTGGCGTTCCGCACAGCGGGAAGCTGTGAAGCGCTTTGTAGTGTGGGATGAGTCCAGCCCCTCCACCACCTTTGCGGAACGGCTCTTGAGTCTTGCAGTCCCGTAAATTCGGCCTCCACATTATGTAATTTTGCGCCATTCGTAGCAAACGTTAGTGCAAGCACAAAGGAACGACCCAAATACCAGGATTTGAATGCTAGTTTTTGCAGTGCCTGTTTTTTAACCCTATTTTCTTTTTAGTGCAGAATGGGTCATCATGTCCAGCGTATTTCGTACTAAAATACAGCAAAACATTTTGCGCAATTAGGCATAATTGTGTTACATTCTTCCAAAATCGCACATAAGTAAGAAAAAGCAAATTTCGCCCACTACTAAATAGGTTGTTAATTACGTTTTAATATTGATCTTCATCTCTCCACATTGACATTTCAAAATCTTCCAGAGTATCCCATTCTGTTGTTGTATTTGAGATGCTGTTATAAGGTGGCAGCTCAGTGTTGTAAACCTCCATACTCTGTTGAGACTTTAGAGTTTTTGTGAGTTGGAAGTGGTTGATAGAAGGCCAACCCTGGACTCCTCCTTATATCAAAATGTAATGTAAGACAGATTTCCATAATTAGTAGATACTTAACTCATGTTTGTCCTTCTTAAAAGAGTGCATGTTTAAAAATAAAGTTAAGTGGCTTATGCTAAGCAGTGTACATAGAAATGTAAGTGGAGCTGATGTACGCCTAAGAAACTCTCCATAGCACTTGCCATGAGAGTAGTTTACATTGCTAATTGCACATTAATAATGAATACTTATGTTCTCTTTATCTGTTTTCTTGATGAGGATAGAGTTCTTCTCCCCCACATTTCTATTTTCTTTCTGGCTGGTTTCCTGCTGAGGAGCTAGAGTGTTGTCATGGGAAATTCCACTCTGTCAAATTGTTGAGCCTTTTTCAGTGTTTTGTTTAACACTCCTCGTAAACTGAACCATCTCTTGATCCATTAATATCAGGGTGATCAGTCACGTATAGTCCCATTCAAATCCTGCAGGTAATACCCGTATTGGTGTCAACAATATCCCACGGTAGTGCTTGCCATTATTGTTAGTTTTGTGCAATTAAATGTAAAATAACGTGCCGTAACAAAGTTGCCCCATGTTTTTCCATATTATTTGCATAGGGTTGCCACCAGAAATTCAATGATGGCAACCTCAAAATTTCATTTTGAGAAGCACTTTTTCCTGAATGACTAATATTTTTTAGGAATAGGAGGAATGCAAAATGTAATCGGTTTACCACACACTTTCCCTATTTGCACACACTTAGACGTCTATGAGCACATGGGTTTCTCAGTTTTCTGACCACTGAAAGGTTGAGTCCGCTCTGCAAGCACTTGAAAATGTATGCTACAAATAGATATATGCAGCAGGTACTCAACCCACAGAGTTATCTGACACCACGTTCTCTGTCGTCTGCACATCTCCAAAGTGCGGTGATGAAGAGACCCACTGTGAATGGCAGCCTTTCCAGAGAAGGATCGTTCTAACCGGGGAGCCATGTTACATTCTGCTCTGTATGCTGCTGCCATGTTGCTATGGGGTTTGTGTGCGATATAATGAGACAAGAAGCTTTTAACCTTGCCTTTGCGATATTAATGCACTTTCGTCAATCTATCAGTTGTTAAAACAGGCATATTTCAAACCATAACAGAATCACAAAGAAACTACTGACTGTACAGCTCATAAACAGAAACAGACCCTAATGTATGTCTGGGTCCGAGAAATCAGGGACGGAAGGGTCTTACCAGAACCAGAACACGCCAGCGGGAACTGTGCATTATGTAAATACTCTGCTAACACGACATGTTGAATGACACTGGATCTTACTCTGTTCTAAGAAAACCGGGCATGGGGCCTCGCATTCTGTACATCCTCGTATAGGATGACATGGGTCTCTTGCTGGAGCTGCGGGTGGGGCCCAGTTTGTGTTCTACGTGCAGAGAACAGAGATTGTATACATTGACGTCAGCAGGTCTCATATCCATACCGCTAAACGTGTTATTGAAGTGTCATTGGCACTGATTTGCTAGTCACCTTTACACTGTACATATATGCGCATTGTCCAGATATGCTCTACTGCATTCAGAGTACCTGATTGCTGGTGCTGTCTTTCATTATTTTGAGGTCTATGCACCCAGGAGAAATTAATTAGGTTATATTTAGAGTTAATGTTACAGTGGACAGTTTGGTTTTTGGTGTGGCTTTTCGAAGCAGTCTTTAATCTTATGATTATTATTGGTACTACCCCTCTGCTTGTACTTATGATTACTGTTAATTCTCTTGTTAATGCTGTTATTTTTGCTTGTGTTTTTGTTGTTGTTGTTTGTTCTTATTATTGATCATTTATGTATTCATTTACTGACTTGTGTATCGCCAAAATGCTGACTTTAAGGGGCATATTTACAAAAAAATGTCTGAGTGTGGTACTACGCCAAATTTGAAAGCACTGCGCTCTGACATTTTGTAAGCACAGGAAGGTGCCAGCGCAGGCACCCTGCCGCCATGTAGCAAGGGTGCGTGCGCTGCAGGGACGATTGTTTATGTGCAGGAAGGGATCTTCCTGCACATAAACAATCAATAATGGTGATTTGCTCTTTCTATGTGTGCTGCTGAATGCAGCACCCATGGAAAAAGCACAAAACAAGCAGAAATTAATATTTTCTCCTCGAATCACCATTCTAATGCCTGGTATTCCATGGCGCTAGTTTGGACCTATAGATAGAGGTGAATATCATCTTATCAACGGTTTCTACCTCTTGCTTGAATGCAGTGTTCTTAAATGTGTTCCTTCTGATCGCTGTATAATGAGAACAAGTTCACAGAAAGTGGGACAGGACTTTTGTTTGGCCACAAGTGCATTCGCTGGAACTCGCAAGACTGTTTTTTTTTAGCAGAAGCGTCAGCGGGTTTACATCAACCAGTCCTTGCCAGGGCGAAAAGTCATTTCTCTCTGGGGGGGTGTTCAATGTCTTCAGGTAGGGTTAAGGATGGTATGACAAATCAAATAAGCCAGTGAGGCCAGCAGGTTTATAGTTTTCCAGTTTTTCGCATCTGTATGTTAGACAGAGTTTAAGGTCGGTTTTTGGTGCCGGTTTGTTGATTGCTTTCTTAGATGTTAGGGCCAAGCTTGGGCTTCCAGTTAAGGCATCCGGCTTCCTTCTTGCAGGATAAGGCACCGTTGAATTTAGTTTGCAAGATGAAATGTTCCTTCCATACTTTAGCCAGAAGGTTGACCCTGTTTGCCTTCAATCTCTTCGGGCTATATTTGAAGGGTGACATTTGGCATCTTTTTTTGGATGGACTTGAAGCCAATGTCCCATTCTAGGACACTACGAGGCGAGAACATATGTACGGAGTTCCAGAATTTCACCTCTTGAATTCCGATTTTGGATGTACCTTTGTCTAATCCCCATAGTGCTGCAGCGTATGCAGTCGGGTTTCCTACTTTGGCTTGGACGACATGATCGATACAGTGTGATAAGTGATGGCGATGGGATCAAGCAAATCTGAGAATGTCATTTGGGGAGGCTTTAGATTTTCCAATTGATTTATGTACATTAGAGGACCATTTTAGATTGTTGCTTATGGGGAGACACAAGTGTGCACAAACTTCTTTGAGCAGTTTATCTCCAATGGAAAAAGACATTTTCCTTCTTTGATTTTTTTTCTTAACACTTTGCAAACTGTGATATTCACAAATATTGGGGCATTTCAAAAAAGCCTTTATGAGGGTGCAGAAATAAAACCTTTGCGGACCCTACGCTGGGGAACATAATATTAAATGAACATCTCCTGGTGAAAATTATTTCTGTCCAGCTGAATTTGGTATAGAGCAGGCAAGCATTTCATGCCATGGATATTGCAATACTCTGGGAGAAGCTGAACCAAATGATGAAGGGTCCCATGCTAAAAATAACAGCGCTGAAGTTGTAAGAAAAGACAACAACACTGGTTTGATACAAGAGATGGAGGCATGCAAAATAAATCAATAAACAATGGTGTTATGCAAGGTTGTTTACTTGCAACAGAGCATTTCAGCGTGTGCACAGATCTATAGGAAGTCCTGTCTAAACCGCTGATGGAGGAAAGAAGGCTGTGATACAACTATGTCTAGACGACCCTTTTGAATAGCAAGATAAGCAAAACCCCATTTACCTTTTCTAACACCAACATAATACAACTATAGGCAAACAGTCCACAGTCAGATGAAAAGAAATCAAAGGTTAGACTGTTAGCTAGACCAGCCAAAGCGCAAACAACATGGGTCAAATCAATAGGAAGATGCTAGAAGTAGTTGGGATTAGCAATCCGCATTAAAGAGGGCAGGCAACATCATATTAGACAAACAATCAATCATAAACAGAAAGCTTATGAGACACCAGTTACAATAACGTCAAATACTTGCAAAATATAGCAGAGCCAAAGATCTGTAGTGCAGTGACATGCAGAGCAGAGATACAAAGCTTAGAGGATAATGTAACATGCAATTATGGAGAGAGATAATGCAAATACCACAGGCACCTTTGCCTATTGTCCTGGAAAATTGGCTTGAGAGAATGAGGAGGGCCGTCTTTTGTGCTACCTAAAAAGAGCAAATAGCAGGGTAAAAATTGTTTAGGCCCTTGCTGCGATAGTCTGATCATAAACTCAGCATCATCCTTATTCCATTACTACATGTGGCCTAACTCCTTTATTCTACTCCATTCCCTCCACAACAGGCACCAAATCACTTCCTCGCATCCCTGTATCACAGTGACATTTTTAGGTCGAGCCTAGCGCAGCACGCATGCGCTGCACTGCGAGGCTTCTTGTAACTACTCTAAACTACTCTGTGTGGGGTCTGACTCCCCCCACGCATTGGGTTGGCTTTTGCGTGTGTCATTTTCTAATCGTAGCCTGCAAATGGCTAAAGGTGGGTGCATGTCCCACCTCTTTTAAAAGGTTCACTCCCACGGCGTTTTGCTGGCGGGAGCGAGCAGAGGCGCGCAGGGCGGCAGCTGTAGTGCCTCCTTGTCTCCCCTGCACCACTCCCCCTTGTCTCCCTGTGCCCGCCCCCACCACTCCTCTTGAGCTGCTTGTCCTTTACTTATGTGCGCCATATGTGTCCTTTCATAAAGCACAGGATTTCTAAAGAGCCAAACACGCTAGCATCACGTCGCTTGAGGCAACGTGAAGGACACGGATGTCCGTAACATGGTCGTCGGCGTCTCATGATGCGAAATGTTGTGCACACGGGAGCGCAGATGCATCTGAAAATAAAGCCCCTGGCAAGCGGCATGGCACGCATGGTTTCACTCGCAGGCAGGGGATCATTTTCACAAACAAGATCTCCGAGTGAATGGGTCTTTAAATAGACTTAAACACGCAACTAAAAAACGCTGCTGGGAGCCTCGCACGACACAGACTGCGTCCACTCCACGAACACGGTACACCACTCAAATGACAACAATGTGTACCACTGGCATGCGCGGCTTCGCAAAACCATATCACAGACCCGTATGTCTCGTGGCTACACGAGACCAATCACTACACCTTCCCCTAACACACTAACACCCCCCCTTCAAACCAGTGCGCACAACTGCAGTTCACGCCAAATAATTCATCGTTGTGCTCCACGGTCAACCCTTGTTGCTTTCCCTCTCCAACATGTTAGTACAGTAAATGGCGTAAAACAAAGCCATACAAAGCACACGTTAAAGGGCAATAACAAAGGAGCCTCAAAGAGTTCAACACATCGCAAGACTTACGATGGCATGGACGCCTCACCCCCACACGCACATATCTTACAATGGACTGATGTGTTAGCTATCAAGTAACAGAGGCGATTACAGCTATGTAGGCCCGTCCGAAAAACATTGACTTTTATCTACCATCTGCTTCTTGTTGCTTAGTAGTGTAGGAAATATATGTTATCTGCTCCTCTGAGCTGTAACCCCCTTCCGTTGTCCATGTTGTTTTTCTTCCCGCCCCCCTCCCGCCGTACTTGTGGTTGTACATTTTCTGTGGGTCTCCCCGCTGTGTTGTCGATCACAGGCCCCGGAGGGCTGGTCGCAAGTGGGTGGTCCACAGGTGCCGCGCAGTGCTCAGAGGATGCGCCGAGTCTGCTGCTCTCACCCTCTCCCCTTCACTTGCGGCAGCCCGTGAGGAACCCCCCGCGCGGTACGCCACTGTTTAAATGCTGAACAGAGTCAGCATAAAGCATTGCAAAGCCAAAAGGCGAAACCTATTGGCTTTGCCAATGCTTGGTAATATTTTGTTCTCCCTCTCTCATTCTCCCTATCCAGTTCTCCCCACTTACACTTCATACACCAGAATGAATACACTGTATGCCATAAACTTTATCCCATACTCACTTTTCCCAAAATCCCTATCCCAGTCTCCATATCACATATTCCATATTCTCTGCCCCTATGTTCCTTCTTCTAATTTCATAATCAGTCTCAATACCCTTAATGATTATTTCTTTGGCTTCAACCCTGAATGTGAATTCTTTATGCAATTTAAATATTCTGTGATCATCTGTCTCTTCATTTATTTTGAACTCTTGATGACCATGTTGTCACTTGCAACACAAAACATACACCTTTGTAGCAATTTTTACCAATATCATTCATCCCAATCTTGATGTCTGTTCTTCCTAATAGAAAGATAAACATAGACATTCTCAAACCTGACTATGTATTGTCACAAGGAAAAGAAAAGAGTCAAAAGAGGTCAAGCTAAAGACCCGTAGAATGAGATTTGACACAATGGATTTTAATATACTGCGTTGACGCTCATCCTTCTAACTGAATCTGTCTCCCAACATATTTCCAAATCTATGTTCTTTGTTCTGTCTCTGCCTGGGCGACAGCATAATAGAAGACATGAAGCAATCTGGGAAAGTGGTTGAAGTGGTGTTACCTGTCAAATAACTAACAAACACAAAAACTGTGTCCTGTACAATATATATTATTTACTTTGGAAAATTATCACTAGAACACGAGCCAGCAATTCCTGTATTGAAGGAAGCTCAAAACACAATTGATCTGTATGACATGATAGTCAAAGCACAAGGGGCATCCTGTTATCTTTTATCTTGTACAGGTACAGACCCAGAAATAGCAAATATTTAATAGAGTGTGCTTATAAAAATATGGAATTCTTTTTCTATTAAACTTGGTGCAGGCCCAATAAATAAAACCACATAATGTAGTCTTACCAATTACACGTGTTTGTACTAAATATAGAATATATGGAGTGTTAGCTACTCCTCAGTAAAGTTCTTAAAATGATTCTTTATTCATTTTCACCACGAGTGCTAAGAAATTGGGTTTCAACAAATTTAATAATAAAACGTATCATTTATATATAAATATCTGTTTGTGACAGGCAGAGTCATCAAGCAGTTTTAATATTGAGAAATTGACGAGTGTTTTTTCCTTTACTGAATTTGTTTGATTCGTTTTATGACCCTGACAATATAAAAAAAGAACTTTTATCCCTTGTAATTCTGCGCTCACATCCCCTCCACGATGATTATAACACTGTTATTATTGATTCCGTGATAAATGTGTTTTGAAAAGTGCATGAATGCTTCAAAATGCTAAGCGGCTCCGATCCCACAGTGAGGAATAAAACTTTATTAGTGCAGTAGAAGAATAAATTTGTGGATGGAATCAATTGTGTATTTAATACTTCCCAATAACTTGAAAGGCGGGATCTTCCAAGTAGTTTATTGTATTATCTACAAGGGCCTGATGAGACCACATGGGATCCTCATTTAAGGCAATTTAAAATTTCCTCGTCTACAGCTCTAGCGTTTTAGAAGCTGGAACGCTAACTGTCATAGAACGAAGAGACTTATATACCGCAGCACCGCAAACTGGCCAGTTACTAAGCACTTTCAGACTGAATAGAATTGTCTAGGTCTTCAGTCTGCTTCTAAGTGCCTTTCTAGGGTTATTACGTTCAAGACGCGGTTATCATCCTCGCATCCAAGGAGTACTTTTTATGATATAGTGCTTCTAAGTGCTCCCACATGGTAGATCTGACGACAAAGGAGAAAAAGCAATTTTCCCAGGATCATGCACTTTAAGGACAACAGCCATTAACTTTGTCATCGACCATTTCTCTTGTTTCTGTGAGCAAAAAGTGAAAGATTCTACTCTTAAAAAAATAAACTCCAGGGTCGTCTTTCAGGAAGTTTTAATTGACAAGGGTGCAAACTTTGGGAACTACAGAAGGCTTGCAACTTTTAAAGAAATGGATGGCAGGTAACAAAATATTTTGCAGGCAAAAAGTTAACTGGTCCTATTTTTGCAAAAGTTAATATTTGCGCCAAATAAAAAGTGTATGAAAATTCTTCTGTAAACAATTATTGTGGTGGGTAAATTTCATCCCAGGAGAAAGTGTACAAAGTAGATAATCTCTATCATTTTATCAGACGAGTAAAAGTATTTCTTGTAATTAGTTACAAACCTAGCTCTCCCTTCTTTCTACCAGTGCTCTCTTGGTTAATCTAATTTTAGTTAGTAGGTGAGTGAGATCGGGCAGAACGTGATATCCTTCTTGCATGACGTTTAGAAAATATTTCTCAGAGGTCCAGCCAGATGACTGCTAAGTGGATGCGTTTTGTATTTTGTTTCTGTACATATATATTTTTGTAAAATGTAATTTTCCACTGTGGTCTAGAAGATATCTATAGCACATTGTAAAAATAGACAAAGGATGTTGGCGCCCCTGGACAATGGCTTGCCGCATACGTTTCTTTATCTCATAGTTACCTGGGCGTCTGAAGCAGTTCTAGGAAATGGGAGCTTGGCGCATGAAGTGTACCAAATTGAATCCTGATATATGTTTTGTAATACTGTAATCTCATTATAGCAATGAATTAATTTAACCTTAACTGAGTCTAGTGTCCTTTGTTTCCACGCTGAACGTAATTTTACAGGCTGGGTGCATTGTGGCGTGAAGGAATTTAATGTATATGTTATGATATTGCCTTTATGTAGCAATGATTTGTTTGAGAGAAACAACTGCCCCAAAAGACTCTTCCTGTAGCTCTGTCTCATCTTCAGATTCAATGCTACTAGAAAGAGAAAGTATAAGTGAGTGTAAATATCAGCATTTATACAGTGCTTCCTCCATCTGTTGGGCCCACCTTTAAGTACTCCAGATTTTGAATCGAGGTGGAGAGATGCGGGGGCCCTGATTTATCAAGGGCTTGTGTTGCCCTTGCATCACGCAAGGCTACGCAAGGCGACGCAAGCCCTTAAATTAGATTTACTATACCACGCGGAGCCACCTTGTATGGCTGTGCGTGGCATAGTAAATCTGCAGTAATGCAAGGCAGCGCAAGTCACTGGCTTGCGTTACTCTGCACTGGGAAGGCGTTCAATAGGTGGAGCGCAGGTGTTCCCATGCTTCCACCTGTGGTTTCTAGTGTGTTCCCAGATTTACTAAGACTAGTAAACCTGGGAATGCAGTAAAATGCTATGCTTTCATAGGTAATGAGGAGGAATATGTTTGTTTTTCCTCGTTATTTCCCCTTTCTACGTATGCTGCATTCTGCAGCACACATAGAAGGAGGGAAATGCCTCTGGGGATTGCTTTTGGGCAGGAAGATGTCCTTTCTGCACAAAAACAATCCTGGCTTCAGACCAGACATGCTTGCACCATGGGGCAAGGGTGCCTGCATTGGCGCTTGGCAGCCACAAGTGCAACAGTGCAGTGGGAGGGAGAGCAGGAATGCACCATATGTTAGTAATTATGGCACATTCTTGCTCTCTCCAATTAACGCAGTGCAGCACAGCAAGTTGTCTTGCTGCGTTGGGCTTCATCAAATCTAGTTAGTCTGGCCCAGGGAGCGTGATGGTTCAAACAACACCCAAAATCTGTGTGAAATCTGGGAAATGTAGTACTCTGCAAAGGTGAGCAAACTCTCTCAACTTTACCAATGAGTTTAAACCAGCAGGCCTCCCCAGCTGTGCTGAATTCCTGATGCAGGATGTCCCCACCACGTGAGGCAGGACATCTTGTATTGGAAACATCAGTCTGCCAGCGGAAAGGGATGGTGCCAGCAGAGGTGGTTAGAGGACGAGCCTTGATCTCTGGGTAAGGGATCTTACCAGCGCTTGCAGGAAGGGATAGTGCCACAGAGTACAGATGGGTACGCGAAAAGAAATGGTCCACAGTACTGGAGCAAGTTAGAAATTGGGTTGTTGATTAAGCGGGGTGTGAGCCCTTCTCAAGCAACAGCCACAATCCTTTCCAGGGTGAACCACAAAAAGTTGCCAAATTAACCTTTGCTTAACCCTCTGGTAGCATGGCACAAAAGCAGTCAGTCTTAACTTAGAGGCGATGTGCAAAGAATTTATGCAGTACGCAAACAGTAATAAAGTAAAAAACACAGCTCAAGAAGAATACCACACCAATTTTGAAATAAAACAGAATACAATTCAATAAACACAATGACATAAAAATGATGCAAATCCAATCTGTAGAACTGGAGATATGCAATTTTAAAGATTTTGATCAAAGTAGCACCAAAACACACAAAGCGCCAAATGAGGGTATCTGTTTGCGCTGGATGGCGACAAAATCACAAGTTCAGGCCAACTGCGATGGAGTGCATGCTGGATACAGGGACCAGGCTAGTCCCACTGATAATTGTACCTTATTCCCTTGATGTGGAGCATTGAGTAGCACTGCGGCGGTTCCGATGGGGCCGCTAATCAGGGGCTGCATGGTTCTGCAATGCGAGGTCCTGCATCATGATGTGTCAAGTTGAGTCATGCTGTGTGGGTTCTGAGGAAACCCACAGTTGGGCACGGAGGAGTACACTCTGATGCCAGCCAAGGGTCTAGGACCAGGGGGCACCTCGTGGGGATCAGGACTCACTCCAGCAGAGGTGAGCAGCAGTGCACAGGCAGGTCCAGTGGAGTCTGGGCAGCTGAGAAGATGCAGGGCAGGCTCTGGAGCTTGTTATGTCCATGTTGCTCAGAACGGGAGGCCAGTCAGCTATCCCTTGGAGTCACTCTGCTGGGTCTGGGTGTAAGGAGCAGGTCCAGTCTTCCTCCCAGCAGCAGGGCAGCAGAGCAGTCTTTCTTCTGAGTCTTCCATAGGCCCAGAAGTAATCTGAAGAGTGGGTTTAATGCTTGGTGCTAGCTTTGAAATGGCAGAAGCTTCTGGAGTGTTCCCCTTAGAGAGGCGGTTCCTGCCTCCCTGACCTAGTCCCACTCTGTCTGCTGTTATTAGTGTGTGAGCTAAGGCAGGGTCTTTGAAGTGCAAGTAGAGTAGGGCACAGATCTGCCCCCCACCCTGCCAACATCCTCTACTGTGTGGCTCTCTGGGTGGAATACACAAAGGCCAACTGCCAACTACACCTAGTAATGTGACCCAGCAAACAGGTTGCAGTCGCCAACCGGTTAGGAGAAGAAAATGCCAACTTTCTAAAAGTGGCATTTTTAGAATTGTGACTTAAAATTCAACTTTACCATTATATAGGATTTTAATTTATAGTTCCTTAGACACCAACCATGACATTCCTAACTGTTCCCAACAAACGTTATCACCTATTAATTGTAATAAGGAAACCCAACGTTATCCTGTGGCAGAGGTAGTTCTCAGAGTAGTGAAAAACAAATTCATGAGTTTTTCACTACTAGGACATGTAAAATTTAAAAGTACATGCCCAACTTTTAAATACACTTCAACCTCTATTTGCCAAGCCTAAAAAGGACGTTTTAAGCTTGTCAAAAGGTTTATTCTGCCAAGACGATCTGCAGTTTACAACTACACACACAGACTGCAATGACAGGCCTGAGACATGTTTAAAGGGGTACTTAAGTGGGTGGCAAAATGAGCGATACAGGCCCACTTGTAACATTTAATTTACGGTCCCTGAGTACCTGTAGTACCACCTTACAAGGGACTTATAAGTAAATTAAGTGTGCCAATTGGGTGTAAGCCAATTTTACCATGTTTAAAGGAGAGAGCACAAAGTACTTTATCAATGGTTAGCAGTAGTAAAGTGCACAGAATCCAAGAAGTCAACAAAAACCCGTTCAGAAAACAGGAATGGTGAAGGCAAAAATGTTTGGGGGACTACCACCCAAGGGTGCTTGGTCTAACACTCACTCTATGGGAAAGAGTCATGCCTGGGTTTGTGCTTGAACAGTAGCAGAATATCAGTGGTCTACTCATTGCCACCCGTGACCAGTGCTTAATTTGAGCCAGTGCTTTCCGGTGCTCAGCACTGGTACTTAATTGGTTTCTGGTGCTCGGCACCGGCACCTAATTGTCAACACCATACTTGGAACAGTCTACCACATGGTGGCGCTGCTCATCTAATTTAGAGATGAGCAGAAAAACGTTTTTTTTAGGAATACAATATATATTAAAATTGCTAAAACCTGTCTCCCCAGCCATTCCTTTAGCTTTGGGGACCAGGAATAATCTGAACTGTCGCATTTACATGCGAGAGAGAGATGGTTAGTAGTTGTTTTGGCAGTGATGAAAAGGGCGATGGGTGGTGCAAGCTGCAGTGGCCTCCTGGTCAGAGCCCTGGCACTTAATATTTTACAAATTAAGCACTGCCCATGACCCTCAAAAACAGCGGGAATGGTATCTCACTGCCATGATGAGTCCCTAAAGCTGACTTTTTTACATTTTGCAAGTTTTGCACTTAGCAAACCTTGTCAAGAAGTTATGAATCAGCAACTTGACACATTCCATTATTTATTAGCTGTTTTGTATAGTACAGACAAGACCCATGGGGTGGGTAAGAGCTATACATAGGAATAGGTTCATACAGCCTGTATAAAAATGTGATGTTATCCATTTGAAGATATAACAATATAGTCACTAATATATGTAACAATTACAAGGGTGATGCATGGTGAATAGCATACAGTGAAGTCAAGCATTAGCTCTTGATAAAAATGACATAAAAAATAAGACTTTCACAGTTGGAAGTGGTACTGAAATAGCAGGATGGAATTAGCCTAATGGTCAGAGGGAGTACGTTGCCAACAAATAATATTCCCCTTTGAGAAAGATAAATCAAACAGGACCAGATATCAATACCTAAAAGTTGTTTCCTGTTTCCTAAAAACTCAATTTAGCTGTGTATTAGAAATAACTCATATTTTCATATATATCAAAATATACAATTTGTTGTGTCAAATAAAAAACAATCATTGTGCTAGCCAAAATCTTAAATAACATAAAGCATATCATTTCAGCATTATATCACAAATCATAAGACCCCAGTGTAATAACCTGCATCACACCATTTCACAGTTTATACCCTGTTGTTTCATAAAAAACTGATGAGAGTTAGTAACTGTCAACAGGGTATTTTGATGAATCTGTAGATTTACCCCTGTCTTCAGGGCACAATATGACACAGTTTTCCATATTTCGTTATAACATTGGTCCGAATACACTGTTAAAAAGAAAGACACAACAAAAACATCATTGTATTACACAGCTAAAAAATATTCCCATGTATATAGGCATTATTGGTCCAGCAAAGTATTCAACTTTTTTTTATTCCACAAGCTATTGCATACATCAAATTTCTCCATCCTACTCATTATAAAAAATTAAGTGGGACGGGTGTATAGTTCCAAGGAGAGTAATCAGGGTGGATAACATAAGAAAAGGGTTTTAATTCGGAAAATAATGAATCATAGATAAACATAACACTGCGTTCACTTTCTAAATCAATGCATGAGTAAATTCTGCATGATTTAGCCATGAGTTCATTGGGTTACAGATACAGATTTAAGTTAGCTAACACAACACAACATATCAATAAATCCCCACCGTAGCACTCCACGCCACATCACACTCTTCCAAGCAATATAACTTCATATTACATGACATTCCATATGGCAATTCATTCAGCTCCACACCAGAACAAACCAAATCACACCATGCATGCCATACCATCCACCATCATATCACATCAGCCATCTTCACATGTTGGCTTATCACATGACATAATATAACCCCATACTGCATCATTGTACCATTACCTTTAAAAAACACCAAGCATGCACCATATGATGCTTCATCACCCAAAAGCATACCAGCTTAAACCTTATCACTCTTCACTATACAATGCCAGACCACACCACAACACATCATTGTGAACCATATCATAAATACACATCAAGGCACTATATATCTGTCCAACCCTATACCAGTTTAAATCATACAACTCCATCCTATCATATTAGACCAAATCACGGTGTACAACATCATACAACACCAAATCACAGCATGCGACAAAAATATACAACACTACATCACACAATACCTCAACATACCATATCTAACCGTCTCATTCAACCTCACTCCATATGGAAATATATATCACACTACATGCTTCAACTCCACAATACACAATATCACTCCACAACACCACATACCACACAGCGTTGCCCATTTTCACTTCATTACCAGCCTTACATAGGTAAAATCAAACCACTTTAAACTACACTACAACTTACAATATGCTAGAATTACGCATCCTACCACACCATTGAACACAGCATTGCATCATAACACAGCCCACCAACTACACAAATAGAGGGTAAGAGGGTCTTTGGCACAGATACAAAGAGCTCAGAGACCTAGACTACAAAATATTGAAGGGCGGGAGAAGGGCACAGAAGGAGGGACATCTAGCACAAACGTGGAACTAAATGGCGCAGAAATACAGGGCCATTACAAGGAAGGCATTATTACAGAGGATTTCCACTTTTCATTGCCCTGTGCTCTTATAGCAAAATGTATTTATTGATTTCTTAAAAATGCATGCACTTTTTATTGGTAATGAGGCAGTTTATGTAACCATGGGGCAAGGTGGCCCTAGAGGTGCCTTATTTTCTCTTTATCTGGAAGACATGCAAATGTATACGCTTTGAAGTATATGCTCATTGCACCCAGCAAAACCGGTCAAGTATCCAGTGGGGCATGGTTGAAGTTTAGGATCCAGGCCCCACAAAACCTCTGACATTCCTGCAAACAGAGGGGCAGGGGGTCTCAGAAATGTTTGATGAAATAGACAGAAGGACAGAAATAAGAGTCTGATATGCAGGATTAGAGGACACAATGAAGGGCAAAGGACACAAACTCCGAGCCAAAGGATTCAGACACAGAGACAGAGCACAAGGAGTGGGCAAGGTCTGCTGCATGAACTGATGCTTAATTAAATTGTTTACAGTGCTCATATCACAACACAGTGATCAGCCTTATGAAAATAATATAATTTAAAATACCATTCATTATTGCACGCATAACATTTAAAATCTATTTGTAGAACACAGTAAAAACGACATCAGCAGGCACACCATTCCATACTAAAAACTAAAATATCAGGTTTTGGCCTGGCAGAGTGCGGCATACTCAGAGACATAACGCTCTCAATAACCTCTAGCTAAAGCCCCAACCAATTAAATTCCAGCTAAATACAATTATAAAAAAGTTATTAAGAACCTTACAAGGAGGAGTATTATTCGGGAAGGGTCAACATACCAGCCTAAATGTCCACACACATTTATTGTCAGTCAGTCAGTCAAGGGCAACGTTTATTTAGACCATAGTCTTTAAACAGCAGTAAAACTATGTTTATAAATACCCAAAATCATTACAATTTCATCAATGGTTCCATAGAAATAGGTAATCTATAGGCAGAAGAAAACGACACAAATATCCTAACAATGTGTGACATATTAACATACTTTCTTAATGTAAACATTATCAGCGCAGCCCCGCTGAGCTAATTAAAAGTTAAAAGTTCATTTAAAATTTTGTTAATAAATAAGTGCATTTTAATAAAATTCCCCTTTAAAATCGCTAAAACCCTTCAATTTTTCCATAAAAACTAAAACTAAAGCTAAAGCCCCTACCAATTAAATTCCAGCTAAATACAATTATAAAAAAGTTATTAAGAACCCTACAAGGAGGAGTATTATTCGGGAAGGGTCATCATAACAGCCTAAATGTCCACACACATTGATTGTTGTAATAGACATTCAATGGCCATGTCTGTGAATCTCACAAATCCCCCTCCAGCTGTGGGTCTGCCACACATTGACTGCTGAAACCAGGTCACGATGCATACAAATTCCAAAGAATGGTGCTAAAGTTCAGGATGGCATGTCACGTGCATATGCCACCTGAGGAAAGCAGTTGACCTTCTAGCTCTGTGTGGGCAGAATGTTTTAGTCGTATTGTTTTGCAACTATGAGCTGATTGGATGGCTTATCTTATCAATCTTAGGATCTTAAAGCTGATCACGTTTTTGTCCAGTGCAAGTTGAGAGTCGGCTCCACAGATCCAGAGTCCTTCATTCTGACGCACACAGTTTTCAGCTATCACTGAGGCCAAGGCATTCATCCAGGGGCTTCAACTGAGAGATTTCTCGGAGGCTCTTTGTCAATTAGTGGGGAAATCTGTCCCACCCCAGCTTCTTATATCATTTAAGGTTGATGCTATCCCTTACTTTTATTTAAGTTTGGTAGGAGTCTAATTTCTAATCGTAAAGTCAGTAAGCATCACGGTCCCCTCAACATTATCAAAATATAAATGAAAATTACTGTAGTAAGGCCAAAATGATTCTCAGTGTGAATGAAAAAGTAAGGGACCCCACTTCCTAGAAATGTTGCCTTTTTGGTGTGTCTTTCAAATGAGAACCCGAGTATTTCAATCCGATGAACTATGTTCCCAATAAAACCGCTTGCGCATTAATTAAATAGTCCCCAGGAGTGTTGTGGTTGTACTTGCAGACTTGACAAGGAGGTGTATTCGAAAACCTTATTCCTTTGATATTGATCTACACAAAGTTTACAATGTTTTCTGCTTTCCTTTTGCCAGCCCCTGAGCGTAATTCTGCTTGCTCAAGAGCTAGTTGTAACTGACAATGGTGCCCTTTTCTCAGAGGGTGTGCACACTGTGTACCTTTTCTTTCAAGTCACTTAATACTTGCTAGGCAAAGGTATGTCACATTAACCCACATAAAAAAAAAAAACATTTAGAATTAGAAAGCCCCAGTTTTCATATGTACACCCAGCTCGCGTACAAATTCTCAACCAATGCTTACTTTACATAATGTTTGTGAGAATTTTACAAAATTTGTCAGGTAAAACTGTGTACATTTACAAATCCTTAGTCACTATATGATGCTGTAGTATCAAGTTCTGGTAATCTTTTTCAATAAGACAATGTTTGAAACGAAACTTTTTCTCTGTATGTAGAACATCTTTCGAATGGAAAATTACTGGAAAATATGAGATACAGTTATAAGTCACAACCTTGTAAAATTTTAACTTCTCTAGGTTCAGGTGCTAAAAGAAATTACTGAACTCCGGCATGACAATAGAGCACCATGTCAAAGGGAGACATCTTAAAATTCAAAATACAATTATGTTCTCTGAGCGTTCAGATTCATGGAAACGCTTGGGAAGAAATGTACATCACTGATATGAAGTATGAAAGCATAGTTAGTGACATGACATATAAAAAATATTATCTAACCTGAAGTGTTTCTCCCCTGAAGTGGAGTACTGGCACCGACACTAAAGTTATAAGGGGGGTGGAAGTTGGGGGCAATAGCTGTTCAAGTGAAGATGTAAGGGTTCAAAGGTGTACTGACAGATTCGTGATTCACAATCAAAGTACACACATACTCAAATACACAGCCCGAGGACAGTCACTGCTACCAGTCCAGTGCAGGGCCAGGGGACCAGAATGACGTAACACCGATTGACCCGAATGACATCTCAGACACTCAGATCCCAAACCCTAAAGCAAAAAAAGAAACAAGAAAGAGATCTTGCACATGAAGTTTAAACAGTTCAAATTCAATGAAGGGTAAACACACAAACAAACTACACTGATGGGCAAACATGGAAAGGTTAAATCCACTGAAATCTCTACCTACACTCACAAGAGTGGTGTTTTCACTGCAAGAATGATAACAATGCAAGATGAATTTATCAGGGCCTCACAATTATGGTTATCTGAAAAAAACAAAGGGACCACTTCACAAAGTCAAATCTGTGGGTGGAAATTCATATATAAATCATATAGATTTACGCCTACACGTGGGCATACATCTCTGCCAAAATACAATTCTGTAAATCTGGACGGATATTTACACCTATTGGTTGGAATACATGCCACAACCGACCTCTTGCTCAAAGGTGTGGAGACACGTAAACCTCAAAATAGACTTAAAGCAGCCAAATACTCTACATACTGTAAGCAGAGACGTCCAACTATGCTATTTAAGACTACAAATTGAAAAGGCAGCAGTGAGGAAGGTAATTCACACCTGACTCTCCCTGGAGCACATAAAACCATGGGCACGGCCCTGTTCTTCTTGTACTGTGAGTCTGTATGGATGACAGGGTTCAGTTACAGCCCTGTGTGTGTGTGTGTGTGTTTGCTTGTTAGTGATTTGCATTGTTTTGTGATGTGTCTTCGAGTGTATGTAGAGTAGTGCTAATGGGAGATGAATCATCTTTTTTAAATTAATTAAGTTACACATTTACCCTTTTCTCTATATGCGCATGTTATGATTCTAATTGTAAATGTTATTTGTGTGGGTGTCTACAATGCATAACGTTATAGGACATTATTTTTAATTCATTTAAAATTCTTATTTCATTTTGTTTACATTTATTCAATGTGATGTGTATGGGTGTATGTAAAACGTTTTATGATCTATTTTCTTTTCTCTTCTTTTTGGTAGGCATTTTTGATGTTTGTGTGTGTTTGTGTGTTTTAACATGCACTGCGTTATGATGCATCTGTGTGTGTACAGCAGAGTTAGATGTGAGACAATTGTTTTTTTTTGATCATCCATTAACATTTTACACATCGGTAATTTTCTATGTCTGTGCGCATCTGTTATGTTTCTATTTAATAACAAATGTATAAATGTCCGCAACGTACAAAGTTATTTGAACTTTTTTTAAATTAATTGTAACCTTTTAATTTAATTTATTTCATTTGATATTTTTCTACATTTGTACACTGTGATGTTCATGGATGTATGCAATGTATAATTTATATGAACATTTTTTTTCCTTTTATTATTTTTTTGGGTTAGGTCTTTGTGCTGGTAAAGTTATTCCCTGCCTCCATTGATTTCAGTTTTATTCCCTTGCAGTCTGTGCGGGTGACCACATATGGCTTGTGACTTTCCCCACGCATTGGCTGCAGTACTACCACACATACTTGTAAATGCATTTATTTATGGAATTTCCATGCTTTCCAAAAAGGCATCCTGGCACTGAAAGCACTTAGTATGCACAACCAGCTATTATACAACATGGTGGAAAGCCAAATCTTGAGGTAATTTCTGCACTGGAGATGATTACTTGGCATAGGTGACATTTGTATAATTTCCCATGTGGAAGTTATGTGAGATTGCCAACAATTTATACAAATTAAGTGTCTTTAGGTGTAATGACCCCTTTGGCATTTTGCACTGATTTTTTGTGTGCAAAATGCATATTTGCGTCCATTTTTGGCATAAGGATGCACTCC
The DNA here is from genome assembly GCA_963921515.1 of Calotriton arnoldi. Lineage (NCBI taxonomy): Eukaryota > Metazoa > Chordata > Amphibia > Caudata > Salamandridae > Calotriton > Calotriton arnoldi. The sequence continues at coordinate 1,106,594 of CAWUFW010000522.1, forward strand.
GGGATAAAAACAATCCACAAAGTTGCACATGACGCAAGCGTCACCCACTCACGTAAACTTTTAGACAAGGATCATAGAACCTAATACAGTTTTTATTTTTAATTCAAGGAGATATGGGAACGGCAATGTAGTTCTCGACCACGTGAAGAAGGTTAGGAAGATAGCTAAGCAATCTCAGGCACGTTAAAGTACAATAGTCCAGTCTTGATACAATTGTAGCATGAATAACTGAAAAAATGTGTGGCCTGAGGCAGAAAAGAAAGACATTAGTAAAAAAACTATGGAAAGTTGTTTTTGAAACTTGTGCTGAAGAAGAATGCTATTCGCTCAAGTTACCAGAAGATTTAACTGGTGGATTACAATGTCCTACGTAGCAGGCCAATCGCCCGACCATCCAGGAGAAACAGACTCAAATTCCCAAATCTCTTTTTTTCAGAGTTGAGTTTGAATGTCGAAGATTATGGTAGGGAGCCTTTCTTCAAGAAGTTGTTAAACAACACTCCTTATATGGAATTGGGAGAGGATGGTTTTCAAGGAAGGAGGAGCTGGTGATCTTTGGTTGAACATTAGAGCCCTGTAATTGAAAATGGTTCTGTGTGCGTGCTCAAAACCACTTCCTCTTTCCAGCAGGGACAGGAAGAGAAGGGAGGGGATAGATATCGAGTGTAGAGGTCTCCCTCTCTCTTTCATTGTTTCTGTGGGAACAGGAAGCCTATCTTGATTATAGGTGTGCTAAATTTGTCTAATTTCCTTTTGTGAAATTATGCTTAATTTCGGAAAAAGATATGTGAAATTATACAAAATGCAAATCTGACATTTAGCACCATATTTTAGTGCAAAATTAGTTGTGAAGACACATTCCACTCTAAAAATAGTGCAAAAAACACAAGCGACACATATATTGTTCCCATGCCCCTGCTAAGTGAACAGACATGAAATTAAAGCCACATTGTGGCACAACTTCATGAATTTTGCACAGCAAGTGTAACAAAAAACTTCAGAAATTAAGTAAGATTACACCAATGTTCTGAAAATTTCACCGCAGCCTAATCTTGATCCATGCAATTCCACCTCTCCTCTATCCCATTATTCCCTTCCTTTTCTTTTAATTTCCTGCCCCGTCTTGTCACTGGACGGGGTGTGAAGTGTCCAGGATGCTTGTCTGTTGCAGAGTTCTAATGCCCGACCCGACAATGAGTTGTCTTTTTTTTAGGAAATGATTTCTTCAGGATGTGCTCTTCATCTAGCTCTGTGGTCAGATTAATAACATATTAATTGAGTATAGTAATGGCATTGCTTTCTTACACTCTTTAGGTAAAAACTTCCCACAAGAGTTGAATGATTTAAAATCTTTCAGAATTATGAACAGAGTAGAATGAATTAAATAGCAAACTAGCTATTTCTTTAAAGGCCTATATGACTGGGGAACAGTTATCCATATGTCAAACTTGACAAGTAGCTGTGCAGCCTGATCCTACCAGTTCTCCAGAAGAGACTTGTTAGGAAATCTTCCAGTTTACCTACAGATCACTCTCCCTCTGATCATGACTCAATGGAATGGCATTTACTAGAAGCAAATCCCCAGAAGATTTACATTTTACTTTGACCCACTTTGAATATGGAAACTTCACTGATGAGGAAACATTAAACCACTGATTAGTATTTCACTAAAATGCATACACTTTGAATCTCTTATTGAATGGTTCCAGGCTCCGATGTTGAGTGTCTTTTGCCTACAAACATTATCATTAGTAATCTGCTAATTTTATTTATAGTTTATGAAACTTGTAGCCCTTTGTCAATAACCACTAGGTTTGAGATAAATGAATTCTTACTTCGCATTATGAGGCTGTAGTAGGTGTGGTAGAAGCCCCTTGACAAGCTAAAAGAATGGATTCAAAGGCCATATTGTTTTAAAGGAATTCAGAAGACGTGACTTTAAATATCTCTTTTACATGTAGCAAAAGGTACACTATTCTATAACATAAATAGCCACCTTTTCTCCCTGACCTAAAGCCCCATTAACACTTTGGGAAATGGCTCTCACTTGTGGAGCAATGTAGCAGATCTTACCTAGTAATGCTTCGCAGAAGTTAACATAAAGTAGTTCTAAAAAGAGATCCCTCTGTCAATATTGAAGTAATAGTTAGTATTGAGCTCATATAGTTCATTTTAACACTCATGTTGTATATGGCTTCCACCCGAAGTCACTGTTAAGGACAGAGATTTCAAAGTCTGGTTATTCAATACTTTGACATTAAAGCGTTTAAGAGTTTAAAGAGTTTTGTTTTTTTAACTGCTACAACACAAAGCGCTAGGCTCTGAAGCCTGTCCTCTGAACTGATAGTGATACACCGCATCCTAGAGAAACAGGGGAATATATATGGTCCTCCTGTACCACCACTTGGCATCTTCCCTTTCCTCCATGAGTCTCTGCAGATCTACTCCAACAGGAAACTCCAGACTGCATTGATGGGCGGTTCTCAAAGCAGCTGTCAGTGTGGCACCGCTCCCTCCTTTCTATGTGAGGCCTGGGTTGGGAGTGGGAGGAAAATACACCGGTTGTTGTGGGAGGTTGATAGGATGCAGTGTATTTTAACATTGGGCTGCAAGGGGGAGTATGTTGCTGGGTGTGGCTGAAGGGAGTGTGGAAACGGGGTGGGGGAGGGTGGCAGAATGCCCATGTTTTTTGTAGCTGAGACAGGGGAGGGTATTGGTGAGCATGATGGGGGAAAGTGGCAGAGCACAAGGCCAGGTTTTATTACAGTATTTGGAATGGGACAGATATGGACGCATGGTAGGACACAATGTATGTATTATTTCAAAATACGGATGGGGCATGGGGGAGCAAAGCAATGTTGTGCATGACTCCCCCATACTCCTCTTTATGTAGCTGATCGATGGTATCAGATGAACAAGGATTTGGCGAGCCATGCATGACATAAAAATGTATATCGGTAGTTGTCAATAGCGTGGAGGTTTCCATCTCTGAATTTCAAGTGGCGTCATAGGAGGCTACAGTTTTGATGTCTTTCTGATGTAATTTGGAGCATGTTGGTGGAATGACAGTTACCCATATATAATTCTTTGTATGCTCAAGTTCATGCATTTTGCAATATTTTTACAAGCTGCATTTGATTTTTTTTTTTAACTGAGCCATAATATTTCATCACTGACTATGTCTAAAGCCACGAATAACCTGTCATATGGTAGGAAATGAAAAAGATGTTATCAACAGTCCATGTGGATATGTTTACATTATTTTTCTTTGCATTCAATGTATGGGACTGATTTGCGTTTTCATGCACCCTCCTCCTACAATTAAAACTGATCAATGAATTCAAACTGTTCAGTTGCTTCAATTTCCATCTGGACCGCTTCACATATTTTAGTGTTATTGAAAAAGTGCCCATTGGTCTATTTGTGTATATCATTTCATAGATTCACAATATTATTTCGATTTCAAATCTAATTCTACTTTAAAAAATATATGTTGTGATCATTTTGAAAGCGTTAGAGAGAACTTGCATTTTCCCTTCCTGGGATGTGTGGCCTCAAATGAGTCAGCGGCTTATCATTTGTGTGAAATTTACATTCAGGAGGTTTAAAATGATAAATAACCCAATATAATTCAGTGACTTTGCTATAGTGAGTTTGTTTAGCGCTTTCATGTATTTCCTCCCTGGAAGTCGGCGTCTCAAAAGGAAGGTGGTGAAAAGAGGTGTTCCGGTACGCAGTTTCTCCATTTTATATGTGCGGATTTTTTACTGCAAAATTGATCCATTGAATTATATATTTATTTATAGCACCACAAAGTGCTGGAATGAATTTCGCAAAGAATGCCGCTTTGTGGGTCCACGTGACAAGCCTGCCCCCGCGTAAGGAGCCGAGGGAGTAAATAATGCCGTTATGGGGAGCTGGGCTGTCTGCATTAGCGGCATTCCCTTCCACGGGCATCGGTCATGTGTAGAAGTCTGTGTAATGTGACAGCCGGAGAAAGATTTGCAACGACACTAACAAGATGAACAAGTTGATGCCTGGAAACTGAGAACTGGGACCCCAATGTTCAGAATGTAATTGGTGATATGTTTTCTGTTGCTGGGGGTTGGTACACCTCGGAGGGCGCTTGCTTTGGGTTTAACATACCTTTGTACAGAAGCTGATCGTTGTGGACAGATTTCATCAAGCCATGCATTTCACCCATTCTGAAGCAACTCTTTTTCTAAATCAATCTGTCATTTGACATAGCAACCTATGAAATTTCCTAGTGGCAGAGCCTCGTTTGTAAAAAGAATCAATTGCAATTCATTTTACCAAAGCTGAGGGAGAATGCGTGGTGTGCCCAGTGTCAAATATAGTTGTGCTTTGCCACAGCCCCACTATGCTTGCATCTGGTAATGCTGCCATGCAATCACCATCTTTTCACATTGTCAGTCTGGTAAATGTATTGCTTCAGCAAAGGGATGGAAAGCAGGGCTCTACATGGCTCTCAGGGCTGTGTCTGGTTGGCACACTCAGGGGCATATTCACAAGGGCATTGCACCACTAGAGTGTCATTTTTTCCGATGCTCTAGTGGCGCAATGCCCTGCTCCATTTTTACAAAGTGGTGCCAAACCACTTTGCATGGCTTAACAACGCTTTGTAAATTGTACCATTTCATGCAGGTATCTGCGTACAAGGGGCATGCAATGGGTGTGGCTGAGGGCGTTCCACCACAACACCCATTGCTTTTTGACTCTGCCCCAGGTTTACAAGGATGTGTAAATCTGAGGCAGCACCAAAAATTAACATAGTTAAAAAGCAGGTGTTAGAGTGGCGCAACGAGGAGAAATACTTTTGTATCTCCTCGTTATTTCTCCTCGTTTTTCGCTCTTTCTATGTGTTCTGCATAGGTACACCTTCCTGCACATAAACAATCCCCCTGCAACGCAGGCACCCTTGCACAATGGCACAAGGGTGTCTGTGTTGGCGCTAGGAAGTTTTTTTAGCGCCGGCGCAAGGGAAAACACAAGTGTGTGGGGTATTCATGTGAATACGACGCATCCCTGCATTTTTTAAATGACGCAGTGCTGTGCTGCTAAATTTGCTTGCAGAGCTGTGCTGCATCACTTCTTTGTAAATATGCCCTATAGTGTCTGCAGAAGTAAAACTCTATAGACTGCTTAAAGGCTGTTCTAGAGAGGTATGTGGAAACATGAAAATTGATTACAATTCCAAGAGACATAGGAGTCGTTTTGTAGATCTTCTCCAACTTTTCTTCGTTCCTGTTCTGTGAGGTTCTGTGCAATTTGGACCAATGCCAGAGGTGTTTAATAAAAGCACTTTCAAGGTGTAAGTTAACCAATGTTTGGTTCTCCATCACATCAGGACAATCCCAGATTAATACTTTAAGAATTTGATGTTCTGGCAACAATTTCTCTTATAAATATTTATCCGTACCTGAACTGATCTCAACGACTGGAACTGTTCAAGTTAATTTACTGTACATGTGAAAAGAAATGTTTCATTTTGTCTCCTACATAATCCCCTCTCACTCTGTATTGTGTTTTATACATTGCAATGTAATCCATATCCTCTTTATATTTTGTCTCACAACATGACACTATCTAAAAGGCTCTGTCATCTCTTACATCTATTTCAAAATCTTATGGAAGTGGAAGAAAGAACGGCCTAGAGGCTCAGCAAGAGGAACATAGTACTTTCCATCTGTGCTGGATACTCAGATAAGAAATCATGTTAAACTTTGCAGTAAGATGTATTAGCAGATTAGCCCCCCTGCTGCAGAAAACAGTGTGTCACAATATTGAATGGAGGCAGGACTGACTCAGCGGTTCAGAATTTAGATGTAACTAAACTAAGGGGTATATTTAGAAGAAACAGATGCAACACAGCAACGCAAGTCAGCTTGCGGTGCAGCGCCATAAAAAAAGTGCAGGGGTGCGTCGTATTTACAGCAATATGATACATCCCTGTCCTTTCCTTTGCGCTGGTGCACAATTGGCTGCCTTGCACCAACTCAGGCACCCTTGCACCTTAGTGCAAGGGTGCCTGCGTTAAGGTGCAAGGGTGCCTGCGTTGTAGGAATTATTGCTTTTGTGCAGGAAAGGACATCTTCCTGCACAAAAACAATCAATGTAGGCATTTTCCTCCTTCTATGTGTGCTGCAGAATGCAGCACACGTAAAGGAGGAAAAAACAAGCAGAAATAAAGATATTTCTCCTCGTTACGCCTCCCCTGGGGAGGCGTAGGCTTTTGTCTCATTTCCAGGATTACAAGTCCTTGTAAATCTGGGAATGCGTCAAAATCCATGGATGTTGCGTGGGAACACCCACCGCAATGCCCATGGAACACCTCTATGATGTAGAGTAAGGCAACGCAGCGACTTGAGCTGTTTTGCTTTACTCCATATCTAAGAGTCCAAAAAAAGCCACATAAAGTGGCTTTGCGTGGCATCGTAGACATGGGTCTGCACTCTGCGCCGCCGCTGCATCAAAAAAGTGATGCAGCGGCAGTGCAAGCTCCTTGAAAATATGCCCCTAAGTCTGAAGTAAGTGAGGAATAGTGTGATTTCATCACAAGAATATACTTTATTAGTTCTGTGGAAGTCAGTTTAGTGCCTGTTTGATGCTCCCTTCCATCCTTCTCAGGTGTGCAAAATAAGTACAATTGAAGTGTGTAGCATCAAAATACGGATGTCTGGCCGGCTCTCTGCAAGGCGTAGCTGCAACATTCAGCCAATACTGGATTTTTAAGAAAGAGCATTAATGGTAAATGCAAAACTACAACATCCCTCGTATAAAGTGCTTTTGGTTAAAAATCCAGGTCTTTACACACAGATCTCTGCAGTTTCTTTGGTTGAAAGCTACATTTTGCACTCAAATTAAATATAACTGTCTGCAACTGTCAAACATTTCATTTAAGATTAGGTTTTCCAAACTGAAGGTATCACACAAGTGTGATTGGCTCAGATTGGGTCAATTTAGGTTTGCCCCAGGGCCGGCATTTTAAGACTTGGATAAAACCAAATTTGGCACCCCCTGCACCTTTTGAGAAAAATATTACATTAGCATCTATTAGCTTATTAAATACAGGTTTTAGTTTGCATCTTGGTGCTTGTTGTCCCGTATTTATAATGAGGTAAATCAAACGGCAAGTACCAGAAAGCCCAAAAAAAACCCATAGAACTTGCAAAATATCCAAGCTGAAAGTGCAGTAGCTTTAGAGCTGTGACCTCGCACTTGGCCTCCGCCCCATCCCCATGACCACACCTGTGCCTACTACCTGGGGGGAAAAAAATCATCATTCCTAGTTTGGGGATGGAGAGATCTCTCTTCCCTATGACCTTTCCTGCCTCCCTGGTAGTATGCTGAGCACTTCAACCTGCCTCCATGCTGCTAGGGATCTACTTGGACAGCCATTTTGTGTGCATAGGTCAGGCCATTGCTGATTCCCTCAGAGCAGTGACTGGCCTGTGAGCGCATATCTTCCCGCTGCCCCCCACACCTTCCTTGAATCTCTTCTGTCAAACTCTTTCTCACCATCAACAACAGGGATGTGAGGTGCCTAGTGGAAGGGTGGGATAAGAGAGGGGGTAGAAAGAGGAGAAGGTGTGGGGAGAGTAATGAGGTGGTTGGAGATTTAGAATGACACAAATAATTCAAGGCCATTTTACTAGAGTGCGATCATAGGGCGACCCCTGGGTGGATTGTATGCATACAGGTCTATGCACCCATCTGAACGCTGGTGTCCTGAATGCTGGCCCAGGATGCCCATGCTAAAGGCTGGACCATGTTGGTCCAGGCCTTGTTGTAAACATATATATGTTGACATGTAAGATCGACCACCAGATTCAGCCCGTCTCACAAGGTCTACCGGAGAGCAACACAGTAGTGTCTATCTAGTCTCCAAAGATTTGTAAAAAATAGTTTTATATTGATTTCCACACCCTTTTCAGTACAAACATCATGAGATGGTTTGTTCGACCATCCAATAGTGCTACAACAATGTATTCACATAGAATAATCACATAATAGCGCACCATCCCCGTATCCGCGTGTAGCAATTGGGTGTCTCTGGAGGTACTGCGTTCAACAAACAAAGCGAGGCGAGAAACCAAACAAGACGACGAGCAAATAAAACAAAAAAACAATTGGTGGCAAAAGATCAGAGGTGAGCGGCGCCACCCCGGTGCACCTCTAAGGAGCGATCATACAGAGTAGTTCAAGAACACTGGGGTGTCACATTGTCTAGCATGTCAAATGGATGGGGTAACTGTAGTGTAATAAACCACGGGTTGTTAATATATCAGAAAGACCTGACATCTAAGAGGTTGTTCCACCAGCACCAGGACATCATTCTCACTGCACTCTTGTGTTTATCCCTCATAGGTCGCACCAATACCCTCCCATACTTTGGGGCTTATTTACAAGCCCCTTGCACCGCCGTTGCGTCACTTTTAATATGGGAAAAAGTGACGTACCAGCAATGCAAGGGGATTGTAAATAAGTCCTTTAGTCTCCATATCTAACTAACTTCTTATGTAATGAGTACTCTGTTGAGCATGTTCCATGCCTTTTTTGATTTATGTTTTCTATTGTTCCACGGTGAAAGACAGTTACATGTATTTACTGTCCTTTCTTTGAAAATGACTTCTGAGCTTCTCTCAAAATTTCCACTTGCCCTATTCATGCTCGTATGCAGATTACACAGATTGTTATTCTAGTATCTGTATTAAACTTCTTCCTCAGCCCAACCTGCCCAATCTTAGCATCTTTCCAGCGCAGTGTCCTTAATTGCATAATTCTCGAGGCAGATCATGATTAAAATATACCTAGGTTTATATTGCACCATTTTGATTGCTGCCTCTCCTACATCACACACATTCCTAATTCTGCTTCATTGCAGGTTTTGTAAACTTTAAGTTAATTGGACAGAGCATCTGTCAGATTACTTGCTTGAACACTGGCTTTCAGTAACTTCTCTGCTGTTTTTAGGTCTCGCCTACTAGACAGCGCATGCTCTATCTGTTGTGAGACATTTTGTCAGCTGACAATGAGCTTAAAGCCTGACCATTGCTTACCATTGGTTGGCTGTATTGTCACTCTCATTTACTTGCTTCTTATTTGTTAGTTTCTGTGGGCTTTACATCGTCTTCCTGTGTTTGCCCCTCCCTTAAGCATGGCTTAAGTACCTGTGCCTCCATATAATAATCCCATTTTGGGAGCTACTTTATCTTTTTGTTGAAGCACTCCATGAGCCCCGCCTCTCTCATGGGCTTCTCCTCCCTCCATGCTCCATGTCTCTCTCTCTCTCGCTTTTGTTCTTATGTCCCCACTCGCTCATGTAGCCCTTTCTCACCCTAGAGGTTCTGTGCTCGCCACAACGCTTTCTCATCCACGTGCATCTGTCACTCAACCCTCATGCCTAAAAAAATGAATGTGAAATTGTGTCATGTGGCTGGTGGTCGTGTAAGCGCTACTATACTTTTGGATCAGGTCGTGGTCGCACTATATAAAATGGCAAAAAAGAAGAACTAGTACCTCAATCACATCACGAACAGCTGACGGACACTAATTAAGTTAAATTGATCTGTACTTGGTCCATGCTCCACACAAGGAAGTGAAGTGACTTGGGAAGTGACCCCTCGCACATGCTGCCGAATTAGAAGGCAGCAAAGACCAGTAATAATGAAGCCAATAAATGGTAAGTATTGGGTGGGCTAAAAGCCGTGTTTTAGAGGTTTTCTTTTGTTTGACTCAATAGGTCGTCGCCAAGCGACAGCACATGTGCACTGCCTACATGCTCGACCAAATGATTGTAGGAAGATGCCTTAAGGCGCCAATACAAGCAGTCACAAATGGGTGCCAGACATCAAAAGAGGTTCTCAAAATGGGCTTGTTGCTTTAGGGTGAATTGCACTAACATGGAAAAAAATCATTTTGCCTTGTACTCTGATAATCCTTACATCAGAGGTCAGTTGAAGTTAACATCCTTGGGGCCAACTTTTCAACTATATACCCTTCCACAGTTTGGGTTTATACACAAACAATTATACCTTTGTGGGGATATAGCAGGATGAATCATGGATGTTAAGCACTGAAAAAGGAAAGCAAGGATGCTTTTCATAGTGTTTGTTTTCTGACATTGCTGGATGACACAAAACATAACCACCTTTTTGACTTCCAATTGACTTTTTCATCTCCTGTACTGAATGATTAAAGCTCCTAAATGAGCAAATACAGGTGTTCTAGGTTATTTATTTAACAATAGCCATATGTCTCTGAAATTCACTGGAATCAATCTTGATTGGAAAACCAGAAGCCTATAATTTGCATACTGAATCCGTCTAATGGTTGGTGCGTTATCGCGTGAAGCATTTTCCCAGGGAACAAATTCCTTATGTCTGAAACTCCAGGCCAATACCTTCATGAACGATGATCTCTCTATGGGAAAAATCCAGATGCATTAAAGCAGCTGCTCTTTTCCCATCATGTGAGGTTACCAGATCCCCAGATGCCAGCAGCGGGAGAGCACACCCCTGGGACTCACAGAGAAGTGCCGTGTCTCTCGGGACATCCATTTCCAACCGTTAGCTACCAGTCTACCCCGGGGCTAATTTATAATTGTCTGGGAAGATGTTTAACAGATTTAACTGTGGCTCAAGCAACAAAACCTATTGTTAGACCTGGCATCCTTGGCATGGTTTCCCTTGATTTGTTGCCTCTGCCTCCTGTATTTTTGGTTGTGTGCTGGTTTAGGTACTCCGGGCACCTTTGCCACTGCTGATCAGAGGCAAAGTGCAAGTGCTCCATGTGTAAATTGTGATTGTGGTTGGTTATTTATGATTAGCATATATGATTTACTGGTAAGTCCCTAGTAAAGTGCATTGAGTGTGCCAGGGCCTGTAAATCAAATGCTACTACTGGGCTTGCAGCACTGGTCGTGCCACCTGGTTGTGCCACCCATATGAGTAGCCCTGTAAACGTACCTCAGACCTGCCACTGAAGTGTCTGCATGCACAGTTTTTAACTGCCATGTTGAACTGGCAAGTGCACCCACTTGCCACGCCCTAACCTTCACTTTTTCACATGTAAGACACCCCTAAGGTAGGCACAAGGTAGCCCTGTGGGCAGGGTGCTGTGAATGTAGGTTGTGGTGTGTTTTGCATGTCCTGATAGTGAAATACTATGCATTTCGTTTTTCACTATTGAAAGGCTGTCTGTCCCATAGGTTATCATGGGAGATGCCTTGTAACATTTTTCAAATGTAACGTGCCATTGGGATAAGATGTAGTTTAGGCTCCCTGAACTCAGAATTTAATAACACATCTTTTAGTAAAGGTGGTTTTTAAACTGTGTGTTTGAAAATGCCACTTTTAAAAAGTGGGCATTTTCTTGCTATACCCTTCTGGGTGCTTCTGCCTGTTTGAGTATTCACCATATGGTTTTGGAGTGACAGGAGCTCGGGATGTGCATTCACTCTAGACAGTCACAAGGGTGGTTGAGGCGTGTCCTGCCATGACTGGGTGACTCATTGCTAGGCTGAATAGACCTGTTCTGCATTCAGTGGCATAGCCAGAGGAGTGGGGGGGGGGCAGTGTTTTAGGGGCGGCAATCGCCCCCCGCTCTTCAATCGGCCGCGAGGGGCGGCAAATGCTAAAACTTCTTACCAGCACCCCCCTGCTCTTTGATGCGACCGCTGCGGGGCGCCAAACACAGGTGCTGCCATGGGCGGCCAAAGTGCTTGCTACGCCACTGTCTGCATTTAAAGTGGTGAGAGGAATTTATTTTCACCAGCACCTGAATAGGCTGTGTCTGCTCTGCACAATGCTGTCTTCACCTCCTGCAGTGTTGCTGAGCCAGGGAGGACAGAGATTGTTTTTACTGAGCTCAGAGTCTCTTGCTACAAAGACTACAAAGAGAAAATGGGGTATAAATATTAGACCATATTAGACTTAAGACCCCAGAACTTTAGATTACTTCTGGAATCAAGAGGAACCTCTGCCAAGGAAGAAGAGCAGAAGAGCTGTTAGGAGGAGTACTGCCCCTGTGCTGCTCGTTGCTCTGCTGGGCTGGCCTGCAGTTGCTGCTTCTGCTAAGGAGAGGACAAAGACTGGACTGCTTGAGAAGATTCTTTAAGGGCTTGTGTGTGCTTGCCTCCTGTTCTGCAGTCTCAGGGCCACAAAGACTTCACCCACAGCTTCCTGCAACTCCACTGTTGGGAGTTCTGGTCTGCCAGGAGGTGCCTATTCCAGTTCTGGGCCTCTGGAGGTTGTTCCGGCAACCAGAAGCTGGCAAGAACTAAAGTACTGAAGGAAATCGATGCTTCTTCTTCCTTGTGGCTGAATTTTCCGATGCGGCACTGATGTGCGGGAGAAAATCCTGATGCCCAGCCATCTGCAGCCACAGAAATCAAAGCAGCACCTGCTCCAGCCCAGAAAATGGCTGCATGCTGAGTCTGACTCTGACGCAGGCCCTGCTGTGCGGCAAGAAGAATCGATGCATCACCGGTCTGTGGCTGGAGAAATTGACACAGCACCTGGTTCCCCATCACCGCATCGCCTCCAGTGCATTCGGGTTTTCTCGGGCGCCAAATCTACAGCAATGCAGGGGCCGCAGTAAGAAACCGACACATCACCTCACCACACAGTAAGAAACCGACACATCACCTCCTCTCCAGTAAGGAACCGACACATCAACCTCCCCTGCGTGGCAGTAAGGAACCAACACATCACCTCCCCTGGAGCAAGGAACTGACACATTAGCTTCCCTGCATGTAAGGAACCAACGCATCACCTTTCCTGTGGCTGTTTTTGCTTGTGATTTTAACACATCCCAGGTACTTTGTGCTGAAAGTAACGCAACCATAGTTTCATATGGTCAGAACTATTTTTACCTTTTAAAAGTCATAGTTTGATATATGTATGTTGAATTTCTGTCATTTTGGTCTTGTTTGGTTTGGATAAAGATTATTTATTTTTCTAATCTGGTGGGGTGTCCATTTGGTGTTTTCAATGTTACTGTGGGTTATATACAAATGCTTAGCACATTGCCTCTGTAGTTTAACCTGACTGCTCTGTGCCAAGCTACCAGAGGATGAGCACAGGCAAACTTAGGTGTGTACTTTACTCATCCTGACTAGAAGGAAGGGTCCCTACTTGGACAAGGTGCATATGTCTGCCAACTAGAGACCCCCAATTCTAACACCTATTTTCCAAAATCACCAAGTGCACTTCCAAGCCGAAGCTGAAATCAACTTCTCTTGAGTGTAATCTTACCAAAGTGTGGATACACCGCTATCCGAAGACCTCATTTCACAGTTCGGGGCCCCAGATCTCGGCACACCATCCAACTCTACATCCACGGTAAACAATTCTATCTTTTCTACACCCACACCTTATGAGACGTAAACACATTTAACTACAGGGTGTTCACATTTCAGTCTGTCACTAATGAGCACGCCTTTGCCTCATTACTGTTGTACAAGGCACTAGTTAATTGTTCTTGCTTACTAACATGCCCCACTTTTCATGGCAATTTGTAATGCACAAAAATATGAACAAGTACACAATTGTATTGTCTCTAAGATATACAGGTCCTTTTTTGCCCAGATTGCTAGCCCCAAACCTTGCAGTTTGTTTCTTTATTGCACTTTTTCATCTAATGTCAGATGGTATCCTGGCTGCAGGCATTCCACAAGCCATCAGATATTGTGAGTGTGTCAGACAAATAGGCTTGGTTGCTGGTTGGAATGCTTTGTAAGTGATGCAGCTAACCTTGAAGCTTGTGCGGGCCAGGAGTCGGAGACAGTGGAGTACATTTGGATAGGAGGATATCGTCATATTTCTTCAGTCACTTAATGGGTAGTGCTGGAATGTGTAGAATCCCCTTAATGGGGGTGAGTATGGCTTGTGGTGGCCATAGTGCAGAGTCTAGGCACCATCGAAATGCAAGAATGCAAGGGCCTGCATGGCAGTTCTGAAGTCGCTTTCTAGGAGGAACAGTTTCACTTTCTTTACGAGAGACAACTGAAGCCATACCTTCTTGGATCTCTTGGTGATATGTTCCTTGATGGTATGGTCAGTGTCAATAGTGAGTTTGAGTGACTTGGCATTGCTCGCTAATTGGGCTTTGAATCTCTCCAGGTTTACGTCCTCGAGCCAAGGTTGGACTAGTTGTTGATTGCTGATGTTCGTGAATTGGAGGAATTCAGTTTTGGTGGGGGTAAGTTTCACATGGGACATGAACATCCAGGTCTGAATAGTATGCAGACAGTGTGTGAGGAGTTGGATTTCTAAAGCAGAGAATACTTTTTCTTGTAGAGTTGTAAGAATGTGTCATAATGCTACAGAACTCAAAAGTGGCTTTCATTAATCTCACATTGTATATTGTTTACTGTTCTTTCTTGGTTGTGACGTGCTCCATTGGCAAAATTATTATTATAGATGTTTGGTGTTAGACATTGAGGTTTCTGGTTGGCAGAGTATAGACCTTGTCCAAGCAGGAGCCACAATCTTAGTCAGGGTAAGCCAGATACACAACCTAAATTAATCTGTGCTCACCCTCTGGTAGCTTGGCACAGAGTAGTCAGGCTTAACTTAAGGGGCAGTGTGTAAATTATTTGTGTGCACTTTAATTACAGTAGCCCAGTGAAAACACCACAAAAAGACTCCACACCAGTTTACAACAATAGGGAATATTTATCTGAGTAAAACAAGACCACAATGACAAAAATCCAAACAGTAGAAGTCGAGATATTAATTTTTAAAGATTAATTCCCAAAAGAGTGCTTAGAAGTCAATAGCGTCAAAAGGTTACTTGAGGTCGCACTAGTCCAAAGTAAATTCAAAGTTCAGGCTGACCACAATGGAAGGCAGGCCGGGTACAGGGCCCACGCAGGGCCCGCTGAAAAAGTACCTTTGTGTGGAGCAACATCGAGGTCGAAAACTCGATGTGTCGGTTCCTATTCACACAGTCGGGTCGATGCGTCAGAGTATCACAGTCAGAGTCAAAGGATCGCCACTGCATGGAAGTCAACCCTCGCTGTGGTGGCATCTGATTGTTAATGCGTCATCGTCAAACCTCGCAGTCAGGACGCGCGTCATCGTCGAATCAGCACTGTGTCGACGTTGGAGGGCACTGCGTCGGTTCGGATCAGTGCAAAAGGGTCACTGCATAGATTTTTGCAGAAAGCAGCTGCAGCATCCACTTCTGAAGGGGGAACAGTCGGATCACTGTGGCCTCAGCCACTTGTGTTCCGACTATGCAAGCGATACCACGCTTGCCTTAACCATGCATATGCCTTAACAATGCATATGCCTTAACCATGCATATGCGTGGTTAAGGCAGTGTGTTGTCTAGCTGCTGGCTGACAGAAGCAGGAAGCAGCCAAGCAGCAGGAAGGATCGAGAGAGGATGCAATGTGGTGAGGTAAGTGGGGCTGGGTTTTGGGGGGGTAGTTTGTATGGTTGGGGAGGCTTGGGGTAGTTTTCAAGGCTGGGGGGCTTGGGGTAGTTTTCAGGGCTGGAGGTTTGGGGTAGTTTTCAGGGCTGGGAGGGATGCGGGGTAGTTGTCAGGACTGGGGTGGTCAGGGGTAGTTTTCAGTGCTGGGGGGAATGGGGTAGTTTTCAGGGCTGGGGGGTTGGGGTAGTATTCAGGGCTGGAGACGTTTGGGGTAGTTTTCATGACTGGAGGGGTTCAGGGTAGTTTTCAAGGCTGGGGGTTTGGGTGGTGTTTAGGGCTAGAGGTTCAGAGTAGTTTTAAGGGCTGGTGGGTTCGGGGTAGTTTTCAGGGCTGGTGGGTTCGGGGTAGTTTTCAGGGCTGGGGGAGTCGGGGTAGTTTTCAGGGCTTGGGGTAGTTTTCAGGTCTGGGGGGGTTGTGGTAGTTTTCAGGGCTGGGTAGCTTTAGGGCTGGCAGTGGTAGTTTTCAGGGCTGGGGTGGGGGTTGTTTTTTAGGAGGGAGGGGTAGTTTTAGGTGTCAGGGCGGGTGGCTTTTAGGGCCGTTTTTGGGCTCAGGGCGGGAGGCAGGGATCGCAATACTTTTTAGGGCTTAGTGGGGCAGGGAAGTTTTTAGGGCTAGAGGGTCAGGTAGTTTTTTGAGATTAGGGGAGGGCGGGTCATTTTTAGGGCTCAGGGGGAGGTCAGGTCGTTTGTAGGGCTTAGGGGAGGGCGGGGTAGTTTTAGGACTGGAGGCAGGGAAGTTTCTAGGGTTCGGGGGAGAGGGTTGGTTTTCAAGAGGGAGGGGGTAGTTTTAGGACTCAGGACGGGGAAGGGGTCACGGGTTTAAGACTTACCTGTCAAGTCTTAACCACAGATATGTGTTTACCATACATGTCTTAACAACGCATCATTTTTTGTAAAGGCCTGCGTGGTAAAGGCATATTTGTGGTTAAGGCTTGCATTGTAGAGACTGCGTGGAACTGGCATGTGTGGTTCCATCACACAACCCTTCTGAAGCCCAGGACTGGAGGAGTCACCTCGGGCTAGGGTAGGACTCATAGATGGCAGAGTCCAGCAGCACCAGCAGAGTTGCAAGTAGTCTTTTGTGACACTGAGCCTTCAGAGAACAGGAGTCAAGTCAGCAAGCCATTGGTGAAACTTGAGTTCAAGGATGTAGAGAGCAGGTCCAGCTCCTATTACTCCCAGGCAAGAAGCAACCGGCAGCAAGCCAACACAGCACAGCAGGTAACTAAGTGACAGACCCTCATACAGAACAGCAATCAGAAGGCAGCAGGCCAACACAGTAATGTGGCTAGCAAAGTGGCAGGTCCTCCTACAGCACAGCAGCTCTTTTTCCAGGCAGAATGTCCTTGGTTCCAGCAAAGTTCTGATTTGGTGGTATCAGGGGTCCAGAACTTATTCCCAAATTTGCCTTTGAAGTGGGGGAGACATCAAAGAGGCATTTGAAGGGCTTTCCTCCCCCGGCTCTAGACTCACTTCAGGGGGGTATGCAGCTCTTTGTGTGGCGAGAGATAGGCCTTGCAGTAGTGAAAACGTTTTTCACTACCGGAACATGTAAAACTCAAAAGCACATGTCCTACCATTGAAATACACTGCACCCTGCCCATAGGGCTGCCTAGGGCCTAACTTAGGGGTAACATATATGTATTAAAAGGAAGGCTTGGGCCTGGCAAGTAGGTTAACTTGCCAAGTCGAAATGGTAGTTTAAACTGCACACTCCAGCTCTGCAGTGGCAGGCCTGAGCCATGTTTAAAATGCTACTTAAGTGGGTGGCAGAAATAAGTGCTTCATGCCCACTAGTAGCATTTAATTTAGAAGCCTTGGGCACATGGAGTGCACTTTACTAAGGATTTATAGGTAAATTAGATATGCCAATTGTGGACAAGCCAATGTCACAACATTTAGTGTACAGAGAACATGCACTTTAGCACTGGTTAGCAGTGGTAAAGAGCCCAGAATCATAAAGTCGGCAAAAACTAATTCAGCAAAATGGGGATGAAGAAGGCAAAGTGTTTGGGGGGGATCCTGCAGAAAGGGCAATTTCCAACACATTTGGTATAATATTAGACTATCACTAGTCAATTTTTTATCAATTAATGTTTATGTTCAAGCGTTGCTTTGTCTAAAGGGTGGTACGTTTTTGAACTATTTCTGCAGGCAGGTGTACATAAGGATAAATGTTCTAATCTGGTTGTGCAGAGAATGTGCATCCCCTTCCCCTGCGCCTCATCTGGGCTTTTATCTACAAGAGGTTAGCTTTGTTTGTACCAGTCTCTGCAGGTACTGTAGACAATTGTTCACGTTTCCGACGACAGCTGGTTGTGTTTGAGACATTTATTGACTGTTGTTAATTATGTATGTTAAGGTCAGTTTTAGCAGGTAACTCGAGCATGTTATGGTTTATGTCATGAGGCCGTGGTGTTTGCTCATATTTGTTCTTCAGTCAGTTGTAATTGTTCTTACCTTTTTCATTAAGCCAGTGCGATTGTCTGGACCTTCTGTTAACTGAAATTTAGTTGATTAGGGGCTTATTTCGGTAGAAAGCTTCGATTTGAAAAGTTTATGTATGTAGATTATCAAAACTTATAGTTATATATTTGTTGCATCTGCTCTCTGTGGTCATTTTGGTTTGTTTCTGACCTATAACAGTAACTAGTTAGCTGTGTGTTTCTGACTTTCACCTCTTTGATGCGATTGATCGCATCACTTCACTTTGTTTCACCCTCCATGTCATAATATGTGTTAGAGTTTGTATGGATCAATTTCGCCAGGGACTGTGGATTGATGTGACCATTGGGACAGCTTGCTTTCACAAATTAAGAGAACACCTGCTCCACAAGAACCTATGCCCACTTTTACCCTACGTTCATTGCAGTAAAAGTACAAAAACACATGCCCAGGAACTTCTGCAGGACACCAAGAATTTGATGACCTTATGCAGATCTGCAATTGGCTGTAGACATACAGTCTAAAGTTCAAGTCCCTATTTGCAGAGTACTCCTAATGTCAGAATTTGTCTGTGGTGCATGGAACATTTTACCCCTGGCAGCAGTGAACCTGGATATTACTAGTACACCGGTAGTTCTATATATAGGCATACGTCTATTGGTCGTTGCTATTATCAGATCAAAGAACTCTCCTGTGACTTGCAGTCCCCTTCCCTACTTTTAGGTTCTGAGGGCGCTGTATTAATTTTAATACGTGCTTATGAGCCACCATCCACCCCTTTAAGGACCTGATGTCACCCTTTCGCTCATCCCACATACATCATATTATTCCTTTAACCCATATTTTTAGTTTCATACTTTACTCTAAAATCCATGGTGTCGTGCCGTTTCATCTCTTTGATCAAAGACCTACCTACTCATTCTCTAGTCGCTGCCAATCCCCTATTTAGTGACCTCCGCCGAAATTCTTCTCCATTATGTTTTTTTTTTTTTTAAATGTTTCATTTATAATGTATTATGCTCTTTGAACAGCTAAAGATCCACAACACAGCTCTCATGTACTTGCCCTCACTAATTGTATGTGTGATGATAGTGGATAGAGGTTCAAGTACTCTTTCAGTCAGTGCCGGATTAAACCCACGGAGGCCTCTAGGCAGTCGAAATCTCTGGGCCCCCCTCACGAATTATCTTCTAATACGTTTTTAATTTTACCAATCAACAATTTTAATAAACCAATTTTATTACACAAAACAAAACATTAACAATTATTGTTATTAAACAAAAATATTTAGCCTTGGCCGCTAGATGGAGATGACCATCACTACTGTACATTACACATACGTCGTTTGCATCGGATGTTTTTTACAAACTGACAGCTACCAGAAGATGAGCTTTTAAGAGACAAACTGTTAGGTGGATCTGATGTCTCTGATTTATGTACTTGAAGTTGTTAATGGGCAAATTACATTAATACAGTATTTTCTCTACAGAGTCTTTTATGTAAAGTTTTCGTTTCTTTGAGTTGATTAATTTTTTTCTATCCTTTGGAAACAATTTAAGAAAGCTTGATTGTAATTTTCTTTCAAGATCATATCAATATTATTTTGATCCGTTGTTGTGGGGCCCCTAAAAGGAGTGGGTCCCACAGGCCGGTGCCTACTTTGCCTATTCGGTAATCCGGAACTGCTTCCAGTGTACCCAGGATGCCCTACACTCAGTTTTCTCCCATTTTACCAGTAGTGGTAGGCGGCTGGCACCGAAACCCGGGAAGCTTGCAACATGGGAACACATCTGTAACCATTTAGTACAGGCAAATTCTGATGTCATCTTCTAATAGCAAGCTAGATCTGATGTCCGAGCCAGCATGTAATAGTGAATTACACAGTCATCCATATTTTGCAAGGAGATTATGCTGTAGACCACCAAGGCATTTCCGCGCAGACATAAGTCATAATAAATGTATTTTTTCTGGTATTGCACGTTTCCAGTGACAAATACATGAGCTCAAAATCCAGAGAGCGGGCTTCTGTCGCATCGCTCCTTCTCGATTGATTGATAGGTTTCATTACTGCATCTGTATACCTCCTGCTTTTTATTTCAAAGCTTCAGTGGTTTTTGCATTTGGAGTGAGAAATGTCTTTTGGCTGAACTTGCTGTTTCTGGATTAATGAAGACGAGGCAGAATGAGCAGCGAGCACCGCTTTGTACTCTGAAGCCTGGGCTGTGTTTAGACTGTAAATGTCTGGAGAGGGGACTGGCAAGGAGATGCAAAGGTAGAGAAGGAGGAGTCAAGGATTGCCCTGGCCTCAAAATTGCATTAGCATCTCATTTGCTTAGAGGCGGGTTGGTGGACAGTGACACTGGGAAAATGGTCAACAAGAGGGTTGCTCTAGAATACTGGAAGGGTCCACGGAGTCATTTTACATGATGCGACTGATTGCCCCTGTGTTTCCAGGTTTTCAGGGGCCATATGGAATGGCAGGAAAATGTACTGTAAACAAATCCACAAGTGTTTAATCATTTTTTGCACTGTCCTGCTTGTTTTGACCTTTCGGTTTCGCTTACAGCACGCATGCAATGTCAGCAAAAGCTACAGTTACAAAAAAAAGCTTGAAAATGGGCTTAAAGCCCGCCCATTACTTACCAATACTTACCATTGGTTAGTGTACACTTCACTCTCAGTTACTTGCTTCTCACTAGTCATGTCGTCATGTCGCCTGCTCTTCCTGCCGGCTGCTCACCTCCTCCTGCAGTCTTCTTCGGGCTTTTGTCCGTGCCGTGGAGCAAGAATCCAGCACAGCTTCCTGTTTGTGTCCAGTGTTTTTCCACTGGCCGTACTCTCCTGAAGGTTTTTTTTTTTTTAGTTTTGACCACCAAGCACTCTATAAGAGTACATGCCACTGTACAGTCTTCCAACGACCTGCCTGCGGTTTATCCCCCACCCGCAGTTTCCCTCCGCTGTCCATTTGCCCTCCAGCCCCGGTCCGTTTTCACTGTCTCCCACTGCACCTCCCTCCTCCCGCTTGTTGTTTTCTACCCACTCACCATTGTTCCTCATTTCTCCCACCTTCCCACTTGCCGTTCTCACCCCCCTGCCTGCTGTTGCTTTACCTGCCGCCCCCTTCTTTGGGTTGCTTGACTTCCCGCAAACACCCCGCACTGTTTTTTTTTTACATGTCACACAGCAGCGCGGGCTGCTGTGCAACATGACTTAAAAGAACAAGCATTGGCATAGCCAATAGGTCTCGCCTTTGGGACCTTATAAGTGTTTAGTTATGCAACAGTTGATGTTGTTGCACCAAGGATATTGTGTTGCATATCTAAATACTTATAAGGTCCCAAAAGCGAGACCTATTGGCTATGCCAATGCTTGTTATTGGTTACGTATGTTGTTTGCTTGATGTTTATGTGATTAATGGCTCCACTCTTTGGTTCTGCGAATCCCAAATCTTGCTTTCAGGGAAAATTATTTATTCCATTAAAGCAATTTCCAAATAATTAAAAGGCTATAAAACATTTGCCTTTGGGCATGACCACATTTTGTTTTAGGTACAGCCTGTTTCAATAGGTAAGACTCTAGGGATGATTGACTGTTACACAATATTTGGCATAAAGTAACCTGAAAGTGGGAGATTTTGCCTTCTGTCTACAGCTGCTGAGTCTAGAGATGGGGAATCAGGTTTAAATCCTGGCTTTAGCTCAACATCCTGCGAGTCTGGGCAAATCACGTAATCTCCCTGTGCCTAAAATGATAAAAGATCTGTAATGTAGTCTGGTTTTGTTTGTGAAGCACTCTAGTGCCTTGGGCTATATTGTTCTCTAAAAAAATACAAAAAAATCTATTCGGACACTTTTTATATTTCAACCGCTGTGACCCCTGGGTTCATGTTCTGCACTCTATAAAACTGCACAAAAGCACAGGCCTGTAGACCCTTTCTTGGGAATCAATTGAACTGCCCTAGGGAGTACAGGACCCCTCTTTTATCATTGTGACATTCTAAAGATGGATGTTTGGGTGGGTAGTTTGGTGGTGGGCTGGAAGGATCTATGTAGAAGTGGGTAGTGGGCGGGTTGGTAAATAGGTGGGATGATGGATGGATAGATGAATAGATGAATGAATGGATGGATGGATGGATGGACGGACGAATGGACGGGCGACAGGACGGATGGATGAATGCACGGATCAAGGTACATTGATGTTTGTAAAGGACGTGCTGAATAATAAGTGGCTGACGTGGGTTCATGTACGTATGGATGTAGGTTCTATGATAGCAGCTAATAACCGGGCTAGCGAGTAGGTGGCTCAGATCGATAAATGGGTTAGTGGATGGATGGGTGAATGTATAGAGTGATGTATGTTTATACATGTAGATGATGCTTGTGTTAGAGTATAGGGGGCTCGGGTGAATGGATAGATTTATATAGGGGTGTTCTGGTGGAAGGATAGATGGCTAGATGGAGTTAATTGCTGGTTGATTTGCTGAGGATGAATGGTTGAATGGTGACATGTTAGATGAGTAGGCAGCTGCGATACTGTGTGTGGTCGCATTGGAACTAAAGGCGGACGGACGTAGAAGAGGAGGGGCGATGGACAGAGGAAAAACAAAACAAAGAACTGCTACAAAGCCATGGATCACAACTTAATTTTCAAAACAATGATATTAGACGTGGTTCTTCCGCAAAAAGCTAAAAGTACGCATGAAGTTTACTAACACAAAGGTCACTGATTCGTCAAATTAGTTAAACAAGCAGGTAATACTTCTTGTTCAGCAACAAAAGCAGCAGACCCACCGCATGAAGCCTTTACAAATCTAAATTCAGCACTGAGAAGGTGGGCGAGTCTGCGAGAAAGACAGATGCAGACAGACATTGAGGCACAGAGACGTAGAAGGAAGCAGGCATGTCTGAGAAACTGAAAGCGCTGACGACTTATACATATATAGCATTTACCAGGGCAACGACTTGAGGCATGTTTTAGGCATTTATTCTGCCAAAAGCAGCGCAACGCGGCGGGGGAGGGGAGGGGCGGAGGAGCGCTTGTCAAAGCTCGAGCCTTATAACATCCTTTCTGTGGATGCAGATTCAGTCGGAACAGAGGTCCTAGTCCTCGCTCTGCCTTTCAAAGGAACTGTAAATATGCATGGCTTATTTGGCTTTGCCCGGCAGGGTGAGAATGGCGTTCGTCAGGCGATGATCGGAAGGGGTGAGGCAATAATTTATGGTTCAATGGTTTTCATGATGTCTTCTTGATAAGATGAAAGCAGAAAAGGGAAGCTTGGCAATAAGCACTCTTAAAGCAAGGTGTGAATCCTAGAAAGAATGACTTGAAAACAACATACAGAAACACACATATAACAAGCATTGGCCACGCGGCTGTGAAACTGACACGGCCGCGCGGCCATGAAAGTGAAAGTAATCGCTAGCGTCCAGATGGCGAGGGAAGCCATATGGCGCCTGATCGCGAGTGCACGCTCGCGTGAACGCAAGCTGGTCGCCAGCAAAAGCCACTGCTGTTTGCACTTCCAAAACCCGCTTACTAAAACTCTCGCCAGAGCAGCGCATGCGCTGGCTCAGGCGAGACCTAAAAAATCACTATGAGAGAGTCAATGCTGGCCACATCATAGTGTTTTTTTTCCTTTAAGTAAAGTTGCATAGCAGCTCGCACTGCTGTGGGACATACAAAAACACATTGCCAAAGCTAATATATTTTGCATGGGCAAAACCTATTGGCTTTTCGAATGCTTGTTTTCTTATGACATGGAGTTAGCAGTTTCTCAATACACCTAAATGTACCAGAAATATGAACCGAGTTGCATCGATTTGAAGCAATTTGCAAAAAGATCACATGATTTGGATAGGTGTCGAAGCCAGGGTTAGAACTAGTGTCACATCCTAAGTCCTTGATAAATACCTTTTTCCTCAAAACTATGTTATTTGCACTATACTTATGAACGTATCATTGGTTAATTAAAATGTTGCTTGGCTGCAACCATTCCTAGAAAAGCCATCACTGTCTTTTCACCTGGACTACTGTAACCCACTCTACCTTAGCAGTAGAAACAGATATAGGTAATGCCAATAGGTCTTTCTTTAAAGGAATGTTGTTTGGTAATGTGAAGCATTACAAGTAGACAGCATGGGAATGGATATGTATTTGTGTGGAAGCAATGAACTGTCGAATAATATAGGTGCAGGTTAAATGGCCGGGTGACAGTTGCACAGTCAAGCCAGACCGAGAAATCCATGTAGGTTAATAACTGTCCCCTCCCATCTGTACTGATGCCAGAGGAAAACACCATAAATTATTTAGTTATCTAAAACACTTTAATAGCATCACGATGTCAGGTGTGTGCCCCTGAAAGTTCAAGCTCAAGCAGCTGGATAAATTAACAAAATGATCATAGCTGTGTGGAGGGCAAGCACTTTTTTGTGGAAGCACACAACTTCTGCCCAATCAAAACATATACTCCTGACTATCAACATGTGGGCAAAGCCAAATCCCCTCTCTAGTGATGCTCACATAACTGTCTGGTGACAGCTGCGCTGTCAAGCCAGAACATAAAATTGAGTATCTTGTTACATCATTTTACTTCTACAACATGTAGCTATTGATGACACTCTTAGAGACTCTTATGAAGGAACAATTAGATGACACCAGAGTATACAGGGCATGTGAGTTAAGGTCTGGTCCACCTGGGTCAACCTGCCGTGTATTGTTGACCTATAATGCAGAAGTAAAGCAATAAACATCAATGAGTGATAAATACATAAAAAGGATGCAGACAGCACTACAGCTACACTTCTCAGAGCTGCTGACACCACTTAGTAATGAGACGACTTCATTGGAACAAAGTAGGAAAGAAGAATGTGATAAAACATTCTTCGTAGGACCCATGCACCTAAAAAACTGCAAAAGCGAGGCTAACTCCAGGAACACGAGATCAGCAAATCAGGGTTACAGTAGAAAAAAATGAGCAACCTTAGTGTAAACAATCATAAATGGGTTTGGGGCAGAGATCTGGAACAATTTTCTGAAAGATGGGGAATATGTACACGGCTCCTAGTTGCTATATGTTTCTTGAGCAGATTGAAAGCCCTGTGCCCCTACACATGCCAGTCAAAGCCATTAATGCGACTTCTAAAGGGCAACGTAAAAAGTAAGGGTAGGATTTTTACAAACCACAATCATGCCAACAGTATACTGCAGTGATAGTAAACTACATTCAACAATGTAGGTTGAGACCTGTCTGTGTTGCCAGAGGAATTCCCATAGTGAGGGTTCACCTGCAGCAGATCTCATTGGGCTTTTTTGATCAAAAGTTACAAAAAAGATTAGAGTCTTCACTTTTCAAGCACTGCACTTGTGCTTGTGGCGCGCCCCTGCTCGCTCCCGCAAGGTGGATGCCGCCACAAGCACGAGTGCAGTGCTTGAAAATGAGCAGAGCGAAGGCTAAAGCCCTCCTATGCAGCGCATGCGCGCTGCATAGGCGAGACCTAAAAAAACTAAACAATTGCCCCAGCCTTCAAATGTTCACAATTATTCTGTTAAATTGGCAATGTTTAGATATGTCTAAACATATTGAAACATTGCAGTTAAGTTCTGTTACTCCTTTTACACATTCTCCCAGTGAGGATATAAATGACAAAAGAGGTTAGTGATGGCCATTCACAAAGTACTGCTCATTTTTTACCACTTAAAACAAAGCAGGATACTTCTCTTGGCTAGAGCCTCCGCCCCCTCTCCCCCCTCCCCAATCCCCTTAACGCCCCCCCAAGTTTGAAGACCTCTGCTTTAGATGGACTTTCCCCAACAGCACCTGCCTCGACGGTTGCCAGATGAGCCGAGGATCACACCTGCAATCCTGAAACACCACTGCTCATGTGGGGGCAGGGGTTTTGTTTCACTCTTCAGACTTTCACCCAGGCAAGAAAGAAGGAGAAGAGAAAGATAGGAAAACAGTGACGCAGGAAGAAAATCGGGCATTTTAAAGAATCTACAAACGTGAGATTGCCGGGAAGTGTAGGGTGATGGAATCAAAATCAGGTAGCCCGATAATGCGCCCCTGTGCCTCCGCCCCGCCAGCAGCCTCCTAAGAGAATGGCCACTGCGGCGATTTTACTTGCATCCAAGATGAATATCATTTGTGTCAAAATTACTTGTGTTGTGATGATGTTTTTTGAAGAGCGCCGAAAAAAAAAATAATTCACGGTTGAACTCAAAGTCGAGAAACTTCGCGAGAATCAAAAACTGGGAGCTTCGCCTGCATAATTAAAAGCTCAGAAGCGTTTAAGTGCACCAGGAAACCGGTACTTGTGTGAAAGTTTCTTAGTGCGGCGAGGAAAGCTAATAGCGTAAAGTGTGTGGCTGAGAGCGTGTAATGTGTGGCTCGCGGCGCCAAACATGTTTTTCATCTTTTCAATCCGGCGTGCCGCTCGCTCGACGTTGGTGTAAGCTTTTAAGGTAACATGTGCACGCACGCGCGTGGCATTACAGTCCCAGAAACTCAGTGCTGCAAACACCAGCTTTCCGTCGCCAAGAACGGCATCGTTGTCTTAGTGGTAGAAGCAGTGTCGGCGTAGCAATCTAGAAAGCACCCGCTTCTTAGCGCTACAGAGGATATAGCACCTAGATATTCAGGCATAAGCTTCGCCTGCATAATTAAAAGCTCAGAAGCATTTAAGTGCACCAGGAAACCGGTACTTGTGTGAAAGTTTCTTAGTGCGGCGAGGAAAGCTAATAGCGTAAAGTGTGTGGCTGAGCGCGTGTAATGTGTGGCTCGCGGCGCCAAACATGTTTTTCATCTTTTCAATCCCGCGTGCCGCGCGCTCGACGTTGGTGTAAGCTTTTAAGGTAACATGTGCACGCACGCGCGTGGCATTACAGTCCCAGAAACTCAGTGCTGCAAACACCAGCTTTCCGTCGCCAAGAACGGCATTGTTGTCTTAGTGGTAGAAGCAGTGTCGGCGTAACAATCTAGAAAGCACCCGCTTCTTAGCGCTACAGAGGATATAGCACCTAGATATTCAGGCATAAACTGCTTTATTCAGTTATTGTCTTGAACTTTTCAGTACTACAGACAGTCACAACTGTTCCGTGCTCCAGCTGGAGGTCTTCGTTTCTTAGTGCTACGAAGGCAGTTATTTCACAGATTCCACCTGCAGGTGGCGCTATGGATGCAGCGCAGGACAGATGCACTGCCAGTGATGCACTAAAAGAGCGGCTGGGGAAATGACAAACTTCACGTTCAAAAGTAAGAGAAAGCAAGCGCGTAATAGACACCAAAAGGCCATGGGAGGAGCATTGCTCCTCCCATGGCCTATTGGTGTCTATTACGCGCACCAAGCGCGTAATAGACACAAATAGGCCATGGGCGGAGCAATGTGCCCGCCTTTGGCCAATTGCGTGCAGTCTTTTATACAAAGACGCACGAAAAGGCCAATGGGGTAGCACAAAAGGAATCGCACACGCACGAGCGTGTGCGATTCCTAGGTCAGTGCTGAATCCCCGTTTTTCACCTACTAAATGTCTCGTGCTGCGCGAGCACTGCTGCGCAGTGCAACGCTAGGCGTGAGACCTAAAAACAAGGTACGAATGACACCAAAAGCACACAGACAATACCATGTAAAAAAGGATTGCTCTGCTTGATGACCAGTAACCTATAGATATAAGAACTGCCCGGCAATATTTCCATGGTGTATATCAAATGCCAATCTAATGCTTCAGCATTAACCAGGGATTGTTTCAAAAGCTCTTGCCTTTCCCTTGATCCTCAACTGTGTATTTAAAGTGATATTCTGGGATGTGCATCTACAGTTTCTGGCCACCCCTCAAATATGGAGGCTTTCTGCTCTCTGAAACAGTATCCTGAGTCTTTATTAACATCCTTAGCATGCGCATTGGCTGTGTGTTGGATCTTCACCTTGCACCATGATTCCTTCTGATAATAGCTTGATTCCAAGGTGCAGTCAAAAACTTCTACAGGTCTCTTGATTTTGAGCTTAAGATTATCTATGGTCCAGGGCGCAGTGTACAGCTTCTACCTCTGCCTTGAATCCGGGTGTATGAATGACTTTGTCTCTCTTCCAAGGTGTACATGTAAAGTGCCTGCCTTTGCTGCAATTCCACGGTGTTGCCTGCAGTTTCTACCTGTGGATCTATGTGAAACTATGAAATGCTAATACCAAGAAAGCCAACTCCACACCCCATTACCAAGAAACTGGTACTATGTTCTTTAAAATTAAGAATGTCAAAATCACAATCACAGCAAACCATGATCATATTATTTTATATTCAACTTCTCATTTTTGACACCTTTGCTTTTTTGGGGGGGCAACTTGAGCCCCAACTATACTGCCCGTTCCTTTTTAAGTAATGAGTCACCCACCATATCCACTTTCCTCACCCTTTTTGGTGATTTCATGACTTTTTTACAGGCCCTCTTCCCAAACTCTTTATCATATCTATTGCTTTTATTAACCCTTTCAAGCATTCTCTTCATTTCAGGCCCTCCGTCCTAAAACCCTTCCAGATATGTGTGCTCTTCTCTGTTTTCTGAAGAGCATTTCTCATTGGGTGCACTCACACATTTCTTTTTGTTATTTGTCACTTTGGAAGATTCATTTTTTTCCTTTATTCATGGGTTTTTGGTTATTTTGAACTTTATTTTGAGATTTTCGGTAAACTGCTATTTGTGCCTAGATACTGTTGTATAGGTGTACTGCTTCTACTTTTGATGCCTACAACTCTGCCTTGATTCTGTGGTATATGTTAAGGTCTGGGGTGGATGGATACTGCTTCTGCTGGTGCCTTGATTTCAGGGTGTAGGCCTACAGGTCCAAACTGTAGCTTAATTTAAGAGAGAAGTTCTCCAGGTTCTACCTGCGCCCCTTGATTCCAGGGTGCATGTATTCAACTTCTCCCTGTGCCTTGATACCAGGGTGCTTGTACAGCTTCTCCCCATCTCAGTGCCTTGATTCCAGGGTGTATGTCTACAGCTTCTAACTGGGGCCATATTACGTATGCGGAGCATTTTCCTGGTTAGCACTGGGCGCACCTTTCAAAAGGTGTGCCAAGCACTAGCCAGGAAAATATGCGGCATTATAGTGAACGCACATTCAGGTGAAAAAAGGACCCGCTGCTTTGAAGCCTCTCTGTGTTTCACTGTGCAGGCAGCAACCCACCTGAACTTTGAAGGGGGATTAGAGATCTCCTTGCAGGGGTGCAGAGAGTGACTGCACCCCTGCAAGGGGAATTTCTGGGAGGCCCATAGGACCCCCTTTTCCCCCCTCCAAAGGGCTGCTATCAGGGGGAGCACTGACCTTTTCTAATCTTTTAGCTGGCACACTGTCAGTGCGCCTCCTGACAGCTTCTTTGCCTCTGCGTCTGCATCTGTAATACGGCGCGGGTGCAGAGGCAAAGGGATTCACTCATATGCATGGGGCCACACCCCCATGCTAATGAGGACGCGCCCTCTGAAGATAGCGCTGGCGCTTTATGTGTGCCAGAGCTAATGGTATTACAGAAGGGGACGCACAAGCATCTGGGGCCCCTTCTGTAATACCAAAATGCCCCGGGGGCACGCAAAATGGGCGCAACCGCCCGTTGCGCCTCCGGGTCACTTTGGCAATGCAGCCCCTGTAGCTTGATTTCAGAGGATGGTTCTACAGTTTCTACCTTTGCCTCAAGTCTAAGTTGTTTGTATACAGCTTCTGACTGTGCCTTGATTCCAGGGTGTGCGTCTCCCGCCTCTACCGGTGGCTTAATCTTAGAATGTTTCTCTTCAGCTTCTACCTGTGCCTTGATTCCAGGTACTATGTCTCCAGTTACTACCTGTGCCTTGATTCCAGAGTGCATGTATATGGCTTCTGCCTGTGCCTCGATTCCAAGGTCTTCGTCTAGAGCTTCTAGCTGTGCCTTTATTCCAGAGTGCATATATATATAGGTTCAGCCTGTGCCCTGATTAGAGACTGTATGTACACGGCTTCTGCCTGTGCCCTGATTTCAGAGTTTATATACATGGTTTAGCCTGTGCCCTGATTCCAGAGTGTATATACACGGCTTCAGCCTGTGCCCTGAGTCCCGAGTGTATGTGCATGGCTTCTGCCTATGCCCTGATACCAGAGTGCATGCACACGACTTCTTCCTGTGTCCTTCCAGAGTGTATGTACACAGCTTATGCCTGTGCCCTGATTCCAGAGTGTATATACATGGCTTCTGCCTCTGCCCTGATACCAGAGTACGTGTGCACAGCTTCTGCCTGTGCCCTGATTCCAGAGTGTGTGTACATGGCTTCTGCCTCTGCCCTGATGCCAGAGTGCATATACACGACTTCAGCCTGTGCCCTTCCAGAGTGCATGTACATGGCTTCTACCTGTGCCCAGATACCAGAGTCTATATACATGGCTTCTGCCTGTGCCCTGATACCAGAGTGCATGCACACGGCTTCTGCCTGTGTCCTGATTCCAGCGTGTATGTACATGGTTTCTGCCTGTGCCCTGATACCAGAGTGTGTGTTCACAGCTTCTGCCTGTGCCCTGATTCCAGAGTGTGTGTACATGGCTTCTGCCTGTGCACTGATTCCAGAGTGTGTGTACACGGCTTCTGCCTCAGCCCTGATTCCAGAGTGTATGTATACAGTTTCTGCCTACGCCTACTTTCTTGAATGAACAAGCTCAGATGAAGGTCTTCTCAGGCCGTGCTGTGTCCTGAATATCATGTGAAATTGATGTTTTTTTAGTTTAAGTGGAATCAGCCCTGCTCATTCACCTCCCTTGGCGTTCTTTGGTTCGGCTTGCAGATTTGGGGTTGTTTTCCTATTTTTAAATCTAATAAACATGAACTTGCTTTGAAGCCGCCACACCAGAGGGACCTTCGATTGAAAGCAGGTCCCATGGAAACTCTTCTCGGCCAAAGGTCCATGGCTTCACTGAGTGCATGTGAGCCTTGCCTGCCATCAGTTTCCAACTCCCAAGTTGCCTGAATGGGCTAAATTGAAGAAGTGCTAAGTGCTTGAAGATGATTTGGAAATTGCATGCGTAGTCTTAGCTGACCTTTTTTCATAAATATTTTAGGGCAATTTGTTAGGGCAAATGTAGAGTTCATGCATTTGTCTGACTCCAAAGCAGCTTTGAGTTTTTAGTCTAAATGCGTGTCTAGAAGCTCTAAACAAACCAGACTTCTTGGTTTTGTCAGCACTTGTCTTTTCTGTTGTTTTCTTTACACGCAAATCATTTCCTTTTAAAATCTTTAAACATCTTTTTTTACTGATTCACTCCTTAGCTGGCTGCTCAGTCTCCTCCTAGGTTCTTTAATAGACCATGACCAGAACAACTTGCATTATTGTTTTATTACAATGTCTGCAAAGTGCTGCAACACCCCTTTTAGAGAGAGCTGGATGGTCCTTACTAAACAATCTAACTTACTTTTCATTTCACAAACTCAGTTTACAGATTTAGGAAACAAAATCTGTGGCCCTAATTATAAGAACACACAAATCCCACATAGTTAGCACATTTTCGCTCACAGTGTTGCCTGAAACTTGAAATTGTGCACTCAATAATTACAAGCACTTGAGGGACTCTTAATTTGTGCGCTCTTGATTGCTGTGCCTGGTTTTTTTTGGCCCCAGTAAAACTGTTCTACCAAAATATCGAGGGTGCGATTCCAAAAGAAAGTAATAAACCATTACAGATTTGCACCTATGTGCTGTGTGCAAGTGTGGATATAATACTTTCGGATACCCACATAATTCCCTGGAATAGGCATGTAGAACTCCATCACCACAGGTCAGGTGAAATTCCCTGCCTTCAGCTATTCCTGCTGTGAGAGCTCTCTATAACAGGGAACTCAGCACAAGAGGAATAGGATCGCTCGTGTGAGCACAATCTTTTTCCCAACATCTGCACCCCCTCCAGGTCAAAGGGTGGTCCATTCCTATCCCCATTTTTGAAAGGGGTTTACACCAGCCCTCGGCTGTAGTGAAAACCCAAACCCTTTCCAGGGTGGAAAGGGAAAGGAGAAGAGTATGTCTATGCTGACAAACGTTCATGGTGGTAGGCATTTTCTACCACATTTACCTTTGTGAAAAGTGCCTTAAGTATTTTATATCGACCAAAACAGACATCCACTGCACAATATTGACTACCAACATATGTTCTATGTAAATGGAAGTTGAGTGAAAATAGTAAATCTATACTTGCATATGCTTAAACTGATGATATGGTGATAGTCAATATTGAACAATATTATTGATCTTGATATTTTGAAATTCAACCATCATAATGAGGCCCTTTGTGAGAAAACAATAAGTGGGCATATCAAAGGAAGTGCATTGCTGAGACCAGCAAGAGACAAGTGATCATTAAGCTAGATTGAATTGCATATGCATATCATCTTGTTTAGACTTCATAGGCGTGGCCTGATGTACATAGCCTAAAACAAATTTGCAAACATTTGCAAAAGTGAATAAAAAAATGTTAAAAAAGAGTCCAAATGTACAAAGTGTGCCATCTAATCATTCACAAAGTCTGAATTGTATTATGAAACAGTGAAGGATTTAAAGGGTATATTTAAGGAATAAATAACAATATATGTGAATGTGTTTTGCTGTGCAGAACACTCACCATATTCTGCATTCTACTGGAATGTTGGTGGACTGTGGGTTGAGGATTCTCTGTCAGATGGCTGGGATTTGATGGCCGGGAGGCGGGTGCCGTTGGCTCAACACTTAAATAAAGATCTCTCCTTACATAACGGTTCACGGAGTTACTTCACTACATATTAGCGATGAGTACCTGAGCCCCAGGAGTCATTCGCTAGTGCAGTTCACCCACACTGTGTGGGAACTCAAGTCGGAGTCCTGAGTGATTGCCTGATCTTTCATCTTAGTGATGCAGTTCGCCCATGCTGTGCAGGACCTGAAGGTAGACTCCTAAGTGTTTGCATGATCCTCCACTTTAGCTGGCTCCTACTCCTAGGAAGAGGTGTTGCTGTCGCTGCTTTCCAGAGATGAATGGTCATTCGTAACAGAGAGTCCAACACTGCAAGAGGCAGGCCTGAATTGGAATGCATTTATGTTCCATCAATGTCTTGTGGTGTGCCTTACTGCCTTTTAAAAGTAAACTGATACATCCTAGCATAGCGCCTATCTAATAGTTTAATGCACCTGCTTGGAGTGTGCCCAAACTACTGTACAAACTACGTAAATGTAGTTCAATGTGACAGCCATCTTAGGAGGTTGGGGAGAATCTCCTTCATTGTAATTGACTACGTGACATTCTGTGCTGGCAAGAGATGATTAAAACATGTTGTAGCCAGTTAAACAGGTAGACTGGCAAACCAGTAATATAATAAGAACAAATAATGTTTGGTACATATTCCAGCAGATTTTATTTGCTGCTTCATGGTGGTCGGCACACCTTTCAAAATATAACCACAGTAAGTTCCTTCACCTCATTACACCCACAGAACACAGTGGCAGCCACACAAGTATCTGTATTCATTCTTGCATACCTTTTTTTGACAATTTATTACAGCTGTTTTTGTGTTGCTCTAGGCACCATTGTGCTCAAAGGAAATTCAATCCAATATTGAGGGTATTCTCTCCGAATTGGTTAGCTTTTTTGACAAACCTTGGGGCATATTAGCAAGGGCACTATCGCCGCTTTAGCGGCACTTTTTGCCGCTAAAGCGGCGATATTTATATCGCCGTATCAGCAAACTGTCTCTAACAGCAGTTAGCAACAGTTTGCGGGCATTAGCGCCCGTTTTTTTACCGCTTTGCATGTCAGCGATATTTATCGCTAATGACATGCAAAGTGGGCGTTCCCGACGAAGAAACCTGGGAAACACTCGCTAACAGGCCTATCGCCTATGAGCAAGGTGGCCATGGCCCCAGTTAGCGACGTGAAAAGTCGCGCTAACCGGGGTCATCGCCATTTATTTAACACCTGCAATTAGCAGGTGTTAGCCATACCTAACATGGGGGGTGGATTATGCTGATACGACCACAGGGTCGTATCAGCAAGGTGTTCTCCCTTCTCCATGCAACATCGCTGGTTTTTCAGCGATGTTGGCCCATTTCCCCCGCTATCGCTGGAATATTCATCGCCATAGCGCTAATCGTTGCTAATACAGCGTTAGCGTGGCGATATATTCCAGCGATAGCCGGCGATAATAAAAATCACGCTAAGCAGGGTTAGCGATGATTATCGCCTCTTCTTGCTAATATGCCCCCTTGTTTTATTTCTACCTGTCATCATTCCACCATGGACTTCCAACACTATATCATGGTTCCACCTGGTTTCATTGCACATGCTGGTCCACCGCCAATTGTATGGGAAGGATGGATCGAAATGGATCCAAATTTTTGAAAACTATATTGAAGCCTTGAATGGCTTAAATTGTCCTTAAATTGCAATAAAGCACCTTATTTTTTAGTGCTTTTGGGAAAGAGGGCTAACACATAACAAAATATGTTTGTGATGTGTACAAGGAGGCAAAAGGCAGACTTGAAACAATAATTTCCACATTAATCAATGTTGCTGTGGCCAAACAGACATTTTATATGCAGCCCTAAAAAATACAACACGAATCAGTTGACAAATTTATAGCAAGATTAAGGAAGTTGCCAATCAAATGTCAGTTTGGGGAAATTACTAATAAAATACCAGCTGACTGTTCAGTGATAAAGCAAGGAAATGCGGAAATGGTTGTGGGGGACGAGTAATACCACTGTGAAGGAAGCTATCGCTATAGTGAATGTAATTGAAGAATCAAACTCGCGTATGAAGGAAATGGAGATACTTGAAAACAAAGGAGCCAGTCAATTAGACAGCCGCGGCCAGTGAAGATAAGAGTGGTGGGGCCGGGTGGGGGGATTTCGACAGACAACGATGAGGGAATATTAGTTATTTACTTAATGTTCTCTCGTGGTCGTCTGTCGAATTCCCCCCATCCCGGCCCACCGCTCTTACCTGCACGGGCCGCACCTGCAAATGTACATGACTGTTACTGAAGACAAGGAGAAATCAGTGTAATGAACAGTGCAGTGTGCCTGCCAATATTTACAAGGCCACGTAAAGTCACCTGCATGACTTTTCATGGCCTTGTAAATATGAGCCCCTTTTAGCATTACTCTGAGTGAAAGGGGCGTGCCATGGGTGTTGCTGTGGGTGTTCCCACACAGTACCCTTGGAACCTGACACATTCCCAGATTTACAAAGTTTTGTAAAGCTGGGAATGCATCAGAATCCTACGCTGGAGGTGTAGGAGTGGCGTAACAAGGGAAAATACTTTTATTTCTCCTTGTTTTTCCTCTTGTGCTGCAGTCTGGAGCATGCTTAGAAAGAGAAAATGCCATCAATGATTGTTTTTGTGCAGGAAGGTGCCCCTTCCTGCACAAAAACAATCATCCCTGCAACGAAGGCACCCTTGCAACATGAATCAAGGGTGCCTGCGCTGACGCATGGCAGCCAATGTTGCACCAGCGCAGGTGAAACCACACGGATGCGTCGTATTGTTGTTAATATGACGTATCCCTGTGCTTTTAAAATGACGTAGCTCGGTGCAGCAAAATAGCTTGCGGTGCCGCTCTGCGCCATTTGTTTGTAAATGAGGCCCTGAAAATTTTCATGGTAGTTACCAATTTAGCAAGAAAGGGAGTAGGTATTGCAAAAGGTGTGGTAGCAGTGACCATGGTTCAAATTCCAAATATTGTGGGGCATCAGATAAAGGAACACTGAAGGTGCAGAAGGGAGGAAAAATTCCCACAGATGTGTAAACAGGCCATCGGGCATGGTAAATGTGGTCAGACCTCGTCACAGACCGTTTTTTTTAGGTGTAGTCAACGGCAATGAGGACATAAGTAGAAGGGTTAGACCTACAGTGGAGTCTTTTGTCAATGAGTGTCAGGTGAGACTTAGTGTGGATTCTGGATCAATGAACACCATAATCCCAGAAGATATTTTTGGGGAGAAGTGGCCTGGTACTATTCTGGAAGCGAAGGACATCATTAACAAGGGATATCATGGATCCAGCATAGATGTTGTGGGTTTTGTATGGGCTGATATCTGCTTTCCATAAAGAGTTATTAGGGGGAATGTTTAGTGCCAGGAACAGGCCTCTCATTTTAGGGTGGGTCCATCAGAACAATCTTTATCTTGTCATCAGCCCCAGAAATACTGACCAGGTTGTGTGTGATCAAGGACACTAGATTAGATGAACTGTTATTCAGCACTCATTCAGTGTTTGAAGGGAAGCTTGGTACCATAAAAGGAAATGTTCACAAAATACTCTCAAAAAGGGGTTGAACCATTTAGGTACAGAGGTAGATTGGTTCCCTTAGTATTGAGGGAGGAGGTGAAAAAGATGCGAAAAGTCATGGTGCAAGAAGTCATTACTGAACCTATATAGGTGACAGAGTGACTATCTCCTGTAATAATTACCAAACAAAAGGATGAGGGCTTGAGGTTCCACTTAGACTTGTGATGTGTGCATCCTAAGGTTTGATGAACAATTTTCCTCTACCAAACATTGGGGAAATGGTTTAAATTTTGAAGGGTGGTAAGTAGTTCTCCTACTTAGATCCTAGGAGTGCCTACCACCAGAGCAGGTTACATGAAGATTCCAACCCCCTTACAGAGTTCATCGTCACTGGAGGAATACTCCAGTTTACCCGTTTTCCATTTGGCCAACCCCAGTAGCCAGTGTCTTTAAGAGGATGGTGTCTGAAATATTTAATGAGCAAGGAAGGGGCATCTATTTCCAAGAAGGCATCTTAAGTGTACATGAGCACCATCGAAGGATATAATGCCAACTTGAAGCAGGTTCTTAACAAACTGGAAAGGAGTTGCATGACTGTCATCAGGGACAAGTGTACATTTCTTGTGCAGGAGTTGAAATATTTAAGATACTCAGTCTCTGTGGAAGGAATTAAACCAAAGGCAAGTGAGGTGAGGGTCGTTAGAGAAGCATTTAAATCAGAGGACAAAGATCAGTTGCTCTCTTTTACAAGCCTCATTGAATATTATTTGAAATTCATCAAAGACTTTGCCAGTCAAACTGAACATTTGGGAATTTTACTAAAGAAATGGACATTGCTTGTTTGGGGCATTTAGGGAAATCAAAGACTCACTTGCCAATATGGGGGTGCTGACACCTTTTGATGTGTCTGAAAAAACCTGTCTTGCTGTTGATGCAACCGCTGAAGGCATTAATGCTGTCCTGTATCAAAGAGGGCATGAAATGACTCTTGCTTTTGACTCTGACTCTCATTCTGCATCAGAAAGAAATTGTTCAGTTATAGAACACGAGGCCTTGACAGCTGTTTTGGGTGCAGGAACTTTCATATCTCCATATGGGGTTAGAAATAATTTAAGGACAGTTCATAAACATTTAGTCAAAGTCATCTTATTTGGTGGGGCGGTTAATGGTTCTGCAAGATTGTCCAGATTGGCTGCCAGGCATCAAGAGTATAACTACACTGTTGAACACATCCCGGGGTGGAAAAACAATGGGGCTCATTTTCTTTTTTTGGCTTCCATTGAAACTTAGTAAGATGGATATTTTCGTAGAAAGTGATGAAGTAGTGGCCAGTCTGGGCGATGTTGTGGAGTGTTGTGATGGTTCCATTCAAAGAAGTGAATGGTTTGAATCTGTCAGGGATCCATCAGTTTATAAGCTATCAGTGCAGTTAATCGACAAGAGTGGTGTTAGAGCAGTTGTGGCTCGGACAGGGTTCCACCTTTTTTCAAAGTTTTGAATGAATTATCGATTTGTGCCACATGTGTGGCGATAATGGTTGATAGAGTTGTACAGCTTGAATCTATACAAAAAAGATTAATCGCCTTAGCCCATTAGACCCATATAGGACAAACCTTGACTAGCTGACTGAACGCTAGGTTTTGATGGCTAGGATTAGATAATTAGGTAGCACAAGAGATTTGCAAGTGTGTAGTTTGCAAAGAAGGGAAATACATTTTAAAGTGGTTGTGCTCCTGTAGGTCACATTGAAGACCCCAAAAGACTTTGTGAAATTGTCTGTTTTGATTTATTGGACCACTCAGCCATCTTCCCAGAGAATTACACTTTGCTACCATCATCATAGACATCACAGTAAGTGGCTGGAAGTAGAGGTTTTGGAAGAGATCACTAAGAATATAATTCAGTGTTTGAACCACATTTTGCCAGAGAATTGTACTGTCGTTTCATTGTCACAGATAATGGTACACATTTGGTGCCCCAGGAAATGAAAGAGCTCTTGTTGGGTTGTGATATAAAACATTGCCTCACTGTTTTGCACAACCCCCAGGCTAAGGGCATAGTTGAGAGTGTTAGCAGACTTGTTATGGGTACCCCAAATTGGCCTGGAAGAGTAGATTGGATGTGCAGAGGGGTGTTTAAGACATGGTTATGGTTCCCTGCATCACTGTCAATACTTTCACATGTACAATGTTTTTATGAGGGGAAGGGGAGCTAATTCTGAAATGGTTCCAATATGGCTTAAGGAGTTGGTGTCTACAGACCGCTCTAGAGTGAATGTCTCATCATCCATGGATCAAATTTCCATGTGCGATTGGTTGAAAGTTAACCCGAGAGGAGTGTTTGAACTGTTTCAAAATTTGATGATCCACTCAAAGACAAGGTTGTTAAGAGAGAGTTTGTGGATGTGGTCAATGGGAAGAAATGGAATCAATGCATGGTGGCCTGCT
The DNA here is from genome assembly GCA_963921515.1 of Calotriton arnoldi. Classification (NCBI taxonomy): domain Eukaryota; kingdom Metazoa; phylum Chordata; class Amphibia; order Caudata; family Salamandridae; genus Calotriton; species Calotriton arnoldi. The sequence continues at coordinate 1,145,208 of CAWUFW010000522.1, forward strand.
ATCAGAAAGGTGGGTACTGACCCCATGATGATGCTGATGAACAATTGGATGGTTCTAGTAGCCACATGTTGATGTCTTATTATGACATGAGGGGCATATGTGATGGAGGACTAGATTCTTGAGTGATCCTGGTGTCTCAAGACAAAGTGGAGCAGAAAGAAGTTGGGCAGAAAGAACGGATCCAAGCGCATTTCTGGGGAAAGGCTTCCCGAACAAGAACCCCCTAATTCTATAATCCACGAAAGAAAAGGGGTGAAGCATAGAAGAAAGAATGTTGAGTTAAATGACTATGTGATGGAGTAATGGGTGAGTGGTTTGGGTACATTAGGAATGCCAGAGGGTCAAGTTCTTCCACTAGGGGTGTTTTCCCCTCTTGTCATTATCTCCAGATCAGCAACCTCTGGGGTACCCTTGTTCTTACCTTTAGTTTTTTAGGCTACTTTTATTAACAGCTTTTGCCTTTATTTTTCACTTCAATTTCCCTGTTGCCTTTGTGGTTCTTTTACAACTTTTGCACGTTTCTAATTTCCCTATATATCATCTTGTAATAACCTCACGCATTTTCAGCTTTACTCTATTTTCTGTTCTTTCATTTGTTTAAAGGGAAAAGATGTGTAGTAATATACTTTGCTGTGGAGAGAACTCATCATGGTCTGTATTCCATTGGAGTGTTGGTGGGCTGTTGGTTAAGGGTTCTGTGTCAGTTGGCCTGGGCTCCTTGGCTGGGATGCACTGCTGTTTGCTCAATACTTAAATAAAGATCTCTGCTTGTCCACCTGTACACAGAGTTACTTCAATACATAAACCATATTTCCCCAGGGCTTCCAAGCTATGCAACTAGTGGGAATCCACAATATTAATATACTCAACGTAACAAAAAAACAATTTGCTAATCTATGCTTAAATCATAGAAACAGATGCAACCTTACTCCCACTTCTGAAGTAAGAAAATGTAAGATAAGCATGAACTGTGTCATGACTGTTAGAACAGTAACTTCAGATTTTTTACTTTTTCACTGTAGTTTACGTGAATAACATTTTCGACGAGTTATTTCCTTTTGCATTGTTATTTGTACAGTCTTTTTTCCAATGGCCTTCAATCAAAATACTCATAACATTTGTTTACTCCTGAATTTGTTATTATATTTTAGGCAAGATTAATGCAGAGACCAGTTTTCTTTGCTCCCACAGAAATTTTCTTCCAGATACGACCTGGCAAAATTTGTGCTAGGAACAGATAACAATATTTAAACTTCTGTAGCTCTCAATAACAGAAACCATGCAGTATTCATATGCTTTCTCCCATTCCAATCTATGAAACTCATGATGATGCTGTAATACTATACCTACAAATACAAAATAACTAATGGATGAAGTGCTTGAATTAATCTCAGCCACTGATAATTGTTGAATCAGGTGTAGCTTGGCTCCAGTGGCACAGTGAGCATGGATCCCACATCTGAGCATGTCCGAAGAACTTACTGCGTAACAATGAAAAATACAAAAAAGTGATGGATGGAATGCTTGATTTAATCTCACCCACTGGTTATTACTCAAGCCGCATCCAGTCTGTCATTGTTTTGCCCACCATTACCCTTCAGATTTGAACCAGCCTTAGACAAATCAGCCTTAGTCCAGTTCCAATAGGGACAGTCTAGTCGGAACCTCCACACCATGTCTTCTCTGAACCGGAACAGAAGTAACCCCAGGCCTGTTTTGGCCTTTGGGCTTCTTCAGTGGGGTGCAGCTTAGTTCCTCCCAGAATAGATACACCCATAAGAAAATCAACCTTGGTCCTACTCCAGTAGTCCATGCCAAGCTGCCAAGCCAGGTATTCACTTTGCAACAAGTATTGGCAAAGACAATAGGTCTCACCTTGTTTGGTTCACCTTGTTCACCTGTTGACTTTGATGAGGCTTTTTGACAAAGCTGTGCAGCCGCCCCTCATTTGGCACCCCTCCCATTCTCCCCTTGCACAGATCAACATCCCCGTCTACCTGCTCAGGATTGAGTGCAAGCATCAATTTGATTTCCTAATGCACAATGTGTTGGCCATAGGACATACTTAGGCAGGAAATGTTCCCTTGCTGCAGACAGGATTGATTTAACTTTCCCTCGAATGAACATGGAAAACTACCACCTTCTTCACAACAGCACAATTTCCATACTTCTATGGTGTAGGATCAAAATTTGCCTCCTCTAAAATAAACCCACTTTCTACCTGCCAAATGTCCCTGTCATTGTCCTGAGACTAAAGACAAACAACAGTAGTAAATGTTAGCATTTAAAGGCTTTATTTAAGGTTTGGTAGGCTTTACTCAGTTCCTCTAGGTAAGCGGAGGGATATGCTCCAATGCTTTGCCAGAGTACAATTTGCCATATTGAGATATCTCCACCAGGCAAGTGGAGACCGCTGTACCTTCAGCAGAGGCGCTGTCATGGCAGCTCTGCTTAATTCACTGAAGCTGTGCTGTGAGGGCACTATGTTCAATGTCCCCACCCTCACAATAAAGTTTTTTGTTTTTCAAAAACACACATCTAAAGCAGAAGTTTTGTTATTGAAAAACAACAAAATAATTGCAATGAACATTTGGGAGTTTTGCCCAGGCCATATGGGCCACCAATCCTATTTTCTGTTTAGGACCACCAGACCAACAGGAAAAAATGTACGATGGAACATAGTGCCAATATCGGCAACACTCAGTTCTCATACAGCAACATACATAAATAAACCACACAACACCTTTTTAGTGGAGAATTTTGCTGCAGGTTTATTTGCATAACCAATATGCCAACATGGTGGGTTATCTTACGGGCGATCCCAGGGCAGGCCAGCCCCTATGCCGCCTGCCCGTCTGATGAGCCAAATTGCACCGTGGCCGTCGCCAACCGGTGGTTACCAATTATTGGGAGAGGCCACCTCTCCCCTCAGTGGACCGCCAGTCCACTCCCTTACTCACGCCCCCCCACAGGTGGGCGGAGCGTTCCAGGCAGCCCCCGGTTGCTCAGACCCACAACCGCCTGTAGGCTAACGGGGCGCCGTAGTTCTTCCAGGGGACACGCTAAGACATCCCTGGGTATCCTTGGCTTAGCACCCTGTTGTGCTGCTGCAATATAGTACCCTTCTGTACCTTGCAGACTCTGGATCGCCCTGTAACTCCTCCTGCAACACAAAACAATAAGTTAGATTCTTCCCCTCCCCGTACTACCCTTTGGCCGTCCGCAGGGTAAGCGGTAGGGTGGGAAACAGCGAGACGGGTAGCGGTCAAGAGACCGTACCGTGGGCGGGGGAAGGCTTTAGTACCCCTGTCCCCCTCCCATGGCTGGAAGTGACGCGGCCCGCAGACCCCCTGGTCCCTAGCCCAGGGAGCCTAGACAGCAGACTTCTGTGCCTTCCTGTGGCACTAAGGCGGCCGCCCTGTTGGAGGGTCCCCTACGTGGCCCCCCTGGGCAGCCTTGGCATAGTGCCAATATCGGCAACACTCAGTTCTCATACAGCAACATACATAAATAAACCACACAACACCTTTTTAGTGGAGAATTTTGCTGCAGGTTTATTTGCATAACCAATATGCCAACATGGTGGGTTATCTTACGGGCGATCCCAGGGCAGGCCAGCCCCTATGCCGCCTGCCCGTCTGATGAGCCAAATTGCACCGTGGCCGTCGCCAACCGGTGGTTACCAATTATTGGGAGAGGCCACCTCTCCCCTCAGTGGACCGCCAGTCCACTCCCTTACTCACGCCCCCACAGGTGGGCGGAGCGTTCCAGGCAGCCCCGGTTGCTCAGACCCACAACCGCCTGTAGGCTAACGGGGCGCCGTAGTTCTTCCAGGGGACACGCTAAGACATCCCTCGGTATCCTTGGCTTAGCACCCTGTTGTGCTGCTGCAATATAGTACCCTTCTGTACCTTGCAGACTCTGGATCGCCCTGTAACTCCTCCACAGCTCTGGGGGTGGCCACCGTCACCACCAGGGCCCCCCACCAAGGCAGATATTCCTACCTACAGCCTGTTGCTTCCAAGGCCTCCCCAAGGTCCAGCAAAATTAGGTCCATGCCTACCCTTGAGAGGAGAAACCCATCCACTTCCCAACCCAGTGGACTTGGCATGAAGTAAACCATGCCTGATGAAGCCAAATCCCCTTTGTTCCGTGAAATTACGCATGGCGCTGTTCACTCTCCTACGTGATCTCAATTGCGTCTCCCGATCGGGCTCCTTGCCAAACTGGGCGAGGTAAAGTTTAGGACCACCACAGTACACATGCCCCCAGTTAAATACTCAATTGACACATGGTGTCCCTCATGTCTTGGAGCAGTCCTCTCCTCCCCAGAGTCGTCAGGTCATTCCCTCCCAAGTGTATGACCAGCATGTGAGGTGGACCGATCCCTCCCCCCAGTCTCTGCTGCAGCTTCATCAGCTCGTTCCAGCGCATACCCGGGTAACCTAGCCACGTGATCTCTGTGGCGGAGGAACGTGATCTCTGCTCCAGTGCATGCCTGGGACCCCCAACCCAAATAATTTGGTGGTGGGAAAAACCCATGCCTCCATTTCTTGAATTCCTCCAATCGCGCCACTCCAGACGCACGGAAGGCCATTCACCCGGACCCTTGGTCCTGGCCAAATTAAGACATGCTCGGTTGCCAACACCCATAATGAGCACTGTACACCCTTTTATACCTACACCAGTCTGCACCTACTTACACAAAACCCCCCGACAAGGTAGGCCTTCTTCTTGTTGCTTCCAGGGCCTCAACCCAGGTCCAACAAAAACAGTCCATGCCCCTTCTAGACGGTGAACACATCTTCTTCAAAAACACCCTGTGGACTTGGCATGCCGCAAACCATGCCTGACAAATCCAAACCCACTTGGCATGGCTGTTAGCTTTCCTGCGTGAGGTTTCCACGGCCTCCCTGACCGGGCTCCTCGCCACACTAACCAAGGGGTTATCTCTGACCACTATAACCAACAAGCCCCCAATAGGTTGCTTAACCTACACATGGAGGACTTCATTTCTTGCAGCAGTTCCCTCCTCCCCAAGAGAGTCAGATCATTGCCACACAGGTGCATGACCAGGATGTTGGGAGGGGAGACACCCTCCCCTCTTCTCTACTGCAGCATCTTAGCAAGATGTTCCCGCGCAAGCCTGGGTATCCCAACCAAAAAATTTCGGTGGCGGAAAAGCCCTGCCCCCATTCATGCTTTCCGCCCACCGTGCCACTCTCATGGTGCCAGAATGGCCAATCACCCAGACCTTTGCTCCCGGCAACTAAAGAAATGTAAGGTTGCGAACACATATTGCATTCTTGAAAAACAAACAAACAAAACTCCAACTTGCACCTATTACACAATAACCCTGCACACTAACGGGTAGTCCCAGGTGCATTCAACATTTGCCTGTGACTACAAAACTTAAAATGTCCTCAGGCATTCCCTTGGGCAGCTCACGGAAGGAAGTCCTTATGAAACCTAGGGATTCCCCTTGTCCCTCAAAGGTACTCGTATTATCGACCTCCGAAAGACGAAATGCTAAGCGGACCTACCAGAATCTGTGACCAAGATGACGAACAAAGCCCCTTTCGGTTCTGCCGCTCCACATGCCTGTGAATTTGAATCCCAGGTCAAACTTCAGGCACCTAACTCACATCTCAAAGGCCTGCCAACCGGCTGACTCCAAAATTGCAGTCCCCGTGTTAGCTGTCAACTCCCAAGGAAAATTCGCTTAACTGGAGCAACTGGTGACATGCAATCAATTCTGGTCAGGGGACTTGGAGTAAACACATGAGTGATGTACGTGCACCCCCCTAACTATGACTGTAAAATGTGCTCTGGTCGTTGTCCGTATTCGTGCTCCATCCCCTCCATTTCAGCACTATCAAGGCAAACCGCACCCTCTAGGGACTGTCACCCTCACGCCCCAGCTGACAGAAAGTGCCTATTCGTATGTAGCCTATTAACCTTACGTTTTTCACTGACGGTATACCAGGAATATGCTGAAACTTTGCATGCTTTACTGCTGAGTGCGCGATGCACAATCACATATTTGTCTTTACCTCACAGGGTTGCCCTCGGTAACTCAGAATTCACACTGGACATGATTCTCTCCCTGATTGGCTTACGGACGGAAGTACCGTTAAACTTTGGAATACCCCGTCCCACTTGCTTAATGCGCTCCTCTCCAGGCCCGCCCTGCAAGCTACTGATGCTGCCCATCCTGGAAGAGAGACTACAGAAAGCTAGCCATACCCGCAATGCCTGACAATGTAACGATGCTACAATATCTGCTCTACCTGAACCAAGGTAAGAGGCGAGCTGTCAGCATGCCACAGGCAATACCCTCTCTTGGAGCGCGAGGGCCAGGCCTCCTAGTAGACGCAGCACACGCATATCTCAGAAGACAACCCCGCTTTACTGCCCGCTTTACTTCCTGTCACAGTTATCTGAGTAATTAGTGAAAGATGCACGTTTGAACTGGCAACTGATACTGTTACTTACCCTGCAACTGCTCTGCTCAGAGCAGCCCGCTAGACAATGGCTTCCATTTTAAAGGCGGTGCCAACAAACCTCCAAGCGCTTAAGGTGGTACCTCTGAGTAGGGCTCTAATCTAACTGATGTCCCTTGCATCTGCTACCGCCTCTGGCTGTAAGCCACTCAGTGCTACTGATGCCTTGGCGCTTCCTGACCCACCGCCAGCTGACCCTGATAGAATCCACTCGTGCCTGGCACTCAACAGTGTGGTGAAAGCACAAGACATCCTAGCCTTACCTTAGCTCTTCACCATGCTCCCACACAATTTTTAATTAGCCTTTGTATCGTCCATACAAGATCAATCAATCAATCAATCATGTCACTTATAAAGCGCACTACATACCCGCGAGGGTCTCAAGGCGCTGGGGGAAGAGGGGGGTGGTGCTGCTACTGATCGAAGAGCCAGGTCTTGAGGAGTCTTCTGAAGGCCAGTAGGTCTTGGGTCTGTCGGAGGTTGGTGGGGAGGGTGTTCCAGGTCTTGGCGGCGAGGTGGGAGAAGGATCTGCCGCCGGCGGTCGTTTTCCGGATGCGGGGGACTGTGGCGAGGGCGAGGCTGGTCGAGCGGAGCTGGCGGGTGGGGGTGTAGAAGCTGAGTCGTCTGTTGAGGTAGGCTGGTCCGGAGTTGTGGAGTGCTTTGTGTGCGTGGGTGAGGAGCTTGAAGGTTATCCTCTTGTTGACAGGGAGCCAGTGCAGGTTCTCCAGGTGGGGTGTGATGTGGCTGCGTCGGGGGATGTCGAGGATAAGACGTGCAGAGGCGTTCTGGATGCGTTGCAGCCGTCTCAGGAGCTTAGCCGTCGTTCCTGCGTAGAGGGCGTTTCCGTAGTCCAGCCTGCTGGTGACGAGGGCCTGGGTGACTGTTTTTCTTGTTTGGGTGGGGATCCACTTGAAGATCCTGCGGAGCATTCGGAGGATGTTGAAGCAGGATGAGGAAACGGCGTTGACCTGCTTAGTCATGGAGAGGGTGGGGTCGAGGATGACCCCTAGGTTGCGTACATGGTCGGTGGGTGGCGGGGCTGTTCCCAGTGATGTTGGCCACCAGGAGTCGTCCCAGGCTGAAGGGTTGGAACCAAGGATGAGGACCTCCGTCTTGTCCGAGTTCAGCTTCAGGCGGCTGGTCCTCATCCATTCGGCGACGGCCTTCATTCCTTCGTGGAGGTGGGCTTTGGCGGTGTGAGGGTCTTTGGTGAGGGAGAGGATCAGCTGGGTGTCGTCGGCGTAGGAGATGATGTTGAGGTTGTGCTGTCGGGCGACGTGGGCGAGGGGTGCCATGTAGATGTTGAACAGCGTTGGGCTGAGGAGGAGCCTTGGGGTACGCCGCAGATGATCTTGGTGGCCTTGGATCGGAAGGGGGCGAGGCGGACGCTTTGTGTTCTGCCGGATAGGAAGGATGTGGTCCAGTCCAGGGCCTTCTCTTGGATCCCGGCGTCGTGAAGGCGTGTTCGTAGTGTGTGGTGGCAGACCGTGTCGAAGGCGGCTGATAGGTCCAGGAGGATGAGGGCTGCTGTTTCTCCGTTGTCTAGCAGGGTCCTGATGTCATCGGTGGCGGCGATGAGGGCGGTTTCGGTGCTGTGGTTGCTGCGGAAGCCGGACTGGGAAGGGTCCAGGATGTTGTTCTCCTCGAGGTAGCGGGTCAGTTGTTTGTTGACGATTTTCTCGGTGACCTTCGCGGGGAACGGGAGCAGAGAGATGGGTCGGAAGTTCTTGAGGTCCTTGGGGTCTGCCTTGGGTTTCTTGAGTAAGGCGGTGATCTCGGCGTACTTCCAGCTTTCCGGGAAGGTTGCTGTCTCGAAGGAGATGTTGATTATTTTCCGGAGATGGGGCGCGATGGCTGTACTGGCTTTGTTGAAGATGTGGTGAGGGCACGGGTCTAGCGGTGAACCGGAGTGGATGGTGTTCATGATCTCGCTGGTGTCCTCGTCGTTGATGTTGGTCCAGGAGAGCAGGCGGTTGGTGGTTGTGGGGGCAGTGGTCTTGGTGGTTGCCGGGGCGGTCGTGGTGTTGAAGCTGTCGTGGATGTCGGCGATTTTGCGGTGGCAGAAGGTGGCCAGTGAGTCGCACAGGTCTCGCGACGGCTGGATGTCATTGGTGTTGGAGCTGGGGTTGGAGAGTTCCTTCACGATGTTGAAGAGCTCTTTGCTGTTGTGTGCGTTGTTGTCTAGGCGGTCTTTGAGTGAGGCACTTTTGGCGGATCTGATGAGGTGATGGTGACTGCGGGTGGCACTCTTGTGGGCGGCGTAGCTGTCCGCTGTTCGTTCGTGGAGCCAGATCTTCTCCAGTTTTCAGCATGTTCGTTTGGAGGCCTGGAGGTCTTCGGTGAACCAGGTGGCTTTCTTGCTGGTGTGGCTGTTGGGCGGATTCTTGAGCGGGGCGAGGGTGTTGGCGCAGTCGTCGATCCACTGTCTGAGGTTGCGGGCGGCGGTGTCGGGGTCGGAGGGTTCGGCGGGTGGGCTCAGGGCGAGGTTGTGGTTAGCTGGTCTTCCGTGACTCTGCTCCAGCAGCGGCGAGGAATTTGTTCGGTGCGGTGGTGCGTGGTGGGCTTCCTGTAGGTGAAGTGGATGCAGTGGTGGTCAGTCCAGTGGGGTTCGGAGGTGTGGTTGAAGGAGACGTGTGGGCTTGCGGAAAGATGGAGTCGAGCGTGTGGCCGGCGGCGTGGGTGGGTGTAGTCACAAGCTGTCTGAGTCCGAGGGTGGCGAGGTTGTCGATCAGGGTGGTGGAGTTGGTGTCCTTGTTGTTCTCGAGGTGGAAGTTCAGGTCCCCGAGGAGGATGTAGTCCGTGGAGGCGATGGCGTGTGTGCTGACGAAGTCAGCGATGGAATCGCTGAACTGTGGTCGGGGTCCGGGGGGTCTGTAGATGAGGGTTCCTCTGAGGGTGGTGTTGGGATCGGTGTGGATCTGGAAGTGCATGTGTTCGGCGGTGCTGAGGGTGTCGTCGGTGTTGGTTGAGACTCTGAGGGTGTTCCTGTGGACGATGGCGATGCCTCCTCCGACTCCGTTGGTGCGGTCCCTGCGGGTGATCTTGTATCCGTCCGGGATGGCAATGGCGATGTCGGGGGCTGAAGCGGGATTCAGCCAGGTCTCCGTCAGGAATGCGACGTCTGGGGAGGTTGAGTCGAGAAGGTCCCAGAGTTCGATGGCGTGTTTGCGGGCGGAGCGGGTGTTGAGGAGGATGCATCTGAGGTAGTTGGGTTCTTTCCTGGGCGGTGGTTTGGCGGGGCGGGTGCTGGCGAAGCTGCAGTTCCGGCAGGTGAAGGGCCCTTGGGTGCGCTTCGGGGTGGCCTGGTAGCAGGCGTGATCTTTTCCGGGGTTGAGTGCGTGGAGGGTGCGGGCGTCGTATCGGCGTCTGTTGATGTGGCGGGCGCGGGGGATGCCCGGACCAGGGGGTCTGGCGCTGGGCGCGGTCACGGCGCAGACGGGCGCAGACGGGCTTGCCTTAGGCGCGCCTTCGGCGCACCAGCGGCGCGGCCCCGCAGCGGCCGACATAAATGGGGAGGTGGGAGGGAGGAGCAGGGAATGGGGCAGCGAATGGGCAGTGAGGGGGCGGGGCCGCAGGGGCGCAGCGGCGGGAAACAGGCACAGAAGGGAAAACGAGCACAATCAGGGCATCAAGGGGGCACAGAAAGGAAAAAAAAACGAGCACAATCAGGGGCAGCAAGGGGGCACAGAAAGGAAAAAACTAGCACAATGAGGGGCAGCAAGGGGGCACAGAAAGGAAAAAACTAGCACAATGAGGGGCAGCAAGGGGGCACAGAAAGGAAAAACGAGCACAATCAGGGGCAGCAAGGGGGCACAGAAAGGAAAAACGAGCACAATCAGGGCATCAAGGGGGCACAGAAAGGAAAAAAACGAGCACAATGAGGGGCAGCAAGGGGGCACAGAAAGGAAAAAACTAGCACAATGAGGGGCAGCAAGGGGGCACAGAAAGGAAAAAACGAGCACAATCAGGGGCAGCAAGGGGGCACAGAAAGGGGAAAAAACGAGCACAATCAGGGGCAGCAAGGGGGCACAGAAAGGAAAAAACTAGCACAATGAGGGGCAGCAAGGGGGCACAGAAAGGAAAAACGAGCACAATCAGGGGCAGCAAGGGGGGAACAGAAAGGAAAAAACGAGCACAATCAGGGGCAGCAAGGGGGCACAGAAAGGAAAAACGAGCACAATCAGGGGCAGCAAGGGGGGCACAGAAAGGAAAAAACGAGCACAATCAGGGGCAGCAAGGGGGGCACAGAAAGGAAAAAACGAGCACAATCAGGGGCAGCAAGGGGGCACAGAAAGGAAAAACGAGCACAATCAGGGGCAGCAGCAGGGCACACAGACGGAGCTGTGTGGTGGGGGAGCGACCTACCAGTCAAGGTCAGGGGTCGCTCTCTTCACCACGCAGCGGCCGCCATAAATGGGGAGGTGGGAGGGAGGAGCAGGGAATGGGGCAGCGAATGGGCAGTGAGGGGGCGGGGCCGCAGGGCGCAGCGGCGGGAAACAGGCACAGAAGGGAAAACAGAGCACAATCAGGGCATCAAGGGGGCACAGAAAGGAAAAAAAACGAGCACAATGAGGGGCAGCAAGGGGGCACAGAAAGGAAAAAACTAGCACAATGAGGGGCAGCAAGGGGGCACAGAAAGGAAAAAACGAGCACAATCAGGGGCAGCAAGGGGGCACAGAAAGGGAAAAAAACGAGCACAATCAGGGGCAGCAAGGGGGCACAGAAAGGAAAAAACTAGCACAATGAGGGGCAGCAAGGGGGCACAGAAAGGAAAAACGAGCACAATCAGGGGCAGCAAGGGGGCACAGAAAGGAAAAAACGAGCACAATCAGGGGCAGCAAGGGGGCACAGAAAGGAAAAACGAGCACAATCAGGGGCAGCAAGGGGGGCACAGAAAGGAAAAAACGAGCACAATCAGGGGCAGCAAGGGGGCACAGAAAGGAAAAAACGAGCACAATCAGGGGCAGCAAGGGGGCACAGAAAGGAAAAACGAGCACAATCAGGGGCAGCAGCAGGGCACACAGACGGAGCTGTGTGGTGGGGGAGCGACCTACCAGTCAAGGTCAGGGGTCGCTCTCTTCACCACGCAGCGGCCGCCATAAATGGGGAGGTGGGAGGGAGGAGCAGGGAATGGGGCAGCGAATGGGCAGTGAGGGGGCGGGGCCGCAGGGGCGCAGTGGCGGGAAACAGGCACAGAAGGGAAAACGAGCACAATCAGGGCATCAAGGGGGCACAGAAAGGAAAAAAAACGAGCACAATGAGGGGCAGCAAGGGGGCACTGAAAGGAAAAAACTAGCACAATGAGGGGCAGCAAGGGGGCACAGAAAGGAAAAAACGAGCACAATCAGGGGCAGCAAGGGGGCACAGAAAGGGAAAAAAAACGAGCACAATCAGGGGCAGCAAGGGGGCACAGAAAGGAAAAAACTAGCACAATGAGGGGCAGCAAGGGGGCACAGAAAGGAAAAACGAGCACAATCAGGGGCAGCAAGGGGGGCACAGAAAGGAAAAAACGAGCACAATCAGGGGCAGCAAGGGGGCACAGAAAGGAAAAACGAGCACAATCAGGGGCAGCAAGGGGGCACAGAAAGGAAAAAGCGAGCACAATCAGGGGCAGCAAGGGGGCACAGAAAGGAAAAAACGAGCACAATCAGGGGCAGCAAGGGGGCACAGAAAGGAAAAACGAGCACAATCAGGGGCAGCAGCAGGGCACACAGACGGAGCTGTGTGGTGGGGGAGCGACCTACCAGCCAAGGTCAGGGGTCGCTCTGACCTTGAGAGACCTAAGAGAGACTTAGTACCATCTGCCCCTATTATCCTGTGCTACCAAACCTCCTCATGACATCACAGGGATTACATAACTCACTAGGTCAGCACGAGACATCCTAGCCTGACCATAGCTCTTGACCAGGCTCTTCCCAAGAGCCCTCCACAAACCTTGTGGCCTAAAACATTCGCCCTGTGGGGTGGTTGCGAATGGACTGCAAACCACTCCTAGGCATACTCTACCATCGTTGTTAATGGAGTTTCTGGTTGGCTAGAGTAAGCCTGGCCGAACCCACCTCTCTAGTCAGGAGAAGGGATCACCCCTGAGGCTGACACCTGCCCACCCCTTAGGTGGTTAGGCAGAGACTTTGGCTTACCCCAGAGGCAGTGTAAATTTAATGTGCCAACCGCACTCCCACAGTGGCACACTACAGAAGAGACTACATACCAGTTTATTTAAAATACCCTTCGTATCGTCCATACAAGGGAGACTTAGTACCATCTGCTCCTATTACCCTGTGCTACCAAACCTCATAATGACATCACAGGGATTACATAACCCACTAGGTCAATCGGGCCACCGTCCTACAGCTCAGGAGTGAGAAGAGTCTTTCTAACGTAGCCAACCACGGTTTAAACGCAAGTGACTGGCCCCCTATGGGCAACCAAACCAAGGGTGAAGCAAGTCCATGGTTAAAGGCCATAATGCGCGGCATTGCAGTTCCAGTGACCTGGCTGAGAGGAGCTGCCATACCACTGAGTTGCCCCATGTAGTGCGAGGTTCAACCGCCTCACCCATTGAAATTAACTGACACAATAGTAGAGACCCTTCATGTATACATATGCAACGCTGCTAGGTTGGCAGTGGGAAAATGCCAACAATCAGTTAATGTCATTTCGGGTCCACAATGACTGTCCTAACCGTAACTAATGGACTCTTAGGATACAGACCATAAAACAATGTGCTCCTGTATTGCTCGCTGTGCATCAATAAAAGAACATAAATGTGTCAAAAAACAGCAGAAGGTTCAGTTCACCGGAAAGATGACTGGTGGCACTGATCCCTGGGTTCCTGGAAAGTGCAATGCTCGTAAACCATCCATGAGGAAACTTAGTTGCATGTCGCCAGCTACTAAAGGGCGGGATATGAGTTTGAATAGCATCCCCACCCAGCAGCCCACACTGTGACTGCTGAGTGCAGCTGATAACCTTTTGTGCTGGGGATGGGACTCAATAGTCAGATTTAGCTGTAGCTTGCTCTCCAAGGTTCCTAATTGAACAAAAGTGCGGTTACATGGGAGCATTTTCCTGTCATGCAAAGCTACGTACTTGAGGCAATTCTGGTTTCCTAGGAATAAAACTTAATCCCCCAAGTCTCTTCCACTCTATAAGAGCGCTGCGTTTTATATCTCAGACTTGGGGAGGGGCAGCTTCATACCTATAAACCCCCCGCAAGTCACCCTGAGCCTCTCAAGCAAATAGCGCTTAGAACTGCTAGGGCCTGCTCCCGGGCCGTGCCTACCTCCCACCTCTGCAGCCAGCTCTCGCCTCAGAGCCCCCTCACAGGATGCTGGGATGCCAGGGATCTGTATCTGATGGCTCAGAGATACAAAAATGCCGGCCACATGCCACTGGATCCACATCCTTACGACGCTCGTGGCACGGACCCAGTGTAACTCTAACTGTATTATAAGAAATGATGTTTCTTTCATCGCATCCCGGTATATGATCTAACAAGGAAAATATACCTACAACAAGTCCGGACTGTTGGCTTTGTCAACACGTATCTTGGCGTGTGCCAAAACCTATGTTCACACCCAGCCCTAAGTGTTTGAATCTGTTCCTGATCAGTGTCAGCGTAATAGTCATCATTTTACATCATAGTGTTGATCCATATAAGGGACAGGTGACGAAGGAATGTAGTATACCTTTAAGTCCCATAATGATGTTTTGAGTTGTTGCTAGGGTTTTACCCTCCCAAAGATTACCATCGGCCAAGTGACATCTTGCACTCGATGGCCACTGACCCGCGCGTGTGGGAACTATGACCATGGTGACACCAACAATAGCACAAGGAGGTGGACACAACTAATGTCAATCACGACCAGTGTCAATGCTCGAAACGGGGCCAAACAACTGCCTGAGGTCATGTGATTTGTCAGTGTGCACATAAAATGTTGCGGAGACCTCTGACCTGAAAATCCTGTGAAATGGATTAACCGGTGCCAGGTGAAGATGAGCACATGGGTCGAGGCCACGCGAGAGTAACTTTAATTATGTATATATGGTTCTATTGCGCAAACACGGCCCCCGATCACGGACACCGAGCTGATTACGAAGGAAATCCTTTTTAAAATGATGAGCCCAAATACTGCTGTACACTAATTGGTGTAAAAGAACCCCCTTATTAAAGTTACTTTTCTAAAATAACTCTTCACACGGACCCAAACTGATTAAAACTTTTCGCATCACTGGCATTCTGGTTACACAAGCTGTAAAATCTTGCTGTGTTGCACAGAGAACACGGTTGACAATTCGCAGCAATAGCCCCCTGCACATATATGAAAAGCACACCACAGGAAAATATTCAGAGCTTGGCAGCAAGACGACTGACATAACATCACCACAAACATTTTTTTTTTTTTTTTGATCAAACATTCAACACTAAACGTAGAACATGTAATGTAAGTGTCTTCCTTCCATATGGGAGAGAAGCCCTTCTCGTGCTCGCACTGCACCCGAGCCTTCACCGACCAGTCCAACCTGAGGGCGCAACAGCCTGCTCCCTCTGACGAGTAGAAGTGCCAGACAAGAGCTGCTCACAGACCTTCTCCCGCCTGTCCCAGCTGCACGAGGAGTCGGGCTGCTACCTGGCGCAGACCGATGCCCGCCTGCCTCTCCCGGTTACCCTGCTGAGCAGGGACTGTGGTACACCCCGGCGGTCCATGGTAGTCACTGCGGGCGGGAGCAAAAGTGCTCCCAAGACCGGCAACAGTGACCGGAAGCAGCGGGCGGAGAGAGGGGCAGATAGGGAAGAGCTGGTCTAAGGGAGGGGAGTTCCAGTGTCCCGCTACCAGAGCTGAAACGACGGAAGTGGAGGAACACCTCTGGTCCAGTGACACGAGAGCATTCTTAGAACAGAATGAACAAGGCGCAAATGTATAACATTCCGCCAATGGTGGTATGAGCCCGAGAGAGCATATATAATCTGTAGACAAAGATGGTGAATCTTCTGCAATCAAAAACCCGCAAACATGCCTCTGCAAGGCGCGTTGGCCTATACCCGTCTCTACAGAAACAGATCTCTTCTGCCGACAAAAGCACACACAGAGATAACGACTTCACAGACATGGTCTGTTGAAAATGCAGGGAAGGGGAAAGCACCTCGCTGCCATCCCCCCCTTTGCGCCACCCCACCTTCAATACCAATACTGACCTCGGACCTCCCGGCGGTCGGCAAAACCCCTCACCCGCAGATCCCGCCGGTCCAGTAACAGTGGGCAGAGGGAGGAAGGTGGACAGCGGGGGAGGGAGCAAGCGGTGCTCGCTGCCCCCCGCGAAGGACCTGGGCCGAGGTCTTGAAACCTGAAAGATTATGTGATCGAGGGAGGAGCCTCGCGACCTCGCTGCTTCCCCCCCCACTCTCCCCTCTCAGCACGCCACACACGGTCCCCGCTTGCCGTGGCATTGGTCCCGGCTCCTCCTGGATGGAAAACAGCGGAATGGAGGTGGCCCGTAGCGCTCCTTGCCCCCCACGCATCAACAGGCCCTGGAACCGGCACCGCGGGGAAGACGGTACTATAATTGCCAGTAAAAGTGGACACTTCTCCCGGCAAAGGAATCGGCGTGATCATCTGATGATATGAAGAAGACTCGATAAACCGCGAAGGAACTTCGCCGTAGGCTAAACAGGCGCCCATGTCTAACAGGTTCCCTTGGCAACCGCTGAAAGAAGACCAGCAGAGGGGGGAGCATTGCGACGCCAGCAGCCCCCCCCCCAATCAACGACAGGCCCACGCGGGCTGCGGCTCGGGGTACAAGCAGCTACAGGCCTTGCAAGCAACAGCTAGAGGGGGAGGGTCGCGGCGCTCGCTGCTCTCCTCCCAACCAAATTCTGCTCTCGACGGCCGGGATCCCGAGACCCGGCAACGCCGCTCTGAGAGGAGAGAAGCCTCGCTGCACTCCTGGCTCTCCCCCCCCCCCCTCATGCCCAGACACACACAGGGCCGGGGCCAGGCCTGCGCCCAGTGGCGTGGCAAAGATCAGGCCAGGAAAGATGGCCTGTGCCCCCCCCAGGAGCTGATCTACCCCCCAACAATGGTGGACTGCAGCCTCGGCAATTGCCGGGCTAAGCAGCCCTGCCTAAGGAAAAGTGGGGGGGGGGGGCTAACGCACTCACCGAGTACAGCTCCTGGAGGTCTGGGGCATGCCTAAACAGCGAGACGGGTAGCGGTCAAGAGACCGTACCGTGGGCGGGGGAAGGCTTTAGTACCCCTGTCCCCCTCCCATGGCCGGAAGTGACGCGGCCCGCAGACCCCCTGGTCCCTAGCCCAGGGAGCCTAGACAGCAGACTTCTGTGCCTTCCTGTGGCACTAAGGCGGCCGCCCTGTTGGAGGGTCCCCTACGTGGCCCCCCTGGGCAGCCTTGGCATTTGTCCTCAGTAGAGCAGACGGTGTAAGATACTTTGACTGATAGACCTATCCGACAGCCTCCTGCTCAAAGACTTCGACTAGCAAAGCCAGGTAGGCTCAGCCATTGGAAACATGGTGTTACCAACACTTCTAAATACAGTGAGGGAAACACAGGCTTGTTTGGCTGACAGGGCACTCTGTCCGCTAAATTCAAAGGGCCTCATTTATGAAAACTGTTGCATCGCTGCAACAAAACTGTGATGGGACAGTTTTCACTGCGCCCTCTTTGCGTCTCGATGGATGCGCCGTATTTAATGTACGTTGCTCCATGTCACAAGGAAAGACAGATACATCAAGAATTCTGACGTATGTTAGCGCAAAAGTCACGCATTGCTGGAGTTGTGTCGCAAGCATGACGCAACTCCAGCAATGGATGGGGTAGGCCTGTGCTATGGCACTGCGTCACCCTTACGCAGGCATAAGGTTTTGATGCATTGGCGCCCTAGAACTGTTGTAGCGAAATCTCATAGATTTCACTGTACACTTCTACAAGGCTTTCTTGCAGGGGAACGCCCACCCTGCATACATTATACCTGATGCAGGCATAATGTGGTCAAGGGCTTTACAAGGTGGCGCATCTGCCTAGATGCGCCACTTTGTAAATATGGCGTAACGTGGCTCATTGTTTACGCCGCCGCTGAGTCACAAAAAGTGATGCAACGGTGGTGCAAAAGTGTCGCAAGGCCTTCATAAATAAAGCCCTAAGTACCCCTCTAAATCTTCTGATTGGCTGAGACATTCTCATAATTCCATATAGTGTGCTAATAGTTGCTAATGCATACACATTCAACTTACATGTGAATAAATATTCAACATATATTTTGAAGACTGATGAATTTCCAGAAACAAATCCACAGACAGGTCAATCATTACACTGTTGGAAAAACATCAACGTTACTACTCAGCACGTGCAATGTTAGATGGGGAGTTTAATCTATTAAAAAGCAGAGAAGACTTGAATAATGGAAGGCATGGAATAAGTTTGTTAATTCTTGCATAACCAAGGAGGATACTATACACTTTATTTGAAGACTAAAAGAGCAGAAAAGTTAAGATAAAATAACTACTTTAGCTTTTCTGTGAAACAGTCTTCATTCTAGGGATTACTTAGAAATGATAGGGAGAGGCCAATGGAACACATTGTAGAATGTCATGATTAACACAACATCACTTGCAGGCCTTATTCCTATATTTATCAAAATGAAAAATATGCTAAAAAATAAGGGGCATATTATTAAGGGCTCTATCGCCGCTTTAGCGGGACTTTTTGCCGCTAAAGCGTCGATATTTTTAACGCCCTATTAGCAAGCTGTCGCTAACAGGCGTTAGCGACAGCTTCCGGCGATAGCGGCCGGGTTTTACATCGCCTTGCATGTCAGCGATAATTATCGCTAATGACATGCAAGGTAGGCGTTCCCAACTAAAAGCGACAGAAAACAGTCGCTTACATACCTATCGCCTATTAGCAATACCCGCGAAGCGATAAAGAAACGCGCGCTAACCCCGATTAGCGCTTGTTTTTTAGAACTGATAAAAACATGACTTAGCAATGAAAGTCAATGGGAGGTGGATTGTAAGGTTAAGTCCCCAGAATTAGCGATAGGATTTTATCGCTGGATTTCTCGCGTTAAAGCTGGGTTTCGCCGCTATCGCTGGATATTTTATCGCAATGGAGATAAACCTTGCTAATAGCATGTTATTTCCGCGGTAATATCCAGCGATAGCCGGCGATAAAAAAAGGCGCACTAAGCAAGGTTTGCGATATTTATCGCATGTTCTTGCTAATATGCCCCTCAATTTTAGCAAAGGATATCTAGTCCATCAATTTCTTGATTTAATGATTAGTAACATTGAAAAAGACTGTGTGATCAGTGTTATTACTGATGAATAAATATCTTACCTTCTCTGCTTATTGGGGAGTGTAATCTAAACTGAGAGGCCCATGCCCAGTTTTCTAGATAACCACTGACTATCTAAATTAATGATCCTCGGAATAATAATAAATAATTTCATTTTATTTGGATTCACTGAAAAATCTGCCTTAGATCCAGGCCTCTTAGAACTATGTTTGATGCCCTTGCTTTAATAAATCTTGCAATAATAACAGGTATTTAGAGATATTTTGCTGTTAAATGTTCTTGTGATGTTGGTGCAACTGATTTAAAAATCTTCCTTAACCAGGATGCATTAGTGGTGCTCACTGTAAATGTAGGTTGATGATATCATCCAAATTACGTGTTTAATAGGATAATGATACTATTGTAGATATTTGATTTGGTACCTCGCTGTACTTGGCATAAGTGTATCAAAGCTGTATTGACTTTTTTTTTATTGTGACTTGTTGGTGTGATTTCAGCTTTTGCCATATAGAATATTGTCCACCTTCAGTTTTCTTATCATGGTGACTGTGGTAGGGTATGCTTCAAGCCACATTTAAAAAATAGTTGTAGGAATCAAAGCCTTTAGATTATGAGAGGCTCACTAGATTTTGTTTGCATATTTGCCACATAACTATTTCCTCTGAAATGTCTAACATCAATTGAACATGTTTCCTGTCTTTTTCAGGCCAGAACTGCAGCTTTAGTTTACAAGGTCCAAATGGAACTGTAGAGAGCCCAGGATTTCCATACGGATACCCAAACTACGCTAACTGCACATGGACATTGAATGCTGAAGAGCAGAATCGAATACAATTAGTCTTCCAGTCATTCGCTCTAGAGGAGGACTTTGACGTGCTTTCAGTATACGATGGAGCCCCTCAGCCACTAAATCTTAAAACAAGGTAAAATATTTGAATATTCTAGCCAAGTGGTGGATTTTACTGTTATTTTGTGATTAAAATATCACTTTGGGTCATATTTGATTTAATCTGAAATCAGATCAAATATTCTTAATGAACAACATGGATTTTATAATTGGTTCCGTGATAGGAAATAAGTATATAGTTTAGGATTTCATTTTTTTCTCATGCTTAATAAACATTGCTATCTCTAGATTGGTGAATTACTTTTGCTGTATCCCCTCTTACTGTATTTGCATGGGAAAGTAATTGCATTTATGTTTCGTTGTAATATGCAATAGCAAGGACATGCTATATGACAATGTATTTTGATTTCCTAACTTGGTTGCATGCCTATTTTATGCTTGCCTTTATTAGCAAACATCTAAAGAAGACCTCAACCTCTAATGTACCATGGCTTCTGGCATGGCCATTTATATTTTTCAATGTAATGGTTATCTTTATTACCTTTTTTCAATTTTGCATAGTCTTTCTAGAAAACAGACCAGTAACACATTTGAAGCCAAGTTATTTTATTTTGACATGCACATTTAAAATGCATGAAGAAATGTACTTTAGAACGATTTAAGATCTTTTATACAAGCTGAAAATGAAAAAAGATATTTATCATTAGTAAACAGCTAATAGATTTGCTGCGCATCTTAGCCAAAAATAGTGTATGTGTGATAATGTAGAGGACATAACTTGACCAGAAGTGCAACACAGTAGTATCACAAAACAAGGGACAGAAAGAAATAGGGGCTAGGTAGAAGACAATGCCACTACAGTTGCATTGTTACGTTTATAAGTTGAAATAGGTAGGTTCCCTCTTTAATTTAATAAAAACTCCACATTACAGCATGATCAGTGTAGCTATTGGATTGGGGATCTAAGTGCAGGGTTATTGGCGATGGCGCTATCACATTTGAAGGGAGCGGTTTATAAGTGCTGTTAATGCATCATATCAAATCTTATTAGCAGAGCAATAATCTTGTGGCATACTTGAGTTTTAAATCTCCATAAGTCAAATATAATGGCTATTGACACACATATATTGTGCTATCATATGATTTTTATCTTCAGTTTGAAATTATTAGTGACCCACAATGCATTTCCTGAAAATCTAAAAATGCTGCTAACAATAACTGGGCCATGTTGTATATTGAGGCATGTGTATGAATCCTTGGCAGCAGATAAGCATGGAATTCTTTATGCCACAATTCTGTTAGTCCAACGATGATATTGAAACTTGATGTCAAAGTTTTACAGAGAGGAGATTTGGGGAACCAATATATAGAGTTGAAGAAACAGTTTATTTAATGCAACGTTTGATGTTTTAGAAAGCCCCTCCTTTATATTGAAGCACTCCAGTTTCCCTGGCTTGCTTCTCTCTTGAATCCTTGATTCTTTCAGAGACACATTCATATATAAATATCATCTGGACATGCCCAGGCATTCTAATATGCATTTACTTCTTAAATATATTCGTACGTGTTAGGATTTGTTGACATTTCTTTTAATTCAAACACCTCACATGAAATGCGGCACTGTGTAGGCAGCTTAAGAATAACATGACATTTGTCTCTGTTTCTACACAAAGCAATGCGTTGTAGTCAAAAAACATATGTCAAAACAATTGGGAACATTTTGAAACCAAAGTTGACATCAGCATTGTTAGTATGGATGACAAAGAGGGTGCAATTGCAGTATTGATGGACTTTTCTTGCAAATTGTGTAAAAAAAAGAGCATTTCCCGTGTCTGTGGATGTGCAGCATCATTTGTTGTTTATGGCAATGAGTAAACTCCTTTTTGTTCAGCTATCTTTAAATAAAAATCAAATAAAGTCCGCATTTCGGGCTTTATTTTAGAAGAAATAGCAAATTAGCTGGTCGCTGTATTGTCAGTATGGGTGTGCCATGATCATGTAAAGTCACTACAAATATTCAAAACGTTTTCCTATTTTAACCATTTCCCTATTGCGATCTGTTTTTGGTGAAAGGAATTAATTTATTCATGTCGAACTACAACATCTTGCAGAGATTGCTACTTCACTTCCCCCTTAACTCACATATTCATTTGCATCATCACAGAAACTACTAACTGACTGGAAATGCAATCCGTGATCATAAAGAGAAATGATGTAATGAAAGAATGCAGAGCCAGTCTGGCCTATTGCAAGCATCACTGCTAGACATTTGTGCCTGGGGTATCATGAGGCAGTCACATGTCAGAGAATGACACAGTTACCTTTGCTTTGTAATAAACAGCTTTTTGCACCAATGATGTTGCTACCTTGGGATTAATTTTCTTTTTTTGACGCAAACTGCCAGCTATTTCCAAGGTGCTTTCCTGACTGTGAGACAACAGCGGTTACTTTAAAACAATATTTCATGCTGATGGAAAAGTGAGCTGGCTGGATTATCTCGACCTCTCTTTTGTTCCCGCTGCCTCATTGAGTTTATGGGTATCATAACGAAGTCCAACCTGTCCCTTGAATCTTGAGCCAGTCCTGGACAAGTCTTGTTTTTAGAATTCCAGAGTCTAAGGAATCATCTCTCCCTTCTTTTCTTTCTGCACCACTTGATGGTGATGAATGACTTTGCCTTCTCATGCTTGGATATCAGTAATACTACATATCTTGATTTTTTTCCTTTAAATTGAAGATCCCATAATATCAGGTCCAAAAGCTGCTGCATATAAGCTGTTCACTTGACAAACTTTGACCACATCTTCTGTGGTCTTTTGTTCTATTCATTGGCTGTTGTTCCTTTTCCAACCAGGTGAAATTGAAATCATTCTCCATGGTCCACAATACAACCTTCATCTTCCATGACTTGGTCTCCTCTGGTTCCATACCATCATCAACAGCAAATTAGTTCTTCACCACAATTTACAGTCTGCTATATCATCAAAAAGGTCTACAAAGAGGCTTATGATTTGTTGTTGAGGCCGCCTGATCTTTTGATCCCTGAATTCCGAAATTCAAAGCAGCCATTACGACCTGACTGCCCTTGTGGGTTATAGCTCACAGAAACTGTGTCTCTGAGATTAGTTCTTCAATGTCAAGTTTGCTACTTGTGTGTGAATACTTTTGCTTATCCAAGTTACCCCTTATCATAAACATGTTGCACTCTCCACGCCACCACGAGAGCCCTTTTAGAGAAATCTAACCATCAGAAATTCTTTCAATATCTCCTTAAGTGCAGGAGTGAGTGACAACTCTATGCATGATTTTATTAGACGGCAATTGTCCTTGGCTTCCCAGCATCAGAAAAAAAATCCCATAAGGATGCATTTAACTTGATGATTCTTATCTAAAGACAAATGTACTGAATCGATCTTTAGTGATGCCATAGCCAGATAATGCTGGAAATAGAGCAGGAAACACATGCACGACATACATCTCAATTAGAATGTGCGCATCAACATAGACTTACCCGCGCAGACTGCGACACAATCTTACATTCAGACCACTGGCCCTGAGAAATGGAGTGTTCTATTTGTGGGACCAAAATGAAAGTTTATGAGTTATCATCCTCATTATATTGACATCTATACGCCTTTGATGCTCCCAATTTTCTGATTATATACTATTGGTTGCTGCTTAAATCGGCTTGTTGTCTTTCCTCAGTTATTTGGTTCTTCCCACTGAGTACATTTCACTCTGCTGTTCTATCTCATCAGTCCTTTCTTTTTGCACATCTAATTTTCTCTCTTTTTATCCCTCCTATGAAGGAGCATGATTTTCACTCTTTTTTCAAATCTTCATCACAGTTGCTAACCCCTCCCAATAGTTACTCTCTTTACGTTTGCCATCTCCAGAATTTGGCTGACCATTCTCCAATCCCTTCAAATGTTTTGCACTTTTCACTTCTCTCACCACGTCTGCAGTCCATTCTCTGTGACCTGACAACGCTTTTCAGATTCTTAATTTAGCTCAGTCCTTTTAACACAGACCCGGCGCTTCTGTACAAGGAAATAAATCGAAAAATTAGGTGCCACCTAGTGACAGCACAAATAAATGCAAAGGAACTAAAACATGCCTTTTGTAAGTGTCTGCGGAGCTATCCAGTGTGCAATTTTCAATTTTGCCTGGAACATTGATCATCCTTGCACCAGTGCTGCTCCTACAACGACCACTTTACTCACACCCACCTGCCTTTCCCCCTTGCACCAGTGTTCCACTCTTGAAGTTAAACAGCCTGAAGAGTAGGGCGCCACAAATTATAATAAACAAGAGACAGGAACAAGAACACACCCCAGATCAGAAAAATGTAGAAACTAAAGAATGCAGCTCTCTGTGCTATCTGCCTCATCTGTCTTAGAGGGCAGTACTCATACACTTATGTTCAACTTCTTGAATGACTGAAGAAAGGAGATTTCCAGATTGTTGGGCTCAATGGCTATCTCACAACACGAGCAGTGACCTAAATAACATTGAGACTGATGATAAAATGGGTCCTCTTGCATGTATCCATGCAGAAGTGCAATGCGTCAATTTGGTAAGGGCTGAAGAGATAACACCATAAATTGAACTCTAGTCTTTATTATCCGTTGAAGGAATGTGCAGTTAATGGAGGGGTGAGGGCACTCATAACATATATAACCTCAAGTCTCCTAAGGAATGGCCCTCCAGAAGGATGTATTGCTAAACTCAGGGTGAATAACTTGTTTGGATGGTGAGTGTTAGAAATCAGGTCTCTAGTTGGCAGAGGTATGCACCCTGTCCAAGTAGAGACCACAATTCTAGTCAGGGTAAGTCAGATACACACCCTAAATTAACCTGTGCTCACGCTCTAGTAGCTTGGCACACGGCAGTCAGGCTTAACTTAAGAGGCATAGTGTAAAGCATTTGTGCAACACTTAAATTACAGTAACTCAATGAAAACTCCACAAAAAGACTCCACACAGATTTAGAAAAATAGAGAATATGTCTCTGATTAAAACAAGACCAGAATGACAAAAATACAACAAGTAGAAGTTGGGATTCGAATTTAAAAGACTAAATGTGAAAACAGCGCGTAGAAGTCACTAGCGGTCAAAAGGTTACTTGAGAGACCGATGCAAATCAAAGTTCAGGCTGACCACGATGGATTGCAGGCCGGATTCAGGACCCAGACAGGTCCAGCTGAAGAAATATCTTGTATGGAGCTTTTGTTGATGTCAAGAGTCTACATCATCGTCAAGCCATGCAAAGGGGGTCCCGCATCGCCGTCAAGCTCAGTTGAAGTGAATGCAATGCGTTGTCGTCGAGCTGTGCAGAGCGTCGTCATCAAGCCATGCAGGCTTTGGATCCGATGTCATCAAGCAGCCTCTGCATCGGCAAAGGGCGATGCGGTAGAAATTCTCATGCAGAAGAGGCGTTGTTTTCAGAAATCAGCTGCAGAATCCACTTCTGAGGCCCAGGACAGAAGGGGGCACCTTAGGCAAGGGTAGGACTCACAGATGGCAGAGTCCAGCAGCACCAGCAGGATTGCAGGAATTCTTGTGTACCCCTCAGACTTCAGAAAACAGGAGGCAAGCCAGCAAGCACTTGGAGTCACTCTGGGTTCGAGTGAGATGGGTCCAGTTCTTGTCCTCAGCAGGGCAGAGATCAGCAGGCAGCAGGGCAGCTCAGCAAGGCAGAGAAGCAGTTCCTCAGAACAGTCAGTCACAGCAAAGTGGCAATCCTTAGAGCACAGCAGTCTTTACTCAAGCAGAGTACTTCCCAGGTCCAGTAGTGTACTGATTTGGTAGGGTCAGAGCCATGGTACTTATACCCAAAAGTGCCTTTGATGTAGGGGGTGACTTCAAATGAGTTCGCTGAAGTGTACATGGACCCCTTTCAACCCAGTCCTGTCTACCAGGCTATCTGTGGGGGGTACTCAGCCCTTTGTGTGAGGATAGGACACAGCCTATTCAGATGTAAGTGTGAGCCACCTCTCCCCCTTCCTGCCCAAGAAGGTATCAGAATGCAGATGAATGAAGATGAGTCCTCTGTCACACCCAGCCCTTCTTATGTTGTGGCTGTCTAGAGGGAAGTACAAAGTGTAACTGTCAACCAGAACAGACGTGTATTGGAGACAGGCTGCAGGCAAAAAGAGTAAAGTTAAGATTGGAGAAATGTCCACTTTTTAAAAGCGACATTTCTGAAATGGTAATGTCAAATCCATCTTTACCACTAAAGAGAATTTATCACCACCGTTCCAAAGATATGAAACATGATGTAACTACTCCTTTCTGATCAGGAATTACAGCTTATAAGGTGTTTTAACAAATCCCCAATGCCAGCCTATGAGAGGAGTAGGCCTCACAGCAGTGATAAACAAATGTACCTGTTTGTCACTGCCAAGACATGTAAAGCGTAAAAGTGCATGTCCTGCCTTTTAGTTAAACAGCACCCTGTCCTTAGGGTCACTTAGGGCCTACCTTAGAGGTGACCTATGTGTAACACAAGGGGAGTTTAAGACTTGGCAAGTGATTTTAAATGCAAAGTTGAGGTAGCAGTAAACTTCACACACAGGCCCTGGACTTTGTATGCACAGTAGGCACCTGGACACTTAGCTTGCCACTTGCCTGTGGCTTCCTGTTCCAGCTTGTTCCAGACTGATGCAGTGACACTGCAGTTCCCCAGGTTTTCTCCCTGGGATTTTCCCGACTGGGATTTCCCACTCACCGTTCTTCCCGCCAACAAAAGCCCTTCCCACCCCAGGACCTACTTAATGAGGCCGCAGCACGACCTCATCAGTAGGCACCTGAACACCTAGCTTGCCACTTGCCTGTGGCCTCCAGTTTCTGTTTGTTCCAGACTGATCCAAAGACACCTCAGCTGCCCAGGTTTTCCCGCTAGGGTTTTCCTGACAGAGTTTCCCAACTCATCGTTCTTCCTGCCAGAAGAAGTCCCACCTACCCACCCCAGGACCTACTTAATGCAGGCCGCAGTATGACCGCGGAGCATGACCGCGCAGCAGGCACATTCCAAAGACAAGCCCGTCTGCGCCAGGCCCGCATTCAGCACCATGACCTCTGAACCTCCAGCCTCCCAAAAATACACCGTTGCCAAGCTCTACACCCTCGCCATCGGCCGCCGCAACAAACACTGCCACCGCGCCGACCCACAGAAGGACCTTTCACCTGCACCCACTGCCACTTCACCTGCCACTGCACACACACCAGCCCACCGACCAGCCCCACCCCGAACACACCACATACATTACCAGAATAAAAACACTAACTCACCTGCACCCTTCTCAACACTCGCTTCCTATGCAACCATTCCACTGAATTATTGGACCTCATCGCCACACTCGCACCCGACATCGTCTTTCTCACTGAGACCTGTCTCAACCCCACATCCTCCCCAGTGATTGACACAGCGATCCCCGACGGATATTAAATCACTCACCAGGATCGCACCAACAAGCCGGTAGGAGGAACATCTACCATACACAAAGGAAACATACAGTGTACCACCACCAACAACAACACCACCACCCCATGGAACATCTCAACTTCAAGCTCCACACAGACAACAAGACAATGATCAGAGGCACCCTCGCATACCGACCCACAGGCCCGCACTCTAGGTTCTGCAACACCAATCGCAGACTTCTTTGCAACCTTAGCCTCAGACTCCAAGGACTACATCTTCCCCAGCTACCTAAATTTCCACATAGACAACCTCAACAACAAAAACACCGCACACCTACTCGACAGTATGAGCAGCCTCAGACTGACCCAGTTCATCCATGACCCTAAACACACAGAGGACACACGGTGGACCCAATTTCCTTCTCCAGCAACCGCATCAAATACAGCCATGTCACAGAACTCACATGGACCGATCACTCCATCGTCCACTTCAGCATCTCCAGCCCCTGCATCGCCAACCCCAAGATGACTAGTGCCTCACACCGGAGGTGGAACACAATCTCAGAGACCAGCTGGGAAAACACCCTCAACACCTCCAACCCTACTACTACCACCAAGCTCAAACAGGGACTGAAAAACTTCAACACCTGAGTCACCAATTGTGCAGACAACATTGTCCCCATCAAGAGCAACATCCAGAAAAAATTCTCCAAAAAGGGTACACCCAAGAACTCAGAACAGCAAAACGAGACAGCAAATAGTTGGAGAGGAAATGACGCACCAGCAAGGACACCTCTGACAAGGCAGCCTTCAAGACCTCCCTCAACCTCTACCACCGTCTTCTGAGGGCAACAAGGAAGACAGCCCTTGCTGCATGCATTTCAACCAGCACCAACAATATCAAGGAACTTTTCAACATCATTAAGGATGACAGCAAAAACAACATCACACCCTCACAGGAGCTGTATGACAACCTTGCCTATTTCTTCCACAACAAGATCGCAACCATATACAGAAACTTCGAACCCCAACCCACACCTTCGGACTTCCTTGATAGAAGCCACACACTGACCACCTGTGAACATCCTCTCCACTCAGGACACCACCTCCACCATGAAATCCATCCACTCGAGAGCTCCCACAGACCCATGGATGCTCCACATCTTCAACCTCGGAAAAACAAAGGATAGGCCAGGAACTCACCACCCCCTACTCAACACTTCTATCACCACCACAACATTTTCCAACATCTGGAAACACGCCAAAGTCAGACCACTACTCAAAAAACCCTCTGCTGACTCCAACAAACTAAAAAACTACTGGCCAAAGGGATGTTGTCTAGCAGCACATCCGCTATTCAGCATGGCTGAAAGTTACTGGAAGCCCAGAATCACAGGATGTTGAGACAACGCCAAGTCTCTTCGCCCCACATGTTGAGTTTATTGTCCTGCCCCTCCAAACACAAAAAAAGCGCTATGACGTTACCTGCTCTGACCTCATCATAGCACTTTTTTCTGTGACTTTCAGCCATGCTGAACAGCAGATGTGCTGCTAGACAACATGGCTAAAAGACATTCACATTGACAAGGCCAATAGCTTGGGTATTGCCGAGATTGATTGGCTTTGCCAATGCTTGTTCGGTGTTGAAGGGGTATTGCTGAACAAATGTGGAAGTGATAGTGAGAAATAGTTGAAGATCTTAGAAGTGAAGCGAGAATGTGGCATAACTGCCAGAGCTGCCGACAGAGGAACTGGAGAACCAAGTTTGAATTTCGGGTCGGCTGAACAATTTGTGTTCTAGGCTAATCACTTACACTTCCCCCTGCCTACGATAATGAATGTGTTATTCTGTATTGTAACTGGTGAGCACTGAAAGTGCCCCAATACCATTGGCTGGTGTTAGCACTATGGCAAGATGGAGGATGTAACAAGCTCTCCAATACCATTGGATCATGCAACAAAAAAAAAGCAGCAACGAGGGATGTAGTTGGGGGACAGGTCAAGCAGAGAAGCAGGAGGGGAAGGGGAGATGGGCAAGAAACTATGGGAAAAAACCTTAATTGAAGCAGGATCAGTGACATAAATTAATGTGTCATAGTGTAATGTAACTGGTGAGCACTTACAGTGCTCCAATACCATTGGCTTGTGTCTCGCTATGGCAAGACGGGCGGCGGAGCAAGCGCTCCAATACCCTCGGATCATGCAAAAAATAAATAAACATGTTCTATTAGTGTTTTATCAACTTTTTAAGAAATGTATTCGTTTATGTACACACGCATGCATTTTATTGGTATGTGTGTATGTGTACAAGGAGACGGCCTGAAAACATAAGTACTCCAATGGAGTGCTTGAAAACAAAGAAAAAAATAGCTCTGCAAACCAGAAGTAGTTTAAGGAGACATGTACTTGGTCCGTGAGCTATGAGAGGGCCAAACACACAAGAAGGGGGCATTACGCCTGCTTGCCATGACAAATGGCATCAAAGAAAATGAGAGCAATGCTGAAGCTTACCATTGGTAGGAGATGGGTGGCCTGTAAGCCCACAGACAGAGCACAACACGTCTCTTTGAGACAGCCTGTGTAGTCAAGACCTACAAACTGTTGACATTTGTCCTGAAAAGGTAGGTGAATTAAGAGAGACGCTGGTGTGCATGGTACTATCAAAAAGCACGAGTAAAACTAGAGACATTTGTGAACCTGCTTGTGGGTACAGCAAACATTTTACCTATGATTAAAGGAGGGTGGGAGCACACTACCTCACATCCCAGACCTCAGCTCGCCCCAATGCATCATGGTAAATGCAGTGCATAATAACACTTCAGTGACAGTCTTTAGTTTTTCACCAATGTTGGTGCAGCCAGTGCTCTGTATCTCTAGACGTGTTTCAGGATAGTTTTTCTTCATCAGTGGAAAGCAACACTTCATTTTGGGGGTGCTGGAAATGCTGCTCAAAGTCTTCTCAGGGCTCTTACTGCTCACTGAGCACAGGTGCATCAACCAGAGCTCGTCATCTCATTAGCTCAAGGGAGCCTTTTCAAACAAAGGAAGGGTGGGCGCACACTGCCTCACGTGCCAGAAGCATTATATTTACCTATGATTAAAATCGGACACAGTTCAGAAGCCTATAGGACACAGAGCATTGTACGGCACCCTAGTATTTCCCATCACCAGATACTTTTATATCAAAAGAGACCCAACGTCTCTTTTGTCCTCTTTTTGCCAACCTAACTCATCCAGAAGATGCTGACATCAGACTTACATTTTGTCAGTTTCTTCAAACGCAACAAAAGGGCCAATTTAAATGTCAGCCTCGTTTTCATGTGTTGTATTAGTAACCCTACACAGAGATTATGGGAAGAACGTGCTCATTTTGCCGATATCGCCTTGTCCAAGGTTTAGTTATTGATACAACAGGAAAATCTGAGCCGTCTTCTTACACAATAAAGTTGGTTATAAATTTAAGCAGCCGGTGAATCTAATTTACTGCAGTCTCCTAAGCTTTAGTTTGTGAATTGTTCCCCTGCTTTAGACAAACTTAATCCCCCTGTCTTTTCCAATGATGTTTTATTATCTCGTAAGGCATGGAATACTGAGCAGACTATAGTGTAAGAGGATTTAAAACCTTATAATAACTTCAGAAGAAGGATCATTGTCAGAGGCGGGTCAGCGGCAAAGAACGATATAAAGAAATGCTTCAACTTGATAATCGCATGTCTATATCCTAAACACAGTGCAGAGATTGCATCATGGTGGGAATATATTGCAATATATGTGTACCTTATAGAGTGGGGTTGAAATGTGGATGTTTGTAACAATTGTGATATTTCAAAGAAGACCTACATAGGGCTAGCATATGTTCCTACTCGAGATTGCAAAAGGACTGGGAAGTTTAATCAGATAGACAGGCAGTAGCAGCCACTCATATTGCAAAGTAGTGGGGTGGGTGGAGGGCAGCATCGGATTGGTAACGCTGGCAGTCGGGCATTGGCCGATGGGCCAGTGCCTAAGGGTCACTAGTGGGCCGTTTTTTGTCAAACGGCCCACAGAGACTTATTGTCTTCCCCACCAGGCCACTGTAAGGGGGGAGGGGCAGCATCATGAGCAAGGAGGCTCTGAGGGGGTTGCTTTCAGCAGCGTCGCTAGGCCAATATTATTCTGTCCGCTACAGACTTTATCTTGGCCTCCCGTGGGGCCGGCGCAGACGCCCAGAAGCAATGTCACACTAACCCTGCTGTGGGCCATCATCACCTCGGCTCCCCTGCTTTTGTTCACCCCTCCCCTGCCAGACCATCACCCTGAGGCTACAGTTGACTGGGCTGGGGAGAGTAAGTGAATGACCTTGCTGAGGGCCTGTTGTTGGCACCTGGGCTACAGTGTCTTTCAGGCCTTGGTGGTGGTGGTGGAGGGGTGGGGGTGGGGAGGTGTATGTTTGCATAAACCTCGCTGTGAAGCACCTTTCCCAGAGCGGAAAATTGAGATATTGTAATGTTAGCGTCAGAGCTGCTGAATGTGGAACTATGGAAATAGGTTCGAGTCCCAGCCTCACCGCAACATCCTGTGATTCTGGGCAAATGACTTAATTGCGCAAAGGCCTAAAATGAAAATGAATCTGATCTTCTGTAATGTAACTGGTGGTCATATAATTGCGCCCTTTGGCCGAGTTTACACTATATAAAACTACAATAAAAAAACATAACCTTCTGTTTGCTCATTTTTTAAGAATCTGCAAAGGCTGGAACTTAATAATGAGAGAGGATTCTTTATTCAATAATAAAAAAGTCTGTATTCCTTCTTAACATGGCTTTTCTTCCTTTGTTTAGTTTTAACAATCAGTCATGGATCATTAAAGAACATTTAGACCACATTTTAAACTGCTTTCACCTTACGTTTACTGTTCAAACTTTTAAAGTATATATCGATCGGGGGAGAAAATACCAGCTTTAGGTGATTTTCTTCATTTTCGTACTGGCAAGGGCATTAAAATACTGATAACGCTGGTTAAAAAAAAACAGCCAGGTGACAAACATAGCCATATCAGGAGTTGTGGCCTTTGGGCCACTTTATTTCACTTCGCCCGCCCAGCCAAAATGTAGTGCTTCTAGTTTTCACCAATGTTTCTGGCTCTATGAGCTTTAAAATACATAATTTATCAAACATTTCTCTAAAAATGAGCCTGATGAGATTAGTCAAATGCTGTTTCGTGAACTGGCGTGATCCAGGAATGTGGGCCACTTTTTTGGGAGTGCCCGGGCCGAATTGTGATCCCAATCCGACCCTAGTGGAGGGGGAACACAAACAGAAAATAAAAAAGAACATTGCACTTACCTGCTCCGACGGCGCCGCCTTGCTCCCGACCCTCGCGTCCCGTCCAGGAACAGCTGGACACTGCGCAGGCTCCCAGCTCCCAATCCCAGCGCTGTTCTGCTGGGAATACTATTCCCAGCATGTGAGCAGCACTGGGATTGGTCTGAGCGCCTCGGTTCGGCGCTCAGGCATAGACTGGGAGCCTGTGTTGGTTTCTCCACCCAGCTGTACAACACAGCTCGAGTGGAGAAATGCTAAATGCGCGTCAGTGTGGGTTGCCTCGCCCCTCCCTTGGCTCGCAGTCGCAGCCTGCAGGACGAAAAACAAAATGATAAGAAAAATGTTTTATTATCATTTTTTTTTTTGTCTTTTGCCTCTGCTGGCTTTCAGCGGGGGGGCGGGACGCTTCTCAACCATAACGGAGGAGCCGCCCCTGTAGACATGCACATGCGCACTTTTCATGAAGAGCGCACAATACGGTGGTTGCAATCTAGGGACTTTAAGTACTTTGAAGCACGTTTCCCAAGATCACATCATTTGATCTTGTGAAGCCCCCTAGATAGACAGAGTTTTCCCTCTAGAGCTATTGTTAATGCAGCAACGGCCTTCCTAGCAGATTCTTTCAAAGGGTATAGCATAGGGGGGTTTACCGGCGCTCAGAGTAGATATCTAAGGGTCGGGTGCAGGATGCGAACGATGATGGTCACTCTATAACTTAAAATCCCTTCTCTTGAATCTATATCCTGGGCCTGGAGTTAGCTCCGACATGTGGCATTAGAAACTATTTGAAAACCATCATAGCAGACATAGGCCAAAATACATCTGTAATACGCATCTCTAATAAACATCAAACTGTAAAAACCTTTTCTATTACAGTAGTGCCTATTATGGCCGGATTCATGCCACATTTTAAGAATAAACTCGCATACATTGGTTCTGAAAGGAAATCAGTATATGGGCAGTAAAGATCTGGAATTTCTGGTGTTGGCCCGACCTCCTGGGCCTACATTCGACATCTATCTTGACCAATTTCTAAACTTTTTTAAACAACAAACCCTCCTGTGCTGAGCTCATTTGAGGCCGCAGAAGGAACATGTCCTCTGGTGACAGATAAAGACGCCAGGGACAGGAGCAAGGCGAAGCAACGCGTCTTCTGCTTTTGACAAGGTATTTTTGGCACGGACCCTTCAGAGGCAGCGATGATTAATAGGCCTTTTTCCCGACTTTTGTGCACAAGTATTGTAGAACATGAAGCTGTCTGCTTGCCTGGGAATGGGGGAAAAAGGCAGATCACCGCTTTAAACGACTCGGGCGGCTGTCAGGCACCCAATTCACAGTCCTTCGCCCTCTCCGGACCAGGCCTCCATTCTGTTTCGCAATTCAATTTTTCCATTCGAGATTTTCCTCATTAAACTTTGCTGCTGATGCCAAAGGGAGGGTTTTTCCCTCCCAGGCCATCAATTTTCGGTTTTCCCTCAGTCTGCTCTGAGATGGTGTCTCATCCATCAAGCCCGCGGTCCAGCCACGAGATGTGTTGCTGTGTGTCATTTAGTAAGACTCAGGCTCCCGGACCAAGCTACTGGGAATGGAGCGGAGGGGCAGAAATGCTGTCTCGGCGGTGAAAATGTCCTTAAATGATTCCCCTCCGTCGCCTCGGTGCAAATGAAATAGTAGCCTGTTGCCCAGCACTATTTTCATTTGGTCTCCCTCCAACCTCTGGCGCCCTGGGAGGTCTGTTGATTTTTTTTATGCCTTCGCAAACAGGTACATCCTTCAAGGCTGATGGATTATGGATCCGCTCCGTTAGTCTAAATTGAAGCGGATCCTTATTTCCGGGGTTGTTGTTAATTACCGATGAGTAGCGTTATTTAAGGAGTGATTAAGAATTGGCGGTCTCAGTTGAGGATCACAAATGTTCTTTAAATGTGGACATGAGTTTTCGTCTGTCCACTTATAAAGCTGTGGCTCCTGGCTGCCAACACGGGCATTTTGTCATCAACGAAATAGATTTTCTAGGGTGCGTGTGTCAAAAAACTGTACATGTACATGTACAAATATCAACATTGCAATTCTTTTTTCACAGAGCGGTTCCAAGTAGGGTGTGAAATTCGCATAATTTACTTTTGCGTAATTACTCAAACTTTCAGTAAAAATTAAGCGTAATTATGCAAAATGCAAATTTGTCATTTATCACTATACATTAGGGCAAAATATGTCCTGATGTAAATGTTTTATTCCAGGGTGCATTTTGCTTTACAAAATATCGCTAAAGAAAAAATGCATGAGCATCAGCTGCTCGCATTCTGGTCATTCACTGTATTCCCGTGAACTCGTGGTAAAAGTTTGTCGCAAATAGCGCATAGTTATGCAACTTGTCGTAATAGCCTAATTTCGGGAATTTTGCCCAAGGAGCATACCCTGAAATTCCTGAAATTGCGCAAATTTCGCAGGCGTTAATTAAACTTCAGCAGGGCCTAGATCCAAGTGACATCATTGACAACAGTAGAAAAGCTCGCGTGGACTATGTGGCCTTCTAGTGCCATTAAATCAAATTATTCCTTTGTTGATACTTTCCCACCTACAATATTATGTTGTATATCTCCCCCCTGTAAGCCTTCCTCACCTCTCCCCGAGATTGTTTCCAGGACAAGCGAAGTAAGGACATCACTCCTAACCCTGACTTCCATTTCTGTGTTTCATATTCATAGTAGCCATATTTATAGCCAGAGTAACCTGCATTTCAGGTAGGATACTGTACTTTCATGGTGTCTATGCTTTTTTATTGTAAAATGTTTTCTATTTCTGTGTTAACTCCAATTCGTGTTCGATAATTGTTCTATTTTTTTTTTTCATTTAGAAATGATGGTGGCTGGGTGGGCTCTAGGGCAAAGTTTTGTTCAATGTTAAATGGAAGACATTTTTCCCTTTCAGGTTTTCAAAAGTTTTGCTGGTGCATCTCTTTATACTGTAGACCTTTTATTTTGCAAAGGAAGATACAACTCTCCTAATCAAATTATAAGGTATTCTATACCATCATGTGTAATTTTTTCTGCACCATTTACCCTCAAAAAGATTTTGTTATAACACCAGGGGAGCGATTAAAAATTGTCAGGAGCAGCATCCCAGATAGGAATACGACCGTTGCTAATATCATGTGGTCCAGGGTTTCTTAGCCCGAAATTATGGGATGCGGGAACACTGAGCCTGATTTTACTGGATGCATCTCCAGACCTGGTTAACCTACCAGGACATAGAGGCAGCCCCAGAGGGGAGAGGCACAGCCCAGGACCCACCCAACTCCCACCTACACCATGATGCATCATGCAACACTCCCCAAGAAGCCCCTAAGTTACCCTATTGCTTGTAACTCCCCTAACCCAGGGTCCTAGCCAGGGGTAGATAAGGACAGAAAATAGGCCCAGGCATCACAATAAAAGTGGCAGCCATTAGTTAACTAGAAAGCTAAAAAAGTGTCCCATGTTTGCAAATTGGGGCCGTTTTGAACTTCTAAAGACACACTGTATAAGTGTTTTGCAAGATATGGAAGACTGCATGGATTTGAGCTTGCTGCAGGCAATGTATGTTTAACCCCTTCCATGCGTCGGACGGCCGGGGGCCCCCGGCCGTCTGACGTCACGGTGGGCGTGTGCGTCAAACGGCCGGGGGCCGCCGATCTGCGCACGCGTGGAATTCGCCCGCACCGCGGGGGAATTCCACGCGCGTCCAAGGGGTTAAATAGCCGGGAAATCAACAGTAAAAGCTGCCCCAGCAGACCATAAAACAGGCCCACAAACTGAATTGAATTAACCCACACACTTTTCTGTCAGACCAGCCCTTATGATATGGTCAGATTTCCCTATAGGCCAGTTTGACCCGGGTCTCAGCACATCAACTGCTGTGGCCTCCACTCATATTTACTCCTTGCTCAGAGTAAATGGTAAATTTAAGCACAAATGACTGCAGAATCTAGAAAACCGGTGGTGTGGATGGGAAGGGGCTAGAACGGCCGACTTTGAAGCTGGGGGACCAGGTTCCAGTCTTTCAGGAGTCTCAAACATCCTGTGATTCTGGGCAAATCACTTAATCTACCTGTGCCTAAACAAAAACAAAAAAATGAATGTGTTCCTCTGTAATGCAACTGGTGCTCATGTAAAGAGCTCCGATACCTTCAGGGTCGAGTTCGCGCTAAAACTGCAAAAAAAAAAAAAAGAGAGAGAGACGGGGGAAGGGGAATGATATCGGTGTGATAAAGGAGAGCAGGGCAGAGTCAATGTTGATCTGTGTGAAGAGGAAGGGCAGAGGATGAGACACGAGAGCTGGAGGCAGCGGTTGCACTGATATGGCTGTGATGAGAATGCGAGGGAAAGAAAGGGTAAATGCGGCTGTCCGAGGCCCCCGCAGGGGGCCACTAAAGAGGGCAGCCCTCTAGTGCCAGCTGGGCACCCCACACCCCCGTAGGGGCAGGGACTCAGGGAGGAGTCCCCCAAGCCTGGTCGCAGCGCGATAGGCTAGAATCACGTCCGGGGCGCGAGGACAGGGGGAGGGGTATATAGGCCTCCCCCCACCATCTTGTCGTCCTCTTTCGCGCACCCGGACACGCCGTCTACACCCCGTTCTGGTCCTCGCGTCCAGGACCGCCATACGTTGTGCTGCTGCTCCGATTGTCGTGGGGATCAGGTTAGTGCAGGTGCCCCCCCGCCTCCCCAGGGTCCTGTTGTGGTCCTTGTGCGGACATTGGGGATTTACCTCACCCTTACCGGCCCGGAACTTGTGCGGCCCGCTCCCCGCGGTTGTCCCCGTGCCCGGGGTTAGGGAGCGGGCCAGGGCAGTATGTGAGAGGGCGGCGCGGGCACCAGCGGAGATTGAGGATTAAATTACAAGCCCCCGGTGCCCGCGCGGGGGGCAGGCCGGGTGCCCACCCTGGGTCTGGCCGGATTGGCCCGTTCGTGTCTGGGCGCGCGGGGGGGGCGGGAGGGGCAGCGACCTCGCAGCACCCTCTCCACCGCCGGGTGCGGCATCTGCTCCCGGCGCCGGGATCGTTGCGTACCGGTGATTTCTCGCGGTGAGTCCGGGGCCCACTGGGTCATTTTCAATATCCTGCTGCTAGACATGCGGTCCTGCCCTGAGGTTGTGCGGTCGGTCATCAACCCCCCCGTCCCACCACTTAAGGCCATGGCCAGTGTGGGACCCCTCCTAGCTGCAAATTCCTCGCCCCGGCTCCCGCAGGAGGTCCGCTGGTGTCGGTACCTGCGGGTGGGGTTGCTGGGGCTCACGAGGGCACCCGACCACAGCAGCAGCAGGCCCGCAGTCTCCGCCACAACTAACCGATGGGGCTCACATCCAGCTGACAAGTCCAAAACGGATAGGGCGGCTCAGAGTTCCTGCCCCGCTGGGGGCTATGTGTAACTGCTGCCCCCTCCCCCCCCCCCCCGGGTCGTCGGAGGGGGGGGTGGCGATTAGCTGTGCGCTCGCCTGAGGTAGCCCCCCGTCAGCGTTGTCGCGGTGATTCGCCCCCCCCCTCCCTTTCTCTTCTGGGGTGCTGCTATCCCGGCTGGGGGCACTCATGAGTTCCCCCCCCCACCTCCCGGCACATATTGTCTGCCAGCGGCCCCGACTGTGGCCCGCTGCTGGTGGGGCGCCAACATGCAGCGCCTTGTAGGGGTTAAAGGGGCGACCACCTCGGGTTACTTGTCCTCAGCGATTGCGGGGGCACACCGGCGGCCGCCGAGTTCTTAAATGGGGGGCGTGCAGATGGTGCCAAAAGGGCTGCGGGCTTACCGCTGCGTGTCATGGTGGGGGCCGCCGACTCGTTGGCGGGGGCTCACCGGGCGGCTGTTTATAGTCCCTGGGGCCTCCTGGTTAGTGCCAAGGGGGCCGCGTGTGTGCCTGTGCTTCCCAGCAGTGCCGTGGCGCGCCGGCCCAGGGCTTACAGGCCTTGACCGGAAGGGGCAGAGTGCCCGCCCCTGTCCTTAAACGGCGGCGGGCAGGCGGCGCACCGTTTGTCTGGGTGCAGCCCGCGGCTGCGTTGGGGACGGAAGAAGCGGCGGGTCCTATCAGGGAGGTGGCCCAACCCTTGGGGGGCAGCACTAATGCCCGGAGGTCTGCCCGCGGGCACCAAGTGGTGGGCGAGGCGCTGGCCTGTGACAGAGCAGCCGACCTCGAGGGAGGAAGCAGGTTCGAGCCTAACATCCTGTGTTTATAAAGTATGACGTCCTTGTACTATGTAGCTTGTGCCCATGTAAAACGCTATAAGTTGCGCTATATAACAACCAGATAATGAGTCCCTAAAGAAATATTAAAAGCTGTGATGTCTTGGTTGAGTTCCCTACGGGTTGGGTCTCGCTGCACACTCACGACCAGTTTGGAAAGCGGGGGTGTAGTAATTTAGGACCAGCGAACAACGGATCGGGGTCATGTTACGACCAACCCGGTCAGGTGCCTGACTTACGGACAAGCAGCCTTGCTTATGCCGCGTACCGAGCGTCCTGCCGATTCGGTCCAGGGGTTACGGCCAGGCAGCCCAGATGGGACTATGAACCGGGGTCCTCAAGGGCACACCATCCCGTGGGTCTGGCCAGGTCAATCCCCACTACCAACTTGGTCTCCCTGATCGATTTCTCTTCTGTGGGGGCTCCGGGATCGAGCCTGCAACCGATAAACAGGAGCCTGGTTTCCAGGGCAGATGGTTAATAGGAGGTAATGTGGCCCATAGGCGAGCGAACGCAGCCGAATATCGCACTAAGGAGCCAGTGGAGTCTCAGCGTCGGTGTAACATCCTGCGACTCCGGGTGTCGGAAGGCAACGTCACCCTCGGGTATATACGGAAGGAACGTCCCTGTCCTTTTGAACGTAATAAAAAAATAAAAAAAATAAAAAAAATAAATAAATAAAGCACCACGATGCCGGATCTTGCAGAAGACAGAGGGCCCGTGGGCCAAACGAAGTTTGAATGAGGGACCAGGTTTAAGCTTAGATTTTGTAGACTATAATATCCCCCCTCTGGGTCTTGGGTCTTGTAGTGCACACCTTGGCGCTGTCTAAAATCAGTGCACCACAGGTTTTAGTTACAGTGGTCAAGCGTGGCATACAGTGTGCATTAGCTCCACACTGGAAGAAGGGGAGTTGCCAGCACAAGATTTCGGCTGGGGATGAGGATGAAGGTTGTTCGTTCTACCATCGGTTAGGCTAAAATTGCGAACGCTCTTCCTGCTGGGTACAAATATCCAGGAAGTCCTTTGTCTGGCGGAGGACATAGCACATCACTTTGGCTTGGCACACACGCCCCCACTTGGTTCTGTGCACGTTTACTTAGGCTATTCTTTATGCCTCGCTGTCTTTGACTTTCTCATTGTGGTGATCCCATGCCCGCCTATGCAGCCCCTTTTAGCTGCTAGGTTAACCTGCGGGCCACACGCGGTGGTGCTGTTCCTCTGGAGGCTGGATGCCCGGATCGAACCTCAACCTGTCCCTGTTTGGCGCCGGGGGTGGCGCTGTTTGTGTCACGCGCCTCCAGCAGAGTGCTTCTAGGGGCACATGGTCTGCTTTGTTAGGTAATTTCGGTATGGCGCCAACTGCACCCTTGAGCGACTTTGCCAGTATTTCAGGACATGCCAGTTGCTCCGGATACAGTAATTAAATGCTCCTTGTAGGGCGCTGCTCCTTTGATTAGAAGATGCGCTGCAAGTGGGTCTCACACCCATGTCACTCTTTGGCCCCTCTCTATACCTGAACAGTTTCCACTAAATTGCCTGTCCAGCAACTACCTTCATTGTGCGCCGCCCGAGGTTTACACTATTGGGTAGCGTATCTGCTTTCTGCATCATGCGGCGGGTGCTATTAAGCACAGTGTGTGGTTTCCCTCGTTCTGTTTTATTTGGGCCGGCGGCGGACAGTGCATCCCACTGCTATTCTGAAGGGGTGTATGGCGATTCTATGCTATGTTCTATATGTTTTGGGTATCGCAGTGTTACAGCACATGGGCTGCAATGCAATGGTTGGAGTGACATCAGACTTTGGTCGTGATAATATCATGGTTCATCCTGGTCCCAAGACAGACAATAGTCACGGACAGGCCCCTTAAACTACTTTGTACTGCCAGG
This sequence comes from Calotriton arnoldi, assembly GCA_963921515.1. NCBI lineage: Eukaryota > Metazoa > Chordata > Amphibia > Caudata > Salamandridae > Calotriton > Calotriton arnoldi. The sequence continues at coordinate 1,185,698 of CAWUFW010000522.1, forward strand.
GTGCCCTAAGTGGGAAGGCCACTTGGGGGCTGGGTCCCCCACTTTGGTGTACATAAATGACTATGCCTCCATTCACCAATACCGATAAGGGGCATCGCTCCATCCTCTCAGCCAAGTAGACATAAGTGGTTTGATATGTCCTTTGGCTTTGAGCGGGTCACTCAATGCTTTTCTTTCATAGAACTATTCTCGCCAATTTTAATTCGGCAGTTTGGATGGGGTATAGGTCTCTAATCCATCAATATTTCTTTGACGATCTGGTGACCCGCATTTAGGGGATGTCCATGGTTCTTGGCGGGGCTAAGTAATGTTTCCAGTACACAAAGACCCCGTTGCGTAAGGCCTCATGCTCCTTTGTTTCAGCCTTGTTTTGGTCACACCATATTGGGGGCCAGCCACTTACACGTATAAACGGTCGGTGGGCTACGTCACTAAGACTTTTCTCACACCCTAGACCTGGAGCCCCTATAGCTGTGTAATTCGGAGGAGAGTTGGTAAGACCACTGCCGCCAGGGGTGGCTGCCCACTGTAGCACCAAGGGGCTAGGTCATGCGGGCCAGCACTCCTGCTTTTGCAGATGAGGAAGTTGATATCCTCACCGGTTAACTTTTCTGCCCAAGATTATGTGGGGGGCCGGATTTAGAACCGGTGCCCTCTGGTGAGGACGATGGGAGCTGGCCGCTTCTCTGCTGTCGGCGAGCTGTGAAGTTTCGGCGCTCACATGCTCAGTCGAGATGTCTTGTTTGATCATGGTGGGGCCAGCCCAAGGGAGGATTTTGCATGGAGTGGGAGTTGACAGTGGTGGTTCGTATGCACTGTTTGTTTTGGATTTCACATTTCAGCTGTCCTGTGTGCCACTTTGTGGCTGCTCGTGGGCTCACGCTGGGATACCTTAGCAAAGTCGGTATGGGATACATATGCTGGGTGAGGGACGCCAGCATGGCGGCACAGCACCTGTCAGTGCAGATGACGGATGGGTCGGCAGGCTATCACACAATTGGTGTCGCGGGTGACCACGCGTTGGTCATCATTCTCCGCCCCCATCTTTTCATAGGGAAGAGATATGTGGGGTACCTATTTGCTCACAGCCTGGCACAGTAAGGTGGGCGCAAAGCAGGTTGTTACCCATTAAATGTTTTAAAACATGCTTTGGGCACTTGCAGCAGTGAGGGAGCTTCCTGAGGACTTGAAGGTTAGTAGCACTCCCCTCCCCCAGTCAGCAGAATGGCCGCAGGCTCGGGCAGGTCAGAGGGGGATTTCTGGGCGGTGCTTGTGGAAGGTCATGTACCATTAAAGGTATGTTCCACGAAAGGGCAGGTCACTGCGAAGGTTGTTCCAAAGTTTTGAGGTCAAACTGGGTTGGAGCAGTAAAGTCAAAGCACAAACAGGCCACAATGTATTAAGGAACATTTGGCATTCCCAGTATTCAATAAAAGGGCGGGGATTGATACATATTGTCCCCTCCTGTTCCCACGGTCTTGTCTGCTCCATGGCATACTAGCAGAAGTTCAGGAGGGCTAGACTTCACCTCGGGTGGTGACTGGCTTAATCGAGGGGCAAATCCAAAGGTTTCACATTTACTAACGTGTGAAATTTTCAGCTGCTAGTGCATAGTTTTATTCATATGCACAGTATTATCAAGTCAAATAATAGATGTATTGACTAGTACGACCAGTGGACGTTCTCACACCAAGGCATTTGGCAGCGGTGAGGGTGGCTAGGCTGTAAGGATATCAAGGTTGAATATGACTGCCAGGCATCATTAGCACTGAGTGGCTTGCAGCCAGAGGCGGTATCCGATGCAAGGGCAGCTGTTAGATTAGAGCCCTACTCAGAGGGACCGCCTTAAGTGCTTGGAGGTCTGTTGGCACCGCCTTTCAAGGGAAGCCATTGTCAAGCGGGCTGCTCTGAGCAGGGCATTTGCAGGCGTAAGTAACAGTATCAGCTGCCAGTTCAAACGTGCATCTTTCACAAATTTACTCAGACTTCTGGGACAGGAAGTAAGGCGGGCTGGATAACTCCTGCTTCTACCTGCATTGGCACATCTTGTCAGGAGTGACTGTCAAAGGGATGGCACGTAAGCTAGGAAATGTTAGCACCCATCCACACCTAGCCGATTGGTTAAGGTATCAGGCCCTTGGAGGCCAGTGCCATGAATTACTAAGGTGAACTGAACAGGAGGTGTGACCGTGGGTCACGCTAGCAGAAGTCTGGGGAAGAGCTTAACTCCACCCATGGTCATGGTGTAGTCTTAAGTAAGTTGGAGTTGTCACTCTTATTTGACCAAGGGTTCAATGCTACATGAGGGCATCGCTGCGCTGCGGCCAGAGCACTGCCTTTGTGTTTCACAGGGGGGCAGCTAGTGAAGGCAAGGCTCTTCCCAAACCTGGCACCAGAACACAAGCGAGTCAGGGCCAACTTGTCTGTTGGGTGACTTGGGTAGGCACCTGTGTAGTTGTCAATCCACGAAGGGGTAAATTGTCTCCAATAGTGGGCACAATACATATAGGTGTGTCTGTTTGTGGTATCTCCTAGCGGACCCACTGAAGGTGTACTGCAGCTAAACAGGGAACTGGGAAGCTTGGTTTCCGTCACTGTGGCAGGTTTAAAGCATCCAGGGTCGGAGATGCGCACTAGGTACACTGTGCATCTGTGGTCTGACGGGAGTTGGGCAAGCGGGGTGCGCTGCGTCAGTGGTAATTGCACGAAAGGGTGAGGTGTCTCCAGTAGGGGGCGCAAGACATACATTGTTCAAACCAGCTTTGATACCATTCAGGTGTTCACCAGGGTAGCAAGCAAAGGGGTTTGTGCATACGTTTGGGCGACGGGGCGAAATAAGTGCACCCCAGAACCAAGGGCAGTTGACTATGATCCTGCAGTTAGGTGCAAACGCCCGCCCGGTCAGTAAGAGATGCCACGCTGGGTGGTGACGCTGTCAGCCAACAGTGGGCTGCCGTCCCAAGTAATGGGGACACAAGGGGTCAAGCACAAAAGGCTACTATGCAAAAGAACATTTGGCATGTCCAGTGATCAACAAAAAGTAAAATTTAACTAAGCAGGTAATTTTCCACTGCTGGGGCTGCCCTGGGGTGGGCAGTGCGAACGCCCCTGCCCCCCCTATTCGGGGGCTCTCGCAGGGAGGGTTCTAGCCTGGCGACTTTTCCTGCAGTTAAGGTCAAATGCCCTGGCAGGTTAGCGATATTAGACCACTGGGTGGTGGTGCTGTCAGCTAACACATTGTGCTGCGTCCCCAAGAAAGGGGGGGGACAAGGTGCCAAGCACAAAAGGCAAGGCGAGCAGTGCGAACCCCCCCCCCTATTCGGGAATATTCTGGGATGAAGGGCAAAGTAGGACTTAGTCAATCCTTAAGGTTAGGCACCACATGGCAGCCAGCGCGCACTGCATCAATCAGACGGATTCTCTAGCTGGTATCCCTGGGGGGTTCACCACGAAGGGAGCTGAGCTGGCGAAATTCCCATAAGAAATAAGGGATGCATGACAAGGGCTCATTGTCACACACATCTAGTTATGGACAGCCCTGTGCGTCATGAGTAGAAAGCAAATGGACGGTGCAAAGGTTAAAGTATAATCCTTCTCGCCCGAATAGCCAAAAGTAGGCAGGTGGGTGTAGGAGCGGTCTCCCAACAAGCGGGCAGCTGTCCCTTAAGTGGGGACACAGGTGTGCTAGACACACCGTCCTAGATGGACGGCAGCTAGGTGAGCTCTGCAAATTCATGGGGCAATGTGAACCAGGGAATCGGATCTGCCCCGCCGAGAGTTGACACAGGGCTGAGTTATGTGAAGTAGTGGAACTTTCCCACAGGAGGGTGGATAGTTCTTGACACAATCTCACAGGGCAGAAGGGCCTTTGTGTTGCAGTAGACACTAGCTGATCCAGGCTAGCAGTAGGGCTATTGGGATATAGATGGGGTTCATCTATCACCAGTGGGAGGGATCTCTTCCCTAGCTTTGCAGGAGGCCTGGAAATGAGAGGTTGCAGGTGAGAAAGGAGCTGTTTTGGTGGGGGCTCTGGCGGCGACGGTGGCCACCTCCAGAGCTGTGGTGGAGTTACAGGGCGATCTGGAAGCAGAGGGGTACAGAAGGGTACCTCTGCGCGGCACCATGGTGGGTGCCAGAGCCAAATCCTAGGAGCCTCATGGGAGGTTCCTAGAAAACCGTGTCGGCGCCCCGTTAGTCCTTCGGGCGGTTGTGGGCCTGAACAACCGGGGGTTTGCTATGCTACGCTCCGCCCTGAAAGGGGCGTGAGTAATAAGGAACCATGTGTCACGTGATCCGGGAAGAGGATCACCAGAAGTGGCAGCACAGATGGGGTTCGCCCCAGTGCTGCTTGGCTCATCAGGCGGGCAGGCGGCCTAGATGGTTGCCTGCCCTTGGATCGCCCGTAAGATAACCCACCATATTACATAACGGTGTATGTAATAAACCTGCAGCAATTTTTACCCAAACAAGAAATGTGTTGTGTGATTATTTATGAGCATGCATGTTACGTTGGAGGGGTGGGGTAAGTTGCCAATGCTGGTACTATGCGGCTGTCCGAGGCCCCCGCAGGGGGCCACTAAAGAGGGCAGCCCTCTAGTGCCAGCTGGGCACCCCACACCCCCGTAGGGGCAGGGACTCAGGGAGGAGTCCCCAAGCATGGTCGCAGCGCGATAGGCTAGAATCACGTCCGGGGCGCGAGGACAGGGGGAGGGGTATATAGGCCTCCCCCACCATCTTGTCGTCCTCTTTCGCGCGCCCGGACACGCCGTCTCCCACCCTACCGCTTACCCGGCGTGGTTCGTGGCAGGCAGGAGGCAGAGAATGTTGTAATGTTGTCTTTTTCGTTGCAGGCGGAGTTACAGGGCGATCTGGAAGCAGAGGGGTACAGAAGGGTACTCTCTGCGCGGCACCATGGTGGGTGCCAGAGCCAAATCCTAGGAGCCTCATGGGAGGTTCCTAGAAAACCGTGTTGGCGCCCCGTTAGTCCTTCGGGCGGTTGTGGGCCTGAACAACCGGGGGTTTGCTATGCTACGCTCCGCCCTGAAAGGGGCGTGAGTAATAAGGAACCATGTGTCACGTGATCCGGGAAGAGGATCACCAGAAGTGGCAGCACAGATGGGGTTCGCCCCAGTGCTGCTTGGCTCATCAGGCGGGCAGGCGGCCTAGATGGTTGCCTGCCCTTGGATCGCCCGTAAGATAACCCACCATATTACATAACGGTGTATGTAATAAACCTGCAGCAATTTTTACCCAAACAAGAAATGTGTTGTGTGATTATTTATGAGCATGCATGTTACGTTGGAGGGGTGGGGTAAGTTGCCAATGCTGGTACTATGATTTAGTGTATGATGTGAAAGAAGATTGGTGTGCAGGGGGAGATTGGATGTGCGTGTTTGAGGAAGGTTAGTGAGAGACAAATGAGGCTGAGAGGAGGCTGGGCTGACAAAGGAGAGATGGAGTCAAAGATGTATTAAGGAAAGGCCGGGCTGCCTATCTGATGCAGAGAGGAGAAGAGGAGATGTCAGTGCAACGGAAGGAAGCCCTAACGCCTAAATGATGAGAAGGCAGCGCGAGGAGACAAAGGAGCAATGTAGGGAGCCCTGTCACGTGTCCGCTGCAGAAACAGGTGAGCACGTGCCCTATGGAATGAACTGATGCCTGCGATGGGAAGGGAGATTGCGAGACGAACAGAGAGAGCAGGTGACAGAAATAGCTGTCGCTCTGTGTGGTGATGAGGAGATGGCGGGCAAAGGCGCAGGATGGCCTAACGCAGCTGTCATATGGGGGCGGCGGAGGTGAAGATAAGACTGAGTGTATGTGCGAGGTGTGGAAGAGGAGGGTGTGGAGATTGAACAGAACTATCTGGGGTCTCCAAGAGCAAGGCAGACTTGGGAAGGTGGGTGGAAACAGAATGAGGGACTGTCTGTTTACAGAGAAGACTGGCTTGGTCTCGTCTGGGAAATTCTGGGAGAGGGGGAGCCAGGTGAATGGTTTCTGGGAACAGTGAGGTGAGGCTGGGAGTTTCAGAGCTAGGATGTTCTACAATGAAGAAAATGGCAACAGGAAGGGATTGAAGAGGGGCAGGAAAAGAGTCAGAATCAGAATTTTGTGAAATGTCAAATGCTGGAGTGAAAGTTAAGTGATTGTTCTAAAAGGTGGCTTTTAACCCCTTCCGTGCTCATGACGAGCTCAGCTCGTCATGCTGCGCGGTAGCGCTGTGCGCATGACGAGCTGAGCTCGTCACGACCCCACCCGCGATCGGAATGTCCAGCACACGAGCGGAATTCCGATCGCGGTCAAGGGGTTAAGGCTGGTTGGGTTATTTGGGCTACATGTACGACCGTCAGGTTTTGCAACTCACAAATTGCGATTTTTAGTGATTCGCAATTTGCGATTCGCAAAACCTGTTGTACAACAGTGTCTCAGACACTGTTTGCGATTCCCAAATGGGTCACAAGGGATCTGCCTCATTAATGTTCATGAGGCAGGTCGCAATTTGTGACTCATTGGGAATGGCCAGCCCTCACAGGGATGGTGGCCTGCTGGGATCAGCAGACCACTATGTCTGTGACTGCTTTTTAAATAAAGCTTTTTTTTTTTTTAAATGCAGCCCATTTTTCCTAAAGGAAACCAGGATGCATTTCTAATAAAAAATGAGGTTTTCTTTTCATTTTTTTACAGTGAGCAATGGTCTGTGGTACCACTGCCTGCTCTGAAAAAATGTCGGTGACCCCATTCACAAAGGGGAAGGGGTTCCTTGGGGACCCCTTCCCATTTGCGAATGGCTTACCACCAATTTGAAATTGGTGGTAATGTGCGAATGTTTTGCGACCGCATTCCCGGTCTCAGAACATTCATTCATTCCAGTGCGACTCCATATTAGGAAGGGACGCCCCTTTACACGCCCCTTCCGAATAGTGAGTCGCAAACCCTATTTTGCGAGTCAGTAATAGGTTACCAACTCGCAAAATAGAGTTGATATACACGAAAATTTATTTTTCCAGTCACAAGTGGCCCGATGGGCCTTTTGTGACTGGTACAATGCGCTGTACATCTGGCCCTTAGTATTTTGTTTGAATTAGTGAGGCCATGGTGGCTGTAATGCGTGGGCAGGGATGATGATTAGCAGCACAAAACTGTCTCTTTAGAGTAGACTTTCCTACACAGATTCAATGTCTGTCGAGATTAGGCCCTCCTACCTGAAGACCCAACAAATCTTTGGCGTTGAAAGGTCACCAGTGAGACAGAAGCAGGAGATGGAAAACCTAGAGGATCAGATGTGGGGTGTTCAATGGTGAGAGAGTGAGATGGCAGCAAACAGCTGTCCTGTCAAATGTTGATTACCTGGGAGGCTTGGAGTAAAAAGACCATTCAGGGAAGCCTGCGCGGTTTACGGGTTCATGAACTAAACAAATGTAATGAATAAATAAGTAGTAGAAGCAGACGGCAAAGAAATTGCAGCGACATTAAAATTCCACAGCGGTAAAAGTGCTTTAGAGTAGGTCAGCACATATCAGTTTCCACTGATATAAGGTATGTCACAGGCGTCTGAGGGTAAACAGGAGGCAGTTCTCCATTCAAAAGAGTGGCAAATACATAGGGCCTCTCTATCCAGCCGGTGTGAGAGAGGCGAAATCAGTCACAGAATGCAACAAGCATTGTCAAAGCCAATAGGTCTGGTGTTGTTGGAGCCAACCCTTTTGGCTTTGCTAATGCTTGTTTTGTTTCATTATTGCTTTTTGTAAACTTTCTATCTCTGGTGGGCCATCTCCAATACTAAAAAAATGCATAAAAGCAAAACATATTTTTGTTCTTAAAAAATCACTATTTTCCATAGTAGTCACTATCATTAAGGGAACTAGTGTGTGCATGGGTGTACTCTTGTGAAAGAATGCAATGGTGTCACTCACAGGGATGTTCACCGGTGGCTTAAGTGGGTTGATCTATTGCCCTATGATGTATATTGTAGTGGACTGAAGAAAAATAGGAATGACATAACAACAGATGAATGGATGAACAGGGCTGGCTGAAAGCTCCTATAAAATAAGTATATGTATACTTTTAGTAAAATCAAAAGCTCTTTACTAATGCCAGACGTATAAAGTCCTGGGATAGACACTGGTGGAGGGCACAGTGTAAGAACAAGGCCCAAGCTAGAGACTAAATTTTGGCTGGCTTTTGCAGGAAGCAGAAGAATTGGCAGAATGTATGTGGCTGGACACCCTTTCCCCCCTCAACATGTATGTACCTTTAAACTTTGTAACGATACATGTGAAAGAACAAAGAGCCAGCTGGAGACTAAGAGCAGTGAAAAATCCACCTCCGTGTGTGCAACATTCCTTTCTGCAAGGCAACCTAATTTTCACAACTTATCAAGATATTTTCGCAAATAGTGCCAAAGGAAATTTTTTTTACAAACTTTGCCTAGTTGTGAAATTTTGCGTAGACCCTTGCAAATTCCCACACCGCAACTTCACTCACAAAAATCATGGTACTGTCACTTGTCAGTTTTGATGGGCTCCTTGTAGTAGGGAATAAATAAAAAGCGTTTGAACTATATATTTTGAGTCTTCCTTCCACTAACCATTTACCTCTTTCCCAACCAGGGCCCTTTTAAGCACTACCCGCACCCGCCTGACTCAGCTGTGAAACATTGTCCTTACGAAAGATTGTTCTGATTCCCAAGTCTTCGTTTGCTGTTATTCACCACAGAGATTCGTAATGTGTATCATTTGGCAATCCAATGTCTGAGTTCCAAAAGTGTATTCAAAGTCGATATGCCTTCCATTTCTGAAGTGCCCACTAATTTGGAATGGGCACTTAAGAATTCATGAAGCAGCTTACTTCGAGAAGTGTGCAATTTTCCCAACTTAACGTGACGCTAACATTTACTCCACCAACTCCTGTACCCGCAGATGGAAGGCCCTCCCAACATGGCTGAAAAAACAAGGACATTTAGTTACTGGGAACCCTGCTCAGCAGCAACTACAGTTCTTGTCAGGGTGAAACACAAGCAAACCCCAAATTAACCTGTGCTCAACCATCTGGTAGCTGGCACAAAAGTGGTCAGGTTTAACTTAGAGGCAATTTGTAAAGTATATGTGCAGCACTTAAAACATTAATAAAGTGAAAGCACAACACAAGAAAAGATCCACACAAATTTCGAAAAATACAGTAAAATTTAATCAATTATTTGAAACCAAAATGACTATAATCCAATCAGTAGAACACGAGAAATTGAATTGTAAAGACTAGTATAGTGGCTAGAAGTACAAAGCACCACTCGCTGTTATCTGGTCATGCAAGTGAAAGTCTCAAGTTCAGGCCAACCGTGATAGAGTGTGGGCTGGATACTTGTACCAGGTTAGTCCAGCTGAAAGAGTTACCTTCTAAAGTCCAGTGAGAAGAGTTCCGTTCACCTGGAGGAAGTCGCGAGGAGCAGGGAGAGTGTCACGGATGGTTGTCGATGTAGCGCGAAGGGCAAGCTGGCTGTTGCAGATGGTCATCGCTGTCGTGCGAAGATCCTGTCAGGTATCGCGGACGGTCGTTGCTGGAGCTTCGCTTTGGTAGTCACCAAGGGTTGTCGATGCTGTAGCACGAAGTGCTTATCTCACAGTGACAGTCATTGCTAAATGTCGCTGTGTCACGAGTAGTCAGGTTTACCAGAGCTTCGCATTGCGGGAGATGCGGGTGGCAAGTTCTTAGCGCAAACATGCCCGTTTGCAGTTGCGAAAAGCCCAGAACTTCAGGATTTATCCTTTCCATGGAGAGGGAGCTCAGCTGATGTAAACCAAGGGTCCAGGTCCTGAGGCTCATCTCTAGGGGGTCAGAAACTCAGTCCAGCAGAGGCCAGCAGGGCTCATATAGGTCCAAGTGCAGGTCTGTGCAGCAGGTCAGCTGGGCAAATGCAAGGAGGCCTCTAAAGCTTGTTATGTCCTTGTAGCTCGGAACAGGAGGTCAGTCAGCTGATACTTGAAGTCACTTCAACCTGGGATGAAGGGTGCAGGGCCAGTCTTCCTTCTTAGTAAGCAGGGCAGCAGGCAGCAGGGCAGCAGAGAAGCAGGGCAGCAGAATAGCAGTCCTTCTGACAGCAGAGCAGCACTGCAGTCCGTCTTCTGTAGTATTCACAGATCCAGGGGTGTACTGAATTGTTGGGTATGTGGGTCCACTATTTATCCTTGATGCCAGCTTTGAAGTAGGAGAAGATTCTAGAGGGATCCACCCGCAAAGGTGCTTGGAATTCCCTGCCTCCCTGGCATCAGTTTGTCTGGGGACACAAAAGACTAGTGTTAAATCCTTTGCGAGTGTGATCAGACAGAGGTTTGTGCTGTGCACATGTGGTAGGTGACAGCTTCTCCCCCTTTCAAGTGAGAGATGGCCATTCCTGCCACCATGTTTTCCCCCTTTGCCTCACTGTCTAGAAGTAATACACAAAGACCAACTGCCAGCTACACCTAGTCATGTGACCCAGGATACAGGTTACAGGCACCAAATGGTTGGGACAAAGAAAATGCCAATTTTCTAAAAGGGGCATTTTCAGAATTGTGACTTAAAGTCCAAGTTTACCATGAAAGAGATTTTTAAATTGCAATTCTTTAGGCACTAAACTTGCAATTCCTATGCTCCCAATTGAAAGTTGTCACTTATTAAATATAATTAGGTAAGCCAATGTTATCCTATTTGAGAGGTTGGCCTTGCAGTAGTTAAAAACGAATTTTAGAGTTTTCACTATGAGGTGAAGGTTTAAACCTGGCAAAAGGATTATTTTGCCAGGTCGAAATATCAGTTTAAAACTTCACACACAGGTTGCAATGGCAGTCCTGAGACATGTTTTAAAAGACTACTTAAGTGGATGGCACAATAAGTGCTGCAGGCCCACTGGTAGCATTTAGTTTCCAGGCCCTGGTTACATGTAATACCACTAGGGACTTACATGTAAATTAAATGTGGCAATTGGGTGTAGGCCAATGTTACCACGTTTTAGGGAGAGAGCACATGCACTTTAGCACTGATTAGCAGTGGTAAAGTGTGCAGAGTCATAAGTCAAGCAAAAATGAAGTCAGAAAAGACAAGAGAATGAAAGCAAAACGTTGGGGGGAAACCACACCAAAGATGTCAGGTACAACAATATGCTTTCTATTTCAGAAGTGTCCCTTAATTAGGAATATGTACATGAGAATTCATGAAGCTGCTTACATCAGGAAGAAGTGTACCATTTCCCCAGCTTCGAGTGATGCTAACTTTCACTTCACCAACTCCTATACCTGCTGATGGAAGGCCCTACCAACATGCCTGAGAAACCAAGCTGCAACAAATTGTGTTTACCTGCTGTCACGTTATTGACAGCAAAGAAACACAGTAAGTGACTGTGTCCATTTCCTTTTCCTGCTAATGGAAGCTCCAGCCTGGAAACGCTGAAAGTGGGGAAGGTAGACAACGCTGCACCCCTGCCACATACATAGTGAGCAGCGGCTAAGCGGTTCACTTGCAGCCCTGCATGGTAACAGGAACTTTCCTGCTTCCCAACAGGGCCCTCTAAAAATATATTTTGTCATCTTTGCGCTTTGCGATGCTGCCACAGTTGAAAGAAATAGCAAGTTGTGAGGTATACTGCTTGCAGTTTTGTACTGCCCTACCCGTGATTAAAAATGTTCTCATAGTCATGTTTGCATAGTGTTGCTTTCTGTTCCTATTACTCTTTGTTAGAACAGGGAGGGTTCAAATCCCCACCCGTTGCTACCCAAGGTTAGAATTGGGGGTCCCCAGTTGGCTGAGGTAGGTACCTTAGTCCAAATAGGGACCCTTGCTTCTAAGTCAGGGAAAGGAAGGACACCTTCTCTGATAGCCCCTGCTCACCGCTCGGTAGCTTGGCACTAGCAGCCAGGCTTATCTCCAAGGCAACATGTATCTATTTGCAATCCCGCTCTCAGTAGCCCAATGATGACACCACAAATGGACTCCACACGAGTTTCATAAAAAAACAAGAATAAGTTTATATAAAAAGATATACGATGAGACCACACGATCAAAATCCAACATATGCGTATTTGTAATATTTCACCTGGCCGGTTATTAGGCCAGCCAGCCCTTGTAGGTTCTTGCAGTATTAATGAGCAATTCTCAATGATCCAAATGCAGTCCTAATGCAACGCTATGCAGTTCGTAATGAAAGAATCAGGCACTTCGTAATGTAAAAATAATGCAGTTCGTTATGCCAAAATAATGCGATGCGTAATGCAACAATCAGGCAGTTCGTAATGCAAAAATAATGCAATGCGTAATGCAACAATCAGGCAGTTCGTAATGCCAATAATAATGCAATGCGTAATGCAACAATCAGGCAGTTCGTAATGCAAAAATAATGCAATGCGTAATGCAACAATCAGGCAGTTCGTAATGCAAAAATAATGCAATGCGTAATGCAACAATCAGGCAGTTCGTAATGCCAACAATAATGTACTCCAGCACCGTTCACGGTGCTCTGGACGGACTCTATGCCACTCGTACTGACTCGCGGTCAGCTACTGCCAAAATATGCCTCCAACACTGGTCTGGTGTAAACAAAGTGCAGCTCCACACTCCGGCCCCGGTACTGCCACTCCTCTGCAAGTACGGGCCGCGATTCTCACTTGAGCGGGGGCTCGCGTTGCAAGGAGGGGAAAGGCCGAGAGCGTTTCTCTCCGAGACCGCACCCCGCCCCAGGCGGCGACACACGCACGCTCGCTGAGCGTTACCTGGGGGGTGCGATCTCGCTCTCCTCTCCTCGCGGCTTGGGCCTCCAGGGCGACTTTGTTGATCTCAGGCAGTTTAACACGGACCCCCGACGTGATGGTTTGAGGTCTCTCCTTGGCACAGGCAGGTTCGGGCCGGCGGCACCGCTCCTCCGGCGATGCCGGTCCGAGCCGATGGCAATGATGAAGGTCTCAGGCTGCAACAGGGCACACGCGCACAGCGTCGCTGAGACTCACTTAAGCTTCGGGTGTACACGATCACAGGGCAATCCTCACGAAGGTCTCAGGCTGCTCGAAGCACCCGCACACAGCGTCGCTGAGACTCACTTGAGCTTCGGGTGTACACGGCCACAGGACAATCCTCACGAAGGTCTCAGGCTGCACGAAGCACACGCACACAGCGTCGCTGAGACTCACTTGGACTCCAGGTGCCCACGATCACAGGGCAATCCTCACGAAGGTCTCAGGCTGCACGAAGCACATGCACACAGTGTCGCAGAGACTCACTTGGACTCCAGGTGCCCACGATCACAGGGCAATCCTCACGAAAGTCTCAGGCTGCACGAAGCAGACGCACACAGCGTCGCTGAGACTCACTTGGATTCCGGGTGCACACGATCACAGGACAATCCTCACGAAGGTCTCAGGCTGCACAGCACATGCACACAGCGTCGCTGAGACTCACTTGGACTCCAGGTACCCACGATCACAGGGCAATCCTCACGAAGGTCTCAGGCTGCACGAAGCACACGTACACAGCGTCGCTGAGACTCACTTGGATTCCGGGTGCACACGATCACAGGACAATCCTCACGAAGGTCTCAGGCTGCACGAAGCACACGCACAACGCGTCACTGAGACCCACTTGGACTCCAGTTGCCCACGATCACAGGGCAATCCTCACAAAGGTCTCAGGCTGCACGAAGCACACGCACACAGCGTCGCTGAGACTCACTTGGACTCCAGGTGCCCACGATCACAGGGCAATCCTCACGAAGGTCTCAGGCTGCACGAAGCACACACATACAGCGTCGCTGAGACTCACTTGGATTCCGGGTGCAAAGGATCACAGGACAATCCTCACGAAAGTCTCAGGCTGCACGAAGCACACGCACACAGCGTCGCTGAGACTCACTTGGACTCCGGGTGCACACATACACGGGGCAGTTCTTACGAAGGTCTCAGGCTGCAAAAAGCACACGCACACAGCGTCGCTGAGACACTCCTCTGGAAACTTTTGTGTTCCTGAGTTTCCACAACAGGGAGCCACCTCTCCTCGGGCCCTTGGGGATAAGTTACTTCAGGACACAGCACACAGCAAAGTCCTTTCAAGCAGGGGGACACAGCACACAGCAAAGTCCCTTCGCCTCTCCTTGGTTAAATCAGCAAACTGCAGGCCAGCCCCAGAACACACAGCAAGGGTCAGTCCTTTCCTTCAGTCTCTTCAGCTGTTTCTTCCTTGACAGATATTCCTCTTGACCACGAAGTAGTTTCAAACCTTTACAGTCTTGATCAGTCCATTGCAGTCTTGGACAGTCCTAAGTTCAGGGGTTTCAGCTCTCATAGTTAGACCCCTAAATGTCTTTGAAGTCTTTGTGTTCAGGGGGCACTGACCCCTGTCCAAACCAGTTCTTGGTGTCTCCCTTTGATAGTGGGGGTCTGGATCCTCAATCACTCAGCAGGAGATGGAGCCATTGTTTTATGGCAGCAACCCAGGCCTCTTCACCTCCAGGGGCTACTCCTCCCCCCTACACTCCGGATGCAGGTCAGCATGTTGCTGTCTCACCTCCTCCCCTGGGTCAAGACATTCCCCAGATCCTATCACTTTCAAATCCAGACAGTCAATCCACGACCAGGCAGAGACACACTGAATAGTTAGAACACAAAAAACCAGCCCCTTTTAAAAGTGTGGTTTCTAAACACACAATGCAAAAACCACCTTCACAAAAAGATGTGTTATTAAATTGTGAGTTCAGGTACACTACATTTCACCCCTCCATCTTAAACCTATGGGAAGATAGGCTGGAAACATATTACACAGCCTTCCCCATTCTGTCCTATTGGCAAGATGGCCTTTCAACAGTGAAAAACGAAATGGAGAGTATTTCACTGTCAGGACATGGTACACACCTCAGTACATGTCCTACCTTTCACATACACTGCACCCTGCCCAGGGGTGTACCTTAGGCCTACCACAGGGGTGTCTGAGTGCATAAAAAGGGAAGGGTAAGGCCTGGCAAGTGGGTGCACTTGTCAGGACAACATGGCAGTTTTAGCAAACTGCGCGTAGGTACTGCAGTGGCAGGCCTGAGATCTCTCTTTAAGGCTACTGGTGTGGGTGGCACAATTAGTGCTGCAGGCCCACTAGTAGCATTTGCATTACCAGCCCTGGCACACATAGTGCACTTTACTAGGGACTTTACTAGTAAGGCAAACATACCACTTATGGACAACCAATTACCATTATACTTTACACAGGGAGCACTTGCACTTTGACACTGATCAGCAGTGGCAAAGTGCCCAAAGCATCTAAATTGGCAACACCATGTCAGAAAAATGGTCTAGGGGGAAGGCAAAACGTTTAGGGAACTTTAGCCAAAAAGGGCCAAGTCTAACACTCCTAATCTCTGGAGTAGCAAAGGCAGTGCAAAGGGTACTAAAGAGAAACCCAAGGTAGCAGCTGTTACATATGACTACCCCAAATTTATATCAATTATGTGTTTTCAATTCGCGTCATCCTTGAAGACTGAGGGGCATACTTACAAGGGGAATGAGCCACTGGAACGTCACTTTTTTCTAAGTTCCGGTGGTGCAATGCCCTGCACCATATTTTCAAAGTGACATTAAGCCACTTTGCATGGCTTAACGCCGCCTTGTAAATATGGTACCCTTTCACCCAGCTATCTGCGTGAAAGGGGCATGCAACAGGCTTTTGCTGTAGGCGTTCCACCACAACACCCATTGCTTTTTGATGCTGCCCAAGATTTACAAAAATGTGCAAATCTGAGGCAGCACCAAAAACTAACGCCATGCAAAAGCAAGCATTAGATTGGCCCAACAAGGAGAAATACTTTTATTTCTCCTCGTGTGCAGCACACATAGAAAGAGCAAAACGCCATTAATGATTGTTTTTGTGCAGGAAGGTGTTTTTTCCTGCAGAAAAACAATCATTAAATAATGGCGATTTCCTAGTTCTATGTGTGCTGCATTCTACAACACACATAGAAGTAGCAAATCGCCATTATTTATTGTTTATGTGCAGGAAGGGACACCTTCCTGCACATTGACAAACATCCCTGCAATGCAGGCACCCTTGCACTATGGTGCAAGGGAAAACAGAGGGGTGCACTGAATTCTTGTAAATACCACTGCTGCAAAATTTGGCGCAGCGCCGCACCATTTCCTTGTACATATGCCCCATGAGAGTCTGATTTAGACTTTGACGAATGGGTATTTTTCTCCCCGGATCAAACCCAGAGAGTACTATGGCAGCCTGTTGGAAGGTGGTCAGAGGGTTAAAGCTGCAGTTGAATGATGCCATTTCAATTAGCCCTAAACCTCCTTTCTATTAATTGTAAGCTTGCAAAGTCTTGAATACAGAAGGTGTAGCATATTGTACAACACCCAGACAGGGAGGCAGATGACACATGCTGTTATAGGCATCTGACCTGGGTATCTTCATGCCTTATGACCAAACAGTATTTCAATATAACCTGACTAACAGCTTGGGCAGCAGTGGTTATTATGGGGAAACAATGACTTCATCATAATTTTGTGTTTGCGCGCTTCCAAATGAGTGCCTTCCACAGACTTGTGCAAACAGGAGCTTTTCAGAGGACCCTGGGTAATTCAAAAACGCAATCTTTAATTCAACAGTTTAACATGCTATTCTCATTGTAATTCTTCCGTGAATATTTTAGGTCCTTCTACATGGTAATTTAAGAATTATTGAACAATATGCACCCTGGCATGAATGTACTGAAGGGTTCTTAACATACTGGCATTGTTCTTGCACTATACCATCTCATGTTTTTTTCTTTTGGGTGAGCGCGTTGCAGAGTTCTTTGTCTATAGGCTTTGTAGTTAAGCATGGTGCCTTTACACTCAACCAACGCTGCTAGCAGCCCCCAACTGTTCTTTATGAGGCACTCAAAATTAACAAAGGGAAAAATATTAGCAGTGACTCAGTACTACTACCATAGCCTTCCATGATTTATCTCTGTTATGTTGGGTATGATGTAGTTTAGGGTGTCAATTTAAAGCTGTGGTTTCAACTGAGTACTTTGACCAATGGTAAAGTAAACCATATTTGTTCTGGGAGTTTACAACACAGCTGGTATGCTGCTCATTGTCTGCACTTCTAGTGTCATTTCTGACTGCGGTACATATGTTCAGCAGCGGCTCCTCCACTATGAAGGAGGAGCGTCAGCCCCACACGCAGCTGCAAAAATTGAAAAATAAAATCATAATATACCAGGTTTATTAGCATTTTTTTTCTCTCCCGGGTGAGTCTTGGGGTGGGCCATATTGGGGGAAGTCACGGAGGAGGAGTGGTGGGCACTGTTGTAAGTGCACACGTGGGTTTGGCGGGTCCTCTCAGGACGGCCAAGCCATCATGCGCACTGAAGCTATCTCCAACCCGAGCTGCGTTGCCGGGTTAAAGACAGCAGGCATGACTCCCAGTCTCTCTGGGAGTGCAAATCGAGAGCGCTCAGGCCAATCTTGATCCTGCTCTCATGCTGCTGGGAGCAGCATCAGGATTGGCACTGGTGAATTCTGGGAGCCTGTGCTGGTTAGGAGCAAAAGAGCTGCGATGCGGATGGCAAGTTACTTTTTATTTGTTTTTTGTTGTGGTTCGTCCCTCCCCCCACTCCGCAACTCAGCCCTGAAACTAGCCGCTACTGCATATGTTGGTTGTGCTTTTTCATGAAAAACATGTATTTAACCCTATATGGTACCCTGAGTGGTATCTTCATGGTGTAAACAAAGTATACTTCCCAGAAATGTGACCTGAGATAGTGACATTAACATTTCCAAGAACTGTGCACAAAATAATCTGTGCACATTGCTCCTGTGAGCCCATAGATGTTAAAGCAAGGCGCGAGTCTAGAACTCATTGGTGTAACAATTGCACAGATGTCACATTACTATTAAGAATCCGCAGCAAATAATAGATGCCCATTTTCTCGATATGCCTCTTCCCTTTCTTTCCATGTCATTTACTTCTCTTTCTGATATCCTTAACAATATGGCACAAACGGAGTAACTGCACTGCTATCTAAAAAGAGCTGCCTTTATTTTTAATAAGGCACGTGACTGCTTCTGCATATCAGTCAATATTTCAATAAAAATACCATGTCTATGCTAATGATACTTAGTTTTACATAAAACTCTCTTCCCCAAATCACACCTTAACTCTAGCTCAAGCACTGAAAGAAATATTATCATAGATGGCATTTTACCAACTTAAACTAAGCCACTCAAAATGGAGTTTCTTCTAATAGCGCCCCCTGACTGCGCTATTCCAGTGCAACAATGGCAAAACACATTATCTATACTTCCTCACACTCAAATGGCTACCACATGAAGCTAGACACCCTCATCCTAAACAAAACATGTCCTGTCCTGAGTGTTAAATAGTGCTTTATGCCACAGTTCTTGTGGTTTATATAGGCTGTAAAAGAAGGCGTTCTTATAATCCAACATCATAGTACTCCGTCATAGTATTCCAAGTGGAAGATGAAATGCTGACCTGGCCCATTCAAACTCATGGGCTGAACTACAGATGAAGAAGCAAGTACTTTAACCTGCTGAGCCATATTGTTCTTTTAGATATAATTGGAAATATGGAAATCTCTTGCCGTGATTGACAGAATATAGATGCTTACTGTTACCCAATTCAATGGTAGTCATTTTTTCGCCCTATGTAGGATAAAAGGACGGAGTGGGGCTGCTGAGATTCAAACTTGTGACCAGACGATGACGACGGAAAATTAAATAAATAATTAATTTTGCCTCATCGTCGTCTGTCGGGCCCCCCCTGTCCCCCCTGCGCCACTGCTCTTACCTGCACGGGCCGCTCCTACTTGTCACAATGCCCTGAACCAGAGATCTCTCTACTGGGTGAATTACTCTACTGAGTCACCACAGAATAGTTCCACAGTATATGTATAGCTTCGGTTAACCAGTATATTGTCTAGTTGAGTAAAAAATACCAAGGAATTCAAACAAGAAACACGCTTTGGCAAAGCCAGCAGGCTTGGTCATGGCAAGGTGGGCGATGGTTAATTATTTGTTATTTTTTATTGCAAGCCAAAGCCAAAAAAAGAAAAGCAAGAAACAAAAAAGAAACAAAAAATGCCGTCAACCTGAATCTAGTGTCCATATGTTAGGAATAAATTGCAAATTTAAAACTAAATTAAACATTGATTACAATTTTAATCGAACTGTACGGATGCGTTCTAGCCGGCACAAGTTCTTAGCATGGGTGTCAAAACTCTTTTAGGTTTAGTGCAAATCGCAGGAAAATAGAGTTACAATTGGCACAACAAAATGATACTAATCACTTTGAATTACTGCAACGAGAAGTCACAGTTAATTTACATGGATCAGCATAAAAAATAAAAAAAGGAAAAATAGTGGAAGGAAAAGGCATCAGCAAAGTAAATCATTGGCGCACCGACACTAGCACAAAGTGCTCTTCTTGTAGATGTGCTCGTGTGACCCCACTCACAGTTCAAGAGAACCAGTGGCTCCTGCCTGCAGACCCAATGCCCAGTATTACATGCGGAGGTCGGTGGAAACTAAATGAGAGTTGAACAGAACAGTGGATGAACAGGCTGACCCAAAGTTCCTCTTTGTATCTGTACGTAATTTGTATTTGTGATTTTTCTTTTATTATTATTACGTGAGACTAGCGAGACAGCGAAAGCTGCCTCTGTGCCCGACTTAGAACAATGGGACCAAGTCCCCAAGTTCATGTCTCTCCTCATCACCATCCCATTTTCAGAAACTGGGGGATGTTCATCGTTAGGTCTCATCAGTGCTGGGTGCCCCTCTGCTTAATGCGCCGTGAACCTAAGGAGGCGTGCAGATGGGAATGTCTGCAGAAATCTTTTCTCAAAATAGAAAGACAAATGTTAATGTGCAAGTGGTCTATCCTTGGACTGTGTGCAGGCGTCAGATATGGAACCTGCGCGGAACTCGAAGACAGAAAATGTAGGTCGTTCGGTGCTGACTGTGACACGACGACTTTGTAGCACATTTTCCCTTGCGAAAAATGCGAGGAAAGACTTGTGTAAATCTGTCTGCTTAGCACCTAATGGCAGGGCAGGAAATTTAACAAATGCTAGCTTACAAGCAGTTGGGGAGTAAATCTGTCTGACTGAAAAGGAGGGCGCCTGGTGCCAGGAGCCTCGGACTCAGTCTCTGCTCTCTGACAGCTCGCCTGGGCCGTTCCACAGTCTGCTGGGCAGCGCGCGCCCTGGAGCTGGTCTCGCGCCGCGCTGCTTCCCTTCTCTGGAAGTAGAGAGGAATATGTCTTATTTAATAGTGAGGCATCCACGCCACGATCCGCCTAGTCCTCGTAGTGCATTTCTGCAGACTATTGCAGCTCAGTGCACGATGTTGTCTCACCATCACTAGCGCGTCAGTGGATGCTGCTGTCTCTTGTAACATATGTCCATGCTAACCTTCTCCCCTTCTCAGCACAGCACTCTGCTTTTTTGTAAACTCAGTGCAAGTTCCTTTACCTTTCAACTTCATTTCACGTTGCTTGTCTTATATCACGACTGCCTACTCCATGTCTCTTGTAGCTTAACTACTTGCTGCGGTCTCTTTTATCGCGAGTGCATGCACCCGTCATTTGCGATATTAGTGCATGATGCTGTCTCTTGCCTCATCCGTGCATGCTGCTATCTCTTGAGCCATCTGTGCATGTAGCCAATCTCTTGTAACCTTAGTGCATGCTGCCGACTCTTGTATCATCAGTGTTCGTTGTGTCTCTTTTCAAGGTCTGTGGGTTTCAAGGTCAACTAAGTAGCAAAATGTCCTCGAACATAGAAATATCGTGATATAAGAATATAGCGGACGACTTATCAAGGACGAAGATATCGAAAGGCAAGTGCCTATAGAGGAAGTATAGATTTACTATCTTAACTCCACATTTAGGTACCATGAAGATGTATATATATATATATATATATATATGTGAACAAGATCGCGGAGGCGATCAAAACGCGTCTGAGGCGGACACTTGTCTGTACCATTACGGGTGAATAAACCAGAAATATGGAACTGTGAACCTGCTTTCTTGAATTTTTTGGAGAACTGCTTGTGGTGGTCCGTACCTGCGGTGTATTCCCTCTTGGAAATTGGAGGGTCAGGACTTTTGTTCTATATATATATATATATATATATCAAATTACGCTTCCAACGTGCATAGGCGCACTATGAAGATACGGACAACTGGAATACGCTGTTGGTGCCAAATAGAGCGTTTATTTTCTTAGATAGCAGTGCTTAGTCGATCATGACGCGTTTCGGCCGTCAAGCGGCCTTGGTCACATTTATATATATATATATATTCACTGAAAAAACCATAGGTTTCAGGGACGTTATAGTTAGAAATTAGTATTTAAAAAACCATATAAATTCACTGAAAAAACCATAGGTTTCAGGCACGTTATAGTTAGAAATTAGCATTTAAAAAACATTAGAAATTTACTGAAAAAACCATAGGTTTCAGGCACGTTATAGTTAGAAATTAGCATTTAAAAAACCTTAGAAATTCACTGAAAAAACCATAGGTTTCAGGGACGTTATAGTTAGTTGGACATTTCACTCGTACAAAACCAGAGAAATTCCGCCGTTATAGTTAGTTCAGCTAACTATAACTTGCGCCCCCGCAATGCACTACTGATGACGTCACATATTACATCATTCATGACATGGTCAGTGACATCACTGATGACTGATGATTAATTCTCCTTGAGTCCTGAGGGTCCCTGGGGGCCAACTAGCCCACCAGGTACCTCCAGTAAGCACCACAGAGCTGCGTTAATTCCCCAACTTACAACGCGCCAGGGGGTGCGTTTGCTGAGTGCTGCAGGGAGGGGGCAAGGCCTCCGGCGCGATGCCAGCTTTTTTTTTTTTTTAGAAGGGGGCTGTGTGGCCCCCCCTTCTTTTACAATATTTGAGGCCCTGGGGATCCCATCCCCCAGGGCCTGACCTGTGTTTTACAGTTTAAATAAAAAAATACAGAAAGGGGGCCGCGCGGCCCCCTCCCGAGGCCAATTTCGGCCGGGGGACCCCATCCCCTGGGGCATGGCCACATATTTAATTTTTCTTTTTAAATAATTTTTTAAGGATGGGGGCTGCGTGGCCCCCCACCTGAGGCCTCTATTGGCCCCGGGGACCCCATCCCCCGGGGCTGTGCCTCTATTTTACTTTAAAAAAAAATATTTTAATGACAGAGGGGGGCCACGTGGCCCCCCTCCCAGGCCACTTCTGGCCCCGGGGACCCCATCCCCCGGGGCCGGCCCTTTCCGTTGGGGACCCAATGCCCCCACGGTCCAGCCGGCTCCCCGCCTCCTGCGGGAGCCGGCATTGCTTTTGAGCAAGGGGAGCTGCTGACATGCAGTTCCCCTTGCTCAAAAGCAATTCTGCTTTGCTTCCTTGAAGCCAGAGCAGGTTTCCCTGCTCTCGCTTCAAGGAAGCAAAACAGCGTTTGCTACGGCAAGGCGGGAGCCGTACGGCTCCCATCCTGCCATAGCAAACAGCAGTGTCCCGGGGGTGGGCACCCCGGGCCACTGCAGGAGCCGGCCCTGGGGGGTGGCGGTCCCCAGGGCCATCGAGGGCTCCTGGAGGGGGCCGCGCGGCCCCCCTCCCTCCATTTCAAAGTCCCGGGGAGATGGTGGTCCCCGGGGGTCCGCAACGTTCCCCCGTATTTAAATATTAAGTGCTCCAGGGAGGTGGTGGTCCCCGGGGCAGTGTGGGGGGCTTGAGCCCCCCCACGCTAATTATTCTGTATAGCCCCGGGGAGTTGGAATTTAAAATCTGACTTCACCATAAGAGAGGATTTTTCATTACAATTCCAAAGACACCAAACCTGAACGAGTGACCTGCTTCAATTTGGAAGTTACAGCTTAATAAATGTAATAAGGTAAACCCAATGTTATCCTATGGTAGAGGTAGGCCTTGCAATACGGAAAAATGAATTTAAGAGTTTTTCACTATCAGGCCATGTTAAACTTAAAATAGCATGTCATATATTTTAAATATAGTGCACCCTGCACTGTGGACTGTCCATGGACTACCCTAGGGTGACTTACATGTATTTAAAATCAAGTTTTAGGCCTGGCAGAAGGTTTATTTTGCCAGGTCAGCAAGGCTGTCTACAACTACACATACAGGCTGCAATAGCAGACCTGAGACCTGTTTAAAGGGCTACTTAAGTAGGTGGCAAAACCAGTGCTGCAGGCCCACTAGTAGCATTTAAATAACAGGCCCTGAGCACAGGTAGTGCCACCATACTAGGGACGTGCTAGTAAATTAAATATGACAATTGGGTATAAGCCAATTCTACCATGTTTTAGGGAGAGAGCAAAAGCACTTCAGCACTGGTTAACAATAGTGCACAGGGCCTTAACGCCAACAAAAACGAAGTGAGCAAAACAAGAGGGTTGAAGGCAAAAAGTTAGGGGTAAAACCACACAAAGGATGCCAGGTCTACCAGGAATTAACTACAATTTGAAGAAATCCAATGAAATTAAAATGTGCATAGATAAGTTGTCTAGAATTTTCTGAACATTATTTAGACTCCAAACATTTCAAAATTAGGAGGGCTGCACCGTTATTGTTTCAACTGTAGTGAAATGTGGATTAACAATAAAAAGACTGCAGAGACCATAATGTCAAAGGAAAATTTCAAGTGTGCCCAGTAAAGGACAGTTACTGGAGTGCAGAGGGAGTGTGCTGCCATAAAATTTTACATATTTTTCTTTATTTACCCCATTAGGGTTTTTTAATGACAAAATAAGTAGAGAATATGTGTGTGGGGAGGTGGAGCTTCTTTATTTTCTTTCACAATGATTGCCAAGCAGGGGCCTGCCAGAATACAGCTTTGTAAAATTAGGGCCTTATTTGGAGTTCAGCAGATGCAGGACATCCTCCAAAAGTGTCAAATTTCCTGCCTCCCCTATTTATAGTGTATACATCTCTATATGCTCTAAATTGGGTGGATGAAAAATCAGCCACTTTCGATCTGCTATCCAGCATCCGTCAAACTCTAAATCTGACTCTCAACCATTGATTACCATTTAGACATAGCAGTATTTTGTAAGCATGATCATTGCTATAAGTGTAAATTTTAGGACAGGAAGTCTATAGTTTTGAGTCTTTGGAATAGCCATGGTGACATTTTGTTCAATCAGTCAAGTCATATGTTGTCCTACTCTATCTTACCATAGTCAGGAAATTATGGAAATTTGTGTTTTACTAAACAAGCATTCTACCTTTGTCAGTAGATGGCAGCTTCAGGTTTCTTGTCTATTATGCATCTGCATGTTTATCTCAGAGTCAAACATGACACTTAAGGTCTTGACTTCTTGCTGTGGCTTTATAAAGGATCTGCTGACACAACAGTGCCATGGTTGGCGTCTTCGTTGACTCTGGTTTTTGATCCCACTCAGACGTGGCTGCCTTGCTAATTGGTTTCTCATTACTTCACTATGCCTCCATCTGTTTTATGATGAGTGTGAGAGTGCATAAGTGTCTCTTGCTGATTTCCCAATGACTTTGAGGAAGACATTTATGTTGGATGCACAGTTGTCAAATCCTATATTGTGGATGGTTAGCTAATAAGGAACTGGCCCATTGTTTAGGATTCACCTTTGGTAAATTCTGAACCATGGCAATATTGAGAAAGTTAATGTTACTTTGGTATTCTGGTGATGTCCACTGGATTAAGAAGGACAAGACTCCATTTTTTTTGCAATATTGAGTGGATAATTCCTCAATTCGTATTCTTGCTTATTTTGCTGTGTTCTAGTGACCTGCGCTCCATGTGTTGCATCTGCGCTGTGATTTGATGCACAGACTCATCGCGTACTCCAACATAATCTGTCGAAAGCAGTAATGTATGCCAGATATAGCAGACCAGTGTTCACCGAGTCAGCTCTTCGGGATAATTGACAATACTTTTTTTAATTTGGTCTTGTCTATATTTTCTCCTCGGATTGACTGCTGGAGTCAATACTTTATTGGTGTGAAAGGCTGTGGTGTTTATGAGCGAGGTGAAAGTATAACTTCACGGGAGGGGCGTGATCTTTATCCAGCATTCTCATTTCTCTGCAGAAAATCTGCATTGTTCATTATGAGCTTCAGATATTCAGCAGTCAGCGGAGATTGCAATAACACGTTGCGGGGAAAATATGCTCGCAAAGGCGGACATAATATCAGATGCAATCAATCACCCCATTCAAATCAGGAGACTAAACAACATCAGCATGAATATGGATTGCAGAAAATAATGGAACTGTTTGGGAAATAGTGGGCAAAAAAAAATAGGAAGCAAATGATGCAAACAAAGGAGATGGGGGGGTGAATACTGAGCTGGCGGTGTTAGATGTTTGCGTTTGTTCAGGGGGGGGATAAAGTGGGACACACCTTGGTAAATGACCTTCTGAGATTTATATTAACTTACAATATTCACATCTTCAGTGCTGCTGTAATACCCAGATGGTCCATTAGGTAGTCAGACACAGAGAAGTGATAGTGACTTTAAAATATATTTTGGCTATCTCATTGGATCAGAAGCAGCTATCTGAATTCCATCCCATAACAATGTTTATTTAGTATTGATATCTCCTTTCTTCCACAATTACGGACGTATTATTTACTCGGCGCCTCTCTTATTGCCCATTTGGGGCTTAATTATTTTGCTGAACATAAACAAGTATACCATTGGCCAGCTCATTGATTGGTCCAGCAGCGGGGTCCGCACTCCTTGTGATGTGTTTCATTTTCCTTGTCGGATGTTAATGTATATTCCATGTTGATGCTCCAAGTAGGAGAACCTCAAATCATAAGTTTCAGTTATTCTGGTGATCTTTAAGATGCCCTCCTGTGTCATTTGCTTGAAATATGCCTATCTTACTCACTCATTTGTTGTTTTTAGTTCTGTTCTGCCTTTGCCACGTTCCCTGGACTCTTTAATTTTGCCACTGTCATGCAAGCCACTTCATAAACCTTCCCTACGTCAACATCTTCCGCTCTCCACCTGCTTGTATGTTTTACTCAATGGCCTGTTTTTAGGTCGAGCCTGGGCAGCGCATGCGCTGCTCTGTGAGGCATGCTGTATTAGAGTATGGACTTAAAGCTCCGCCCGCTCTCCGCCCATATTTTTCATTGGCTTGTGTTATTGTCCTTTGTAACTGCAGGCTTCTGATTCGTTAATAGGCTTGTTAGCCCCTCCTTAGTGCCGCCTTGTCTTCATTTGTAACCTCCCATGAGGACTGGCCCTTTTACTTCTGTTGTTACACGGTTTGTCTTATTTAGTCATTAAGCACTATTTTCTTTAATGTGTTTCTCCTACTGCAGGCACGACATGGTTTCCTGCAACATTCAGTGCACCATGCGTGCTTTCACTTTCCAAGAAGCCCGGGACAATCGTGGCCGCTTCTTTGAAATGAATTAGGTCTTGCATTTACAAGAGTTTGAGCTATTGGCATTTTAAATGACAATTCCATTTATTTATGTGTTAATTATCAAAACAGATGAATAAAAGGCATTGCCATTTACAGTGCCATTAGCTTAAACTCTCGCAAATGCGAGACCTATTGCATTGCAAATGCTTGTTTTTTTTCTGACTGCGGTCTTGCCTGCTACGCCCAATCTGTCCTTCTTTGTTTCTGTCCCCATCCTCTTAAAAACATGGATAACTGTATCTGTGAAGGACAGCCATTGCCTATTCCTTCTTCTATAAAGGATTTCATCTTCAGCATTTGTCTGGTATAGTGTGATTCACATTTTCCTTCTGCCATACAGTATGGAGCCATTGGCTAAGTTCACAGCATTCTGTCCTTTCACAAGCAGCATATCTACACACAAATTAGTCCCCTTAAGGGCCAGGAACTACTAGGCAATGTGTTTTTTTTTAGGCCAAAAATATTTTTGCTTTTTTCCAAAGTTTTTTTTTTTTTTAAATATTGATAAAGACCTATACACTTCCAATGCACTAATATTTTGCAAAACAAATTAAATCATTTAACAGACAGTGAAGCCAAAAGGCATGCAGTCAACACCAGCCCTTTTGGCTTTGAGTCAGGTGCTCTTTCTGTCTGACATAAAGGGAAGAAGTGGGTCCTTGCATACAGTTTTACCAGTTAGGGTACACAAAAACTTCTAACAAGCCTGCCACATGAGCCATGCCATGCACTTGCCTGCAGAACTGCAATATTTTTATCAGGGCACTATCGGGACTTCTCAGAAGAAAGAATATATATTCAATAAGTACAATTTCCCCTTTTGAGATAAGGATTGATTACATCTTTCCAAGATATCACAGGTTTACTCTGATGACATCTGATGTGCTGGTTGCCTGCCTCTCAGCTGCCACAGACACACTTTCAGATGTAATTTCAGATATTTCAGTGCAGTGCTCCTGCAGAGTCAAGGCACATCACGTTTGCTGCCACACTGTATAGTCACGTCTACAATGTGTTTTCAAATGTTGGCAAGTGCTGAGAACATGGAGAGACCTGGCGGACTGGCCAGGACTAGACTGGGCAAGCAAGAACATGAAGAAAAAGGGCGATGAGCAAGAACAAAGGAACAATTATGATGAGCATGCAGTGGGCAGGGAGTGCACAGATATCATTCAGCTCTAAGATCATTTCAGCCAGTCCTGGTTTTTCAAGCAGCCGCACTAAATAGGCTTGGAATCATTATTTAATACTTCTACGTTGATCCCCTATTTGTCAATAACAAATTTATAAATGCAACAGCCATTAAAAAGATGAACATCAGGGATCGAAATAAATTATAGCAATATTTCATAGTATGACCCCAAAAATTGCAATGCATTGTAATATAAAAATGGGCATAAGAATGCAATGCATACATCACAAATTTGCAAATGCTACCGGCATACTCACCCATTCATCTCTCAATTCCTTTGCTATCACCCTTTTTAAAATCCTCTGTTTGCCCTGAACTGGAAGGGCCTACATGCAGGTAGACTCAGGAGACTGGCTAGCTTGGTTACATCTTTATATGTGTGTGGGTGATATTTGGGATAGCTGTATTATGCCCGTTTTATAGATAAAAGGCTCGCTGGGTACCTGGCAATGTTAGACGCATAAGTGTTTTTGTGTGGGATTCTGTTTTCTGTTAGATGGTTACTATATGTGATTTGTAATAAATATGTGGTGGCGACAATACACCAAGGTGTCTTGATCTCCTCTGCATGAGCGACCTAATGTACCAGCCCCACTCACCTGAATTACAGGTACTGCGGGAACGAAGAGAGTCCCATTCACCCACCCTGTACCTTGACCCTCCGTGCCTACATAGACAACAGCACGGGCGGACAACGCACCGGGGGGAAGGTAGGAAGGAAAAGAAAACAAGGACGGCAGTGATCACACAAGTCTGCTTCTCTCGGGACTGCACCAACACTTCAGGCACACCAATGAACCCCAAAAGTCACGCTGCAGAAGAAGAAGAAACACAACATCAGTAAGACAATTCCCCTAAAAGCAGGGCAATGTAATACACAGATCGGAACCATGTAATAAACCCCTGCTCACCCCCTTATGATAGGGGCCAGTCTCCACAGGCTTCTGAAAATCTCCTTCTAGGTGTGTTGCCAACACGGAAAGTGGAGACCCTCAAAGCAGATGTAAACTGCACAAAGTTCAGGGGAGGATTACTGTGCAGTATATATATGAGATGCGGGAAAAAGCAAGAATGCACAAAAAACCCGCCTTTGAGCTATTAGTATAGATCCAAACATAAGGAGGAAGTCCTTTTTATATACCGATCCTCCAGTGTACTGGGAAAGTAAAGAAAAAACAGGATCATAGACAACGAGGTTGAAAATCACCTCATAAGTCTGCCTATAACGTAGAATAAGGTCCCAACTCAAAACTCCAGAGAAAGGAAGGGGAAATAGACAAATTCCCAGCCGGAACTTTTGCTGCTTGAATAAAGCCGAAGAAACCGAAATCCAATCTGTTCAGCAGGAGCTCCGTAGAAAGGTCGATCCAGAAATCCTTCCGGGTCACAAACCGGAAGCATATCCAAGCAAGGAGGGTCAGGGAGGCGGCTCTCTTATACTCCCCATCCGCCTTCGAAACCAATAGCGGCTGCGCTAAGAAAGCAGAAGAAAGCCGCTGCACGCAGAAAAGAAAACAAAAGAAGGACCCACCCGGAGGAGCAGTACCAAAGGAAAAGTCGCATGCAAAACGACACACAACAGCGTGAAACATGCACACGGGGCAGGTAAGAGAAATCAGACCGTAACATCTAAAGCTATAAAATATGAAATTGTCCTTGCATTACTCTGTGAACCTCTTATTTAGCATCACTGTCTATCTTTAGATAAAAGCTACGTGTCTCACGTAGGCAGGTCTTCATTTAGAAAAAAAACATAGGGAGTCCTTTGTCCAGGAGTCTGTTGAAATCACCTGTGTCTTACGAAGAGACAAGACCCGCATTTCAAAAAGGTGAGAAGTTCTTTGATGGTCTTTGGGAAAGACAAGCCACCAGGATGGAGATTAACATGTCATAGAAAACTGGGAAAAACTCTCCCATTTTAATTTGGCATTGGATTGACACTTCCAACAGAACTTGCATCCTATCTTAAATACGTGTCTTTTGAGTGAGAAATCACATTGGAGGAAACCAAATCATGGAAAATCAATTTTAAAGAAATACAATTTTAAGGAAATATAAAAAATTGAAAAATAAAGAAAACATTTTAAAGGAAATATAACTTTAAGGAAAAATCCAACATTACATTAAACTAGGGTAGAGTTTCAGGCTGCTGTGGAGTTTTTGGGTTCAGATATAGGTAATGTTTAAGATGATGAGGGGTTTTTAGGGTTCAGGAAAAATTGGAGTTCGAGCATATAAAGGGGTAGTCAGGTTTCAGAGGTGGGTGGAGTGTATGGGTGGTGAGGAGTTTTTACGGTTCACGGATGAGTAGTGTTAAGGTGTGTGGTGGGTTTTTAGGTTTCAGGTATGGTTAGAGTGTAAGGGAGTTGAGGGGTTTTAGGGTTGATGGATGGGTGGAGTTTAGAACTGGTGAGGGTTTTTAAGGTTCAATTATGGATAGCAGCTGGGGAGGTGAAAAGATTTTAGGGTTAAGGATGGGGTGGATTTTAGGGTGATGAAGGCTTTTAAGGATAAGTAGACAGGTGGAGTTTAGCTATAGAAAGGGGGTTTTAGGGTTCACGGATGAGTTGTGAGGGTGACTATGAGTTCTTATGGGTCATGGTGTTTAAGGGCAGTGAGAGTTTTTCGGGGTTTAGGAATGGGTGGAGCTTGGGTGTGCTGAGGAGTTTTAAGGGGTATTGTGGTAATGGGGCTTAGGTGTAGGAAGGGGTTTTTAGGGTTCCGGAATGAGTGGTGTTAGTGTTAGTGGTAGTGAGTGATTTTAAGGTTCAGGGATGGTGGTGTTTTGGGGTAGAAAGTGCTTTTAGGCTTCAGGGATGAGTGTAGTTTAGGTGTGGAGAGTGGTTTTAGGGGACAAGGATTGATGGTGTTTAGGGGTTGTGCGGGGTCAGCGATGGATGGTGTTTACGACTGGTGTGTGTCAGCGAATGAAAACCATCCAAAGTAATTGTTTGACAGTGTAAAAGAAATATACATGAAATAATGTCCCCTGAAGTAAAGGACAGAAATAAATGTTTCTGAAAGTAAGACCTGCAATAATTGCATTTAAACTTAAAAAAAGACATTCAAAAGCCAATTTCAACCAAAAAGACATTCTATGAATTGGTTTCTGTGAAAAAATAAACGCCATTCAGCCTGAAACTTTCCATTAAACAGTTTAAATGAAATGATTTCTCAGTAATTGTATTACATGAAATCGTTTTTATAAGAAATGACATACAACCCTAATTTGCTGCGCTTTAGAATCTCTCTGCGTTCAGCAAGTTGGGTGGGAGAGACAGAGGCATCTAGCAGGATTCCTCCTGCACCTTAAATGGGGCACAGAGTGCTCATTTGGATGAGTCTCGGCAGGCTCCCTCTGTTTTTTCCCATTTGGAGCCAAAGAGGCAGGAGTTCCAGGTCCACTTGCTTCGAAGCAGCTTCTGAGCACTTCACCTGGAGACTGTAGAGTCCCAGAGAGTGTCAGAGTCTCTAACGGGAGACTACACATCCCCATACATTTGGAGGGACGCACTCCCTCACCTACGACTACGATGACAATACCACCAGACAGTAATAGAGACTTCTCTGCAGTGGTGCAGCACTAGGCCTGGCACTTGTGATCTTTCTGAAGCATGGTCACTGCTGTAACACCCATAGGTTCCCAGAACCAGGCATGCTACGCACCCCACAGATTTGATCTGGGTAGACTACAGGGCTGATCTACCTTTCTCAAAAAGATCCTCTGTGGCTATCAGCTGTGGACAGACATTGACACAACTGTTGGTGTAAAGGGGAAGGTTCTCCCTTCCAGACAAGAAATGATGGTACTGTGTTGAAGTAACCTGCATTGTATTGTATCTGCTATCTGATGGTGCAAGGAGAGGTGCAGTCAGTGATTTAATGGCAAATGCATTTTAATTAACCTCTGAGTGTTCTAAAATGCTGCTCTTGGATTAGGATTCCCATGTTGCTTGATAAATATCAAATTCTCTCTTGCAAATGCCTTGTAGTTTGCATGTGACATTTTTCACATCTGCCTCCATTGGATTTGTGAGATGGCTCGAAATAGGTTTTTGTGGTACTAACTGCGAGTGTGTGTTCCATAATAATTTGTTGCTTGCCTGTATTCAGTGTTCCTCCTTTCACACACAGCAACATCGGAAGTTCACACCTCTATCTCACAACATATTAACTACACTAGCACACTATTGGCCCATGTGAAGAAAATTGTTCGTTTGTTCAGCATTTGTGTACAAAATGCTACTGCTAATAGTTAAGCATATAAAAGAATGCTATAAATGCCCTGACTTAACAAGGGCTTATATTGCAGGAATTGGATACAGCCTACGTCTTCCCACAGATATTCCTAAATAATTTGAAACCGGCTTACATGAGCCTTGCTCAGCTGTAATGACGTGTGTGCTAGTCACTTGAATAATGCCTGTCCTGGGGGCTGCATTTCAAAAGCAAAACAGATTTTAAGAAAAGGAAGTCTACTGTGCTTTTCGAAAAGATCATCCTTGTTAAATGTCCATCTGAGTTAACTTTCAATATGTTTTCCTTTTGCTACGAGCCGCATTTGTGTATGTTTAATTCTTTAATTAGGGGCATGGACTAATTCGATCTCAATAATAAAGTATAATTTCCTTTGAGAATGATTGTCCTGATTGACTTTATTTAACTTCTATCCATGGTTTCCCCATCACTTGTAGATGAGCCACCTGCTGGCTGCTCAGTTATGCTACCCTAGAGAACTGTTTCTCTCCATTTGTATGTGATATATGGTATTTCACCACTCTGCATCCCTACGCTCACAGTCTCTGTTGCGCCCAGAGTGCCATGGGAGTTCCTATGAACTGGGGGAAACTATTTTGTGTAACTCTGTCCTGGGTCCATCCTTTCTTCTCATCTTGTGGAAAATCTGCAATTCTTTCAGCCTTGGGCAACTTCCTGAGGAATATGTGGAAAGAACAAAGGATCTCTGGCCATAACCATAGAAGAAAACTCTCTATATGGACTTGTTTTTCTCATGTCTAGTTTAGATCTGAAATACACAAAGGAGAGCGGACCCAATTCAGTCTTTTAGCTTCTATTGTGGGAAAGATCCTGCAAATATATGGCACTCGTTATACATTGGCTGTTAAGCGCAGCATTCAATCTGGTTGGCAGTAGAATGGCAGCCTAAAAACCATGAACAGAGAACAGAAGATGAAGGTTTGCTCAAGAGCTTTGAAGACTCCTACCATTAAGAGCTGCATAGGCCAACTGCGCATGGTGGATGAAAAGCCTCCCTTAGAATGGGACAGAACATCAAATTCGGCTCTTGGCCATAGTGCATACAGATGTGCTGCTTCTAAGTGCTTCCCATAGAGGACATACAGCTCTCCAAACCAGATGAGATTAAAAAAAAATACATTGAAGCCCTTTAGAGAGAACTCAGGAGAGAAGATAAACTACAAAAATGGAGCCAAAGTGCAGGTGAGTAAACCCCAGGAAACTAGTTTATATCTGACAAGCTCCCTCTGCTGCACCGGGTGACCTTTACAAATACCCTTACCCATCCCTTAACCCTTACCCTAATTCCTAATATAGATAGATAGATAGATAGATAGGTTTCACTTACCTGCGATATACTTACAGTTTCGTTGGAAAGGTATGCGTGGTAAAGGCTGCATGGTAATGGCATGCGTGTTAATGGCATGCATGGTGCCATCATACATCCATTTATTCAAAGTTCTATCATGAACTACACCATGAAGGGCATAGAGGAGGACCTAGAGTACTCTTTGTTTGCAGTTACCATGGGAGTATTTTCAACACTTTAGACGGGTACCCCTGGCACTTAGGTCTCTCGTGTAATCGAACCAGGGGACAATTTTACAACGGTTTAGCTCAGTTTTAAACTTTGTAGAATTTTCCACCTATTTTTACACGCTGTGTCCCTAATGTGGGTGTGGGTGTAGAATTAATCATACTAATTCCTGAATTACATGTACATAATATGTACTCTAAAGAAAACCCTCCCATCCTGCACCCTTACTGCAGACGCAGAGAAGATCCCAACTCCTCAGCTGTATCCGCAAGGCTGGGATATACGAGGTCCTGCTCTTCCATATTGAATTCTTCCCAGGGTCCAGGATCTGCCTTGACCTCACTTATGCTGAATTTGCAGCTGAGTGCTCCGGTCTCCTCCCAACTTCCCATAGCAGCCACTGGCAGAGACTGCGTCTCTCTCTAGAGCACAAAGCTGTAAACTAAGTAACTTCAAGTCATAAATATGTTATCAATTGCTCTTCAATGTATAAAGACAGCCCGTCCAGCTTGTAGCCGTATCCACTCCAAAAACCACTCCACTGGAAATTGAATGGCTGACTACAGCACTAAAGCACTCTTGGATACCGCATTAGGGACGCTCTATGCCATCCTCTTCTGAAAAGGTTTTAGGACAATACATTCCCAGCCTTGTTTATGCAAGCAAGGAAGTATTGTACGTAGAACAGCTCCGGTAAATGCTGAGTTATCTTCTTTGCAATAACCAACTCCGGACTCAATGCACCAGAACATCTATGGAAAGTAATCTTACTTTTTTGATAGATTTTTCAGCTTGTTTACTCAGTAAGGGTACTCGTTCTGGTGGCAACACACCTTCATTTCAATGGGTCGCAATCGGGATTACATTGTTGCTTTAATGTCAGATTGTGTCAGTCTCACCACCAGAAATTCTCCTCAGCGTACTATGGGGTTATTTAGAAGTTGGAAGAACGGAAGCCTTGCCACAAATCATTAGTAGACCTACCCTTCTGAACACGCAGTTCCTCAGCTCTATTCACAGCGGTTAATTTGTTCAATAATAAGTGCTGGGCTCTCGTCAGGAGGCAGCTTGCACCAGCCCATTTCTCCTGTTAGCGCCGCCTAAAACAGAACTAACTACTAACCATGAGAGTGAGGAGAGGATGTGGTGTAATGGCCAGAGCTGCCAACTTCGGAGCTGGGGAACCAGGTTCAAGTCTCGGCGTTGGCTCAACATCCTGTGATTCTTGGCAAATCACTTAATCTCCCTGTGCCTACCATAAATGAATGTGTCCTTATCTGGTGCTTGCGAAAAGCGCTGGTGTTGATGATTAAGTGCCTGTGCTGAGCACCAGAAACCACTGGCTCAAATTAAGCACTGTCTATTCAGTTTCAGGGGAAGTGCTGGGTTTCTGAGAGCAGAGGCCCTGCTGCATCCACAGTCAAAAACTTCTAATACAACAGCTCGTCTGCCACAGGGCCGCCTGGTCACAGTAATAGTCACCCAACCTTTTCAGGTTCAGGTGACTTTCACTCATTTCACCACCTCTGATCACGGACATGGCGGTCCCAGTTAGGGTAAACCCACATTGGCCCACGTGGGTATTGTGAAAACCCCTTGCACATCAGTGCCATTGTATTTTTCTTTTCTGTAAACAAACTTACATTCGTTATCAGAAAACAAAACATTTTGCTGTGCAGGTGCATCAGATATGGCATCTGTTTGGTAAAGCTTCAGTGTCATCAGCAGTGGCTCCACTGAAGGCACAGAGAACATGACTGCCTGTCAGGGCTTTCTATAGATGGTGGGCGGTCCTCCAGCAGGTGTGCGGACACCATCGCCTCTGCTAACCTCGTAACCCAACTGCCACCCACCCTAATATATGAGGTCCGAAGCCACTGAGGTAGTTTTAGGTTTTACAAATACTTCACATTGCTGTACCTCAGTAGAGCCTTGATTTGTGTTGTTTATAAAATGTGGGTTATGTTTGCTTGTGTGTCACATGATAACAGATTAAGCTAGCTCACTGGAGTTGTTCTTAGATCTTCTGCCCGATGACTCCCAGAAAGCCATGGTTTTAGTCAAAACAAAACCAGCCTGGAAATGATGTCTTCTAATAAAGCATTTAAGGGCAGCCCACACCTACAGCCTAAAAATGCTAGCAACTTGTTGAGGTCAATGAGTGTGACGCTTCCGAAGGCTCAAGCTTCCACATGACAAAGGGCCAGCACACCTTAGAGATTTTCTTAATAATGTAGGAAAGAAACAAAACAATAACTCCCTCACATCAGGACCTCACCTCAGCGTTAGCTTAGAAGAACTCAGATATCCTATACAATTGTGCTCTTCACATCCCACACTTCTATATAACTCTAATCCAGCAGGTGTTTGAGATCTCCCAAATCAGCACTCGCTGAGTCTATATGATACAATGTAAGAAGCAGTCAAAATATTAGAACCTGAAATTATGGCCGCAAAAAAGGTCTCATGGTTCTATGAGATATTCCAATATAGAAACACCAAGCGACAAATTATTTCCATACAGCACCAGCAATGCAGAGCTCAGAGATACCCAAGAATGACGACTTTGAATTCAGCCCTGTAGACCCCTTCTCTTCAACATATAGTCGTGGTTGCCACTGCCCACATTACTCCTTGGTTCGACCATTATGATACTCCTGGAAGCCCAGCATTTCAATCAAACAGTAATTTAGCAGAATATTGTGAGAAATTGGATTACTGGTTGACTGGGGTGTCAGACCTGGTCCAATGGTTACCTAAGGCAAAAGCAAACCCCAAATTAACCTGTGCTCAACTCCCTGGTAGTCTGGCACAGAGCAGTCAGGTTTAACTTAGAGGCAATGTGTAAAGTATTTGTGCAACACTTCAAACAGTGGAACAGTGAAAACACCACAAAAACTCCCACACCAGGTTAGAAAAATAAAGCAGAATTTAATAAATAAAAAACAACAAAATCCAATCAGTAGAACCAGAGCTATGAATTTTTAAAGAATAAAGTGAATATAACACCAAAAAGCACAAAGTGCCAACTTGGGATATATCTGGCCGCGCTGGACCAGGTCAAATTCAAATGTTTAGGCCTTTCGGGATGGAGCCCATGTCGGATACAGTACCAGGTTAGTTCAGCTGAAGGTTTAACTTCTCATGTTCATGCAAGAGTCCCATTCGCACTGCAGAGGGGAGTAAAGAGTGCGTTGCGGGAGTCTGTCAGCGAAGCGCGAGGAGTGGGCCGGAGTCGCAGGCAGGCTTTGCTGTGGCAGTCCCCATGAGCGGTTGATGCTGCAGTGCAAAGAGGTGGGCTGACGGAGCTTTGCTCTGATTTGCGGTGCAAGTGACGAGGACTTAGTGCGAACGGGCCCAGTTGCAGTTGCAGAGAGCCCAAATGATTGATTTCAGCACCCATGAGCCACACTAAGGACCTGAGAGACACCACTTGAGGGTCAGGAACTCGCTAAAGCTGGGTCCAGGGTTAGGATGTTGGATAGCCTTTTATATCCCTGAGGCTCTGTTCAGCATGCCAGCAGACTTACCTTTGGAGTCACTGTTGGGTCCTGGGATCAAGATGAAGTTGCAGGTCCAGTTCTCCTTCCCCAGACAAGAGGGCAGCAGGTCAGCACAGCAGGCCACAGTTCCTTTAGAGCAGCAGGTAAGCAGAGTAGTAGTCCTTGTAGCACCACAGCAGTCCTTCTTCCTGGCAGAGTATCCACAGGTCCAGAAGAGTACTGAAATGTTGGTGTCTGAGGTCCAGTATTTATAAACAGTTGTGCCTTTGAAATGGGGAGAAGGTCCAATAGGCATGCCTTGGATGTGCACAGGTTCCTTGCCTCCCCTGCCCTGGCTCCTGACTAACTACAGGGGGTATGCAGCCCTTCATGTGGAGGCAGAGCACAGCCTATTCAAGTGTAAGTAGGGCTGTGCCCAACTCCTCCCTCCTATCCTGTCAGTGATGGCCCATCCAGCCACACCTAAGCACCCAATTTTGTGTGGCTGTCTAGGAGGAATACACAAACCGCAACTGCCAACTACACCCAGTCATGTGGCCCAGAGACAGGCTGCAGGCACCAAATAGCTAAGGCAAGAAAATGCCAACTTTCTAACAGTTGTATTTTCAGAATAGCCATTTAAATTCTGGCTTCACCATAAGTTAGGATTTTAAATTGTGATTCCAGAGACACCAAATGAGAACTGGTCACCTATTCCTGTTGGGAAATTATATTTATAAAATGCAATAATGCAACTCCAATGTGAGACGTAGGCATAGCAGTAGTGAAAAATGAATTTAAGAGTTGTTCAGTACCGGGACATATAAAACTTAAAAGCACATGCCCCACTTTTTAAATGCATTGAACCCTGCCCTCTGGGCTGTCCGTTACATGTATTAAAAAAGGAAGGTTTTGGCTTTTATAAAGGTTTACCTTGCCAGGTCAAAATGGCAGTTTTAAACTGCACACAGGCTCGGCAATGGCAGGCCTGAGACATGTTTAAAGTACTAATTAAGTGGGTGGCACAACTAGAGCTGCAGGCCCACTAGAAGCATTTAATTTACCGGCCCTGGGCACATGTAATTCTACTTTCCGAGGTATGTATAAGTAAATTAATTATGCTGATTGGGTATAAGCCAATGTTACCATGTTTAGAGGAGAGAGCACTTTAGCACTGGTTAGCAGTGGTGCACAAAGTCCTTAGGCCAACTAAAATGGATTTAGCAAAAAATATGAGGAGGAAGGCAAAAAGTATGTGGAAGACCCTGCAGAAAGGACCAATTCAAACAAATATACATCACCTTTCACTCAGTTTACATGAAAGCTCATAACATGTGGCTTGATCAACTCACTTAGCAACCTTCCTTGCCAAAGATGTTGTCCTCGGAGTAGCATTTCTAGATACACCAAGGAAGCCCTCTTTGAAAATGAAGGGGCAGATTTACAACCCCTTGCGACATCTTTACGACACCGTTGCGTCACTTCTGTGACGCAGCGGCGTCGTACACAATGCGCCACTATGCGACATATTTACAACGTGACGCATCTGGGGAGATGCGTCACGTTGTAAAGCCCTGCGCTACATTATACCTCCGTCAGGTATAATGTATGCAGGGTGGGCGTTCCGTCGCAAGGAAGCCTCGTAAAAGTGACGCAGTGAAATCTACAAGATTTCAGTGAGTCACTTTTACCACCCCGCTGCGTCAAAACCTTACGCAGGCATAAGGAGTGACGCAGCACAGCAAGTATAGGCCGCCCCTGAGCAGTGCTAGAGTTGCGTCGCGCTTGCGACACGACTCCAGCACTGCGTCACCTTTACGCCGACAGATGCGTCATGCATCTGTCTATCCTTGCGCCACGGTGTGCCGCATTGTAAATGCGGCGCATCCATGGTGGCGCAAGGCTATTTTTCCGTCACGCACTATAACTGGCGCATCCCTGCTAATATGCAGGGATGCGCCAGTTATGTAAATCTGCCCCGAAGTATGTACTCTTTACAAGATGGGGTTAGATTCAGATCCTTTGCAAACTGAAGTTCGTACACGATGTGGAATTCTAAGCTTCCAATAATTATTGCACTGCACAGTTTTCCCTTAACTGATTTTGGCAGGTCAATCCTGTTGAAAAGTATTATTGGAAAAAGGTCCTGGAAAATGGCTGAACGTGCACTACTCGGTGCTTTAAATACTGATTCCATGTTTTATTTACTTCATTTCTAAGTGAAAAATCTATTGTAGGAGGTATTTACTCCACATGGTAAATTCAACATCCCTGGAATGGTATTGGCCTGGTGTGGTAAATACTTCACTCTAATCTGCCCACTTGTAATCAGGAATTTACAATTATATAATATAATCTGTTTTCTCACCTCCACAGATCCCAGACTTGTATGTCCAAACTTGCTATCCACAATCACACATGCTGAACAACAGTATTATTGACAGTCAAAATGAAAGACATTCAGTGGGGGACATTTTTGGCGTATAATATAAAAACGCTTCTCATTTTTAAGATTTGAATACGAAGGAACTAGAAGGCAGCCCCTTCCGTGAAGTCTGCGTCTTTAAGTATGATGAAAGGTCAATTTGTTTTCTGAAGCTTTAAGCAACCTTTTTCAGATACATTTTCCTTTTCAGTAGAACAGCCAAGGTCAACAAAAAAGGGACTTGCAGAGTAGTCAGTCATTGACATTCTGATTGATAAATAATAAAAATCAATCCCTCGCTCCCCTATGAATGTCTGTACTTCTCTCATCCAAACCTCGACGCCATACTCTATATGCAGCATGGTGAACACACCACAGGACCATTGTTATGGAGATTTGATGTGGTGGAACTAAGCGAAAGAGCACAGTTAAAAAGCACTGATGCAATGAAGCACAGTTGCAATGCCCTTAAGGAGCAAATACACCCCTCAAACACAACGCTTACCACAGCTATCCCCTCCCCCGCTCAATGATCCATTCAAAACGCCATTTTGAGAGTGCCCCTTGTTGCACCTCGAAGACTTCTTTCTTGGCATCCTGTCCCAGCTCGATTATTCTAGGTAGCCAGTCCACCACATACAGAACAGATAGTCACGTCAGCTTTTTAAATCCAGAGTGCTCAAAAAATGTTGATGGGGACAATTTCCTCTAATAATCCAAAATTCTAACTGCACAAGTTAAAAATACTCATTTGCGGCACTGCCCTGAAGGGAATAAAATTATTTTCTGACATTATTGATTGCATGTGGAATATTCTTCTGGCGAGGTAGAAACATAATTAAGCATTCTGTCAGAGGCGCTGGATGGAAGCCTCTGTTAGAGCCATTTCAGTCTGGCATTCTGTTGCTGGGGCACGGCGGAGGGAGACTATTTTTGTAATACACGGGGCGGTAATTGCATTGTAATCCCAGTGACATAACAATCCTCGTCCTTTTGCTTTCTTCTGAGCAATTACTTCACACGGCATATTGACACATTCGCCTCCATTATTCATCTATGGCGGCGGCACAACCGGATCCTAAAACACTTAACCTTTGCAGATTCCAACGCATTTAGCGTCTCCAGGGTTCTGCAGGCTGAGAATCGGAGTCCTCTTTTGACCTGTTGCTGTAGAGAAGCAGAATTAGATTTTAATCACTGTCTGGAGACAGGAGTGGGTTATGCGTGACTGAACAAGGGACGTCGTGTTGTGGAACGTTGCAGGCCTGGAGGAGCCTGGGAAATGTAGGTCAATATGGAGGAACTTGAGGTGTGAAAGAATACCTTGAAGCAAGGCTGGGCTGGCTATATGGGACACAGGCAAACCACTAAGCATGCTGAGGACCACCGGGTTGCCTTAGGGCAGGGGTCTTCAAACTGTGGGGCCCGACCCCCAGGGGGGTCGTGAAGTGAAAGAAAGGGGGTCGCACATTCCCAGTCACACTTCTGCCCTATGTTCCCCCTAAGCTGCGTGCCCGCGCATACTGTGATTTCTCCCTGTGCAGAGGCTCATTCGATGCGCGCATTACAAAGGGCATTCAGTATTGGGAGAAGAGGTATTTACGAGGTGTGAAGAGGGATAGAGCTGAAACAAACTGCCTGCCAGGGACGCCAAAGGCATTCAGTCTCCTACTGTGAAGCACTTTTGAAACGGGAC
Organism: Calotriton arnoldi; assembly: GCA_963921515.1. Classification (NCBI taxonomy): domain Eukaryota; kingdom Metazoa; phylum Chordata; class Amphibia; order Caudata; family Salamandridae; genus Calotriton; species Calotriton arnoldi. The sequence continues at coordinate 1,226,724 of CAWUFW010000522.1, forward strand.
CCATTCCCTCCCCATGCAGCCACTGAGACTGGATTTTCCACTTTTGGAAGTATTTCACTGGATTGGGCCAAAGAATGGCTGTTTTAACTACAGAACTTAGTCTCCCACAAGGCATCACTTAAAAGTAATGCATATTACTCTTGCAATGTGCATAGTGCCATTACCGGCAACATCTCCCACCCCGTCTGAGCATGCAAGAATGAATAAATACACGAGACAACTTTGTAGTGGGAAAATATTGCTGCAGGTTTATTCCATACAGGAGTATGCAATATGTGGGTTATCTTACGGGCGATCCAAGGGCGGGCAGCAGTACCAACCTATGCTGCCCCCGCCCGCCTGGTGAGCCAGCACTGTGGGACACCCAGTCAGTGCTACCTTTGCTGATCCTCTTCCGGATCACGTGACACGTTGGTCTGTTCTACTCACGCCCTTTTCAGGGCGGAGCGTAGCAGGGCAAACCCCGGTTGGTCAGGCCCCCAACCGCCCGAAGGACTAACGGGGCGCCGTCGCGGTTTTCCCGGAACCTGCCCTGAGGCTCCTGGTCTTTGGCTCTGGCACCCCTACTGTGCCGCGCAGAGGTACCCTTACTGTACCGGTCTGCCGCAGAGGTACCCTTACTGTACCGGTCTGCTTCCAGATCGCCCTGTAACTCCGCCTGCAACACAAAAGAAAACATTAAAACATTCTGAGTAGCTTGTCCACCAGTCTGTCCGCCGGGTAAGAGGTGGGGTGGGAGACGGCGTGGCTGGTGCAACAGAGGACGCCAGGAAGGGCTGGGGAGGCATATATGCCCTCCCCCCCACCTCGGCGCACCGGAAGGACGTCACTGAGGTGACCAAGCTAGACGGCTCCAAGAACCCCTCCAGAGACTAGAGCGGCTGGGCGGTGCCGAAATGGCACTAAAGGGGCGCCCTGCTGAGGTGGCCCCCTGCGGGGGCCGCGGACAGCCGCATAGTGCCATTACCGGCAACATCTCCCACCCCCGTCTGAGCATGCAAGAATGAATAAATACACGAGACAACTTTGTAGTGGGAAAATATTGCTGCAGGTTTATTCCATACAGGAGTATGCAATATGTGGGTTATCTTACGGGCGATCCAAGGGCGGGCAGCAGTACCAACCTATGCTGCCCCCGCCCGCCTGGTGAGCCAGCACTGTGGGACACCCAGTCAGTGCTACCTTTGCTGATCCTCTTCCGGATCACGTGACACGTTGGTCTGTTCTACTCACGCCCTTTTCAGGGGCGGAGCGTAGCAGGGCAAACCCCGGTTGGTCAGGCCCCCAACCGCCCGAAGGACTAACGGGGCGCCGTCGCGGTTTTCCCGGAACCTGCCCTGAGGCTCCTGGTCTTTGGCTCTGGCACCCCTACTGTGCCGCGCAGAGGTACCCTTACTGTACCGGTCTGCCGCAGAGGTACCCTTACTGTACCGGTCTGCTTCCAGATTGCCCTGTAACTCCGCCACAGCCCTGGAGGCGGCCACCGTCGCAGCCAGGGCCCCCACCAAAACAGCTAATTTCTCACCTGTAACCTGCTTTCTAGGGCCTCCTGTATGTCCAGTGAAACGTGTCCATGCTGTGACAAATGCACCGCATGTTTGTCAACTTAACCTTAGGCGTACGCCTGGATGGCCAGTGCCCTCAAGGCAGCTGTCTTCTCACTTGCCACCTCTCATTTCCAGGGCCCCCTGCAAGGTCAAGGGAACAAATCCATACCCAATGGTGACCATAAACACCATGTTTCAAAGTAGCCCTTGACCTTAGCCTCAATCAGCTCGTGTCTGATGAAGCCCAGACCCCTCTGGTCTGCGAACTTACGCATAGAACTATTCACTCTCTTTCGGGAATGTTCAACGGCCTCCTCTGAATTAGCCCCGTGGCACACTCTGCGGGGGATAATCTCAGACCACCAGATCTCACATTGACCCATGGACTTACTGATTTCCCCTAAATCAGCGTTCCTGGCTTGTCAAAGTGGCCTCCTCCCCATGGCAGTGAGGTTGTTGCCCCCTAGATGTGTCACTAAGACGTAGGGGAGTACTCCCCCTTGGGCCAATCTCTGTTCCAATCTGTTCATGAGGCCCATTAGGGCTGAGAACTTGTACATTGACTGTCCACCCCCTGCAGGCATGTTCCTCGGCCATACATGGCTTAGCCCCGTGCCTATCTGCGCGGGATGCTTTCAGACAACCATAGCTCACATTGCCCCATGTATGTGTTGATATCACCTGGTTGCCGTCCTTCTAACACTGTATGTACCTGAACACCTGTGTCCCCATCCCGAGCCCCACTCTGCGGGGAATAATCTCAGACCACTTGAGCTCACATTGATCCATGTATTTACAGATCTCCCCTAAGTCAGCTTTCACGGCTTGTAAGAGTGACCTCCTCCTCATGGCAATGATGTCGTTGCCCCCTAGGTGTATCCTAAGAAAATGGGGGGGGGGGACCCCCCCCTTTGGTCAATCTCTGTTCCAATCAACCCGCCTTGGCTATTAGGGCGGGAAGGGTTGTCCTTAACATTTGAAGGGCCCCTTAGCTTTTGAAATCCTGACGCACCGGAATGTCCACAACTAGAAGTATGTGACAATAAACAAGGGTGCCATCCCGCCCTTGCCATGCATCCCCTATACCTTATGGGAGTTTCGCCCGCTCAGCTCCCTCAGTGGTGGAACCCCCTAGGCATACCAGCTTAGAGAATCTGTCTGAATTAGTACAGTGCGCACTGTCTGCAATGGTGCCTGACACTAACGATTGCTAAGTCCTACTTTACCCCCATCCTAAAAACTCCCAGATAGATGGTGGGGGGGGGGGGTTCACACCGCCCCCCCTAAGCTGCCCCTGCGGTGGGAAATTACCTGCTCCGTTAAATTTACATTTTTGTTGAACACTGGACGTGCCAAATGTTCTTACCGCATCGTAGCCTTTTGTGCTCGGCACCCTGTTTTTCCCATTTATTGAAACATCAGCACGCTATGTTGGTTGACGGCGTCCAACCCAGCGTGGCTAATATAGTTGACCGTGCGGGGCTTTTGACCTTAACTGCAGCAACAGGTACCTACCCTTGGTTCTGGGATGCATATACTTCGCCTTGTTGACCAGACAATTGCACAGACCCTTCTGATTGCTAAACCCCGGTCAACACCTTATTGGTGTCAAATCTGGTCTGAACCATATATGTATTCCCACTATTGGTGATACCTCACCCTGCCGTGTAGTGACAGCTTGAGCAGCACACCCCGCTTGCTTAACTGCCGTCGGATCAGAGATGCCAGTATTTGCAACCCATCCCTGACCCTGGCTGCTTAAACTCGCAAAAGTGTCAGACTCCCAGATTCCCCGTTCTCTGCTCAGCTGCAGTACACCTTCAGTGGATCCGCAGGGAGATACCACAAACCGCATTGGTCATGCGAACCCTAAGAAGCACCCAATTCTCACCTGTGTGTACCTCTAAAGGAGATTGGCTCCACCCCGCTGTAAGGGCAGAGACACACATTAAACTTATTTACTTGTTTCCGCCACTTGGCACCTTTCTAGTTGCAGCTCTGTGTTTTGTGAAGCGTGCGTGCCCCGGGGCATGCTGTCGCTGAATAACCGGTGTATGTTTACCCACTCCCTGATACTGTGCAACGCTAACTGCCCTTGTTTGGGTTGAAGGAATGCTGGATGATTCCTAAGGACTGTGAACTTAATACTCCACCCAGTTAGACCCCCAAATATTTGGGACAACCCAAGGAGTAATCATGCCCTGCATGGTACATCTACCCCAGCGGTGACTATCAACTTATTTGGCCACTGTTAGCAGAAGACGCCCCTTCCAGTCTCAGGTGCTAGCCCATAAGGAAAACCCATGGGGCAGACAAGTCTGTGGGAACCAGAGGGAAACACTGTGCAAATACCTGCACTTTCCTGAATATTGGGACTGCCAAATGGTCTATAGTACCCTGTCGCCATTCGGCTCTAACGCAGTGTTTACCAAACTGTTTTTCGCCGCAGCACCCTTGTTTAGATGACAACTACCACCACCCGCCTGCTGCCCTGGCTGAAGCGCGGGTGAAAAGGTCTTAACTGAAACGACCTTAAACCTGCCCTTGGTTGCAGAGTAATGCCCACCCAGTGTACATGGTACCTGTTTCTATATGGTGCCAGCAGGTGTTCCTCATAAAGGCCCTTGTAGCCAATTGCCCAATGCAGTCTCCGCCTTTCGCAGCGCCTTTGTGCATATAATTCTGGGGTGACTAAGCCCTAATGTACCCCCTTACCTGGATGATCCCCAGTACAAGGGTACAGACTGATGACCAAGTGCTGCGCCAGCCAATAAACACGTAGACATGGCGTGAATTTACACTAACTCATGCCCTACAAGGCCGCTCGGTGTGCCACTTCGCCTAAACCAAGGCAAGGGTGGATCACCCTGTCCTTATCGCCTGCAAACCCATCCGTCATCTGCACTGACGGATGCTGTGTCGGCACCTCCTGGATGCCTGGTCAATGCATATGTGTATGGGTGACCCATACGCTGACATTTTGTATAAGCTTAGTGTGCCGCCGGCAGGCATTTCGCGGCTTCTGTCATTGCCTCCAGCTATATACTGCACAACCACACTATACCTGCAACACGTCACTACCATTGGCTTAGACACTGCTTGTTTAGTTGTATAAGGTAAATTAAGCCCTAATATAAGCTTCGTTGCATAGCGTATTGAGAATGCTTCATTCTTTAATGGTGGGTCTGTCAATCTTAATGTGTTGACCATTGAATAAAATGTCTCAATTCACTTGAAAGCAAATTGAACAGCAAATGGGATCATTACCCCGTGAACTGTGTGCCCCACGATGCAGAAGTCCACAACCCTGGTGCTCCCAGGCCCAAAACTGGTAAAACCAGGCACACAACCAGAGCACCGTGCCTGCACTGCTAGCCTGTAGCGAAGGCTCCCAGGTCTATAATGTGTTTCTTGTAAGTTACCTCCCAATCCAACATTCCACAAAACTACTACTATATTATGAATATTGGCAACCTATTCAAGCACCACCAAACGTAAGTACGAAATTGAGCCTCAACCTTGAAAAGTAACTAACACTGGCCCTGAAACGAGGCAGAAAATGCCTGAGCAACTCAGCAGCCTCACTCTCCAAAATTACCTGCAGATTGTATGCTCACACAGCCGGGCAGCTAATAGCTAAATGACCCGAAATATTGATTATCTTTATATGCTCATACCTACTCTTTGTCCGTAAGGAGAACCGGGTCCATTTCATGGCTCAGGCAATAACTATGGCATTCAGACCAGCCACCGGCACACCGCGCATTTACTAGGTATTCCGCTCCCTGAAAAGCCTGACCGATCCGCTATTCATAGCGTTAATCTAACACGCATTGAGAATTACATATTACTCATACAAATGTAACGTGTATGAGAATGCAAAGGTATTGAAACGCTATACATGGGCGCCAGTTACATTACATATTCATCACATGTCATTGCATCCCTATATTTCCTACAATAGGAGCACTACCTACAACAAGCCCATCTATTGGCTAATCAGTGCTTCTATTTGCAAAAGGTGAAATACGCCACAATTATAGCTCAGTTGCATAGCCAACCGAGAGCTAGCCGCCCCATCCATAGCTGCCCAGGTTTCCAATTGCTGTGTGTGACATTTTCATCATTTCAGTGCAACTGTGAGTGACATTCAAAAGGCTATGGATGACACTTTCTTGCGAGCAAAATCAAACAATGATACGGTGCATATCCAACCTACCCATGCCAGCTACCCCTGCACATTTCAGAACAAAGTAGTCGACAGAACACTATGAAGGGGTCTTCAGTGATGAAATGTGTTGTGGAGTTCATCAACACTATCGAAAACTTTATTCGAGTATAATGTCAACGGGGGCCTCAGACTCACCATCATACATCGCCGACGACCTATGCTGCCACCGGGCTCAAGGCACCCCACAACACAAAGCAGGGGGACAACAACGTATCCAGCGAGACCAGGGACTGCAAGGGCACCCGCGACATGACCCGACGGCGTGACCAGGAGGAAACAAAGGGGGAGGGGGGGGCGACGTTTTTTGAGAAGGACGCCCGAGTAAGCGCTCCCTCCCCCATGGCGGCGCAACTTGCCCGAGCCATGCTGGTTGCTTTTGTGGAACATGTGCCTGCGTCTCTGTCCTGCAGCAGCGGGTGACTCCAGCCTCCCACGTGTCCCCGGGCCCTCACCATAGCATTCGCCTGTGTAGTGCCTGGTACATTGAGAGGACTATTCAAGTGCAGCCACTTCACAAAACACACCAGGCGGCATGTCCGGCGCAAACCTGGACCGAAATGGCGGTAAACCCAACTGCGGGCGTAGGGTCAACGCCCAAATAATTTACCCACACCACATCCGCGGAAAACGCACCACAGGACCTCCAACAACAAACCCCACATGCAACCGCTACGCTCAGGGTAAATGCCATCCCAGCTGAACCAATGGCTGCACGCAAAAGCACGGGCATTGCCGCACATCATTTTCATACTCATTGCACAACAAGACTCAGGCCTGAAATGAGCCCATGGGGGCAGCCCACACGGGCAACACGACCCGCAGCGCAAAGGAACAGTGAAAGGATTCGAGGACAAACTCACTGCACAATAGGCCAAGGCTTGAAGGAGCACGTGGGGACAGCCCACAGCGGCGACGCGACCCACAGGGCAAAGGCAGAAAGCCAGACAAGAGGAAAACTAGCAGAAAGGGCCAGCCCCAGCTGGGGTGACACGAACCGGCTGCAAAAGCAGCAGCACTGCAGGAGCTGCACACGAGCAGCAGGAACAGCCAGTTTGGCGACTCGCCCGTCTGCTTTAATCCTATATTCGGTGGGCCGAGCAAAGGTGGTGTAAACAGCCAGCAGCGGACATCAGGATGAGTGATATCAAATCCTGAGAGGCAAAACAAGCAGCGGCCCCACATGGGAATGGTTCCCGTACAAACAACCCACTGGGATTAGAGACGACAGAGCCGAGCGCCACAACGTGCTGCTGCATCGGGTTCCCGTCTGAGAAGAAAGTCGGACACGCACAACTTGCTCGCAAATCCCCCATAACAATGGAAGCCAGCGGAAATGTCCCGGGCCCCCACACGAGGAGGGCCGTCGGTTTCGCAGGAAAATAAACGCAACTCAGGTCAGCATGCATGTTGCGCGCCCTCAGCAAGATCCTCCTAGTCAACTTTGTCAACACAATAAGGCAGGCACTCCTGCCGGAACTTGCCCCACCGCGCCCTGAAACACGCTACACAAGCCCCCGAGCTCGCCGCGCATTGCAATTATATGGTTTGTGGAGGCGGCCTCGCTGGTGCCATTGGGGGGCGGTGTGTACTCGTGGCACCTTCCCCCACGCCTAGCGCCTGCAACCGGTTCCCATGCACTAGTCTGTTGCCGCCCCAGTGTGCTAATTGCTGAGGCGGGGCACCATGGATCCTGCCGTGACAAGGAGGGCCCACCCATTCCCGTGGCATCCTCCTTGCGACTCACTAATGGGGTCCAGCTACACCGCACAAACCGGCCGTGGGCCCATAGGTCCAGCGACCGAGACAAAAACACCTCCGGCGGCCGCAGCCCATGGCCCGCAACTTCTGCCCCTGCCCAGCTCCACCTATGCTGCCAAGGCCACCCCGGCATCCCAAAACCCCGTTGGGCCCAGGAACACCCAGGCCACAGGCCCCCATCATGCAGCTTTCTTGCCCCCAAACAGTAGGGAAAACAGTACGTCCATGCGGCGGCCGTTGGCACCGTCCCGGTCCCAACACAAATCGAAACCAGGGCAGCCGGGACTGCCTCAACCCCATACAGGCAACAACCAAGCGGTCAGAGCCACCGGGTCCCTTAAAGGGCAATCAAGGGAAGGGGAATTAGAACTAATTTCCGCCGCGGAAGCATAACTCGACACCCCCTTTTTTAATGGCGCAAACACCTTCTTGCGACATGAAACAACATGTCCCAGGATGCAGTGCGTTCTTAGCTGCTTAAGCAGAATGACGAGCATTGTGCATCGCGAGGGCCACCGTCAGCTATGGAGTTCATTCGCGTTCTTGGATTGCACACTGAGCATTACCTAGACTTCCATTGGACAGTTGCTCTTTTACGTCTTGGACTGCAGCTCATAAAGGCCAATGCGCCCATCATTTAATTCCGCTTTTGCCTTCAGTATCACAACGTAAGAGGGGAGGGGGTTCCGTACATTCAAACAAGTATTCCCTTCCACGGACGTCTTAACATCTGCAGGGCAAGAGAGAGGCAGCGTAGCTCTTTGCTCGGGGCAGGCCTCGCTAACGCAGGTTACTATGCCCGCACTGATATGCCCCCGCACTCATCGAAACACCGACGCCAGACCAAGGACACGACCGCATGTCCAGCAGGGGCAAGGCACCCATGGCTCAAACCTCAACCTCGCTGTGCACCCTCAATGCCCGATCTAAACCAATGAGCCACCAAAGGACACTGGGCACACCCCAGTCGACCTGGACTCACCGTAAAATAACCGACACAGCTCCCAGACAAACGGCGCGACGAGGCACAGCGAGGGGAGCACCCATGGCTACAGACGGCGTGGCTGGTGCAACAGAGGACGCCAGGAGGGGCTGGGGAGGCATATATGCCCTCCCCCCCACCTCGGCGCACCGGAAGGACGTCACTGAGGTGACCAAGCTAGAGGGCTCCAAGAACCCCTCCAGAGACTAGAGCGGCTGGGCGGTGCCGAAATGGCACTAAAGGGCCGCCCTGCTGAGGTGGCCCCCTGCGGGGGCCGCGGACAGCCGCATTCTTTGAACTATGTTGCTTATATGCGTTTTTAAAGGGCCACAATTGAGCACTCCAAGGCGGAAGCTGAAGACAGTGCGAGTTTCTCAGAGGGCCTGTCAGTGGGACATAAAAGTGTTCAAAATACATGGTCATACAATCCTTGGCCTCTTTGCAGAGCGCACAGAGCAATACTCTAGTCACAATTGTGATTCTGTGCAAATGGTTTTCTAAAGGAGGTTCACAGTTGTCAAAATATTGACAAGGTGAAAGAAAAGAAAATTCGGTGCTTACAGGTGAGTGCATGTGTTGTGTGTTTGGGGGGTGAATTGAAAGGGATGCAAGAAAGTGCATTCAAGAGAGAGTGACAAGAGGGTGCTGAATAGGACAAAGATGAGGTGTTAGATATGCAGATTTGGCATTAAAATGGGCTTAAATGTCTAACATAGTGAACACAAGGGGTGTGATTGAGACACTGAAGATCACTACCCCTTTCACAGCCGCAGTTAAATTTAATTAACAGTCTCACAATTTCCAAACTGAACATTTTTCAATAATAATTATTTACAACAAAATTATTGTTGCTATTAATTTACCTTAAACAGCTAGCAACCATTGACAAAGCCAATAGTACTGGCTGGTTTTGGGTGTATGTCTGTTGTTATGATATGTATGAATAGAAGCAATAACAGAATGCATACAGAGGAACCAAAATACTGGTCGAATAGCATGCTATGAAAGCCACAGAAATTTAGATTACGTGTTTAAGTCACTCCCTTTATTATACAGGCCACACTCCTTTTTAAAGACTCTCACTTTTAGATCCCACTTAATACAGTGTTTCACCAGTGTTATTCCCCAGGGCTGTATGTTTCCCCCTCCTCATCATGCTCTTCTCTGATGCTGTCTGCTGAACCCTGCTCTCCTCCAGTACCCCATTGCTTGTTCCTGACAGTGTTCTGTTCCAGTGCTCTCCTCTGCTACCTCCTCATTGTGCTCTCCTCCAGTACATACTGCTAACCCCTTCTTTGTGCTCTCCTTCAGTTCTCCTTGCTCCTTTTTCTTGATCTTTTTAGGTGCTCTCTCCTCGAGCATGCTTTCTTATCTACATGCCATGATAGAGACGTGCCTTTTAATTTCAAGCGGATTGAAAGATAATCTGTCTCTTGGTGCATGCTTCTGTGAAGAGATGTAGGGAAGCCAGGTTATTTTCACCACAGGCATCCTTATCTGTTTCGCAGAATGTCCAGGTATGAGAGGGCCAACCCTTAATTTTCTGCATGTAGGCTTTTTCATTATTTATCTCTCAAACTAACCACAAATGATCTTCATCACACCTTCATTTTATCACCATTGCAGGATTGCATGGGAGATTTTGCGTCTAAATTATGTTTCCATTGTGATCGGCACATTCGCATGGTTCTAATCCGTGACTACATTTCCTGGTGTTTCCTATTTCTGTTCCTAAATAAGAAAGATTATGTAATCACTGAAAAACAATACTCCTGGAACAATAAGCATCCTCCTGTTTTTGAACAACTGAAGAATTTTCTGTTCCGGATCCTAGAGTTTCTTTTATCTTCTTCTGGCTTAAGCTTAAGACAAGAATTTAGTTTACCTTTCATCAATATACCGTGTTCTACCACAGTTCCGAATTTTTAATACGGATCGACAACTATGTTGAGTGCAGAATATAAATAACTATGTTGTCATGGTAAGTATATATATTAATGTTTAGATTTACTATTTTTGGGTCCACCCTATTTAGGGGACCCCTGCTGTTCCCAGCCAGGGCAGGTGAGCTTCTAATGTGGCAACATGTATTCCTGCGGAGTGGAAGGCCCTTCACAAAGGTTGACTAGACATCTTTCTGTTGTTTATTGCTGTATGTTCGTTATAAACTGATACTGATGAGGTGAAATCTTTCCTCGGTGTTACAGTGTGTAAAAAATGTCAAAATAATGAAGCAATACTATCCCAAAATATGCGGCCTCACATAGCATTATTTATATTTACTTACCATATAATTTAGTAGAGCCTGTCGCATAATTTGGTCCTCACCTACCTCATAATTCCAGTAGCTATGCCTATAGGTTTAGAATGTTTTGTCAGGAGGGGGTCCTTACGCCAGAAAATTTTGACTGGGGGGTCTCGGCATCCAAAAGTTTGAAGACCTCTGCCTTAGGGGTAGATGAACGGATAACTCATCGGCAATCCAGCCTGGCAAACAGCCTTGCAGGAACACAAACTGTATTCTTGTAGACTTGTGTATAATTTGCTATGTTATGTTTATTTGTAAAGCGCACTATCACCCATGACCTTATCCAGGCGCTGAGCAGGTGTGTGCGCCTAGGGTAGGTGAGTTAATTGAAAAGTCAGATCTTCAGCTTCTTGCGGAATTCAGGAAGAGAGGACGAGGCATTGATGTGGAATGGGATGCCGTTCCTTGCTCTAGGAGCGATGTAGGATAATGCCCGTCCTTCTGATCTGATGTGTGTGAGTAGGGGTCCTGAAGAGCGGAGGTGTGTGGGTGATTGGTGAAAGGAAATATGTCTGTTTAGGATGGTGAGGCCTAAGTTATGTAGTGACTTTAATGTGTGTGTGAGGAGTTTAAAATTAGCGATATTTGTGTTTTGAGAGCCAGTGGAGCTCCTTGAGTTGTGGTGTAATGTGAGTTCTTTGTCAGAGATTGAGTCTTGCTGCTGAGTTCTGGATGGCTTGTAGTCTTCTGGTGAGTTGATTGGTGATCCCGGCGTATAGGGTGTTCCCCTAGTTCAGCTTGGTGGGGACTAGGGCATGAGTGACAGTTTTTCTAGTGCTGCTTGGGAGCCATTTGAATATCTTCCTCAGAATCTTCAGGGTGTGTAAGTAGGATACAGTGATGGTGTTTACTTATGCAGTAATGTCCAGTTTGCTGTTAATGATTATTTCGAGGTACCTGTCCTGGGTGCTGGGTATGGGTGTGAATCCGAGTTTGTCCGGCCTGTAGTGGGAGTTGCATGGTGAGGTGTTCTGAACGAAGAGCACTACTTTTGTCATGTAGGTGTTGAGCTTGAAACAGCTGGCTTTTATCCAGTTAGCGACTTCGGTAATGCAGGTGTTGACTTGTTTCTTATGTTGGTTGTTTCATCCAAGAGGGAGAGTATGAGTTGTGTGTCATCTGCATACGAGAGGTTGTTGATGTGTGCATGGATACCATAGGCCAGAGGTATCATGTATGCATTGAAGTGGGTGGGGCTGAGCGATTAACTGTGAGGCACTCCACAGATGAGTTTACTGGCTTCCAAGCAGTAAGGTGCCAACTGAGAGCTTGTGTTCTATCCTTTAAGGAGGAGCAGATCCAGCAGAGAGTGGGTCCTTGGATGCTAATCTTATGCTGGCACCTGATGAGGATGGGGAGTGAGATCTTTTCAAATGCTTCAAGAGAAGAGGTTCAAGAGAATGAGGGATAGTATTCCTTTTCTCGCAAGGATCATGCAAATGTCACCTGTGGTGCAGATGAGTGCTATTTCTGTACTGTAGTTGGACCTGAATCTGGACTGTGTGGCATTGAGGAGCTGGTGGTTGCTGAGGTGGTCAGTGAGGCATCGGTTTATTCGTTTCTGGGTATGGGAGGAGAGAGATGGGTCTGTAGTCCAAGAGAGTGGCTGGGTCAGTGGATCAAATCCTCCTGGAGGAAGTTGGACATACCCACCACACTCACTTGGTACAATACAGATATGGTATAAACACATTACACCCTCATCTTCATCCCATTTCTTACAAAATGATGTTTACCTCCTGCATCCCCTTTGTGCACAACCTTACAAGCTGTTTTCTCTCTTTATCCACATGAACTTTAACCCTTCCCATAAACCCACCCCTCTCCCATGAAACTTCCTGTTTTTTCACTTGTGTAGCCCATTATCAATCTCCGGACAGGAAATAGCTGCAATGGCACTCCTTATTTCTCTTTTCCTTTATTAGACATTTCCCACAGATACCTTTAGCTCCCATACCACCACTATCTTGAAGATAAGGGACCACTCTAGTATGACAAACCACTGAAGTAGGTTGTTTGGGTTATGCAGTCTTAACGCTAAAAGGATATTAATGCACTCCATCTCTTTGCATTTCAGCAAGGTTTTTACATACCATAAACTTGTTAGCAAGCATCTTAAACAGCCAGAGTGTGGAAGTCATCAGTGTTGCTTCAGCTGGACATTATGCCTTCATGCCATGCTCGACCTGCCATCACTGTTTCCCTTAAGTCGGAGCCTTCACAGGAAAAGAGACCAAAAGCATGGTGATAAACCCTAGATTTTGTAAGCTGGCCACAGTTGCAACTGTAGAAGACGTGGTGCTGTCACCCTAGGTGTGTGGTGGTTGGCCAGCAAACCAATAAATGAACATCTAAGGTCCGCGGAATACAAGGAAATTGGAGGACAGTTTGTGCTGTTCTAATGAGATGTAAATGAGGGGAAAAATAAATTCACAACAGATGCCTTTTCTTGATCAGGAAATAACTAAATGGCAAAACCCCCATGACCACCTATGGACTTCTTCCGGAACAGTCAACCAGTGGTGGCTCCTCCGCTAAGGCGGAGGAGCGTCCTCCCACTGGTTTTTAGCAGTGAAATAAAGGAAAAATAAACTAATAATAACTCAATGTTATTATAATTTTTTTTGTTCCTGCTGCTACAGCTTTGTGGGGTGGGGCGGGGTGGGGCTGCTCTGCTTTCAGAGCAGGGGGAGGAGTGGTGGGCACACTCAGTAAGTGCACATGAATATTTGGCCGGCCGTCTCGGGCTGGCCAAACATTCATGTGCACTTTGACATGTTACCCACCCAGGCTGTATTGCAGGTTGGGTGGAGAACATGCCCAGGCTCCCACTGCTTGTCTGAGCGCCGAACCACGGCACTCAGACCAATCACAATGCTGCAATGCAGCGTTGTGATTGGCTATGGGGAGCCTGGGTGCGCTTCCTGTTCCGGCCGGAGCGAGGGACTACGGAGGAGAGACGCAGTGAGGAAGCGGCAAGAAGGTACGTTTTTTGTTTCTTTTATACCCTCTTCTCCCCACCAAGTTCCCATAATCCCCTCCTCCCCGCCTCACCTTTCCCAATCCGTGCTGGCCGCCACTGCCATCAACCTGTATCAGACTTACAGATGGAGATCAAAGAGGTGTCTCTCTAACTTTGGAGGCGGGGGTAATAGTGAAAACAACAGGTGCAAGATTTGGAACGAACAACCTTCAAGCTTCACACTGGTAAAAGACCCATCCACTTGAAATTGAGACAACATGCCTTGTTATATTTTTAAGATGCTGGCATTTCAGTTGAACTTTTGTGGACCCCTCCTCTATCTGTATAAACGAATTTATTGTTTTGTTACCTTTTATTTAATTACATTTTTTAGTACAGCTGCTATAGTTTATCTGGTGCCTACAAGCTGAGGTTTTAGCATTGTTGAATTATATAAGTAAACTAAGCATAAATTATGTCATCAGTTGCCTACCTGTGTATACTACTACCACAGCACTGCCACCATATCAAAGGCTTGTGTATTTTCTGTTGTGAAATGCTTGCCTATGGTAAAGGGTGGACATTTTTAGAGAACCTTGCATGATTAATGTTCCATTCTGCACCACCATTCTCCATATTTCAGTGCCCTGCCACCTGTGCATTACAACATTATGGTGTGGGGTAGGGGAGCACAAAGAGCATATCAGCCTAAGAAAGCCTGGTTGAGGTGGACAAGAAAGGATGAAAATGTGGACTGCTCAAGTCTTCTGGTATGCAACAATAAAGAAGATTGGTCACACAAAATAGTATTAGCAGACCATACCAGCCAACCCTTTTTCATTATATCTGATTACAGAAAATGATAAGCGTATTTAGCTTAGCCTTAGCACAAGTGCATTTTGGTCATGGATAGAGATGTACCCATCCCTTTCAACCTACTACTTGCAAAGTTGGCCTTTACTAAATTTGCAGCCCATGTCTAGTCCACAGGAGGCTGCTGACCAATCCCTGAATTATTTATATGACAGTAAGTAAAAACTGTCATCCATAGGGTCGGCCTCCTGAGCCCATGTGAATTCTAGTGCACATTTCTAATACCTTTGATAAGGAAACACACGTCACTCAGAAAAGATCAGGGACTATCTCCCAGTGTGAGGCTGTAGCAGCAAATGCACCTTGGTTGTGGCAAAATCAGCATCATGCTGGACCTTGACTATACTTGCAGTACTACAGTAGCACATTTTTAGGTGTAGTCTTAATAAAAAAAAGTTTTTTTACTAAAATTACAACTATATCACAAACTTACTTGTAGGGTATATGAAACTGGGTTATTGATTGAGGGAGGTGTACACCTTTCTCAAGCAACAACCACATTCCTTGTCTAGGTGAACCACAAAAGTCACTAAATTAACTTGTGCTTAACCCACTGGTAGCTTGGCACAAAAGCAGTCAGGCTTAGCTTAGAGGACATGTGTAAAGTATTTATGCAGCACAAAAACAGTAATAAAGTGAAAGCACAACACGAAGAAAAATCCCACCAATTTAGAAAAATAGAGAACATTTTAGTAAATAAAATTATGCCAGGATGACAAAAATCCATTAGAATTTGAGTTCTGCAGTTTCAAAGTTTTCAGTAGATTTAACATCTAAAATCAGAAAATGCTATTCAAGGTCATCTTGTCTTGCTAGCCCGGGGGAAAGTTACGAGTTTCAGGACAACCGTTATTGAGCATGGGCCAGATATAGGGGCCAGGTTAGTCCTGCTGAAAAAGTTACCTTCTGAAAGTCGGAGCCGAAGAGTCCAGTTTGCAGTGGAGGAGGCCGCGAGGAAAAAGGAGAGCATCAGGAAGGATTGTCGCTGTAGCGAGAAGAGCAGGCCTGGCATCACAGACAGTCATTGCTGTAGTGCGATGATTCTGTCACCCATCAGGGATGATGGTTGCTGGAGCTTCGCATTTGCTGTCACTGGGGTCTGATGTTGCTGTATGCGAAGTGCAGATCTTGCGTTGCCGGTCGTTGTTGTCGGTCGCTGTAGTGCTAAGAGTCTGGTTCACTGGAGCTTCATGTTGGTGGTCTTCATGGGCTGCACAGCCTAGGCACAAACAGATCAGTTCATGATTGCAAAGAGCCCAAATGTAAGGATTGCTCTTTGCTTTACAGAGGAGTGTACTCTGATGCCAGCCAACGGTCCGGGAGCTTGGAAGGCACCTCTTGGGGATCAGGGAATCACTCTTCTTCAGGTAGCAGGCAGCAGTGCAGTCCTTAAAGCAGCAAAGCAGTACTTCTTCTGAGTCTTCCACATGTCCAGACGTGATCTGATGAGTTGCTCAAGAGCTCCATATTTATTCTGGGTGTCAGCCTTTGAAGTGGGGGAACTCTGTATGCTACCCCTGTCGTGTAGTTCCTATATATAACTTATACAGAATCTGCGCGTTCAGATAACATGAACTGTGGGCTTGGTGGCAGACTGATTCTGAACACCCCCACCGAAAATGTAGCCTGTTTGCATAAGCTAGCTCACAGTACAACTAGTGTTTCCTCTTATCAGGGAGAGAATAGTTTCTGGCAACCTTAGAACATGACAACCCTGGTCCCTCAGGATCGTGGAAACAATATACTACTTTTCGCTCAGTCACTCGTGCTTACTTATCTTGTGTCAGAGATACACAGAATAAAAAATAATCTGGTTTATTCCCTTGTCAAGGCTCATAGGAGTCTGGGGTTACAAAAGACTGGTGTCAGGTTTCTTTGCATGTGTGCTGGAGGCAGCCCTTTTAAATGTAAGTGGGGCAGAGAACAACTCCGCTCTTACCATCCTGGCAGGATAGCCCATCTTGCCAACACCTAGAATACCTGTCTCACTGTCTGGGAGGAATACACAAAGGTCAACTGCCAAATTATTCATAGTCATGTGACCCATGACACAGACAGCAGGCACCAAATGGTTAGGACAACAAAATGTCAACTTTCTAAAAGCAGCATTTTCAGAATTGTGATTTAAAATCAGACTTTACCATTAAAGAGGATCTTAAATTGCAATTAATTTGAGTGCAAGCATCCTATCTGCTCTCATAAGTTAGCACTTATTACGTGTAATAAGGTAACCAGATGTTATCCTATGTGAGAGATAGGCCTTGCAACTGTGAAAAATGATGGCTTTAGCAGTAGCGGCTGCCACCAGATGGGGTGGTGGGGGCGCCTAGGGGGGGAATGAAAAGAAAAAGAAAAGGACTTTCCTAAAATGGCTGGCCGGCCGCCACCTCTCCTTCGTCCTCTTCCTTCTTCCTGCTGTCGGAGGCAGGAAGCACCTGGGCAGACAGGCTCCCCTAAGCCAAACGCAATACTACAATGCAGCATTGTGATTGGTCTGAGCACTGTGGTTCACCGCCCAGACGGGGAATGGGAGCCTGTGCATGTTCCTCATCAGGCTGTGTAATGCAGCCTGGTGGGAAGCATGCAGAGTGTGCATGACTGTTTGACTGGCCCAGTTAGGCCGGCCAAACAGTCATGAGCACTTAGGGAGTGCAAACCACTGCTCCCCCTGCTCTGGCCAGTCCCGCCCTGCCACTGACTGCAATAGGAAGAATAAAATGATAATAATGTTACGTTATTATCATTTTATTTTTCCTTTTGAGTAGTGGAGCTTCGCTTCTTCGCCTTAGCGGAAGAGCTGCCATTGGGCTTTTGGAGTTATTCACTACCAGGAAATGTAAAACTTAAAATCACATGTCCTACTTTTTAAATACAATGCACCCTACCCTATGAGCCTTTGGGGCCTACCTTAAGGGCGACTTATATGAATTAAAAAAAGTGGTTTAGGCCTTGAAAAAGGTTGAATTTGTCATGTTCAAATGGCAGTTTCAACCTGCACTACAGACTGCAGTGGTAGGCCTGAGACATGTTTCAAAGGCTGCTTTAGTGGGTGGCACTATGAGTGCTGCAATCTCACTAGTTCCAATCAAAGAAGGCAACTCAATATTCCCCCAGGAAACTGTGTAACAATTATCATAGCAGAGTGTTCCTAGACAAGTTACATTTAGTATGCTTTTAATTGTGTCGGTATGCTAATACAATTTTGTTACTCAAATCACAACAAATACAAAAAACGTTTAGGGACTGATTTAGATCTTGCCGGATGGAATACTCCATCACAACGGTGACGGATATCCCTTCTGCCGAAATGTAAATTCCATAGGACACAATGGAATTTAGATTTTGGCAGATGGGATATCCATCACCGTTGTGATGGAGTAACCTGTCCACCAAGATCTAAATCAGGCCCTTTAACTCAAAATAAATGAAGTCACAATCAGTTGTACTGATCAAAACATTTTTTTCTTTTACTATTTGTTCTATTCTTTTCTGTTTGAGCACATAAACATAGTATATAGCATCTCCAATGTACAATCAGGGTACATGTTACAAAGTTTAGAATCTCAAGGCCGGCTCTCACTAAACAAACCAATAGATTTCATAATAATCAAAATAGTCAGTGAGGAATGGTATATACACCTAACAAAGTCTATACATTTATGGTCCAATAATGTTGAATTCCTGATTGATCAAACATTTATACAGACAGATGGATGACATTTTCCTTCAATATTATTAGAGAGGAGCGTTGATGTTTTGGTCTCTCAAGGCCAACCAGTCCATGAGACCATCATCAGGACTCAGTGACGAAAAACCAAAAAGGACAGTCCCCTGAATAGTCAACACTTTGTCTTCTAATCCTACTTTGTTAAATCAGTCCTACAAACGTAAGGCAACTTGTTTTCAACAACAGTCCCTGTCTATCAGACTACCAGGTTCCGCATTACCAGTTGGAATATTTTGGGGGGCTTACTATTAACATTGAATTAGCAAGCCCTGAGTGCATACTTGTAAATTAAATGTGCAACTAGAAGTATGCCAATTGTGCAGTGTTTTAGGGAGAGAGCACTTTAGCACTGGTTAGCAGTGGTAAAGTGCATAGAGTCCGAAAGCCAACAAAAATGAGTTCAGCAAAACAGCAGGGGTGAAGTCGAAACGTTCGGGAGAGTACCTACAACCCAAGGGTGTCAGGTCTAACATAGGAGATTTCAGCCAGCCTTCTTCATCCCTTGGTCTGTTGCAGTGCATTCCCGTTTGTCTTACACCTGCTATACCACACAGCAGAGGCTCAACTACTTCAGCCCTTGGTTAGCTTCACTGTAAGGGACAGCATTCTGCTCTTTTTTATAGGGAGCACATCCACACTCAAATTAGTTCCCTTCTGTGCCAGGGACTACTATAGCAATATGTGTTTTTTTAGACCAAAATAAATGTTCTTGCTGTTAGCTAATGTTTTCTCTTTTTACATTGTTGAATGTCCAGACGCTCCCCCAGTGATAAAGTTTTACAAAAGTCATGACAAAACAAAACAAGCACTGACAACGCCAAAAGGCTCGCAGTCAATGCTACACCTATTGACTTTGCCAGTGCTTGTTTGAGCTTGCAGATACATACAGCCTTCGAGGGAAACCGAGCATTTTCTTTTCCCTCCATAACTCACAGAAACGTAAAATAATTGCTGTGCTGCCTCGACGAATTGCCCGCGGAAAATCGAGCAAAAACATGGCTTTGTAGAGTGCGAAAATATAATTCAAGTTTATCAAGCCAGCGGCACCCTTTTTGCCTTAGAGACACATAAAATGAAAGGGTAAGAGAGGCATAGCAACAATATTGAGCTCTGCCTTGGGGTAGCGATGCCCTTTAAATTCTTGAAGTCACATGGAAGTAGATATTTTCGTCTGTACCAAGCAAATGAAAACGCCTAGTTTCTTAGAGCGTGTTTGGTTTCTGACATTTATTTTTGGAATATTTTTTTATTGACATTTGGGACCAAATCACTAAAGTTTCAGCATTGCCAATTTACTTGACGTGGCCCTCTTGTGTAATAATGAACTTTTGCAATTCGAATCCATCGATTCAATGCCAAACAGTTTTGTACTAATGCCAGAAGTGCAATTTTGCATTGGTTCTCGCCAATTTTGCATCAGTCTTCAAGAAACATATGCAACTGAGGTGGGCAAAGTTTCCCTCCAAACTTCAGATATTTCTTACAAAAACGATGAAAAATATGCAAAGGTCATGAAATGGGTGTTCTATTGAGAATGTATACATTTGTGAATGTTTTATATCTATGTGAGTGTAATTTGTGTCTTGTCACCAGGGCCGGACTGGCCGTAGCGGGCACCGGGCATTTCCCCGGTGGGCCGCCAGGGTGGGGGCTGGTTTTAGGCCCTGGGGGCCGTTTTTGTTACAGGGCCGTTTTCGGTCCCTGTAACAAAATCGGACAAAACCGGCCTTGGCAAAGAGCTCGGCTGCACCCCCAACCCCCCGGGGGGGCCGGCGAGCACTCTGCCAGGGCCGGTTTTGGTTCCCAGTCCGGCCCTGCTTGTCACTCACAAGGAAAAGGAAAGTGTATTTTTTCCGCCAAATGCTTGCATGTTACTGGTGCTAAGCCTTATCAGAGTGCTCATGTGAAAAAGGTAAACTACTAGCCTCAAAAACGCTTCTGAGTTACCACTGCCATTAAACACTCGCAAAACAAAACTATGGGGCATATTAGCAAGACCGGCAATAAAATTATCGCCGTTATAGAATTCCAATAGAAGCCCAGGTTAGATGTGCAGGACATCTAACCTGGGCTTCTATTGGAATTCTATAACGCATATTAGCAAGCCCATTATCGCCGTTTTAGCGGCAGTTTCCTGCCGCTAAAGCGGCAATAATTTTATCGCCGGTCTTGCTAATATGCCCCTATGTGTGTGGGTGTGAGAAAAGCTGGAAACTCCTTAAACTGTAGGTAGATCAATAACTACTCTGCAAGACTAATCAGGGACGGCTCCTCCGTTTGAGCGGAGGAGCGTCGTTCCACAAAGAAAAGCTCAAGGGCAGAGCTGAAAAATAAAATGGTAATAAAGTGTATTTATTACCATTTTTGTTTTCAGCAACCAACCCATCCCAAACTGAGTGTCTGGATGGGACGGGGCCAGTACTGCTGCGTGCCAGCAGGGAGCTGTGCGCTAATTTTAAAATGCGCGTGTCTCTTTGACCGGCTGTCTTGCGGCAGCCAGACATGCACATTTTAAACTTCTCAAACTCAGCTGTCTAAGACAGCTGTGTTAGAGAAAGCGCAAGCCTCCAGTGCTCTTAAGAGCGCTGAGTGAGGTCGCTCGCTCTAATCCTGACCCTGCTTTCATCCTGTTGAGAGCAGCGCCAGGATTGGTTAGGGGAAGTGACTGGGTCCAGCGTTGGAGCCTGCCTGGAAGAGAGAAAACCAGTGGAGGAGGATGTTGCGTATCAAGATAAGTGTGTTTTCTTTGTGTTTTTTTGCCACCCGCTACACCACCCTCGGTAGATGCCAGCCGCCACTGAAGACTATGGTCATGCAATAAAAATGTGCACACTCCTATTTTGCACTGCACACATAGTACAAAATATCTTTGCCTGGTAATTTTGAGCAAACCTGTGTAATTGAGGTAGGCTTCAAGGATGCAGTAGAGTATAGAAATGGCTTGACAGTACTCTTTTATGTAACAATCTCAAAACTTCAAGGATACAGTTCCATACAGCATCATTTTCATTTGTAGCCTTTTTGTGTTAATTGATGTTAGTAGTCATCAATGGACAGGTCAGGTCAATGCACTGTGGTTGTGTACTTGTGTGAGGGTTGAAGGTCGTTGTCATAGTGTGACTGCTCTTTGGTACAATTTTGGTCATGGGCCCCCAATTTTGTCTGTCTGAGTTTGCTGGCTTTAGAACTCTGTGCACTTTACCTGTGCTAAACAATAGTAAAGTCAATATGCATCCCCTCTAAAATATGTGTTGTATATTGGAACTCCTCATTACGGTGATTCTTGACTGGTTGTCTGAGAACACTTGGGATCCCCTGCACCTCCTCAGGTGGTCTTCAACTGTTTAGAAAATTAAATATTAGCAGATTAATACATTAAATAAACCTAAAAAAGCTAGATTGAAGATTAAAAACTTTAAAACGCTCTGCAAATGTGAATGAATTTGAAACCAGAGGCTAAGACTGGTATCTTTAACTTGATTTGTAGGAGCAGAGCAAGTACAGCAAACAATAGTACTGATAATTGGTGGCCTCAACTGAAGCACTAGTATGCACTGAAAAAAGAGAGGATGCATGAGGAACAAAAAAGATGAAGTGGTATGCTGGAGAACATATTGCTTTGTCTTTTAGAAATAAAACCACATTTAGAAAAGCTCCAAGCTTCCCTTTAAAATTTAACTTTTGAATTTTGTATACGTTTGTTTGTGAATTAAAGAACATATTTGCTAATTTGTGTATTTTTGACATGTCCTTTGCCTTATACGGTTAATAACTCTGGCTCAGAAGACAATGGCTTGCCACTGGGCCCTGGAAAAGCCAAAAGGTGTTACCTAATTACCACTTAACAGGAATAACTATCTGGGAGTGGACAGGAACAGTTGACCGAACAAAAGACACATTTATCATTATCTTTTTGACTTGGATATGCTAGAAAAGTATGTAGAACACTGTGCAGATTTAATACTACCTCTTTTGACTTGGAGATGCAGGGTCGGACTGGTCTTTAGGGCAGTCAAGCATTGCCCGACGGGCAGGTCAGAAAGATCAGTTTGTGGTCCATTTCTTTGGCTGTTTGTGGGCCTGTTTTATGGTCTGCGAGGTCAGTTTTTACTGTTGATTTGATTACACTGATATTGAAACAAATATTGCCTGCAGCAAGCTCAAACCCATGCAGTCTTCCATACATTGCTTGGCAACTATATTAATTCAGTAATGGGGGCCACTTTTATTTGGGTGCCCAAGTCTATTTTCTGTCGCAGTCCAACCCTGTGGCGTTGCTAGAGAGAGATTCTACTATTCATCCTCAGGACCTTCCTAGACAGTCAGACT
This sequence comes from Calotriton arnoldi, assembly GCA_963921515.1. Taxonomy (NCBI): domain Eukaryota; kingdom Metazoa; phylum Chordata; class Amphibia; order Caudata; family Salamandridae; genus Calotriton; species Calotriton arnoldi. Next base: position 1,249,441 of record CAWUFW010000522.1, read on the forward strand.
CCTGCCACAGTATGCAGGAAAAACAGTTTTAACTTTGTCAGGTAGGGGAATGACCAAGAAGATCAAGACAGGCAGAAGAGAGGCATAAGTATCCCGTCTGCCAAATTGAAAAAAAAAGCTAAATTTGTAGTTGTAATAACATAATTTACACTTACGCCTCAAGAGCATGCCTTGTTATGCTATCTTTAAATATTGTCTGCCAGTATCTGATACCATTCCTGCAGTTCTCCCCCAACTCTGTTGTTCAATCCCAGAGCCCATTCTAAGTAAACAGCTGTAGGACTCTTACCTTAGGTGAATGACATCACTATAAAGATATGTCATTTACTGTTGCAATAATGGATCCCACAAGTTGCTAAATTGTATGACTAGCTGCTTCATATAATAGGAGAGCATTTGAGTTGCAGATTCAGCCATAGGCTATGAATCCATTGTATCTCAATTTAAGGGACTCTTCCTCTTCTAATGTGACACTATCAAATATACGGGTTAGTCGCGTTCTTTGGGTTCTAATCATATCTTCTAAGTCATTGTGCATAAGGCACAACAAACCATTCCTGTTAGGCTGCAGCTGGGTATCTCAGCAACTTCCTCAATTGCTACAGAATGTCTTGAGAAAATGGTTTGAAGTCACCATAGTCTGAGAAGCTATGAATCACTGCCCCCATTCCTTTAACAAACTTCTCAAGATTCTAGGTAAATCTGTTGTAATCTGTATAGTGTTAAATAACATAGATAGAGCAGCGTTAGGTCAGTTTTTATTCAGGACAATTTTAAAGTATTTCTGTATGTCTTTCCACACCAACCTCCACTCGTCCTCCATGATGGTCCTTTCCTATCAGTCCTGAAACTTTCAAGGAAGTCAAGTCATACTATTTGATAGTATAGGGTATAGGTGAGAAGCCAGTCCTGTAGTTCGTCAAAGGTGAACATTAGTTTCTCAAAGGTAGTGAGTGCTCTGATAGCCACTTCACTATAGTGAGGGTCCAGCATCTAATATCACAGCTGGAGATACAGCGGGGGGCCCGAGAACAAGTTGTCTGTCGGCAGTCAGATCCCCCCACACCCTCACCCGGAGCAAGCCGTCCATCGCCCCTCCCTTCCCTCCGCTCATGTATATTTAAGAGACATTTTGGATGGACACCAAACGTTTTATGAACTATCCTTATAAGAGGCCATATGGTAGACCTTCAAAATTTAATAAATGTTTCAGTAAGTCTACTTTTAGATAGGCATCAGAGGACGGATACAGAATTGTAATGTTGTGACTCTCCTAAAACGATACTGGAGCAATGTCATTAAAAATTTAAGACGGCATTCATTTTTACATAAAAATGTAGTCATCGCAATCTCGACATATCAACAAATGCTTCAGTAAAAGAGTTAATCTAGCAGGGAGATAGGAGGTGAGAGGGAGGAGACAGAAGTTAATGTTTGGAAAGCCAGTAAGTAGTTGTAATCTGCCTGTAGTACTAGGGACATCCACATGGGTAGCCCATGTCTTACACTGTCATGCTAAATCAATAAATATTATGTTTTGTGGCAAGTAAGTCTGGAGTATTCAAAAATCTCACATAGGATGTGAAAGGCTCTCTTCTCTTACTCTACTACATAAATAAGAACCCCAAGTGTAGTGTTAAAATGTCACTACATCATGTGAGGTCTATTCTGCCGTGTGTCTGAAATTCATTTCTGTTTTTTATTCTTATTTCCTGGACTTCGGCAGCCATCCAGTTCTAATAAAGAACACAAAAACTGAAAAATTGCCATTGTCTGTTGGTCAGAATCCGTACTGTGAAAAACCAGTCTTAGATGAGTCAGAGATTTTACAGAGGGATAACGAAACTTGAGGGGGGACCCCTGCAAAGTACATGGAGGAGGCCCCTGTGCTCCAGGCCCCCGTAGGAGCTCTCCTGCTACCCATGCACTGTACTGGAGGGGGGCCCCTGGAGCTCGGGGGCTGCACTGCAGGGGCTGCGGGGGCAATTGTTCCGCCACTGAGATTTTACTAATGAATCTTGTGGCAGAGGAGGGGGATTAGGTGAGAGAGCAAATCTGCAGTTCACCAAAAACCAAAGGGTAGCGGAAGTGACACCATACAATTTATGAGATCATACGGACTACCCCTTGTCCCAACCTAGACCACAAAGAACAATCCTGGGGTTCTAAGGGAAGAGTAAGGAATGTAAAGAGCTTCGAGTGCACAGGGTGGTGGAGCCCTGTCTGCGTTCGCTTCCTGCCACTACCTAAAAATTCCGGGAAACAACCTTTAGAACGCATGCATTACATCGCATGCCATTAGATCGAGGTTTTTACAACGCAAGTCGTTACAACGACTTGCACTGGAGGGCGCTATAGGACAAGGAGTAGTTTAATTTACTATCCAACACCTTCCCTACTGTACGTAGGCTGGAGTTGGAATAGTAAATTAAACTACTCCTAAGTCCAGCGCCCTCCAACGCAAGTCGTTGTAACGACTTGCGTTGTTAAAACCGCGATCTAATGGCATGCGATGTAATGCATGCGTGATATCGTCATACATCCAAAATTCCCTGAGACCAAGGGTGTTCATGACAGCACCATGGGCTTCCAGGGGAAATCCAGGAATAGAAACTACTACCCCTGCTAGCCCTAACTGACGACATGCATGAGTAGCTGTAGAAGGGCCCTTTGAATTTCTATTATACACCAAGATAGTGCATGTGCGTTACAGTGCTTATTGGCCATGGCATGTCACAGCACTTCGAAACAACCCAAACATGTGCAGATGGCTTAGAGCTGGAAAGACCAATAGTGTTTTAAAAGGCAGAAAAGTTCAATAAATGGTTCAAACATGCTAGCACCCAACTTTTAGAAATGCTTTCTTTATTTTCATTGATTCCTGTTAGGTTGATTCTTCAATTTTGCTCTTGTTTGTCTGGGACCCAGAGGAATAAGAAAGCGCTATATAAATTCTAACACAACACAATGCAGTACAATTAAATAGAGCACAATACAATCACTGGTTAGGAAAGATGGCCGCCATTTTCCTCTATCATACTATTTTTGTTGCTCAGGTAATCTGCCTGTTTCCCTCTGTCATGTCTACCTGCATAATATTGCTAAGGTAAGGTTTGCTCTCATTTTTCCCATGTACCACCACAAAGTTGACTCATGGTTTAGTCATTTTTAGCATAGGGTGGCGCGATAGTGCGTGAGCCTCGATTCATCTATGCCTGTCTGCCTGCGACCGCCATTCATCATTCCCAATCTGTTCTGCATAAACCCATCGGCCTACCTCCCTGGTGTGCCCACTACTCTCGAGGATGCACCTTCTACCTCAAGATCACATCCAAAATTCCACTAACTATCTTAAGATCCCTCAAATTAGTTCTTCTTTACCAAATTTATCTCTCCAAAAGAAGAAAGCAAGTAGTTTTATGTGTCATCCGGGCCCTGGGAATTTAACTGCAGGGAGCCGGTCCTGTGTCTGAAAGGGGCCTGGATCCTGAGTCATTATTGATTCAGCTGTTGTTTTTGCATTCATTTTATGTTGCATTATCAGTGAGGGCTTGGCACAGGTTGCTGCTGTCTTCATTTTAAATTCTTGTAGCCAAATGAGAACAATGTGTCTGCTGAAATCAAGAGCTGTGATCATTTACAACGCAAAAAGCAAGTAAAATGAATACTTTTAAAAGTTTGGATTTCAGAATAAAATTCTAATGTTTTTGTGTGTTTTGTTTCTTTTAGTTAGCGATAATTTTTATATGACAGATTAAATTAATATATACTTTTTAGAAATGGCCATAGTTTGCGTGGGATTTCCTCAAATTTTTGCCTTCACTGACCTATTTTTTGTGAACCCGTCTTTGTTGGCCAAAGGACTCTTTGGTCCTGCTAATCAGTGGTAATGTGCTTGTATCTCCTTTTTAAACATTGCAAAATTGACATAAACCCAATTAACACATTTAATTTATTTATAAGTCACTAGTATATCCTATTATATTTAAACAGGGACTGTAAATTAAATGCAACAAGTGAGCTCAGCACTCATTGTGCCACCAACTAAAGTAGCACTGAAAAACATGTCTCAGGCCTGCCATTGCAACCTGTAGAGCAGTTTTAAACTTCGATTTTGACCAGGAAAAATAAACCCTTTACCGGGCCTAAACCTTCCTTTTTTTTAATTATAAGATGCCCCTATGGTAGACCCTAAATGAACATAGGGAAAGGTGCATGGTATTTAAAAAGAAAGACATGTGTATTAAAAGTTTTACGTGTCCTGGCAGTGAAAAATCTCCACAGTCATTTTCTCTGCAACAAGGCTGTCTCTCCCATAGAAAAGCAGGGGGTTACAGTATAACACCTTACAATGCATAACTACAGTTTGGGACTAGCTAGAAACATGATTTAAAAACTCATTGTAATAAGAAGCTTCCTATTTGTCAAATAGGATTTTAAATTACGGTTTTGAAAATGCCACTTTTAGAACATTGGCATTTTTCTGCCTAAGTCAAATGCGCCTTTCTGTCAGTGTCCAGAGTCACATGACTGTTAATGGCTCTGCTGTGGGGTGATGTGTATTGCTCTTAGAGAGTGAACAAAGGACCTGGGTGTGGGGAGGTCCTGGGTGTGGGTGGGTCCTCCTGATAGGATGACTGGGATGGAGCTGTGCCCCTTCCCTGATTGCACTTTAAAGGGTAGACTGGGGGTTGCACCCAGCCTTTCGTGACTTCATAAGAAGCATACCTTGTCACTGGCAGACACAGCTTGCACCTTGGCCTGCCTTCCCTCTGATTCACTTGTCAGGCTGAAACCAAACCCTGGGAGAAGGGAAAAACTGACCAGAACCAGTTTTAGAGTTAGACAAAGGGGTGACCCCCACCCAAAGGCTGGCACTGGGCACAAAAGTGGCATTCTCAGAACCTCAAATCCGAACACTCCTGGACCTGTGAAGATCATATGAACTACACCGCTGTCTGACTCCCGTAGAAAGACTAAACCTGCAGCCTTGATCCCAGGACCCAAAAAAGGACTCCAAGGATCAGTTGGCTGACCTCCTTTTTGACCTAAAGGACACACCAATCTTCCAAAGGTCTTACTCTGCAACTGCTCAGCTGACCAGACTCAAATAGACCTGACCCGGCCCCCTCTGTTAGCATCTGTGAGAGTGAGTCTTGACCACCAAGTGTTGTCCTCTAGGTATATATATATCAACTCCTTAGGTTTTTTTTTGTAAAATCCAATGCTGAGTCCAATTCCTTAAGCGTGGATAAATATTTTTATTTCATATAGCAAAAAACGTTTTTCGCTATATGAAATAAATATATTTATTCACGCTTAAGGAATTGGGCTCGGCATTGGATTTTACAAAAAGAAACTAAGGAGTTGATTATTGAGGTTCGCTACCTCGCCGTGAGCCCGCCGCCGTTTTGAGGCAGGAGAACTCGCAAAACTGATTGGATTGATATATATATATATAAATCCAAAAAGAACTGTGATAACCACGGTTTGATATCCCCGTTTGATAAATCACAGAGCCGCCACTCTAATCCAGTTTCAGCGTATTTTTATTCACAAGGCAACAAAAAACCCAACGCTTTTCGGAGTTTCGTCACTCCTTGGTCACGGGTTAGGTGTATGCATAGAAACTGTTCCATTTAAAGAGACAGTTCGTGCGATTTCAACAACATAAACAAAATACTTCTCATTATGTGTATACTTGTTTTGAATGCAGTAAATGAAACGACTGAGCTAATGACATGATAATAAATGATAAGTGTTTGGGAAAATCAATTGCATTAATCACAGTTTGTAAATGGCATCATCGAAATAATTTATCGAAATAATTACTCCAAAGCGCCACACTACTTCACAAAATTAGCATATTATTTTACACTAAGGGGCCGATTCCGATTCGGGCCAGAAAACATACCGACCGACTCGGTATGGGAATATAGTCCGACCGACACGTACCGGCGTTGCCCGACCTGGGTAGTACGATGAAATGCATGTGAATCACGACCGACTCGTACGGAACACAAGCAGAACGACCGAACCGCACGGAAACCAGCTATCCGGCCGGGATCGGAATCGACCCCTAAGTGTTATAATAACACATTCCAACATGTGCCGGGTTTTAAGATAAAAACCTTCAATTTTGCTGCCAACGTTGATATTACTTGTGTTCAAGTATATATAACCAGCGCTGTGTTAATATACGTGGTCAATAAAGTTTCAGTGAAAAAACGCGAAGTGCATGGTGAACAAAGTAACGCCCAAGTGGGCAATGCCGACATATATTTAAAGCATGCCACTTTCTTGGTTAAATAAATGGCGAACCAAATAAAACCAAACAACACTCTTAATGTGACTTAATCAATTCTGCCCAAGTGGGCTAAGTCAGTCCTGAATTTAAACCTGGATCAATCATATATAACCAAACACATCCAAAATTCCTTTCAAAAAAGATATTACAGCTCTCCTGCGTTTCGTATTCTCCAATCTGAAACAAAACAAATAGAGAAGAAATCTATTAAAACCAAATTTACAACACACATTTAAAAAGGCATAAACCTATACAGGACGGAAAGAAGGGTCCTTTATATACAACACTTCTGATTTAGCCTAGATGGACTGCCAATTCCTCATCCATATTTAATCCATTTGGGTAGAGGTATTACATTTGATTATCATTTTGGATTCTAATCTCCTTAATTCTTTCGTTCGATCACCACCCCTTTCATTTTTGGAAACTGTATCAAGCGCTGCAAATTTCAATAGCACTGCAACATAGATATATATATACACACACACACACACACACACACACACACACACACACACTCAGGATAATGGACAACTGTGCAATATGGTCCAACACTGATATGAAATGATTATATTAACATGATAAACCAATGAGGCAGAAGGCCAAGTGGTTTGTAAATGGCACAGAACTTTTAGATGGCAATTTATATTCATATTACATGTTACCACTTATGTATTTTCTTATATTGCATCTTTATTTCGAGGTAGTTAACTTCAAAGTGCAAGGGGCCCTAATTGGAATCAAAATGTTTTGGTTATGTTTACCTTTCCTTAATATATTGTTAATAAAACAAAGGGTAACAGTGAGGTTTTGTTGATTTTTGTGATTCTGTGGCTGCAGCATTTACCACATCATTTAAGTGGCCCGAAAAACAGTAAAGCTTTGCAGAGTGGTTTGGGTCTGTCATTATCAAAATGTGATCCATATTTCACAGATGGCCATGAAACATTTTCCACAGTTCATGTTTCCTTGTTAAATTTAGGTTTTTATACCACTGCATGTTAATGTATATAAACACACAAACACAAGGTTTCTGGCAGCACTCTTCATCCATTTGTCGGTTCAAGTGCTAGTCATATTATTCACATTTTGCTTCCGCCCACAACCATGGGGCTCTTGGTCTGCCCAGTTCACCTACTGACTTTCTTCGCTCGCAATGTCAGTATTTTGCTTGAGTACATTTGCACATCAATCTTCAGTGCCAAGACTGATGTGTCAATCTCTGTCTTCATTACATGTTTTTGGAAATTAATTTTAGGAATTGGTCATTTTGTTTTACTTATCTTTCGCAAGAATATGCATGTCATCATTAGACAATGGTATTTTAAAGCTTTATTTTCTTTTAAACCGTTGATGCCTCATGCATGTTTGCATAAAAAATGAAAGAAATTGTCACATTGACAAAGCCAGACTTATTGGCTTTGCCCATGATTGTTCTGAAGAGAGGCTTTCTCGCCTTCAGTGCAAATATCAATTTTTTTGTTGCTTTTCTCTCCTAAGCGGTCCCGCCCTGTGCTCTTGTTTTTTATCTCGTATATTTTCCTTCATATCTTTAGCTTAATGCTTTCTCTTGAAACCCCCAGTTGGATAGCCGGACAACATCGTATGAGCTTAACAAGTAGACAACATAAGGTACATATTTATGTAAATTGAATTGCTACTAAAATGGAAAGGGGAAAAAAGCGCTTTGTGTGTCCTTACAGGTGTTATGCATTTTTTTCACCTGTGAAGATTTCTGAAATTCATAACTGTTACCCTTGGCAAATGTTTACCTTCGCCTATTTCATTCTATGTTGGAAAATTATTTCATGCTGAATATTTCTCTGCAAGTTTAGCTTTTTCAAAGCTTTTCTACTCAGAATAGCAAATGCTTGCAGAACTTTGTATTCAAATTTGCAAAATGAGAAACCCGATGATTTTAAAAAACTTGGAAAATATTGCATAGAACTTTGTGAAAGTTGCAAAGATGGTTTACAACATCGCACACCACTAAAACTGGTACTAAAAATGAACATTCCCCCCATAATGTGCAAACTGCAAGTACCGCCATACTAAAAACCCAGGATGCTTGTTTCCGGTCCGAGCTGGGGTCATGTTATGTTATGTTATGTTAACTGCGATTTATAAAGCGCCTAATACCGGCAGGTCTCTAAGCGCTGAGAGAGAGTAGCCCCAGCCCACCCCAAATAAGTGAATGTTAGCCCCCGGTCAGCAACTGCGTTACGTCCAGGCCTCTATGAAGAGCAAGGTCTTCAGTTTTTTCCTGAAGGGAAGGAGTGCTTTTTCTGACCGGAGGTGTCCCGGCAGCTTGTTCCACAGCTGCGGGATCAAGACTGAGAAGGCTCGCCCCCCTTTAGTCGTATTGTTAGACCGCGGGCAGGCCAGCTGGCCTCCCTTGGATGACCGAAGGGTGCGGCCGGGGACGTAACTCCCTAGGCGCTCCTTGATGTATCCTGGGGCTTGCCCATGAAGGGCCTTGCGGGCAATGCAGAGGCCCTTGAATCTGGCCCGTTGTTTGACGGGGAGCCAATGTAGCTGTTGCAGCAAAGGTGTGGCCCGTGCCCGTCTGGGGAGTTTGAAGATCAGCCTGGCTGCGTCATTCATCGCTACTTGCAGTTTGCCTAGCAGCTTTTCCAGCAGTCCAACATATAGCGCATTGCCATAGTCTAGGCGGGACATGATCAGTGCGCTCACCACTGTCCGCATGGTGGAAAAAGAGAGGAGGGGTGATAATTTCCTTAGCTGCCTCAGCAGCCCCACACAGGTCCCAAACACAGAGACTACTTGGTTAGACAGTGTGAGTTTGTCGTCTATTTTTATACAAAGGCTTCTTACAACTGGGGCTGGAGTCGGAGTGACTCCCAGCTCCTGTGGCCAGAAGCGGTTGGTCCACGGGTTGCATCTTGAGGTGATGGCTAGGACCTCCATGGTGGCATGGTGAGCAAAAGAACTATGGATTTAACCCAGATCTCTTGACTGGGGGCGAATGTTTGATTTGTTCAGCACCGCGTCCATCATTTTTTGCGTATCACGTACTAAATATCTACACAGATCATTTCAACAAGACCGTCAAAGCATTTACTTCAACATGGTCATCACATTAATCTGTCATAACCTTGGCCCAAGAGCTTTACGTTTCAATTTCCAGTTGTAGAATTCAGGACTTGAGCCTTGTTAAAGTAGAAGCCACGGTCATTTTAATGCAATGGTTTTGTGACCTAGCTAATGAGCCATGGCTCCAAGTTCAGAAGTGAAAATCTGTAATTAATTGGTGCAGAGGACCTCTAACACTTCTGGGCGTCAGTGCCACTGCCCTTGCTGCTGTGTTGACAGCTAAGCCTCTGTCTGTGACTCAAAGTTTCTGCCACTGTAAAAGTTGTCAGTGTGATGGGGGACATCGCTTTGATGCTTGGAAACCCTTAACCACCCTTATCCGCATTGATAACATGCTCTCTAATGTTTTTTTGGTAAAAGCGTAGCCTTCTCATGTTTGGTGCTGTGGCCCCCGGCCATGCAATGGGCTTGTGCTATGGTTCGAGTTCTGCCATTTTCCATATGGATGGCGTGTGATGTGGTCCTTCTTTTGTCATGCCATGGCCAGTATTTTGTCGAGCCTGTATGTTTCTTTCAGTATTTTTGTGCGAAAGGTGACTGAGTAGCAACCTTCAATTATGTGCAGCCTACTGGCTGCCTCATTGTCAAATTTGTCAAACTCACAGTAAGCCAATAATTTGCGCAGCCTGGTCGCAAAATCATCAAGGGACTCATCCGCTCATTGGCACACTGTGTTGAATGTGTATCATTCAAAATCAACATTTCGCTGGGGGTCAAAGCTGTCGGTAAGACATTTTATTAGGCCCTTGTATGTTGTGATTGAGTCAGACGGGAACGTGATGAGCAAATCTTCCATATCATCACCGACAAGGTTTAGGAACAGGTATCTGACTTGTTCATCTGTGTGATTCTTGAAGGTGATGCTCAGATAGTGCTCAAACCACTGAATCCATTTCTCCCATCCAGCACCCTCTGTTTGCAATTAAGGCAGATCAAAGGGCAACAGTCGTCGGAATATCGAACTTTGCTTGCTATCTGCTTTCTCTTTGTTCTCGTTCTGTACGTCAGTCATGGCTGTAGTAAGCAGTGCTGAGTATGTGGCATGTTGCTAGTCTGCGGTATACTTGCATCCTCAGTACCGCTTAGATCGGTCACTCTTGACTGTTTTTTTGGGGGCTTTTTTTTCCTTTTATGTAGAGATCAGCTGCAGTGATAACTCAGCAACATGCCTGACTGTGGGATGGCTGTTGGGGCTTCTTCACTGCTACTGCGTTGATAATTCAGGGAGGATGCCTGACTTTAAGATGGCTGCCGGGGTTCCTGCAATGCGCCTAGGCCACTTCAGTGAGAATGCCTGGCTTTAAGATGGCCACAGGTGCTCCTGCAATGCTCCTAGACCACTTTGTCTGACTTCAAAATGGCCACCGAGAGAGTCTCACTCTCGCAAGACTTTGTGGTGTGCAGGTCAGCTCAGGAAGCCTGAACTAAGCAGAGCGTTGCTTTAGGAAGATTAAGCGCTTACCGCTTGTAAGTGGAGTGCAAGCGCTTCAGTCCAGCATGGTCGGAGTGGGCTCCTGAGTCTGACGCTTGTTAATATTTCACGGTGAGCAACCGGGCTATGCTCCCGACATCGCTGTAGGTGTCAAATAGTGCTTGCAGCAGTTGTTCATGGCACGCTGTAATCTCCCATCATCCCTGCTAGCGCTCAGTTGCAGTGCTCTCTGGGTGGGCTCCCGACAGCATGCTAGCGTCACAGGCCGTGGCAGGTCTGCACTGAAGTATGCGATGCAGGCAGAGGTGTCATGCCTGTGTCTGGCTCACCGCTCCCGTCGCCAGATGTCGCATCACCTTGTCCAGGCCCCAAAAGGAAGACACAGGGAGGCCGGTAGGTGTATGAAAAGGCTTCTATATTTTTCCTTATCTCCCTGCATGTATATGCACGTCTTCCTTGCCTCTTGTCCCCACGTATTCTGTGGTGACCAGTTTCGGCCCCTGCTGGGGATGACCAGAAGCGGGGTTCGGTGTCTAGTCCCCTGTGCAGGGTCCTGGTGCCCACTGTACACCCTGTTGTTGCAACAACCACTTGAGCAGCACCTGATACCCAGACGGATGCCAAGAAAACCTTCTTCTGCCAAGCCATTATGTTTCGATCGCCTTACATAGGACAGCCCTATCTGGCCATAGAACCAGTCCTATCTGGCCAGCCGTATCCGTGCCCACAAACAATACTAATCTGTTGCATACTTCGTTTGCTTTTATCGTGTATACTCGTATGTATCTTGCTAGAAGCACTGGATTTATTTGTCCAGTAAGGTAACCAAATTGCTGCGCTTTGCACGCTTTAAACCAACAACAGTATAGCCCTTGAACATAATACATATTTTAATAGCTGCTTAAATTCTTGTCCTGAATCTTGAAATGCCATTGCAGTCTAGGACTGAATGAAGCCTGCAACAAGGGTGCCTGGAATCCATGGCAAGAAATTGACTAATTCTGCAGCAGGTTTCGCTTTAATTAACTAATACATTATCAATGATGGCGCACCAGAGTTAATCATAGGAAGTTTGCTGCAGGCTTTCAATGAAAATACTCATTTAAGGAGCAGGGTGATATACATCTCACAAAATAGATTGAGGTGTTAATTAAAACAGCAACAACATACACACTGCAAGCAAATAACATTTTCATAGATTTGTGTTTACCAGAAAACACGTTCTCAATGCAGGGAAGTAAATGTTTAACTTTTTATTAACATATACAGGAAGTTCTCGCTGCTTCCCCCATGCAATATCCGCCTGTGAATTGGCATTGCATTCTCTATCTCTTGAATTTCTATATGGGTGGGTTCTGTTTATTGACAACCTTGGCACTTTTAGCTTTTAGAACATGGCTATGTAGCACTCCATTTTCATGGTCAGAAGACTGTTTTAAATAGTTTGACTTTCTGAAAAAGTCTAGTGTTCCTGTAGTACTCTTTTATGTACTTAGACATGCCCTAGTGAACTGGCCCCAAAATATGATTAATGGGAGTAAAATGAGCCTACTCTGGAATATTTATATTTGATTAGTACAGATAAACTCCCCCCGCCCCCCATTACCTAATAGAACTCTCTAATATAGCTGCTGACCTGTCGCTTAAGCACGCCCATTTTATTATTCTTGGAGATTTTAATGTGCACGCGGACAACATACACTGCACCAAAGCCCGTCAGCTTATAGAGACTCTGGATGGCCTTAATCTGACCCAGCTGGTTAGTGGCCCCACGCATCGGGCCGGTCACACACTAGACTTGCTCTTCACCAACAGCCCCAATCTGGCTATAGATTCTCCCTTACCACTTACCTGGTCCGACCATTTCTTAATTCCTTTTAGCCTGGCACTACCTCCCCGTACCTCCAGTCCTCCCATAATTTGGATTATAGAAGGAAATGGTTCAAAATCACTAGTAATACTATGACTCCGGTACTCTCCTCCACCCCCCTTCAGCTGACAGGAGACCCGGTTCTCGATTCTTTAAATTTTAACAGCTGGCTCTCTTTGGCCCTAGACACTGTTGCCCCCCTTAAATTCACTAACTCCTCTAGACAAAAACCATCAGCCCCGTGGTTTACCTCTGAGCTCTGTGCAGAGAAAAGCCGCTGCAAGAAACTGGAGCGCAGCTGGAGGTCATCCTATGACCCCTCAGCTAAATCAGTTTATAAAGCGGCCATCAAAAATTTTCACAAACTCAAACGTTCTACGATGAGAGAGTATTTTGTTAACAAAATTCACACTGCTGGTAATTCACCAAAAACTCTTTTTAAAATTGTTAAAGACTTCACAAAGCCATCTGTCATCTCTAGCGTAGTCCCTCCTACCCGGGATCTATGCAATAGGCTATCCGATTTCTTTCATGACAAAATTCTGGATATATACTCTATGCTTTCCCCGCCTCCTCACTCCCTAATCCCAGATACCGAGACGGTTAACAGTGATGCTCTGACCACTTTCCACCCTATCTCTACAGAAACCTCACTTCAGAAACTATTAGCTTGCAAATCAGGCTCACCTAAGGATCCTTGCCCGGCTCAGTTCTTTAGCATCTTAGCCCCCCTCATCAATTCCCCTTTGAACCAGATCTGGAACTCCTCCCTCTGTTCTGGTACCTTCCCCACAACCTGGACACAGGCCCTTCTAGTGCCCATTCTGAAAAAATCAGATGCCGACCCTGCGGTCTATAAAAACTATCGACCTATTTCTCTTCTACCAGCGCCAGACAAAATCTTGGAAAAATTAGTTCAGGAACAGCTCTCAAGTTATCTGGAATCTCGACATCTTTTTCATGACTCCCAGTCCGGGTTTAGATCCGGCTACAGTACTGAGACCGCCCTCCTAGAAGTTTCGGAGACCCTCCGGGAATGCGTGGATTCAGGCAAAGCAGCCATGTTGGTGCTTCTTGACCTATCCGCGGCATTCGATTCGGTCTCTCATTCCATCCTTCTAGAGAGACTCTACAACTTAGGGATCCAAGGCATTTCCCTATCTTGGATTCGGCACTACCTTTGCTGCCGGACTCAACAAGTTTCTCTTTGCCCTTTTGTCTCCGATCAGAAACCCTTGAGCTGTGGGGTCCCCCAGGGCTCTGCTCTGAGCCCTCTCTTCTTTAACGCCTACCTCTCCCCCCTTGCGGCTTTGTTGAATCTTGCGGGGTGAGAGTGATCTCCTACGCCGATGACACCCAACTGGTGTTCTCCTTCGAAGATCACCCCGAAGCGGCATTCACCAATTTCAGACACTGCCTGTCCAACATCTCTTCATGGATGTCACTGAATACTCTCAAGCTCAACTCGGGCAAAACCTAGGTTCTTTTCTTTAATCAAAAAAGCCCCCCTCCCCCGACGCTCTGGTGGCCAACTGAGTTGAACCCTCCTCCTGAGCCTGTGGACTTGGCTAGGAACCTTGGTTTCCAGTTTGACAATGACCTGTCCTGCAAATCCCAAATTAGTCAGGTATCATCCTCCTGCTTTGGTAAGCTTCATATGCTCCGTAAATTCATCCACTTCCTCCCCCTGGAGTCAGGCCGGACCATCATCCATGTCTTAATTACCTCTCATCTTGACTATGCAAATAGTTTCTATCTCGGGGCAGCAGCCTATCTGATCAGGCGCCTGCAGATCATTCAAAACGCGGCGGCCAGATTGATATGTAAAATTCCATATCGTCATTCGATCGCCCCCCATCTGAGGAAGCTCCATTGGCTTCCGGTGATCAAACGTATTCAGTTCAAGGCCCTCGTCTTGGCTTTTAGGGCCGTCCAAGGACGTGGCCCCGCCTACCTTAGAGCTCGACTCAAGCACTCCCTACATAGCCATACCCTCAGATCTAACCACCTTCGCCTCCTGGTGATCCCCCGCTTTCGCCGATCTAGAATGGGTGGCAGAGCCTTTGCAGTGATCACCGCCAAAGCTTGGAAAGGCCTGCCACTCTCTCTTCGCACTGCTGAATCTGAAGCTATCTTCCGACGTGCTCTAAAGACCTGGCTGTTTACTTCCCTCTAGTCCCCTGCTGGTACCTTCCTCGGCCGTCTGACATAGTGCCGGGACACCCCCGTTGGGGGTAGCTGTGCGCTTTATAAACTCCTAAAATAAAATAAAAAATAATAAAATAAAAAGGACTATGGTTTATTTGTACTTAATGGGGAGTTGGACGTTTTGGCATTTTGGGGCTGTTTCTCAAAGAGTGCTCCTGTCCTTCGACTGCCCATAGTCACAAATCCATAAATATGTTTTATGAATCAGCCCCTATACTGTTTAAGCATGACTGTCCTTAAAAAAAAAAACTGTTTAAAATGGTAATGTAATAACCTCAGCCTCTTTCTTGAAGTTTAGTGATGGGGTGCCCACAAGGGGTCCAGTAAGGAGCCATTTCTACCCTTTTGGGATACTATGGTCGAATGCGCCTCGCGGTTCCTTTTAGTCCAACCAAAATGAACAGGTTTCCTCAGAGGTCACGTGTGTTACAATTATTTGGGTATGTTTTCAAAAGCACAGACAGAAAGACATGTTCATGGATGTTAAGCGATGCACGTGATTTTAAAAATACATGTGCCATGTTTCAATGTTTACATTTTGATGTAACTCTCAGTCAGTCATTATTCATTTTTCAAGGCCCACTCTTTTACTCCAACCTTCTCGTCTGCTTAGTTGTGCACAACTTGAGCTCAAAACAGTAGGTCGTAAATATGCCCCCTACATTACATTTTGAAAAACTCTAAAACCTAAACTGTTTTCCAAATTTAATTGTCAAAAATGATTGGCTGCGTACAGATTTTTTTTTAACACAGTAAACTTTCGATATTTCTTTTTTCAGATCTGCACTCTGGAAAATTTCAGACTTTAGAGGGAGAAAAAGTATTAAAGGATGGGCTGAATATTTTGTAAAATTGTCAGTATAATATATATCACTCATCTTGTGGGGAAAGTATATTGAAGGGGTACAACGTGAATGAAGTCCAAGCAGGCTTTTTGGTGGTTGAAGGAAGTGTATTTGCAGGTGCAACACCGGGAACTCTGCCTCTAGGAGGTTGCAGCAACCCTTGTTTGCTTCACACTATGACATTCCACAACCTAATGAAATATCCAATCACCTACCAACAGCTCCAACAGAGAGCTAAAGCAGATTGCCCAGAAGATGTATGGCACAGTATAATAATACACCCCAGTGATGTTTGAACATGCACCAGAATTGATTTTTGCCTATTTTCTTTAGGTCAAGGGTCACCCCAGTGACTTGTGATATAATGTAGGGGTGGCCAACGTAGGTTCAGGTGGCCCTGATTTGCAACATATTTTCAGGACAACCAATCACTATGTGAATATTTTCCATTTAAACTTACTGCATGTAAATTTATCTTAAGGGGCTATCCTACATTTCTGGGTTTGATACCATCTGCTGACACATTGCGTGGTCATCTAAACTATTTCCTGTCCACGACATTTACTTTGGAGTGCCACAAAGATCAGCCAATTTGATTGCCCTTTTTAACAGCTATGTGTCTTCAAAGGTAAATATCATTGAGACACGCAAAGTCAGGATTCACATTTATACATATGACTGACAGGCATTTGCCAACCACCTTGAAAGCTCGCAAGATGGGCACCAAGAGGCAGTGTGCCGGACACCCATCGAGGACAGGATGCTCAGAACTGGCTGCGACTCAAAGGCACAAAGACTAAAATACTGGTAATGGTCATTGTTAATTCTACTGCACTCCCTTTCAACTGGCTGAACACTTAACAGCTTCATACAACAAATTTCCAAATGGTAAAACAGTAGGGATAGTGAGGGACAGTGAGTTATTGGAAGGGGTGAAACCTAATTCAAGCAGCAACCACAATTCTTGTGAGGGTGAAATACAAACATCCCCAAATTAACCTGTGCTCAACTCTCTGTTAGCTTGGCACAAAAGCAGTCAGGCTTAACTTAGAGGTAATGCAGCTGCGACCTGTGCAGGTAAGAGCAGTGGGGCCAGTTTGGGGGGGTTTCGGCGGACGATGACGAGGGAAAATTAATTATTTATTTCATTTTCCCTTGTCATCGTCCGTCAAAATCCCCCGCCCCCACCCGGCTCCACCACCCCACCGTTCTTACCTGCACAGGCCGCAGCTGAGGTAATGTGTACAGTATTTATGTAGTACTAAACAGTAATAAAGTGAAAAGACAAGAAAAATCCCTCACCATTTTAGAGGAATAGAATAAAATGTAATGAAATTATTTTACTCCAAAACGACAATAATCCAATTAGTAGAACCAGAGATATGCAATTTTAGAGGTCTTGTAGGAATCAAGTGCCAAGAAGCAAAGATCGCCAACTACATTTGTCTGTGTGTGAGAAACCTGGTTCAAGTCACATGGTCGACCGTGATGGAGCATGAGCCGGATACAAGACTGAGTTCAGTCTGCTGAAAAAGTACCTTGTGGCCTGGACGTCAAGATGTGAAGTCATTGCGTCGAGCTGTGTGGGACGGCGTCGAGGAACCATTGATGAGGAGCTGCAGTGCAAGGTTTGGCATCAAGATGTGTCTCACAGAGGTGACCGTCAATGAAGATTTGCGATGCGTGGTCATGCGTCGTCGACGAAGAAGCCGGCGGGGCATGCGGAGACTCGCTCTGCGATGCATCAGCTCAAGGGACAAGATACATTGCGCTGGGCCAATGTTGCAGTCGGGCTGCGTTGGCATCGAAGAAGCTGCCGGGCCTTGCGAGAATTTGCGCTGAGATGCATCACCATTGAGGATGAGCTGCGTCGCATTGTGCCGGAGTCTATGGCGGGTTGCGATGCACTGTCTCAAGATGCGTGGTGATGTATCAATGTCAAAGAAGCATGTTATGTCTCTGTGGCCTGAACAGGGGGCCAGCCGACTGACCCTAGGAGATTCTTTAGAGTCATGGGTCCACACAGGAGGGCTGCGTTAAGAAGGGCAGCTTACAGCAGCAGAAGAGTCCTGGTGCAGCAACAGCTGACCTTGGGCAGCAAACCAGTCCTTGGTCAGCAAGCAGGTCAATAGGGCAGACTTCACAGCTGGAAAGCCATCTTCCTGTTAGAGTCCACAGGTCCAGAAGTGATTCGAAGAGTTGGATCTGAGGGTCCTCTACTTATTCCTGGTGCCCACTTTGAAGTTGGAGAAGCTTCTACAGTCCTCCCCATATAGAGGTGTCTGAAATTTCCTATCTCCCTGCCCTGGCCCCAGCTTGTTTGGATACAAAAAGTACAAATGATGGATGGTATGCTAAACCAATCAAACATTCACTCCCAGTCACAGACCCGGATTCAATCCATCATTTTTGTTGCATGCCACGCCATTGCAGTTTAGACCCAGCCATATACAAATCAGTCTTGACCTTGCGCTGCATGGGTACAGTCCAGCCCAAACTGCAAGGCCGGGTCCTCCCTGGACCAGAAACAACCATCCTGGGACCGGTTCCAGGGTTTTACCCCTCATCAGCCAGGCTAGCTTGAATCTGGTGGTGTAGCGAGCACGGGAACCACGTTTAGGCATACCCTTCCCACTTAGGGCGACAAATGTAAAAAGAACAGATGATGGACGGAATTTTGAAACAATCAAACATTCACTCCCAGTCACAGATCTAGGTTAAATCCATCTTTTTTTGCACGCCAAGCCATTCCAGTTTAGCCCCAGCCATATGTAAATCAGTCTTGACCATGCCCCCCATGGGAACAGTCCAGCCCGAACTGCTAGGCCAGGTCCTCCTGGACCAGAAACAAGCATCCTGGGACCGGTTCCAGGGTTTTACCCCTCATCAGCCAGGCTAGCTTGAATCTGGTGGTGTAGCGAGCACGGGAACCACGTTTAGGCATACCCTTCCCACTTAGGGCGACAAATGTAAAAAGAACAGATGATGGACGGAATTCTGAAACAATCAAAGATTCACTCCCAGTCACAGATCTAGGTTAAATCCATCTTTTTTTGCACGCCAAGCCATTCCAGTTTAGCCCCAGCCATATGTAAATCAGTCTTGACCATGCCCCCCATGGGAACAGTCCAGCCCGAAATGCTAGGCCAGGTCCTCCTGGACCAGAAACAAGCATCCTGGGACCGGTTTCGGGGTTTCACCCTTCATCAGCCAGGCTAGCTTGAATTTGGTGGCGTAGCGATCATAGGACCCACGTCTGGACATACCCTTCCCACTTAGGGTAACAAATGCAAAAAAAATCCGATGATGGACGGAATGCTGAATGAATCAAACATTCACCAAACAGTCACACATCTGGATTAAATCCATAGTTTTTTTGCATGCCAAGCCATTCCAGTTTAGTCCCAGCCATATGCAAATCAGTCTTGACCCTGCTCCCCATGGGAACAGTCCAGCCCGAACTGCCAGGCCAGGTCCTCCCTTGACCAGAAACACGCAACCTGGGCTGGTTTGGGGGTTTCACCTCTCATCAGCCAGGCTAGCTTGAATCTGGTGGCGCAGTGAGCACTGGACCCACGTCTGGGAAAACACTTCACAGTTAGGGCGACAAATGCAAAAAGAACAGATGATAGGCGGAATGCTGAACCAATCAAACATTCACCCCCAGTCACAGATCTGGGTTAAATCTATTGTTTTTTTGCACACCACGCCATTCCATTTTAGCCCAAGCCATATGCAAATCAGTCTTGACCCTGCTCCCCATGGGAAATACCAGGCCAGGTTCTCCCTGGACCAGAAACAAGCATCCTCGGGCGGTTTCAGGGTTTCACCCCTCATCAGGCAGGCTAGCTTGGATCTGGTGGCATAGCGAGCACAGGACCCACGTCTGGGCATACCCTTGCCACTTAGGGTAATAAATGCAGAAAGAACCGATGATGGACGGAATGCTGAATGAATCAAACAGTCACCAAACAGTCACAGATCTGGATTAAATCCATAATGTTTTTGCACGCCACACCATTCCAGTTTAGCCCCAGCCATATGCAAATCAGTCTTGACCTTTCTCCCCATGGGAACAGTCCAGCCCGAACTGCCAGGCCAGGTCCTCCCTGGACCAGAAACAAGCATCCTGGGACCGGTTTCGGGGTTTCACCCCTCATCAGCCAGGCTAGCTTGAATCTGGTGGTGTAGCGAGCACGGGAACCACGTTTAGGCATACCCTTCCCACTTAGGGCGACAAATGCAAAAAGAACAGATGATGGATGGAATGCTGAACCAATCAAACATTCACCCCCAGTCACAGATCTGGGTTAAATCCATTGTTTTTTTTGCACACCACACCATTCCAGTTTAGCCCAAGCCATATGCAAATCAGTCTTGACCCTGATCTCCATGGGAACTACCAGGCCAGGTTCTCCCTGGACCAGAAACAAGCATCCTGGGGGCAGATTCAGGGTTTCACCCCTCTTCAGACAGGCTAGCTTGGATCTGATGGCGTAGTGAGCACGGGACCAATGTCTGGGCATACCCTAGCCACTTAGGGTGACAAATGCAAAAAGGCTAGTGTGAAACCTTTTGCAAGTGTGCTGAGGCAGAGCCTTTGTGATTTCCAAGAGTGGTGGATGACAGCTCCTCTCCATCATCTTGACAGAGATGCCCCATCCAGCCAAAACCTATTCCCCCTTTGTCCCACTGAATGGAACTAATACACAAAGACCAACTGCCAGCTACACCTTGTCATGTGACGCCAGGATACAGGCTGCTGGCACCAAATGGTTAGAACAGGAAAATGCCAACTTTCTATAAGCACCATTTTCAGAATTGTGAAAATCCAACTTAGCCAATAAAGAGAGTTTTAAATTACAATTCTTTAGAAACCAAACTCGGCTTTCCTATTTGCTCCCAATTGAAATTTAACATTTTTTTCAATATAATAAGGTAACCCATTGAAGTCATTTGGGAGAGGAAGGCCTTGCAGTAGTGAAAAACGATTGTAAGAGTTCTTCACTACCAGGACATATAAAGGTTTATGTTCAACGTTTTAAATATACTGTACCCTGCCCTGTGGGCTATTTAGGACCTACCTTAGGGGTGATTTATATGTATTAAAATGAAAGGTTTAGGCCAGCAAAAGGTTTATTTTGTCAGGTCGAAATGGCAGTTGAAACTACACACAGGCTGCAATGGCAGGCCTGAGACATGTTTAAAAGGCTACTTAAGTGTGTGGCACAATAAGTGCTGCAGACCTGCATGTAGCATTTAATTTACAGACCCTGGGTACATGTAGTGCCACTTTACTAGGGCCTTACAGTCGATTAAATGTGCCAATTGGGTGTAAGCCAAGAGAGCACAAGCACTTTAGCACTAGTTAGTAGTGGCAAAGTGCACAGATTTCTTAGACCAGCAAAAACAAAGTCAGCAAAAACAGGAGGACTGAAAACCATGCCAAGGATATCAGGACCAATAAATACTCATTGACAAATACCTCTTTTTCTGTCTGAATACCTTTCAGATTTTTAGCCCATTACATGGTGCCATTTCACTCCTACAAGGAACTTAGATCATTGCCTTGCTCCTCAGAGGCGTACTGACCCTCTTGGACAATTGTATTGTTATTTACACCGCGCTCTCTAATAAAATGGTTTCTGAACTTAAGAGTACCCAAAATCCCACAGCCACCTCACAGGAGGCCTTCGGCACTTTGACCATGTTACACCGCCACTGACGATGCTTAGGTACAAATTAAAATCTTTATTCATACTGCATAGGGCCCTGCATGGCTTGTCCCCGAGATATCTATCCAAGATATTCAGAACTAAGAAACCAACCGCAGCCTACAGTCCACCTCTTTCAACTTTCTCTCCATTGTCCCTACTTAATACAAGGTATCCCAAAAGGCTTTTTTATGTAGAAAGCTCCAAGCTCTGGAATGTTCACATGCAGCTCCTAAGGTTCAAAGATTACTTCCTGCAGTTGCAAAAAAGATTAAAGACCCAACTCTTTAGCGCTTCATGACCCACAGTTGAATAATTGTGAGGCATTTTTAAAGCATCGGCCTGCTTCAACTAGCCTCTCCAACCCACTGGCAGATTATATATACCTATGATGAGTCCTAGCAAAGTGCGCAAGGTCTGGAAGTGTGACACAGCTGTGGTTATCTTTTTTGCTTTGGTTGCGGTTTTAGCCTTTTTATCAAGAAGGCAACATTGCAGCTCGTTTACACACTAAACCACCAGTTCTATGGACCTGACCACCAGGGCAGAACAAGGAGCTGCTTGGGCCTGCATTTTGTCCTACCCGCCCAAACATGGCTCATCCTGTGAACCCCAAGGCTTAGAAGTGGCTGAATAGCAATTTGCTAAAATCCTAATATTCTATTTAAATACAATATAATGTCATATCAAATGTATTTACATAGCACTTGTTTTACGATATGTATGGCCTCGCAGTCCCTTTCGGGTCCCATATTCTATCACCCTTATTTTGAGGAGTCTAACAGGAACTGGTGTCTTGCTAGGTTTTGAGCAGTAACGTCAGCATTGTTGTGAACTATTTTGTGGATCTGTTGTGCTCTGTTGACTGTGTTTTACAATCAATGCATCAACTGGTTGTAGAGTTGGCCTTGGGTCTTGCAAAAATGTACTGTTTGTTCTGGGTAAGTTGGCTTTTTCGTTGCTATGCGAGTGTGTTCATTGTAGTTAGATATGTTGTTGAGCTTATATTTATCTACTGACATGGATTGCGTTGGGTGAGCATATAGAGTTTTGTTTAACATGTTCTGTTGATTATTTAAGTCCAAAGGGGATGCGCAACTCACAAAGTCCAGTAGTCAGTTGTAGATACAAAAAATATAATTTCTTTATTTTGATCCGTGTTAAAAAAAACATCAAACATTAATACTCCAGCCAACGCGTTTCATTCCCATATTGGGAACTTCATCAGGGCAAGTAAAAGAAGTAAGAACGGCTCAAATCTATCGTTTAGTATTCGGAAATTTCCACGTACAGCAGTTGACAATTGAGGTGAGGTCCCCCTTGAAATATATATAAACGTACGGATTTCAATATGCCTAATCAAGCACCGGTTGGTACCGGTGATATACACAAGCGTTATATATTGTGGGTTGTAATCCCATAAGGCAAAGTGAATAGGCAGACTCAATCTCATATAATGGTTGTCTTAGATGGTAGAATCGCATACATATAAAGCGCGATCCCGTGTATTGCACTGGGACCCAGCAACGCAATCGAGAGTATAATAGCTCCTTCTCGTGAAGAGGGAGGAACACTCGTACGGCTGGAAGGAGCTATTATACTCACGATTGTGTTGCTGGGTCCCAGTGCAATACACGGGATCGCACTTTATATGTATGCGAGTCTATCATCTAAGACAACCATTATATGAGATCTAGTCTGCCTATTCACTTTGCCTTATGGGATTACAACCCACAATATATAACGCTTGTGTATATCACCGGTACCAACCGCTGCTTGATTAGGCATATTGAAATCCGTACGTTTATATATATTTCAAGGGTGACCTCACCTCAATTGTCAACTGCTGTACGCGGAAATGTCCGAATACTAAACGATAGATTTGAGCCGTTCTTTACTCTTTACTTGCCTGATGAAGTTCCCAATATGGGAATGAAGCGTTGGCTGGAGTATTAATGTTTGATGTTTTTTTAACACGGATCAAAATAAAGAAATTATATTTTTGTATCTACAACTGACTACTGGACTTTGTGAGTTGCGCACTCCTTGGACTTAAATGATTCTTTGATCTGGAGCACAGTGACGCCACGCAACGGCTGGCGTTGGGGTAGTGTTGCGCATCAGAACTTTATTATTGGAACTGGCGTGAGGTGCGGTATCAGTGGTCCGCCGTTGCTCCAATCGACATATGTTCTGTTGATTATTTGATATGTAACCTATGCGGTTGTAGTTGTGCTGTTATTTGTGCAGTTATTCTCAACAACATGGCATATACATATGTTGCTTACGTTACCTGTGTGGAGTGTGTGGAGTATCTTTTAACTAATATGCTGTTGTAACTTTGTGCGGATTGTTCTACGCTGCAATTAATTTAGCTCCAAATGTGTATTCCAGAATTATTCCCTGTGTCTCTTGATTGCTGCTGGATTCAGGCTCAGTTTGGATATTTTTGCTTATTCGTATGTGCCTTGGTGTCTCACAGTAACAGTCATGATTGATTGTGTCTTGTTTTATTAAGGTGAACTTCTTTTCAAAAATGCTGTACAGCAAATATTCAATAAAACCTGGACATGAATGATATCCTAACCTTTTGTATTAACTAGAGGAAAGCTTTATTTGTTGCTCAATATTACCTTTCAGATGCGACACCGTGGATCACCGACCTGGCATCACACTGTCCTCGCTGCATTTTTCAGACTTTTCAAACCTACAGGAACATTTTGTACCCAGCGAAAGTCCGATTAAGCACCTTCTTCAAATAAACACCATTTTTTTTTCTGGAGTACACAAGGCCGGTGCATCGTCACCACGAGTGGTGTCTAGTGACCTTTGAACGTGGTGGGGAGTAATACTTGGCTTGAATTCCAATGAGCAAGCCTGACATCTCCTTGCAGCGTTCCAGGGGTTCTCTCACACTCACATACACTCAGGGGGATATTCTCAAGAACGTGCGATAATCATCGCCAAAATAGGTCAACGCAATTTTTCACATCGCTGTCCATCGCGGGAAAATAACTCCGTGTTAACGTCGTATTCCCAACACGGCGGTAACATGCGATAGTTTCCCAACAACGCGACAAATGTCAGCGATAAATTTCCCGGAACGGCGATAAAAATCTAAACCCGAACGTGAAAAAAGTTGCGATGGGCCCAACTGCGATAAAAAACCAGCGATAAGCAGCGCCAGGCCTGTAAGTCCCACAAGTCAGGCGGGAAAAACCACTATAAAAGCGGCAACAAAAAACACTAACAAAACACAAACAACTGCGAAGCACCATGGAGGTAGCCGGAGCAAGTACAGAGGACAACCAGAACCCCACAAGCCCCACGTAGGACCAGCCTGGGACCTCGGGGACAGGGAAGGGCAAGGAGAACAATAAGAGGAACCCGCGGTTCCGTACGCAGGAAAACCATATCCTCATTACGGAGGTGACAGAACACCACCACCAACTGTTCATCACCTCCACTGTGACATTGGCAACTAAAAATACAATATGGCAGTTCATCTTGGCCAAGGTGAATGCAGTCGGAGTGAAGAGAAGGGAAGTGGACGACTGCAAGAAGCGCTGGACTGATGTGAAGCGCAAAACCAAGCTGAAAATCGCAGCCAACCTGAAAGCAGCAATGCAGACTGGAGGTGGAAGTCCAGCGACACACCAGGAGCTGGATGAGATGGAGGAAATGGTGACCCGAGTCATCATTGGGGAGACGGTGGCAGGAGTTGGTGGACCGGACACTGCACAACGTGACCTGAGCCAACAGCAACAGGGTGAGTAATGACCAGGGACTGGGGGGCGGGGGGAGATGGGCACAATGGCACACATGCACAATTAAGTATAGCACATCTGCGGACAAACCATGCCCAAGAGTCACAATTCCGACCAAAAGCCCAATTTACCCAAGTCTGCAATATCTCAGCACTGTATAAGCACAGAAGTGAAAGGCACACAGCCTGAAAGGGATAAGGGCCAGCCAAATCAGAGCTGAAGGGGCAACACAATGCAGCACACACACATAACATTCAGAGCACCTCAACATTGACAACAATGTGGAACAAACTGCAACACTTTCACAACAGAACAGAGGACACAACTGCTGCCGCATGTGAGTAGAAAATGGCCATTCGCATTTGGCATAGCAGGAAACTGTGAGATGATAATGCACAAGTACAACCTCACATCCCTGATGGTGTAGAAATGTCAACTGTCCCGCATCAAATAGGCATCTCCGCATAAACAGTCACAATGGACATTGTCATGCAGTCTGTTAGTAAACTTGTACAATGCGTGAACATACATGTGAACACAATGTCAATCTGCAGCTCCCCTTCACATTGCAGAGGCAGAATCAACACCTCCTGCAGAGCAGACCCAACAACTCAGCACTGATGATGAAGAGGACCTCCCCAACATCGACACCGACGCCCTCCAACAGCCCATGGACAGCTTCAGCACCCCACCTCCAGGAGCAGGGCAGCCCAGCTGCATCGAGGAGACCCCACCCCCTGCACAGACCACACAGTAGGAAGCACCCACCACCACAGCTGCCTCCCAGGACCCCCACGACCAACACATGGCATTCCAACGCCGTGTGTTAGGGTGTCAGGAGAAGATGGCTGGTCAGCTGCGGGTGGGGTTCAACCTCATGGCAGCCAAACTAGATACCATACGTGGGTGTCTAAGTCCCATCAGGGACGACTTACAGTCCCTAACGGACACCCACTGTCCACTCCATGCCCTCCAACAATCCATGGCTGACATCGCTGGAGTCATGACTCAGAGCCAAGAACAACTGTCTAGTCAGAGTGGCTCCAGCAATGTCAGCCGGGAGTTGGGACACATAAGGAGAATGACGGAGAGCTTGGAGCGGATGCAGGCGGAAAGAATGTTTGCCATGGCTGCACTCCAGCGATATGTAGCTGGGATCTTCCATGCCCTGCAGATCCCCGTCATGGCATTGCCGCCACAAGGCCTGGCGCGGATGAATGCTGCTGCTACTACTCCATCCACATCTCCGCCCCCTGAAGTGTCAGTGCCACACAGTGATGCAGACTAAACACCACCCCCCACTTGTGAGGCACCTGACACATCAGAGGTCGAAGATGATGATGAATCTGGCTTCGTGGTAAGAATGAAGTGGTAGCATTAATCTCCGCCATTTGGCCTGTATCAGCTTGGTTCTGCCCTCTGCATCATGCCCTGGAATAACACCTTCCACTGTCCACCGATGCACTCAGCGACACTCACCTTGGACCATGACATGGACTGCCATATCTGGTTTGGATACCAATGACACAGCAATCACACTATGGACTGAAGTCTTCCTCTTCCGATGAACTTGTCAATCCCTAAAGGACTCTGGCTGGCCCCCCACGGGGAAACAATGTTAAGTGGGGTTTGCATAGCCCTGTACTGGTCCAGCTTCAACACTCCACTGAATGCGAATAAAACATTTTAATTCACACAGTTGTGTCATGGCTATGATCAATCAAGTATGAAAGTATGGATGAATGTAGGGACAGTGATTCCATAAAAAGGTACTCCCTGGGTAATACCATCAATGCGCATGTATGGCCGTGACCCAGATAGGCAGTGAGACACACATTGTCATTCAAATCAACACTCATCACAGTTGAATACAAGTGAAGGTGCGTAGACTTTATTAGCATATGCGTGTCAGTACGGGTAAGATAAGTGCCACAACATGCAGACCAATGCAGCAGTATGTCAGAATGAGGAACGTTGCCAAGCACCGCGGTCCACTCCGGGGGAGTGCCTCACCTTTCACAGGTGTGTGTTAACCCGCGTTGTTGTCCGCTCATGTATTCGGAGTCCAGGCGAATGCAGCCATGTCCACTGTTGTCGTGGGATATGTGACCAGATCTCCAAGATGCAACAAGGTGTCGGGACATGTGCAATGGGTTCCAATCTGTCGTGGCTGCAGGTGCGTAGTCACCTGTCCATGAAAGCGATTGCAGCTTCGTAGGCTATCATTTCCAACATGAGGTCGTTGTCGACTTCATCAAACAGGACGGCGAGGCAAGCAGGTCCGGACAGATGTGCTGCATCCACCCCCTTTCACCAATTAGCACTTCAGCCCAATAGGGGAGTGGTTCTATGTGGTCACTGCACACGAGGAGTTGTGCAATCTCCCAGGTCCAGTTGCCAACATGTATGCCAAGTGTCAAGGCATCCCATAAACGGGTATCACGGTGACACTCCTGGTCGTGGGCCAACAGGGGGCGCACACACATGTCAAAATCCAGTACAGCCAACGTCCTGTTGGACAGGCAAACATCCATGGACCACTCGAATATGCACGATCGACAATGTAACACAGGCTGGACGCAGGTGACGTTGGCAAGGCGGAAGCTTAGCCGGTAACTGATCTGCAGCACTGCCAATGGCAGTGCCCCCAGTAAATGCAGCATACGTGCACGGTACAGTTCCACGTGACAGGGGTTGTGCATGTGTCCGGGATGTCCTGCCATTACGTCAGTGGCTCTGGTTGAAGCGGCACTGTACTGACCTGCGCCAGTTCTGTGGATGAGATGCCACAGCTCGGATCATTGAGTTGTTTCAGTGTGCAACGGTTGTCCGCCTGGGATGGTGTGGGAGTAAGTGTGAAGGCCATTCCATGCAAGATAACTTCGAGCAAGGACTTCTGTGTGTGGGGTGTGTATACGTTGGTCTTACGTCGGGCTGTGCGTAGTGTGGGAGTCGTCATCAGCTGCTATAGTATCTGTCAGGGGGTGCCGGGCACATGCAATTCTGAGGTCGGAGGTGCAGATGTGCTTCCGCCTGATAGTTCAGACAATGGAGCTTTCATCCCTAATGTTAGTTCGTCATCTGCTTGCATTCAGGAGATGTGATGTGGCTTGTTGGGGGTGGGGTGGGATGCGTGCGACTTTGGGATTAATGTTTGACATGACTTGCATGTGGCAAATGGGCGGCATCACCGTGTGTTACGTTGCCTCACAGCTGCTCCTCCCTCCCCCCGAGCCTATTTCCTAGTGTGCGCTGCGCGGTTGCATCACTTGCATTCCTCCGGCAAACCATTGTCATGCCTGTCTGCGCATGTCCACAAGTCTGACAACTACACTGTGATGTTGGCCGTTGAAGGTGGGCGGACACGTGAGTGTAGTCCTATGGTAAGGATAGGGCGGACACAGATGTAGAGTCCATGCCTGGCTGAACTCGCGCTGCGATCAAGGCTAGGCATTTGGCACATGCTGCGGCAATACAGATACACACAACACTTGGCATGTATGAGCCAAGACCCCGAGCGGTCTTGCGCTCCTTCATCGCTCCGTTCATGCGAGCCGACCCTCCGGGTGCATGCTACATTGCAACATTGTCGATTGCGGGCCGGGTGGCGCAGACACTACAACAGAGACACAAGCATTAGTTACTTCCTTGTCCAGGCCAGAACTGAACCACGCCCAGAGCCCCGGGTGAATTCTTCACACCCCTACGCTGGACTGGCGTACGCTGGCCCAGCCCACTCCACTTACTCTTACAGGGGGGGGGGACAAAGCTACGTGTCGAAGGTCTTACCCACTGCCTGAGGTGACATGGTTGCGTCCACTGTCCACAGCACAATGTGATGTGGTGGGCCCGGGGCCATCATGCACACATAATGACCACACGGACACACTTAGATAGGCAGTGGAACTGGCTACGGGCACATGCGCCCGGCCCCTTTTTATTACCAGGGTCACATGTCCAGTGACGCCTGTGCTGGATGGGTGTGGGGTGAGTGTAAGCCAGCCCTCAGGGAGTGGTTGGTGCTGGCAACAACTAGAACAGTGATCAACGTTTCACACTCACAAGACTCAATCATGAAGGGTCCATGACTTGTGGTGCACTGAGGTAGGGGCACCAGCTCTGACATCAGACACAGAAGATTCAATCATGAAGGGTCCATGACTTGTGGTGCACTGAGGTAGGGGCACCAGCTCTGACATCACGCACACAAGACTCAATCATCAAGGGTCCATGACTTGTGGTGCACTGAGGTAGGGGTACCAGCTCTGACATCACACACAGAAGATTCAATAATGAAGGGTCCATGACTTGTGGTGCACTGAGGTAGGGGCACCAGCTCTGACATCACACACAGAAGATTCAATCATGAAGGGTCCATGACTTGTGGTGCACTGAGGTAGGGGCACCAGCTCTGACATCACACACAGAAGATTCAATCATGAAGGGTCCATGACTTGTGGTGCACTGAGTTAGTGGCACCTGAAGCGCTCAGCGGCGGTGCAGCCAGTGATGATGCGTCGTCCGTGCGGCCCGCACTGGTAGCAATGTCTGTTGCCTATTGAACCGCGCCATGAATAAATCAGGACTGAATTTGATTTGGGGGACCTGCTGACCGCAGTGTAGGCCGGAGGCAGCGGTCAGCAAGGGCCCACAGCCACGTGGCGTTGACTTGAGCTGCACAGAGTTAGTGGCACCTGAAGCGCTCAGCGGGTGTGCAGCCAGCGATGATGCGTCGTCCGTGCGGCCCGCACTGGAAGCAATGTCTGTTGCCTACTGAACTGTGCCATCCATGAATGAAGACTCTATTTGAGTTGGGGGACCTGCTGACCGCAGTGTAAGCCGGAGGCAGCGGTCAGCAAGGGCCCACAGCCACGTGGCGTTGACTTGAGCTGCACAGAGTTAGTGGCACCTGAGGCTCTCAGCGGCTGGCAGCCAGCGATGATGCGTCGTCCGTGCGGCCCGCACTGGTGGCAATGTCTGTTGCCTACTGAACTGCGCCATGAATAAATCAGGACTGAATTTGATTTGGGGGACCTGCTGACCGCAGTGTAGGCCGGAGGCAGCGGTTAGAAGGGCCCACAGCCACGTGGCGTTGACTTGAACTGCACAGAGTTAGTGGCACCTGAGGCGCTCAGCGGGTGTGCAGCCAACGATGATGCATCGTCCGTGCGGGCCGCACTGGAAGCAATGTCTGTTGCCTACTGAACTGCGTCATGAATAAATAAGGACTGAATTTGATTTGGGGGACCTGCTGACCGCAGTGTGAGCCGGAGGCAGTAGTCAGCACACTTATAAGTCTGCGGTGCTGTGCCGCTGGGTGCGCTGGGGGCCTGTGTCGCGGAAGCAAGCGTTCTGCTGAGGGGAAGCAAGCGTTCTGCTGAGGAGGCTGGCGGTCACGGCGGCGGACTCATGGCAGGGTGAGGGGTGCCGTCCTGGCAGACGCGTTGGCCGTCCCGGAAGTGAACCACGCCCAGAGCCCCGGCCTATTTATTCACACTCCTACGATGGACTGGCGTACGCCGGACCAGCCCACTGCGCTTACGCTTACAGGGGAGGACGACACAGCTACATGACCGAGGTCTTCCCCACTGCCTGAGGTAACATGGTTGCGTCCACTGTCCACAACACTACAAACACCAGCAGTATCTGTCCACATGGACATGTCTGTGCTCTGCATACTGATGTCTGTCCAGCACATCACTGCCACACTTGGCATTGTGTACATTCTTATTCATGGGTGACTTGCCTCCTTCACACATACTTGGTTCCCACCTCTCCCCACATTCTGAAATTGTGTGACTGATGGGCCATGCTGTTTTCGGAAGGTCAGCTGTCTTGTCCTGCGCTGCCTGGGTGGTAGTCCGGGGGAGGGGCCGGGGGGGGCCTGGTGGTGGTGGCGGTGGGTGTTGTGGACCTCTTGGGTCTCCGAGCTGCATGATCAGTAGCTCCATGACATGTGTTAGTCTTCAGATGTGGCTCTGGGCTGGGCTCCCTTTCATACTGCAGGTTGTCGTCCTGCTTAACACCAGTCAAAGGCAGGTGTTAAATCCCTGCTGCTAACGCGCCTTATCGCCTGTTTTTGGATCGAATCACAGATCTGGCTGGTCGTTGGGAATATCTCACTCATTCTAATACAGTCTCACTCTGACCCACTCATTCTTTCTGATTCACTTAGTCTCACTCACTCAGTCAGTCTCAATTATTCTCACTCATTCCCACTCATTCTCACACATTCCCACTGAGTTTCACTAAATCTCCCTCATTCTCACACAGTTCCACACATTCTCACCTAATACATCTCATTTTGACTTACCCAGTCTCAACTCACTCTCATTGATTATCACTAAGTCCCTTTTAGTCTCACTCATTTCAACTCAATCAGTTTCACTAATTCTCACTCATTCTCACTCACTCAGTCTCACTCGTTCTCTTAGTCACATTTAGCCCCATTCATTCTGAATCATCAGTCTCACTGTAACTCACTTTGACTCAGTAAGTCTCAGTGATTCTCACTCTCACTCAGTCTCACTCATTCACTGACTCACTCAGACTCACTCAGACTCTGACTCACTCAGTCTCACCCTGACTCACTCAGTGTTGCATACAGTAACACTCATTTACACTCAATGTGATTCTCACTCACTCACTTTCATTCTCACCCATATTCACTCTTCCTCTCACTCACTCCTTCACTGACTCTCTCTCTCACTTTCAATCACACACACATAGACACACAGACATATTCACATATATGCATGTTCCCCATCACAGACACACACTCTCCCTCATATTCACTCAACATTTATGATGTCTTACCTGGCTGCCTGCGCAGGTCACATTTGGACTCCTGATCTTCCATCTGAGAACCCTACCCATGTCCACCTCTGTGACGCGTTGGTAAAGAGTGGTGTGACAAGCTAATTGATGAGTAGTCACAGGCACTATAGGGCTTAAGCCTGCAGCGCCCATGGCTGCCTTTGGCAGGATGCTTTAGCACATCACAAATGGGGGAGAGACACTGAGGCATGCCAAGGCCCTGATGCCAGGGTTAGGATTTCACCAGTCCTGAACAATCTCTCTGACAGCATCACTAGGTGCCTCAGCCTGTTGCTGATCGCAAAGTAGATTGACATTTTTGTTATTACACTAAGAGAGAATAGTAGGTTATCATTCACTTTGGGTATAATAAAAATGCCCAGAAAATAAGGACATAACCCTGGAGCTCATACGTGAGAGCCGCCACTGTGACGCCACCCTCTAACTTCCTGCTGGATTACATAAGCGATAGCAGGACTATTTTAGTCCAGGTTTGATAGAACTTTTTAAGGACATGTGTCTGCCTGAAGTCTTCGGAACCGCTCTTTGCAGAAAGCCTTCCTCCCCTAACTTGAACAGGCTGCTTTCATGCCCTGATCCCTAATTGTAGGGTGTGTCTGAAGCAGGCTCAGCAGACAGTCATTCAGAAGAGGTACACACACAGGCACCACGAAAGAAACACTGAGAGCACACACAGGATCAAGGGATGCCCATGCGGGGCAAATTCACCATTTCTGCTTGAATGGTGTAGACCGCCATCTGAACACTAATGAACTGGACAAGGGTTCAAGGGTCAGCAAGGAAGGAAACCACGATCGCTGACCTCCAACATTCTCACAGACAGTGCTAAAAGCATTTAGTGAGTGGGGAGTCCCTAAAGGGCTCACCATTACTATTTAAAATACATCAAAGCCATTCAATGGCTTATATTTCGGAATAAGAGATGGAAATTACTTTCCAAAACAAATGAATCCTATTTTTAAAGATTTTATTTATTCATGCTACTCTATGACCATTAACTATGACAAAATCTCTCTCTTCCCTGTGATTTTTTCCTCCCATAGAGTGTGACTAGAGGGGGTCTCTCCTTGCCCACCGCCATTTCAAACATGAAATAAGGCTAA
This sequence comes from Calotriton arnoldi, assembly GCA_963921515.1. NCBI lineage: Eukaryota > Metazoa > Chordata > Amphibia > Caudata > Salamandridae > Calotriton > Calotriton arnoldi. Next base: position 1,282,638 of record CAWUFW010000522.1, read on the forward strand.
ACTCGGTGAGTAAGGACACACTGAGCCCCGTCTGTTGCAATTAGTGGACTGTGCGAATAATTGATATGGTGTACGCGACACTGATATCTATGCCTCTATAAAAGGCAACAAGTATGAATGGTTAAGTAAGAGTTACTAGTTTTACTCTGACGAATATGAGTTCTTTCAGGGTGATGTACCCATGTTTTTTGGTGGTATGAGCGATCTAACAGGACATACTTTAGTGTATATGTATACCGATACGTATAGCTTTAGAAACACGAGGGAGATTATTCCTTCTAACTTCTCCTTCCCTTTTTTGTTATGATTTCTTGTCCCCCTGTTCCTTCTGGTAAATTCTACGATTATCTTTGAGTTAATCCCTCGGATACGGAACTAGGGTTCCTGACACCCTCTTATCTTGACCAGAGGTGAGAGAGTTACACAATTACACTGGGACTGGCAGAGTCCTGAAGAAGGCCGGCGTGACCCCACTCAAGGGGCACAGACACACGGCCGAAACATGTCGACAACTTGGCAGTAAGGAGGGGTGTATGGAGCACATTATATCTCCCAATCACCACCATCCTTCACGTTTTTAATCCTGGCCGGAGGATCCAGGAATAAAGTTATAGGCACAGCGACACCTCCGAGCTAGTTTTAATCTACACCACACTGCACTTTCACTTCCGGGGTTCCCAGTCACTTTTGAAATATTATTGTTTCTCTTTTTTTGTGTTGTATTGTCTTCCCCCACCCTATTGCTCCACCCGTGGCGTTGGCTGCGCCGGGGTGTTTTGTAAGCAGCCCTATGATGAAGCATGTCACACAATTGTGTGAGTGAGGGCAGTATTAAGACACATGCCACCACGAAACACAGACATTTTATTGCTCCCTACTCCTTTTGGTGTTAAAAGTATTGACTGGGGGTTTGGAGTAGGTGAGTCCGTTACCCTCACCCCTCCCTTTTGAGTTTATGCACTCTGCTTCTTATGCAGTGTTGCATTTTACCACTCTAGTTTTTAACTGTCCCATGTCTTGATTATAAAATTTAAAAGGGCAAGGGTTTGTTATTCAGGTTGGAGACCTGGTAGTACTCTGAAATTTTCGGGTGCACAAATACTGATATTCTGCACTGTGTACTTTATCCTTTAACATCTGCTAGTATTATGGTACACTATTTGAAACCAGTTGTACTTTTGGGGGTAAGGTATCATGTTCATAAACCAGGTTCTTCCCCTCTTGACATGGGATTGCCCATCACTTGCTGCTATGGCCAGATTGTTTTACTTTAGCTCGTGCATTGCACACTTTGTCGTTTAACATTCTGTTAGTGTGACATAAGCCTCAATGGGATTGCTAATCACTTGCTGCTATGGTCTGATTGCTGCACTGTAGTTCGTGCCTCTACGGGGGGGGGCGTTGATTTTTAAATGCTATTACGGTTTGATAGACTATTATAATGTATGTTTCTACGTTTATGGTTTTTATTAACTAGCAAACTAATTTGATTGACTGACATGGTTAAAGGGCTATGTATGAAACATGGAACATGTATTTTACAAAGAGGTGCAATGTTGCTTGTTAGTTATAAAGAGCAGTTGCAGGCCACCTTTCTGCCATTTGACTATGCTTAGGAGCCTTGAGTGATGGTGATGGGGAAGTTATTGAATACCTGGAGAAGAATGAGAGGTCAACCTTTTATCCCGAGTTTGTGGCGCCTTCGGTCTTACCAACTTTGTTTATGCTGTGGCACTGGTGGGATTAGTGTGGTCTGAAATGAGTGTATTCCCAGATGAAAGGGACGGGGTCCCACAAGCCCCATGAAGGTATTCATCTTCAGAGCTTTCTTGAAGGAGTGAAGGCTGTGTAGCTCTTTCGCAGTCACTGCCCTGGCGTGTTGATTGTTTTCTGCCTGTATTCCGTTTGAGCATTCTTGTGTCTTCAGCGGTGAGTGAGTAAGGAAATAAACACATAGGAGCAGCTAGAGAACCTTGTCAGTGAAAGAATTAATAAAATAACACATGAGTAAGTGAGTAAGTGTAATTGCTAAGTGAACTAGAACCTGACTGGGCCAAAATTTCAAAAAGGGCTTGGCAAACGATAACTAAATGAATCAAACGATTGAATGAGATTACAAGCTCCTACTAGACTCCAAAGCAAGATATGAACCACTGCAAAAAGTGGATGTCCCAAGCCTTAGATGTGTTAGTGATTTCATGATTGTAGTGGCCCCCTGAACCTTTTCTAAGTGCTATCAAATGTGTTTGCCTTTTTTTTTGTAATCCTTTTCACCGACACTTTGGAAGCAACAGAATTCAGCTACGGATCCACAATCAATCAGTTCTGATTCAATGTATCTTCAATTAAAAATCAAGATATGGATGCTATAATAAAATTTGGAATTACATAAACTCTTCAACATCATGTCTCTCAAACAACAGAAAAATAATGTTTTTATGCAATTTTTATTAGAGAAATTAACCTTTGTGGCCAATTCAATTTTTTAAATTATAACTATTTCTGAACTTGATGGATTGTACACGCATTTCTTAAATGTTCCACAGCAAAGATATTTTCAATGATCTGGCCTTCATGTAATTTGGTAAAATTCATTCAAACTATGTCTAAGGGCTTTAATTTCCAGATCAAATCACACCAAGTTGACTGGCATAAAACATGCACCGCAGCATGCGTTTCCACTGAAGATTAGAACTAGGCCGTCTGCATCTATCATTTTCAAAGAAACCGTGATTCATTTTACTTCAACAAGTTCTATTATTAAGTAGTCAAAGCACAAGCCAATTAAGATTTTTCATGCATCAGCACTGAAAATGGAGAGAGGGTCTGCAAAGTGGATACACTAAGAGGCATGTATTATGTTCATAGAGTGTGGAAGAGGATGGTAAACATCATTCATAAATCTTGGCTGCAGCTTACAGAAATTAGCAGCTCAATATATTGAAGAAGACTGTTTACTCTTTCAGGCCTGCAGGCTGTTCAGTGGCAGGTATGTGAAGGAGATTGCTTTTCCAGCCTCCAAAGGTTGTGAATGTATATAACAGAAGGCCTTCTCATAGGCGACTAAGTGCTGGACCCAAGCACACCATTCTGTTTGGCTCATCCGGGATCGGCACTATATCTCACACTCGTCAACATCCATAATAAAAGTTTTACTTAGGTGAGCAAAGAAAATAACGTCAAATATCACATGTAAACAGGTCAAACACAAGCATATTTCTTTGCCAGAAAATGAACAATTGACGACTGCCCATTTTTTCTTTGCTTCCAAGAGTTTCAATCTGAAAGAGCCAAAATTGGCTTTACCTGATCACTAAAGACCTGAGACACGCATTTTCCCGTCCACCCAAAAGAACACCATCCCAGCATCAGTTTAACCGGTGTATCTCTTTCACAAAATACATCGAGACAGAATATCATCTGCTTAACTCCATTGTCCGAACGTTGAAGACAATGCTCCTCTTGCTCATCTCACTTGTAAATCGGCAAGTGTCTAATCTTATACTGTCTCACCTTGACTTCTGTAGTAAACTTTACATAGGACTTGTAAATACAAGACCAACTAACTCTAAAGAATTCAAAAACGCACCTCCCTTCAGGTTTTCGCCACTTACCTTTCAGCTCTTTGACCCACAGCTTTCCAAGGGGATTGCCCAAATCCCCTGAAAGACCCCCATCCCTCATCCCCCTGGGGCTGTAATGGCACCATACTAGTTATTCCTAGCATAACATGGGGTTCTTGGATCTCCTAAGTTCTAACAACTGGAATTCTAAGAACAAATGATTCTAGGTCACATACAGAGCTAGCAGCTATTGATTGGTAAGATAATATTTTAATACAATAACAATTACACACAAAATGGTCTTTGGAAAATTGCCACTTCTTAACAATTGCATTCATCTGATATAAACTGAGACATACCCTGAAATCGAAGCAGTCATTCACACTGGGCCTGATTCACGAAGGGCCTTTGCACTCGTGGCGGGGTCCCGCAGCCATGGGGGAGGCCCGCACTCGTGGTGGACGCCCTTCAGTCTGGGGGAGTCTCCGCACTCGGGGCGGGGGGAATCTCTGAAAGGAGAATTCTCATAGCAGAGATTCCGCTCAAAGTGCGGCGACTCCCCCACCACGACTGCGAGGCCTTGGCCACCAGTGTGGAGGCCCTTCAGTCTGGGGGAGTCTCCGCACTCGGTACGGGGGGAGGCTCCACACTCGGTACGGGGGGAATCTCCGAAATGAGAATTCTCATAGCAGAGATGCCGCCCGGAGTGCGGCGACTAACCCTGCAACTACGGGGCCTCGGCCACGAGTGCAGAGGCCCTTTTGAATCCGTCCATTTGACTCTCCCTAAGTACAGAATAACACAAGGAGGCAGAACTTTCACAGTGCCTGAAAAACCTGTCCCTACTTACATAGGAGCAAACTCTGTTGACGTTTACGAAGGCCTTAAAAACCCGGCTTTTCAAAGACAGTCTTTTCCTCTTCACATTTCCCTTGTCTCCAACAAAGATACGATTTTAGCGCAGGTAAACTGTGGCATATGAATGTTGTATCAAAGTATAACAGAGCTAAGGTTCCCAGTTTTCATTTTTACGGAGTTCTACACATAATTATAGACAGCAAACAATCTACTTCCCTATCTGTATTTATTTTGAAAATGATTAAAAAAAACGTGCTCGTAGTCCTTTTTTCAGTAACTCTCAATGGGGTCATATAGGTCAGCTGGGTCAGTTGCTGTGCAGATTACCAGCATAGGGTATAACATGGGAAGAAGATTCATACAATGTTAAGGGTTTCTAAACACAATATTGCTGTAGCACCTAGTCCTTTTTTAACACTAAGTCCTACTGTCACCAAAGCGTGAGTCTATATTTATCACTTCAATCAGCGTGCAAATATGCTAGCTCTGGGGTCATTTTCAAATTTCAGGTATAATAAATAGCGTTTAATATTTATAACGCTGAAAAAATATGGCTGATTACTGACAACAATGTAGAAAAATAAATATATATAAAAGCTTAAATGTAACAAGAGCTCCTCAGTCACCCTCCTGCACACTGCCCTCCTCTGAGGTCATATGTACTGACCATGCAGTTTGATAGCTCACTTCATAGAACTTCCAGGCAGGTGGAATCTGCCAGCCTCACCAAAAGTGGTATCATCTGTTTTTGCGCTCCTGTAAGCAAATTGCCTTGTTTGAGCTTCCTTTTTCATTTTTATATGACACGCTTTACAGTTTATGGTAATTCGTCTTTCGCCTTTAGAAAAAAACTGCATAAGAACAACAATGGGGGAAACGGTCTATTTATGTCCATGGATGAAGTTATCTTTCCAAGCATATTACTTAAATGAGTGCGATTGCTAACGCTGGAATAAAGGGTGGAATAACGCACCAGGCAGACAGAATGATCTATGTGTTTTAATTAGCTGGATATTGCAGTAGTTGACAATTTGCAAGTGTCAGATAGAGTGACTTTTCGTCTCGGCTAAGAAGACCGAGTGCAATATTTATTCTGCTCAAACTGTGAGGTACTTTACAGATCTCGCTTGACGTCGCCTCATTTACATCTGTGGAAAACCTAAACTCTGCATTTTCAGTCCTGCACATCGCGCAATAACCAGTCCACGCTGATGTTAAGCGTAAAAGGCCATTTATTAGGACCAGGCTGCACAACATATTAAATAACCAATAACATCAAATAACCAATAACAAACCCCCAACATCGACCTTTTCATCCACTCACTCCCTTCACACCACTCCGAACTCACCTCTCATTCCAATCCATGACCCGTTCAGTTCTTCATCCACTTCTTCACTTCCCTTCTAGCATCCTCCCCTGTATCTCCTGGCATTACACTCATGCCTCCAGCCCCCCCATCATTCACTCTTCCCTCCGCGAGGGATGGGTGCACCCGTCAGTGACTCCCCCACCCCTCCCAAGTACCGCCAATCAGGGAACCCCCTTTAGGGCGGTTACCTGCCCCCCCCCCCCCGGGTCATACTGTGCATCTTTCGACCCCCTACTCAGACATTCCTCTTACACCAAATAGCCTCGTTCCACAACTTGCTGACCACATCCCTCATCTCCATCATATAGTATGCATTTCCCAGTCTCGAAAGATGCACACCATCATCCCTGAAAAGTAGTCGTTCTTCCAGTCGCAGTCCTGTATGAGCAATCACCTTGATGTCTCTCTCCCCACAAAAGACCCTCATCGCTCTGTTAAGTTTCCTCCGGGCTTTCTCAACAGCCCCATGCTTAATTGCCCCTCTCCAAACTCTCCGGGGAACAAATTCTGTCCATGCTATGCAAGTCTCCGCCATTCTTTGCTTCATGATCTCCAAGTCTCTTTGCGTCAGCTGTAAGAGCGCCAAACCCGACAGCCGAATAAGATCGTTTTCTCCCAAATGCAGTATTAACAAGTCCGGGCATCCTTTCTGGGAGACCATCTTCGCGAGCCAGGGCAATAGTGCCCCCCATCGCATAAACCCTTTTCCCCACCAATGTACCTCATGATGACTTCCTTTGAGTCCCAGGTTACGGCCGTACACCTGTTGCTCTGCATACTTGGAGGCCCAATGCACAAACGAGTGACTGACGATCCACGTGACCTTCTTGGGCCCCGGGCCACCCACGCAACCTACGGCGAGAAAAAAGCATTAGTACCACACTTCTTGTACCCCCAACTCCCCCCCGCCAGCCAATGGCACATTCCCATCCCATTCATTTATGCACATAGCGCTCGCAGCACCTAAACTTCCACCGCCCAATCTGCCGAATCCTATCCCAGGACCACTCCAGATGCGCTGCCGCCGTCGCAGCCCCAATACGGAAAGAGTGAGTCCCAAAACCCACTGGATTCATCCCCAACCGTCGCAACGCCATGCGCAAAACCGCCAATAGTTGTGATGCCGTCACCCTTGCCCCAGACGCATGACAAAAGATTTCCCCAATCGGAGCCCGTGTCGCCTGTAGAAACCTCTGCCATTCCGCCACCGGACATGCTCCCACGCAACCTCAAAACCGTCGTAACAACACAAAGGCAACGCCTCAACCAGCCTGACCAACAATCCAAAAGTAATCGCTTCCCTTAGCACTCTTTTTCTCCCCCCCCTCTCCCTGCCCCAACCCTTGAGTACCCTGCTAATGATCACATCCTTTGTGGGATCAAACCCAAAAAACAAACTGCAATAGAAAGACACTCCTGCCAACTTCCCCGCGATCGTTGCTGAAGACAGACCTTTGTCCAAGCAATGTAAGACAAACGGTAACACTCCCTGTTCCATAGTTGAGCGGGCTCTGGTCGCCATCTCCCCACACCAGCCCATAAAGGATCCAAACTCCGCTCAGGCCAATCTGTAGGTCCGTCTCGTGGTGTCAGCTATAGGCTTCTCCACCAGGCCTATCACCCTCACTCCCCCCAGGCCCAGATGCCGTCCGGTCTTGTACTGATCTGTTCCAGGTGCCAGTCGCCGGAACCGTCGCCACTGCGAACGAGACAAAGCATCCGCAATGTCATTATTCGCCCCAGGGACATGTTTTGCTCGAAACACCACATTCAATCTCAAACATTTCAGCATAAAGCTTCGCACAGTTGCAGCACTCTCAAATCCCTCACTCTCTGCCGGTTGACCAACTCGACCACAGTCATGTTATCCACATGAAACAGTACCGACCGATTCCGAAATTCAGAACCCCACACCTCCAGTGCTACCAACAGGGGAAAAAATTCAAGAAACGCAATGCTTCTCCCTTGCTTCACCCAATGAGCCGGCCAGTCCTCTGCGCACCACCTGCCATCCCAGAAGACCCCAAAGCCCGCTGCCCCAGCTGCATCGGAATAAATTTGCACTTGCCAAACCATTTTCTCGTCCTCAAAATCCAGTGACACCCCATTGAAATCAGTCAAGAAAGTCAGCCACGTTCTCAGATCCGCCCGGACCCCCATGGAGATCCGAACCCTGTGGTGCGGTAAGACTGCACCCGACATGACCATGCGGAGCCGTCTGTAGAACGTCCGTCCTGCCCTCACCACCCTGCACGCAAAGTTCAGGAAACCCAACAGTTGTTGCACCGCCCTCAACGTGATCCTCTTTTCCCCAATTGCCCATAACAGGCACGCCGTTATTTCTGTCACCTTCACATCAGGGAGCCGAGCCATCCACTGAACCGAGTCCAGTTCAATTCCCAAGAATGTCAGCCTACAGCTGGGCCCAGCCGTTTTCTCAGGCGCCAGAGGGACTCCAAATCGATGTGTCATCTCCTGAAACTGTGACAGCGCCCTGCCACAGTCCCCCGAATGTGCCTTTCCCAAAAAGAGAAAGTCATCCAGATAGTGAGAGACTTCCCGATGCCCGCTGATCTGTGTAAAAGTCCATTGTAAGAATGTGCTGAACATCTCGAAAAGCGCACAGGAAATCGCACACCCCATGGGCAGCACCTTGACCACGTAGATGGCACCAGCAAATTGCATCCCCAGGAGGGAGAAATCCGCAGGGTGTATGGGCAGCAGGCGGAAGGCCGATTTCACATCGCACTTCGCCAGTTCCGCCCCCGGCCCACACACCCTTACTAGGCGGACCGCGTCATCCACAGAGGCATAGAGCACTCTCGAGTCTGCTTCAGCGATGAAATCATTCACAGACTGCCCTTCAGGCCACGAGAGGGGATGTATCATGCGAAACTCACCCTGCTCCTTTTTGGGCACCACTCCCAGTGGGGAAATGATCAAATCGTCAACGGCCAGTCGACAAACGGGCCCGCTATCCTGCCTTCGTCCACCTCTTTCTTCAGCTTGGCAGCCACCACCTCCGGTAATTCCTTGGCTGATTTCAAATTGTCCACCCATCTCCTCTCTCTAGGGCCCTGATACCCCACCCGAAAGCGCTCCGTGAAACCCCACTGAATCTTCAATGCTGCCTCCCTGTCAGGGTAACGTGAGAGCCAAGGGCCCATCTCCTCAATCTTAACTGGTGTAGGCGCCCTTCTGCCCAGCCTGTCCCCTCCCTTTTGTGGCCCGCCATTGTTCTGAGGGCGTGGCCAAGGTAAAGCTTTGTGTAAGTGCATGTCGTCCTCCACACTTGGAGCACTCATGCTTGAACTTACCGGGGTAACGGGAGCAATAACCCCTGTTGTAACTCCAACACGCTCCTGTATTGCTACCACCCGGTTTGGAAGGTGGCCCTGCACTCCCTGAACTGGCAGTAGTTCCTCCCGCCCCACCGTGGGCGGGACACGGCGGAAAGGACCGGTAAGTGACAGGCAGGCCACTAGCCGTGTGGGTGGATGCTGATGATTGCGTGGATGACATCCACTGCATCCACAGTTCCTGATCCACTTCACCCAAGGTTTATCGGGGTTCACACTAATCCGTGCCCGGAATTCTTCATCATAACTCAGCCAGGCAAACCCCCCGAAAGGCATCTGAGCTTTCCTAATGATATAAATATATTTCAGGAGCGCTATGGCCCTGTCCAGATGCTTCTCGCAATAGATACTCGCATAAATGAGAATGGCCGATGTCCAATTTTCCATATTCACCGGCACCCTAGGCCATCTCGTAAGTTCCCATTCTTCCTCCTTAGAGCCCTCCTTTGCTTGAATTTCCCTGTGCAATAGCTTAAACCTGTCCACATATTCGTGTTTCCATATTCTATTCTTAGTCTTATCCGACAAGTGCGACCCCAGAGGCATGGCCAGACCCATATACGACAATTTTTTGTGATGCTTGTCAATGCCTTTCTCCCCTTTATCATCCGTCCCATCTGTCTTGTCAGTCTGTACTCCCGCTACGGCCACCTTCTTGCCCTCCCCGACCGCCTTAGCACCCCCACCTGCTCCGCCCTGCGGCATCACTATAGCGTCCCTCACTGACCCCTCTCCCACACCTACCGACCGGCAGGCTTTCTTCCGCCCCTCCTTTGGCCCACCGTCCCAAGCCGCCCACCATGCCCCCTCACCTGTCAAGGCCGTCTGTGTCTCTGCCGTCCTTCCTTTGGCGCTGTTCGATTTCTGGTTATCCACCTTCGCCTTGCCTTTCGTTGGTTTCACTACCTGCAAAACACCAAGTCTGCTGTTGCTCTTCACCCCCCTTTTCCTGTCCTCGTCATCCCTCACCTCCCCTTCTTCAAGCTCCTCACTCTCCATGTCATAATCCAATTCCACTTCAGGCTCCACCTCAACAGGCGTCCACAACACCTCTCGCACCACTCTCTTCACACCTTTGCTCTTCTTCGCACTCAACCCACCACCACCTGCCACACACGCCGCCGTTGCCCGCTCCCGTGCCGGAGGGAAGGCCGCCGCGGACCCCCCTACTGCTTCAAGCCGGCGTCCCGGGGCCGTCTTGTGCCCCGCCGGGCCACCCAACACTCTGCCGACCTCCGCCGGCTTGGATCCCCCCCTGCCCCCCAGGTCGCTCCAACCTGGGCGGGCCCCGGCACCATCGGGCCTCAAAGCCGTCTTGGCTGTCCCTGCCCCTGCCTGAAATCGCCTATCATCTCCTACCCACACCCACTGTCCCCTGGTCTCCCTGTCCCTCTCTTCCTGTTCAGCCCACCGCTCCTCCTCCTCGGTGGGCGTGGGGGGCCACTCCGCCTCCTCCTCCCAAACCGTCCCATCCCTGGCTGCATTCATCGCCGCCCACCACGCCTCAGTTTCCTGAATGATCAGGCGTTGCTCCCTGATCTTTTCAGCCAGGGACATGCCCACCCACCGGGGAAGGGTGCGGGGTGAATGCCCCACTGCCCCCACCCCAGGCTCCAAATCCCCAGGCCCCGCCCCAGAAAGAACCAGCCTGGCGGCCCACCCAGCCCCCACCCGGCCCGCATCCCCCAGCCCCTGCACTGCGCCCCCTCAGGCCTGCTGCTAATCACTTGAGCCCCCTGTGAGAGGTCAATGGGAGCGTCCTCCCATTGCCCCTCCTCGCTGCCTAGATTGGGATCCCCCGGCACCAGCAGAGGCAGCTGAGCACCACTCGCCTCTCTCGCGCCTCCCCCAGGCTCCCCACAGGTCTTGTGCTGTCACCAGTGCCCGCCACCGCAAACGGAGTCTCCGCCCCCCCTGCCTCCCTCCCAGCCGTGTCCCAAGTGCCTTGGGGCCCTTGCAGCCCTCCCGGCTTTCCCCCGTCCCCCAAGGGCCCTCCTGCCTCTCCCAGACCATCTCCCAGGCGCCGAGGCAGGCTCTGGCGCCGGCCTCCCTGCAGTGCCCCTTCCTTCTTAGGCCCGCCCCGCCCCCTCCCAAACGCAATTCTCGCAGCCGGTGGTGGCTCCTCCATACATGCCACCACCGCAGACGCTACACCGGCAGAAGCCGCGCGCGGGGCCCGAGACAGCCCCACCCACGCTTCCCCCAAAACGCCGGGCCGAAGAAGGTCCTCTCAGCCCGCGCAGCCCAAAAGACGCAGGGCCTCCCTCACCTCATCAGCAGACACGGCTGCCATTACGCGGTCCTCCGGACACCCCGCTCACTCCTCCGCAGCACGCAGAAACCAGCAAAACCACCGACCAGTGGCTCCGACGCGATCCGTCCCCGCCTCAAATGCCTAAAACTGCCTTTCTTAAACCTAACCCTCCCGATGGTGCCAGAATGCAGGAAGAGGAAGTCGCCTTCCTCCCCTACATTCTTATACCCCACCCCAAACCCCACCCCTTGACCCCCTAGCCTGGCCCTCCTGCGCGAAAGACCCCGGGGGAAGACTAGTCTGCGACTTTGCTTCCCCCGGGTCCCACCATTACCCACAGTGCCTCCCACACACGCACAACTTCGACTCACCCCTCTCGGGGTGAGTCGAAGCAAGGGGGGGGGCAGGGGAGGGGACGGTCTGCCGTGGGCGGCACCAGTTTTCGGGGAGGCGGCCCCCGCTCTTACCTGTGGCAGTCAAAGGTCGCTCAGGAATCGCCAGCACCCCCCCTCCTGCTCTTACTGCCACGGGCGGCATTAGGTCTAGCTACGCCACTGCTCTCGGACACTCCTTCTTACACGTTATTCGAAGTTGGCGGGATCTGAGGGGCACGAAAGCCCCAACCTTTTTATTTTAGAAAAAACAGTTCCCCTACTTTTTGTGAAAAGACAACAGTCCCAGGATGCTAAGTTCCGACTGTTGAAATGCTTCAGCTGAAGTGGAAGGCAGGGAGTCTCCAGTGTTGTGAATCCAAGGGAGGGGCAGGTCTGCTTGCCTCAAAGAAACGTAAATGAGCGCCACTGGTCAATCTGCAAGTGTAAAGGGTGCTTGGAATAAGGTATTGGCTTCAATTGATGGAATCCCTTGAAGCTTCCTGATGACATGCATCCTTTTTGAAAAGTATTGTAAAGGAGCTACCACCTTATCTGTGGTGTGTTCTTTTAAAAGACAGTTATAAAAAAAAAAAAAGTTTGCACTGCGTACAGTCTGGGTTTTACTAAATCTATATTTTGAAGGCAATTTTTAATCTTAAACATATTTTTCGCATTTTGTAGCAGCCTATCCTATACGGTGTGTAATGCAAGTTTTAAATAATGACTTGCATGTTCATAGTGCTTTCTGTCAAAGACTGTGGGACCTTGTGCACTAAACATACACATCACTATTCTCCACTGCACCATCCAGGATTTAGTTTTGTGGTTCTCTGGTTACAGACACAGACCTCTGCTGTGCATTAACTAACGGAGCTTTCATAATGTACCATAGTGCCATTTAATTTTCATTTCAGCTGTGCGTTATTTTAAATGTAGTTACCTGAAGGTAACAGACCGAAAAAGTTACAGAATATTTTGTACTTTTAGGCATACCTTTGACCACACCCCCACGCTCACTCACCCTTCCCCATTGAGCGCAGCATCACAGTTCCCATACTTTTTTTTAATGCACTTTGACTACTGATTTAAGCCTTCTCATGGGCTGAAAATACCTTTTGAATAACGCTCGTGTTTTGAAATCAGTCTGTTGCCTTCTCCACGGGAGCATGTATTTCAGTGGGTGTATTCTATGATGTGGTGTATGCATTAACAAATTAATGAGAATAACCAATGCAAATGTGGGTGTAGCAAAGTCCATTTGATTACGTTTTGAAGTACACATTTTTTTGGCAAAAGAAACTATGTTTTACTACTAATGCTTTTAAGTTTTACTAGATTTCCAAATCAAACACTCCTTTTCATTTTTTTTGTTGTTTCTTTGTAAGCATGTCTTCCTCGATAAGCAAATGCAACAAAGTTGCAAAATGTTCAATTGTTGCTGGTATATAAGGGCCCCAAGCCAAACGGCACCCCAAGTCGCTGGATCTCACTGATTATTGAGTAAAAAGAAACATACAGCAGCACAGGCGAGAGTGGGAAAGGGGAAAGTCGACCAGGAAAGGTGAATTGCAGAGAGGAAGCTGGCATTACAGAGGTACAGGTAAGCGGTAGGGAGAGAGAGAGAGTGTGAGAGGTGTGAGAGTGAGGATGAGGTGATAAAGGGACAGCTTAGAGAGATTGAGAAAGTTGGAAACAAGTGTAGGAAAATTGAGAAAATGTAGCTGAGAGCAAAAGAGAGAGACCGGTGTATGATAGGACAGTTGAAAGAGACAGAAGGGTAAAGAAGTGATAGAGAGGTCTGAAATAGACAAGAGAGAGAGACAGAGAGAGAGGGCTGTGTGTGAGATTGAAAGACAAGTGAAAGTCAGCTGGGATAGATAGAAGTGGAGACTGGTGAGAGGCATGTAATAAACAGATAGAAATGAGAGAGACATGAAATAGAGACAGGCAAGTGAGATAGCGAAGGCGATAAAGAGACAGTCATGTTAGAAAGGAACAGCAAAGAGTGATAAGAAGACACAGGTGTGAGAGAAATAGAGATAAACAGTTGTGAGCCAGGGAAGACTGGCAGCTGAATGAACTAGAAGGCGAGGTCTGTGACAAGGCCGGACTGGCCATAGCGGGCACCGGGCATTTCCCCGTTGGGCCGGAGGGGTGGGGACCGGTTTTGTGCCTGTGGGGGCCGGTTTTGCTGAAGTGCTGCAATATCAGCTCCCTGTAACAAAAGCGGGAGGGGTGCTTCTTGCTAGCACCCTCTACCCCCTTCCACTCCCAGAGCCGGCCGAGCAGCAATCTGCCAGGGCTGGTTGCTGTTCCCAGTCCGTCCCTGGTCTGTGAGAGGTGCCAAAGAGACAGAGAATGGTGAGCACCAGCGAGGCGAGACACAGAGAGAAGTGAAGGGGGACAAGGGAGAGGAAGAGAGGAAGGCAGGTGAGCAAGAGGTGGGTTGATGAAGAGATAGGCATATTACAAAAAGGACAATTGAAAGAGAATGAGAGAGATGGGGGAAGCAGGTGTTTGAGGGAGATAAAGAGAGGTGGATGGAGAGACAGAGAGAGAGAGAGAGAGAGAGAGAGAGAAGGGAAGGCAGAAGAGAGAGAAACATTTGTGGCTTTGTGAGTCCTTCCGAAGATGGGGGACGAGGAAATAATGTGGGTATCAAAGGGGCACTGTTGTGGTGTTTCACTCTAGTCTTTCTCACACGTCATGCACCCGCAATGCATTGTGGATGCATTGACGTGTGAGGAGACCATTTTGTACTTGCCGCCTTAGTCCCTCGCTCTCCCTCTCCAAGAAAGCACGTACATGCAGATGCTCCGTGTGGACCTTCGCTTCATTTGGGTTTCCCCTTCACTACGCTCACACTACAATTTGGCGATGAGGGAACGCCCATGCAGCCCATTTATGTCTGGAGCTACGAAGAAATGAACAGTACGAAGCAAACAAAATTCATACGGGAAACCTACGCAAGTGCAAGTTTCCGTTCGGTAACCAATTACTACAAGGTACCCATAAGTATTGCCGCGGCTGTAAATTCAAATGCTTTGGGCATACCGTCAGTGTTTTTTATACACAATCTTAGTTGCATGGAGAGGGAGAGCGGTTGAGAAAGCAAAATTGAATGACTAATTCAACTTCCTCAATTTACTCACGCAGAGTCTAGTTTTGAAAATACCGCGTTTCGGCAGTTGGAATTTCAGTCAGCGCTGTTTCGTCACGTCAAAGTGGTCATCGGCGGCCATTTTAGAGGCATGCTTACACGCTCTCTGAGCCATTTTGTGCATTGTATAGGTGCTAATTTCAAGGCAGAATTTAATGACTGTGTTCATTCTCCTCATTTTCCAACAAGGAGAGCCCACAAGTGAAATTTCAACATCGTACAATTTAAACTTTAGTCAGCGCACTTCGTCACATTGAGGCAATTCTTGGTGGCCATTTTGAAATCATCTGACTAACTATGACAGCCATTTTGTGCTTTGGTAATTGAACTTCTCACAGGACCTCTCGCAGTGGTCTATCCTTGCGCTATCATTACACGGTGATGCGCACACCTTCAGGCAGTAAAGAGTTTTATTGTGGAGTTAATCAGCGCTCAAACATCAGGCTTTAATAATTTTCACCTACCATTTTAGAAGTAAGGATATTAGCAGCAATGGTCATTAAAATGCATTTCAAGTAAGCCAAACCTACTGTCAACGGTCTGTCTTTGCGCTACCTCCACACGGTGATGCGCACACCTTCCAGCAGCTGACAGTTTTTTTTGTTGTGTCGTCGGTTGTACTGGAGCCAAGAACTCTCTATCTTTAGTAGTAAATTATTCAATATTACTCTTCATCTCGCTGTTGTGTAGTGGAATATAGATACTTTGCCTTCATTACCATGTGTGCGCAAACATTCTTATTGACAAACCCTGTTCCTTTTCTTCCTAAGCCAGGGGAGCCTGCCATGAAGTGGGGGAACTGGAAATGTTATTTCTTAAACTATTTATCTGCTATTGAGGAGGAAGGTGATGAGGAGTTCAGCAGTAAGAGGAGGAAGAAAATATTGTTACATAATCTGGGTCCTGAAGGGTTAAGAGTATACAATGAAATGGTAAAGAAACCCAGAGGTGCAGATGATAATGATGTATTCCAACATGCTTTGGATGATCTTGAGAGTCATTACCAACCTGTTATATGTGCAGCTATAGACAGGTACAATTTTTTTCAGAGGAAACAAAGTAAAACTGAAAGTGTGGAGGACTATGTAGCAGCACTTAAGAAACTGGCTATTCATTGCAAGTTCGGGTACCTTCATGATGAGTTTATTTGTGATCAAATTATAATGCATACAGTAAATACTAATGTACAAGAAAAGTTGTGGGTATGTGGGGATGCTCCACTAAATGAAATTATAGCCATTGTAAAGAAAGCTGAGATGTCTAAGAGGTGTGCTGTAGCGGCCAAAAAAGAGAATGACAGTAACCCAACTGTATGTAAGGTGTCAGACAAGAATGCGGGGGATAACAAACATATTCCCATAGTAGAAACTAAGGGCAATAAGAAGCCTATAAGGAGTTATCCTGCAACTAGTAAAAATGTCAATGAAAAGCGCCCTAGTTGTTATAGATGTGGTGCCCTTACACACATGGCTAACGACAGAAATTGCCCTGCTTTTCGCTCAAGGTGTACGTATTGTGGTGTTGTTGGACATTTGGCCAGAGTGTGCAGGAGGAGGTCAGCCAAGACCTCTGTAAAGTGCGTTCTATATGGTACTGACTCTGATGATGGGGAAGAGTGCATGAAAGATGACTGTGCCCTGTGCATTGAAGAAAATGTATTAGGAATTGACAATTGTGCAAAGAAAAAGCCTTCCTGCCTAGTAAACATTGGTGGGGTGGACATAATGATGGTAGCGGACTCACGTTCGCCTTACACCATAATTCAGAGAAGTGTGTGGGAAGGTGAATTTGTAGGAACCATAGGCAATTATCTGATCCCCACTGACGTGCATCCTGTTACATTCACTGGAGAAAGAATTCCTATGGTGGGTTTCAGGCGTCTCAAATTTGAGTTTAAGGGAAGAAACACGGAAGGGAAATTATATGTGGCAGAAAGAGGACCTTCTGTCCTTGGTTGGGCGGATCAAGGGGCGTTGGGAATCACACTCAATCCAAATGGGTTAGACCAAGTACTGATGATGAGCAGCCCCGAGGAGGAATTAAAAAAACAATTTCCAGATGTTTTTCCGGAACCATTGGAAAACTGTCCAAATTTTCACACAAAATAGTATTGAAAGAGGGTGCGACACCTGTCAGTCACAAAGTTCGCAATATCCCTTTTAACACCAGGGAAGCTGTACAGCTTGAATTAGACCAACTTGAAAAAATGGTATCATCAAACCTATTGAAAGTGCCGAATGGTTGGCGCCTTTAGTAGTGGCACGCAAGCAGAATGGCAAGGTGCATTTATGCATAGACCTGAGGGAGCTGAATAAGAATATTATTGTGGACAAATTTCCCTTACCCAAGATAAATGAAATGCTAGCGCAAACTAAAGGTATCAAGTGGTTCTCCACGGTAGATTTGACGGTGGCCTACCACCAAATATCCCTTCACCCATCATGCAGAAAGTTGACTTCATTCATCACGCCATTCGGATGCTACAGATTTAAACGACTACCCTTTGGCCTAGCATCTGCCGCTGCAGTGTTCCAGAAATTGATGCACAAACTGATCAGGAACATAAAAGGTGTTTTGTACTTCCAGGACGATATACTCATAATGGGAAAAGACAAATCGGAACAAGACCACAAATTGAAGGAAGTCTTAAAGACACTATCCGTGAATGGCCTTACAGCAGAACAAAGCAAATGTAAATTTGGCCTCCGTTCAGTGTCGTACTTGGGTCATGAGATTAGCGAAAGAGGAATCACTCCCAAGAAAGACATCATTGATGCCATCAAGTCTGCTCCGGAACCAAAATCGAAAGATGACGTAAAATCGTTCCTCGGCCTGGCGGAATTCTACAGCAAGTTCGTAAAGAACTTCGCCACCAAGACTCCTGGCATGCGACAGATATTAAAGGAAAAGAATGCTTTCATATGGGACACAGAAACGAACGGAGAATTCGAGAGGATCAAGAGTGACATCTGTGACGCCATACCCCTACAGGGTTTTAATATGTCAGCCCCGAGCATGTTAACGACAGATGTCAGTGAGAAAGGCCTGGGGGCTGTTCTATCTCAGATGTCGGAAGAAGGGATAGAAACAACAATAGGATTTGCTTCGCGTTCTCTCACCCCCTGCGAAGAAAAGTTTTCTGTGATCGAGAAAGAGATGTTGGCATCTATCTGGGGCATGGAAAAGTTCAGACAGTACATATGGGGCACAAAATTTACAATCAGGACGGACCACAAGCCTTTGGTAAAAGTCCTCACTTCCAGTGGTAACATAAAGGCCACTCCCCGCATTGCCAAAATGACGTTAAGATTACTGGATTTTGTATACGATGTGGAGTACCTGCCGGGCAAAAAGAACAAAGTAGCGGATTACTTAAGTCGTTCTCCAGTAAGTGGAGCAGAAGTCCCACACAATGAATGGGAAGACTACAGTGTAGCGTTTATGAAAGATAAAGAAGATGTCATAAGCGCTCAGGATTGGAAATCGGCTTATGATAAAGATCCCACACTGGAGTCACTAAAGCTTTTCGTGACGCAAGGATGGCCAGAAAAAAGGAGCTTAAAAGAAGAGCATAAAAAATATTGGGAACTGCAAGAGGAACTGTCTATTAGCGATGATGAGATTTTTCTGATGAGGGAAGACAAGGTAATTCCTCCAGAAACCCTAAGGACACGCATTCTTAACATAATGCACGAAGGACATCTAGGGATTGTCAAATCTAAGAGGAGAGTGAAGTCATCGTTCAGTGGCCTGGCATCGACAACGAGATCGAGAAAAATGAGAGAGCATGCGTACACTGTGCTAATGCTGACAAATCATTAGTCATGCTGATGCCGTCATTGGGGGAGTACTGCAATCCAGAAAATCCATGGGAGGAGCTCTCAATTGACGTCCTGGGTCCGGTCCTTGATTCATGGGGTGTGGCGAAATATGTCATTGTACTAATTGACAGATACTCAAAATGGCCAGAGGTAAAAGTGTGCGCGAAAACAGATACTTCTGCAATTATAGCATTCTTAACTAGCACATTCTTGCGGGAAGGTATCCCTAGGACCATACTGTGCGACAATGGTCCACAATTCACGTCGGACAAATGGACGGCCTTCCTGAGAAGGAACGGAATTAAGGAAAAACACACCCCAGTGTACCATCCGGCAGGACACGGGTTGGCGGAACGTTTCAACCGTGTCATCATGGGTTCCATTCAGGCAGCCATAAATGCTGGAAAGAATTGGGAAACGGAGGTTGAGAAAACAGTATGGGCATATCGCATAACACCCACCTTGACAAGATACAGCCCTTTTTAGATTTTGCGTGGAAGGGAACCCTACACTAGAGACAATAATGTGTGGATGAACCTAAAACTACAGAGTAAGTGGTCCCCATCCGTAGTTAGAAGCAACCTTGAGAAAGCACAGAAAATATATAAAGAATACTACGACAAGAAACATGGGGTGAAGGACCATTACCTCAATGTAGGTGATTGGGTCAGGGTCAAGTTAGGCACCATGTGCAAGAAAGGCAGCAGCAAGTTCAGCCAACCTCAACAGATCAAAGAGCTATATGCCTGCTCTGCTATGTTAAGTAATGGGAAAGTATTGTCTCTGGCGAGAATGGCAAAATGCAAGAGGGTTTTAGGGTGGAGGAAGGACATTGGTACTGCAGAGGGAAATGATGGGTGGTTGTGGTCCGAGGTAGAAGGAATAGGACCATCTTCTGACAACAGGGAACTTGCTACTGGAGAAACACGGGGAAGTTCTCATGTGTCAGAGGAGACAGACAATTCTAATCACACACCCAACTCACCTTATTCCGAATCCAGTGTCAGGGAAAACCTAGACACACAGAGCGCTTCCGCCCAAGACACCAATGAGAAAGTGGTTACCCAACCTGTGTCAGAGTTTGCAGAAGGAGATGTGCACTCACCCCGTGCCTCTCCTAAGATCAACCGCAGGGGCAGGACGATTGTGTTGCCAAAAAGATATGATGAATTTGACATGTAACCTACTTGAACATGGTCTTGCTCTACATTCCAGATTATTTACTATGTTTTTATGCTGAAACCATTAGTAACCTCATATTTATTCCACAGTTATTTATTAGGAACTTGCCCTCCTTGTTCCTTCTTATTTATTTTCACTGTTATAGTTATCTTGTATTTATGGAATTATTTATATATGCATCTCCCAGTTATTTATTAGGAACATGTCCCTGTTGACCTTTCCTATTTATGCTCACTTGTGTCCGGTATTCTTTGAACCCCTTGTTCCTGGCACAGTTCATATTTATAATAGCTGTAACTTTGTAACAATTCTATTTTGACCCTTGTTGCATTCAGCCTCCTCCTTTTATCGCCATGTATCCGTGTGGTAAAGGGGGAAGATGTGTGGTATTGCACTCTAGTCTTTCTCACATGTCATGCACCCGCAATGCATTGTGGATGCATTGACGTGTGAGGAGACCATTTTGTACTTGCCGCCTTAGTCCCTCGCTCTCCCTCTCCAAGAAAGCACGTACATGCAGATGCTCCGTGTGGACCTTCGCTTCATTTGGGTTTCCCCTTCACTACGCTCACATTACAACTGTTACCACACCTTGGAGGGGGGTCCCCTAACGTTCGTTATGCCACTACTTTGGAGTCATGTATCAGGCTCATATCAAACTCATTAGATGTGTGACATGCACTTCTACAGTCTTATCCGCCTGTCAGGCTTTCTAGACTCTTGGGAAGTCACCAACACTGCAACTACCCAATCTGTATATATTATTGTGTCTGCAATAGACTCTGCCCCTTCATAGCTAATTTTAATAATTCCGTAACCCGGCTCTCCTCCTGGTCACCTAATTTAATTCTTGGATTTAACACACAGCAACTATATGTGCTCACTCAATTGTATCCATGATATCTGCGCCGAGCGTAGTTCTAGGCATGGCATAATGGGGCTGTGACATCACAAACCACGTCAGCAAATCCATGGCAACCCGTTATTCCCCATCTGTAGACAATGCTTGATGACACAAGACAGAAATTCAAATTCATGGAGAACAGCCTGAGAGCCCAGCATGAACATGTGGGAGCGAAAATTAACAATCGGAAGACTGAAGAATTAAATCACGCCAACCCTATAATCTGCATACGAAGCTATAAGATGTTTGTATGGTGTTGCAGTTTAGGCGCTGTTTACTAACCAGTGCTGCAATAAACTAAGTCAACTCATTTCACCGAGCTCAAAGGATGACGACCTGAGTGGGCCAAGCAGGATTCAAACACGTCTCTCTCTTAGGTAGAACAGATACCTCTGCAATAGGTGCATAAACATGCCAAGCTACCTCAGATCCTGTGTGAGGAAGAGCAGTGAAATGTAGGCTTCTGTCCTCACTGCCCATTATTCAGAGGATGTAACAACCATATCCAGGCTTTCAGGAATGTGTGCTGGATGTTTCGCCTCTTTCTCTTGGCACCCACCAGAGCATGGGCCAATTTGTTTATTTTATTGATTTAAGTGACATTTGTTTAGTGTTTTCACTGAGACGCTCTATATAACACACCAAATTAAATTATAAAATGAAATGAGTGCACAAAATAAACCCTGGAAGTCATGATAATGAAAGTAATCAGGGTCGAGATAGAGCAAATTAACCGCAGCTGTAAATTCTTTGAGCATTAAGCCTAAAACCAGAAAAAAGTCTGATTTAACGAGAGAAAAGACTAATATTTCCATCATGACTTAAATGATAATTTGAAAAGTGGCAAAAATGGAGCAAAGATAGTTGGCTCCGTTTGTGATAAATTCAAACTTTTATGGAGTGTGGTTCTGCATTCTTCCTTTTTTCATTTTGAATTCTAAATTAGATTGTATTTCTTATGTTTTTATTGATGCCTTTTTTATATAGTTTAACTTGTACCCCCGAAAGTGTCACTGAGCTTTAGATTGGGAAGTATTAGATCACCGAAATCTCCTCTGCAGTTAAACTGAGCAGAGGGGCTAGTAAGGAATTAGAATATGTTGAAAGTGGTAACAAGAAGTGATGGAGAGTGTAGGGAAGGTGTTTGATGAACTGTAATATCCTTTTTTCTGACTAGAAAAGATCATCTTGGCATCTCATCTTCTAAGGCAGAGAATGCCAGGGGTCATATTGTCTCCACATGTTTGGTTACCTGTCTGTAGAACTAATGTCACTAAGATTACTGCAATTGTATATGCTGTATGTGTATGTATCAAATGTATAAGATCTTGGCAAGCCTACCAGCTGTCCTCTTAAATATTGTCATTGCAGGAAGTCTTCTGGATAATCTGTCCATATTTCTCCTTCCTAAAGAGCACTGAATACTACTTAGAAACTCTCAGTTTTACCATACGTTTAGTGTTGTATTTATCTGTCTTTTCATTCTTTACGCATTCATTCAGTTTATGATTCATTGCTTGATTTGTTTGTGTGATTTTAGCCTGTAATTTTCTCATGCACCATGCAATTATTTATTTTGTTCTTTCACTCATGCTGCTGTGGGCTCACTCCGGATCACACCCTCGTTCATTCACTGCCACACACTCTTTGACTTACACTTAATTTTGATTTCACTTACACTTCTTCCTTAGTCTTTTACTCATTCGCTTACCCCTACTCATACTTTCAGTCATACTTACCTTGACTCTGTCTCACTGAAGCATTCATCAATTCACTGATCTAATAACTATTACTTTATTGATGCTTATGTGGCAGTCACCCACCCTAAATAATAATCCACTTTCTTGCAGCATCTATAATAGCAATGATATACTTTTGAAAAATCGCTCTTTTGGACTCACAGCATCAGTAAACATGACCACTCGTGGATTACGTGGTACCTCAAGTTCACTCATACTTGGGTTGAAAACTTTCAAAGATTTGTCTGCCATTATGCAATGTGTACATTCCTGTAGGATCCACACATATAAGACTGGAACACGAGGACTTTATTCCATAGGTACAAGGATGCATACACCTTCTCCACCGCACTCCAGGTCCCAACTGAACTCCTGGAGTTCTCTCACAGTTCTCTACAGCAATGCTAGGCAACATGGAATCTCAAGCACGAGGGAACACTCGTATTGAGATTCCATGTTAAAGGCAGGTTGCAATGATATACTACACATCCCCCTTCTTAAACAACTTAAAATAATATGCTACACATTCCCCTTAACACTACCCCCCTAAATTTTCAACAAAAAGAAGAACAAAAAAAACTTATGCGCAAACAAACTTTTCCAACAATTTGGGTTTCTTGATAGTTCTTCCTGACCTGCTGGTTTTAATCACCTCACACTTACTAGCTTCCTCTGAGTCTGCCATAGTCTCCTCACTCCTTACTTCTCTGCAAACTCCACTCTCTTCACCAGCAACCCCACACAAACTTGGTGCAACACACTCTGCAGCTCTTTCAGTCAACCCACAGTCAAGTTTTTCTTTATCGATAATCTTGGCTTCCAACCACCATTAGCATCTCAATCTATTCTCACCACGATCCT
Source organism: Calotriton arnoldi (assembly GCA_963921515.1). Taxonomy (NCBI): domain Eukaryota; kingdom Metazoa; phylum Chordata; class Amphibia; order Caudata; family Salamandridae; genus Calotriton; species Calotriton arnoldi. The sequence goes on from CAWUFW010000522.1 coordinate 1,306,083, forward strand.
CAACATGTGGTTCTCCGGTATGTATCTCATGTTTAGCAATGGCTAACCGACTCATATGGTGAATGCCACCATCCTCAAGTTAAACAGTATTTTTCATCACTTTAAAAAAAAAATTTGGAACACTAAAACGGCTTTCCCCTTTAATAGTTTTCCTGCCAGATTTCACTCTTACCCACTGACCTTCCTTCAAATCCACTTCCTTAACTCTGTTCCTGGCATCAAAGTAGACTTTGTTCTTTGACTGAGAAGATCTTATACAATCCTTGACATTCTCAACATCCAAATCCACCATCTTACTTCTTCTCATCCAACCTGGATTTAATTTACAGTAAGGCAATATACCTCTCATAAGGCAAAAAGGGCTCTGACCGACCGTCTCATGCGGTGTCAATCTGTATGTCCACACCATCCTTTTCAACTCAGTTTTCCAATCACCTTTACTTTTAATGGCAAGTTGGATAACTCCTTTAACCATTCTATTCATTCTCTCAACAACAGCGTTTCCTCTCGGGTGATAAAGGGCTGTAAACTTTTGTTCAATACCTGCCTGTCTCATGAAGGATTTCATCTCTTCAGATTTAAATTGTACACCATTATCTGTCAACATGACAGCTGGAAATCCTTCTCTAAGAAAAATCCTCTCAAGAAACCCAATAACGTTCGCTGTATTCACCTTATCAAAAATTTCCAATTCAATCCATCTAGTAAACATGTCCATCAAAACTATGACATGCCAACTTTTTCCATATTTGTCTGTTAATGGACGCATTATATCCATGGCCACTTCTTCCCAAGGAAGATTTGGACAATTCAAAGAAGACAAAGGAGGGTTGAGGGTATTAAAAGTTTTGTCTGCACATTCACATTCCACGCAACTTCTTACAAACCTTTTAACCTCTATGTCAATCCTAGGCCACCAATACAGCATTTTCACATTCCGTTTGGTTCTTAAGATTCCTGCTTGTCCCTCATGCCCTAAGCTAACCAGTTTGCTCCTGACGTCACTGGGAGGAATAATCCTTTCTCCTCTGCAAATAAAATCACCACATAGGCTAAGTTCATCTTTAACCTCCCAAAAGGCTTTCAAATCATCACTACACTCCTTCCTCTGCATTTTTTCCAAACCACCAGTGATTCTATGTTTTACCTCCAGCAAAACCTCATCCTTGAGGTATGCCTCCATCCACTCTTCCTTCCTTATGCACGAAGAACTGCTTTTATCCAAAATGCATGCCACGGAACAACCTGGTCTTGTTCAACCTCTTTAAGTAATAGAGACATTCTGCTGAGAAAATCTGCTGTAACATTTTTGACCCCAGGAAAATACTGGACATCATAAACAAAATCAAGGAATCTCATAGAGAAATGAGCAATTCTGGCCGAAGCTCTAGACAAACCCTCTTTAGTCAACAGCTTTGTCAGAGGTTTATGATCTGAGCGTAGTGTGAACTTCCTGCCCCAAATGAATTTTCGGAAGTTCTCCATAGCCCACACACAAGCTAATGTCTCCCTTTTTCTTTTCTTTTTTTGGGTCTTTATACCAGTCACTGCTCACTTTATTTTTGTGTTTGCTATCGGATATTTTCCCTACAATCTCAGTAGTGGATTTTTCTTGTGATAACGTGGCTCTAGCACAACGATCCGAGAGTTTAGCCTTTTTTACCATTGCTATATTTCTTTAAGTGGATTTTCTCCTTCCACCCAGAGTTTATCTTGTATTGCTTTGCTTTTAGTGTACATGACAATTTGGTCGCGAACAAGTTCATCATGCAGAATGCCAAATCTGCATCTACTAGCCAGATGTTTCAAATCAGCCACATATTCCTCTATGCTTTCACTTTTCTCTTACTTTCTCGGAAAGAATGCGTGTCGTGTGACAGCAATAGATACTGCCGGCTTAAAATGATCGTCAAGATCCATTATCGCACTCTTGAAAACATGTATATCACCACCTGCTCTTTCTGGCTTTTGTAATTGATTATAAATGCGTAATCCTTCTGGTCCTAAACAGTACATAAGGACTCTTTTTTTTCTTTTTGCCGAAAATGTACCACTAACATCCTCTAAATTAGCAATGTAATTTAGAAAATAATCTTTCCATTGGTTCCATTGAACTGCAGGTTCACCAGGTGTTGCTAAGAATTCTTTTGGAGAAGACAATTGCATAGGTGGATTGTTCCCTTGTGCAACAATTCTTTCCTCAGTAGACATGACAAAATTTAACTGTGTACGAACTTATAATAAGTTAAAAATAATATCAAGGAGACGTTCAGGCTGTATGCATCCTTAAATAAATACCTTTAAATCCATGTGCGTTTTGACGTGTTGTATACATGAAATTCTTGTTTTGCGATCCTTTGAAACAGTGTGCTCTGTCTCCGCTTTATTTACGAGAAACAGACACAGAAAAAGAAAATGGCGGCACGTAACGTGACCCCTTGGCTCTTGATGTCACGTTGGAGCCACGTAGCGTGATGAGCTCCGTGTTGTAAGGGTGCCCGGGAGGATTCTGAGGTGACGCACAATGAGCTTCAGCTGTGCGTCGGAGAGTCAAAATGCATGCGCTTCAGCGCATGTGGAGGAAAGCGGATCGCACAAGAGAATATGCTCAAGGCAGTGCAGGCTTGAGGCTTCAAATGATGCTTTAAACGGTAAGAGCTCGCACAAAGCAACATTTAGGTGGGGCTTTGCTGGCAGTTACTTGACACCATCGAGCACTTCCAGTGCTGATTGTAGATCGAAATCGCTGCAGATTTCTTTCCGTGATGAAGACAACCGCTTTTTCTTTTACTTGATTGAAGAATCGATCAGAAAAAAAAAACGGTGAAGTGGTTTAGGTTCCTTCCAGTCGTCGCCAAAATCATGTAGGATCCACACATAAAAGACTCGAACACTAGGACTTGGTTGTATTCAAAAGTAGCTTTATTCCATCAGTATAAGGATGCATACACCTTCTCCACCGCACTCCAGGTCCCAACTGAACTCCTGGAGTTCTCTCACGGTTCTCTACAGCAATGTTAGGCAACATGGAATCTCAAGCATGAGGGAACACTCGTATTGAGATTCCAGGTTAAAGGCAGGTTGCAATGATATACTACAATTCCCTCATATCTCTTTTGCAAGAAATACATACCAGTCCACCAAAGTAAATTCCCGACTCTACATTTAGTCTGTATGATTCATAAATGTCCTTCATGACCTTGTTTCACAATCACACCCCTCAAACCCTAAAGGGGGATGGGTCTCTCTCCCCTCCTGACAATTCTTCAATTACTGATAATTCATTCTGCATTTCCTGGACACATCTATCATACTCTCAAAAGACAAAAGCTTCACTAATGTATTATTGCTTCAAAACATACATGATTTTCCACATGGAAGTGAATAAAAATGTTCCAATGCCACACACAACCGAGAGTCTTTCTCTGTCTCAATTACAGAATTTCTCTTTTCATTGGGAAATAACGAGCAAGAAGCATGGTGCGATCTTCACTTCTCTCCCATCTTCAACCTTCTGGGACAAAACAGCACTAAGTTCCTATGAGCTGGAATCAGTGGTGACAATGCTTTCAGCAGAGCTATCAAGACTTTTAAGAATTTACAATTGCTATATTGATAGACTCAAAATCAATCTGACATTTAGAATCTCAAAACAAACAAATTAATGAGTTGCCTAATATTGAAAGTCTTCCCTGAAAATGTTCTAACATGCCTAGAGCAAAATTCTGCTAATCCTAAAAAGGACCATAAGTCTTCTGTACTAGAAACGGAAGGAGACTTTAATATGGCTCCCAACAAAGTTAGTTTAGATTTTGGTTCATCCTCACAAAGAATATGGCCTAAATAAATCACTTCCCCGTTAGTAAATCTTCACTTAGAAAACTCTACCACGAGACACCCAATCTTTCATCATGTTCATTTAAACTCTGCCAGTTATCATCCTGAAAAAATATACCCCCTTTACTTTTCCAAACAAATGGAATATCAACCGCTGGAAATATAAAGCAGCTGATGCCAAACGTTTGTACTGAAACCAGTCAACCTGGGTAATACAAGCTGTGCACTCATGCTTCCAGGTGGTTTTAAGGAGATTTGGTTGTGTGCAGAAGCAAAATAAATAGAGGACAACCACTTGGCATCTTTCACTAAATCAATTGTGAAAAACCACTTGGAATCTTTCACTAAACTCAACATTTCAGAAATGTTTTAGAATAAAAACTGTTAAATAATGATGTTGTTATTCAAATGGCAGAGGTCTATGCAAAGCCTTATCTTGCCATTATTATGGCGTAAAATAACTAAGGGGGAACTCAGACAGAAGTTTTGACTGGTTCTATGATGTCCGTGTCAACTAATTTTTCTAATTCTTGAAAAACCTCATCTCTGACAGAAAAAGGGACATGACACAGTTTGTGGACTTTTTGGTATGCATGAATTTACCCACAGATCCACTAAAGACCTTTAGAAATGTTTCCAGCATTTCCTGTCTGTCATTTCTCCATCATCTAAAACTAACACCTGTCTTTTGTTGCTCAGATCAACAACAATATAAAGATTTCCTTGGTCATGCTATCTCAAAACCCAAAACCAGCAGCCCACTTTTAGCCACATATATTTTCCTAATAGATTTACTGTTTTTGATCCTAAATGCTTGTGTATTATAACCCAACTTGTCAATGTTCTCATCATTGTTGTGGAAGCGGATTATTTAAAACCCACTGGTGCAGGGGTCACCCTTAGTCCACGGGTTCTTAACAAGTAAGGAGGAATCGACACTGGAGTGAAGTACAAACCATAGGTCATTTATTAGCATTCATGAATGGGGGCCTCGTCCGACAACCACCATAGAGATACTCGAGGAGAGAGCACACTGAACGATGGTTACATGGGTTTTTATAGCAAAAGTCACAAACAAGGAACGCCCAAAGGTAAATAGAACTTTGGGAAAAACACACAAATGAGGTACCGGTAAGAATCGACAGCCTTGGTGCCTTGTGCAATTGTCGCATCCTGAAGCTGCACAACAAGATATGCTAACTGGGTAAACTTTACTTGAGGCTTTACCATTTTCTGAAAAACCCCAAGCAGACGCCAGCTGTTCTTTTGCGCTGACTCTGCATGTATACACAGCCTACAATGCCCCAATCTAGATTCTTTACTCATGTTTATACAAATGCAGTGTCAAGGATAGAGCCAGGCTGAAAGCAGGGCAGGGGTGAAAAATGGATGAGGCATAGCTTAATCAAAAAACAAGGGACTCAGATTTTACATTTTAACAGTCCTTCCTTTTCAGCCTATGCTGAATCCATTTTTAAAAGTATATAATTTAATCTCGTATATCAATGTTCATAAGTTCGTACATTTCAGTGTGCATCATCATTTCTCGATTCAATTCATGAACATTAATTGGGGGAGGTTTAATATTGTTACAGGCGGACATGCAAACTGTACATATCATAGGGGCACACTGAATGCAACAACAGCAAGTAAGAAAGATGGCTCCTATTATCACTATTACCATCAATATTTTCCAGCCCCAAGTAGAAAACATACCCCAAAACCATTCTGACCAAGTCCATGTTCCTTTTTCCTGGTGTATTTCTGCAGCTATTTGGTGAAGCTTTTGTGTGGCTCAATTAGCATTAAGGGCGTTTTATGTAAATATTGAACAAATGTATTGTGCTTATATATTTGGCAGTGTGCATCCTTAAGAGAGGACAAGGTGAAGTGATAATGTTCAGATGCGGTAGGAGTAGGGGGCACTAGGCTATGACCAGGGTAATATGTTTCAAGCCTCCAAAATAGACCCAAAAATCCCAATACTAACAATAGAAAACATATAAGTATCCCTATTTTTCTCCTTTTAATTCAAAACTGTCAGCTTTTAGCGGGGGCATTCGGGCAAGTACTTCTATTCCTCCTAATAGGTCAAAAAACACCTTCCCAAAGGGCCTTAATGGCAGATCGACAACTCTACCCATTTCAACCTAATCTATATACAAATACCTATTTCAGAAGAACACCTAACACTATTTCCTATACTGATCTTTTATATTCAACCTGTATGTTTCTTAACCTTCTTTCCTCTTACTGTAGTATTTGTTGTTTGATTGCCAAGGTAACAAAGAGTAGCGCAACGATCAGCCAGAAACAGAGCAATGTAATCTCAATTCTCCCAAAATTCCCTCACTACTCTATCAGAGAGCATTAAGTCCCAAGTGTCTTTTGCTTCAAAGCCTCACTGGCAAGCTTATGTACCGGTCCGGAAGTTGGCAGTCTTGACCACCGGCATGGGTTGCTACCTCTCCAGAGATAGTTTCTTCAATCAAAGTCTATAGTTCTTTTCGGCCCTTGGCCGCATTTTGTATCAGGGCTGAACAATGTCAGGATGTTCAAACAGAATCTGTTCATTTGGGTCAGGCATGATGGCAGCAAATTATTGTTCCAATGACACCACTTCACCATGTTTCAAAAAGATCACCATCCCCAAAAGGCACTTGCTGAGAGATCTGATCATATTCAAAATCAGGTATTCCTCTTGTTATCCACTGATCATATGTCAAAGGGAGTGGCGCTTGCTTTCTCCACATCACTGGCATGGATCCAGTGTCTGTGCCCTGTGCACTTAACAGCAGTCTGGGTGGCGAAGTGAACTTGCACTGGACCCTTCTAGCATGGCTCAAGACTGGACTTCCTCTGAAACTGTTGGGTAAAGACACAGTCTCTAGGCCTCAGCTTGTGACCTGAACCTTTAAGACTGGGGGAGAGACTGGCCTTCACCTGTGAATGGATCAAATGCAAATCTTTAGTCAACACAGTAATCAACAAGAAAAGTATATTCAATGTCAGATTGTCTTTGATCTTGGTGCACCCTATACATTTGCTGGCCTCCCCATAACCACCTCAACTGGTTGCAAGACCTCGAAGGGCAGATCTGGGGGTGCAAAATATCCTGTTGAAACGGGGTACCTTTTCCTGTGTTATAAGTATGGCACATCATGCACCTCTTGTCATAGAACTCTGCCACCCTGGGAATCAGATTATTGAACCATACATAATCTGACGTTGTCACTATTCCTTTAGCACTGATGTGGGCAGAACTGTGGGCCATGGTAACAATAGCATTCACATAACAATTTGGAAGCATTCATCTTTGCTTTCCTGACAGATCTATCCAACATCCTGTCGCATCCTGACACCCATATCTTTTACACTGTTCCTTCTCTTCCTCCGTAGCTTCTTCCTGTACTTCCCTAATGCAATCTAGAGTCTGATTAAACATAGGCACTTCTGGTGTCCATCTAGCTGTCCCTACAATATACATTAAACTATACTCTAAATAGACTGTTCGTTTAGCTGTTTCATTGGCAAAAGTATTTCCCTGTATTACCTCATCTATAATTTTCTTGTGGACAAAACATTTAACAATAGCAACTCTTTTTGGTAACATCAAGGTATCCAGTAACTTTACTATTCATTCCCCATACTGTATCTTATCACCATGCAAAGTAAAAAAGCCCCTTTTTTTCCAGAGTCGTCCGAATGAGTGGGCAACTCCAGAGGCATATATATTGATATTTACAGTCAAATCTTTACTTAATTCACAGGCTCTAGTCAAAGCTGTCGGCTCCACAGATTGCGCTGACATTTGTTGTATTTTCCATAACTCAACCACAGATTTCAAGGGAGTAACTGTATGGGACGCTGTACTAGAGCCATCAGGTAGTTTGTAACATGAACCATCCACGAACAGTTCCCCTAGTGGATCAGATATAGGGGTATCTGTCAGGTCTACCCGTCCCTTAGTCTCCTTCCCAGTAATAAATATGCAATCATGCTTCTCATCTTGTTGGGACTCAGAAAGGGGCAGTACAGTGGCTGGATTCAAAATGTTACAGCATTTCAGAGTGATGTTTGGAGCAAAAAGTGTCAACTCATACCCTGTTAATATCGCACTGGTCAGGTGCTGGGTCTGAATTTTTTTTTTAGATATCCACTAAATGTGGTACCATAACTGTCAAATTGTGACTTTAAATATACATTTCAGATTGCTTTATCGCAGTGGGGTCCAATGTGGAGGAGAAATATGCGCATGACCTATTCCTTCCTACATGGGACCGGGCCAAGCTCCAACCATATTTTGCATGCACAAATTTTTAATAATCAGGTTTTACTTAAAGCAGGAGCATTACATAAAGCATTTTTCAATTGCAAAAAGACAGCTTCACACTGATTAGTCCAAGGAAGCGGCATGCATACGTGCTTTAATGTTAAAGCAAGCAGGGGTTTTGCAATTAGTGAAAAATGTGGTAATAAACGCACAGATATTAGATTGAGTCAGTAGTTTCTGCAAGTTCTGCACCAATTATATCCTATGTTGGTGTAGCGTCTTACCCCCCTTCGACAGGAGGTGACCTAAATAGGTAACCTTCTGTTGACAATACTGTCATTGGAAAAGAGATACTTTGTCCCAAGGGGGCTAAGTGATGCAATAATTTCACTGTAGTCTGTTTGCAACCTTCTGCTGCATTGCTAAGTCTCCAATGAGTGGCTCGTGAGCTACCAGTTGATCACCAGGTACCTGTGAGTAGCTCTCCTGTGTGCAGTCCTACCTGTATTTTAAAAATAAAACTCATGCATTCAAGACAACATTTCTTTTGTATTTTCACAACTCATAAACTGATGTCTACAGAAAAATAGTTGGCATTTTGAAAATGTACTTACAGCTATTATTTCAGTTGGAGATATTTATTACTCATAATTATATCTTGGCGCAAGGGAGTATTGCAGCTATTGTTTGTATCTAGTACCCATGTAATATTTCAGTTCAAATTGTCAAAGCCCTTTTTTTTCATTACTGCTGAAAACCCTGGCGAATGCACCAATGTGATCACTACTGACACTCTTGGATGGGGTGGTCACTTTTTCATCACTAGTGACTTTTGTTACAGAAAATGTTGGAGACCCTTGTACTAACATTCAGTTGTTGTGAAATAGGGCTTTGAACGGGGATGCCAGAAAATCCCACAGGTGTATTAACTTTACCTGAGAAACAACAGGATATTGAGGGACTACTATCTTGTTACTTTCTCTCAAATCAATCACAAATCGATACTTTTATCCTGTATTCCATCCCCTCTTTTACGGACAGGAAGAATAGGGCTATTACATACATTAGAGGACACTTCCTCAAAGCGAGTAAAGAAATCAGGGACGGACTCGCCTTGTCTTTGCTTACAAGCATTAAGCAGCGTCCAATCTATTTTCCATGCCAGAATTATCGTCTTTATATAAGTTAGTATGATGCCAGGGAGGTCCAGTATGAGCTGATTGGGTTTTTTACCAGGCTTCCTATCAGCTTCAACTGCTATTATTGCAGTCCAATCTCCTCCTAACTCAACAACATGATCCTGTTTCCGGGTGAGTCGCCACATATCCGGCGGTAAGATCATGCCGAAAAACATATCAATGTCAGCTAGCGTCATAACGCAAGAGTCAATGGCTGCCTGTACTTCATCATAAATACCTCTAGGATTTTTTCCGTATATCTGGTAAAGAGGCCTTTAAGGTGAGTACATCCGTCCTTTTCCAGGGCGTATATATCCAATTGTACAAAAAATGGGCTCTAGCATCAGGACTATTAGGGTCATCATTATCTGCATTCCCTCTTCCAGGAATGAATTGTGGCGCGGCTTCCCTCATAGGTCTTATTCGAGGAGAGGAAGAGAGTTCATTAGGATATCCAATTATCGTTGCTATGGCATTGTTAATTCTACTCACAGGGAAGGCTCCTATCTGACACTGTCGATTAATAGCTCTAACATCATCAGGGCCATTCTGTCCTGTAATCATCTCCCATTGGACCATAAGTTGATGAGAAAGCTTATTTACAAGACAAAGAAGCTCGCCCTCAGAAAAATCCTGTTTCTAATCTATCATTTCTCCTACCTCCATTTCTAGATCACTCAATCAATTTAATACCATCAACCTTATCGCGTCCTGACGCAACTGAGGTACAGTAGAATGAAGAATTAGAGGGGTCAAGACAGATACAGAAAGTCCGGGATCATCAGTCATTTCAGGTGCAGTGGCCTGGGATGGGGGCGCAGTGGCCTGGGATGGAGGGGATAAGGGATGTACTGGTACTGGTTGGAAAATAGGGAGCTGGACAACCGCGGGCAAAGGAGGTGGAACCAGAGGTACAGGGGAATGACATTTGTCGGTCCAGGGGGAAGGGGTGTTAAAGGGACATATGGGAACGGGGGTAATTCAATCAATAATCCATCAATATCTGAATCCCCATCCACTTGGTGGACCTGAACTGCTACTGTTGGTCTAACTATATATTCCTTAGATATTAATAATCTATGCTCTCTATCTAAACATTCCTTTTTCTCCTAAACTTCCTTATCCTTCAATTCCTTATACTTTTGATACTCTGTCTTCCTTTCCTGTTTCCTTTGTACCTTCTCTGCCTTGAGCTGCTGCTCCTTTACTTCTTTCCTCCACGTACGCAAACTGTCAAACATAGCTGGCCTAACTTTCCTCACGAACAATTTTTTTTCTAAGTGCTCAAGTTTGTGAGGGTCCATAGTTCCCTCTAATGGCCACTGTAACTGGGGATCCCCTTTTGTATATTTATTCCACAATGCATTATACATAATGGGACAAATACCATATTTGATGTACATCTCAAAATTCGGCTTACCTTCTGGTGGTGCCGGCTGACTTGCTTCTAAAATGCTCTGCTTATCGCAGCAGCAGCAACAAAACTTCCAAAGAGTACTAGCTACAGGCATGTTTATATATCAAAAACTTATAAACAGAGAAAAAAGGGAGGAAAAAAAATATATATATATTCTCACATTACCTGTAAGGAAAAATGTTAATCAATATCAAATAGCAAGTTCCAAAGAAGGTTCTAAACAAATTCCAAACAAATTCCAAACAGATTCCAAACAAAATTCCAAACAAGTTCCAGACAAATTCCAAATAACCAGAAGAACCGGTTCAATACAAATCTACCTTATTTGTAGTCTTCAACTCCCACCTGTCGATCCTCCCTGATCCAAAAGAATGACCATCCGAGGGCCCCAGTCAAGTCCAGCAGCCGCCAGGAAGATCAGAGTCGGACAGCTGAAAAATCACCTTGGACCACGAGAAACACTAGTCTCTTCAGGTGGTGCGCTCCTCAGTGAAGTTCGTCTTACCGACGCGATCTCCTCCCCTTGTCCGACTGCAAGCCTTTGATGGGACCCCACGATTGGGCGCCAATTTGTGGAAGCGGATTATTTAAAACCCACTGGTGCAGGGGTCACCCTTAGTCCACGGGTTCTTAACAAGTAAGGAGGAATCGACACTGGAGTGAAGTACAAACCATAGGTCATTTATTAGCATTCATGAATGGGGGCCTCGTCCGACAAGCACCATAGAGATACTCGAGGAGAGAGCACACTGAACGATGGTTACATGGGTTTTTATAGCAAAAGATCACAAACAAGGGACGCCCAAAGGTAAATAGAACTTTGGGAAACACACACAAATGAGGTACCGGTAAGAATCGACAGCCTTGGTGCCTTGTGCAATTGTCGCGTCCCCAAGCTGCACAACAAGATATGCTATCTGGGTAAACTTTACTTGAGGCTTTACCATTGTCTGAAAAACCCCAAGCAGACGCCAGCTGTTCTTTTGCGCCGACTCTGCATGTATACACAGCCTACAATGCCCCAATCTAGATTCTTTACTCATGTTTATGCAAATGCAGTGTCAAGGATAGAACCAGGCTGAAAGCAGGGCAGGGGTGAAAAATGGATGAGGCGTAGCTTAATCAAAAAACAAGGGATTCAGATTTTACATTTTAACATTGTAACCTGCCGGATGTATTGTCTGTCTCTCACACTTAGAACCAATCTTGTTTACAAACTTGTCCTTCCGCACTTCTTTATTAATAATGGTGTGCGGTGAACCTGAATCTACATACACTTGCAGGTTAAAGCCACCCAAACTCATGTTGGAAATTGGTTTACTTCTATCATTCTCATATGAGATTTTCTTTCAAACTCTTTCTCTAGACTCATCACTTCACTTTCTATGTCATTGTCGCTATCCACTGTGCCTTAATCCTTCAAGCATTTAACACTCTCCCTCCTCTACAAACCTTTACAAAAATGTCCTACAAAATCAGGTGAGCTACATTTCACTTATAATGCAGGATAAGATTTGCTATAAGCAAGATAGTTTCTAAAAATCACAACTGTACCTTTCAGAACTGTCTTTTAACCCATTCATTGATATGGAAAAGCCTTTTGGGGACTTATACTATTTCAAACCTCCTTCCTTTTTACTTTGCCTAAATCATCACACATTCATAACATTTTTGGACCCATTCAAAATTACCTTGGCAAATCTGTCCGACATTTTAGCCTTTCTCACAATAGCTAGAATGTCTTAAATGTCAAATGTCCAATAATCCAAAGTCTTTCCTCATTAGAAGGGTTACAGGCATGAATCACAATGTGATCATGTATGAATTCTTCCTGCAAATTACCAAACTTGCAGTCCAAAGCTAGTTTTTAAGTGTGGATATGCACTCAGCAATGTGTTCATTTTTCTCTTGCTTCGTTTGAAAAAAGTTATAGCGTGCAATACCAATACACACGTTGTGTAAAGTAGTTGTTGAAATTGGCTATAGATGTAAACAACACATTGTTATCACCATAACAATCCTCCTTTCCAATCAACCTCACCACCCTCCTTTGCAAATTCATTATACACTTTTAATCCTGCAGGATCAATTGAGAGTACTAATATTCTTGTATTTTGTTCATCAGCCGAAGATTTCCTTCCTTCACCTCCTCCAGGAAGTATTACAAATGCAAATATAGAGGAAACTCTAGGAGCTGTATGTATGACAGCCATGGGATGTTGTGTACAGTTGACAGATAAAGTAACCAAAGTGCAAATGCCCTGGACAGATGGGGAAACTGGGAGTGGGAAAGTTGTAACATTGTAATGAAAGGTCAGATAGAATAAGTTAGGAATGTAGACCCCATTGATACAAAAATATTATGACACAATTTAATAGAAAAATAAAATACAGTTTTTTGGGAACCCTTAAATATACACCTTGAAGACTATTGCATTACTATGACTGGGGTTAGAGGGTTTTGAGTGATCTTTGTTGGTTATTAAATCATATGCTGTCTTGCAGTATATTAAAAGATGGGATGGTAAATATTAAAGGAATAAAGTAAAAGAGATCCAGAGATGTAACCAAAGTGATAAAATAGTAGAAGCTTGGAATAAAATATAGAACAATGGGTGCTAACCACAGAAATATATACACCCGTGTATGAAACTGTTAAAATGCATCCGGGAAGATGAAAGGATAGAAAGTATAGTTAGCCGGAATAAGTTAAAGACTGTTGATTTGATGCTCCATGCTCACTGGCAAATGTTTCCTGGAAAAATGGATCTATAATGTTGATAAGAGGCACTCCCAATAAATGGAATCAAGACTAAATATTGGAGAGCAGCTATAAAATAGTACAAAAAATGCAAAAATGAGTTTAGGAAGACACTTTTAGATGGACTACGTGAAATAGATAAGCAAAACAAAAATTGTTCCAATAGTCTAGAAGTTGAGAAATCGTGTTGGTGGAGAACAAAAGAGGTAGCAGACTCTGGAAGGTTGGGCCTAAAATACTACAGCTCCATGAAAGCATTCAGATGAAACAATTACAATAAATCCTATGACTTAATCATAGTGAGTTCCCAACTAGGTTGAACATATGTTATAATCTTTTGGTGCAAAAGCCTGGGAAGTCAGGCAATGCAATTGGATTCCCCGTCGGCATTCATCCTGCAGTTTTAAAGTGATGAACCAACAATATTCACTTAATTGAGAACTCCATTTGTGGATCTGGGGAGACGTCTCATGTATGTGAGGCTTCAATATATAAACACGAGAAATAACTAAATGTTTTAAATGCTTGCAACCTTTTGGTATGGGGCTAGAAACATTCCTTTTAACTAAGCACTGAGGTACTTGAATGAATGAAGTAATGGGCTTACTACTACACTTTCCAAGAGAGTTGAACATTGCCAATATAGGAAGGCTGGTAAAACATCTAAAGTTGGTGTATGTTCCTGATGCAACACAAAGTTTGAAGAAGGGACATCAATGCTTCTTAAGGAGAGGAGCTACCCTTCCACAAGGAACTTATTAAACAGACATTTCACCAGTGAAGACTACAAGCATGATGGATCCTTCAGCAACCGATCAGCAATAGTGTCCCAATGGCGGATAAATGGTTCAAATGAGACTAGAAGAGCTGAGCAGGTTTCATTTTTATATCTCCTAAGAATTTGATGAGGCTAAATTTAGGGGAAAGTTTGGATATTTTTGAGAATATTGATTTTGGCTATTATACGAGAGGCTTGTTAAACTTGAGGAAGACTGCCAAGTTCAGAATGTTTATTAAACTATGTTTATTTCGTTATCCACCTAGAATGGGATTATTAAGAATAACATATTACAAGAAAGTTATTTTAGTGACATCATATGACCAAGAGTAGGAAATTGTAGGCTTTTTTGCATTGTGAAGCTGACAAGTGTCTTTTATAATAGCTTTCTTAAAACAGATGTCTGATGATGGTTAGGTTAATAGTGATCAGGCAAAATAGGTTTAGGAAGCAATGACCTGTGCTGACCATAGCGTAAATTGAGTGATTCTATTCTTTGCTACATATTTATACTTTAGGCACTTATATGAAGAGATTATTAAATTGAACAAATGTTGATTAAATTGTATTGTAAATATTGCAAATAAACTGTTTCTCACTTACATTTAATCAATGTTTTCCTTTTAAGACTGACTGAATTCATCCTCCTGATCAATCAGGCATTTGTTTCACTTAGGGGTTGAATGCATCTCTTTATTCACACACCCACTCAATTATACAGATGGTAGTTCCAGAATTGTATTATACAATTTAAATATTGGAAGTGCTACATGCAGTAAACCTACTCCGTATTGAAGCCTTTCTTCTATTAGTTTAAAACTGAAAATAAAAACAGAAACCACACCAAACATTATAGACTGCGTAGATGTCCATTTTCTTCATGTTTCAGTAATGTTTCAATTCAATGATCAAATAATGAACCCACCACAGTGCACTGAAAAATGATATCAATTCACGAAAGGGTTTTATTTTGAAATTTTTTTTTATCATCACAGTTTAATTCATCTCTTCCATCATATAATACACAAATTCCATAATGCAGGTTGAAAATATCAAAACAACAAAAAATTCCTTCATATCACCTACCGTGCTTTGGTCGGTTATTGACCTCTCTCAAAGGGAAGTGGCGATTTTCAATTCTCTATTTGCGAACACTCACAATACCCATAATGCTTTATCAGAGCACAGAAAAAACCTGGAATGGATAAACATTGAAGATGCAATTTTTCACTTGTACAAAACTATATAGATCAATAAAATATATTTAATAAAATCCCACCTTAATGTGAAAAACTAGCCAATATAAATTATTCAACAATCACTATTCAGATCTATAACGGGATGCTTTAAATGAATTCAAAAGGCAAGGAATATCCATAAAAAAAAGCATTTGTCTAGTTGCAGAAAAACATGTAAGCCTTCGTTGGTGTTAAGACCATCAGGGATGATAGCTTTTAAGTGAAAAATTATTCTGGATTCCCTCTAATTTAGTCATTGTTCCCTATTACCTCTCATTTTATTAACAGATTTGCTATAGATTTGTTATATAGTTCTACCACTTTGAGAACATCAATCTTATTATTGTGTTTTGTCAGTGGCAACCGGAGAATTCATATCCAATTCGTACTTTCATTGGACGACTCATGTTACCCACATAGTTAAATCCACAAGTGCAGATTAATGTATACACCACATGCCAGACAATCAATAAAGCACCTCATCTCTAGCATCTGTTCATCCCAATTATACATATCTTGCATTCACTGAATGTGTAAAATCCTTTACATTAATCTTTAAGCCAGACAGTCTCCCTTTTGTCTGTTAAATAACTATGAACCACCATATCCTCAATGTAAGGTGATCTTTTTGCAAATATTATTGGGAAAAATTGAGCTTGAAGTTAGGATTTGATTTTGATATCTTTCAGTGTCTCCGAATAATTCTCAAGATGTCTGAACAATTTTAGGAATATTTAGCGATGACCTTGAAATCAGGATAGTTTTTCTCTTTCTTTGGGTACAAGTACAGTATCATGCTTAAGTCTGTTTATGCTTGATCTAATTTTCTTCACTAAATCATTGTCTCATCATAACAACTCCCCTGTTCTTTTTTTCCTATTTTCTGACCTTTTTCACTATGGCCTGTTTTTCTTTTGTCACTATTTACCTTGTTCACTCTCAAGTGCGTTTCCTTTCTTTTTTCTCATTGCCTATTTCTTACTTTTCCCTATCCATCTCTCTTGTTCTGTTTTTATTACTCTCTCCTTATCTACAATTCTCTGTCCATCTCCCTCATTTTCACCCTCTAACGCTACCCACATTGCTCTCTGCTCTTTGTTTCAGTCCCTCTCATTTCACATTTCATTTCTCTTTCCTCCTTCATCTATCTCTGTTCTTTCCCTTCCTTTAAGTTTGCACACATTTATGTATTTATCGTTTCCTTTCTTTCTTCACAGCTACCTGCTTTCTCCTTCCGTTGTATCACTTGCTGCTTTTGTTTCCCTCAATGCAATGCCCTTTTACTCCTCCCTATAAAGCTAATTTCCTCTTTCTGTCTTTTTTCCTCTCCGACTGACTTTGGGTCCCCTCCTCCCCTTCATCCGGACTCTCATTTTCCAATGTCTCAATGAGAAGAAATGACTTGTTTACATTGTAATGCTTTTTCTAATTTAGTTCTAGCCAACAAAAAAGATAAAAACCTATAAAACTCCCATAAGAACCACGCTGTTATCTGAAAACACATCTCCCATTGTCGCTGCCATTACTGAAATGGGACAGCGCGGCGTTTGGACCAGCATTAATATTCTGAACCCTCTATTCAAGCGGCTGCGCAACCAGAACGAATGCAATGCAGACTCGCAGCCAGGAGCTTCTAACTACATGCAAATGGCTTTCCTTACTCATAATATCATTTACCATCTCATTATCAGAATAAATAATGACAAAAATAGCTCTTCGGGGCATTGATGGCCAATTCACTAGCGAGGCGGTATTACTCATAAGATGTTTTTACAGAGACATCTTGATTGTGTCAGCCAACCACGTGATCATCCGTGCCATTTCTGCTTGCTTTAGTAAGGCATGGGTCTACTTTGGCGAAGAGGAGCTGGACTGGTAAATGGGGGAGCTGGGTCTGGCACAGAGCCATAAAGGATTTTTTCATATTAAAATGTGCTAAATCATTTTCCACAATATACGCATCATTGTCACACAATTATGCGCATTATCCAAAATACATTTCCGAAAATCTTGAGAAGCTTTTCTTAACAATGGTACACCTCACACAAAAAAGTCACATGAGATATCAGTAGAAGATTGGTGTGAGGAGACACTAACTTGCTCAGAGAGACATTTTGTGCCCAAATCCATTTCCTATGGACACAAATAACCCCAAAGCGTGCATTATACTAAATCCTGCACATTTCGTGCAATGTAATATCGTGGATTATGCAAAATTACACAGGTGTAGCAAGTATATTGTAGGGGCCTGACACAAAAACAATAGAACCACATTTTAACAAATTTCGTATGCACTTAGGGCCTCATTTACAAGAAAATGCAGCAGCGCAGCACCGCAAGCCCTTTGGCTGCGCCACGCTGCCGCACTTTCAAAGCACAGGGTTGCGACATATTTACAATAATATGTCGCATTCCTGTGCTCTCCTCTGCGCTGGCGCACAATGGGCTGCCATGCGCCGACGCAGGCACCCTTGCACCATGGTGCAAGGATGCCTGCGTCACGGGGATGATTATGTGCAGGGAGGATTGCCGTCCTGCACATAAACACTCTGAAATGGCGTTTTTCAACTTCTATGTGTGCTGCATTAGCACACATAGAACTTGCAAAACATCCTTTTTTAATGATTGTTTATGTGCAGGAAGGGACACCTTCCTGTACATAAACAATCCTCAGAGGTGATTTCCTCGTTCTATGTGTGCTGCAGAATGTGATGCACCGGTGGCGCAAGGGGCTTGTAAATAAGCCCCTAAGAACTTACTGCAATCTACTTCGTTTTATCCAGAATAGCTAACTCCTTCCAAACGTACCTTGCACACATCCAGCACATTTGTATGTAAGAAATGCCTGCACTTTTGTCAAACGTGTATTTATTGGCATTTTTTTTTTTTTTTCATCTTTGGCAAACACTTCATACAGTACAGCAAAAGTAGTGTCAGGATCAAAATACAAAGCATTGCATCATGAGAGGTAGCGAGGTTGAAGTTGCATGCTCAGTCATATCCAAGCCTTCCTATGTAGGAAATCTATAATGTCAAGGACAGTTTCTGGTAGTGTACAGGCATAGGGTATCCCCTTCTTAAAGATGAAAACGAACAACCCGTTTTTCTTTTGTGACAGTATCTAACTTTGTCGTCGTGTAGTTTTGAGGTGATGGATCTAAACTGCTGCCGCCTCACTAAGGTTGCGGGCGCCAAATCCTGGTAGATGCTGCAGGTATGACCCCAAGGAGATCGCACTTTTTTTCCTGGCCGCCAGTAAGACCGCTTCTTTCACCTTGTAAGAGTGTAAGAGTGAAACTTCGCGAGTACGTCCCGTGTTCGCCTCCGTTCTCCAGCCGGCGGGCCCCCGACTCGATGCGCCCGCTCCAGCTTGATTTTAAGTGTTTGTGGGCTTATGATCTCTGCAAAAGGCCTTCAAGGAAAGCTTCAAGATCTGGGCCCCCTCCTCCAGGTCGCGGATCCGTAGGTTGTCTCTTCGAGCCCTGTTTTGTAGGTCTTCAGTTTTCAGTTGGGTTTGGTGCAGTTGGTCCTGGAGGGTGTGCATTTTGTCTTGCATGTCGGAGGTTCGTTTGTCGACTTCCTGGGTCTGCGTCTCCAAGTCTACCACTCTGACTCCCACAGAGTCCACATCCTGTTGGAGGGTGGCCATTCTATCGTTGTGGTCGGTCTTCAGTTGGTCAATGGAAGCCTTAATGTCTTGGCTAACCTCCTTCCGGAGTTCCGTTTTGAAATCACGTAGGGATGCCATGAGGTCATCTTTTGTGAGAGCCATGGTGTCTGTACTGTCGTCGCGTTCTGATGGTAGGTGTTTGTCCGCTGGAGGAAAGAAAGTAGAGACTCTATTCGTGGCTTTGGTCAGCGCCTTCTTTGGTGGCATAGAGGCGGGCCTAGTGATATCCCCACTGCTATCGCACGGGTGGCCCTCAACTGGGCTTTCTATCTCTGCTGTAGGCTGCTGCCACAGGTTGCTGGTGGCTTTCGGCGGGAGTCCGCTTTCTCCCTCCCAGTAGGCCCGTGGTCTCTCGGAGCGTTATTACCAGCCCCTCAGAAGAAAGGCTGCGACGTGGGTGCCGGCCTGTCGGTCGATCTCCTCAACCTCTCAACGCCAGCGGTCCCGAGTCACTGTGTAGAGTCTCGCCTGTTGTTCCGGCCGGAGCCTGCTCCCACAGCGATGGGGGAAGTCGTCACCACCCCAGGCCCAGTTCTGCATCCGTCGCCATCGCAGCTGCCGGCCCAAACTCTGGAGGAAGTGCGGCGGCCGGGCCCTTCTCCCGATCCGAGTGTGACTCTCCGGAGAGCGCGGGCTCTCACTGCCTCCTGGTAGAGCGCTGTAACCCGGGGTGGCCTCCGTCCCCCCAGAGTGCCCGGACCCTATGGTGTGCTGCAGTCGCAGTATCTCATCTTCGCCGTGGGAGCCCAGAGCGGAAGGTGTGAGTGGGCTTTATACGGCGCAGAGCATATCTCCCACGACGCTGCCTGATCTCGTCCTGTCCACCATCTTGGAGTCAGGCATGGAGTGAGTGCTTCTCCCGGGGGTCAACAGGCCTCTCACTCTGTACAGCCAAGGCAAGATTAATCATGCCCATATTGCTTCGCTTATGTGGCTCACCGTTACTGAAATTCACATGGGGCCCCCAACGCACCTGATCGCACCGGCCGCGCGGCGTGCAGCGGCCGGGTCGACTGCGGTGTGTGCACTCCGCTCTTACTTCTCCGCTCTTGTAGCCACGCTGTCGGTGCCCACTAACGTGTGCTTCTGGCTTAGGCGAGCGGGGCTCCGATGCGAACCTGGCCTCGCGGTCACCACCACAGCAGTCAGGAACCGTATCAGCTCAGAAGGTGGCGGCCGCCATCTTTGGAAGCTCCGCGGCCGATCTGGCGAAGCTCGGATGTGGCCCCCAGCGGCGAGCTAGCATCAAGTTCTGGGGCTCCTTACATGCACCAGTCGTAGGGCTGTTGATCGGTGATCACAGCATCAGTTGCGGCGTTGCGCTTCAGCAGTTATGCACCCGAGACTCGAGCGCGGACCGGGAGCCGAGACGAATTACGTCCGCTCGGCCATCTTGCCCAGCCACGCCCCATGCCTGCACTTTTAAACCCCGAAGCTCGTTTCATTAGTGCAAGCATACAAATGTTTTCTTAAATTCTGTGATTGAGGATCAGATTGCAAATTCGATGGAAAAAGTCACTGGTATTCGGCAAGAAGTTGACATATTGTGGTACTTACTGCTTGCCATAACATATCAGCAGTCAAAAAATGCTCAGACGTTCATCTTCTACCTTTGTCCTTTAGAAAACCATTGCGAACCGTGTTTTCTCTGAGAAGAGAAATAAAACATTGTAAAAAAAACACCTTCTTGGCTCTGTATTATCAGAAACCGGTGTATAGACCGCTCTGAAGATTCCCCAGTGCTTTGACAATTCCTGCATGATTCAAAGAGTGCCATTAAACAATGCCTGTAACACACATAGTACATGTATGTAGAATGAGTGTTGCAGGTCGTACATGCTCACATGGGGCTAAAATAGAAGTATGCCCTATAAAGAGATCTTCAACTGCCAGATTTGAGGGATGAATAATCATTGATCCAGAATTTTGCCTTATATGATTTAAACTACTCCCTTCTGTATACTATTAGGATATTCCAAATCCAGGGTAGTTCCGCAACCAAATAGAGGAATGAGGCACAAGGCAGAGTTTCTTTATAAGGTCATGGAACTCTGAGGTGACTTGCAATATCCTTAAAATATATATGTCTCAGGGTATTTACATTCCTTCTAATACATACCATCACCCCTTCCCAAAAACCACTTAAATCCTTGATATTCTGCTCTTTCTTAAGAAAGAGGTAGAACAGGGCCAGAAATGAAGAATAATAGCAGAAACTCAAATGAAATTACATACACAATAATGCAGTTAGTGATTTGTTGAAAAAGATGTTAGAATCAGTTGAATGCGAGTCAAATTAAAAAGGTGTTTTGGCTCAGAATCTGCAAAAAAGGCAGTGAGATTCTATTTTTCGGTAATTACCTTTAGTGTACAAAAATAAAGATGTTGCCATAAATATCTCCTTTCTTCTCAATACTGTTTTTAATGGAAAAATGATCTGAAGAATGAAAAGCCAGTTTTCGTTTCCCTCGTGTTGTTTAAATTGCAGCTGTAATTACACTCTGTGACTTGCCTTTCTACTTGGCTGTTGTCTCTGGCAGGAGGCATTATGAGGTCAGAAGTAAACTGTTATACTTAATACAATTGAGCAGTTATATCACTTCATTATTACCGGGAAATGGGACGAGTTACCTGTAATAAGAAAATTAGAGGCAGGCTTTTATAGAGGGATTGTATGCTCCTGTGTATTATAAGTACATTTTTAGAAAATCCCTGAAATTGACTGAAAATGTTTACATTGGGAGTTTGGGGGGCGGTTTGCAATGAAATCTATAAGGGTTTTGACATTTGCCAATTCAGGTATGGAATCAGTCTTAAATCCCAATGCGGGTCACCTCTCCCATAATCCACAGGCCAGCACTGACATCTACAAAGAGGCCACGGTCTAGGGTAGGGAGACAATGTGAAGACAGCATTACCTTTTTATCTTACCTGCAGAACTTGGTGATCTTTTATGCTTTGTAACTTCACTATCTCTCTACATGCGTATGCATTAAAATAGTATTGGAAGTTGTGAATAAAGTGACAATGACAGTCTATTAGAAACTGTTCTAAAAACAATTTAACCAAAATATTAATATCTACATGAGGAAACGTAGATAGCCAGACAGAAACACTCAAAAAAATAATAATAAGATTTATTTATCTCATCATATTACTTTAATCTTCTGTCCTGTTTACTTATACATGATTTAACTACACAGATTCATATTTCTTTGCTTGGTCACCAGCAATGGCCTGGCTTCAGCTTTAAGATTCACCTACATTAACGCATTAGCTCTATCAGGCTGGGGCAGGCATGGTTATTCATATCCCACCTACATGCTGCTCTGCAATGTGCTGAGATCTGTAATTAGTGGAAGGATTATCACACATCCAAGAAGATTTTAGATAAATTGCATGTCTGTTTCGATTTTGAAGTGTTTGATATTTATAAAGAGCAAGATGCTAGTCAAAGATTTGGCAACATCGCTCAATCTGTGACCTTTTACAGAGCAAGTTTACATTTCCAAGTTTTGATAGTTGCTGATTGACCATATCTGAAGCAGGATCTCCCAGGGTGAAAGTGGAAAATGATTTAGAAACTACAAATATTCGGTGGACATTGGAATAAATGTATCATGTGAGCCTGGGACAGAGATTCCAAATGTCAGGGACACACACTATACTTTTCAAGGCACTTATAAAAAAATAAGTTAAGTGTAAGTTTGTTATTCTCAGATAAGACACAGATTTATGTTTCCATAGGAAAAGTGGAGGCTGCCACTTGATCACACATACCTGGGCACCTAATGAACTAGAGCTCACCTATTGTCACCTTTTACCTTGTTCCATCCTTACACCAGGTTTGTGTTCTTTTTATTGAAGGTCTATTGGAGAGGTCACATCTCTAGTGCTCACATATAGGCATCATGCTTAAAATTTGCATTGCAGAATATCGTGCTATAAGAATATTACAGCAAAACGTTTAACAACCAAACGTTTCTAAGATATAGGTATATATTGGTGTGCAAAGATTTACTATTTTAATTTCCACACCTACGTACCTTGAAGATGTATATTGTCATAGTACATTTAGGTGAAATTAAGTATAGTAAATCTATACTTTCCTATATATATGTTTATATTGTCAATATTTTAGTTGCCAATATTTTTTGCTATGATACTTTTATAACATGAGATTTAAAACTCGATATTCTAGTACTGTACTTCAATTCGAAAAAAAGTGTTTGATCTGTAAATCTTGACCGCTGTGATATCTTCGTATAACTTTATAATCACCCAATCAAATTTTTATCTGTATGTTGAAAAATCACTGTTGGAAAACGAGGCAGTATCTGTGAGGCCTGCACAAATAACATGACTACATTTGTCCTTCACTGGGAACCAAACACCCAATTGTAGCGCCTGACTCTCAGAGGGTAGCGTTGCAGAGCAGTCTGAGGCTTACTCAAGGGAGGTGGTGTGGGCTAGTAATCGCCAATTGCAGGTGCGCAGAAATAACACTCAATAATTGATTGTCCAGTCTGTACTTTGCTTTATAAAAGTAAGAGTACATTTATTAAACACACACACTACGGCGCCCCCCGACTTTACTTCTTCGGGCCCCGGCGATGGGGTCCCGGGCCCCTGGGCACCTCTTTGCGGGGGGGGGCGCAATGGCGCTCCCCTGACTTTACTTCTTCGGGGCCCGGGGATGGGGTCCCGGGCCCCTCCTCCTCCTCTTCATGGGGAGCGCAACGGCGCTCCCCGTCGGTTCTTCTTCGGCGGGGGTCAGGGTGGGCTCCTGGCCCCCTAGGGGGATATCTTCACGGGGAGCGCGACAGCGCTCCCAGGCTTGGCTTTGGGGCCCGGGGATGGGGTCCCGGGCCCCTCCAGACCTCTTCACGGGGGCGCGATGGCGCTCCCCCGTCTCCATCTTCGGTGGGGGCCAGGGTGGGCTCCTGATCCCCCTGCAGGGCACCTTCACGGTGGAAGCGCGATGGCACCCCCCCGGCTTTACTTCTCTTTGGGGGGCAGCCCCCGGGACCTGACCCACCCCGGGGGCATCTCTGAGACCGGCGGCGGAGCCCCACGTGCTTCGTCGTCGGTCTTCTTAGGGGTCAAAGGTCGCCTACCTTCCGGGGGCCATATCTCAGCCACTGGGGGTCCGATCTGCCCCATTTTGCTCCTGGTGGCGCCCCCCCAGCCACTGGGAGCACTCTCCTTCGCCCTCCGGGTCTCTGAGAGGGGGGGATTCAGCAGGGAGCTGTCTTCACTGGCTCCCTGCACCAGCCTTTCGCCTGGCTCTCCTCCTGGGCCTCTCTTCTCCCTGCGCAGAGGCCCCTGCTTCTGCGCACCGGTCCTGGGCTCTTCTTCTGGCGCTGTTAGGGCCCTGGGGGCAGTCAGGGGTTCCTCCTTCCAACTGCCCATTGCCAGGCTCCAGCACCTTCCGCCTCAGCAGACCACACCCCAGCGAGAGCTTCTCTTCCTGTGCAAGCACTTTTTAAAAGTTGAGTAGGGGGCTGGCAGGAAGTCTCTGTTGGTCCTATCAAACAGCGACACATCACTTCCCTGCCCCTGCTCCCTCCTTCTTGTCCAGCCTCTGGGTTTGTTCAAAATGGCGTCGTCCAGGGTCTCTGGCCACATGGTCTCTGAAACAAGAGCCCTTCCCTCCTTGGTGCAGCCTGGTGCCTGGCACCCAGTGATAGCTGCTGATGGATGAGCCTGTAGCCCCACCCATCTTCTCCTCGTGGAGAGGAGGCCTTAGCTTGTGGAAGAAAGGTTATCAATCCATCCAGCTGAGGTCAGCCCTAAGCCTGGCCCTGGTCCTGGTTATGACTGACTCAGAGAAATGTGACATTTCTGGATGACCCAAAAGCAGTACAAATATGACTTTGGACTCTGCAGAATACTCCTTATCACATCCGCTACAGTGGACTTTAGTGCGTGTCTGGAATCTGTAGGCGTTATGAAAGTTAATCTAGCACATGGGCTCCACACCCCCATAGGGGAATAATGAAGTGAAAAACAGTAAAACACACTGACTTTCCCTGGCATGTTCCTTCCCAGTGTATAAAGCCTATTCCAGGTCACCACCCAATTCTGCATAAGTTCTGCCACACCATTCACTTTGTAGCTGCTCCTGGACTGCGCACGCCAGGAATCTCCCCGGCGCAGCCCCTACACGTGTGCACACGCATGTACACAGGTGTCTGCATGTAACCAGCCCGGTGCCCCTTACTCCAGCTGCTGCGCAGCGGCCTAGTCAAGCTAGGGGGACACCAGTAAAATCCACATGCAGCCTCTTTCATCATGAGTTCCCTGTGGGTGAGTCCCAATTTATGAGGCTCTCCCACAGTAAAAGCTCAACAAATAGGTGCTCAAAAAGCGAAAAATCCGGGCGGCCCATAGTGTCAGAACCACCTTCTAATAATCACTTTAATTGATTCACAAAGGTCTCCTTTGGTGAAAATTGGGATTCCAGGATTTCAGATTTAGATAATCCTTTCACTTTCATTGAAGAAAATCTGGAGATCCATGCAGCATATTCAAAATGAGCAGAGCAAATCTTGCCCAGTTGTTTATCTGTTGATTTCTTTCGTGATGTGCTAAAATGTTGTTGATGGTAACATCAAAGCACAAGATATCACTGGATCAGGTCTCATGTACACTCCAAATACCAGCACTGGTGGCCATGTTACTACTCCTCAGTGGATAATATATATGTAAGGGTCTAAGGATGAGTGGAGGGACCCAGCCCACGTAGGAGGGGATTCGGTGCTTCTGTTAGTATGTGGCAGCGGGGACAAACCCTGCTTAAATAACATGATCTGTCATCTCTTGAGAGGTGGCCAATGCCCTTGGGTGATGATGTCAGAAGTTCCAGCATGATACACTTTGTCCATGTTCTGTTTTTTTTGTGCTACTTCCTCTTGTGTTTGGATTGGCGGAGTAGTATTTTACTTCCCCACCTGAGATTTCAGCAGGCATGTAGCGCATGCAACTTTCCACAGGTAGCATGGAACAATGTGTGCTCTTTACATATTGCTTTGAGTTTTATATTTTGTTCCATTGAGAGCTAGTGTAACTCTTTCGTGGCTGGTTATTGGTGATTTTCTTAACTTCGGTCACAGTTTTCCTGCCTGGTTCTGGAATATGTCGAGTTTTACTTGTCACTCTTTGGTGCACCAGTATAAACTATTGCAGTTTATGCTGGCTCACTTTTGCAAACATTCTTGTTTTTGTGAGTTAAATTCTGATATCCTTTGCAGTAATAGCAGTGATCTTGTGATCACCATGAGATCTGAGATGAAAGTTGAGCTTAACCCCTAACGTGATCTGCTGGTGAAAGGAAGGGGCGGACACACAAGCAGCAATCCCCAAATATCGAAAAGTATATTCCTGGTGCAAGTCTTTGTGCACACAATATCAGAACATTGTTTAGGGTTTACAACATTGTTGTAAACCCTAAACACAAACAGATGTCTCCTATAGGTCTGTAAGATATCTTTGATATTCAGGTCTGCAAGACATAAAGTACACCCAAGCTTGCGGCCTCAGTTTGTGCCACAAACTCACAGACAGTTCAGCCTTTAATCAAAAATCACTTGTTTATATATCTGTTTTTCTGTTTGAACTTGTAAGGCGCGCAGCTACCCCGAGGGGATTCCTGGCGCCAGCTAGGTAGGGAGAAAAGAGAATTGAGTTACTGATTAAATAGCCATGTCTTGGAAGCTTCCAAGAGCAGTTTCTTCTCGAATAGAAATAGGAAGAGAATTCCATAAGGTAGGACCCAGAAAGGAAAAAGACCTGCCACCCATCCTCGTAAGCTTAATTCTGGGGATAACAAATTTAGACTGTCCAGCAGAACGCAGAAGGCGAGGAGGAGAATACAGTTGGATTAATGATTGCAAGTATTGTGGGGCTGCACCAGATTTGATTTGAAAAATAAAGCACAAGGCCTTAAATTTAACACGATTCTCCACCTTAAGCCAGTAAAGCTTGTGAAGGGAGTCAGTAGCTGATACAGTCTTTGGGACCCGATACAGCAGTCTGGCATTATGCACCACCTGCAGCCTGTGTACTGTCGTTTTGTTGGAGCCCAGGTATAAAACATTGCCGTAGTTTAGCCTGGACGTAATCAAGGCATGGACTACAGTACGCTGAACAGAGAGGGTTAACATCCACAAAATCTTCTTTAACCATTTTAAGATGGTGAAGCAGGTAGAAGCCACCTTCGTGATTTGTTGTTTCATTGTCAGGTGGTCCTCAATGATGAAACCCAAATTGCGAACTTGATGAACCGGCTGAGGTAGGGTGCCCATTTCGGCGGGCCAGTGTTGAGGTCCCCACAGATCTTGCTCTTTTCCCAGGATCAAGACTTCAGTTTTGTCTCCATTTAGTCTGAGTAAGTTGTTAAGCATCCAAGTTGCGATTTTCCTCAGACCAACCTGAAGAGCAGAAAAATCAGATCCCCTAGATGGAGTCAGGGAAAAGATTATCTGCGTGTCGTCAGCATAGGAAAATAGGGACAACCCCACCTCTTTGGCAATATCTGCCAATGAGCGAACATAAATGTTAAATAACAGAGGACTCAGCACTGAGCCCTGGGGAACTCCATAGGGAGATTGATGGAGATTGGAGCTTGCCAGAGTGGAGAAAACCTGGAACGTTTGGTCGGCTAAAAAGGAGTGAAGCCACTAATGTCCAAGGAATGCAAAGCTTTCAACAAGATCGTGTGAGACACCGTGTCAAAAGCGGCGCTGAGATCGAGTAAAATGAGGGCCACTGTCTCGCCATGGTCCAGGCGATGTCTCAATAGTTCAGTAACTCCAAGTAAAGTAGATTCTGTCCAGAAACCTGCTCTAAAACCTGACTGGGAGGGGTGAAGAAGATTCTGGGACTCGACAAAAGAAGTCAGCTGGAGATTGATATGTTTTTCAAGAATCTTGGAGAACACTGGGAGCAGCGAAATTGGACGGAAGTTAGAAGGCAAGGTGGGATCCGCATTGGTTTTTTTTAAAAGAGGGAGCACCATGGCATGTTTCCATTCAGGAGGGACATAGCCTTCCTGTATGGAAGCGTTAAGGAGATCCATGATCAGCAAGAGCGTGGGAGCCTCGAGCTGTTTCATCACGGAAATAGGCAGAAGGTCACAAGGGGAGCCTGATTTGATACTCGCCAGGAGACGGTTAAAAGTGCTAAATTCCAAAAGGGACCACGGTTCCAACCTAATGTTGGATTTAGCATTGTCGTGGATCAAAGGCGGCCCCATACTGGAGGAAATAGGGGTGATATTGGTACTGTGTAGGCTATTTAGCAAGTTATATTTGGCCAGTGCAGAGTATATATTTTTTTTATATATGTTTATATATGTTTTTTTATATATGTTATTTGCTTCGTAGATGACACAGCTCCATTCTACAGATAGACAGCGCCCCATGCAAAATTAATTGTTCCCGTTTGGGCACTCCTTTTCATCCAGCAACAAGGCATTTTGAGATCATGTTGTTTCTTGTGATTATCTCTTGTGGCCATTGTGCCATCTTCTTGAAATGGCCTTAACGTGCCACCGAGCGAATCAGCGCTTCATGGCACTACTTCGACGAAGGGGTCAAGGTTCATTGCATGCTGAAATGTTGTATCCGTACACCAGAATCTCATACAATGATTCTGTAGCAAGTAATGATTGTACTGTGCATTTTGAATTACCCCAGACAGTGGAGAAGCAGATTGAATATATATCTTCCAAGTCACATTAACAGTGAAGCAATCATCTGTCACTCTGCGGCTATGCTTCTCTCTGGCGCCTTTGGTGCCTGTAAAGTCTGTTTTCTGCTTAGCCCCTTGTTTGCCTTTATGGTTGGACACTGTTACTCCCATCAAGTAGATTGATGAACTCGTGAAATGATGATATTTGCATCTGGGAAAATGTCAGGAAAGACTCTGGTGTTTTCATTACCTCACCACGTTAGTGCCCAGGTCTAAATACCGTGACATTTCTGGAGTAATTACCCCTTTTCCCATCACGTTTGCATTTTATTCTGTATCTAAATGAGGTTTGGTAGATCCGGCTCCATCATGTGTGATTTTTTTTTTTTTTTTACCAAGGCATGCCTTTATGCAGGGGATGGTTCGTATGATTCTCTTGCTGTTTAACAGTGAATAATGTTTGAGTAAAAACACACAAAGTCGCTAACCAAATCACAAAGCTATAGATACCCGGGGCAGATTTATCAAACTTTCACGTAGTACAGCGCAGCAGGCCACCTAGTTGTGCTGCGTGATGGGGAAAGAGCAGGAATGCGCCATATTTAACATTATACTGCGCATTCCTGTCTTTTCCTTGCACTGGCGCACAATGTGTTGTCTAGTGCCAACACAGGCCCCCTTGTGCCATCGTGCAAGTGTGCCTGCGTTGCAGACAGGATTGTTTTTGTGCAGCAAGGGTCACCTTCGTGCACAAAAACAATCCTCTGAGGCATTTTCCTCTTTCTGTGTGTGCTGTAGAATGCAGTACACATAGAAAGAGGAAACAATGAGGAGAAATAAAGATATTCCCCTCGGTACACCTCCCCTGGGGATGCATAGCATTTTGACACATTCCCAGGTCAACCAGTTATGGTAAATGTGGCAATGTGCCAAAATTTATGGGGTGATGCATGGGAACACCCACGCTCCACCCATGGAACGCCCTTCTGGGGCAGAGTAACGCTGGAAGAGATTTGCGTTGCGTTACTCTAGATTTATCAAGCCACTCAGGGCCACGCAAGGTGCCTTTGCATGGCTTGATAAATATAACTTTAGTGTTGCGTCGCTCTTGTGCCCAATTGCGTGGTGCACAGGTGATGCAACACAATGATAAATTTGGCCCTTGGGACATATTTATTATACTTTCAAGCAGCACAGCAAGCCACCATGCTGCACTGCATGAAAGGTCGGGAATGCCCTATATTTAACATTGTATGGTGCATTCCTGTCCTTCACTTGTGCTAACGCCATTTTGACTGCCTAACGCTAATGCAGGCACATTTGCGCAGTGGTGCAAGGGTGCCTGCATTGTAGGTAGGATTGTTTTTGTGCAGGAAGGTGAACCTTCCTGCACAAAAACAATCCTCAGAGGCTGCTAGACCTGGCATCCTTAGGGTGGCCTTCCACTGGACGTTTTGCCTTTTTCCTCCATATTTTGCTGATTCTTTTTTGTTGGCCATAGGACTCTTAGCACTTTACCACTGCTAACCAGTGCTAAAGTGCATGTGCTTCTCCCCTAAACATGATGCCATTGGTGTATACCTGATTGACATATTTGATGCACTGGTAAGTCCCTTGTAAAGTGGTATACAATATAACCAGGGCCTGTACTTCAAATGCAACTAGTTGGCCTGCAGCACTAATTGTGCCACCCACAGAAGTAGCCTTCCAAAACTTTGTCTCAGGCCTGCCACTGCAGTGCTTGTGTGTGCAGTTTACTGCCAGTTCGACTTCGCATTTAAAACTACTTCCCAAGCTTTAAACTCCCCTTTTATTACATATAAGTCACCCCTAAGTTAGGCCCTAAGTAGTCCTAAGGACAGGATGCTATGTAAGTAAAAAGACATGCACGTTTCTGTTTTGTATGTCCTGGTAGTGACAAACAGCCTATTTCGGTTTTTACTACTGTGAGGCCTACACCTCTCACAGGATAGCATTAGGAATTCCTTAATACACTTTTAAGCTGTAAGTCCTTATCAGAGTGTAGCAGCTTTTTCATGTTTTATATGTTTGGAATGGTAATTATAACTCCTCCTTAAGTTGGATTTAACATTTCTGTCTTAGAAATGCCACTTTCAGAAAGTGGACATTTCTCTGCACTTACTGCTCAATGTGCCTGACAGCCTGTATTTAATACACGTCTGGGGTGGGTGACAGCTACCCTTTGTGCATTCCCTTTAGACAGCCACAAACACAGGAAGGTGAGGCTCGTCTGCATTCTGAGCACTCATCTGCATTATGATGGGTCTTCCTGCTCATGGAGGAATGGGAGTGGCTGACATTTACACTTCAATCGGTAGTGTACTGTCTAAACACAAAGCCCTGATTTACCCCCCACAGATAGCCTGGCAGGCAGGACTGGGTTGGAAGGGATCTTTATGCACTTCAGAGAGCTGCTTTGAAGTCACCCCCTACATCAAAGTCACTTTTGGGCATAAGTATTGGGGCTTTCGACCCCCTCAAATCAGACACATCTGGATCTTGAACTGAACCTCTGCTAGAAGGACTGCTGTGCTGCGTGAAGGACTCAACTGGACTGCTTTTATGGAAGGACTGCCTTTCTGCTTCTTGCCCTGCTGCCTGCTGCTCCCTGACTCTGCTGAAGGACAGCTGAACTCAACCTTCCCTCCAAGTGATCTCCAAGGGCTTGCTGGCTTGACTTCTGGTTTCTGAAGTCTCAGGGACACAAAATACTTCCTGCATTTCTACTGGTGTTGCTGGACTCTGCCATCTGTGAGTCCTACTCTTAACTGAGGGGCCCTCCCCAGTTCTGGTCCTCAGAAGTGGGTTCTGCAGCTGCTTTGCTATGAAATTGATGCATTGTCACCACTGCGCTGATCAGAACTGACGCAGTGCCCTATGGCACTGAGGCAGTGTTGATCCGGAGACAGCCCTGCGTGTCTTGACAACGACTGTGAGATTTGACGACAAAGCCGTGCCAGTCCCAGGTCCCAACTGCAAGGTTGAACGATGATTCAGTGCCGATCTGAAGTCCCGACCGATAGGCTCGACTTTGACACATCGACCCGACTACACAAATCGGAACAGATACATTGCCTTCACTGCATGGAAAAGATTGATGTATTGCGCTGCATGCGACCAGGAAAGCTACTTTGTTCACCAGGGCGTGAGTGGGTCCTGTACCCGCCCTGCGCTTCCACGAGGTTGGCCAGAACTTTGACTTAGCATCGGTTCAGTGTGACCTAAAGTAACCTTTTTAGCGCTACTTCCTTCTAAGCGCTTTACTGCATTTATTCCTTTAAATTTCCATATCTCAACTTCTATACATTGGATTTATGTCGCTTTGGTCTTGTTTTGTTCAGAATATAATACATTTTCTAAACCTGTGTGGAGTCTTTCTGTGCTTTCATTATGTTACTCTGTGTGTGCTGCACAAATACTTTGCACATTGCCTCTTTAGATAAGCCTGACTGCTCTGTGCCAAGCTACGAGAGGGTGAGCACAGGTTATCTGTTAGTTTGTATCTAGCTTACCCTGACTAGAGTGGTGGTTCCTACCTGGGTGCATACCTCAGCCAACCAGTAACCTCATTTCTAACAAAAGCATTGCCCTCTTTCTAATTGTGCTGAAGAATGCAGCACAGTTAGAAAGAGGAAACGAGGAGAAATAAAGATATTTCTCCTCACTGTGTCTCCCCTGAGGTTACGTAGCATTTTGACACATTCCCAGGTTTACCAGTTTTGGTAAATCTGGGAATTGCACCAAAATCCACGGGTGGCTGCGTGGGAACACCCACGCTCCACCCATGGAATGCTTCCCTGGGGCAGAGTAATTAGCGCTGTGTTGTGTTACACCATATTTATCAAGCCATGCCTGGAGGCCTGGCATGGCTTGATAATTCTTACTTTAGTGTTGCTTTGCCCTTGTGCCCGCCTTACGTGGCAGAAGGGCGACACAACACATTGATAAATATGCCCCTTGATGTTAATGACTGATGACGGAAAACTACTGCAATCAATTTCTTGATTCAAAATGTATTTATTTGTGTTTGTAACTTTATGGTCGATTTCAGTATATATAAACCACAAACAATGAGCAAATACAGTAACCAACAGAATCAATAAAATTCTCAATAAAAATAGCAACGCTCCAATTTCATTCCTTCATTTTCATATCAAAAGCTTGTCATACACAGTTCTGTTCTCCAAATGAGAATCTATGCATTTGATTTGTATTTGTTCACAGTACTTATAAAGGGCAATATACATACCATACAGAGTATCGCTTCAAAATGCAAAAAAACAAGCACTGGCAAAGCCAAACAGATCTGGATTTTATGTGATAGAGCAGGCAGCATTGGCACATTAGAGGCAGACACATGGAAGGGATGCATCAGGAGCCAACAAAGAGGACTTTGGTTATAAAGTAGTTTCACATGCAGTTCAATGTAAAAACTTGAATGGAGATGGAAGGATGAAAAGTCTGAAACTTATATCTGAAAGAGATGGGCCAAAAAAACCAGAGGTTAAGAAGGGTGAATCCAAAGTCCTCTCTATGTACATTGCTAGCAAAAGATCTGTTTGACAGATATGTGGTCAAAATCCAGACCTAAAAACAAACAATGTATAGATTGTGGTCCAGCTAGCATACAGCTATGTAGGCAGAATCATACCCTGCTCAGCCTCAGTCATTCAAGGCTTGCCAAATCTAGAGTGTGCTGCCACTCTTGTGACCTTTCTTTCCCCCAAAACATTTTCTCCTCCATGGTGGGAGCTGCTCGCTCGGAAAAACTTTGATGGCAGGTCCATCATGCCATATCTGCATGGCAGACCTGTTCCCACTTTCCTTTTCTTTTCATAAGTCGGATCTCCAAAGCGTGGGGGTCTTTGCTTGGTAAAAACAGAACTCGGCATTTATGAACTGTTTCTGTCCTCGAACACCCTACAGTCAAACAGGAGAGCCATAAAATACAAGGCATTTGTGCTCAATATTTATCCTCATGTTGTGCAAACCTCAAGAATTCTGATAGCCAATA
This sequence comes from Calotriton arnoldi, assembly GCA_963921515.1. Lineage (NCBI taxonomy): Eukaryota > Metazoa > Chordata > Amphibia > Caudata > Salamandridae > Calotriton > Calotriton arnoldi. The sequence continues at coordinate 1,339,963 of CAWUFW010000522.1, forward strand.
TCATTTAGAGGTGTCAAGCAGATGTTATTTATACGGTTTTGTTTAAAAAAAAAATTAACCAGCTAGTTGTATTATGAATGATCTATCTGTCTTTTTTTTTTTTGCTTCATTTATTTGGTCCTATATTAAAAATGATTTTGCTTTCCTTGAAACTGGCACCGAGAGACGATTCACATTTGTAGTCCTCAACTTACAAATAAATAAATGCAAATTAAATTTAAATATATAAACCAATAAACTGTGGCACCCAATCCAGACCGACTTTAAATTCAAAATGCAAGTTGTTAGCTATGTGTCAGAAAGACCAAAATGTTGGTGTGAATCGAGCTCTCAAACTCCCCTAAAACAAGGACTCAAAAAAAGAGGCTGGTGTTATGAGTGATCTAGCTCAGCTTTGTCAGTTTGGCCTGATCAGCAAGGCAGTCCACACAGAAAATGCATGAGATATTGAACCAACCAACCAGACAGGAATAGAGTTAAAGGAATATATTACTAAAATGCCTTAACCAAATTAAATTAAAGTATAAAAGGTTTTTAAAAGTAGTAAAAAAGTAAAATAAAATAGACAAAAGGCCCAGAAATGTTAGGGAAAACAAAAAACGCAGATGGGGTCAAATTGGCCAGTTTTGGCCAATAGGACCCAAAGCATACCAACCTGTTAACACATATGAACAATTAGGGTAAATTGGTGAAAGTCTGTGGCATATTTTACCTTCTGACCTTTAGGGCCTGATGTACAAAGGCATTTTGTAGTCACAAACCTATGATTCATGAATTCAAAGGGTTTGCCACAGCAAAATATCTTTTTACTATTTACAAAGGTTTTGCAACCCTGTCCAAATTGTAAATGGGAAATGGAATGAATGGGGTGTTCTTCTACCATCTATGATTTAGAGAGTAATGTATCAATGTTTTGTGACTGCAACTGCAGTTGCAAGCCTTTGGTCAGACACCAAAACTCAAAGTTGGTGGTGCCTATTGGCAAAGGGGAAGCTGTCCTGTGGGGCAATGGGACACCTTCCGTTCTGCAAATTGTGATGGTGGCCTCAGAGGGTGCTTCTTCGATATCTTTCCAAAGGGGATTTTTTTAAAGTAGCGCAGTACCCTTTAATGGACATGGCCAGTTCAAAATGTATTTTTACCCATTTGGGAAAGAAAATGCAGGGACAGGACTAAGCTTTCCTTTACAGGCCTCCGTACCTGCATTTACAGCAAAACACGGGGGATGCAAATTGAGATCTGACTAATTAATATTCATTAGGTAGGTCATTTTATAACCCATTCTGAATGCACTATTTGAATCAGCATATAGGTTGCATCGCAAATTGCATTGCTATTCCTAAACCAGTTGCCGTGAAAATTGCACATACCTGGTTTGCGAATGACAATAGTACATCGAGCTCTTTGTCCCACTGGCTGAATCAGGAAGCCCTGTACATCAAGCAATATTGAATCTTGATGCAGGTGTTTCAAATCCTCCATGAAAAGACACAGAGCAGACGAGAAGCTCAAACTGGGTTAAGGTTTTTTCTAAAGCTGAGATTCAACTGGAGGTCCCCGTACATAGGTCCAACTTCTCCGTGGTCAGGCTGGAAGCAGGTTTTCACACATACTTTCCGCATGCTCCTTTGGTTGGAAGTTGGGGATGTCATAACTTCAGTTATTCAACTGAGTAAAAGTAGTTTTTACAAATCCCATTTTTCTGTAGAACTTCACAATGGATCCTCTTAGCCCCAGTGCACTTCAAAAAGGGTTTTGCAGGTCATTAGTAACCTTCTGGTTCAGAGACCCTCACAGCTTCCTAGCACCCAAGCTTGAGAAAGCCATTTACCATGTAGGGGAGATGGATATCACATGCTGTTTAAAACCCTTGTCCTCGGTGGCAATCAAAACATTCTTCAATAGACCTTGGAGCAAGCCCTTGAGGACAAAGTTTCAAGCCATGGTTTGAAACAGCTCTTCCAGATTTACGTCAGCAACTATGCTCTTAGTTCCCAGCTTCATGTGATGATCCCATAGGGTGAGCAAGTGCTCCTGACTGTAGGCAACCTTACTCCAATCCTAAATTACATATCCTAATCCTGCTATAGCCCAGTTTATAACTGTATGATCCATTTCTTGCTCTAGGAAATTGACATAAGACTTTTCAAATACTCTAAGCACTTTGACTAGTGACCCACCTTCCCACTCTAAATTCAAAATGTGTTACATCACTCTCATATTTTAGGATATATGTTGGTTGCCAGAGAGCTGGGAGAGCATGTCAGTGTAATTAGTCATGTTGCTAGCAGGCCTATTCCTATTAAGAGGTCAGTCGGGTAGCCCTCATCTGTTCTTCTCACACATCACTCACCTAGATGTTGAGATAATTCTTTAGAACCCAGAGCGCATGCATGTGCTTAGACAGGGTCCATGTATTGGTAATAATTTGATTTTTTTCCAATCCAGAAAGTGTATGTACTTTATCCTTTCAGAAACAAATGGCGAGAACCTAATTTTGTTTTTGAACTTTTCATGTTAAGGAACATTAATGAAGAGATTGTGGCTGCTACTAGATCAAAAACAGAAACTTATGGTCACATTACGCTTTCCTTACTGGGTATCATTCGGTGAGAGGTTGATTGCCTCTCGAAAAGAACCATGCAAGAGGGTTTGAGGTACCCTAAGTTCTCTTTCCCAATTCTGAATTTATGTTATCTTGTAGAAAAATAATCACTGGAAAAATGAGAGGACAGGAAACTTGGACTAGTCACTCTACCTCCCAACAAGTATAGGTAGTGCCATCACCAGTGAAGGATGGACGAGCTAAAAGTGAGCACAGATTTCTGCCACTCTCTATTGCCATTATAGGTTAGTTTAGCAATTGAGTTTCTGCTAGTCCTTCCAGTTCCCGTTTGCATGAGCCTCTATGGCAGCCTGGCAATTGGAATAGTTAAGGCACAATAGCCACACTGCCACTCCATAGCGATATATACCCCACACACCGCAAGCTGTGTCCTTTTGTCCTGCCATAATCTCTATCTCTCTCAGTACAACTATCAGCCACGCTTGTTATTGTTTTTTGTTACTGCCACAGATGCCATATTGTGTTGTCGGTGGCTAAAAGCTTTCTTTTACTGTGTTGTCATTGAGGTGCCTCTCATAATCAGTCCTCATAAACATTGTACAGACTCAAAAAGATTTCCCTACCACTTGCTGCTCATGGTGGGTATCATGTTGTATCTGTGGTCACAGGTTTTTTCTGTGCTCTCTTTTTTCCCCCATCTCTCATCATCTGACCACTGCCAGCCTTCACACTCTACATAGATTGACTGAGTCCCTTCCTGCCACCATATTGTGTGGCGACCACGTGTTGTTTTTATTCTGTTGCAACACCTATTGTATCTATTGTTTCCCACCATCCAACAGCATTCGCAAATGTTGCCCCTTCATCTGACTACATACTATACCTAGCAAGTTGTGTCTGTGTTTGATGGTTATTGTTTTTACGGAGTGGCCTCATCCCACTCTTCCTCCATGCACCCCACTGTCTCTTTTCATGGCCCCCACTCTCGCTGCAATCATAAATTCTGACCCGTGAATCAAGATACCGGCAGAAAAGGCGTTATGCATAGTTTCTCAGCAGAATGCACACTTTCTGTTTTGTGTTGATTGCTCCAACAAGTTATTTCTATTGAAATCCTGCCCCTGAGCATCCAGGTACTTGACACTTTCCCACGAAAAAGGTAAACCAATGGCTGCTCACACTGTGGCCAGGAATTTAGAAGGGATCTCAAGGCGAAGAGTACAGAGCAGTGAGATTTGAGTAGTTGTGGACCAAAATCCCTGGTGCAAGGCTCTGCTAAATTCAGTGGAACCATTGACAAGAGTAAGACTGTCTTTCAAGAAGTGAGACACACACACTGTGAATGTCATTGTGCTCCATGAAGGTAAACTGAAACTCAACTAAGAAGACTCCACAAAGTGTGAGACACACTAAAATAGGGTGTCTGTGCACACAATAAGTGAGGCTGCGCTCCAAGATCTCAAATTGTGTTCTTTCTGTCTCTAGTTGCTACCCGTGCCTGGTGCCCGCCTATAACCTCTACTCTCCTTTAGTGCCTGCTGTTTTTTCTCTGCGTTCATTTGCTGTTCCTCTGTGATTTGTGATCTCTTGGAGGGCTTATGAAACTTCTGCCTTTGACAAATGCCTAATTCTTGAAGCAGAATTTCAGAGAGATGTCTATGGAATGCGGATCCTCACAACCCGGTTTCTGTGAAAGGCAAATTGCTGCTTGCGGAGCGTTCTGGGTATGCCAAATGGTGGTTTCTAGGGTGTAGTGGCAATCGGCGCCTTCCGTTGACGCAATCTATGTTGTTAATGATGACGTGCTACTTGATATCGAATGAGATGATGGAAATGATGTCATGTGTGATTTCATTTCATACTTATCATATCATACTTGAGAAGTGCCTTGGGTGGATTTATACTGACAATTCTCATCATAATTAGTGAATTTTAGCATTCTTTAAAGTTTTGTATTATACGGACTTTGAGCGCGTTTATTATATCGACGGGCATTTGGCCGCCTGCACTGCAGCACTTAATTAAACAGCTATGCAGGTGTGGCTTAGAAATTGCCTGTGGACACAGTGGGGAGTTCAGATGGGGCACAAGAAAAAAACACCAATCACCTCGGGTCAAACACCGCCATCCACAGTGTGTCTGTGTTTGCCCTGCAGAGAAATGTTTGCAAATCTGTAACCACAATGTCTTTTTTAAGTGTTTCAGGTGAATTTCATTTTTTAAGCCAAACAACAATTCTCTGAGCCTAGACCTTCCTTCAGGGATACCCATCTGGGCACTAGTTACTGACAATGTGCTCTCACTGCAGGGCCTGGCCTTGAGCCATCCTCACCGACCATTCTACATGTCATGGAAATGTCATGCCATGCTCTGAGGGCTCTGGCTAAAACACTTGCCACAAGCTCCTGAACTACAAACAGGCTTGTTTAGTATTTGTGTTCTCTTCCAATTTTTTGTTACTTTTTTGGTCGAAGGGCTGTTTAAGACCCACTTTTGGGTTTTCAAAATATTTGTGCTAATTTAAGCATTTTGGGATGCAATAAAAAGAATATGTTCTACTTCTTTGTGCTATCTGGTCCTGTCCCATGGAATAATGGTGTGACTCTGTTGCACCTCCTCCCCTTCCCACCACCCACAACTGGTCCCTCAAGGTTTTTTTTACACAGAGGGATTGATAATGTTTCTTGAACTGCCCACATATTTTAATTGCTTATCGAACAAAATATTCTCGATCTGTTACATAAAGAGGCCTTCGAACTGTTCTCAGACGGTTCTGGAATTTGATTACTTGCAGCTCTAGATAACATGACTCCAGTGGCTTCAGAACCGGTTTCCACATCTGATTCCACTGAACTTTGCAAACCTTATCAGCCACTGTATTGGAAATTTCATATTGTGTACATACAGCTTTTGAGGTCATCAGCAATCTTAATTAAGGACGTGAAGCTAATTAAGCAAGAGCGTATCCTTCTCTAAGAAGAAACAACGGAGTGAATAGTGGCTTAGGATAATCACTGCTTTAGAATGCAGCAGAGAGGCTCGTAAGAATGAGAAGTGATGGTGCTTTGGAGGTGAGACGAATAGAAACTGAGGCCTGTCCCGCGTTGTGTCTGCTCCTCTCCTGCTGCTTCCTGCTTCCAGGAGAGGAGCTGACACAACGCGGGACAGGCGAAAATTTTTGGCCCCTGACGAAGGGCCCGACGGCCCGAAATGCATTGGGTTTCGCATTAATATGGATTGTTTTGATCAAGCTGAAGATTGTGCCATTCAAGCTTATCATTAAACACAAACACAATGAATTTTTGAATGTTTTGAACTATTTGATATCCTTCTTCAACTACCATTGGTACTAAAATTTATTCACCCCACGGGGGGCTTTGCTGTGCTCAGAGGGACGCCCCTACACAGGTGGCGCATACTTTCATTATTATTTACACCCCTAATCAGAGGGTGATACCGCTGAAGCACGCTACAAACTCGCATCTTGAAACACTTATCGGTGTGCGCAGTCCACACTTTCTTTCTAGTTTTCTCTCTACACATTGGGGTCATAGTTTGATTTTTTTAGCCCTGGAGTACCATGGATGGCATACCATCTCGGGCAAGGAAATACAGTGAAGGGCATCCCTTTCTAAATTGGGCCCAGCAACTACACTGTGGCTTGAAGGCCCTGTGGTAGACGTGCTGTTAGGTCAGAGGTTTCAACGGTGGAGCCAGCTAAGACTCCACCATCTAATGACCTATGGTTTGCCAACTTCTAAATTGGGCAGAGGAACCTCAACTTTGGCAGGGTGGAAGCACCTCTAAATGAAGGCAGTGCTCCCACTCCCCTGAAATCTAAATGGCCCCTATACTCTTTCTGTTCTTATTAATATTTCTGCCTACCCTGTAAACCACCTTCTAGTCTGTGTCTCAGGTGCTTGTGACATTAGAAAATACTGCTGAAATTGGATGTGGATTTTTATTTATATATAAACTTAATTAATTTATTTCATTTTTATGTTGCTTTTATCCGCAGTGGATAAATACTGCAAAACAGAAAACAATCATCAGATGAAAGTGAATTATACTATATGAAAGATTAGCATGGGAGGAGTCTGGAAGAATGGAGGGTTATTAGAGATATCCTAAAGGTAGACTTTCAATTTGTGGGAGAAAGATAAAAGGTTTGGGAAATGACAAGTGTCAAGAGAGAGTTTTCCAGAGTAGAAGAGCAAGATCAAAGGAGAGGAAATATGGATTGCGTGAGGGGGGCAAAAGTGACTAGATGTTGAGCGGACAGGATGAAAGGGAAAAAATAGTGGAAGTAAAGAGGGTGCTTAATTTGTAAAGAAACAAGTGCTAGATCCCACAGTTTTGCTCAGAAGCCTGCAGCTGCCACAAATAAATGTCAGCGGGCCAAATACCAAAGCTACTTGGGGCCTAATTACAACTTTTGGTGATGCAGGGGAGGGCGGCACGCCTCGGCCACACCCCCACACAGCCAAGAGTTGCTGCTGCTCACCTGCCAGATTGCAACTTAAAAGTGGTCTGGCAGGCAGCGTGGCCATCCTGCTGTGGTGCTGTTTAAAGGCTCATTGTGTGCCTTATCCAGCACCGCCGCGGGACCACCAGTGCACGTTCCTGCACAAGAAGATATGCACTATGTTGTGCTATTTTTCCTGTACAGGAACGGGGGTGCAAAACGACAGGGGGGCACAATATGTGCTCCCCTGAATGCACACCCATGCACAGGGGCAAGAGGGGGCACTGTAGATTTCTTTCCTTATAGCCAACAGTTTCATGGAGGAAGAACCTCCATGACACTGCTGGTGGTGAGGAAAGTCATAAAATGCTTGGCGGTGCCTCAGAGCACCACCAAGCATATTGCAGCCCTCAGACCGCCGCAGGGCCGCCAGGGAACAGCGGTTCCCTGGCGTCTGTGGCAGTGCAATGGCGGTCCGACCGCCGAAGTCCTAATTGGGTGGTCGGACTGCAGGTGCAGTGGTGGCTTGACAGTCACTTCCGCGCCATCACGAGTCTGGTGGTCCTCGGGCTGCCAGACTCGTAATCAGGCCCCTAGTCTTGATTCCACATCATGCCTATAAAATCCACCAAGAGAGACTACCTGCCCTTTAATCTCAATCTTGTCGGTTCTTGCTTTCTCCCTTTTTTTTCGTCCTTCTTTCCCCTTGTGTGTTTTTCTCTCCCTTGCTCTGGCTCAGAGTCTGATGAGGAATGATAAGTGCCAGTCCCCAAAAATGAGTAATGGTGGCCCCCATCGACAACCATCAGCTCAAAATAAGCAGAGAATAGAGGTTAGAATGATGCAACATAAATTTGATTGTGAGGAACACAACAATATTTGAAGCAGATTGTGTAAGACATGTTAAACACTGCAATTAGAGATGAAGACAGTAAGAGTGAGCAAATTGAAAAGAAAGATGTTGATAAAACAAGCTGTAAGATGTTGGATGATTTCTTAATGGCAGGGACATTAGAAGAACAAGGAGCTAGTTTCATGAGTTGAGTAGTTTGTGCAGAGGTTTGGAGTATGTCCAGGAGCATCTAATGCTTGCCTGCCTGTCCTTCATCTGTGATAATTGCACATGCAATAAAACTAAATCAAAGTTATTTACGTTGTCAGTGTCAAGGCCAGACTGTGAACCAAATGTAGCTCTGGCAAAAATGTTCAAACCAGCTCCACTCCCTTCTTACCCAGTAAAACGGGTCAGGACTGAAGCTTCCATTACACTGCAGCTCACCCATTGGTCTCCTGACACTCATCCTCAAGTCCATGATTCTCCCTTTGCCCATGCCCCCCCCCTCATGTCCCTGAGTCCCCTCTGGGCTATTAGGCCCAGAGGTTCCTGCTCATTAGTGAGTGGAGGAGACACTGTTCATGGGCTCTGGAACTCTTGCTGGGAGCATTGAGTCGAAGAAACGCTCCCAGGACATGGGCAAAATGCAGAAGAGCAAGGCTCTCACCATTGATGTTCGAGAGAGCATATGTAGCGATGCAAATCATCTTTTAAGGGCTCCCGACCAGCTTTTCTGAATGCCATGCTGCTCAGTAACCAGGCACCCTAGTTTTGGCTTCACCTCATGCCTCTACGTTCCACCAGCCTACATTTCTGCATCATTATCTCACTCTTGCAGGTCCCTTTCATCTCTACATTATCCCTTTGCCACTGCTTACTTATCATTCTGCTCTTCCTTCTTTTCTCTGTTGTACAATTTTTTCACTTGCTCTGGTCAAAATCTCATTCTGACAAATAAGCCTCAGCCTCCAAAAATGTCTGCTGGTGCCTACCTTTGGCAATCAAATGCAATAAATCAGCACAGCATGTTGGAAATGTGATAAAAGGACAATGTAGTGTTCAGTGTGGAAGAATGAAGTGAGGCGCAGATACTGGCGTAGTAGAGTCAAAAGGCAGAGCATTGTAAGTAAAAAAAAATGTAAGTCCGTTTTTATATAGCGCAGCTACTCACCCTTACGGGTCTCAAGGCGCTGGGGGCCGGAGTGGAAATTAAGTGAGCTATTGCCCAGAGTCACATGGTGCTGAGCTGAGCTGCCGCCGGAGCCGGGGATCGAACGTGAACCCTGTGCTCCGAAGACAGCTGCCCTGGCCGCTGCACCACACCTCTCCACTCCAGCATTGCAGAAACAAGGAAGAAAAAAAGGAAAGGTGCATACAATTTGACTTGTTATAAAGTGCATTCTACTGCATTTCCTAGCATTTCTTTGCACTGTAACAGGGGTCATTAATTCAATGCTCCATTTGTGGTCCTCAGAAAGAATAGTTGAGCAGCGCCTGTTCAGAATGAAGCCTGTTCAACATACAAAAGCGTCCAAGCAGAGAGCACACTACTCACTGTGACATCCTAACTATTAAACCACAGGCCTTAGCTACTGTCTCTTTCAATTAGCAATGTTTTATGAGAAGGGGCTTTATTTTGCATTGTTTTTTCAGCAAGGAGTACATGATGACAGATCTGATCTCTTTGACAAATCCTAAATACTTTCTGTGAGACCCTCGTTTGCCAAAGGTAAGCGAAAGGCTGGCCACGACGTGGCTGTATGGCATTGCAAATACATTGCTGATGACACAAACTGAGTGACAAAGTCTCTACATTAAGTGGAAAAACTGCAATAACAGGTTGTTATTGGGTGGCCTTTGCCTTTATTTCTGGATTAGTCAGGGTAGTGTACAAAATATACGTCTCCTGGCCACAGTGAATGGGGGTGTCGCCACCCACTGGGAGGATAAAAACAGAACTCCTCCTTGAGAGGGGAGCATGGACTCTGCTGCTCAGAAGCAACATCTCCCATGGCGATTCCTCTCTGTCATGCCCTAAGGAGGAGTCGAAGGAGGCGCACCACAAGCTGTGGCAGGACAGGATGGGCCATTGTAATTCAGTAGGTGACAGTGGACCACCTGATAGTCATGCTAGGTTGGGGAGGGGCTGCTGAAACCTCTCAAGATCAGAGGAGCAGCGTGAGCCGCCCTGAACATTAGAAATACAGGGGGAAAAACGGCCCAAATCTGGCCTCGGGCATTTGGCTTCGGGCACCTGTCGAATGCCCGATTTCCCAATCTGAGCCTGCAGGTATCCGCAGCTCTGCTCAAAAGCCGGCATCCGGTGCAATTATATGTCTACATGCCTAATACCCAGGCCGGTAGTCATTATTCCAATAGTAGACACTCCCTGCCCCATTTTCTCGCCCTTGCAGGTTCCTGCTTTCAGTTTGTGGCGGTTTTGCCATCTTTTTCTTCCTCCATCTTTCTGATCTGTGTGTTTTTCCTTCTCTTTCTCTCAGTAAATATCTGATACGGAAAAATAAGTGCCGGTCCCCAATAATAAGTGCTGGTGTCATCCACCGACAACCACGGCTTAAATTAAGCAGCGATCATTACACTTCATAAAGTATGACAAAGAAACTTTCCTGTGAATTCAATACCCTGAAGACAAGGCCCTGGCGATATTTTAATTGCAATGTAGTAATCTTGCTTAATTCCCTTAATTTCACACTGCACTTATTACGTGAAAAGCTTAGGATTATGCCATTACGCCACATGGCGTAGCTGGAATTGCATTCAGCTAAAAATCCTATTGCAAGAGCACAAGAATAATGCAAATGGCATAAAGTGAGCCGCTGTTGTCTGCGTCACATGCAATTCTTTACCTTTTTTTAGCATGACATGCATCCTCACATTCAAAATGGACATGCAGGCACATTTCACGCTCACAAATAAAGTGACTTGCTGGGTCAGCATTTTGCATAATATCACTTAAATTACATACATTTAACTGAACTTTCACGCGTAATTACTGCAAAGGAAACTATGCAGAGACCAAACATGCTCCGCTGTTCCCAAAAGGGGCATAGCCGGAGGAGAGGTGAGCAGTCGGACAATAGACATACATAAGGAATGTAGCTGTATCTAGGACCAAACTTCACTATGTCTTTCCTCGGACCCACGGAGGACTCCCTGATCCCACTCCAGACCAGATACCGCCGCACATCATAAGAGACTCCCTCCGCAGATTGGGAGGTTTTAAGCTCTTGGATCTCCTCCAGAATCAAGTTGAGGAGACTCTTGGCATCCCATTGTATAGTGAAGGATCTACTATCCTGAGAGGAGTTTCCTGGATCAGTTCCGGACCGGATTCAGATTGCAACACCGAAGGGGCAGAGGATACGATCTTATCAGGTACAGCCAGCCCATCGTCTACGAGAACGGAGAGTCCAGATGGGCTCCACCCAGGAGGAGGCGAAAGTTGATCCAGGGGTCGTGGAGGAGGGTGACTGCCGTCACTAAGATATCCATCCTTACTAATGTCGGTAGGCAGATCGGCTGATGATGATGAAACACTCCCTGCCCCCTCTGCTGCCGATGTTACTCCGGACTTAACTTTAAGAAATAAAGGATATTTTTTAAGATCCTTGGGTTTCCCAGCCTCAACATCAACCCCAAGGGTCGTTGACTTTGGATTGACCGGATTTTGGAAAGTAGAGGAACCTGTCCCAGGAGAAACCATAGGGGTGGGTCTGGTGCTCAGGTCTAGATCCGCAGAGTCACCCCCCGGATAGTCTTGTTTTGAAGACTCTGAAGTAGCCATCTCAGAGTTTTCTGGGAGCAGTCCCAAATCTTTCCTCAGAGCTACGGCGCGGTTTACCCGGGCTGCTGCTTGACCAACACATTTTTTGACCCTTTGGACCAAATCTGGGGAATCGGGATGGGCTGCAGCAGTGCTTCTAGAAAGATTTCGCATATTGAAGTTGCCAAGGAAAATCTTTTGTTATTCCCATAACAAGTTAGCCGTGATTAGAACATGGGAAAAAAAAGGAAAAAAAAGGGGGGGCTTTGGCACATGGAACTCCCCAGCGACCCTCAACTAAGTAGTACACGGAGCCCCATGCACCAACAGGCAGGGAGAGCACATGTACTTACCCCCTTGGTGAGAAACGTGTTGGTTCCGAAGGCACAGCGGAAAAAAAACACTGGTCTCAGGAAGTCACAAGTTGTTCAAGCTCTGAAAAGATGAAACAGCACGAATCAAATCTGTTAATGTGCCCACGATGTCCACAGCATTATTACAGTACTATTCCGGAGCAGCCCTCTCTGGGAACAGAGGGCCCGGAACTTCACGGATGGCAAGGCTCCCACAGGCTATATGTTACGAACTGTGACTTAAAGTTAGTGAGAGAGAAAAAAGGAAAAAAAGAAAGGGGGGGGAAAAAAAACCTTCAGGGCTTGCTTTGCCTTCCCCAGTCCTCTCAGCAGTATCTTTAAAAGTGCTCACAAACCGGGCTATAAACTGTCTCAACCCAGCCAAATAACATTGTACTGGCTCCAGCCAGAAAAGAACGAGGAAAGGGCCAGGAAGAAACAAGAACAGCTCCTCTGCACCTCTGCAGGTTAAGACATCCAGCCTGCGTAGAACCGCACAAGCGCCCGCATTCTATCCTCTTGACTTGGACTTGAAACTGCGGAATTCAACAGGGCGGACCGCGGGAATCACCCGGGCCTCACCGGCTCCCGTTCAAAAGAATCCTCTGTGGCGATTTTCTCAGCGCGGTGTCTCAGCCGGCATCCTGCGTCCGTCCGTCATCAGCTGCAGCATGAATCCGAGATCCAGAGGTGAAAGGGGGGGGCGTGGTTTACGGCGCGATCAGCCGGCAGCCATCACCAAGAAAACACATTAAACCTCCCAATCTGCGGAAATTGCTGCAATCCATGCCCACCTCACTAAAATTGAAGAAAACATGTCTCAGGTCCCGGCGCGTCTTCTTGAGGCGGAGACTAGGATCTCGCAATTGGAGGATCAAGTTTCAATCATGAATGATAAAGTTGCAGCCTGCCAGAGTCAAAAATCAGCAATGGAGTTTAAACTGGAGGAATTGGAGAATCACTCCAGACGCTCCAATCTTCGTATCCTTGGTATTCCGGAAGGCCTTGAGGGGCAGCAGACATTACAATGGGTTGACATTCATTAAAAAAAAAATCCTCCCGGATTATAATGGAGATTTGACTCTTATGCGAGCCCATCGGGTGCCTGCGCATCTACCTCCCAATGCCAAATTTCCGCTGACAATCCTTGTTAACTTTGGGGACTACAGGGTCAAGGAACAAATTCTAGCTAAAGCCATTAAGCAGCGACTGTTCACCTCTTCAGAGGTTCCACTTTGTCGTATTTTCCCTGACATGTCTGCCTCCGCAGCCAAAAGACGGAAAGAGTTCGTTAAAATGCTACACCTATTCAAAGAACAGGCGGCGCAGGCAATGATTGCCCAACAGAGTAAATTAAAAGTGCTCGTAAAAGGCAGATTCCATGTATTTTGTAATGTCCCCGAAGCACAGGAATTATTGCAACAAATTTCCTCAAACAAATCCTGATTGTCTCGATTTGGGCATGTAAAATTACAGATGTCACCAGTTTCTAATTTTTTTCTTTTTTTTTTTCTTCGGTCTCTCAGTCTGATGTTCTATCCTTTTAGACAGTTTCTGGGGGCTGATCCCCTCTTTCTTCTTTTCTCCTGTTTTTCCTTTCTTTTCACTGAGGAAAGGGGAAGGGGGAGGGGTAGGTAGGCTGGTAGTACTTGGCACAAAGTCATAGTGCCAGTTATGGGGGGTTGGGTTAGCCTGTTAGGTGTGAGCAGGGACGGTGGACTGCTCACCGTGGCTTTCAGGGGAAGGGGGGCACGGGTGGAATGGAAAGCATGAGGGGAAAAAGAAATCCATTTGTAAAATTTAGATTCATCCAATCTCTATTCATAAACCCATATTTTGTTGGGGTAAGGATGGGGTCATTGATTGATGTCACATTGTTTCAGCATACCTTACACTATTTCGTAACTCTGTTAGGAATATATCGTGCTGTGTGCTAATGGATAAAAAGGACATTTGAAAGGTGGCCTCTTTTAACGTTAATGGTCTTAACAATAAAAGGAAAATGCGGGCCATCGAATCATGGATTAAGACAGAAAATCTGGCTGTTATTCTAATTCAAGAGACCCGTATATCGGCTGGGAAGCTAGAAGACTTTCCTATGTTTAGGTCCTGGGCAGTATATTGGAGCTTCTCTTCCTCCTCTGCATCTCATCGCGGCACGGCGATCTTCTTGGGTAAAAATCTTCAAGCCGAGGTGGTCAATTTTGTAAGTGATCAGAGCGTAAGGTGGTGTTGGGCCACCTGCAATCTGGGGAATAGACTTCTAACTTTTGCCAGCATCTATGCCCCAGTAGAAGATAATCCTTTACCATATGAAGAGCTTTTTCAATCCCTAATTCAAATTCCCGGTGAAGTGATAATAGGGGGGGATTTTAATTTTCTAATGAACCCTAGAATTGATTCCTCAGTCATTTTCAAAAAACAATTAAAACCGAAGACTTTTAGAGTGATTCAAAATTATGGAAAGACTTTGGATATAATTGATCCATGGAGGGCAGCATCCCCGACCAAGATTGGATATACCTGTTTTTCGGGTAGATTTCGCACTTCCTCACGTATTGACTTCTTTCTCATATCTAGGACACTGACTTTTAGCCAGCAGAGAATTCTTCCGAACGGAGTTAGAGTCAGGCAAATACGTTACTTACTCCAAAAGATGGACTTTAAATAGGCAATACCTATCAGAAGAAAGCTGGGTGCTTTTCGCTAAAACTAAGATAAAAGAGTTTCTTGCGCGAAATCACGGTACGGCACCCCCTCATATAGTCTGGGACTCGCTTAAGGCATACATACGTGGTTTAGCCATTGAAAAAGATGCCGAAAACTTAAGAAAAGTGAAGAAAAAAAAGCAAAATCTAGAGCAGAAGGTGCAAAGGTGCTATGATATCCTTCTTAGCAGCCCCTCGGTCCTCAATCAACGGAAACTTGACCAGGCTAAACGGGATCTTAGCGAAGAATATTATGTTAAATGCGAATCCTCTCATAGTAACCATAGGCAAAAGGTATACGAAGAGAGCAATTATACCAGGAGGTTCCTTGCATGGCAGGCCAGGGAGCAGGCAGCAAGCAACCAGATTATT
Source organism: Calotriton arnoldi (assembly GCA_963921515.1). Classification (NCBI taxonomy): domain Eukaryota; kingdom Metazoa; phylum Chordata; class Amphibia; order Caudata; family Salamandridae; genus Calotriton; species Calotriton arnoldi. Next base: position 1,355,046 of record CAWUFW010000522.1, read on the forward strand.
ACATTGAGATGCCCTATAACTGGTATCCGCTCTGAAGATCCAGTGGTCATAGGGGATATAATGTCACAACATTACAGGAATATCTATGGCAACAACAGTCTATTGATAGGGCATCCTTGGAGAAATTTCTCTTGAGACATGAAATCCCGGCACTCTCCGAGGTCGATGAAACTAGAATGACACGTCCTTTCTCTAAAGAAGAACTGGGGGATGTTATTAAAAATCTCTCGAATGGCAAAGCCTGTGGCCCAGATGGTCTTCCGGCTGAGTTTTTTAAAACCTTTTTGAGCGCCATTCTTGAATATCTTTTGTTGATCGCAAATTCAATTTTAGAGGGTGGCCCAATACCACCTTCATTCCGAAAAGGGAATATAGTCCGTTTTTTGAAAAAGGGAAAAGATTGTGAAGACCCTATTACGCTTTTAAATTCTGATTATAAAATCATTACTAAACTTTTAACCAACCGATTCAATGTAATAGCCTCGCATCTGATCCAGCCCGATCAAAATGGTTTTATCGCAGGGAGACAGCTTGGGACCAATACGCATTATTTGGCTGAAGCACTGGATTATTTTGAGACCCAGAAGATACCAGCTTTGGTTCTTTTATTAGACGCCGAGAAGGCATTTGACCTCGTGGTCTGGGAGACCTTATTTTGTATTCTTTCAAATTTCGGTATACCTCCCAAAATTACGGGGGTGATCCAGAAAATGTACTTAAATGCAGAAGCCAATATTATTATTAATGCCTCTGAGGCAGGTCAAATTAGTGTTAAACGGGGGACTAGACAAGGCTGTCCATTGTCCCCCGTGTTATTTGCTTTTTTTATTGAGCCCTTGGCCATTGCCATCCGAAATAATGCAGATATTCGTCCCCCTCTACCAACTATGGGGAAACTTAAATTATACGCTGACGATATCATGCTAATAATAAAGGGGGATAAGGAGGTCCAAGCAAAAGGTTTTGAAATTTTTGAGCAGTTTGAGTTGCTCGGCGGATATAAAATCAACAAAAAAAACGGAAATAATTCAGTGTGGTTGCAAGCCTGATGTCTTACACGCCGATATCCTGCCCTGTATAAATTCTAAACCGAAAAGATATCTGGGGGTTTATTTCTCGTCACGAATCTCCGAATTGTATGACTTAAATTTTGCCCCACTTCTATTGAAAGTACAAGGCTTATTCCATCAATGGAACTCGCTTCCACTAACCATCATGGGCAGGGTCTCTCTGATCAAGATGTCCGTTCTCCCGTTATTTAATTTTTTACTCTCTGCGATCCCCTGCGTCTTAACGGCATCTTTTTTTGCTAAATTAGAGTCCATGTTTACATCTTTTCTTTGGGGTAAGAAAACCCCTTGAATTGCACTCAGCACTTTATATGAGGAGCTGGATAATGGCGGATTAGCTCTCCCCAATCTCAGGGATTATTATTTTGCACAATATATGTCAAGGTTTAAGCTGGAACCACAAACAGGTCTATTTGTAAATTATTTTATGAAGTTAATTTGTAAAGATATCCAGATACGCTGCCCACTTAAAAGTTCGAAATCCCCTAAACTAGTGCGCTATAAGTGTATGCAGTGTTTTTTTTTACAAACGTCAGGCTTTTTTAGAAGATATTCAATCCCCGTAATTAATTCCTCAACCCCGTTATCCGAACTCACTTCAGTATTTGGGATTAGAGACTCTACTGTAATCATACAAAAATGGGCTAAGGCCGGCTTTGGGAAAATCTCCGATTTCTTAAGGAACGATAGGTGGCTGAATATTGCCGAAATTTATGATTTAATCCCAAATGATTTCCTTCTCCTTGGGTCATATAACATTCTTATTAAGTTCCTGAGTAATCTCGATCTGGAACAGATTAATGAACGCAAAAAATTGGTATATGCATTATTTGAAGAAATCATAGTTAAGAAACCCGGGGAGTGGAAACAGTGCTTAGCCTCTATTAAGGATATAGATCTTGCGGAGAAAGCAATAACTAAATGGGAAAAACATGAGGATTTGGAAGTCACAGTGAGCATGTGGTCCGTATTAAATAAACTTAATTTTAGCACGCTGAGGGGGGCTAATTGGTGCTGGATGCTATTTTTTAGCAAATGGCTTCTCTATAGAACCCCACATTTCCTATCTAAGGTCTACCCCAACCAATCAGGTCAGTGTTTTCGCTGTCTAAATCATCTTACAGCCAATTGGACGCACATCATATCACAGTGCCCCTTGATCCAGGGGTTCTGGAATGATATTTTTTGTCATTTGGAAGCTGAATATTTAATTATAATACATTCTAATATTCGGCTGAAAGTTTTGGGTTACGACCCTATTCTACATTTTCCCGATAAGGTGGTTAAACTATTATATATCGCAATTACAGTTGCCAGGTCACTCCTGCTTCAGAGATGGCGATCAGATCTTATACCAACAAAAGGCGAGTGGGCCCGGACTATGAAGCAGTTAAAAATAGTGAGCGTCTCTGTGCACTGCGAATTGGGTGGATCAAGAAGTTTGAGAATGTCTGGGCGGCCTATTTTGATTAAAGTTTCAAAACAAGAGCTTATATTTTAGGAGGTACTCTTATTAAGCGGGAATCTTATTCATGTTTGCATTTCTTGATATAATTGCACACCTTCTTGGACTTGATTTAACTTTGGACACCTATCTCTTAGCACTTTATCGCACTATAGACACTTTAGTTTTTATTGTTAAGTACTTGAAGCTGCTTTTATAGGATGTAATATGATGTAATATTATTTACGGCACACATGTTAATATCTCTGCACATTTTTATGTACCTAAGGCAAAATTGATTTTTTAGCTCGTTTTAAAATAGGCAGCTGACGTTGTATTGGATCTTGACATATTATCCGTAGGTTTATTTAAGGTTACATTTATAAGATTCACTCGCTTGTACATTTCAATGTATTATGGCAACGTTTGCTATAATTTCCTTAATGTCGATTTGATACTGTAGATGGTCATTAACAATCTTTTTTTTTTTTCCTTCGTCATCTTGATTCCGGTTTTGTATTACACTTTGTTTGTGGTGTTGAACAGTTTCATTATTTGATATTTTGAATGAATTGTATGGATGAATTTATAAAACCTTCTTGAAGGATTTCAATAAAAAAAATAAAAAAAATAAGATACTCCCTCCCTTTTCCATCACAAGCATCAAATTCAGCCTCATCCAGTATCCATATGCAACCCCTCCAAACAAATCTTAGCCAAGTCAGCGTACCCAGACACATATCTCTTCCCATCATATTGTTCTCACAGTTTGATTGGGCAACCCACTGAAGCTCAGAGCCTTTTTTCCACCATAACTTTTTTGACCCTCATTCAAGATATGATATGAAATATGATATGATATGAAACTTAGATTGCGCGCAGCTACTCCAGGGAGTGTCCCGGCTCTTCCATGACAAAGATCTAGCCCTCGGGTCAGGTTAAAACAACAGACTGGTCTCTTCTGCAATTGCTAATTTTTGCTGTAATGCTGGTCGTCCAGCACATCAGGGTGCTATCGACACTGCCTGAAATCTGTTATGGGGACTGAGGTGCAGAGCGACCTTAAGTGTAGTGTCAATTTCCATTTGTTTGATACGTTGGTACAGACACAGGACTGTAGAGCTCTGATCCTACTGGCAGCAACCATAACCCTACAATGAAGCTGCTAAAGGGCGCACCATCCACGACGCGCAAGTGACCTTATATGATGAAGGCCTAACAAAGAGGGAGCGTGCCCTTTTAAAATCTATACCAGATCTGCGAACGGAGATAACAGAGATAACAGAGAAGATCAGCAAACTTGAGGCGGCGTGCAGAATGTAGAGAAAAAACACAAAAATATGTGTGACCCGATGCTGGGGTCAGCGGCCATCTTGGCGTCTATCTGCTCGACCTGTCTCCTTCAACAGCAGTTTAGCGGTTTCCATGTTTCTGCCTTGCTTCTATTTTGGATGCCATAAAGAGTGAACACTTTTTGGTGACACCTACTTTTAGATTTAAAAAATTACATTCAAATGTCAAGCAAATGTTAAAGATGGCTTGGAATTATTGAACTATAACATCGGTGTTCCTCATTAGAGGTTCAATTCCCTCAGCTTCTCCCGCGCCTATATTAGAGGTTGAAATATCTCACTATAGGTTGAGATTGTTTTTTGAGTAGTGCAATATTCTCCATTTACTTGATGTCTTTGTGTCAGTAGCGCCCGGCCTCTTGTTTTGGTTTATTCAGTGGAGATTTTCAGCTCTGGCAGGGCTTTAAGTGGGATGAAAAAGCTGGAGGGTTCTCTTAAAGGGGCGTGGCCGACGTAATTAAGGGCGTGGCTTAAAAGCACGTAAACTAAAAATCCGTGCTTAGCATAGTGCCCCGCCTGACTGGTATTTTGCTGCTTCTCTCATTGCATCCAGATATATAATACAACAAGTAACATTACACCTACAAGTCAGGACTGTTGGCTTTGTCAATGGTTGTTAGTTGCATAAGATAAATAAGCAACAACTACGGCTTCTTTGTATATAATATTGAAATGCTTCAGTTCTGACATAGATGAGACTGTGAAAGAGCTATACCAAGTCTCTTTTGAGTTACATCAAAGGCAGTGCAGGGTGGTACTGGTGCAGAGTTAAGATTTTTTTTTCACCCTGAGGGTGAGGGCAAAAATGGAGAAGCCCAATAGGGACACGTCTCATTACCTGCTTCTCAGCACCGGCAGGACCCGGCCCACTTAAAGTCCTGCACTCTGGAATTTTGTTTCTGAGCCACATTATTGTGGATGGGTGTTTTTTAGGATGGGTGTTATTCTCCTGGAAGTGTTTCTTAAGTGACTGTGCATCTCAATCTGTGGCTGCCGAGCCTGTCGTTAGTTTTCTCTGCTCAGTGGTGACCACAGTGTGTAGAACCTACCTGTATGCCTCTTGCATCCTTTTAAGTGAACATTGGGGACAGGAAACATTTTAAAACAGCACTGTGCTGGGCTGCTGGCCTCCTTGGGAATTTTCGTAATATAGTTTGCGGCCGCGTTGTCTTATTTCATTATCAAGCTCGTACTAAATCATTTTGGCAGACTGATGTGGCAGAATAAGCAAAGAAGAAGGATGTGAGACACTGAAATAATTTTTACTTTCCCTCTAACTTGATGGAATCTGTCCTTGCGGCTGAGCTTGCGTTTTGTCTTTTGACGTCTGTGCATTCTTTGTTATGACTCCAATGTCCTTGCTTGAGAGAACTGGAGGACAAAGTTATCTGGTTAGCCATAGGCTGGAAGAAGCCATCATCAGTGAGCCACAGAGTCTCAGCCAATGCGTGGGGGAGTATCTTGTTACCATGCCTAACTCTGGGGTCTCTTTGATTTTTAGTGAATGTCATTTTTTAAATTATGTTCAGCCTAGGGTCATGCCCGACAGGGGGTTGCCACAAGCCCTGTGCCCATTCCTTTTGTGGGCGGATATTTCCACTCTGCACATTGCCTTCAGCTTTGCATGCTGTGCATTAGCCCTGCGCAGCCTATGTCCTGCACAGTGGCGGCCGGCACGGATCGAGGGCGGTGGGTGCGTGGGAGGGAGGAGGTGAGGGGGTTTAAAAAAAAGAAAAAAATCTTACCTGTTTGCCGCATCCCTCCTCGTCTCTTCTCCATCATCTCTTCATGCCAGAACAGGGAAGCAGGAAGCACCAGGCTCCCCATAGCCAATCACAACTCTACAATGCAGAGTTGTGATTGGTCTGATCACCATGTTCAGCACTCAGCTAGGTACTGGGGGCTTTGGCATGTTCTCCACGCAGGCTGTAATGCAGCCTGCTTGGAGAACATGCAAAGTGCGCATGAATGTTTGGCAACCTGAGACTGCCGGCCAAGCATTCATGCGCATTTGGAGTGGGCAAACCACTCCTCCCCTGCTCTGAGAACAGAGCAGCAGCCCCACCCGCAGAGCTGCCGCAGCAGTAAAACATAAAATGATAATAACAACCAGTTATTATCATTTAATGTTTCCTTTATTTACACTGCTAAAAAGCAGTGGGACGATGCGGAGGAGCCGCCACTGGTCCTGCAGAGTGCCAGTTAGCCACAGAGTCTCCTACCTCAGCCCCTCTTGTCCACCATCTGTTGTTTGTGTGCTGACTATGCCCCTCCCACATCCCTCTGCGGTCAACTTGCTGTCCACGCACCCTCCCACCTCCACGCAGTGGTCAGTTTGACCCTCCCTGCCACCTGCCCTTCGTGGTCAGCCTGTTGCCTGCTGCCCCTCCACGTACCCTCTGTGGTCTTTCTGCTGCTCAAGTCCCATCCACCTAACCTCCCTTGTCCGTGCTGCTGCCCTTGGCCAGCCTACCTGCTCGCCTTGTTAAGCTTGCTGCCTCTGCCCCTGGTGCCTGCGATCCAAGGGCAGTTTGCTACCCTTCTTCTCTACCCTCCGTTGTCTGTCTGCTACCTAAGCCCGCCCACCTACCTTCCCTTGCCCATGCTGCTGCCGCTGCCCCTCCCACCAGCCCTCCGTGGTCATCTTGCTGCCGCCTGCTTCTCCCGTCTTCCCTACGTGGTCTGTCTGCTGCCCAAGTCATGCCCACTTACCCTCCCTTGTGCGTTCTGCAGCCACTGTCCCTCCCACCATCCCACCATGATAAGCTTGCTGCCCCTACCCCCACCACAACCCTCTTTCTCCACAGCCTTTTATATGATCTCTCACTCATAAAATCATTTATCTGCAATTATTTTACCATTTGCTCTCCTGATACTTGCAACTAGCCCCCTAGACACCTGCACGCCTCTTCATTCGCCCTCGCACACCTCCCCCTCATCCATCGCTGCCGCAGCGATGGCTGCTCGTTCTCCTACATCGCAGCCAAGATCTGGAACGACCTTCCCCTCCAGCTTCGTACAGCCCCCTCATTGGCAGACTTCAGAAAGAGACTCAAGACCTGGCTCTTCGACGGAGACACAGCCCACAGCCCACAGGTACCCCTATGGGTGACAGTGTCGCGCTTTACAAATGCCATTTGCTTGATTGATTGACTATATTGGAGAATGGCTCTCAGTCACAGCCTGTTGTTCACTATACCTTTCAACCACACACACTATTGTAAAGCCTGGTTTTTGTTTTAGCAAGTACCTGGTGGGTGAAGGGTTTTGTCTCCAATATCAAACAGATGTTCCACATCTCAGCTGCTCAAACAAGCATTTGCAATGCAATAGGTCTTGCATTTTCAAAACTTTGACCTATTGGTATTACAAATGAAAATGCCTTTTTTAAGTATTGCAGGTTTTTTAAACACATAAATAAACGGCCTTGTCATTTACAATGCTACTAGCTCAAACTCTCACAAATGCGATACCTATTGCATTGCAAATGCTTGTTAAAGTGAAAGCCCGCAGGGCGCACTGCAAATACAAGAACCGGCTGCCATTGTCCCGCGAGTGCTGTGTGGGGGCAGCCACTATTAAAGTGAAAGCCTGCATAGCGCGCTCTATATACAAAAACCGTCCGTCATTGTCCCGCATTATTTATTAAAGAAAATAGTGCTCACCGACTACATAACGCAGACCGTGTAACAACACAAGTAAAACGTCCAGTCGTTATGGGAGTTTACAAATGCAGACAAGGCGGTACCATGGTGGAACTACTATGCCTATTCACAAATGAAAAGCAACGATTTCGCAGGGACAGTAACGGGAGCCAATTGAAAAGATGTGCGGGAAATGGACCGGAAATGCTTCTATGCCATACCTAATTACAGCATGCCTCGCAGAGCAGCGCATGCGCTGCCCAGGCTCGACCTAAAAACAGCTCGGAGGAGCAATTCACAGAGGCTAACATGGACCAATTGAGTTTTTTGCGGTGCTCGGGTCAAAATCTTTATGCAGAGCCCATCTGTGTGCTTCACTCTAGCTATACAAAATATCCAAGGAGAGAAGTGAAAACAAAGCAGTTCTATCAAGCGATATGCCACGTTAGCTGTCACATCATTATTAAGCAGTGTATGTTATCTTTAGAAACCTATTTGCAGATGCAGCTGGGGCACAGAGCCCCGACAAGCGTAGGGCCTGGTGCATAATGTCCCCTCTGACACCTGTTTTGAGGGCTCACAGGCTAACCATATGCAGTCAGCTAGTGCGGGCACGCCTATCACAGAAACAAGAAATGTTCAAGCAGGATGGTAAAGTAGGGTAGAAATGGGACAGTGTCAGTCACACATGTTGTGAGAGGGTTAATCTCTTCAGCCCACCTGGCCTTTCACCTGCCCTCACCATTCAGCAGATCTCCTTATAGCTTTTGGACATTTCAGACTCTTGTTCGCAGATTAGAGGTGCAGTTCTCCTCTTAATCTCTCTCTCTCTCTCTCTCCTCACTAGGGTACCTGGGAGCATGTTCAGTTGTTTCACATTTTTTTTTTAAAGATAACTGGCTCTGTTGTCTTGCATTATATTAGCTAATTGTTTTTTATGTAGCTCTCTACACTGCACCTCTGCGATTTCTAAACACTGTCAGTCACTTTCTTAAGCTCAGTAGATGGGCCGGGTATGTTTGGCCAGGATTCGATCTTATGACCTCCTGATAAACTAATGCAGAGAAGTTTTTCTCTTTCCTACGCTACTTTTGTGACCACTGGTGGTGTAAGCCAGCCTGCCTCTGCTGCCAAAGACATTATTTGGGCTCTGATGTGAACCAGGACGTCATATTTTCAACTTTAAGAATTATTTTGACTGGCGAATACAACCAGGGTCGCACACCATGGAGAGAGGCCATCTTGGTCAATGCAAGTCACATTTTTTGTCGCAGAAGTAGTACTGATTTCCTGACTGTGTCCAACTATGATATTACCAAGCAAGTGCAAAAACCCCATATTTACTGCAATTAATAAGAGCAAATATGATATTTGCGACAATGGTGGAGGAACAGTTTTGAGAGGGCGCTGCCAGTGACATGATTGTAAAAAACAGCAAATATCACTTAATGAAAAAGAGTACTAAATGAGGAATTCATATTTCACGCAAAGAGGCGAAGTACCACGAGGTCCAATAGTTCATTAACAAATGTATGACTAAAATGTCTATATAATTCAGAATATTGGTGCAACCTTGCAATTTATATAGCATAACATTAGGTGCGCAAGTTACCTGGCTCAGAAGTTGTAATATTTTCCACCTCAGAAGGGCTAAGGCTGGGCAAAACTGCAAGGATTTAAACCCAAGGCATTTAGGTCGCATGCAGATCTCTGCCAGAGGCTTGGTCACCCACATAGCCATCGCGAGAGCTGCCACCATTTCCACAAATTCAAAGAGGTAATTCAATTTTCTGGCTCCAGCGACATTCGTAGGATGATCAGCGAATCGCTGCAAGGTCTCTCGTGGAGGGTGCTGCGTTCTTGACAGTTTTCCATTTAAGCTAATAGGCCGGGAAGCGGATAAAGCACACTACCAGGCATAAAGAGGCGCACTTATGAGAAATGATCAAGAGGTAATGCATGCTGGTAGCAGGCATGCTGGCAGAATTCTCTTCACTGTTGGGGAGGCAGATATCTCACAAAGGCAGCCATATTTGTCGTGGTTGTGGGAAAATGAAGAACTAAGACAAATTGGAGCGACACACGGCTCACTAACAACACAACTGGCCGTGGCATGAGAAATGACAGTGTGCACTGTTTTTCAGTAAAGGTTTTTTTTTTGATGAGGACAACCAAGATGTAGCTATTATGCCAAATAGCAGTCTTAGATGTACAGTAGCAGCTGCTGCTAATTTATCTTCAGTGGGTATTTGTGGCACCTCCCTACCACAAAAGATCTTTCTGTTGGCACTGCGTGCTGATCAGGGCATCATGGCCTTAAAGTTATGCATTGCATCTCTTTGCCCCAAGTGAAAAGATAATTTCTGGTCTAAGACACTGTGTTGTGATCTGACATTCCATTTTCAGTACCAGGTAATATCGGTAATAGAGAGGTTTCAGCTCTTCCTTGCAAAGAGTGTCAAGCCTTTCCTCACTCTGACCACCTTCAGGTCCACTGTCCTCTCAAACATTTAAAGGGTCTGCACTCTGAACTGGATTCCCAACCCCCACCCATGCACCACTGAATCCCTTACTGCAAGTTGCTGCCCTTCAGATCAGCAACCACAGTAAATTTGACCACAACACACCAACCCAGAAACAACTTCACTGACTGCCATTCAAGCATCCATTCAATTCAAGCCTTGTTACGGGATCTAACAGGACGACCTACAATGCTAGACCCATCTGTCCTTCACCTGCTTCCTCACACACTATTCCTGTTTTACAAGAGTGGAAATTCCTGCATCTGAATTGTGATTTTTTTTTTGCAACAGTTTGTCAGTTAACACAAATACATGTTTTCAACTTATGTTAAGCTGATCTCTAGCATGACCTGCATTCAATAAGCTTTGACCTTACAGCAGGGCACATACCGCCAATAGTATTCCAAATTAATCGCACTTGCAGGATTCCCGAAGTCCCAATGAAGAGAATCTAAAAAAACACTTTATGCTGAGAAAAGATTATCTACTGGGCTTTAGAGACATCTGGTTATCTATCAGAAAGGGGGAGAATGAACCTATTAGTCTCAATACCAGAAATTTCTGTCTCAGAGACCCTCAACCACACTTTCACAGACTGCGGTGTATGTAATCTCCGCTTAGTGTGATTCGATGGATAGTGTCATCATCGGGTCTTGTCACTTGAGTGTCCCTTCTACAAGTGACATCAAAACCTCCACCAGGAGGGAGATTCTCTGGATGTTGACAGTGGTGAGTGGATTAAAATTATCTCCTATCCTTTAGGTTGATCTTTATTCAGGGAAAAGAGTGGGATAGGGGTAAGTCTTAAAACAAAAGTGGTGTTTAGCGGAAGAGTCACTGGTCCACAACACCTAGTGGTCGGGTCGACTTGTTTCAGCCTGGAACAGCCCCTACGGGTCTATGGCCTTCGTCAGGACCAAAGAAATATATATTGAGGCCTTATATTTAAGGGCTTCCCGGATAGTGTGTTATTAGTGAGTGGAAGCACTCACACATCATTGTCAGTGAGCACACTTGACTCCAGACGGAACGTGGTTATAGGTACGGTCTTTAGGCCTATAACTTAAATATGTATTTTATTTGCATCATGGTGTGTAGAGATACAGGACAGAGGTTTAAGCTTGGCTTTAAACCGTCCTTTGCAGTGCTCCTGCAGGCATCTCTCTCCAACCGAATTTAGAGATGTTCAATGAATTTGAGAAACAGTATTCCTGCTGTCTGACAGGACATCCCCGTATATTTGAAACATGCTCAGTTCCTTTAGATTTTTCAAAAATGTGATTTTTAAGAATATTAGCAATGAAAATATTTCACCCTACTATAAATGTTAGAAATAGCACGTGTTGCTTATATTAAGCTTAATAGTGCTCAATTTATCAGCGAAGGGCATGCCAGTATTCAAATTTGTGACCCACAGCCCGCACGCATGTCAGCAGCATGTGCTTAATTCACTGACCATCTTTCTCTAGCAGTTACATTAGATTTGACAAGATTTCCCAAAATACGTTCCTAAAATGCCTCATACAGAGATACAATTCCAAATCTCCAAGCAAGTTGTCTTAAAAGCATTTCTGATCTTTGAAAAAGCATTTTCAAAGATCGGCATCTTTTTACTGTGGAAAATGACATAATTTCATCAAAAAGCAACCTTAAGGTTCCTATCATTCAGTCATTTGGATTTCTTTTCAGTTTTATGGGGATTTAATGTAGCTTCTTTCTAGATGTATTTGCTTTGCTTTTTTACATCAAGCATTAACCTATGGACAGCAAACATCTTTCTTGATTACTTGTTTGTGGCTATGCTTTCTTTTTAGCAAATATCCCTAATATTGAAGTCAAAGGCTTTAACCACATCTCACCCATAGATATTGGGCCACTAACATGCCATCTGTGCCTATGTGATAGCACATTCCTAATGTTAATGGTGTTTGTTCTGTACCCAGATTTAACACATAGGTTTTGAATTAAAATTCTCTTTGCTGATGTTTCAGGTGTTTGTTGCCGTATTCATCTTAAGCAAACTCTCTTATTTTAGTTAGTTTTTTCAATTTGGGCTGCAGCGATCCAATAATGTTGTATGCTTTTAATAACAGTGCAACCTCCTGTGTTTGCCATTGCTCTAAGAGTCAGATGTAGTCACATCTTTTAAAACCATTGACTCGTATATTTGAAAGACATTTTTTACCAATTCATCTTGTTTGTGGTCAGTCATGGCTTTCAATGCCTCCATGCTACTTGCTTTATTTTTCTGCTTTCTTAATTTGTACATTGGCATATATAAACCTTGTTCTAAATGAAAGATGCTGTTCATCTAATTTTTAGGTCTTATCCTGCCAGACAGCACAGTGCTCTCTGGTTGCAAAGACATATTGGGGACATGCTGAAAGCTTATCTAGGAATGCATTCTTCCCATTGCTTACCATTGGCTTTGTGTGTTGTCACTTACATTTGCTTGCTTCCTATTTGCTGGCTTTATTTGTTTTAGGTTGTCCATATTATGTTTGACACTCCCATGGAGCATAGACTGGCTCTTTCTATGTTTCCACCAGTGTCTGCTATTCGGTAACTATTTTTTTTCTTTTACATGAAGCACTCCATGAGAAGACATGTATTTTCCAACTGTCTCCAGTGTACTGCTGTTCCTCCTCCCACGTTACACGTTGTTATTGCTAACCCAAGCCTTCTCCATGTTGCTTCATCCTCTACCTGCTCCCCACTCATTTGTTTCAGCCCACACTCCAGGTTTATCTCGCTCACTGATGTGCTGTTTCTCCCTTGAAGCTTCCACTTACCATCCACCTTCCCTCTTCTCTCTGCTGTTATTTTTTCCCCACTGAGCCTCCCTCTGTTATTGCTGTTTCTCAGTTAGTATCCACACACCTCTCCCTCTGGTGCACTGTTGCTTTTTCCCTGCCCACACACTCTCCGATGCTGCTGTTGCTTTGTGCCCACCCACCGTCCCCTCCCTCCATTGTTGCTTTTCCCTCATCCACCATTGCACCATTGCCACTTAGTATTCGTTGCCACTTGATGCCCGGTCACCCTCATTTCATTGACATTTGATGCCCGTTTACCCTTCCTCTGTTGTGGTTTAGTGCCCCTCCTCCCACCCCTCCTTTTGTTACTTTTCCTCGTGCATCCTCCGTCCATTGCTACTGTTGCATAGGGCCCACTGGCCCTCCATTGGACTTGATGAATCCCCCTTGCTGATTTTCCCCCTGACCACCCACCCTCTGTTGCTGCTTCCTCCACCGTCCGCCTACCCTCTGTCGTAGATTTTGCTTTCCTCTGCTTTCATTTTTTAAAGCGCTTTTGAGAAATTGGCTTTTCTATTAGGTCTCAAAGGCAAGAGCAATTGGCTTTGTTAATGCTTGTTTTTTGAATGAGTAGCTGCTCTTGTATAACACACTTTACTGATTATATCCCTTTTAGTCTCTTCATATCCTCTTCCCACCGAGGTCACTAATAGCTTTGCTTAATTATAGAATTGCTCTCTGCCAAGTCAGGCCTGCATCCAGGGGATTCCATATTGAAATCCACTCGCTATGAAATCACCCTGACACACACAACATGCACTGCATTTTGGTCAATCTGATGTGCTGCCCACATCAACCAACTTGACCTGAAGGATAAATTCATTCCTAGTGTTCACCTGGTGGCTATGATATTTTTCGTGGGGGAGAAGGAGTCCACATTCCTCTTACTGGGAGCATTTCGTCCATGGTGGAAATCCAGTGGGGGAAAGGGGAGAAAACCTACAGCCCTTGCTGCTGCGCTGTTCCACAAAGCAGAAACTCACACTTAGGCCCTCATTTAAGTCAGCTTGCTGAGCTATCCAATGTCAAAGTGAAAGGGCAGGAATGCACTGTATTTATGCAATATGGCACATCCGTGTCCTTTTCCCCTCCGCTGGCACAGTTTCCGCAGCCTAACTCCAATGCAGGCACCCTTTCACCATGGTACAAGGGTGCCTGTGTTGTCGTCAGGATTGGTTTTGTGCAGGAAGGGGCACCTTAATGCACAGAAACCATCCTAAGAGACTTTGTCTTCTTTCTATGTGTGCCGCAGAATTCCCTTAGTGTCATTACCACTCCCAGTGGACCTAGTGAAAATCTTTGACGAGTACCCATAGTGCTTCAGTTCTGTCTGTGCTCCCAGACTCCTTTGCACTGATGTACGTGATTGCTGATGCCTCTGTCGTCTTCGACGGTTCCTCTGTATTAGCAATATACCGTTGTGAACGACTGCTCCCTCCAGGGTACACAGCAGTTATAAAATGTGAGGTGCCTAATGCCTTTCAACTCTTAACTGCCCTCTGCTGGAGTAAGATATTCAGAAAGTGACCCTGACACCAAGGTTTCACTGTGGAAGTTGATGTGGCCAGTTCCCTCTTATCCAGTGCTTAATTTGTAAAACAAAAAGTAAGTTCCAGGGCCTTCGTCAGGAGACCACTGCAGCTTGCACCACCAATTGCCCCTGCCAGCGCTACCAGTGACAGTACCAACACAACTACTAACCATTATACTTCTGCAAATGTGACAATTCAGACTATTCTAGGCTCCCAAAGCTATAAGAATGGCTTTGGCCGCAGGTATTAGTAATTGTTAATGTATATTGAATTAATAAACAACTGTTTTTGTCTTCCTCTCTAAACTGGCCACCGGTTGGCAGACTGTCATAAGTGCTGTGTATAGAATTCAGAGTCGGTGCTAAGCACCGGAAACCACAGCTCAAATTAAGCACTGCTCTTCCCACCCTTCTCTGGCATAATCCTAGCTCACACATACCAAGTACTTCACCTTATGCTCCCTCAAGCTTTTCTTCATGTCGAGGAAGGAGGACGTGCCTTACTGCTCCGCCAGTTTGTAATCCAGGTATATGTGGCCCAAGGCATTTTCGACCGACCATGGGCCACGTGCTCTCGTTACTTGCAGTATATGGTCTTTGTCGTGGTCATTGAAGAGCTGTGCCTCATCTGGGCTCCCAGGTGGGGGGGAGGGGGCCCTCTCGACAGAAAATTATTTTGACTATTCACCCTGATGGACTGTGTCGACGAACCAGGTTTCGAGGTAAAGTTCCAGGCTTTGGCCCTCAGCTATCTCAGGGAGGCCCACTAAACGAACGTTGTATCTGCGTGATCTCCCCTGCTGATCCACCACCCGATCCCTTAGGTATTCCATCTCCTTTTGTAGGGTCATGAGTTGTTCATCTGCCACCTTTACTATGGGTCTAAGAGCCGCCAGCATCGATTCAGAGTTCTCGACCCTGTCCTTTAACCTTTTATGTTCATCGCGTATGAGTCCTATTTCAATGCATAGTGAGTCTATCTTGGAACCTAGGGTGTATTTAATGTCCAAGACCGCTGCTAGGAGTTCACCAAAGTGATGAGAGTTATCTGGTAGGGTGTCTGACATTAGTTTCTCGGCCTGGGCATTGTCCGATGGGCGATCCGCGGATTCAGACGCGCCCACTGTTTGCGCCTGGGGCCTGTCCGATCTGTTTTTTCCCATTTTAAGAGGATCAGCATGGGCTATGAGCCTGAGATCGAGCAATGGTTGTGTGGGGTAGCAGGGTGGGGATGTCGTCAATCGTAGGGAGTGCCCCTGGTCCGTGCCCCCACAGCGCCCATCTAGGCCCGTGGCCCGATGCGTCAGCCCCAGGAAGGGGAAGGAGGGATTTTTCCTGACCCCTCCCGCACAGCTTGGGATGTGGATGATTACTCGCCTGGGGTACACAGTTCCACGAGCACCTCCACTGATGCCCACCGCTCTACTGCGCGTCACGGTCTCGTGTTTGGAGCCCATGTCTCAGGCCTTATGTGATGGGTTGGGTGGACCCCCGGTGTTCTGGACACGCATGTCCCTGAGGAAAAGGGGCTGAAGGGGGTGTTTCCCTGTCCCCCGGCGCTGATGCCTGCGAAGTCGGTGTACCTCTTGGTGGCACTACAGCTGACTTGAGTCCTCACTCTCCTCTGCTGCCTTAGGCCGCGGAGTCACACATCACTTTGCCTGCATCGCTCAACTATGTAGTGGGTCAGCGGTGTTCTGTATTCCTTCCCTGCAGCAGTTCTTGTGTGTTCTGACAGGGCTCCTCCCCCTAGCAATTTGCCTCGACACGCTGTACCTTAATGTACCCGGTGCAGGATCTAGTCAGTGCGGTGAGCGCTCCACGGGCTCCCCGGTGCAAAGGCGCGAGCTGCCTGTAACAAGCAGGTGCGAGTCACTCTTTGCATCCCCCTCCCGGGGGGCCCCCCAGTCCCGGTGAAAGGGGGGGGCATTGAGTGAGGGCGTCGGAGCTCTGGCGGGTGGCGCAGAAGTCCTCAGGTCCAAGATGAGGGGCGTCTATGGGCCTGCACCCAGTATTGATGCCACATTATTGCTTCCATTGTTGGCCCTCCGTAATATCCCAGGGTTCATGCTCCCTTTGTTGCTCCTCTGAACTGCAGTCGTCCTCGGGAAGCTATCCTGCGATGACACTGCCGTTGGTGCCATGCTTGATCTAGCGGCGCCCGTCGTGCCGTCACACCTCTCTGGGGCTGCCCTGACGGATGTGAAGTACCGCATGGCCGGCAGCATAGACCGCAGCAAGCCGGGGTCTCTTGGCTCGGGCACTGCTGGGGTGCCTCCCCGCGATGCAGCGCTGCTCTATGCAGGCTGGGGGGGCCCGCCGGTGAACACAGGACGGCCACAGTACTTCAGGACCTCCGTAAGGTGGCAATTTTTCCAGGATATTGAGTGGGTCATTGCGGAGCTGCTTAAATTGCGTAAGCTCCAGCCGCCATCTTGGCCACGCCCCCACACATACCAAGTAAAGTGCAACCATTTTTGTCTTTCCCCGTTTATTGTAACTTACATTCTCGAATTCTTAGGACTATACTGACGGATTTCATCATTAAGGACTGGCTGAGGAGGTCTCACACGACATGGGTTCACGTTGTAACTACGTTGCATGTGACCATACGATTTAAGAATTTTTGGGTGTGTAGGGTGACAATATGTTGTGTCTGACCGCAATCTCCGGCCTGGCATTTTTATTTCTTATTGCTGTGGTCCAGGGAATCTCCCGGCGAGCAGAATGATAAAGTACTTCGCTGACCGCCATGGCTTGCTGACAATTTATTTTCAGAATTATTGCTCCGTGACTAGAAGCGGTGTAACTTATTTTTTAGATTAATGGTGCCCTTTGCTGAACAATGCACAGTTCTGTTTAACCATTGCTAAAGCTTCCTACAAAATGGCTGCAGTTTCATGAAAAGCACACCGAATAATGAATGGCTGTAAGTTAATGCAAAAATGAATGCATGCCTTATAAACAGGATTTAAAACATCTTTGAACAGCTTCGGGATCCTTTATAGGGATGACTAAAGAAGCTTGAAAATCAGAGGAGATCTTTAATGAGAGATTAAAAGATTTTGCAATTTATTGTTGTTTCTCAAACACAGGAAGTCTCAAAACAGAGTCAGTCACCTGGTAGTCATCACTGAGACATGACTTACACAACACAAGCCAAACATTATTTTCAAAACACTAGATTATAAAACAGAAAATCCTTTATCTGTGAGTCTGCCATTTGATGGATTGCAGACAATGCAGTGCAGCCCGACAAACCCCATGCGTTTTTACTGGGTTAACAATACAGAATCAATCTATCTATCTATCTATCTATCTATCTATCTATCTATCTATCTATCTATCTATCTATCTACCTATCTCTGTCTGTCTGTCTATCTATCTATGTTAAAGTGACAATTTAGTTAGGTATGGTAATATTTAAATAACAACATTGTTGAAATTACTAATGAGATCAACTATTGATTCTGACAGTATGCTATAGGCTTTGTAAATACATCACCCTAATCGATAGTTGGACTCTTATAAGCTAGCTTGACTGTAAGCTTTTGAAAGAAGAAAAAGAAATTGGATATTTCAGAAATGAAGCATTTTGGTGGATGACTCTGTCTTTTTACTTATATTTACTCAAAGGATGGGTGTAGTGGGGGTTGGTAACTTGCACAGAGCTGGCTGCTGAACATCATTGAACAATAGACCCTTTGGTCAACCTTTGTTGCGAAGGGCTGAAAGCTGAGCAAGTAGGGTGTTAGGTGATCATGGAGGGTGGGCGCAGTCCCTGGCCACATGCAATGCTTTGTGGCCAATCTCCCACTTTGCAAGGCTGAGGGCCATGCACAGGGGGGTTGCCACATGTGGAGAGGTGGGCACAGGGTTTGGCAATAGGTCAAGACCCTTCCTACCCCCTATTGTATGTTGACTGCAGATTCTAGTGTAACACCAGGCTTTGAGTACAACCTCTGCTGTGCATGTCCCAAGCCTGTGCATGGAGTGGGTTGGCCGCTTGTGGCGGGGTGGGTGCAGACCTTGGCCACAGGCAAGCCCTGTGTCATACTTTTCCTATGTTTGGCCAAAGATTGTGTGCAGTGGAGGTTTGATGCTTGCCGATGGTAAGACGCAGGGACTTGCTGGAGCCTAGGCACTGAATCCAAGCCTTAACGCATATTGGATGCAGGGTCTGGTCAGAGGCTATGACTGAGATGTCATAAATGATGTCATCAATGATGTAATTTAACATGCCATGAGTAATGTAATATATGAGGTACTAAGCAGTGCTTGATAGGGTGCAAGTTAAAGTTAGCTCACTAAACTATAACTGGCATATTTCAGTGGTTTTTGGCTTTTTTAACGTTAGCTCAGGTCTCATTCCAACACCTAACTATTACATCACCTTAATTTTTGGTTGAGGATTTCTGGAGTTCTTTTTAATATAAGTTGAAGTCTTAGCACCTAAACATAACATAACTTTAATATTTGTTTTTTTTCAGTAATGTCTACCAAAATTGAACTATTTTAAAATTAGGGAGCTGTTAAGTGACTGAAAAAATGGGTAGGCTGAGTAAACAAATGTGGAAATGGGATGCTGCACTTATGCAGATATCGCTCCTTTAACTACTTTTTGCCCCATTAAAAATGCATTATGCCTCAAACTACCCAAAACCCCAACCTCCCTCACATTTTTAAGCTGCTGTTTCATGCCTTCATTAACATCTTATACTCATTTATTTTAGCCTGCTCCTCAGCAATCCAACAGCTCCTATTCCAACAAAATGGTATTCAAGAGTATCTCACTTTTGTCTTGAATACAAAATGTTAGAGCTCTAGTGTTCTGGTGACACTGCAGTTGATCACTAGGGAGTTAACGACAGGCTGCTGTTGGCGTTGCAAGTACATTTCACTCTGCATTTAATCAAACAGATGAGGAAGAAATTTGGGAACTTAAGAGAAAATGTGTCCTAATTTTAGTTTTCTAGAGCACTAACCATAATTTCTATTACACAAAACACTCATTTTGTTCCTTTACTGCAGTCTCCTCTGCAGGAAATGTCAGTTTTACAGCTTTGATTCTATCAACATGATGTTCAGGTGTGCCATACTATAGTCATAAATACAGAATGTTTGCTTTAGTGCTGATTAGAATTCTGTGGTGAGTTAACAGACAGACTGCTGCTGGTGCTGAAAGTACATGTTGAAAGTACATGTATCAGTATGCATGTTAGAATGTTTTAATGATGTGAATGAGAACGATATTTGAGAACTGAAAGAAAAATGTGTACTTATTTTAGCTTTCTAGAGCACTAGCCATACTTTTTATGGCAAAATAATCACCCTCATTTCTTTCATTTCTAAGGGAAATGCTTTAAGGTTTCCCGCATTGATTCCAACAAGATGGAATTCCTGCGTTCCACACATTTGTCATAGCGCTCCAAGGGCCGAATTATACAAAGCGCCCCGGGGGTGCAATGGCCATTTGCGCCCACTTTGGGCTCCCGCAGGGCACTTTGGTATTACAGAAAGGGTTGCAGACACTTGTGCAGTCCCTTCTGTAATACAGATAGCACTGGCGTACATATAGCGCCAGCGCTATCATCAGAGAGCTTTCCCTCATTTGCATGGAGGCGTGCCTCTGCACCCTTGCCATATTATAGATGCAGGTGCAAAGGCAAAGAAGCTGTCAGGAGGTGCACTGCCAGTGCGCCACCTAAGAGGTGGCACACTGGCAGTGCACCCCCTGATGGCAGCCCTCTGAAGAAAGTGAAGGAGGTCCCGTGGACCCTCTGGACATCACCTTGAAAGGAAGGGGGGTGCAGTCACTCACTGCACCTGCCTGCAAGGGGATCTCTCACCCCTCTTAAAAGTGCTGGCAGGTTGCCGCCTGCACAGCAGCTGCTTCAAAGCTACTCTGTATTACACTTGAATGCGCTGCCCGCAGGGCAGCACGACTTCGCGGCTGCCCTGCGGGCAGTGCATTCGATATAATACGGCGCATTTTCCTTGTTTGCACAGGGTGCACCTTTTGAAAAGTGTGCCTGGCGAACACAAGGAAAATGCCCGCATAGTGTAATACGGCCCCAGGTGTTCATTAAAAAACTATAGCACGCTGCAGTAGCACACTGGAACATCAACTGCTGCTGTTGGAAGTACATGTTTTACTCAGAACATCAGACTTAATTCTCACATGACTGAGGTAGATAGTGTTAACTTATAGAAAATGTGTTCTCATTTTAGATTTTAGAGTGCCTTCCATAACCTCTATAAGAAAATGTTGAGCGAAAACAGTTTTCTGTGAAATATAGTTCATCAAATTCCTGCTGAAGGTCAGCATTTTTTCAGAGAGTAAAATCACCAGAGAATTCACCAAAATTCCTAAAATGTGTGTACTACCACCCACAAATGCTTTATATTGTGACTAAAATCTGTTATCACCCTTTATATGTGTTTCTTTTAATGAGCCTGGAAAACAGACTTTCACTACAATGCATTTCAATTGAGGACCATGACCCAGAGACCTCCAATGCCTGCCACAATATATTTCCCATTTTGCTTCCAGACAATCAAGGGGGTGTCCCCTGGTGAGCTCCCCACATGCTCTGGGGGCAGGGTGTCCTCAGCCTGCCCCCTTACATTTTTTTATTCATTTTTGGGTTGCAAGGACCATGTCCCTGAGTCCTGAAATGCCTCCTATAACATAGTGGTCATGTTTGGCCAGCCAATCAGGATTAACTAGTCGCCTTTCAATTTCCCAGTCAGAGTATATCTGGATACCAACAGTCCATACATATTTATGTTTTTAAACCCATCATGCCCAACCCGAGCCCCTATTTTAATGTTAATTTCTCAAAAAGGACAGAACCCAAACAATTACACCACATCACAAAAAGCACTCTTTCTGGGTAAACTTCTACGTTTTTGCTAAATGTGGTGTAATTCATTTCAGCTATTTTTTTCTCTATCAAACAGCAAAGTTTCCTATGGGACTTTCCATGAAGTAGACTTTTTTTGGGAAAGTTTTGCGAGTAGGCTTTTTTTGGAAAGCTCCGAACTTTCACAAGTTCGTCAAACAGTGCAAAGTTATTAACAAAACAAAATGTTCCGCCTATGGAAACTCTGACCTAATTATAACTACACAGTGGCAGTTGATTATTTTTAATTTCTGATGTTCTGAGTCCAACATAACAAAATATAATTTGTGTCGATCATTATGACAATATTTATGCACTTTTGCAGTCAAATGTTGCTGCCATTATGAAATATTTTTTATCCATGTTAATATTTAATTTTCTATTAGCAAACTGTCTTCTAATTTCCATCAAATGTTGCTTGTTTTTTCTGTAAGGTGCTCTAGGCCATTTTCACTGAGTGTAGATGTCACACCACTATTTGTGAGATAGTTTGTTTTTGCTCAGGTGTATCCTGCCATTGCGATATGAATATGTGGGAAGCTTGTAGAAAGATGGTGTGATCACCTCTGATTATACAGAGGTCAACATAAACAAACAGAGCAATGGTGTCATCGCTTCTTTACCTTGCTTTCAATCTTGATTAGGTTTACCTGTTGCCCCTGTCCGTTTCTTTGCAAACTTCCATAAATGCTCATCTCATTTAAGTACGCCTTGAAGAAGTCAGCAAGCTCAATACTTCTGTTCTAGAACTGAGTTGTAATGTATCAGGTGTATGCTGTTAAACTAACAAAAGAAATAAACATATGATAAAGTGTGGAAGCAGTGGATTTGCCCTCAAAGTTAAAAATAATATAATAAAATATTTTCACTATTTTTAAAAGTACAGAACACCTACTCAGTTGTCTCTTGTCACTAAATTTTCAGAATGGTTTCTCACCCACTGTATGTTATCAAATTTGGAAGGATAAAAAGTTAACATGGCACTCTCTGGATTATAATCTGTGATTTACAGGTTACAGTCAGATAGAAACTTCAGTGACTACCTTTATCCTTGCCAGGTGTATACTTTCTTTACTTCCTTTGTGGTATATCATAATCTAACACAACCCACAATACAAAAAGAACAATTGATGGACAAAATGCTGATCAATGTCAAACATTCACCCAGGTACAGAGATCTGGGCCTAAATCCATTGTTTTTTTGCTCCCCATGCCATTCCAGTTTAAACCCAGCCATATGCAAATCAGTTTTGACCCTGTTCCCCATGGGAACAGTCCAGCCAGAACTGCCAGGCCAGGTTCTCCCTTGACCGGAAACAAGCATCCTACGACCGGTTTCTGGGTTTCACCCCTCATCAGCCAGGCTAGCTTGACTCCAGTGGCATGGAGAGCATGGGACCCAAGTTTGGGCATACCCGTCCCACTCTGGGTGACAAATGCAAAAAGAACAGTTGATGGACAGAATGCTGATCAATGTCAAATATTCACCCCAGTACAGAGATCTGGGACTAAATCCATTGTTTTTTTGCTCCCCATGCCATTCCAGTTTAAACCCAGCCATATGCAAATCAGTCTTGACCCTGTTGCCCATGGGAACAGCCCAGCCTGAACTGCCAGACCAGTCCCAAGGTGCTTGTTCCCGGTCCAGGGATGACCTAGCTTGGGAGTTCGGGCTGGACTGTTCCCATGAGGAACAGGGTCAAGGCTGATTTGCACATGGCTGGGTCTGAACTGGGGTGGCGAATTGAGCTAAAGAACGATGATGGATTCAACCCAGATCTGTGACTGGGGGTGAGTGTCTGAAAAGTTTCAGTGCTCCGTCCATCATCTCCTTGTGACAACTCACAATACAGAAAGTTATTTCCCGAGTAAGCAAGGCAGCAGCCACCTTTTCGTAAACTGGGAGTTGCTGGGTGGCAGGCCAAGGCAGGGAGTGTGTCCAATCAAGGCTCTCTGCTGCAGGCTGTGATGCGGCTGGATCTTATCAGAGATTTCTGGAACTCTTGCATGCTACTCTCTTCTCAACCTCTGACCAATCACAGCTAATATTCCTACAATCATGCTTATTATGTGGCACACTCTCACTGCTTTTGCATTGCAAAGTGTCTCCTCTGAACTGTCCACTAGAGCTTAAAAAGATGGCTGTTTGTTACCCATAGCTATTGTGGATTTGCGCAACAATACTCTCACTGCTTCTGTCACTGCTTCAGTTGTCAAACTCCTCTGTTGGTAATGTGAGAAATAAATTGAATTGGGTATAGCTGGAGTAACAGCCCGCAATGATTATATTATTGTATTAAAACTCACAATTGCCAGAGGATATTTACATTCAAATACAACAATAATAAAACCCCTGCAGGAGGTCTTAAGGTGAAAAGTGCAGCAATAAAAACATAGCTAAACACCACTAGTTGCCCACACAGAAATGGCTCCTTTAAAATATTCCTGGTCTCAGTTCAGATGCTGGACTGATAAGTGATTCTACGTGAGAATCTAGAGTTGGCACTGTTAACATATTGCAGCCTCAAATGACAGAGAATGCACAGCTTACAGTTTGATAATTCACACATCACTGATTGTTGTACAGATAGCTGTTGCATATTGAGAAGATTCTTTGTTTACAGATGGCAGGCTGCAATTCCAGTTAGGAAAATTGTACAGGTTGTCAATTCTGAATACAAAGACTGCACACTTTCCATATCATCAATTGCTTTACCTCATAAAGGCAGTGACAAATCAGGGACGAAATGGGTAGCCATTGGGTTAACACTGTCATTTTAGATTGAAAAAGATTTATTTATACACTACACAGTCTAAGTTTAGGATAAAAACTTTATTGGAGATTAGGCTTTTCATAGTAGATTGCTAAACCCTAATCCTTAGAAGGCATTGTTTGCAAATTGCTGATTTATACCCAGAGAAGAAATTGTTTATTAATTGCTGATTTAAAATTCAGAAAATTTATTGTTTGCAGATGACTGGTGCCAAATCTATAGAATGCATTGTTTATATAACTCAGCACCCCATCCACTTAAAGAGTTACTTGAATATCTTTCATTACAAGAAGGGGGGTCCGTTGAAATAAACTATGGAGTCACACTTTGAAAAACATTAATTACTGAAAACAAAACCCTATAACAGTGGGATATATCTAATAGGGGTGGGCAATAAATTCCACTCTGCACGTGGTGTTCGCGGAGTTTTGGCCAAACTCCGCCATTCGCACGTGGGAGAGTTTTTTCTCACGCACGGCTCACCAATGGTAAGTTGGGGAGCACGACAATTGGCATCCTGTACTTTGATTTTCAGGCACTAGAAGGTCACTCAAAGAGACTTCTCAACGCGGGCGGTCGTGACCATTCGCGGTGAGAAAGCTGTCACTCAAGTAGAAAATCTACCCTAGCGGCAGCAAAAAAGCAGCACCATTTGGCGCGCTGCATGGTGCCGGTCATGCTGATTTTACAGCATGGAAAAAACCCCTCTGGCGCAAAAAATCAGCACGAGCAGTGCGATATGCTGATTTCCGCACTTTCGTGGAACTCCACGGAATCTCGCTGAGTTTTCATTTAACTCAGCGGAATTCCATGAAGTGAAACTCCACGAATTCCGCCCACCCTAATATCAAACAGATTAGTGATCTTTAAAGATTATTGAGTTCAAACATTTAAGGAAAGGATCTTTAGGGATAAAAGATAACAGCTCCAAGTCTGTTAGAAGTGCTTTGTTGATGTAATAGACATATTTCAAGATTCATAAAATAAGAATAGAATGGATGTCAAGTAACTGAGTCACTTCAAAAAAATATTCTGTTGTACAAATTTCTTCTCCCACAATCAGAAAAAGATATGGTATTGCATTCTTATTCATAGTTCTCAAAACAGAATGAGTGTTTTTTTTTTTACCCATTCCTGTTTATGCTTCCAGATGTCATGCAGCAAAGGTGAACTTGATAATGTATTATGGACGGCTATGGATTTTCATGGGTTTTGGGAGGAGGAAGCAGTCTTAGCAGGGGTTACTTGTGTAATTTGTGTTGCAGTTATAAAGAAATAATAATTTAAATGACAATGATAACAACAATATAACTACAATAATAACAATAATAACAATAATAATAATTGATAATGCATATGGCATTATACTGCATTGCTTTCATTTCTAAGCACCATAAATACCCTTTATTACTATTTGGTTAATTTTAGTTAATGTTAGGCAATGCCTGCGGTGGAACTGATTTGCTAGGGTTGAGCTGATATCACCAAGTGATTGGGGGTAGAAGTATGGTAAGCATTGTATAAAAAATAAACCTACTCCTAGGGATTGGGGCAAGAGTTGGTATTGATGATTTACCAGATGTATTTAGTGTAAGTGTCTTATTATGGGTTTACAATATAGACATTGTTCATGTTTTTGTAGACGTTATGTTAGCTATTGGGGTTTATGAGAGTTTTTTTGAGTTGCCAGTATAAATAATGTTAGTGTTTATGTCAGAGATAGGGTTATGTCACAGCTTCTATATGCATTGTGAACCATATTAGAGTTTGTTTTAAAGATGATATTAGTATTAAGAATTGGTGTAAGATGTGTATGAGTTAAGGGTAATCTAATTATTTTTTATTTATTATTGAATGCAATGTTAATGATTAGGTTTTAATTAGAATTAAGTTAATGGATTGGTTATGGTTTGTGCTAAATTGCACATAAATGTTAATGTTTGTTTCAAATTTTGCCTAAGGTATTCTTCTTATTTTATGGTCTGTGATTTATAGGTATAGGAAATATTAAGTTGTGATTTATAGAATCAGTACAAAGTGAATGTGATAGGGATTGCATGAATGTTCATGTTTGTCTTGGTTCTTGTATAAGGTATATTCTTTGTTTTACGCTCAGTGTTTTGCAGTAATGGGAAACATTAAGCTTTCAATCAAGGATTTTTTATGTTTGATACAATATTAATATTTGCTGTTTGTAAGAAATTGGGTTATTGGTTGAGGGGATGGAAGCCCCACTCAGGCAACAACCACAAATCTTCTCAGGGTAAACAACAAACGTAATTAAATTAGCATGTGCTTAACCCCCTGATAGTTTGGCACAAAGCAATCAGGCTTAAATTAGAGGCATAGTGTAAAGTATTTATGCAGCACGCAAAATGTAAGAAAGCGAAAACACAGCACAAGAAAAATCCTAAGCCAATTTAGAAGGAAAGAGTACGTTTCAATTAATAAAATTATACTGGAACGACAAAAATCCAATCAGTGGAACCAGAGATATTGAATTTTAGAAAATAGTGCCTAAAAGCACAAAGTGCCACTCGCAGTCACCTGGTCAAGCTAGACCGCCGGAAAGTCTCAAGTTCAGGCCAACCACAATGGAGAATGGGCTGGGTATAGGGACCAAGTTAGTTCAGCTGAAAAGTTACCTTATCAAGGCTGGCACAAAGAGTCCGTTTGCATTGGAGGAGGCTATGAAGAGTAGGCTTTCGGAATAAAGAACAGGCCGAACATTGCAGACAGTTATTGCTGTAGCGTAAAGATCCGGTCATCACTGGAGGTTCACATTGGTGGTTGTCGTAGGCTGTAATTGCTGCAGGCCAAGCATTGCCAGCCTTCACGGATGGTCCCTGTTGGCACTAAAAGAAGGTCTCACTGGAGGTCCGTGTTGGCGGTCATCGCTGATGGCTGAGTTTCAGTGCGAACGGGCCCATTCATGGTCGCAAGGAGCCCACACTTCAGAATGTTCACCTTTTTCTTCTTGGGGAACTTCCTCTGATGCCAGTCAAGGGTCCAAGACCTGGGGGAGCTCCTCTTGAGGATCAGGACTCACTCCATTAGAGGCCAACAGCAGGGCTGAGGCAGGTCCAAGCAAGTACAGGCAGGTCCTGTTCCAGCTGGTCAACTGGGCAGTTGGCAGTGGCAGGGTAGACTTGTTGTGTCCCTGTAGCTCACACAGGAGGTCGCCAACTGATCCTGGATAACCTGGGATCAAGGCAAGCAGGACCAAACTTCCTTTTTCAGACAGCAAGGCAGTCCTTCAAGCAGCAGGGCAGTCCTTCTGGGAGTGGGGCAGTCCTTCTTCTGAATCTTCCATAGGTCGAGGAGTATTCTGAAGAGTGGATCTGAAGGTATTCTTTTTATACCTGGTGGCAGTCTTTGCATGGGGGAATTCCTGGACCTACATTGAAAAGTGGTTCTAGTCAGTACTCCCCCTGCCACTGGTCCATGTTCCAAACTGTTTAGGGTGACAAAAGACAGGGACAGATTAGTGTCAGGTTCCTTTAAGGGTTCTGTAGGAAAAGCCCCTTGAAGTTTAAATGAGGCTGGGTACGGCCCCTCTCTAGGCATTCTGTCAGGATGGCCCATCCTGCCCACACCTAAGTTCCCTTTGTCTCATTGTCTGGAAGCAATACACAAACTCCAACAGCACAGCCATGCAGAGTCATGTAACCCAGGACACTTTTAGAAAGGCATAGTTGGTTGGGACAAGAAAATGCCACCTTTCTAAAAGTGGCATTTTTAGAATTGCAACTTAAAATGCGACCTCGCTATTATAGAGAATTTTAAATTACAATCCCTTTGAGTGTAAACAGCATATCTCTATATTTTTCCAATCTGAAGTTAGCACTTAGTAAATGTAATAAGGTAACCCAGTGCGAGTCAGTGGGAGAGATAGGCATTGCAACAGTGAAACACGACTTTCGGAATGTTTCACTGCTAGGACATGTAAAACTTAAATACACATGTCCTCCATTATAAATGCAATGCACCCTGCCCTATGAACCTTTAGGGCCTTCCTTTGAGGTGACATAAAGTATTAAAAAAAGGAAGGTTTAGGCCTTGCAAAAGGTTTTAATTTGCCAGGTCAAATGGGTTGCACAATGAGTGCTGCGGTCACTAGTAGCATTTAATGTACAGGCCCTGGGTATATGTTGTACCATTTACAAGCGACTTACTATTAAAATAAATGTATCAATCAGTTAGGTGCCAATTTTACAATGCTTAAAGGAGAGAGCACAAGCACTTTAGCACTAGTTAGCAGATGTAAAGTACGGAGAGTCCTAATGCCAACAAAAACGAGTTCAGCAAAAATCAGGGAATGAAGACAAAATGTTTGGAGGAATACCACACCAAGGATGTCAGGTTTAACACCATTTCAGTTATTTCACCATAGATAGTTTGTTCTTGGATAATTCTTACAATGCTACTTTTTTCAGAAATGTTAATCTGTATGTAATTCAAATATTAACATATAATTTTTTTTTTGTTTAATGTATGTTTGTATTCAAATAAAGGATAATGATAGTCATATTCATCATAAATAATGGTGCTAATGTTACTTTGCCTGAGATATAACATCACACTCAATTTTATCCTGTTACCCTTATGACTAAAAGAAAGAACTAAAGATGCTGCTTCTTGTACTTCCTTTCTCATTTTTCATAGAAGCCTTCAGACAGATTATTAGTTCTATAACTAAATGTTTTTAAAGTTGGGGCTGTCATTCCCAATCTTGGTGCTATCCACTTTACAACATTTATTCGGGGAAAGTGGTGTTCAATCATTGAGATTGAAATTGGGGATTTGAAGGTGGCACACTGCCACGTGAACATAAATTCACAGACTGCAGACTTGTCAGCATTTAAATTACACAAGTTCAGTGATCTTCAAATTGTAGGGCACACCACCGTGGGGAGGGAGAGACAGCAAGGCATGTTCAGTGGTATGAGCCACGCTGCAATGAAACTCATTGGGCTTTCTTTTTCTTAGTAGACTTCTATGCAAACACAACTGTCTATAAAAGAATGTCCCAAACACACTTAACCTACATAGTGATGGTGACTGGTTAATTACCATCACTGTATAGGTCAGGGCTACTCTTTAGAACCGGTTGTTCTTGTTCTGAGGTAATGTTTCTTGCACTCAGAGTTGCAAATGAGTCTAGTGTCAGGTGTTGAAGAGAGGTGGAAGACAAAGTGGTGGTAAGTAGGATGGTAGCTCTCTTGAAGAATGAGTCAGTGAGAAAAACAGAGGTATGTGGAGGGGAGCATTATCCTTCAGCCTCAGGAAAGCAGCTAATGCGGTGGAAGAACTAGTCACAAGTGAGGCCAAATTTGCCCTAACACTACAAACCTTTTAGATTTACCAGCTGGTGGACAGTGGTGGGAAAGAAAGCTGAGATAGTGAAGGGTGGGGCATGTTAGAGGAGTGATTGGCAGCTATAATATATGCAAACACAAGGAGATGATGGACTGAGTGCTGAAACGTTTCAGACACTGACCCCCAGTCACAGATCTGGGTTGAATCCATCATCTTTCTTTAGCTCCCTTTGCCACCTCAATTCAAACCCAGCCATATGCAAATCAGTCTTGACCCTGTGGTTCATGGGAACAGTCCAGCCTGAACTGCCAAGCCAGGTCTTCCCCTATAATATATGGGCATTGGCATGAGAGAGGTACAGTGGCGCAGAAAGCGGAAGTGACTGGAGACATCGAAGAGGTATGAATTGTTTGTAGAGAAATATTGGAGAATGGAAGTGAATTTAAGTGAGAGGACTGAGAATAAAAAGAGAGCATTACAGAAGAGGTGATCCTTCATCAGGAGAATGTAGCCTAGCCAAGGACATTGAAAGAAGTTGACAGTGATGCAAAAAGTGATGATTATGGGAAAGGTGAACCCTTATTGAAAAGTTGGGCACTGGCAAGTCATGTATACAATCACCAAATGAGGGACAATGAAGGGAGAGGTGGACACTGGCAAAAGAGGTGGACGTTGACAGGGGAAGTGGACATTGATGGAATAAAGGGCATTGATGGGGAGATAGGCTGTGATGGAAGAAAGGGTCTCTGAGGGGAGAGAGGGCCAGTGACAGGAGAGAGGTGAACATTGGGGAATCGGACACTTATAGGGAAATGGACACTGGTGAGAGGTTTGCAGGGACAGAAGACGTGTATAGTGATGGAAAAGAGGGGCAGTGACAGGAGACAGTAGTAGTGACAGGACAGACGGTATGTGAATGGAGATTTGGGCACTGATGTGGGCAGCGACACAAGAGGTGTATCACAACAGAATGACCGGAGATGGGGTCAGGAGAGTGTTGATTTGCGGAGATGGGGAAATCATAAAAGAGAAAGAAATAGAAATCAAGAGAACAAAGAAAGGGCTCAGTTCAGCACCCTCAGGCCCCTGTACAGATCCCACAGGGCCAGCGATTTAATGCATCTCTGCACCTTCCATCACCCACCTTATTTATTCTCCACCAGTCAATGTTTGTGGCAGCTTGATTTGAAAACATGTTGCTGGGATTTGGTCTTGGCATTACAATGTTTGATGACCACTTCATTGCTCTGCTGTTGAGCTCATTGTGGCATCAACCCGTCTTGACAATGTATTCTAGAAAATATAAATCTCTCCTTTTCCAGCAATGGAGGTAAAATGCTGAATGGCAGACCAGAGGGCATTTCCTTTCAGCACAAATTTGATATGGAGAAAGGGCAGAGTAACCACACCACCTTCAGTGCTAGATTTATCACTTTATTTGAATAGTTATTTTTAAATATTTGACAGCCACATAGTTAGTGAAGTCCACCAGTGTATGTTTCACATCATTCAAATCTTTTTCAATGCTACACATCTCTGAAACAGTGCCTCTTAGATACAACTCATTTTTAAAAACTTGTGATACACTTTTTCAAGCTTTACGTAGGGTTGGGTATTTTATTTATTTATTGTACTTTGTTCAGCACAAACCAGACCAAGAACTTGCAGGAGAGCACTATATGGCAAGACCATGAAGGTAAAATTCTGCAACATCCTTTAATGCCACTACTCACAGCAGCACCTTTAAAGAATTTAGAACACAAGAATTCTAAAGCAATAAAAACACAGAACCCCCAACCCTCATCCTTCTATTTTGCTGCTGCTCGCATGTGTGGAGAGAGCTTGATATATTGTAATGGTTTGGAATGTATGCAGCATGATCGAGTTTGGAGTTATATATTTATGTTAAAAGATCTTATATTCTTGGGTCCTAGAGATGGTGCAGGGTCATCACATCGATTTCATAGAAGAGCCAGTTCAAACTTGGGTTCCTTGTGGAGTTCAGTTCAGTGCAGATCAAGCAAGGTTAGTGGACAAGGAGGTCCTGGAGCTGAGGGATAATGGAGCCATTGTGGAAGAGTTTCAAGAACAGGAAGGATTTGTGAGCAATATATTCCTTGTAGAGAAGAAGGACAAGGGCATGAGGCCTGTAATAAATATGAGAAGTTTGAACGAGTGGTTGGCGTATCACCATTTCAAAACAGAGGGAATGCTCATTTAAGAGACATATTGCAAACAGGAGATTGGTTTACTCATTTAGGTTTAAATGATGCTTATCTGACGGTTCCAATTTGCGAACCTCAACAGAGGTATCTCAGATTCATAAGGGGAAGGAAAGATGTGGAGTTTGTTTGCCTTCCATTTGGTCTTTCCTCGGCCCCATGGTGTTTTACAATGATTTTGCGTCCAGTGGTGTCTCTTCTGAGGTAAAGAGGTGCCCGCTTGATAATTTATCTGGATGATATCCTGATAATGCTTTAGAGAAGGCAGTCGATTTACTGGAACATTTAAGTTTTGTGGTCAACAGGAAGAAGTCTTGTTTAGTTTTGAAACAGGAAACTCAGTTTCTAGGATTCTTGGTGAGAAAGTAGATGGGGTTTTGAATCTTCTGAAGGAAAAGTTGAAGAGAATAAGGAAAGAAATATGGAGAGTATTGCAGCAAGGTCAGATTTCTCTGAGGATGATAGCGCATGTGGTTGGTCTTTCATCTTCAATAATGTTTGGAGAAAATCAAGAATAGATAATAGAGTTGGTTGCAAGTTTAGATGGTTGGGGTGCACGGTGTGGTGCAGTTTCAACAGGAGGTAATTGGACAGAGGAGAAGAAGAAGATGTACATAAATTGCCTGGAGATGCTAGCAGGATCTTTTGTAATAAAATGTTTTATGGAGAGCAAGGTGAAATGTTTGGTGCTTCGAGGGATGGACAATGTGTTGGAGGCTTGGCATGTAAACAAGCTAGGGGGTCCAAAATCAAAGGAATTGGCGGATTTAGCTAAAGTGTTTTGGAAATATTGTCTGATGAGAAGGGTTTGTGTGCAGAGGGAACACATACCATGTTTGAGCAACATGGTAGCAGATTGGTTTCTCAAAGTTTCAAGGGGACAAGTGATTGGAAGTTGAACAGGACAGTTTTCTTAGATGTAGAGAGAATATGGGGCCCATTTAGGGTGGATCTGTTTGCAAAGAGACTGAATGCTCAGGTGAGCAAGTATTTCAGCTGGTGTCAGCATCCCGAGTCAGCAAGGATCAACACTTTCCGGCAGGATTTGAAACGCCACTTATGTGTTTCCGCCTTTCTCAATCATTGTTCTTGTGACAATGATGGTTCGCAGACGGAAGGAGACAACGGTGGTGATAACTCCACTTTGGAGGGCACAGGTGTCACACCCTATTCTGCTGGAATTGTCAATGGACTTTCCCATTCTGTTACTAAGGTTTCCAGAACTCCTGCAGGACCTTGCAGGGGAGGTTCACAATTTGATTCTCACAGATCAATTGAGGTTGGTGGCATGGAGAACTTAAGGAGAGTGTGGGAGGTACCAGGCCTTTCACAACAGGCTTCAGAACTTATTGAGGAATCCTGGGCTCCAGGGACAAGAAAAATGTACAGATTGGCTTGGCACACATGGGTTTGCTGGTGAATGGGAAGGAACTTTGATCCCATTTCATTGTCTTCAGTGGAAGTGGTGAATTATTTATTGGAAAGGTTTGAAGATTTATTATCTTATAGAATGATGAATGTATACAGATCGGCGATTGCTACGGATCATGAGTTGGTCAATGGACTATTGGTGGGGCACGATTGTGGTATGAAGATTAATTAGAAGCATTAGAATGGCAAAACCCCCAGTGTCCAGGTATAATTCAGTTTGGGACATTGCAAAGGCTATAGATTTTCTGAACAGTTGGCAATCAATTGAGTTGTTGCCTTTAAGAGATTTATCCTTGAATCTGACAATTTTATTGTGTTTGGTTTCATTCAGGAAAGTATTGGATGTACGAGCGCTTGATGTTAGAAGCAAGATTTATTCTCCTGAGGGTGTGTGTTATTATCTGAATAAAGGAACAAAACCAAATTAATGTTGCTAAAACAATGAGGGTTAGGGGTCTGTGTCTTTATTGTGTTGGAATTCTTGTGTTCTAAATTCTTAAAGGAGCTGCTGTGAGTAGTGACATCAAAGGATGTTGCATAATATTAGCCTCTGTATCTTTAATAAAATTCAGATGATCTGCCCACCAGGCTGTGGAAAATCTACATTTTACACAGGGGGAAAGTGAACTGTTACAACAAGAGCAATGAGTATGTATATCACACAGCCTCAAACAGGCTAATATTATGTTTCGTTACAACAAAAGCATTTTACATAAATTGGAGTATGGTAATAGGATCACAAAGTATAGGCATCACAAAGTCCACATCAGTCTGATATATGGTGTTGCTACCATAACGCCGTGTAGAAAGACCTTCAATGACGAGGTCAAAGAGAACTAGCTGCTCAGTACAGCTGGTTGTCATACTGAGGTAACAGCAGGGACAGTTCTCGTAGGATCTGTGATGAGTTAGAGGGGAAGAGCCTTTGAAAACGGAGGACTTTAGCTTCTACATTTTTGATGGCATGAAGGATGGCATTCCATAACTTAGGAGTGTGTCCCAAAATGACTGTGTGAGAATCTTCTATTCCATAAAGGTTGAATTGATTCATCCTTTGATAAAAACTTATTGGCAACTCTAAGGACCAAAGCACTTAATGGAATTAGCAACACTTTCAATATTACAACATAGATGCATACAGTAACAAAAAAATTACTCTTTCAGACGGTCATGTTACCGCTGCTCATTATCAGAACATATGCAACTGATCAAGCCCAAGCCTCCCAATGTCACACTTCTAGGAGCTATTAGGTTTGCTTCATTTACACCTACATTTTCCCCTGAATAGCTAACAGCTTGTTATCCACAAAAAGTGCTGGTACCTGATCAGGGTTAATCCTTACAATGCCTTTCTCTTCAAGTGCCAAAATGTTGATGCTTGTCAAGGTCATGTTCTGCAGAAAGGAAGATGACAGGTTTCACTTCTGTATTGTGGGTTCTATGGGAAAAAAACTTAGCAACATCCCTGTAAGGACGTATAGGGACACATATGTACCAGACTTGAAGAGGTTTTAATATGAAAATTGATTTAGTGACATAAATGTGTACTTTTCAGAAGACAGACGCATGTGCAATGAGATAGTATGTTCTGAAAAGTGTACAAGGCTGTAAAATGCGGAGTATCAGCTATATGGTAATATAGAAGCATACGTTAATGTATACTGAATGTGTGAGAGGACACCTGCTCATGGTCCAAAAAAACCTAGTTCAAAAGACTGATTATCCGTTGATGGTCTTGTTTGTCCCGGTGTATGTGTTTTCATTTTTTTATGAGAAGTCCATCTACTGTCTTTACCTCTGATTTAATAACCCTTCCTTAACAGCTTCACTGTGTTCCATACTTGGCAGAAATTTTAGGCAGCTTTTCAAGTTCTCTTTGTTCTATCTACTTCTTGTGTGCCCCCCTCCTCCTTATGTGCCCCGTGCCGACCATCTCTGGCCTCCTAATATCCTGTGCATGCTCGGCCTCATGCTGCTTCCTTTCTGTGCTCTGTTCACTGGCTGTCTCTTCAGCCAAATCTGCCTTAATGGGTGTCCAGGAACCAATGGGTCAGCAGGTTTTCCTCACTTTTTTGTGGTTGGATATCTATTTTGTCAGCATTTTCACTGACTACGAACAAGGGTGTAGTTTCAGGGGCATATTTGATGTGTCCGACTCCCTTAGTTTCTAAGGACTCTGAATTGGGATTAGCAGTGTCCGCGTTGGGTTTCCCTTGGGCTCATAACCACTCGTGACACAGGCAGATTTCCCTTTTAACATGGGAAGAAGTTGTTTAGACCCGCCCCTCCATCGTCCTCCGATCTGGTGACTCTTACTTGATCTGATGGAGAGAACTCTTTGAGAGGTAAAACTGCTTCTTGCCCTTTTGACCCTAAGAAAAGACATTTTAAGCTGGCTAGTTTTTGATGAGGTATTTGGATCTTATAGATAATGTCACAATATATTTGCCATTATAGGCACGGCGAGACGCAGGTTAAATGCCAGTTTAAGACTTCTTACTTCTACTGTACCTTAGAATTTCTTTACTACTGCATTCTACAAATGTTGGAAGACACCTCTTTCTATTGTTGGAGAGCTGAACTGTGGAACACGTTCCGTGCAAAATACCCACTAATTCCTGTGATTTAGATATTACCCACCTCCACATTTAATTCTGTTTTTTGGACTCGACCACTGAACATACTGTTTTTTTAACAGTACCTCTTGAGGCTTGAGATGCTACTGATGATATAAAAATGATCTATTTGTGGCACTCCACATTTCCCTACAGTTAGGTTTATTTGAAATATAAAAATATCTAATAAAAACAAATACGAACAGTTTTGAGGTTGTACACACATAAACGCATCCATCAACACACAAAACATACACCTACAAACACATAGACATATTGCTAAGTGCATTAATGCATGACACACAGATCACTGCAGTAGATTCTCAACGTTGTGAATCATATCATTGGGATCGGATAATGTGAACTGCATGTTGTTAGAAATGGGGGCCTCTAGTTGGCAGAGGTGGGTACCTTTGTCCAAATAGGGACCCTTGCTTCTAGTCAGGGTAAGGGGGATACACTTCTAAAATAACCCCTGCTCACCCCATTGGTAGCTTGGCATGAGCAGACAGGCTTATCTCAGAGGCAGTGTGTAAAGCATTTGTGAACACATACAATAACACAGTGAAAACACTACAAATGGACACCACACCAGTTTAGAAAAATAAGTAATCTTTATCTAAACCAAAACAAGACCAAACGACAAAAATCCACAATACAGTATCAAAAATATCCTTAAAAATAGGTTATTCACTCAAAATCAAGCTTCTAGCAACAACTAACTCCACCTGGAGTTATCACGACGTTGTGACAGATAGAAATTCCAAAGTACGGCGCCGACCACGAGGTGCGCAGCGTCGGGCGCAGTGACAAACAGACCCCCAAAGAACAGTACCTTGGAAACGATGAAAACAACGGCGTCGCACGCCGTCGGGGAGGTGATGCTTCGTCGGCGTCGAGCGGCGCCTGTTCCTTACGACCCAGGGGAGGTGAAGCCTCAGTTCCTTACTGCGGTGCAGGGGAGGCGAGACGTCTGTTCCTTACTGTGTCGGGGAGGTGACGTCATAGCGGCAGCAAGGCCTCTGTTACTTATGACGGTGCGGTGTCAATGGATTCGGTAGTCACCCACGTCGAGTATCGGCTCTGCGTTGATGAAGCCCCGCGTCGGAGTCGATGCGGCACAGCGTCAGCAGGCGTCGGGCCTACGGTGCAAGTTGAGGCGATGCGTCGTGCTCTTCACGAGCGGTGCCCACGGCTTCGCTGCAGGTTACGGCGTCGTTCGCCGGCGTCGGTGTTGCAATTTCCTTCTGTGGCAGCTGAAACAGCAGTTCCAGACGCAGAGAGACGGAAGAAATTAAGTCTTTGTGTCCCTGAGACTTCAAAAACAGGAGGCAAGCTCAATTTCAAGCCCTTGGAGATTTTCTTCCTCAAGTAGATGGCAAAGCAAACAGCAAAGTCCTTTTTCTCCTTTTCCTTGGCAGCAAGTAGCCACTGCAGGCCAACCCCAGACAACAAACAGCACAGGGGCAGTAATCTTCCTCAGATTCTCCGGCTCTTCTCCTTGGCAAAAGGTTTCTCTTGATTCCTAGAAGTGATCTAAAAGTCTGGGGTCTGAACCCCTCTTTTTATCCACCAAAATCCTTTGTTCTCTGAAGGCAGAGAGTATCTGTACCCAGCCAAAACCAGTTCTGTCCAAACCGGTGCAGCTTCCTGGCAGGAGGTGGAGACAGCATTGTTGAAGGCAGACCAGGCCCATTCAGGTGAAAAGGAAATCTCCTCCCCCTACTCTAAATGCAACCCAGGTCCATTCAGCCCAGCCCTGACTCATCAGACTTCTGGAGCCACAGCCCCGCTCCAGCCCCTGTCATCCAAAAGCCAGACATGCAATACACAAACCTAGCAGAGGCACACTGGATTAGGCAAGAAAATACCTATTTTCTAAAAGTGGTATTTTCAAACACAGAATGTAAAAATCACACATACTAAAAGATGCACTTTAACATTCTGAGTTCAGGCATCCTAAACTTTATTTCTCTACCTTGTTCCCAGGGCCAGTTATGTTTATAAGATGTTATAAACAAACTCCCTATTCTGTCCTATGGGAACAGGCAGCCTTGCAATAGTGAAAAACAAAATTGGCTGTAATTCACTATCAGGCCACACACATCAGGGCATGTCCTACATTTCACATACAATGCACCCTGCCCACAGGAGTACCTTGGGCCTACCTTAGGGATGACTGATATGTAGAAAAGGGAACGTTTAGGGACTGGCAAGTGTGTGCACTTGCCAAGTCAACATGGCAGTCCCAGACTGCACACAGGCTCTGCAATGGCAGGCCTGAGTCACATTTTACAAGCTGCTTCTGTGGGTGGCACAATCAGTGCTGCAAGCCCACCAGCAGCATTTGATTTACAGGCCCTGGGCACACACAGTGCACTATACTAGGGTCTGACAAGTAAATCAAATATGCCAATCATGGAATCACTAATCCATAACAATAATTTACAAAGGGAGCACTTGCACTTTGGCACTGAACAGCAGTGGCAAAGTGCCCAAAGCATCTAGACCAGCAAAACGAAGTCCAACACACAGCAAAAACACAGGAGGCAACAGCAGAAAAAAGGAAGGGAGACCCACGCCAATGGTGCCAGGTCTAACACATGTGAACATTTCTAAAGCTTGTGCCCAACTCACCAATGTTCTGCCTGATGTTATCAAAGCTCATCCTATACAACACACAACACTGCACAGACTCGACGGGCTTCAAAGAAATGTCATTAATTATCAGAAAATCACCCTCCTTGCCTTTGACTTCCTTAACAGCCAAAGCCTCAACCTCCCCAATGCTTA
The DNA here is from genome assembly GCA_963921515.1 of Calotriton arnoldi. Lineage (NCBI taxonomy): Eukaryota > Metazoa > Chordata > Amphibia > Caudata > Salamandridae > Calotriton > Calotriton arnoldi. The sequence continues at coordinate 1,393,484 of CAWUFW010000522.1, forward strand.
TCATTCATCTCCTCAAACCCTGCTTGATGCACAATATTTTTGGGTTGGGCGCACTATGAGGATGTTTGGAAATGTTCTAATTCACGCTCCCTGATTCTCACTGACTAAGCTATGCCCCTGACTATGGCATTCTGGTGGCACTTCTTTGAGTTTTCTGCTTAAAGAACAAAATGTGTAGAAATTGTGTTCATTTAAAATAGGAAGCACATCTACTAATACTAAACACTTAGGGCCTGATTTAGAATTTTGCTGATTGATTAAAGTTTGCCAGGGGATGGAGAACTTTAATCAGTCAAGGAGACAAAGTACTTTACAATCAGCCTGAGGATGCCCGATCCACCAAATTTAGAGATGTTCGTTGGACTTAAGTACATCTCAATGTGTTGTTACATACCACCATCACAGTTATTTCTGTGAATGTTAAAAAGTTTGATGAATTGCTCCTTTAAACATGACGGCTGTCTTTCAAACTTTTCCAAAGTTTTACATTTTTCAAAACCAACTCCCAAAGCTGGAGTTTGTTTTTGAAAAATGTTAAACTATTGGCCCCCATAGCATGACGGTGAGAAACAGCAAAAGAAAAGCCATTCGGCTGCTCACTCTAAATTGGACGGGTGGTTAGATGTCTTACCTCTGACAGCCCGTGCTCCATCGGGCCATCATAGAAGTGTGTCGGCAATAGAACCGAAGTAGGCTCCGTCAGCGGCATACCGTTGGCCCGTCCAGCCCTAACGTGGACTACTGTACCGTAGTGGTAACGGAGTACCCTCTCCGCCAAACTCTAAACCAGCCCCTTACAATGCTATTGTACTCGTGGTGCACTTTGGATTGAAAATATTGTCTTACAAACAGATTTTCTTGGTCTAAATCAAAATTGGGCTATGAGGGCGCTGGGGCTGACTTCTCAGAATTTTGAACTAGCATTAGTTTGTCCTTCAGAATAACTGCTGACGCGTCGAGATGAGTAAAGCACAAATGTGAGAGCCTTTATAGCCTCATTACAGAAATTTCATGAGACAGTTGAAAATGACAAATTCCTCTTATGCTAGTAAAAAGTAGTCATAAGTTAGAGGGTCCAATAAAAAAGCATACACTGGAAAATTAAATTAATGTAAATTAAGATTCTAAAACTGTGTGAACTGAAGGCGACATTCATATTGAATTATGTAATTGATTGTACTTTGCTCAGGTTATTTATGGATGGTGTCATGAACCTGTTTACTGACTCTAATTAAATGTAGGGCTGTCTGTTATCATTTTAAACTCAATACATGTATGTCATTAGGGAGAGAGGACCACATTCAAACGGTATGATACCCTGGGAAACTACATTTGCAGCTATAGGAAATAAGAGATTGGAAATGCTCCTTTTTGTGTTCACTGCCTCTGTCTTTTATGTTCGGTAGTGCTAGATAATATTAAAAAATAGCAAGGGATCATCCTCCATGAAGGGAAGATGCTTAAACAAATTCTGAAAATTGGAGGGAGTTGGGGGTAGAAAGGAGGGTATTATTGTATACATTTTCCTATGCAGGATGCAATTTTCCACTTCCATCTGGGGTTTGTCTGAACTCCATACGTATTTGTAATAAAAATAGGAATAAAATCCCAAATTAACCTGAAAATCACAGTACACTGTAGAACTGATGATGGGTGAAGATTTGTAGATTGGTTGGGCGTGTTGCACCTTACTTGTTGACTAATTCCCTTATGTGTTCTTGTGCTGTAGACTCTGGCTGCTGCCACTCAGAGAGGGCTTTTTCTTATCTTGTGGTTTCCATCCTATGTAACCATAGTGTCATTAGAAGTGATTGATCTACAGATTCACTGACGGTTCTTTTGGTCACTGTCTTGCAGATTAACGGGATTCCAGCTTCCGGGCCCCATTGTCAGCACAGGCTCCCTCCTGACACTGTGGCTGGTGTCAGACTACGCCGTCAGCGCCCAGGGCTTCCACGCCAACTATGAAGGTAAGTCATGCCCTCAACATTTAAATGTGCATTGGACCTGTGGTTTAGAACCTTGTTACAGGACAATAACTTGAGCAAATTTTGGATTTTCGACTTTCTAGACAAATTGCATCTGTTATTCAAATGTATTTTGTAATTCTAAGGAAGTGTTGGCTAAATAATGTACTCAAAACTAGACACGAGCTGATTATGCAAAATGCTCTTAGGTTCTGTGAGTCACTTGGCGCTATCAGATGCAGCCCCACCACAATGGGAAAAGAAAGCCAAGCATTTCGTCATAGCTTTTGTAACCCTAGAAGAGCTATTTTTTCATAATTGGTGGTCCTCCACCGTATACATCCTCACTCATAACACTAAACGTTTTGATCTTTGAGGAAGTCGAATTGCTCAACATATGATAATGACCTCCCTTCATGCATTGGAATTTAATAACTTGTTTTCCATGTTGTAGAGTGCATTCATTTCACAGTGTTTTACTGTGTGGGAACAAGTGCTCTCTGCACATGTAACAATTGCTTAATCTCCTGTGCAACCAGTTGTAAATATGTGTAGTGTAATTGTGTAATGCAAAAACAAAAATTGAAAATGTATATCATATAATTGCTGGCTGTACAGTGTGTTTACTTGCACACTCTGCATTATATGTCCCTCACCTCTCTCCACCTCATCAATATTTTTGTAATCTTATCTCTACCGAATTTCGCATACTGTACATTTCTGTGTACAACACCTCATGGCGGAAGTACTCTTGCTAAAATAAAAAAATTCTCTGTCTCTCCAAAGAGATTCGCTGCTGATCAGAGCCGTATCCGTGGTATAGAAAATGGCTTAAGAAAAGAAAATAAGCTCAAGGATGAGACCATCAACCTAGCGCCATTCTATGATGACCTTAGAAATAAGGGGCATATTTACAAGCCCCTATCGCCATAGGAAGGTCACTTTTTCGACGTTCTTGTGGCGATACAGGCTTCACCTTATTTACAAGGCAGCGTTAATCCGCTTAACGTGGCTTAACTCTGCCTTGTAAATAAGGCCCCCTTTCACACTATACTTAGCGTGAAAGGGCAGGGCAATGGGTGTTGCAGTGGGCGTTCTGCCGCAATACCCATTGATTTTGACGCTGCCCCATATTTTCAAAGGTGGCGTAAATATGGGGCAGCTCCAAAATTAAGACCAAATAAAAAACACGTCTTAACATGGCGCAACAAGGAGAAATGCTTTATTTCTCCTCATTTTGCTGTTTCTATGCGTGCTGCATTGTGCAGCACACATAGAAACAGCAAAACGCCATGCATTATTGTTTATGTACAGGAAGATGTCCCTTCCTGCATGTAAACAATCATTTTAAAAATGACGAGTTGCAACTTCTATGTGTGCTGCATAATGCAGCACACATACAGTGCAGCCCTGCGTTTCAGAAGTGGCAGAGCGCGGCGTTAAGCTAAGAAGGGTCCGTCACTTTCCTTGCAAATATATCCATAAGTATCTGCTGACATATAATGCCCTCTAGTTCTTACCAAGATGCTCAGGTAGACGGAATGGCAACTGTATCCGTAAACTGATTGCCTTATTTTCATAGGAAAGATTTTCATTTTGTAGTTCTCATAACTGTAGGCTGCTATAAAATGAGAAACACCTTCCCCCAACAGGTTTTGTCCTACTTTCTTTCAAGTACATTATCAAAAGAAATTGTGGAGACTGAGAAGACATTTCCTCCATCTAAGTCATGGCTGCAGTATAAGGGCACTGGAGCTGTCTCCTCAAAATTTCGGACTAGTATTGGATTGTCCTTCAGATTAGCTACTGACGGGTCGAGATGAGTAAAGCACCAATGTGAGAGCCTTTATAGCCCCATTATGGAAATTTCATGAGACAGTTGAAAATGACTAATTTCTCTTTTGCTAATAAAAATTAGCCATATTTTGTACCTCGCATAACTGGTGGGCTGCTGTAAAATGCTAAGCATATTTCTGCAAACATGTTTTCTCCTTCTTTCTCTGAAGCACTTTTTCGACAGAAATTGGGGAGGCTGAAAAGATTTATGTACCTATAAACACTTTGCAACATTACAAAACACTCGCATTTAAGAAATATTTACTCTAGATTTTAACAGGAGTCTAAAAAGTTAGGAAGTAAAAAATGAATGCATTTGTTTTACTTTGTCGGTTTCCAAGCTACATTCCCTAGAACACATGCAAAATCAGCAGTCATGTTCAGAAGCCAAAGATGGCGGGCTTTTTTCTGAAAGGAAAGTAGCTATCTTGAGTATGTACAGACATAATAAAACCATAGAAAAAAAGAATTAAACAGGCAAAGGCGTACCCAAAATGCAATTCAGAAAGAAGCCTGTATCATGAAAACCTAATGGCTAGGACATCTACTATACACTTTCCACAGAGAAGCAGGGAGTTTTAAAGCTCTTACTGTAAGTGCATTGAATGTCAGAATGGGGAGTAAAACACTCTATAGAACAGTTAGGGAACTCAATACATGAAATCACAGAGACGAGCTAGTAATGTGCAATATATTATGAGCATCTTGATGGGCAAGGTGATTTTAGTGCCACCACCCTATCCTATGATTTTGTTTGGAGATTTTCATAAGGCGTACGCTGAATGGTACGTTCAATGGGAAACATCTTAGTACTTTGGTATGTATAGTTGTTGTACTTGTTTTATAAAAGTGGGTGCAGGTCATTTTTGAGTAGAAATAGGTTTTTTGACATTCATAAAATGAATACACCTTTTAACCAGTCTGCTTTCCAAAGACAATAAGGGCCAGAATGTAGGGACTAAAAAGAGATAAGGCTTGGGATCTAGTGAATTTTGCTCTGTCCATCGTTGCTCTCTAAGGCCCAGATTCTGAATCGGATGAAGCAATAGCTCCATGGGAGAGGCCACTCCATGTTGTTCCAAGATTTACCGGGAGCGGAAATGCTGAAAGAAGGAGAATTTGTGAGGGAACATGCTCGCAACTGAGAACATGCTGTATTGCCCGTGGTCATTCTGTGTCCAGCATTTTATTTGCCATTCCGAGCCTGACAGCTCATGATGATGCTGAGATGATGCCTTAAAATGGAAACTTTGGGCCCAGTATCTCAACCCGCAGTCATCGACCACCTGGGAATCGTGCCCTTGGTATACTCGAGGACGGATCTATGCCATGCTCAGTGACGAGAAGCCTGTTTAGCAGGTCAGCGAGCCCTTTTCTTAACAGTTCACCTTTTCGTTGATCGAAGGACTTTGTGTTGTACGCAAGTGCAAAGGGTCTCTTTAAAAGTGTGGAACGCAGCTCAATAAACAGAAAAAGAAAACCACCAATATGTTTTCTTACGGTACAAAAATTGATAACCTCCTCCCAGAGAGAAAGCAATCTGAAATGTAATTTATCTGTGAAGAGCGAGTGTGGTCTTCTATTTGAAGACTGTCTTCTTTGCAATGACCGTAGCTAAGAAACCAGAAATTACCATGAAATCTCCAGTCAAAGGGAAGACAGAGCAGAATAGCCTGGAATGAAAAGAAGTGCTCGGGCGTCATGGAGAGAAGGGCATGGTGACAGCAACACTGAAGGCAATTTTCCCTCGCTGACCTTCAGTTTTGCACTAGCTACGTCACCTTTGCAATCAATGGCGGCCGCCGCCGTTCTTGTCTTCTGGCCATGCTTGAGATTTTCTATGAAAAAGAAGAAAGGGTAACGCAAATGATGAGAGCAGTGAAGGGACCCTCATTGCTATTGCATGCAGCATTTGCTGGAATAGGAGTTTAGGATTCAGATATATTTAGGCAGGAAAATCAGCCTGGAGTGGTTCATTGAGAAGAGACTATTCGGGCCCAGGACCATTAAAGCTGCTTGTTGTGTATCTTCAAACATAAAGTCGTGTGATATGTGTCATGTGATAAAGAGTATTAAAGTAGTGCGTCTTGGGTTCTGGATCTTTGTAGTGTGCTTTATGGTGTGCACAGCTGATATATGAGACCCTGTCCTTTGTGTTTCTATGAAATTGATCCATAGAGAAGGGTGCCATGTGTTACAGTGAGCCCAATACGTAGAGTAGTCTGCTCTACAGCTACATGCACAGTGCCCTGTGCTTCACATCCATAGGATAGCATACCATGTGTGCTGCACGTCTGTTGCAAGTAGCTGAGCACCATGAGTCCTGTGCCCCTGATCCATGGGGAAGTGCATTTTGTGTCCTTTATGCCTATGTATTGGTACATGTGCAAGATGCCCGTGTGCCCCTTACCTATGGGGTCATGAGCCATGTGTGGTGTGTGACCCTCCTGCCTATGCATGGGGGCATGTGCCAGGTGTTCGTGTGCGATTGATCCATGGTGTGGTGATCCATGTGCTCTAAGGAAGCAGTGTGGCATGTGGTCTTTCCTCTAGATCACTGGGACAGGGTGCCATGTGCCCTGAGCACCTGATGTACAGAATCACGTGTTTTGTCCTGTGCACCTGCTCCAGGAGACTTTCCGCCAAGTGATCTGCATGCTTAATATAACTGCACGTGCACCATGTGTCCCATTGTCTCGAATCATAGGGCAGTTTGCCATTTTCCATTCATGCCTCATGTATGGGGTTATGTGCCATGCGTCCTGTGCCCCCAAGTAAGTGTACCGCATATCTGATGCAGGGGCGGGGTGTACACCTTGTGTCATGTGCTCCATATCCATGGGACAGTGTGCCATACATGTGTCCTACAAGATGGATCGGTGTGGCTATGCATGTTGTGTTCCATGCTCCTGAGTCATGGTTTAGTGTATGATGTCCCCTGCATACCGGGGCTGTATTATTGAATGTGCCTTGGGGATGCAACGAGCATGTGCACCTGTTTTTGTGCCCCAGGGAAACTTTGATATTATAGACCATTCAATGATATCCTGTTATGCCACAAGCACAGGTGCACATTCTGCACCTGCACAACCCTGAAGAGGTGTTGCCTCATTTGAATGAGAGTATGACGCCTGCGCCCATGCCACATTATAGATTCTTGAGTGGCACAATGATTGTGCACTACAAAGGAGGTTGCTCACTGTCAGTGCAACCCCTGAAGGCACCTTTGAGGGAAAGCTCCAGGGGTCCCAAGGACACCACCAGCTTTCCACCACAAGTGGGTGCATTCATATATTGCACCTGCCTGTGGGGCGATCCTAGTCCCTCAATGAAATTCAGGCTGTGTCCACGGTCAGTAAAAGGCAGAATTTTGTTCCAAACTGATTCTTTGTATGTCACTTCTGTACTTTCCTCTGGATAGGCCCAGACTGGCCATATTGGACACCGGGTGTTTTCCAGGTCAGCTGGCAGGGTGGGTGCTAGTAAGGGCCAGGTGTGTTGCTGTCTGCTTGCAGTGCTTTGAAGCTTTATAAAACTCACTCAAAACCGTTTGTTTTTGCATTTGGGTGGTTCCTGTCTAATTCATGGTTGCCAGGAGCAATGCTGACCTTCAGGGCATTAGGGGGAAGGTGAAGAGGGGTCTTCTGTTGCTTGGCTCAGAGTCCAATACATATATGATAAAAACTATTCAGAATTCAAGACAGTGTATTTCTTTATAATGTAACCTTTGCGACACAATTCAGTTTAGTATATTAAATTATACTAATGTAATTATACCTAGTCAAGGTAACAGAAGTACACACTAAAAGTTTACCTGTGCTCACCCTCTGGTAGTTTGGCACAGAGCAGTCAGTCTAAACTAAAGAGGCAATGTGTAAAGTATTTGTGCATACACACACACAGTAACCCAGTGAAAACACCACAGAAGTAATCCACACCAGTTTAAAAGCAACTAGCCAATATTTATCTGAGTAAAACAAGACCAAAACAAGCAATATCCAACATACAGAAGTCAAGATATGAATTTTGCAAGATTAAATCAAAATTCTGTGCTTAGAAGTCAATAGCTCCAACTGGGGCTATCTGTTAATGCTTGACTGGGGCACATCCAAAATTTTAGTCTGACCTCGATGGAGTACAGGCCGGATACAGGAGTCACGCAGACCCGCTGACAGTACCTTGGATGCGTCAAAGCTTAGGGACCATGTTTGAACAAAGGAGGGGATGCGTCGCTTTTGAAAACGATGTGATGTTTTAGAAGTCGAGCAATGTCGTAGATGCGTCAATGTCAAAAGTACCATGCATGATGCCTAGGTGTCGATGTCGAACTGCTGGTCTGTAGCCGATGTATTGGTACGAAGCTACGCAGGACCAGGGACATGGCGGAGTTGGGGACGGTGCGTCACAGGTGTCGACGATGCAGTGCCTGAAACTCCTGCAGCAGCGGTGATTCAGAGGCTCTACATCGGCAAAGTCGGGGCTGTGTTGTAAGTCGAGGTCGTTGCATCGTGCAGTCGGTGAGCAGTGTCCACGGCTCCAGTGCAGGCAGCAGCGATGGGTTGATATTGCAGAAAAATGCACTGGGTCTGAACGATGCTTTTGTGTCGATGCTTTGGTTTTTGGGTTGCTGCGCCAACCACTCACTTCCAAGGGCCCAGGACTGAATTTGGCACCAGGCAGAGGAGCCCTGCTGCTGGTAGCAAGATGCAGGTGAAGTCTTTGATATCCCTAAGATTTCAGAAACAGGACGCGAGCCCAACAAGCCCCTGGAGACCCTTTAGAGATGCAGGATGTAGAGAGTCAAGTCAAGTCCAGTCCTCTCACTCCCTGGCAAAAAGCGGCAGGCAGCAGGTCAACACAGTAAAGTAAGCAGCAAAGTGTCTTTCCCTCCTGTCAGCACAACAGCTCTTCTTCCTGGTAGAATGTCCTCAGTTCCAGAAGCGTTCTGAGTATATGATGTCCGAGGTCCATTACTTATACCCATTTTAGCCTTTGAAGTAGGGAGACTTCACAGAAAGGTATTTGTAGTGAACAAGACCCTGTCCTTTCCTGCCCTGGTTCCAGACACACTCCAGGGGGTATGCAACTCTTTGTGTGGGGTCAGGAACAGCCCTATTTAGGTGCAAGTGTCAGCTCCTCTCTCTCACTCTAGCCCAGGAAGGCCCATCATCCTGGTGATGGTCCATCAGGATATGCAGGGCACACCTCAGCTTCCTTTGTGTGGCTGTCTAGAGGGAATGCACAAAGCCCAGCTATCACCCCACCCAGATGTGTATTCAGAGACAGACAGAGGCATAGAATACTTAAAGTAGGAAAATGACAACTTTCTAAAAGTGGCATTTCCAGGCCTGCAACTTAAAAAACAACTTCAGTATAAAAGATGTGTTTTTAAATTGTGAGTCCACTAACACCAATTTACTTTTCCATATTTTTTCCAATTGGAAGTTACACTTGTAAAATTACTACAAGGCAGCTCTAATGCTAATTGCTAGAAATGGGGGGCTCTAGTTGGCAGTGGCTTGCACCCTGCCCAAGTAGGGACCCTGATTCTAGTCAGGATAAGGGGATTTTATTAAAGCATGCCTCAGTAAAAACACAAACTGACACAGGATTGGTTATTGTATAAAGTGCATCTATGAGATCATTTAATATGTACTAATTCATTCTACATTTAAAAGTAAAAACGTACCTCATGCACTGCAATATAAGCGCTTCATAAGCAGCTGTATGAAACACCAAGCAGCCAATGGAATGAAGTCAGTGAAACCTAACATTCTGGATGGAGTAAAAGCCCACTCTTTGTAAATTTTGAGAACTGGAAGCAATTGAACTTGCAGACAGGTGCGCTGTCAAGAGGGGCTTAAAATGCTTTGGGTGCGTACCAGAATTTAGTCCTAGAAGTGGTCCAATCAAGTTATTCAGCAGATGATTTTAACTCCGAGACTCACCAGTGCATTAAAGACTTCCAGAACTACAACCTGGCCCTGTAAGTGGCATAATTCACCAAAACAGCTGCTTGCCACTACAAAACATAAGTGGCCACCCAAGAGTATGTATTCTAGAGTATATCCCTCCTACATATAATTCTGCCAATATTCTTCAAAGTGAACTTTCACACTGCTCCCAGGCACTCTTGCCAACAAGATACCTCAAATACAAACATGTAACAGATCACCATAGATGGAGCATCATGCATAGTCCAACATGGCTAAAAGATGCCATAAGGCTATCTGGAAACACCTTTTAATGGGCAAGTTACAGACCGAAGAGATGCATAAGCAATTGGTTAAGACCTTCTAGGAGAACTCTCTGACACCCAAATCATGCACCCACAGCTGAAAGAACAAGACACCGCCACTCGGTCAGAGATGGATCAGAACACAATACCCAGACACTGCAAACGCCAGCCGAGCAATGCTGTGGCCTGAAATGGAAATCACACAATTGCATTGTGCATCAACCCCTAGATAGTTGACAGTGGTATGAGGTCATACTAAAGGCAGACAGTGTGCTCCACAAACACCATTAAAATAAAATAAGATATGACAAATGCCCCTTTATGCCACCTTATTGACAAAGGCTATTTCTTGAGTTGAAGAACCTGGGCACTAGTTTGGTATGTCAAACTGAATCCAGAATTTTCCATATCTGCACGAATGAACAGTGGCGTTGTTTAGCACACTGGGAGGGGTGGGGGCTTATAAAGATTCCTCTCGACACTTGGCATATACAGTCACTTGAGAAGCGGGCATCATGCTCAAACACTGTTCATTGGCATTCTGCTTCGCTTCTCATGGTGCCTACGATTAGTCTGAAAAAGGAGAGTAAACCGAGCGTGGCCTGATTTCGTGAGTGATGTGCCAGACATTGGTATAATACACTCGACAAACAAAAAATTTAGCTAGAGCAGCGCGTGGCCGTGCTTGCGCTCCTTCACCAGAGGCGCGTGGTTTTACTGAAACATTATTCCAGCCGTTGATTAGTCCAAACTCGGTTAGGCCTCTGCGAGGCGCGCGCCACCTCCTCCTGCTTCCGAAGCAGCCTATAGGGGGGCCGGGCGGAGCAGGTTCATCCACCATCTGCTTCAGAAGCGCGGCGCGTGCCTCCGGGTGATCTCTGTATAATTAGAGTAGGAAACCCAATCTGTGAGAAAATTGTATCTCTGTGATTTGTTTAAAGCATAGAAAACATGCCTTTTGGAAGCACTCCGGCGCTTATTCCAACGATAACGCGGTTAGAAGAAATGCGATTCGAAAAATGTCCCATTAAGGCGACCCGAGCTTGTGTTCTGTTGTAAATTTGGTGGAGTAATGAGTAGGCTTGCTCAGTCCGATCTCCCGCGGGATATCAGCTCCTCCACTTTGCGTAAATTAGGCGCGGGGGGCGTTTTAGATGTTTATTAGACAATGTTTCAGCGATACGAGTGATCGCGCCATGGCGCGATATTGTAGGCGACGGATAGGGTGAGGAATGAGTTCGTAAATGTTTTGCAGCCGTTGTTGGAAAGCGGCGGGGAGAATTCCACAGCGTGACACTAACTGGCACTTTTTTATTACAGCGAGCAGTTAGCTAAAGCATTACATGCACACGTCATTTCTAGAACAGCTGTCACGGATAGGGCAAAGCTTGTTTCCAAGCGCTCCAACATGTGGCAGGCTAAGTTAAAGCCAGGTAACAAGTCCTAAGAAAAATAACGTGGGGGAACAATAAGCTTGTTACTCACCATGACGTCATACGAAGTGACGTCGGAATAAGTAATATTATGCCGTGATAATATCCCTCAGTTATAATGTGGATAGAGATTATTTTACAAACACAAGTTATTCAAATCAAGGAAAACTATGAAAAACTCATATTCTGTTTTACTTAACTTTTTGTAAATAAAATGTATGTTTTCCAAATTTGAGCGAGTAATTGACTTCGGAAATGGCTGAAAGGGACGCTGATTTTGACCAAGGTGTGGAATTCGAGATTACATTTTAAACTGGATCTACAGAGTAAAAAACATATGCTTAGTGTCTTTTTTTTAAACAGTCAAACATGCTATTCATGCGTGTTTTATTTCTTCTGGTTTTCATTGTCCATGTTCTAAACAAAAACGCACAGCTTGCATATAGTTCTTTAGGTGGAGAAAGATTAAGGGTTTGAAGTTCCATGTTTGTTCTCAGATAAGAAATTCGAAGATGATCCTTCTCTGAGCCTCTCTCACATATAAAGGGGATATTACCGGAGGGAAAGAGTGCTTAAAAACACCCTAGGGGCAGGTTACACGCGCACAGTGTTTGTAAATGCAAACATGTAGAGTCCTGGGGCACAAGGTGCCACCTCCCGGCCTCTTTTAGTAAGAGGGATGGCGTACCCTTTCTACAAACAGTGTGGGGACTCCGTCCACCCTAGTCGACCCCCTATTTGTGCCCTGGTTAAAGCAACTTACAGGACCACAGAACTTGTCGAGGACCACAGAACTTGGCCATTTGTGGCAGGTGTAATGATAACTCAGACATTCAGCATCCACAGTCTATAGATAACCACTAGAAAATGTAGGTGCGGATTGGGCTTTCTCACACTCAGCACAAATTCAAAGGCTTTGAAAGTGCAAAGTTCCCATGTGCGACCCACAGCTGTTTCCTGATCCACATCTCGCACAACTGGGTTAATTTCCAGCTTCAGGATGTCCTGTTCATGAAGGGTGAAACATTCTTCAAATGGGAACAGCAACCACGCTATAGCAGGGGAATGGGCCAGAAGAGGTGGTACGGGGTTAAGGGGCTGAGGGTCGGAGCTCTCTTGATGGGGGGTGGTGGGACGTTTTTGGCAAAAGTGCTTTATGAGGGAAGGGCAGTTGGGCAACTAACAACCAGGATAAGATGGGGCAAGGTGTGGAGCAGAGGGTGTTGTAGGGATAAGACACCTGGCCAGATATGGCTGCCTAGTAGTGCAAGTTCACCCATTGCTGCCTGGTGGCCAAAGGGATGTTTCCCCTGGCCGTGTAAGGCTGCTGTAGCTTCTCCTTTTATTCTTTATTTAACTTTGGAAGCTTCGTGCTTCACAAATCCTGAGAAGTTTTAAATAATTGTGAAGTTGTGAGTAGGATGACTTTGCAACTTCACACCCTTAACACTCATGAGTTGCAGCGTCTTGAAGTGTTATCAACTGCTGAGAAAAAGCAGCAACAAATTGCAACTTAGAAGCTGCTCCTGAAGGGCAGTTTTCACTGTGTGTCACTGCTGCCACACCCAAGGGAAGCTAACAATGGTTTTATGGGCTGCAGCACTCTTCCCCTATATTCCTTGCAGAACTCATCACTCTTTGTGGCACTGTGTACCCTGTGCCTTAAATGAGCACTTAGTGAAAGCAGGCATCGAAGTCTGCTGGCACTTTCAGAACTTCACAGCTTTTTTACAATGAACTGCTTAGAATAATCCCACCTCATGCATAGTAATGATGTAGGATATGTGTGACTAGCTACACATTGATCCTTTGCAATGTATTGTGTTTGTCGATTCAGCACAATGCAAAGACCATGATGCATTGGAATGCTTTGCAAATACAGCACTGCGAACCCGTCCCTTGATGGCTGGCCAACACACGTTGCCTTTAGTACACTTATCTACAATAACCTTGACCAGCCGGGGATGTGAGAAATTACCAGAGAGTCAGGAAAAGCAGTAAACATAACTTCTAACTCAAACCTGACAAACTTATCAATTCTTTAAGCAAATTCGTTATCTGTTTTTTTAAAACAAGAGTTTGAACTATTAACCTTGCTTTTGATCGCATACTTTAATGTATTTATCTCCTGCAGAGATATCCATGTGTACCAGGCAGGCAACAGGGTTGAATCTTGACAAGATCACCGCAGTCTGTCATTTTTTTCAAGTCTGAAACATGTAGTATTTATGCCATCTGCTAATTAAGCCCAATTGTTTAGTGCTCACTGTGGCACTGCCGAAAAGGGGCCAACCACAGGCAAATCAGCTTCGGGCCTGCTCCCTTAGAAACAGTTCAGGTCCACTTTGGACAGGAAGATAAGCAACCATAGAGTAGATTCCATCTTGTTGGTACTCTTCAATGAGTTGCAGCTTGAACCCTGAGCACAGTGTGTTGTGGGACACATGTCTGGGTGACCCGTCACACTTAGGGCATGTCACTGAGAAAAACAAAAAAGTGATCAGCTGAATGGTAGAATTCATTTTACCCAGTAGCAATCTGGATGAAAATACAATCTCACAGAGTGGGGAAGTTGCAAGTGAACAACAACAAAGATCTGACATTCCAAGTTCAACAATATATGAAGTATATACCAAACCCAATACCTCCTTCAAAACCAAATCTGAATTTACTCCAATCATGCCCCGGGACTCCTTGGATATTTTTAATGAAGAGATGGTAGCACAAATCAAAAAATTTAATATCAATCTACATAAGACAAAGAAAAAAAAAATGACAAATCATGAAAGAAAGTACTATCAATTAATTGAGAAACTCCAAAAGGATAAACAAGTGGTCATCAGAAATTCTGATAAAGGAGGTAACATCGTCCTTTGGCCACTTGACGATTATATGGAAGAAGCACTATTACAGCTCAATGACGCCGAATGCTACAAGAAAACTTCATTTAAAAAAATGAAAAGCACCCAAGATGAATTTTGTGCAAAACTATTAGCGTGGAAAAGTGTGGGTCTCTTAAATATGGAGAAATATAAATTAAAAAAAAAAGAACATCCTCCAATGACGGTTATTTATTTTATTCCCAAAGTCCACAAGAACATGCAAAAGCCGCCGGGCAGGCCCATCATAACGGCATGTGATGGTCCTTTAGAAAATATGTCCAGGTACTTAGACTTTTTTCTACAAGATCATGTGAAAATTCTCCAATCATATGTAAAGGATACAAGTGACTTTTTTCGCAAAATTCAAAACATACAATGGCAAACTGGGTATATGCTAATTGCTCTCGATGTCACATCGCTCTATACGAGCATTCGGCATAAGGATGGTATTACAGCGGTGGAGCACTTTCTCAATAATTGTCCTCTAAAATTTGCACAGCATAGCCGGATGTTGATTAGCATGCTTATGTTCTGTCTTGAAAATAATTTATTTATGTTTAAAAACCAGATTTACCAACAGGTTCGAGGGGTGGCAATGGGGGCCAGCTTCTCTCCCAGCTGTGCCTGTTTACATATGGGCTGGTGGGAGGAGCTGGTCCTCAAGAAACCATTTGGCCACGTACTCCAGGAGAAAGTAATAACCTGGCTTAGGTTTATTGATGACCTATTTATAATCTGGAATGGAACAGAGCAAAGTGCGTTGGATTTTATTTCACAAATCAATGTAAATAATATCAATTTGAATTTAACTGCCACAATCAACTCAGAGGAGGTAAAGTTTTTAGATGTACAGGTTCACATGGTGAATAATCAGATCAAAACATCTTTGCATCGTAAGCAAACTGCAGGTAATACTGTTTTACATGCCACAAGTTCACACCCTGCACACCTTATACAAAGTATCCCTTATGGAGAAATGTTAAGGATTAGGAGGATATGTAGTGATGAGGAAGACTTGGTCATAAAACAACAGGAAAGCAAGGGGTTATAAACCGGAAATCATCGAAGCCACCATAAAGAAATCTAGACTGAGGACCAGGTCTGACCTCTTGCAATGTAACATCAATAAAAGGGGTATGGATGACACGATACAGGGAGCACATATGGATGAACCAACAAGATTGATTTTAACGTATACCAAGCAGGAAAAACAACTTAGGGGCATAATCAAACGCAATTGGCCTATTGTATTAGATGACCCAACAATAGGCCACCTGTTACCCAAAATATCTTCCATCTCCTATAGAAAGACAGCCTCCATTGGAAATGCCCTAGTGAAGAGTAGCCCAGAGGATATACGATCAGGCTCTAGGCTAACTGCAAGAAAAGGCTTTTTTAAGTGTGCAACCTGTAAAGCTTGAAAATATGGCATTAATAAGACCATATACCGGACAGCATTTAGTGATAAAATGCAGGTAATCAATAAACATCTTACGTGTAAAACAGATCACGTTGTCTACATACTGGAATACAGTTGTGGCTTACAGTATGTAGGCAGCACAAAATTGCAAGCACATAAAAGGATTTTACAGCACACTAGGGCTATAGTCAACAAAGATCCCAGCTACCCAGCGGCAAGACATTTTAAAGAAATGCATAATAGCGATCTTAAGTATTTTAAATATTTTATAATTGATGCTGTCTTTGCACAAAAAAAGAGGAGGGAACCGGGAGGAGAAACTGAGGAGATTGGAGACAAGATATATTTTGGAGTTGAATACGAAGTTACCAGGAGGGTTAAATACAAGTGAGAACCTTTATACATATTTGTGATCAAGATCGGTCGTGATGTAGCGGGTAACAAGAAAGTTTTGGGGGAGGTATTTGCAATGGAAAATTACCTTTTAAGTGTGTGTGTTTATATCCAAGAAGGTTTTAGGCTTTTGTTAGTACTTTTATACTGTAATTTTATAACAACTTCTCATAACAAATTTTGGAAGGTTTATTTGTATCCTCCAAAAATATGCACTTTAGTTATCTGGAAACCTGGATATGAACCTACTCCATGCACTTTAAACTGTTCTATAGAGGAGCTAATCAAATATTGGATTATACAAACACCTGATTGATTGACCATGGCTTCTGCAGGGAGAGCTCACATTCAGGGACAGTGGGTGGTTCATGAGCTGTTGCACCAAATGCAAAAAGTGAGCAGACTCAGGCTGAGATACAGTCTGACATTTAGGGACCCTATCACTGCAAAAAAATCTAAATATATATATATATATATATATATATATATATATATATATATATATATTATTATTTGTTTGCAGTGATAGGGTCCCTAAATGTCAGACTATATCTCAGCCTGAGTCTGCTCACTTTTTGCATTTGCTGCAACAGCTCATGAACCACCATCTGTCCCTGAGTGTGAGCTCTCCCTGCAGAAGTCATGGTCAATCAATCAATCAGGTGTTTGTAAAGCGCAACTGCTCACCTGGAAGGGTCTCAAGGTGCTGGGGGGGGGGAGAGGGGCGTGCAGCTCCTGGGTGTTCAGGGTGATTCGTCGAAGAGCCAGGTCTTGAGGTCCTTCAGGAACTTGTCGAGAGTGTCTGTTGGGTGGGTGGGGAGGTTCCTGAGTGCGGGGGGCCACCAGGTGTCGTTCCAGGCATCGGGGTGTGGGCCCATGATGAGTACTTCGGTTTTGTCCGTGTTTAGTTATAGGCAGCTGTTTTTCATCCATCTGACGACTGCTTTCATTCCTGTTTGAAAGTTGTGTTTGGAGATGTTGGGTTCGTTGGTTAGGGAGAGGATGAGTTGGGTGTCGTCTGCGTACGATACGATGTTGAGTCCGTGTGTTCTGACAATGGATGTGAGCGAGGCCATGTGTATGTTGAACAAGGTGGGGCTGATGGAGGATCCTTGGGGGACTCCGCAGGTGGTGGATGTGGGATCCGAGAGGAAGGGAGGGAGTCTGACTCGCTGCGTTCTGCCGGAGAGGAATAAGCGGATACAGTCGAGGGCTTCGCTCCAGATTCCTGCGTCGTGGAGTCTGTGAGTTAGGTTGCTGTGTGAGACTGTGTCGAAGGCTGCGGAGAGGTCCAGGAGGATGAGGACCACAGTCTCTCCTCTGTCGAGGAGGGAGCGGATGTCATCTGTCGCGGCGAGAAGGGCGGTTTCGATGCTGTGATTCTTCCTGAAACCTGGTTGGGAGGAGTCAAAGATGTTGTTTTCTTCTATGAAGGAGGCGAGTTGACTGTTGACGGCTTTTTCAATGACTTTCGCAGGGTACGGGAGTAGGGAGATCGGTCTGAAGTTCTTGAGGTCGGTGGGGTCCGCCGAGGGTTTTTTCAGGAGTGGGTTGATCTCTGCGTGTTTCCAGTCATTCGGGAAGGAGGCGGTCTCGAAGGAGAGGTTGATGATTCGCCGAAGCTCGGGGCGATGATGTCTGCGGCTGTGTGATAGATGTGGTGGGGGCAGGGATCCGTGGGGGCCCCGGAGTGGTAAACCTAAGCTCTTCAGATGGCTGCTTGTTGATTCTCTGTTAAAGACACTCTGAGCTTTAATAATTGTCTTGTGGATCCCACTACAGCCCTATGCAACATTTCACCACTTGATACTGGTATTCCTCTGCAGTAAGTTGGTATTGTGATGAGGTTTTGCATGTTTACTTAGAAAATAACTAATCACAGTACCTCCTTTTTCCTTGCAAAAAATACGAGGGCTTTCAGTAAGAATGAAGCTTATAAATATGGCTTATGGAAATTAATTCATATATCAAATAATCATAGCACATAAGAGACTGAATTGTGATTTAAAGCTTAAATAGAAAGAGCTGTTACAGCCAGCTCAAGGTTCTCATTTTCGAATTCAAGCAATCTTGGAAAAATAAAATGCTTGCCAGGATGAAAGGCTGAGTCTACTGATTCAGTATTTTGTCCTGTGATCTAGATATTAAACTCAAGTAATTTAATGTTGTCTCCATGTTGTATTCATTAGAAACTAAATAGCATGCATGGTTTGCATTAATACAAAGACCGAATCTAAGATGGCAGATGATTTGAATACTCGTGAAATACACCCTAATGCATATAATCATTGCTCACAACTGACGCTTCCATAGAGGCCCAATGAAGCATCTGAGTGGAGGACGCGGAGGCAAATTCTGATGGACTTCCGCTATGATTAATCCATTGATAGTGATATTGTGGCAAGGAAACAGTGATTGAGGCTACCAGAGACCCACAGTCGTATCCTGGTAAACTTGAAATGAGCCACAATTTAGGTTTTGTTTCTGCATGTGTAAATTGCTTTGTAAACATATTTTCTGGATGGCGTTGTAGCATTCGTGTTCATACAGTTTTATCTTTTGTGTGCATGCTCTATGATGCTGTGCCTGCACACAATGGTACTGCAAGCACACTGATTGGTTCCTGCATGCTGTGTGCTTACTATATTAAAGCTCGGTAGTCCAATGCACAAGCACTAACATCAATTGAGTCCCTGAGCAAACCAAACATTTGTGGTAAATGCACAAACAAACCGTATGTAAACGCTCTAATTCTTTGATCCAAATAGATACTAAACAAGCAACATATTATATTGCATACAGGCAACATTGCGTCCAACCTTTGCACCAGCATGGTTCTGGGAATTATGGAATTTATTTGAATAAGAAGACTTAAGGCTCAAACGTGCCTAGTCCTCCAGGATAAACATTTCCCCTTGGATGACAGCATTGGGGTTCACTGGGACTCGAGGTTGTTTATTGATGGGTTGTACATGTTAGACACGCCTCCTGGTTTTACGCATTGAGATTAATTTATGAATCGCCGAATAATGATGCATTCTCGTACTGCAGGAGTTGTTGTGTGCTTGCCAGTACCTCAGCACTGGCTCGTCACCTGATGCTAGGAAAACGGAATGTTGGGTACTTTCTTCTTTTTGTGCATCTGCTCCGCTGCATAGCTCTCACAGTTCAGCAGATACTACACCGGCAGTCGCAGCAGAACACTTTCAGGGTAAGGAGACGGTGCCCGCCAACCACCATCGGCACTTGCCATCTTAAAGTATCTACCAGCATTAAGGGTCAACTCCTGGAATACGGCCCCCTTTAATCCCATTGGTCAGTCCTGGACACCGCCAGTTCCCTCACACTTAGACTGATGCAGAGGAGGTGGGGAACAATACGTTGCAGCAGCAGCAGACCGCCACATGACCATCTGAGCACCCCCTCCCCTCAGATGACAGGAACCTCCGTAAACCATGCCCGACTCTTCTTTCGTATTATTGATGAGAATCATAATGGAGTCTTTTGTTTTGCAGATTTGTGAAATGACAGCAGAATATTAATGTCATGCTGCTGCACTCTACAGCGCTGGTAGACAGTCTAGACACATTTATTGCAATCAGTGTGGGTGAATCTAATATCAAGCGAATCAGTAATGATACAACACTCAGAATAACATGGCTGACACTTGAGAGTAAGTGACAATTCATTACTGATTCCTTATCCCATCCACACACATTACCGAGCAGATTCATCATGCTCTACGCTGATGAACCCTGCTAATTCTGTCTGGGGGCTCTGCTATGGGCTCACCCACAGGCAGGTGCACACCGAAGCTTTCGACACATGAGCAGTTCAATAGTCGAATATCTCACCTGCCCTCTTCATGAACCACATTTCACTTGGCCACCTAGTCTTCCTTACTTTCATTTCATTCTTGATGTTCCGTCTTTCTAACCCCCTCCAATGTCCCCTGGCCCCCCAGACAGCCGCGGTCCGTGCAGGTAACAGCTGTGGGGCTGTAGGGCCGGGTAAAGGGGGATTTCGAGGGACGATGCAGAGGGAAAATTAAATAATTAATTTTTCCTCTGCATCGTCCCTCGAAATCCCCCCTTACATGGCCCCACCGCCTCACCGCTGTTACCTGCACGGACCGGGGCTGCCTCCAGGCATTATTCAGTATGAGAGTGAGAGTTCTAGTTTTTTTTTCTTGTAACAACCCCTTGCTACCTATAAAGTAGCACTGCTTCCTCTTTTATTTCACTGATAAATGTCATTATTCTCCCCGTTGCTATGTCTCTTCACATTGTTTCATAAAGTGGGTGTAATGTTCCTGGGAATGGCACCCTTATTGAAAGTTGGGGACCATTGAGACCAATACCAGCCCCGAAGGAAGTGAGCTACTCTTTTTAAAATATATTGATCAATGTCAAAATATGTCAGCAGAAATTGAAACTTTGGATGCTGAGATAAATGCTAAACAATTAGCGAATTAGAAAAAAAATAAGGAATAGCTCCTGGAAGACCCCCACCATATAAGCAGGGATTTCATCAGTCAGCTAGAAAATAGAGGGAAGAAACTTATTAACTGCCAGTTTTTCCAATTGAACAGCCACCAGGTGAGCATGTATAAGTCAGATTTATAGAGGCCTGTGCCTCCAAGGGTGGTGAGATTTTGCTTAAGTGAGATGACAAGAGAAGGTCTGACTTTTGAGCTGGGGTATCCTGCATAAAATGTTACAGTACACATAACAGAATACCAGATGATGATGGTGGTCCATGTTCAGCCAGGAGAGCAAACAGAACAACCTGAATGCGAAGGCATTAGAAGGTGAGAGAGAGCGTGTGTTGCAGTTCAGAAATTCAGAGAGCAGCTAAGCGGACAGTTTCTCCCAGGCATGGCACATGATCTGTGTGTGTTAGACTTGGCATCTTTTGGCGTGTTTCCCCTGACTTTTTGCTTTCTGACCTCCCGGTTTTGACTCTGTTTTTGCTGGTGTGATGATTCTGCGCACTTTCCTCACTGCGGTCCAGTGGGAAAGTGCAAGTGCTCCTGTATAAAATGTGTTATGGATTGGTGTTTCCATGATTGGCCTATTTGGTTTATCTGTCAGTCCCTTGTAAAGTGCACTGCGAGTGCCAGGGCCTATAGACCAAATGCTGTTGGTGGGCTGCAGCACTGGATTGTGCCACCCACGCAAACAGCCCGTAAAATGTAACTCGGGCCTGCCATCGCAGAGCCTGTGCGCAGCCTGGGGCTGCCATGTCGACTTGGCAAGTGCACACACTTGCAAGTCCCTAAACCTTCCCTTTGCTGCATGTTAGTCACCCCTAAGGTAGGCCCAAGGTACCCCTGTGGGCAGGGTGCGTTGTACGCGAAAGGTAGGACATGCCCGGGTGTGTGCGGCATGTCCTGATAGTGAATTACAGCCTAGTTCGTTTTTCACTATTGCAAGGCTACCTGTTCCCCCTAGGCCAGAACGGGCGGTTTTGATTATTACAGCTGATAATCCTAACTGACCCCGGGAACATGGTAGAAATTCGAGTTTAGTATGCCTGGACTCAGAATGATAAAATGCAGCTTTTAGTAAGGTTGGTTTTAACATTCTGTGTTTGAAAATACCACTTTTAGAAAGTGGGTATTTTCTTGTCTAACCATCGAAGCCTGCCTCTGCGAGATTGTGTATTCCTTGTCTGGAATGTGAGTGACAGGGGCTGGGGGATGCCAGGAGACAGGGTGAGTCAGCGCAGGGCTGAATAGCCAGATCGACCTGTAGATGGGTGGGAGGGGTCGCACCTGGGCCCTGAATAGGACAGTGCCTTCCCTCCACAATGCTGGCTCCACCTCCTGTGGTGCGTCTGATGTCCCTGGCCTACTCACTGAAAGAAGGGACGGAGACTTGTCAACAAAGTGCTCCAGAACTGGTTTGGACTAGGCGAAGGCCTCTCTGCCTTCAGAGAACAAAGGAATTTGGGATATAAATATTGGGGCCCTGACCCCATGAATTTAGATCTCGCTGGAATCAAGGAACCTGCCAAGACGAAGAGCTGGAAGAGCTGCCAGGAGGAGTACTGCCCCTTTGCTGTGTTGTTGCTTTGTTGGGCTGGCCTGCAGCTGCTGCTTCTGCCTTGGGCAGTGAAAGGACTGGACTGAACTTTCTACGAACTTGTGCTGAGTATCTCCAAGGGCCAGGAACCGAGCTGGCCTCCTGTTAAGAAGTCTCAGGGACTGCAAAGACTTCACAAGCCTCTGGGTACCGCTTCTGGAACGCTGTTTCAGTTGCCACAGAGGAAGGGAACTGCAACCGACTCCGTCAACCGAATCCATCCCTGGCCGGTGACCTGTTTGCACCGCAGACCGCATCGCCCCGCTTCGCATCGCAACCCTGGTCTCACCGTGGGCGACGTCCGACGCCGCCAACATCGAGCCGCTGCTTGCACCGTGACCTGTGGGCACCGCAGTTCGCATCGCATCGCTTCACTGGGCCAGCCGGACCAGACCGACACTGTCGCTGCAACTGGCTCAAGAGTCGAGACCGCACCGCATTTGGGGCACCGCTCGCACGTCTGCGACGCACCGCTCCGACTCGCACCGCTGTCCGACGCCAGCTCCCGCACTCCGGCTAGGTCGCCTGCATCGCAACCTGTCAGCACCGCATCGAGCATCGTCTCGCCCTGCATCGCACGCCTTGGACTCACCGACTCCGTCTGCACGACGCTCATCGAGCCGCTGCCTGCACCGCATCGAGGGACACCGCACCTTGCATCGCTCCGTCTTGCACCGCAACCGCGACGAACGCCGACCGGCTCGTACACTCCGTACCAGCCACAACGAGAAAAGGTACTGTGACCGAGTCTGTTCATGACTCTGCTGGCCCGTATCGACGCGGTCGGCTGGAACTGTTAGACTCTGTGGTTTTCAGCATCACGGTAGGCTCGGACGGAGCTACCGACTCGTACGAACTTTGCTTTTGTGCTATTCCTGCAAAGAAGAAGTTAACGTATCAAGTATTCATTCGTAAAGTATAGTATTGTGGATTTTTTGTCGTAATTGGTCTTGTCTTGAGTATATAAAATATTGGTTATTTTTCTAAACTGGTGTGGTGTCCGTTTGTAGTGCTTACACTGTATTACTGTTGGTTATGTGCAAATGCTTTACACACTGCCTCTGAATTAAGCCTGACTGCTCGTGCCAAGCTACCACGAGGGTGAGCAGGGGTTACTTCACGAGTGTAACAACCCTTACCCTGACTAGGAAGAAGGGTCCCTACTTGGACAAAGGTGCAAGCCCTTGCCAACTAGAGATCCCATTTCTAACATTGGTTGTCAGCGGTGAGGATAGGACTTGTGTTTGCACTTGACTTACAGTGATTGGTGTGCACTACTACCATATCGCAGACCATTACGTACCACATACTGGTTCTTTTTCTTTTGGCCTATTTTTGATCTTGCCAGTTTTCAACTCACGACTTTTGTCATGCCTGAATCAATTGCATCATCCGTTGCATCTCTGGAAGTTATCTTTGAGGAGGACAGGTTGGAATCCTACGCCGTAAAGGAGTTACGAGCGATTTGTAAAAACCTGAAAGTCCAAATTAAAGGCCTCACAAGGAAGGAGGAGCTACAGAAGGCGCTGAGGGCCTGGGTAGCAGCCAGACATGCCAATGGGCAGCCTGGTGATCTCAGTGAGGAGGCGGAGGAGCCTATTTCCAGGGTGGATGTGCTTTTGGGTAGGAGGGAACCCGCCAGGTCAGGCAGCAGCAGTCTGTCCCCAGAGGAGCTGGAGGACAGGCGGGAGGCAAGGCAGTTCGAGCTGCAGAAGCTCAGGCTGGAGAGTGAGCGGGAGGAGAAGAGATTGGCCATAGAGGAGAGGAAGATGCTCTTAGAGCATGAGAGAGAACTGAAGGAGCTAGAACTTAGGAGTAAGTCAGGCTCAGATGGTGGCAGCAATTCGTCCAGAAAGGCAGACAGGATTGTGCACATTCCCAAGAACGTAGGCAAGGAGTTCAAGAAGGGGGATGACATACAAAGGTGGTTCCAGGGTTATGAGGCAGCCATACACATGAATGGGGTCCCTGAGGAGAATTGGGGAGCAGGATTGTGGCCACTTTTCCCGGAAGAAGCAAGGGATGCTCTGATAGCTTTGGGTAAGGGGTATCACCTCACCTATGCTGACATGAAGGATGCCCTTCTCACGAAGTATGGTCTTACTCCTGAAAAGTACAGGGATCAGTTCAGGTCCAGTAAGAAGTCTGATGTCAACACTTGGTTGGAATGTGTGGATGTGTTCTGCAGGTCTCTGGATGGTTGGGTGAAGGGCAGTAGTGTAACAGATTTTCAGGGGCTCTACAACTTGATTGCATGGGAGCACTTGTCTAGTCTATGTTTTGCAGATCTGCGCCAGCACCTAGTTGATAGTAAGCTAACTGACCCCAGGAAGCTTGCTATGGAAGCGGACCGCTGGGTGAGTACCAGGGTCCACAAGAAAGCGTTTGGGGGAGACTCAGCCAAAGGTGGGCAGGGTCCCCAGCAGAAAGGTGGGGGGGACAAGGGTAAAGCACAGGAGTTCTCTAAAGGGCCCCAAACTAGTACCCAGGGTAAAGGTTCCCAGCCCCCCAGTGATAAGAAGAAAGGGGTCTCTACAGGGAAGCCTGTTGAGACCGGCCCCCGCAAGTGTTATGCATGTGACCAGGTAGGTCACTTTAAGGGGGACCCCAAGTGCCCGAAGGGGACACAGCCACCCACCGGTGGACAATCCAAAGTGTTGGCTAGTGTAGCGCTTGGGGAGGAGGGATGCCCACAGGAGGGTGGGGATCCCGCAGAAATGACCCTTGTCTCACTCGGGGACAGTGAGATGGTCCCAGGAAACCAGGTGCCCCCTAACACAAAGAAATATAGCACCTGGGTGACCATTAATGGGAACAGGGTAGAGGCTCTCAGAGATACTGGAGCCAGTGTGACCTCAGTCCGGTGTCACCTGGTGTCTGAGAAGCAAGTAGTCCCAGGAGCATTCCACCAAGTAGTTGCTGTCGACAACTCTGAGCGCCAGTGTATGGTGGCGCAGGTTCCCTTTGAATGGGGGGGGTCTCAGGTCCCTTGAGGGTGGTTGTGAGCCCTACCATGCCTGTCGATTGTCTGCTAGGAAACGACCTGGAGCAGTCCTCATGGAAGGAGGTTGAGCTCAGGTCTCACTTGGAGATGCTTGGGTTGCCAGAGTGGGCATGCGTGTCTACTCGGTCAATGGCGGCCAGAAAGGGTGATCAAGAGGACTTGGAGCCTGAAACAGTGGCCCAAGTCCCTGCCAAGAGAAAGGGCAGGGGCGCGGGAAACCGGCCCCCGAAGTTCCCACGGACCGGGAGGAGGCGGACCTCGAGGGGGACGCCCCGGTGCCTACAGGGGAGCAGGTAGCCGAACTGGGAGACATCTCTGAGCTGACCCATTGGCAGCAAGAAGGGGGTCCCACCAGGGAGGAGTTCTGCAGGGAGCAGAACGAGTGCCCTACTCTGGAGGGTCTGCGGCGGCAGGCTGCAGACCAGGCAGCTGGTAATCAGTCCGGGTCACATCTGATCTACTGGGAGAGTAGTCTCCTATACAGTGAGCCTAAGGTTGCTGAGCCTGGGTCAGCCCGTGTGCTGGTGGTACCCCAGCGCTTCAGGACCTTCCTACTGGGTCTGGCTCATGACGTGCCTTTGGCAGGACATTTGGGGCAGGACAAGACCTTTGACAGGCTTGTCACCCACTTCTTTTGGCCCCAAATGCGAAGGCAGTCAGATGCACACTGTAGGTCTTGCCAAACTTGCCAGGCAAGTGGTAAGAGTGGGAGGAAGGTCAAAGCTCCTCTCCAACCTTTTCCGGTTGTTGGAACACCCTTTGAAAGGGTAGGGATGGATATAGTGGGGCCACTGGATCCCAAGACAGCCATGGGCAACAGGTACATCCTGGTCTTGGTGGACCATGCCACCCGGTACCCGGAGGCAATCCCTCTCAGGACAACGACGGCGCCAGTGGTGGGCCGGGCGTTAATGGGGATCTTTTCCCGTGTGGGATTCCCCAGAGAGGTGGTTTCCGATAGGGGGACCAATTTCATATCGAAGTATATGACATCCCTGTGGAAGGAGTGTGGGGTAACCTACAAGTTCACCACTCCTTACCACCCACAAGGAAACGGTCTGGTGGAGAGATTCAACCAGACCTTGAAAGGCATGATCAAGGGTCTAACAGAACCCATGAGGCGTAAGTGGGACGTCCTCTTGCCATGCCTACTCTTTGCGTACAGGGAGGTGCCTCAGAAGTCTCTTGGGTACAGCCCCTTCGAGCTCCTGTATGGCCACCCTGTCAGAGGACCTCTGAGTTTGGTGAAGGAAGGCTGGGAGGCGGCTCCCAGGAA
Organism: Calotriton arnoldi; assembly: GCA_963921515.1. Taxonomy (NCBI): domain Eukaryota; kingdom Metazoa; phylum Chordata; class Amphibia; order Caudata; family Salamandridae; genus Calotriton; species Calotriton arnoldi. The sequence goes on from CAWUFW010000522.1 coordinate 1,420,019, forward strand.
AACTCCCCAGGATGTATTTAGCTACATGCTGGCCTTTAGAAACCAAACTGCCCGCTTCAGGAAACTCGCTCAGGCGAACCTAGAAGCAAGCCAGGAAGAAATGAAGAGATGGTATGACCAGAACGCCACTCTGGTCGAATTTCAACCTGGGCAAAAAGTGTGGGTAATGGCCCCAGTGGCACCTTGTGCCTTGCAGGACAAGTGGACTGGGCCATATGAGGTAAAGGAGCGCAAAAGTGACGTCACCTACCTGGTGGATTTGCAGGCTCCAAGGAACCCTTTGAGGGTCCTTCACGTGAACCGCCTCAAGCCCCACTTCGAGAGGTCCGATGTGAGTATGCTCTTGGCGACAGATGATGGGGTGGAAGAGGAGAGCGAGCCTCTCCCTGACCTCCTGTCTACCAAGGAGCATGATGGGTCAGTAGAGGGTGTGATCCTCTCCCCTACTCTGACTCAGGAGCAGCAGGGGGACTGTCGCCAGTTGTTGGGACAGTTCGCCCCACTGTTCTCTCTGACTCCCGGTGTTACTCACTGGTGTACCCATGACGTGGACACCGGTGACAGCCATCCTGTGAAGCACAAGATTTACAGGTTGACTGACCGGGTCAGAGCCAGCATCAAGGAGGAGGTCTCTAAGATGTTGGCGTTAGGGGTGATTGAGCCCTCCCACAGTCCTTGGGCCAGCCCAGTGGTCTTGGTCCCAAAGGCTGCGGCGCCCGGTGCCACTCCAGAACTCCGGTTTTGTGTGGACTACCGTGGGCTCAATGCCGTCACCAGGACTGACGCGCACCCCATCCCCAGAGCTGATGAGCTCATTGATCGGTTGGGAGCTGCCCGGTTCCTCAGCACGTTTGATTTAACGTCTGGGTACTGGCAGATTGCCTTAACCGATGGGGCCAAGGAGAGATCAGCATTCTCAACCCCAGAAGGTCATTACCAATTCCGGGTGATGCCCTTTGGGTTGAAGAATGCCCCTGCCACCCTTCAGAGGTTGGTCAATCAGGTGTTGGCTGGGCTGGAGGATTTCAGTGCCGCCTACCTGGATGACATTGCTGTGTTCAGTTCCAGCTGGGAAGAACATTTACAGCACCTTGAGAAAGTGTTGAGGGCTCTGCAAGGTGCAGGCCTCACGATCAAGGCCAGTAAGTGCCAGATCGGGCAGGGTTCGGTGGTATACTTGGGACACCAGGTAGGAAGCGGCCAGGTGGCGCCCCTACAACCCAAGATTGACACCATTCTGGCTTGGGAGCCCCCAAGACCCAGACAGAGGTGAGAGCCTTCTTAGGTCTCACCGGTTATTATAGGAGATTTGTTAAGGGCTATGGCACCATCGTTGCCCCCTTAACAGAGCTGACCTCTAAGAGGCAGCCCAGGAAAGTGATCTGGACTGAGTCCTGCCAGAAAGCTTTTGATGCCCTGAAGGCAGCCATGTGCACGGCGCCCGTGCTCAAGGCACCTGACTTCTCCAAAGAATTTGTCGTGCAGACTGACGCTTCAGAGCATAGTGTGGGAGCGGTGCTCTCACAACTGAACGAAGAGGGCCTGGATCAGCCTGTAGTCTTCCTTAGCAGGAGACTACTTCCCAGGGAACAGAGGTGGAGTGCCATAGAAAGGGAAGCTTTTGCTGTGGTCTGGGCACTGAAGAAGTTGAGACCATACCTGTTTGGGACTCACTTCCGGGTTCAGACAGACCACAGGCCCCTCAGATGGTTGATGCAAATGAGGGGCGAGAATCCAAAACTGCTGAGGTGGTCCATCTCCCTACAGGGAATGGACTTTACGGTGGAACACCGTCCTGGTACAGAACACGCCAACGCAGATGGTCTGTCCAGGTTCTTCCGCCTTAGTGAAGAGAACTCCAATGGGGTTGGGTAGTTCTCCCTACTTTCAGCTGGAGGGGACATGTGTTAGACTTGGCATCTTTTGGCGTGTTTCCCCTGACTTTTTGCTTTCTGACCTCCCGGTTTTGACTCTGTTTTTGCTGGTGTGATGATTATGCGCACTTTCCTCACTGCGGTCCAGTGGGAAAGTGCAAGTGCTCCTGTATAAAATGTGTTATGGATTGGTGTTTCCATGATTGGCCTATTTGGTTTATCTGTCAGTCCCTTGTAAAGTGCACTGCGAGTGCCAGGGCCTATAGACCAAATGCTGTTGGTGGGCTGCAACACTGGATTGTGCCACCCACGCAAACAGCCCGTAAAATGTAACTCGGGCCTGCCATCGCAGAGCCTGTGCGCAGCCTGGGGCTGCCATGTCGACTTGGCAAGTGCACACACTTGCAAGTTCCTAAACCTTCCCTTTGCTGCATGTTAGTCACCCCTAAGGTAGGCCCAAGGTACCCCTGTGGGCAGGGTGCGTTGTACGCGAAAGGTAGGACATGCCCGGGTGTGTGCGGCATGTCCTGATAGTGAATTACAGCCTAGTTCGTTTTTCACTATTGCAAGGCTACCTGTTCCCCCTAGGCCAGAACGGGCGGTTTTGATTATTACAGCTTATAATCCTAACTGACCCCGGGAACATGGTAGAAATTCGAGTTTAGTATGCCTGGACTCAGAATGATAAAATGCAGCTTTTAGTAAGGTTGGTTTTAACATTCTGTGTTTGAAAATACCACTTTTAGAAAGTGGGTATTTTCTTGTCTAACCATCCAAGCCTGCCTCTGCGAGATTGTGTATTCCTTGTCTGGAATGTGAGTGACAGGGGCTGGGGGATGCCAGGAGACAGGGTGAGTCAGCGCAGGGCTGAATAGCCAGATCGACCTGTAGATGGGTGGGAGGGGTCGCACCTGGGCCCTGAATAGGACAGTGCCTTCCCTCCACAATGCTGGCTCCACCTCCTGTGGTGCATCTGATGTCCCTGGCCTACTCACTGAAAGAAGGGACGGAGACTTGTCAACAAAGTGCTCCAGAACTGGTTTGGACTAGGCGAAGGCCTCTCTGCCTTCAGAGAACAAAGGAATTTGGGATATAAATATTGGGGCCCTGACCCCATGAATTTAGATCTCGCTGGAATCAAGGAACCTGCCAAGACGAAGAGCTGGAAGAGCTGCCAGGAGGAGTACTGCCCCTTTGCTGTGTTGTTGCTTTGTTGGGCTGGCCTGCAGCTGCTGCTTCTGCCTTGGGCAGTGAAAGGACTGGACTGAACTTTCTACGAACTTGTGCTGAGTATCTCCAAGGGCCAGGAACCGAGCTGGCCTCCTGTTAAGAAGTCTCAGGGACTGCAAAGACTTCACAAGCCTCTGGGTACCACTTCTGGAACGCTGTTTCAGTTGCCACAGAGGAAGGGAACTGCAACCGACTCCGTCAACCGAATCCATCCCTGGCCGGTGACCTGTTTGCACCGCAGACCGCATCGCCCCGCTTCGCATCGCAACCCTGGTCTCACCGTGGGCGACGTCCGACGCCGCCAACATCGAGCCGCTGCTTGCACCGTGACCTGTGGGCACCGCAGTTCGCATCGCATCGCTTCACTGGGCCAGCCGGACCAGACCGACACTGTCGCTGCAACTGGCTCAAGAGTCGAGACCGCACCGCATTTGGGGCACCGCTCGCACGTCTGCGACGCACCGCTCCGACTCGCACCGCTGTCCGACGCCAGCTCCCGCACTCCGGCTAGGTCGCCTGCATCGCAACCTGTCAGCACCGCATCGAGCATCGTCTCGCCCTGCATCGCACGCCTTGGACTCACCGACTCCGTCTGCACGACGCTCATCGAGCCGCTGCCTGCACCGCATCGAGGGACACCGCACCTTGCATCGCTCCGTCTTGCACCGCAACCGCGACGAACGCCGACCGGCTCGTACACTCCGTACCAGCCACAACGAGAAAAGGTACTGTGACCGAGTCTGTTCATGACTCTGCTGGCCCGTATCGACGCGGTCGGCTGGAACTGTTAGACTCTGTGGTTTTCAGCATCACGGTAGGCTCGGACGGAGCTACCGACTCGTACGAACTTTGCTTTTGTGCTATTCCTGCAAAGAAGAAGTTAACGTATCAAGTATTCATTCGTAAAGTATAGTATTGTGGATTTTTTGTCGTAATTGGTCTTGTCTTGAGTATATAAAATATTGGTTATTTTTCTAAACTGGTGTGGTGTCCGTTTGTAGTGCTTACACTGTATTACTGTTGGTTATGTGCAAATGCTTTACACACTGCCTCTGAATTAAGCCTGACTGCTCGTGCCAAGCTACCACGAGGGTGAGCAGGGGTTACTTCACGAGTGTAACAACCCTTACCCTGACTAGGAAGAAGGGTCCCTACTTGGACAAAGGTGCAAGCCCTTGCCAACTAGAGATCCCATTTCTAACAGTGTGCCACTCTCTATGCGCTAATAGCGCCTTCAAGTCTGAGCCCATGATTCCTTGTAAGGCTAGCCAAGCTAACAAATATCCTGAGAATGTATGCTTATAACTATTTTGCATGATATGTACCTCTCTCTCTAATAAATAAATAAAAAATAATAATAAAAAAATAAATATATATATATATATATGTGTATATATATATATATATATATATATATGAAAAAGCAAATCCCGGTTGTCACCAGACCTCCACGGCGTACAAACACAGGTACGGACCACACAAGGGATGATTTGAAAAAAATGCTGTGCTTTATTTAAAAATGACAACAGCAACCAGTCAGTCCTGGCCAGTGCCCCAGCATGACGCGTTTCGACCGAAACAACTCGGTCTTGTTCACATGAATATATATATATATTTGCATAATGGTCCGTTCTAAGAGCGGTCGAAGTCCCAAACAGCGCATTCACTCCGTGCGCAAAAAGAAAGACACAGCACCACCGAACAGCTATCCTGAATCGATTATTTATTTAATTCACCATGTGCAGCAGCAGGGTGAATTGGCCTACGCGTTTCAGCCGTAGCCCTCAACAGGGCCATATATATATCAGGTAAAACAGTTATAAACATACAATCTATCTATATATGTGTGTGTGTATATATATATATACAGCCAGGATCCCAAAGAAAGACCACGCCGGGTCAAACACGGGCACAGACTCCGAAATGGGTGAAAAAAAAGTTCATTTATTGCAAATCCATATATACAATTTTTTTAATAAACAAAATCCCCTTCAATTACTGTTAGTACCTGTGTGTCCTCATTTTTTTAAACCAATAACATGTCAGGCATCATTTGTGGTCTTTGTTCTGCAAGGTACCCAGGCTAGTAATATATTGAAGGCATCACCGTGAAGCTCAAAGGGAGGATGCTTGAACACATCATGAAGTATTCAATTGTAAAACACGTTTTTCTTTGTCAGGATTGTGATCTCAGTCAGAATCCCTTTTTAGTATTGCTAATTTACATGCAAATCCTAGAGCAAGCAATGAAGAAAATGGGTTAAGATGCATTACTGATGAATGATGAGATTATCCTCTACATCCCCAGGAGGTTAGAACTCTGAAGAAGAACTGCACCTTTTCTCCTTGAACAATGAAGGATTTATTGAGCTATGAATTTGATTTGTTCTATTGATATCTCCTAGATTTGAGTTGCCATTGTCATATAAGCAACCCTGGATAACTGAATTTCCCAAAACAACTTTACACAATTCCCACTGTATGAAGTTTCGTTGTTTATTAGAAATAAAAGATGCATGCAAAAATGTATTAATACTTGCTATACAACATGGTATAATTTGACAATGATTTGATTTAGAACGAATTCACTGTCATTCAGGCAGTTCATGTAAACTCGGATGAGCATTAGTTATTCAAATGTAAGCTTCGGAAAAAATAATTATATCACATATAAATCTAGAATTGAAATTCGTTTGTGCTGCCACCAGGCACACGTTTATGAAGAAAGCTATTCTTGTATTCAGCAGACCATTTCATATTCGAATTTTTAATGAATGCAAGACTGTAGAAATGTTGAGTCTTGTTAAAATTGTGAGTTTAACGACTTGATTGGTGATGGCTTTATGGATTGATTTAATTTTTTTTAATGTAATTCATTTTTTTCTATTTGCTAATTAGTAATTATCATAGATACCATCAACAACATGCTAAAATTGATTTCCCCTGTGTTTACTTTGATTTGATGTTCATTTGACAAGAGAAATGACCAATACTTGTGCTAATTCAACGTTTTGCAAAAAATATAGTTAACTCAGAAATATGTATTGAGTATATTATATTATCTACTCTGAAAACAATAATGGTGAAAATCATACTATAATGTGGTTATCAATGCAAATGTAACCAGAATGTACACTTAGAATGATGTCTGTTATGTTATAGTCCTACTTTTGAAGCGCACTACTACCCAGGCTTTACTGGCACCGAACAGATGGAAGGTGCCAAAAATTTGGGTTACAAGGAAATCAATGAAAAAATTATTTTTTTAACATGGGGCAATCCAACGCTTGTTCCAGAGAACTGGGGCTTGAATGGAGAAAGCCCATCCTCCACATTTTTCACAGTGATGCCTAGGTACCGCATGAGCTGTGTTTCAGAGTGCAGAGCTCACTGCAGTTTCTCAGGTGTCCCTGCAAATATACAGGCTTGCATTGTGAATAGTTCAGTGTACCACATCGGGATCTTACATTGTATTTCTGCAGGTACAGGCAGCGAAAGCAATTTTTCTCAAAGCAGAGTAAATCATTTGTCAGATCTTCCAATGTCCAAATCCAGGCATGCAACCACATTCTGTAAAGTCTTCAGTCTGACCTTGAATGCTATAGGCAGACCTGAGTTCACTGCAACACCATTCTTTTTTTTGTTGCTTTGTACTTATGTTTTTTTTGGTCACCCCTTAATTCTATATACTAGCCCTCCCCTATGTATACATTTTGAACCTGATCCTTTATGGAGGGTGTGTCATCTAGAGTGCTTCGATTGTATTGCTCACGGAGACAAGTTTAATATCTATGTCTTTCTTAGTGGTGTGTAAAGTGTACCCCAAACCTCTTCACAGTGAAACCCTTCATAGCTCAAGGTGAAACAGAGTTCTTTGGGGCATTGATGGGGTCAGTAATATACTTTTGTCTGCCAGAATGTGATCCCAATAGTGTATAAGGGTTAGTGCTATTCCAGACATAGTGTCTAGGTTGATAAAATTAGTTCTAGGGAGTGTCCTTATTTAGGAGAGGGTCCTAGTTAGGCTCCTGGCACAGGTTCCTGGAAAGTAGAAGGGTGTCTCTGTGTTGCCAGACACAGAGAAGGGGATCATGGAAAAGGGGGAGTGCAGTAAATCCATTTTTGCACAAAGGCAGAGGGGGCCCAGGGTCCACGGGAAAAGATATTGAGGTAAATTTGACACAGGGCAGAAGGGAAAGGACAGGAACGACTGAAATAAAGGGCAGAAAGTAAAGAGGGCCAAAACAGAGGGGACGTTGCCCTACATGGGGATTGCAGACCCACTCAGTGGACATTCACTAATAACCACGATGGATCGAATGTGGGCTTGCAAAAACGTGGACAGATTTAAGTTGTTTCATAGGAGACCAGATGCAAAGAGGGATCCAAGGTGGAAGATAGAGCACTGGCAAAGAGGCCCAGAGTGCCCACAAATATTCACATGTAGATGGTGGCATTTACCATATATGACAGCATTTACTGTGAGAAATACCCAGCATGCACCTAGGCGCTGTTCAAATATCTGGATGTGTGTTAATGGTGGCACACATTAACTTCGGGCAGTTAGTGTGACTGAGCTCTGATGAGGAGTTTATGGCAAAGATGAGACTGGTAGTAGACTCCTGCAGTTCCCCTTTCAGAGATGCCCCACTATCAGTTCCAACACATGTGCTCTAAGTGCAATGGGAGGCATCCATTGTTGCAATGCTTCAGAGGTCAAGGAGCCGGAGGGATCAGTAAGGGCAGGAAGGCGGAAAATGGTATTTGGGAAAAGGGCAATACTCCTGTTAAGGGGGGAACTATGGTCCCATGATTGAAATAAATCCTGAGACAGAGAAGCTGTGAGGAAGTTGACAGGAGGACTTTAGTTTGGATTGACCATACCTTATACCGGTCCATGGTATGGTCAGGAAGACCTGACAGGTGCAGTTCAGGACAAACGGAATAAAGAAGTGCAGGAAGGTAGGATGGTGGACCCCTTTGAAGAAATTCTTCTGCCAGAGCTGACAATATCACTATTTTGTAATTTGGCCAATAAGACAGAAGGGGGATTTTGCCTGATTCACTACCTATTGTGGCCAGAGGGCGGGTCAGTGACTTACAACATAAACCAGACAAAATGCTTTGTGGTACACTTGTTGGGGATACAGTTTGAGTGTCAGATCTTTGTGGCCATACCAATGTGGTGCTCTCTTGGATGTGCAGAGTTAGTGCATTATTTGAGATGTTTTTCATATTCTTGGAGTGGGTGGTTAGGACAGAGGCCTTATCTGAGCAAATGTGACACCACCACAATGATTTCCTGATGATAGAGAGTAAGGAGAACAATGCACAATCTACATGACTGATGGATACGGTAGTACAACAGTTTGGTGTGCTGTTGGCCATGGAGAAAACAGAAGGCTGGCAACAACCATAACACTTCAGGCCATTGAAATGAATTTGATTGCCATGATGTCATGATTGCTGCCTGACAAACTTGATACACTGACAGAGACGATGACCAGAAAGAGGTTTGATGTCTTTTGTGTTTGCAGAAGGTGCTAGGTCAACAAGAATATTGCATACAACATAGTGGCTCTGGGCAACACTTTAGTAGGGACATGGCATTCGCCATGGAAGGGGGCTACCACACAGCACCAAAGCATGCTAATTTCAGGTGACATGGGAAAGGCATGCTGATTTAGACTGGATTCCTTTAACGGAGTGATAATGTGGCCTGCAAGCTGACCTGATCATTTGGGCAGAGGAATTTTTTTAAAAAGCATCCAGGGCAGGATGATTTGATTTTTACTGGAACGGACACTGGTGTGCAGAGCGATAATTAAATGATTGGCAACGGAGTAAACACAGAAATATTTTTGGGGGAATTATTATATATTACTGGCGGCGAGACTGTGGAGCAGAAGACTGGCGTGGAAGAAGGTGATTCTTGTTCTCAACAATTATGAACATGTGAACATCATGAAAAGCATTCAACAAATGACTGGTGGGTGTTGTGGCTGTTCTGGTAATTGGTCTTAACCTGTTTGCAATAAAACATTATGGTCTGGGTGCAGCATATACCTGGGAGTGTTGAGAAAGCAATGCATCAGGTGAGGCTCATGTGTGGTTGAAAACTCTCTTGCCACAAGCAATTTTTGCTATTTTGTTTTTTTGGATCACCAAAGGTTTCAGAGGCAGTTGGACAAGGTTTTACGAGAGACTTGGGGGGGGGGGCGGGAGATTTTGTCAGGGAATAGGAGGATGTGGATAAGAATGTGGAGGATTAAAGCAGATTGAGGGAAAGGGACTTAGATCAGATTTGGGGAGGTCAAATAAGGAGGAGATATGCCCAGAGGGCTACTTTGCTGGGCACAATATTCTGGCATGAAGACAGAGTCAGAGTTTTAGATAGACAGGCACTGGATATGTTGAGGAAGTACCTGTGAATAAAACTATATGGGATGCATCCATTAAGGATCAAGACTGCAATGGAGGGGCAAATCTTAGGATATGGAAAAAAAGGTTGAAAAGGTTGGGGAGGTGGAAATTGGAAAGAGCGCTTGGCTGACACCTAAGTATAATTGGAGTCCGGTGGAGAAAATGCGCTTTGCATTTGACAGGTGAGTGGTGGGTGAGGGCTTCTTCTCGAAGGTGATGTGGGTATGTGGCATACTATTGTAAAGTGGGCAGGTGACCACACAAACAGGCAGTCATATGGGCAGCTGCTTGGTTTGAATGATGAGTGGGTATTAGTCAGCTGGCATGGCTTTCGTGGGATGCCTTGGAGCCTATTGCTGCCCACATCATAGGAATTTAGATAGGAAGGAGGCTGGATATGGATTTGATCTAAGTGGGAGAACACTACCCTGTGCAGCTATTGGGCTTGGAACTTTTGAAGATGATAAAAAGAAATTTAAAAGACATACAAAATAGATGGGCAAACACAAAAGTTTATAAGATTCAGCTGTTGCTTCGCATGGTATGGAGGATGACTAAGAAACAGCAGCCATTATTAGGGCTCACATGGAAATTCTGGGCTTCTGCCTGGGACAGAGGTGTGGTGAGGCATGTTGACATTGGAAACAAGCGGTCAGTGCTGTACCAGCATCATGCAGTTCACCTGTCATTATTGGGGAACAGGATTTATCTGATCAAGCTAATTGAAGTTTTGGAAGAATGGTAGGAGAAGGGAAAGTTAAGAGGCGAAACAAGGAGACAGTGTAGACATCATTTAGGGATTGGCAGCTGCGACCCCTGAGCCCTTTGTGACCCCTGCCACTGTCTTTGTGACCCTTAGCTTAGAGGTGGCAAAATTAAGTGCCTGGAACATAGAAGCATCTCGTCCTAATGGACGTCTGTTCGGGCCCCACTTTCCTGGATTTCTATCAATTATTTTATTACACAATAAAATTATTCACTGTTAGTGTAATAAAAAAATTAGTACAATTAGCTGGAATAGAACACTGTCTGGCAGCTAAGGTAGGTAATAATGATTTTAAATGTAAGTTGTGTGCACGCTTGTTAGACCTGGCATCCTTGGTGTGGTTTTCCCTTGTATTTTTGCCTCTGGCTCCTGTATTTTTGCTCTGTGCTGGATTTCGAATTTGCTGGTCTAGATGCTTTGGGCACTTTGCCACTGCTGATCAGTGCCAAGGTGCAAGTGCTCCCTATGTAAATTGTGCATATGGATTGTAGTTCCTTGATTGGCATGTTTGACTTACTACTAAGTCCCGAGTACAGTGCACTGTGTGTGCTCAGGGCCTTTAAGTTATGCTACTGGACCTGCAGCATTTATTGTGCCACCCACCCAAACAGCCTTTCAAAGGGGTCTCAGACCTGCCACTGCAGTGTCTGCGTGCAGTCTGTACTGCCATGTCGACCTGGCAAGTGCACCCACTTGCCAGGCCCTTCCCTTCCCTTTAATTTCTTGTGAGTCACCCCTAAGGTAGGCTCAAGGTACCCCTGTGGGCAGGGTGCAGTGTATGTGAAAGGTAAGACATGCACTGGTGTGTGTGAGACATGTCCTGATAGTGAAATACAGTGTATTTCGTTTTTCACTATTGAAAGGCTATCTGTCCCATAGGATAGAATGGGAGTTTATTTGTAACATCCTATAAGTATAACTTCCAATAGGGACAAGATGGAAAGATGGAGTTTAGTATGCCTGAACTCAGAATATAAAAATGCATCTTTTAGTGAAGATGATTGTTATATGTGTGTTTGAAAATACCATCTTTTAGAAAGTGGGTATTTTCTTGCTTAGCCATCCTGTGTGCCTCTGCTGGTTTGTGGATTAACTGTCTGGCTTTGGAGTGACAGTGCCCAGGGATGTGCATTCACTGTAGACAGCCACTGGAGGAGCTGAGGTGTGTCCTGCCTTTCCTAAATGAATCAGGGCTGAGCTGAATAGACCTGGGCTGCATTTAGAGTAGTGGGAGATTTCCTTGCACCTCAATGGGCCTGGTCTGCTTCACACAATTCTGTCTCCACCTCCTGCGGGAAGCTGGACCAGGGAGGACAGAACTGTTTTTGACTGAGCACAGAGCCTCTCTGCCATAAGAGAACAAAGAGAAATTGAGTATAAATATTGTGGCCCAGATTCCAGAACTTTAGAATACTTCTGGACTCAAGAGGAACCTCTGCCAAGGAGAAGAGTTAGGAAAGCTGAAGGAGAAGTACTGCCCCCTTTTCTGTGTGCTGTCTGGGGTTGTCCTGCAGTGGCTGTTTCTGCAAGGAGAAGACAAAGATTTTGCTGTGTGCTGTGTATCCTGTTTGAAGAAGATCTCCAGGGGCTTGAAGTAGAGCTTGCCTCCTGTTCTGAAGTCTCAGGGACACAAAGACTTCACCACCAGCTCCCCTGAACTCCCTTGCTGGGAGTTCAACCTGCCAAGAGGTGCCTGTTCCTGTGTTGTGCCTCTGGAGGTTGTGCCTGCTGCTGGGCGCTGAGAAAAGAGAAGAAACTAAAGAAGCGTGTCGCATCCGCACCTGTTTCCGACGCAACATCGCTGTGCAAGAAGAATTTCCATGCATCGCCGCCGTGCCGCTGAAGAAACTGACGCAGCACCTGCCCGCGGCTGGAGAAATCACTGCACGCTGAGTCTCGTGCACCGATCTCCGAAGTCCGAGATCACTGCTCGTGCCAAACTAGCAAGGGGGTGAGCAGGGGTTGTCTAAGGGCATAACTCCCTTACCCTGACTAGAAGCAAGGGTCCCTACTTGGATAAAGGTGCAAACCATTGCCAACGAGAAACCCCCATTTCTAAAAGTGCTTGAGAGAGAAACTGTGTTTATGTGAGAGAGAGTGAGTGAATGCATGTGTATGTGTAAGCATGTGTGTGTGAGTTAAAGTAAAGGTCAAATAGTGTGTGATGTCCACTTCCCCTGACATTTTGGTTAATTTACACACATGGGAGAGAGCATGGACTGTTAGGACCAGGATTGTAGAGGCAATAAACATTGCAATGAATAAAAAGTGCATGCGTCGTGGGTTGAGTGCAGGGAGGCCAATTAATTGATGAGGTGGGAAGGGGTCTTACACCCTTTAAGGGTAGGTAAGGTTTTGGAATGGGGGAGAGTTCAAGTTCTTTCTTGAGATGTTCATAGGAACATTTGGGATGTACAGCTAAGACAAAGGTTGGTATCATGTGAATTGTGCTTACTTCTAATTCTGCCAGAAGTCATTAATCACCAAAGGTCTACAGGAATGGCATATTCATGATGCTCAGCTTCCTGGGCTTCTTCCCATTTTCCAAAAAATAAAAGTAATAAGACAAGCATGTGCAGTGACAGTCTGCCAAGCATTTCTTTATTTTCATTTTCCTGAGACTCGCATGACACCTTCAAAGAATAAAAACATTGCTGCATAATTTATTGAGTTAAATGAACAAGCCTGTGCTGCAAAGCCACAAATCAGCAATACACAAGTGCCCCTGTCGCCTTCTTTTTTCCATGACACACCACCATTTGCAAGCCGGTTGCAGCTGAAAATTCATGGGGAAAAAATAGGGCAGCAACAAAAAGGGATTATGTTTTGTAACCTAGAAAATAGCTAGCAGAAACAGCTGACCATAAATGTTAGTAGTTACAATCCTACTATATAATTTTTGCTAGACTCCATATTTCAAAATTATGTTAACTTAAAATGACGTTAAAAGCATATTATACTGCATATAATATAGGTGGGCATATTTAATTTGGATATTTTCTTTTATCAATATATCACCATATTTGAGGGATCATCTATTATAAGAAATAAAATGCCCCCAAATGAATGCGCTATGGATATTGCAAGTAACTTTGGAGTTCTGTGATGTTATAAAGTCACTGCCATATTTTTCCATGGATCTTCTTTGTGACTTGCTGCCAGGGTCAGGACAACTAGAATATAACCTAACAGTGCTACCACGGGATGGAGCCATATTACAAGAAAATCCAGAAAATTTTTTTTTCCTCAGTGGATGGGGGCACTCTGAAGGCAAAATGCTTTTTAGCCCGTGGCAACACAAATCATTACATACAGTTTTCTGATGCTGGGGTATTTATTCTTTATAATATGTATAATTAGATGGACTCTTAGAGGGAAATGCAATAGAAATCACAGGTTTACTCTCCATAACCCAGTGCAGCCAACTTCGTGTTCACTCTCTTTCCAGATTTTTGTCCTCCTTAAATGCATTTTCTTTTTACTGCCGGCAGGGCTCTCGCCCATAATGTGGAAGCCCATCTCAAAGTGGCTTCATCTGATTAATGATCTCCGTTTCACTAGCTTCCCTTTCTTTCTCGTGCTAACTTGTTCTATATGCTAATTACTTTCTCTGCTGCCTGACCTCTTTGTTTCCACTCATAATTCTGCAGCGTTAAATGACCGTTGTTTTATGTACTTTCCTTTCTGTTCTTCTCCCTCTGGTCCTCATTTTAAAGAAATCGCTCTGCTGCAGCAGGTGGAGCGAAGCGCTGTGGTTGCTACGGGGACTTGTAAAGCACTTAGCCTGAAACACTGTGCATGTCAGCACCCCTCTCTCTAAAACAAGTGCTATTATCTGGTGCAGTTTCTAGCTACATTCAGCGGTGTTGTGAGGGTGCCAGAGACCCTAATGCAAGCAAGGAAAATACCCCCTTAACTTCTGGTGAGTAGTAAAAAAAATGTCCACAAATGGTGTGCAGTCGGACCCACACAGCACTGCGTTCCGGTGACACTGCACCTACTGCACCAATGGCATCCACGTCCCTGGCTGCATTACTAGACAGAGAGGCGTGGTGTCCTATGGCCATTGTTCTTAGTGGGCCAGAGAATCAGAAGTTGGCCACAGACAGTACCTGTGCACTATGGGGTGTGTGAAATTGCCTCACTTCCAGGGCTTTTCTGTGCACGGATTCCTCCAGTGGAAAATAGGCCTGTAATGGTGAAAAGTTCGGGTGCAGAAATGCCGCTTTTATGTTATTCCCCTTTTTCACCTGGAAAACTAATAATGGGACCTTAAAATAGCTGTAGGGGACGACAGAAAGGTGCAGTTAGAGATTTTATTGGTATTCTGCTAGGATTCAGAATACATCTGTTGGACCAGGCCCTCTCTGAAGGGTCATCCCCAGGCTTTTTTCCTTCACTCCTCCAATTTTTGCTGACTTTGTTTTTATTGGCCTTAGGATTCTGTGCACTTTACCACTGTTATTCAGTACTAAAGTGCTTGTGCTCTCCCTCCTAAACATGGTAACATTAGCTTATACCCAATTGGCACATTTAATTTATTTATAAGTCCCTACTAAAGTGGTACGGCATGTACCCAGGGTCTGTAAATTGAATGCTACTAGTGGGCCAGCAGCATTGATTGAGCCACCCACTTAAGTAGCACTTTAAACATGGGCCAGGCCTGCCGTTGCAGCGAGTTTGTGCAGTTTTAAACTGCAATTTCGACCTTGCAAAGTAAACCTTTTTGCCAGACCCAAACCTTCCTTTTTAATAAATATAAGTGACCCCTAAGGTAGGCCCTAGACAGCCCAGATGGCAGGCTGCAATATATTTAAAAAGTACGACATGCACTTTGAAGATTTACATGTCCTGGTAGTGAAAAACTCTTACATTTGGTTTTCACTACTGCAAGGCCTACCTCTCCCATAAGATAACATTGGAGTAACCTTATTACATTTTATAAGTGTAATTTCCAAATGGAAGCAGGTCATCAGTTCATGTTTGATGTCCCCGGAATTGGAATTTAAAATCCTAACTTATGGTGAAGTTGGATTTTAAATTCCAATTTTGAAAATGCGACTTTTAGAAAGTTGGCATTTTCTCGCCTTATCCAGTTTGTGCCTACAGCCTGTACTTTGGCCAAAGGACTGGGTGTAACTGACAGTTGAGCTTTGTGGATTCTTCTTAGACAGCCACACAGAATAGGGAGTTTAGGTGTGACTGTATGGGCCTCGCTGGCAGAATGAGAGGGAGGAGCTGGGCACAGCTCCACTTACACTTGAATAGGCTGTGTCCTGCCTCCCCACAAAGGGCAGCATACCCCCTGGAGTTCGTCTGGAACCAAGACAGGGAAGGTAGGATGCCTGGGGACTTCAAATGGAAACCTTTAGAAGATTCTCTCCACTTCAAAGTCACAACTGGCTATAAATACTGGACCTCAGACACCACCACTTCAGGACACTTCTGGACCTGTGAATACTCTGCTAGGAAGAAGGAGTGCTGTGCTGCTACAAGGAAATCCACTCTGCTGGACTGCTGCTCTGAAGGACCTCCTGCCGTGCTGTGCTGACCTGCTGCCCTCTTACCTGGGTGAGAAGGACTGCACCTGCATCTCTTGAACCCAGAACCCAGAATGACTCCAAGGGCTATTTGGCTGGCCTCCTGACTTGAGCCACAGGTACAGAAGGCTCCAACATCCTTACACCTGCACCTGGACTCTGCAATTTGTGAGTCTACCCTGCCAAGTGGTGCCACCCTAGTCCAGGACCCTTGGAAGTGTGCCTAAGGTGCTCTGCCAGCCTCTGTGGACCCAGTGGAACCGACGCATCTCCTCTACTGAGCGGCACAAATCCAGCAGAACAAAAACATCTCCGCTGGTGTGTGGATTGGACCCTTCGCAAAGACCCGCATCTCATTGCAGCCCTTCGGCACATCAGATCCGCCACTGCGTGATGCATCCTAGGCGCAGGCCCTTGCATTCCATGTTGATGGCAGCCTCGACAACTACGATGGACTCCGCATCACATCCTCGCAGCTCCCTGGAAACGACGCTTTGCACCGACTGCACGACACAACCCCTACTCCGAACTTCGCATCACAAGCCCTCATCGATGCGATCTTCAACAGCAATATGAGGACCTAGCAACGCAGCCTTGCCGTATCTCAGAACTGACACATTGCTTCGACTGTGTGACACCTCTTCTACGTGGATCTTCACAACACTCCACAAACCAGGATTAAAGGTGCTATGTTCAGCGGGTCTAACTGGGTCCCTGTAGCCCACTCGCACTCCAACGTAGACCAGATATCCACAGTTGGCACTTTAGGCCTTTTGGCTCTATTTTTACTAAAATCTTTAAAATTGCATATTTCCTGTTCGACTAAATGGATTTTTGTCGTTTTGGTCTTGTTTTTTTTAATAAAAAATTACTCTGTTTTTCTAAATATGTTGTGGGCTGCATCTTTGAGTGTTTTAACTGTGTTATTGTTTGAAGTTTTGCCCAAACACTTTACACATTGCCTCTGAGTTAAGCCTGCTATGAAAAAACAAGGAGACCCAAATACAATTGGTCAGGGACCTTTGGGTAATTGAACTATTTCTAAAGACAGTGGTCCCCAGACAGAAAATAAGTTATAAATCAATAAATATAGACCCAATCAGTACTATATTGTAGACATCTGTCCAGCCGGACAGATATTTAATATGCAGTCAAATAATGTTTACAGACAATAAACATGGAACAGTTTAAGTGGGACACAAGCCTGCATCCAACTTAGCAAGAAAGACGTACAACATAAAGTAAGGGGTGTGCAGTCACTTTTGTCTATTGTGGTCTTTTATGTCATTGACTCTTTTGTTTGTTCAAGTCTTGCGACATACAGAATCAGATTAGCTGATGGACCATTCAGCACATGGATGTAAGGCCACAGAGAGTTTAAGCACAGCAGTTTCTTGTGCTTGTGGCACTCTGGAATGTCATGTACAAAACTGGAGCAATGAGCCCATTCAGGGAGGTACGGCTTTGGGGATTCCTGCCCTGTGCTCCTCCAAGTCTGTCAAGGCCTTAAGGGGCTGCTGCTGCTGAGCAGCTGAATTAAAACTTCCCTCCTCGCTGAGGAGGGACCTGGTGCAAGCAAGGAAAATGGCCCCAGTGACTGCTGTTGCTATAGTAAAATATAATATTGTCATGGTTCAATGGGGCCCTCAGGGCTCAGGGTCCCAGTGCCACTGCACCTGCTGCCCCAATGATAGCTATGCCCCTGCATGCACTGGCATAATGAAACTTTAGGCGGCCCCTGCAAGGTACGTGGAGGGGCTTACTCCAGACTCAATCAGGAGCTCTCCGGCCAGAGGGCTGTGCTGAGGAGGCATGGGGGCTGTGCGAGCCTGTGTTACGCCCTTGCCTACATGTGAAGCAGTGCCTAATTTGTAGAAGAATAAGTGCTGGTGCCCAAACCTCTGTTCAGAAGCCTGCAGCTGCACCTGTGCTCCGAATACCACGGCTGTATAGTCTGGAATCCACCTCAGGCCTTTTTAATCCAGTTCCAGACACTCCCTGCCCCTTTATCCTGCTGTCTCTTTGTGATGTTTTTTCGGTCTTTCTCTTCCTCAGCCTCTCTGCTCTGTTTTCCCTCTCTTGCTCTTGTAAATGTCTGATGCAGAAAAGTAAGCGCTGATGCCCAAAAATGAGCGCTGGTGGGTCCCACTGGCAACCACCAGCTCAAATTAAACACTGATGGAGAAGCATGATGGTCACACCCCAAGGCACATTCACAAGGCCGAGACCGGTATGGCTTACTTCTGTTCCCACAGAGTCCAGCCCGGTCAGCAGATCACTATCATTGTAACACTTTGTCTGAACTGCGGCAAACTTGTTGAAGCGCAGAGGCTTCTCTGGGCTGTAAAGTGTGCCAGATGGCCAATGGAGATGAAACCAGGGGAGAATATCTGTCTGCCTTTCCCTGCTGCCTGTCTCCTGGTGGAGGACTGTCATTACCTTGACCTTTCCCACCCATTGCCGCACTGACCTTCTGGTTGTGGAAGTCTCCGCCTGCTAGCTATCCACTGCCTGGTCGGATCGCCTGCAGGTGGCTTTCTACACCCAGCAGTGAGTTTTGGGAGATTTTGGTGAATATCCATGATGAGAAAATATAATTTCCACAAATTCCACCAATTACAGGAATTTCTGTTTAAAAGCAGTACATGATTGTGAGTAAATGAAACAAAAACAGGGGAAATGGGGGAATGAGCATGATTACGAGGTACTGTGGTGCAGGTAGGGGTTAGGGTCATAAAGGTATAGATAGGGATGAAGATACTAAGTCATAAATAGAGATAGACATTCTAGGGTATAGGCGGAAGAAAAAGAACTAGTATATAAGTAGTACTAGATACACTAGGTTACAGGTAGAGGTACGAGGGCGTGTGCAGGGTAAAGGTACTGGGTTACAGAAAGGAGTGGATTTACTAGGGTGTTAGGAGGGAGAGTTGATCTATGATATACTCAGGGTAGAATTGCTAGAATAATAGTAGAGGTGGGATACTAGTGACTAATTATGGGTATAGTTGTGCTATAAGGATATAGCCTGGGGTGAAGGTAGTAGGGTTAAAGTAGAGGTAGCAGAACTAGAATATAAATGGAGGTAGAGGTTGTAGTGTATAGTGAGAGAAACTATGGTATAGGCAGCGACAGAGGTACTAGAGTAAAGGGAGAGGTAGGGGTCCTGGACCCCTGTAGCAGTGGAGGTATTGGAGGATAGGAATCGGTAGAGGTCAGAGGTAGAAACAATGAACACATTTTTGGGAAGAAATGCGGAAGAACCGACCAGGGTGTAAGAAAATAACTCAAGGGAGGAAGAGACAAAAAAAAGATGTTAGTAGAGAAGTTACACGCAAGCATGACAAGAGAAGATACACGCCAGGGGTCATGTCGACGGGAAACAAAGGATCAATGTGGTCCAGAAACAATAGCCCTCAGAGAATTTTGAACGACGTCAAGGCATTCACCAGGATGGATTCATCCAGGAAATACTTTTCATTTGGAAAAATCAAAGGAAATAGAACTTATGGAGAACCTTTCTACAGAAAGGGTTCCATTAAGAAACATTTTTCGCTAGAACCACATGCAGCTCCGAGATTTAGGCACTTTATGCTCAGGTGTACGGCTCTGGCTGGCAAGGTCCTTTTGTTTGCTAAATGTCGTATACATGTGGATGTGACTAATAATGTTCTATTACCAATGGACAAGGCTGTGCAGACCTTTAAAAGAACTGGGCTCCCTCCAAGAACCCCTTGAATAGATTTGCCAGAAGTTTGGCCTTGAATAGGGCATGTAACTAGGCATGTTATATAGAACCGAAGGAGGGGCTTGTGGCTTTTGTAGGCACATAAATAGGGAATACTCTTTTGCCTTAGGCAATGAACCTGGTAGGAAACAGGGGGGTGGGGGCACTTTGAAAAATTGGTTATCTGGACTGGGTCAGCCAAAGCATCTCATCGGCGAGAGGGACATTATAAGGATTGACTGTTCATGGACTGCTATCATGAAACCCAACAGGAATCTCCACCCTAACTGTGGATAAGTAAGTTGTGTAAGCAGAGTTGCTTTTAGAGTAGCCTTCTTTACACTCAGGCTAATCTTTGTTAGGTCAGAAGGATGGCGAGTTGATTGATAAGACATTCAGGGTTTATTGGTGTCCAGCATTCAAGAGCATCCTTTCCAGCATCAAAAGATCTAAGCAATGCAGGGCATGGGACAAGAAGTGGGGAGTGAACATCTCACTATGTCTCACGTCTTAGGTCTGCAGACACCTCAGTTGGCATAGATATTCTGTCTAATCCCAATAAGCAAATGCTTTGGCGAGCTATTAAGATTGAGAGGGTCATGGCAGAGGAATCTTAATAGAGGACACACACTCACAACGCTATACCTTTATATCCCCATATGCACCCCTACCTTCGTATACTGGCAAATCAAGCTTACAGATGTTAAAGAAAATTGTAACAGTGTGTACCAAACAAATATTATTTATGTATATTTGTATATACCATTACATTCCTTATAGTGTGAACTAGATGGGTATCCAAGTGCTTTACAATTCATAAGCAATTTAGTTTCATTACATTGTGACTTGCTGAGAACAGGTTGCAGGCAACAATCAGGCACAGTCCACGTCTTGGCAGTTCATGTATGTATTTGCCTCCTTCTCATCATTTTTATTCTCCTGCTTCGCTGTGACACACCAAAACAGGAATCACTTAATGGAGTTGGAGGGGCGGTAATGTAGGACAAGAACTCTACGATGAGCACATCCAAACATATAGTATGCCTCTTTGGCACTGAGATACAGCATCACCATAGGGCCAGCCTCAATTCACTTGAATGTTTTCAGCAGTGAGGCCATCTTGAAGGGTGTCCAGCAGAGTTGCTTCCCATGACAGTAGCTTTGGGTCATCTCTTGAAAGTAGAATTTCAAATGTTGATTGAAAGTTGTTGAAAAGTGTTTGCGAGGTAAAGAATGGTCATCATTGTTAAACCTCAGGCATACCGCCAGCCATTTTTACTTTCAACATAGCTGCTGCCACAATATGTTGTGAGGGTCAATCATTATGCTGTGGTTTTGTTGTGGTTCAGTCTCAGCAGACACAACATGGCTCATGGATCATGAGGCGAAATCAAGGGATCCAGGATACAGGCTCCATATGAGTGCTGGACACCTCCCTACCAAACTTGCGATCATCTTTAGCTCCTTTATTGAGCGGGCAATCAGACCTATGGCGCTCTTCATGTGGTAGACTGACCACCTGCCCTGGAGCATGGCAGTAGAGTGCACCACCCTCATGCTCAGAAACAGATGTAGTGATGTAGGAGAGGGGCTAGCATGGCTCACCATATTTCTAGGGACACTAGTTGACCCAATGGTTTTCCTAGGGTTTGGATCCGGGGCCAGGTCAGCAAGATTAGATGAGAGAGCCCCTGTCCTGTGGAGCATGAGGCTGCAAGAAGATCTGGTATCAGCAACACATGGCAGAGCTTACCGTAGATCTCAAACTAACCCCACAACAAGACTACCATCCAACTGGAAGTAGAGGCAGCGGCCATGAGTCCTGTAGTAAGGTGACCATCTAGGCTGGGACCTCAGTACACAGGTACAGTGTTTCAATAGTCAGCTCAGCTCGAATGTGACATGTCGTCCCTTATGGGCGCAGAATGAACTCGAGCGGCAAGGATGCCAGGCGAATCTCCATGGAGGAACCGCTACATGCGTGTCGCCATTTGGCTCACCAATGAAAGGGAAAATCTGCCCCAACTTTGCAGGCTGGTAAGCTTCCGAGATGCACATAAATAAGCTATGCATTGCATACTCCATGTTGCAGAAGTGGGCAGATCTCAGGAAAGACAAGCAAAAATATAAAAAAATGAAACAGAGGAGGTGAAGGATTCTAAAACAGTCATTGCACCCAGATCTTCACAAAAATCTTCTCCATTTTTGTTTTAAAAAAAGGTTTGATTCTCAAATTTTCAACAAGATTCTACAGTAAAATGGAGATGGTGGTAAAATCGGGTAGGCTGCAATATTTTTTATGGAGCCAAAAGAAGAAGAAGAGAGATGACGTGCTGTACTTACTTTCAAGACCACGACGGTCCACAAACTCCGAATAAGGGACGGGTGCAGTCTAAACACACTACTGTGCTGTAACATCGTAACATGCTCTTACATTTGAATATTTTCTATAGTGACCTACTAAAAGGAATACCAGCCCACAACATGCAGAGTTCTCTCTTGGGCTTTTTGTAGAGAAATACATTGAACAACTGTCTTCTGTGCATGCACTCTTTATGCATGAATCAATACTCAATGAGCGTGATTGATTTGTTCCAGTCCCTTTACCTTGGAGTAGTACTAAAAAGGAAAGTACGTTTGTATATGTGGTCCGGAGTGATAGAAAATTAAATATGTCTACTCCTCTTGCAATGTAATAAATGTCCGGTCTTCTTCAAACAAATAACACTTTACAAAGAAAGTCTCACACACAGAAGTCAGTGTTGACTCAGCATCAGATAAGCTGAATGCAAACTCTCTCACTGAAGATGCTTACACCAGAAAGGTTAAATGCATCTGCCTGCAAAATGGTGTGTAACTGCTGCAAATTAGCATTGATTACAATTTGTTTTTATTGGCTCAGATTATACCTCTGACCTAATTAGGTTTATTACCATTAAAGATTTTTAGAGGCTTATAAATAATTTAACTGCAGTTTAAATCTATGTGTAATCATTTTCTTTCTAAATCATGTTCATTGCTAGTGGGTGTACAAGGAAATCCATACTTATGGCTGTGAGCAGTATCGGACGGTAAGTCAAACAACCAAGTGTGCAGGTTAGCATGGGCGTAGATGAGTCATGATGGGCTTTTGTTTTTCCTTGTGGTTGCATTTAGCCATTCATTTAGTAAACCCTATTGGCGCATTCTTGTAAGGAAGTGGATACCTAGGTATCTACTGCCCGTAGTGAGTGGAGTAAGGTGAATGTTGCGCTACAATCACAGCGCTATTGATGATGTTTCCTGCGCATCATACAAAATATACCATTCCTTACCCCATGGTTCACGATTAAGAAATACATTGTGATTCTTTGCATTCATAATAAAGTACACACTTTTAAAAAAGGAATATGTTTTAAAACATTTTGGTGATAGATCCCAACAGCCTATTGAAGAGTACTGAGTTGAAGTAGAAAGCTGGGAGAATGGTGGTGCATCGGACCCTAAAAATAAGGCAAATTAGAGCGGATGTATATTAGTGATTGGGGAAGGGTATGTGCAAGTGAAAAACACAAAAGCCAAACAAGCAGAACACAGGTTATTTGGCGTATATAGACAATATTGATTCTACAAGAATATTATTGGACTGATAGTCCAAATTGTTCAAACCGGAATCACCATATTATTATACAATGCATCTTAAAACATAGTAAATGATCATCGTGGTTAAAAGAACATAAATGGCATAGAAGAAGCAGCTCACCAATAATTTATTACAAAATGTAATCAGCTATCGCATATGTTTAATCAGTGTTCATACTCATGCACAAAACATTAAAAGGTTAAAAATGATTAGGGAACGATTTTATAAGCAGAGGTCCAACATACATGATCAGTGAATTATTTTAGATGGAATGTTGAGAATCTAGCTGAGAGTGTGAATGTTTCGACCAAACAGAGGCTACTAGGGTCATCAGCAGGATTCGGAGATAGGAGCAACAACAACACTTAATTTCTGTAAACATAAAAAGAGAAGTAGAGTCTCAAAATTTCAAGAAGGATGTAAAGTGAAGGTTGGCTAAGTAAACTGCAGGGGATAATCATAATGTTTTATTGGCAAAAAGCCAAAAAGAGCCTAGGAGAGGATAGAAATCTATAAAGTGAACTAAAAACTAAAACATAAATAGGTACAACCAAGTAATCATGAGAAAAAAGCACTAGTGGAGTTAAATTAGTACTCATGGAGCTTCAGCTATGACTTGTTCTGCTGACAAATACGTATGGTCTCTCCTGGATGTCTAGGAGCACCAGAAACGTAGATGTTAACCTGAGGCTCAGGGAGTACACAGCACCTACCAGTGCAAGATGCAACTGTTTGAAACAAGTAAAAACAATTACACTTAACTACTCACAATATGTGGAGGGAATGTCACAAAGGAAGGTGCATGGAGTTAACATGTCAATTGTAATGACACAGCTCTATAGAAAGGGCTAAGTAAGACTCTTATTCTCTCCAGGACGTATAGTAAAAGTGAGGACACAAGGAGTAACTGCTTAATAGTCAGTGCCTGTAGAATGTGAATTCAATTAGAATGTGACAGTGTTCACCAAAAAAATATCACAGAGAAAGGTAACAGAATTTTCCTTGGCAGATGAACTGAAGCAGCTCACACGATGGGATAGTGTAAGACTGTTGTTGTCCATCTTTAGACCTAAAATGCAGAGGAGCTTGAAAAAGAAGGCAGCTCAAAGAGTCACAAAAGCAGACCTGCAGAATCAATCGAGTTGCCTGGTTTACACGTGTCATGAGATGCAACTTCAATGTTTCCCTGGTGTGAGGTTTAATAATTAGCTAACCTTTCTGGAATGCCTTATATTGGATTTATGGACGTAGAGTCCATTTACATTACTGCGGCTGGGATGTTCTCTAACACTATTAGCGCTTGCACTGGACACTTTTTCAATATGAGGGAGAATCTCCCTGACCAAAGATGTTTACTGCTAATTATGAGAGTATATTGTAGCTTAATTTGGAGAAGAGGGATAAGTCTTGAATTGTCCTGCTAATTCCCAGTATACCAAAAGTCAATGGAGTCAGACAAATTGAAAACTTATAAGGTTGCCTGTCAAATGTAATAATGATTCTTTAAAGGACAACTTCTCCAAAAACATGAGCAATGGCTGAGGACTATTTTGCCGATCACAAAACTCATTTGAAGTGGCTCATCTAGGTCAGGAAAATGGAAGAAGCTGCATGGTATTTACCCAGAAGTGTCATCAGTTCTAAAAAAAAAAGTATCTTGCTCCCTGCAAACCAACATGAAATCGGCCATGCATTCTCGGGTATACTCAGAATTCCAAACTAACAGGAGAGGTTTTTCTAACATTGGCGCCTGAGAGCCAACTTCGCATTGTTAGTTTGACTGATTGATTAAATCAATTTCATCTAGATTCATTACACCGAATTGTGTCTTTGCCCGTATGGTGAAAATCTGGATTGTCTTCTGAATTGTGCTTTAATTTTGGGCTTTCTCGAAGGGCTTGTCTTTTGCTGGGCTGTGTGCCAGGGCTGGGGCTGGTTTTGAAGCGTTGTGCTCATCTACTACCATGCTTGTTCCTATATGTTTAGATTTTTTTTGTCTTTGTTTTGGAAGTAATATATTGGCCTTTCCATCAGAAAAAGAAAGCAAACTGAGCAACAGATGCTGAACCCTTAGAACACACCAATGGGTCTAGGGGTCTCTACGAGGAAGGGAACAGTGGCCTGAGTGAAGGAATAGAAGCAGTGTGTGTGTGTGTGTGTGTGTGTGTGTGTACGTGTGTGTGTGCGTGTGTGTGTGTGTGTGTGTGTGTATGTGTGTGTGTGTGTGTGTGTGTGGTATCTATACAGTAGGGCTAAAATGTTTGAACTAAAAGATGTTTTCAGTGCAGAGCAAATGCCTATCATTTCTTCCAAATTGTTCTTAACAGGAAAGGATGAACAGATTAGCATCTCCTTAATGAAGGCAGGTGTTCTGATGAAATATTTAAAAAATGATGCAAGGGATGAACGTGTCGTGTTGAATTTGAGCTTAAGCACTTGTTCCTGGATCTGTAAGTATTTTTAAATTGTGTGCCTGGAGTCCAAAAACGTAAAGGCTGGGTACGTCAGGAAAGAAGTGAGTTAGCAATCATGTCAGCGCTCTGGTTCGGCCGTGGAAAGGCTCCATTTGGAATATTAATGGACTATTAGCCTGCAGCAAGAATTTATCAATTGAGGCGGCTCAGAATTTGGAACACTGAACATTACTGTGCCGGGTGCCCTTTTCAATTTAGGATACACGTTTTAACTAGTGCCCGTTTTCAGTTCTGCTGTGCTTACACATTTCAGGAATGTTGTGACTAAATTTTGTGAATGAGAAATCCCTCCCATGCTTAGTTCTAGAATGAGATCATGGTGATTTAAACCCGACAGCAACCCTGTGTTCTCTCAGATGAACACATGGACAATTCTGTCTTTAGATCCAGGGGCCTTCCCAAATAACCGTTCTCTGGATTCCACTGACTCAGAAAAGCGAGTATCTTCCACACTACTACAAATCCCACTGTAGGATGAGATAGTGTTCTCAGTGGGGTGAGCACCCTTTTCTGCACGTACCTAGCAGGTCACCTGTTCATATCCCACCACTTATCTGTATTGTGATAAAAATTGATCGTGTTGAGCGCCTAAGTGTCTTGGTGATGGCGTCTGGTCAGAGTGGCCTGTAGGGAAATCAGGCAGTGCTCGACGGCCTGGTCTGACAGGTCAATGTGTGTTTTTTTTTTAGCTGTGTGTGGTCCTGTTTTATGGTCCTCTGGGCCGGTTTTTACAGTTAAATTCCTTGAAATTGAAACAAACATTGCCTGTAGCAAGCTCAAATCCATGTGGCTTCCACGCCTCGCAAAACATTTATACAGCGTGTCATTAAAAGTTCAAAATTGACCTCATTTGCAAACATGGCCACTTTTTTAGCTATTTAATTCACTAATGGGGGCCACTTTTATTTTAGTGCCCAGGCCTATTTTCTGTCCCAGTCCAACTCTGTCACTGGCTAGCAGGCAGGGAACCAAAAGACTGACCAATCAAGTGACCAAGAGGTGGCCTTTGGACCAATGAAACCCTGGGCAAAACTAAATTTGACCCCCCATTGTTGGTGTGTTGGAAACATGGGACAAGTAGGGGAGTGTGAGGAGGGTAAGTCAAAGGATGACCATGAGAAGAAAAACAGAGAAAATGTGGACACTGGTACCAGTGTTTAACACACTTTTCTTTGCATCCAGGTCAGAGGGAGACTGCTGCAGATAGCTCCTGTGACCCTCTGAATGGCTTTGCTCTGGGAGTGGGCCCAGCTCACCCACATTAAAGGCTGGCCCTGCAAGTGACTGAAAATGAGCCCAGGCCTTAAGTTCATTGTTGAAGTTAAGATGCTATTATTGCAGGCACCAAGGGACATCACATTCCAGGTGTGGGCCTCTGAAGAATTTTTTCTAATGTAGGCTTATGATTTTGAAATGAATGACTGGGCTTAATTCTTGTTCATAAATTTATTGGTAAAACTGACAACAGTAAAGGTTTTGCCACTTTTGTAAGGAGAACGATAACCGACTGTTAGAACCGGGATTCCCTAGTTGGCTGAGGTAGGTACCTTAGGCCAAGTAGGGACCCTCGCTTCCACGTCAGGGAAAGGATGGACACCTTCTCAGATAGCCCCTGCTCACCCCCTTGGTAGCTTGGCACGAGCAGCCAGGCTTATCTTCAAGGCTAATGTGTAAAGTATTTGCAACCACGCTCTCAGTGACCCAATGATGACACCACAAAAGGACTCCACACGAGTTTCATAGAAAAACAAGTATATGTTTATATAAAAAGATATACGATGAGACCACACGATAAAAATCCAACATATGCGTATTTGTAATATTCCTCCTGGCCGGTTATTAGGCCAGCCAGCCCTTGTAGGGTCTGACGGTATTAATGAGCAATTCTAGGTGATCCAATGCAATTCTAGTGCAATGCTATGCAGTTCGTAAAGCAAGAATCAGGCACTTTGCAATGTAAAAATAATGCAGTTCGTTATGCAACAATCCAGCAGTTCGTAATGCCAAAATACTGCAATGCGTAATGCAACAATCAGGCAGTTCGTAATGCAAACTAATGCGATGCGTAATGCAACAATCAGGCAGTTCGTTATGCAAAACTAATGCAATGCGTAATACAACAATTAGGCAGTTCGTTATGCAAACACAATGCAATGCGCAATGTAACAGTCAGGTAGTTCGTAATGCAAACTAATGCGATGCGTAATGCAACAATCAGGCAGTTCGTTATGCAAATACCATGCAATGAGCAATGTAACAATCAGGTAGTTCGTAATGCAGAAACAATGCAATGCGCAAGGCACTTCGGCACCGATCACGGTGCTTTAGACGGTCTCTCTGCCTCTCGTACTGACTCGCGGTCAGCTTCCGCCAACATATGCCCCCAACACGGGTATGGTGTAAACCAGAGTACAGCTCAGCACTCCGGCCCCGGTACTGCCAACCCTTGGCACGTACAGGCCGTGATACGAGCTTGAGCAGAGGCTCGTACTGCAAGAAGGGGAGAGGCCGAGAGCGTCCCTCTCCGAGCCCGCACCCCGCCCAAGGCGGCGACACACGTTACCTGGGGGGTGCGACCTCGCTCTCCTCTCCTCCTCTCGCGACTTGGTTGATTCCGGGCTGATGGCGATCTCGAAGATCTCAGGCTGCCACAGGGCACACGCACACAGCGTCGCTGAGACTCCCTTAAGCTTTGGGTGCGCACGGTCACAGGGCAATCTTCACAAAGGTCTCAGGCTGCACGAAGCACACGCACACAGCGTCGCTGAGACTCTCTCGAGCTCCGGGCGCGCACGATCACAGGGCAATCCTCACGAAGGTCTCAGGCTGCACGAAGCACACGCACACAGCGTCACTGAGACTCACTTGGACTCCTGGTGCCCACGATCACAGGGCACTTCTTACGAGGGTCTCAGGCTGCAAAAAGCACACGCACACAGCGTCGCTGAGACACACTTGACTTTCCGGTGTGCACGATCACAGGACAATCCTCACGAAGGGCTCAGACTGCAAAAAGCACACGCACACAGCGTCGCTGAGACTCGCTTGGACTCCAGGTGCCCACAATCACAGGGCACTTCTTACGAAGGGCTCAGGCTGCATAAAGCACACGCACTCAGTGTCGCTGAGACACTTCTGGAAACTTTTGTGTTCCTGAGTTTCCACAACAGGGAGCCAGCTCTCCTCGGGCCCTTGGGGTTAAGTTACTTCAGGACACAGCACAGCAAAGTCCTTTCAAGCAGGGGGACACAGCACACAGCAAAGTCCCTTTAGCCTCTCCTTGGTTAAAGCAGCAAACTGCAGGCCAGCCCCAGAACACACAGCAAGGGTCAGTCCTTTCCTTCAGTCTATTCAGCTGTTTCTTCCTTGGCAGAGGTTCCTGTTGACCACGAAGTAGGTTCAATCCTTTACAGTCTTGAACAGTTCCATTCCAAAGTCCAGGGGTTTCAGCTCTCACAGTTATACCCCTAAATGTCTTTGAAGTTTTTGTGTTCAGGGGGCACTGACCCCTGTCTAAACCAGTTCTGGGTGTCTCCCTGCCAGTGACACCTTCTGCCTTTGATAGTGGGGGTCTGGCTCCTTATTCACTCAGCAGGAGATGGAGCCATTGTTTTATGGTAGCAACCCAGGCCTCTTCACCTCCAGGGGCTACTCCTCCCCCCTACACTCCAGATGCAGGTCAGCCTGTTGCTGTCTCACCTCCTCCCCTGGGTCAAGACATTCCCCAGAGCCTATTATATTTAAATCCAGACAGTCAATTCACAACCAGGCAGAGACACACAGAAATGTTGGAGCACAAAAACCCAGCCACTTCTAAAAGAGTGGTTTCTAAACACGCAATTCAAAAACCACCTTCACAAAAAGATGTGTTATTAAATTGTGAGTTCAGGCACCCTAAACTTCACCTCTCCATCTTAAGCCTTTGGGAAGATAGGCTGGAAACACATTACACAGCCTTCCCCATTCTGTCCTATGGGCAAGATGGCCTTTCAACAGTGAAAAACGAAATGGAGAGTATTTCTCTGTTAGGACATGGTACACACCTCAGTACATGTCCTACCTTTCACGTACACTGCACCCTGCCCAGGGGGGTACCTTGGGCCTACCATAGGGGTGTCTGATGTGCTTAAAAGGGAAGGGTAAGGCCTGGCAAGTGGGTGCACTTGTCAGGACAACAAGGCAGCTTAACAAACTGCGCACAGGCACTGCAGTGGCAGGCCTGGGTTCTCTCTTTAAGGCTACTTGTGTGGGTGGCACAAATAGTGCTGCAGGCCCACTAGTAGCAGTTGCATTACTAGCCCTGGCACACATAGTGCCCTTTACTAAGGACTTTACTAGTAAGGCAAACATACCAATCATGGACAACCAATTACCATTACACTTTACACAGGGAGCACTTGCACTTTGACACTGATCACAGTGGCAAAGTGCCCAAAGCATCTAAGCCAATAAAATGAAATCCATCACAGCATCAAAAGTAGGGGAGGTAGAGGCAAAAAGTCAGGGGTAATCACGCTAAGAAATGCCAGGTCTAACACGTGTCCCCTCCAGCCGAAAAGTGGGGGGAACTACCCACCCTCATGGGAGTTCTCATCACTAAGGTGGAAAAATCTGGACAGACCATCAGCATTGGCGTGTTCTGTTCCAGGTCGGTGCTCCACCGTGAAGTCCATTCCCTGTAGGGAGATGGACCACCTCAACAGTTTTGGGTTCTCACCCCTCATCTGCATCAACCATCTGAGGGGCCTGTGGTCGGTCTGAACCAGGAAGTGAGTCCCAAACAAGTGGGGCCTCAGCTTCTTCAGCAGCCATACCACAGCAAAAGCTTCCCTTTCAATTGCACTCCACCTCTGTTCCCTGGGGAGTAGCCTCCTGCTAATGAAAGCTACAGGTTGGTCCCAGCCCTCGTTGTTCAATTGTGAGAGTACTGCTCCCACACCATGCTCTGAAGCATCTGTCTGCACCACAAACTCTTTGGAGAAGTCAGGCGCCTTGAGCACGGGCGCCGTGCACATGGCAGTTTTCAGGGCATCAAAAGCGGTCTGGCAGGCATCAGTCCAGATCACCTTCTTGGGCTGTTTCTTTGACGTCAGTTCTGTCAGTGGGGCAACAATGGTGCCATACCCCTTCACAAACCGTCTGTAATACCCATTGAGTCCTAGAAAGGCCCTCACTCCTGTCTGGGTCTTGGGGGGTTTCCAAGCCAGGATGGTATCAATTTTTGCCTGTAGGGGCGCCACCTGGCCGCTCCCTACCTGGTGTCCTAAGTACACCACAGAACCCTGCCCTCTCTGACACTTACTTGCCTTCATAGTCTGGCCTGCCCTCTGCAAGGCCTTCAACTCTTCGCAAATGTTCCTCCCAACTGGAGCTACAGACAGCAATGTCGTCCAGGTAGGCGGCGCTGAATTCCTCCAACCCACTCAACACCTGGTTAACCAGTCTCTGGAAGGTGGCAGGGGCGTTCTTCAACCCAAAGGGCATAACCCTGAACTGGTAGTGCCCCTCTGGCGTTGAAAACGCAGACCTCTCCTTGGCCCCCTCAGTCAAGGCAATCTGCCAATACCCAGATGTCAAATCAAATGTACTGAGGTACCGGGCAGCTCCCAGCCGATCCACGAGCTCATCAGCTCTGGGGATGGGGTGAGCATCGGTCTTGGTGACCGCATTGAGCCCACGGTAATCCACACAGAACCGGAGTTCTGGGGTGGTACCGGGTGCAGCAGCTTTTGGCACAAGGACCACTGGGCTAGCCCAGGGGCTGCTGGATGGCTCAATCACCCCTAGCGCCAGCATCTTGGAGACCTCCTCCTTGATGCTGGCCCTGACCTTATCAGCTACTCTGTAAATTTTTTGTTTTACAGGCAGACTATCTCCAGTGTCCACATCATGGACGCACCAATGGGTGACTCCTGGGGTCAGGGAGAACAGGGAGGCGAACTGACCCAAGACCTGGCGACAGTCCCTCCGCTGTTCCGAGGTCAGGGTAGGCGAGAGGTTCACCCCATCCACTGACCCATCCTTCTCCTTGGCTGACAGGAGGTCAGGAAGAGGTTCACTCTCCTCTTCTGCCCCATCGTCTGTAGCCAAGAGCATGGTCACATCAGACCTCTCAAAGTGGGGTTTGAGGCGGTTTACATGGAGGACCCTCAAAGGGTTCCTAGGAGACTGTACGTCGACCAGGTAGATCACTTCGCTCCTGCGCTCCACCACCTCATAAGGCCCAGTCCACTTGTCCTGGAGCGCGCAATGCCCCACTGGCGCCATCACCCACACTTTTTGCACAGGTTGAAACTCGACCAGAGTGGCATTCTGGTCGTACCACCGCTTCATTTCTTCCTGGCTGGCTTCCAGATTCGCCTGAGCGAGTTGCCGGAAATGCCTAGTTTGGTTCCTGAAGGCCAGCATGTAGCTATATACATCCTGGGGGGGTTTACTAGGAGCCTTCTCCCAGCCCTCCTTCACCAAACTCAAGGGTCCTCTTACAGGGTGCCCATACAGGAGCTCAAAGGGGCTGAACCCTAGGGACTTCTGTGGCACCTCCCTGTAAGCAAACAGCAGGCATGGTAAGAGGAAGTCCCACTTACGCCTCATGGGTTCCTCAAGACCCATAATCATACCCTTCAGGGTCCGGTTAAATCTCTCAACCAGACCGTTACCCTGGGGGTGATAAGGCGTGGTGAACTTGTAGGTTACACCGCACTCCTTCCACAGAGATTTCATATACCTAGATATGAAATTAGTACCCCTGTTGGACACCACCTCTCTGGGGAACACCACGCGGGATAAAATCCCCATCAGTGCACGGCCCACCACGGGGGCTGTCACCGTCCGGAGAGGGATGGCTTCTGGGTACCGGGTGGCATGGTCCACCAAGACCAGGATGAACCTGTTGCCCATGGCTGTCTTGGGATCCAGAGGCCCCACGATGTCAATGCCCACCCTTTCAAAGGGGGTGCTGACTACAGGGAAAGGTTGGAGGGGAGCCTTGCGCTTCCTTCCACTCTTACCAGTTGCCTGGCAAGTCTGACAGGTCCTGCAATGAGTATCAGAACTCTTGCGCATTTGAGGCCAGTAGAAGTGGGTGACAAGCCTCTCAAAGGTCTTGTCCTGCCCCAAATGTCCTGCTAAAGGTACATCATGAGCCAACCGCAGTAGGAAGGCTCTGAAGCGCTGGGGTACCTCCAGCGCACGGGCTGACCCAGGCTCAGCAACCTTAGGCTCACTATATAGAAGATCATTCTCCCAGTAAATCAAGTGTGACCCGGCCGTATCACCTGCTGCCTGTTGCCGCAAACCTACAAGAGAAGGGCACTTCTTCTGCTCCTCACAGAATTCCTCCCTGGAGGGCCCTCCCTCCTGCTGCCATTCGGTCAGCTCAGGCAGGTCCCCCAGTTCAGCTACTTGCTCGCCCGTAGGCTCCAGGACATCCCCCTCAAGGTTTGCCTCCTCCTGGACCATGGGAACTTTGGGGGCCGGTTTCCCGCGCCCCCTGCCTCTTCTCTTTAAGGCAGGCACCTGTGCCACTGTTTCAGGCTCCAGGTCCTCTTGAACACACTTACTGGCTGCCATAGACCGAGTGGTCACGCAAGCCCACTCAGGCAGACCCAACATCTCCTAGTGCGCCTTGCGCTCCACCTCTTTCCAGGGGGAACTCTCCAGGTCATTCCCTAGCAGACAGTCTACAGGCATGGACGGGCTTACAACGACCTTCAAAGAACCTGAGACCCCCCCCCCACTCAAAGGGAACTAGCGTCACCTTACAGAGGCGCACGGAGTTGTCTGCTGCAACTACAGAGTGAAGTACATTGGGAATTACCTGCTCCTCAGACACCCACTGACACCTAACAGATGTCAAACTGGCTCCTTGTCTCTCAGAGCCTCCACCCTCCTTCCATTGATGGTCACCCACTGCCTGTACTTTTTAGTATTCTCAGGCAGAGAGACTTCCTGGACCATCTCTCGATCTCCTAATGAGACAAGGGTCATAACCGCTTGCTCCTCCCCATTCCAAGGACTCAATTTCTCCCCCAACGCTACACTCACTAAACCCGGTGTTGGAGCACCAGGGGGTGCAGGTGACTTCTTGGGGCATTTAGGGGCAATATGACCCACTTCTTTACAGAAGTGACAAGTAGGAGGCCCTCTGTTGTCCCGCTTGCCCTTATGGGGCCAGGACCTCTTAGCCTTGGGGGACTGGGACCCTTTTACCTGGGAACTACTTTGGGGCCCTTTAGAGAGCCCCTTGTGGTTACCCTTGTCCTCCCCCACCTTCTGCGGGGGACCCTGTACACCTTTGGTAGTGGTACCTCCAATCCCCTTGTGGACCCTGGTGCTGGTCCAGTGGTCCGCCTCTTCAGCAAGCTTACCGGGATCAGTCAGCTTACTGTCCAAAAGATGCTGGCGCAGCTCTGGAACACACAGACTACTCAAGTGCTCCCAACTAATTAAGTCGCATAAGCCCTTAAAATCAGTTACCTTGCTGCCCTTCATCCAACCATCCAGTGCACGCATGTACGCATTCACACACTCAACCCAAGTACTGGATTCCAGTTTCTTGAAGTTCCTGAATTTCTGCCTGTACTGTTCAGGAGTGAGCCCATACCTGAGGCTTAAAGCCTCCTTCATATTGGCGTAAGTCAGGGTTTCCGCCCTCTCTAAAGGGGGTAAAACATCCCTCCCAGAAGCCTCAAAGTGTTTCTATAGGCCCGCCCCCAATGCTTCTCAGGCACCTCATTCATCCTCAGTGCGATCTCATATGCCGTGAACCACGCATAAATATCATCACCCCTCTGGTAATCTCGCACTAAGTCTTTGGGAATGTACACCTTGCCCACTGGCACTGGTTGTGTGCTGCCACCATTTGAACTGGACTCTGCCTGTTTAGCCTTAAGGTCCAGTTCCCTCATGCTTAACTCATGAGCTAAGAGAATCTTTTTCTCTTCCAAGGCGAGAGCGTTCCTGCTCTCCTCTGCTCGCCTTTCACTTTCAATGAGCAGCTTCTTCTCCTCTGCTTGAGTTTTAAGTTTTAAAACCTCCAACTCATGCTCTCTGACACTTTGGTTTTCCTCCAGCTCCTCTGGGGAAAAACTCCTCCCTGAATGGTTACTACCAGCCCCTGAGGCTGGTCCTTCCACTGGCAAATCCTGTGGACCAAATCCATTCCCTGGGTCATCCTCATCCACCTCAACATCACCCGTCTCCTGAGCCCCTTTGGCTTCCCACCAGGCCCTCAAGGCCATTTGCTGCTCCTCCTTCTTGGCGCTACTTTTCATGGGACATCCCAAAGCTCTGCAGAATTGCCTCAATTGATCAACTTTGTAGGTAAGCAATGCCTCAATGTCAAACTCTAATTCTGCAGCCTCACTGGCTACTTGACTCCTCTGAGACATGATGTGTGGCTTAAAGGTCGTTCAAAAATAGAACCAAAAAAAATAAAAACACACAATATGTGGTTACGTCGTGGTCTGCGCTAACCTTGTGATGTACACCAATCACTGTGAGTGAATTTGCAAATACACGTTCAAATTCCAGAACTGCTGACCATCAACGGTAGGTCCCACCGCTGCCACCAATGTTAGAACCGGGATTCCCTAGTTGGCTGAGGTAGGTACCTTAGGCCAAGTAGGGACCCTCGCTTCCACGTCAGGGAAAGGACGGACACCTTCTCAGATAGCCCCTGCTCACCCCCTTGGTAGCTTGGCACGAGCAGCCAGGCTTATCTTCAAGGCTAATGTGTAAAGTATTTGCAACCAAGCTCTCAGTGACCCAATGATGACACCACAAAAGGACTCCACACGAGTTTCATAGAAAAACAAGTATATGTTTATATAAAAAGATATACGATGAGACCACACGATAAAAATCCAACATATGCGTATTTGTAATATTCCTCCTGGCCGGTTATTAGGCCAGCCAGCCCCTGTAGGGTCAGACGGTATTAATGAGCAATTCTAGGTGATCCAATGCAATTCTAGTGCAATGCTATGCAGTTCGTAAAGCAAGAATCAGGCACTTTGCAATATAAAAATAATGCAGTTCGTTATGCAACAATCCAGCAGTTCGTAATGCCAAAATACTGCAATGCATAATGCAACAATCAGGCAGTTTGGAATGCAAACTAATGCGATGCGTAATGCAACAATCAGGCAGTTCGTTATGCAAAACTAATGCAATGCGTAATACAACAATCAGGCAGTTCGTTATGCAAACACAATGCAATGTGCAATGTAACAATCAGGTAGGTCGTAATGCAAACTAATGCGATGCGTAATGCAACGATCAGGTAGTTCGTAATGCAACCACAATGCAATGCACAATGTAACGATCAGGCAGTTCGTAATGCAAACTAATGCGATGCGTAATGCAACAATCAGGCAGTTTGTTATGCAAATACCATGCAATGCGCAATTTAACAATCAGGTAGTTCGTAATGCAGAAACAATGCAATGTGCAAGGCACTTCGGCACCGATCACGGTGCTTTAGACGGTCTCTCTGCCTCTCGTACTGACTCGCGGTCAGCTTCCGCCAACATATGCCCCCAACACGGGTATGGTGTAAACCAGAGTACAGCTCAACACTCCGGCCCCGGAACTGCCACTCCTTGGCACGTACAGGCCGCGATACGAGCTTGAGCAGAGGCTCGTGCTGCAAGAAGGGGAGAGGCCAAGAGCGTCCCTCTCCGAGCCCGCACCCCGCCCCAGGCGGCGACACACGTTACCTGGGGGGTGCGACCTCGCTCTCCTCTCCTCCTCTCGCGACTTGGTTGATTCCGGGCTGATGGCGATCTCGAAGATCTCAGGCTGCCACAGGGCACACGCACACAGCATCGCTGAGACTCCCTTGAGCCTCGGGTGCGCACGGTCACAGGGCAATCTTCACGAAGGTCTCAGGCTGCACGAAGCACACGCACACAGCGTCGCTGAGACTCTCTCGAGCTCCGGGCGCACACGATCACAGGGCAATCCTCACGAAGGTCTCAGGCTGCACGAAGCACACGCACACAGCGTTGCTGAGACTCACTTGGACTCCTGGTGCCCACAATCACAGGGCACTTCTTACGAGGGTCTCAGGCTGCAAAAAGCACACGCACACAGCGTCGCTGAGACACACTTGACTTTCCGGTGTGCACGATCACAGGGCAATCCTCACAAAGGTCTCAGGCTGCACAAAGCACACACACACAGCGTCGCTGAGACTCACTTGGACTCCAGGTGCACACGATCACAGGACAATCCTCACTAAGGGCTCAGGCTGCAAAAAGCACATGCACACAGCGTCGCTGAGACACTTGTGGAAACTTTTGTGTTCCTGAGTTTCCACAACAGGGAGCCAGCTCTCCTCGGGCCCTTGGGGTCAAGTTACTTCAGGACACAGCACAGCAAAGTCCTTTCAAGCAGGGGGACACAGCACACAGCAAAGTCCCTTTAGCCTCTCCTTGGTTAAAGCAGCAAACTGCAGGCCAGCCCCAGAACACACAGCAAGGGTCAGTCCTTTCCTTCAGTCTATTCAGCTGTTTCTTCCTTGGCAGAGGTTCCTCTTGACCACGAAGTAGGTTCAATCCTTTACAGTCTTGAACAGTTCCATTCCAAAGTCCAGGGGTTTCAGCTCTCATAGTTATACCCCTAAATGTCTTTGAAGTTTTGTGTTCAGGGAGGCACTGACCCCTGTCTAAACCAGTTCTGGGTGTCTTCCTGCCAGTGACACCTTCTGCCTTTGATAGTGGGGGTCAGGCTCCTTAATCACTCAGCAGGAAATGGAGCCATTGTTTTATGGCAGCAACCCAGGCCTCTTCACCTCCAGGGGCTACTCCTACCCCCTACACTCCAGATGCAGGTTAGCCTGTTGCTGTCTCACCTCCTCCCCTGGGTCAAGACATTCCCCAGAGCCTATTATATTTAAATCCAGACAGTCAATCCACAACCAGGCAGAGACACACAGAAATGTTAGAGCACAAAAACCCAGCCACTTCTAAAAGAGTGGTTTCTAAACACGCAATTCAAAAACCACCTTCACAAAAAGATGTGTTATTAAATTGTGAGTTCAGGCACCCTAAACTTCACCTCTCCATCTTAAGCCTTTGGGAAGGTAGGCTGGAAACACATTACACATCCTTCCCCATTCTGTCCTATGGGCAAGATAGCCTTTCAACAGTGAAAAACGAAATGGAGAGTATTTCACTGTTAGGACATGGTACACACCTCAGGACATGTCCTACCTTTCACATACACTGCACCCTGCCCAGGGGGGTACCTTGGGCCTACCATAGTGGTGTCTGATGTGCATAAAAAGGGAAGGGTAAGGCCTGGCAAGTGGGTGCACTTCTCAGGACAACAAGGCAGCTTAACAAGCTGTGCGCAGGCACTGCAGTGGCAGGCCTGAGTTCTCTCTTTAAGGCTACTTGTGTGGGTGGCACAATTAGTGCTGCAGGCCCACTAGTAGCAGTTGCATTACTAGCCCTGGCACACATAGTGCCCTTTACTAGGGACTTTACTAGTAAGGCAAACATACCAATCATGGACAACCAATTACCATTACACTTTACACAGGGAGCACTTGCACTTTGACTCTGATCAGCAGTGGCAAAGTGCCCAAAGCATCTAAGCCAATAAAACGAAATCCATCACAGCATCAAAAGTAGGGGAGGTAGATGCAAAAAGTCAGGGGTAATCACGCCAAGAAATGCCAGGTCTAACACCGACGCTTGTGGGTTTGCTCTTCATTCTGTTTTTCACAGAGTCTAGAGCAGGGAGTTCAGCTGGAGAAACACAATTGCATTATTTTTAGTTTCCCTTGTGCCCACACTGCAATTTTCCATGCACTTCAAGTACAGAATGGCCTTGGGTGAATACTCAATTTTACACTCTTACTATAGCAAAGATGGCCCATGCAAGGTGAGAACTATCATGACCTGATAGGAAAATGTTACAATGGAAGAATTTTCTGTAAAAAACATATTTATAAATGATTCTGTTTTGTAACACCATATTGAGTAAGCGTTCATCGATAGGCAAAAATCTATCAGAAAGCCAACAATTTGAACATGGATTTCAGATTTGAACTGCGTCCACAGAACTGTCGAGAGAGGGAATCTCTAAGGGAAAGGTGGATGGCAGCCAGGAGACTTTCTAGATTGCTAGGTTTTTCTTATAGAAATGTTATGGACTTCTATCACCCCGCCATAGGCAAGCAGGAGGTGGTGAATTTCAGCCACCTAGGTCTTTGCTCAGCCACCGCTGGACTGTGCATTATCTCCATACAAGAAAAATCCCACACTGTATGCATGCCAAAGTCTGGATAGAGTTAAAAATTGTCAACCCCTGAGGGACACCTCATATGACAGGGCAGAAGGCAAACCAGACAGTACTCTGGCACTGAAATGATGTGTTAAAACAAACCCCATCTCTAAGTGCCGAGGAAACGGGCACGCTCAATGGTGTTAAATGCCGCAGAAGATCTAGCGGAGTGAGGTCTCCAACACAGTAGCCAGCTGCTTCTCATTTTTGTCCAATTAAGATGCCACAATGATGTTCTTGCTCATGCCACCGAGAACAAACAGTCTGTAATGTATGTAAGATGTTGTGAATCTCTCGTAATAGTGCCTTTTCATTGATAGCGTCTGGCTAGGAACTTGGCTGTGAAAGGAATTTGACAGATGGGACAGAAATGTCACAGCTCAAAGGACTCTGTGAAGTCTTCTTAAAATGGTGTTTCCAGAACAGATTTCAAAGCTTCAGGAATAAAACCAGGATGAACAAATTAATTTAAAACAACATATAGATTCTAAATACACAACATAACTGTTAGTGGTGGATTCTCTGCGAAGATTGGGGGAATCCAGAGAAAGCTGCGTAAGTTATGAGTTGTCAAAGTCAGAGATTGAAGTACATTCAATTTCCAGAAGGTCACAAGTTTCACTATCTATAATACTGAATTCAGGTCAACAGGGTCAGACATAGATTCCATTTCAATGTAATAACAGATTGTTGAAACCTTACTTTAAAACATATTTCACAATTTTTAATGCAATGATGAGGAAAGTTAAACAGTGTTTATCAGAGCCTTCTGTTGCAAAGACTTTTCAAAGCTCTTTTAAAACATATGTGTAGGGAAGTCATTTAATATGTGAAGAAAGGTTTTTGGGGATTCTACTTAGATGCTCATACATATGACTCTGATTGTCAAGTTTGGCTGTTTCTCTTTATTAGTATCTTCAGATGTGGCATATTATCAACTTTTCAAAAGTCATTTCTTAGGTAGCCAAATATATTGTTGTTGTGTTAGATATCCATGAACAGTTCAATCAAATCAAAGATCTTTTTCATTCTCTCTGTAACATTTTGAAGACAAGATAATGAGTCAAATAAACAAAAACCTCCAATTTTCTCCAAGAGGAAGGCATTGCTTTGAAAACCAAGGGTGCCACTTAACCTTCTTATGAATGTGTTGCTATGCTCATTGTACTGCTATTACTCTGTGTGAATCAAGAATCTAGGCTATCACATCCATCTTCTATTCTCTACATTAGTTATTAAAACATTTTGCATTATTATACTTCTCTTTAGTTATTTGATTGGTCCATAAATTATTTGCATAATATACTCGAGTGAAAAGCAAGCTAGTGTAAATGTGCCAGCTCTGAGTTCATTCTCATAATTTTAATTAACAGTATCTTACTAACACATCATTGCTTGCTTTCCACTTTTATTAAATTCCAACTTCTGCCCATTCCCTCTTTTCAGTGCCCTATTCTGTGCATTTCTTTCGCACCCATACGTTTTGTCAAGCACACAATCTCTGATTTTAAGCATCAGCACTCTTGTGAAGGACTAGCCAGTCCCCCAGTCATCAGCTCCGGTGGTTGGGAGTTAAGATGTATAGCCCGAAAATAAAGCAATGTGTTATACTGTTTCTGACAACTACTGTAAGCAGATCTCTACATTTTGAGTCACCATCTCAGCTTTTACTTTCTTCTCAGGCTCTCACTCATAGTTTTGCTTGCCATCTATGCCTGACCTGTTCCTCCGTAATCCACAGACACACTACTGCAAGAAACGGAGACTAGTAGTTTTTCACCCAAAAGCACACTTCTTTCTGTTGTACTGATGCGCGTTGCTATGTCTGTTTCCCAGCTGCGGCTTCTCTGCTATGGCGGAGGAGCGTCTCCCCCGCCAGCAGCTGCAAAAATTGAAAAATAGAATGATAATACACCAGGTTTATTATCAT
The DNA here is from genome assembly GCA_963921515.1 of Calotriton arnoldi. Taxonomy (NCBI): domain Eukaryota; kingdom Metazoa; phylum Chordata; class Amphibia; order Caudata; family Salamandridae; genus Calotriton; species Calotriton arnoldi. The sequence continues at coordinate 1,460,901 of CAWUFW010000522.1, forward strand.
TTTATTTTTCTCTCCGGGGCAAGTCTTGGGGGCAGGGCCATCGGGTGGGGGGGGGGAGCAGTCACAGAGGGAGAGTGGTGAGCACCGTGATTCAGTGCACATGACGGTTTGGCCGGCCGTCTCAGGCCACCCAAAGCGTCATGCGCACTGAAGCTTTCTCCAACCCCAGCTGCATTGCTGGGTTGGAGAGAGCAGTCACAGTCTCCCAGTCTCCCTGGGAGTGCAAATCGAAGGCGCTCAGGCCAATCCTGACACTGCTCTCATGAATGAGAGCAATGTCAGGATTGGCTGAAGGGGATTCTGGGAGTCTGTGCTGGCGAGGAGGAGAAGGAGAAGAGCGGGGATGCGGCGGTGTGGCAGGACGGGCAGGTAAGTTATTTGTAAATTTTTTAATGTGCATTTTGTTGTAGTCTTTGGTCTACCCCCATCTCCCTCCTCCCGCCCCGCCACTCAGCATGGACACCAGCTGCTACTGCTGTTTCCCCTGTTTTCAAAGAGCTCTTGACATGGTCATCGATGTTTTTCTCTGCCCTCTCTCTGTATCCCCTGCTGATTCCACTACTCTAACACATTCTGTGTACCACTAACTCACACTATTTCAGGGAAGCTCCTATGACATTTAGTGAGATAATCTTTGTACCTTAATGGGCAGCAACACTGTATGGAGATCGCAAAAACTGACATGATTTTTACAAACATCTCAGCCGCATACACTCGACTGTGACTGAGTACCGAAACTATTTAAGATTCAAATCTGTCTTCAGCAAGGCCTACAACTAGTAGCATTGATCTACAGCAGTGCAGGAGCATTACTCAAAGTTGTGGCAAAGTGTAATTCTAAATTTGATCACTGTTTTGCAAATGGTGATGGGGTCAGCACACCAAGATTTAGAAGTACAGAAGAGAGGATATGCATGGCAGCTATAAATAAAATAAACAACTTACCTGAGACGCTTACTGTGCAGAGCTTTGGTGGTTTATAACGACACCCTGCATCTCTTGCACTCCTTGATGTCCTCTCTTAGATAAGGGAAGTCCAACAACATTCGTTGTCAGGCCCCTTGTAGAAGTGCCAAAGCTGAATGTTGTTCTTGAAGGCAGATCCTGTAAGATATGTCTTTGTAGTAACTCAGTCCATGACGCACAGCTGCTGAATGTCTCCTTCAAGCTCGCTCCTTTACTAGAGCATGCACTGGACTGAGGGAACATTGACTTTCATCACCAAAGAATGTCTGAGGAACATCTTGACTTGACTGACGAAGTCACTGGGGGAGTAGGTTATTGTACCTACTGTTATCTTCTTTGCTGTAGAGAGTAGTAGTCCACAGACTCTACTACAGCTCTCTGATGGCCTGGTCTACTGTAAATCAAGCAAGTGGATGAGTAACTGATAGCAGAGGTGTCTGATTACACCAGGGGGTGCAGGTTCTGCAGGTCTAGTATCAATATGAACGTCAATTTGTGGTAGTCAGGTGTAGGAGATGCTACCTACGGCCGAACTGGAAATCCAACTCGACCCTAATGAAAATGTTCAACCCAGCCCCCCACTACAGGAAGCTGTGACTAGAATGTGGTCACAGGTCCTGGTGGTGATCATTGCAGCCCATCCTGCTCTGAATGCAGCACCCTATTCTGCAGCCTGCTGGTGAAATGCCAGAGTGGTAATTTGGCCAGTCCAGCCCAGATGTTCCCCTTGGCTTGACCATGCTCCCACTGAAAAGGCCCTTGCTACAGCTTATCTCAGGGATCCTGTAAGTAGCAACAAAAAGTAGACAGGGATCCAATAGCACTGTTCGCTTATGGTAAGCAGAAAATAAGTGAAGGGAAGACAAAAAGTTCACACTGTTCTGTAAGTGACGGTGAAAATGTGCATCAGCTCACCTCCATCGTGCCACCATTTTCTTTAACAAGCAAGTTCCATCCAAGGCTGTGCTGGCAGCATTTGGCATTGAGCGTTTCCCCAGGAGTCTGGAAGTGTGGGGCCTGTTTTGTTCCTGGGGCCCGGTTTCATTATTGGGGGCCAGTTTATCACATGTCTGAGAGTCACTGTAATTTGCAATTTTTTACAGGTTTAAATGCATCAGCTGAAGAGTTACTTTTACATCCAGCAGTTTTCAGGCAACAGTAAAAATATCAAGATAACTCCAGTGAATAATGTTCCTGCTGGAGAGGGATCAGAGTTTTGTCTAGTTACAGATTTGACTCATCTAAAATAGCATAGATGGTTAGCATGCCTGCTGCAAAGAACATGCACCATGCAGATCACAGAACTGTATTTTATGTGGATAGCTCAGTGGGTTACTGCTTTTGTCATAGAGAACCTTTTGTTACTTGTAGTTCATAAGTTACAATCGTAATTTAGCACAGTGAAATATGATCTGCCATCAAAGAGCTGCATGCAAACTGCATGATACAGGTTAGAAAGTTCTGTTTTTCCCAGTCTTTCATTTTCCTAATGTTGCTAAAAAGGTTTTTTTCGGGGGTAGGAATAAAGTATTATTAGTAAAGCCAACCCTAACCACTGTATTACGTTTTGAATGCTACGTTTATACTTCTCCAGACCAAGCCTACGAGTATGGATGACATTTGAATCCTGCCCCTTGTAGTCACTTTTGTCTTATGTAACATTTTCTAGACACTAGTTTACACACGTATTGTTCATTGGCTCTGTATGTGTGTGTGCTCTAAAGTGCTCCAACCCCATACTTTGTAGGAGAGGCACTATAAAACAAATGAAATACATGTGAGAAAGTGACTATGGAGAGTTGAGGGGCACTGTTAGAGAGTGATAGTGAGGGAATCTGTAGAGGAGGAGGTCCTGGGGGCGGGTCACCCAAACATGTTGTAGCACCGGGCACCACCAGCACTAAAGCCCGGCCCTGCTGTGCTGCTTATTGGGGTGGAGGATGCTAACATCCCTCAAAACCGTTTTCCTTGTGTTCTCAGCTGCTTGGCAGTGCTTAACAGTGAATATGTGCACTTGTGCTATATTTAAATTCATGTTTCATGCTTGAGATCTTGTTTTTTGTGTTCTCCAGAAGAATATCCGTGGGTATTACTGGGTGTCCTGGTGCAATGTAAGGTCATCATGTAGTGTGTTTTAAAAGCTAATACAATTGAATATAATGAAAAATGTATTGTAGAATGCACAATTTTTGCAATTTTTCCCCACATTTTCTTGTGGGGAAACCACCACCCATACCTTATTTGTAGTGGTCAGGCTTGCTCATTGTGCTCGCTCGCTACGCACCCTACGGGGACTCGTCTGACAAAATTTGCCAGGACTGCTTTGGGTTCCCAGTCTGGCCCTGGTTCCATCTGTTCTAAAGATTCCTGGGCGCAATTCTTTTTGCAATCAAACGAAATGCCTTCGAAAAATGCAGAGGGAACTTGTAGACAACGTGCTGTAGCTCGTCGAGGGAATATAGAAATCAGGACGTGCTGATTCAGCTACACAGCTATTACTTGCCTCACCTTAGCTTCCAACGGGGACTTTCACATTATATTTACCGATGCCTTGCTTTTACTACTAAGTGATTTTCTAATTGATTTTTTTGCAACTCTCTGTAACTTTCATTAAATTTCCGTGTGTTATGTATTCCTCTGAATTGAATTAATTATTTAATGCAGTTCAGCATGACGGCATCTCCGCGAGAGCTCCAGGTGTTTAGGGACGTGCCGGCAGCCATGACAGGCGCGTGCCTCCCTTGCTGCGCGTCAACGTTGACCTTAAATACTGAAGGGAGGGCACGTGATTGGTTTCCTACGCGTGCAGAGCCAACAATGCTTAGCTGAGGTGTGCGGCACGTGCTGACTGGCAGAGGAGCCCACTTAGTGTTTCCCCTCTCACCTTCTACCCTGGGTTAGGATTAACTAGCCCGGCTGACAGCCCACTGCCGAGTGTTTCAGGTAATAGAGAAGAGATGTTCCCCAGCGCGAGGAGACCTTGAAGCGTTTTACAGAAAAGCATGTAGGGCAAACTCTTGAGCACCAGTTTTGCTGGTTATGTAATTAGGGAAAGCAGAGAGGAATTAGCTCTATGGCAACTACCTATCTATAGGGTTGTCATACATCGACCAAACAGGGCCATCGGATTCACGTCAGACTTGCAGGATTTACACTTGTGGCCTGGATGTATATTAAACACCCCTTCTCCAGAGCACGGATTTCACAAACCTATTTCACAAACAATTGCTATATTTACATACATTGAAGTTGAGGAAAATATATTTTTCTACGTTGTTATGTGATAGTACTGTTAATTAGGGCTTGATGGAGTTGAAGCCTCACAGCAATAAGGAGTCCAGCCATACCTCTGGTTTTTCATTCCCTATTCATAGGTGTAAAAGCGCTGAATGTGCGCGGAGAGATAACTTCCTCAGCATCAGGTCCATTTTTTTGTTTTTTTGTTTGAATCAGTGGAAAATTGCTCTGGACTTATTTTGACAGTTTTCCCTCTTGTCTAAATTGTGTGGTGCGGAAGAAATCACTTTATATCTCTGTACCTCATGACCCTTATCTGACAAAGCTTAGATTCTTTAAACAAACACTTGAGGTGGCTATGCAAGGCGTGGCTTCCAAGTGCTCTCCCTCAGTATAAGGTAACCAGCCCACGCCTCTGTGAATCCACTCTGCCTTGTAAGGCGAGAAGTAAGTCTGCGCACTATGGGCTAGGCAGAATTCTGCTTTATGTGTGCTAAAGAACACTCAGCTAAACAGTATCTCTTCCACAGGAGGGACTGGTACGTGGGAGCAGTTAATAGCCAGAGAGGTCTACGCATGGGCGTGAAGCGTGGGCACTATGCCAAAGCAGGAATGTCCAAAGTGGGACAAGGAGGGAAGTATCAATTCCATATTTTCAGCTTTAGATAAATTTACATGCAGGGAAGATTGGTCCACCTCTTTGTAGGTCGAAGCCTATCAGACAGTGCAGCTGTCTGGTTTACTAACAACATCTTGGGGGTTCTCATGTGAGAGTAGAGTGTAGGATGTTTTTTTATTTTTCAGCACACAACAAAAAAAGAGCTCTGCTGATATTACAGAATATATCAGAATTTGTACAAAAGAAGCACATTTTTTGTAATTCTGAAGTGTGGTGAAAACAAATATTTGAATACGATCAAAACCCATCAATACACTAGGTGATGATATTTGCACATATTAGCGTTTGTGCGTAGTAAACCCGTATTTCAGTGCATATATAATGGTAATTTCAATTGAAAATGTCTGTCTTTAACACCTTGCCTGTGGCAGGAATTCCAGCCCGGTGCTGGACATTCCAATCGCGGGCGTGGTCGTGACGGAACCATGCCGTCATGAGCACAGCCCAACCGTGACTCATGACGGCATGGTTCCATCACAAGCATCGAAAGGGTTAATGTCCGTGTGCTATCACACCATGCATACTTCATAATACGCCACCCAGCTCCACTCTATGCCACGCCTTCTACTCCACTCTATGACATGCCACTCCACTATACGCCTCTCCACTCTAAGATACTCTACGACATGCCATGCCACTCGACTCCACGTCATTCCAATCCACGCTACTCCCTCAACGACACAACAAACCACTCCACCCTATGCCGCTCCACTCCACACCACTTAACCCACTCCACTCCAATGTACCCCACTCCTCTCTTCCCCACTCTAATACAATCTACCTGATACCAGTCTACCACACACCACTGTTTCCAACTTCACTCCAATGTACTCCACTCCAATCTACCCTTCTATAATCCACTCAATCTACCCCACTCCACTCCAACCTTCTCCTCTCCACTCCTCTCCACTCCAATCTACCCCACTCCCATCAACCCTACTCCACTCCAATTTACCCCAGTCCACCGCACTTCATCTTCCCCAATTATTCCACTCCACTCTACCCCAGGTTATCCCACTCCACTCTACTCAATCTACCCAACTCCACTCCAATTTACCACAATGTACCCCAATCCACTCCAATCTACCCCACTCCACTCCAATCTACAGCAATTCAAAACAATCTACCCTACTCCACCACAATCTACCCCAATTCAATCTACCCCACTCCCCCACTTCAATCTACTCATCTCCAATCAACCCCAATCTACCCCACTCCAATCTACCCCACTTTACCACATAATATTCCACTTTACCCCATTCTACCCCACTCCAACCCACTCCGATCTACCTCACCCCATCCCAATCTACCCACTCCCCAATTCTACCCCACTCCACTCCAATCTTCCCCAATCTACCCCACTCTGCCCCTACTCCATTTCAATCTACCCTACTATAATCCACCCAACCTACCCCACTCCACTCCTCTCCACTCTAATCTACTCCACTCTAATCTACCCCACTCCACTCTACCCTAATCCTCCCTAATCTACATTACTCCACTCCAATCTACTCCAATATATCCCACTCCACTCAACCCCAATATACCCTTAACTATCCCACTCCAATCTACACCACTCCAATCTACTCCACTCCACTTCAATCCACCAAAATTCAACCTACCCCACTCCAATCTACCACAGCAATCTACCCCACTCCAATCTCCACACTCTGCTTCCGTTCAGGAAGAAGCTAAAAACAGTGCTTTATGCTGACGGGGAGTAATTTAACGAAGTTCCGCACATCACTTGCAAGGGCTGGACTTCCTCTCATAAGCGCTTAGAGACCTGTAGGTGATAACGCGCTCTATAAATCACAATCACAATTACAATTACAATTACAATCTATCCCAATCTGCCCCACTCCAAACCACTCCATTCTACTCCAATCTACCCCAATCCACCCAACTATATTCTACCCCACTCTACCCCCACTCAACTCTACCCCAATCTACCCCACTCCAATCTACCCCCACCGCCAATCCACTCCACTAACTTTTAGCCGTGCTGAACAGCAGCCATACTGGTGTACAACATGGCTAAAATAAATTGCTAAAGTCAATAGCTCTGGCATAGGCTAGGCCTATTGGCTTTGCCAATGCTTGTTTATATTGAGCAGTAATCCTGGAAATCTGGTATGGCTCTGGCCCTCTTGGATTTGTTTTACACCACTGTGCTGAACTCTGCAGCTTGTCCTATGTCGTTCCTTGACTACACCAGTTCTTTGATGAGTGCAATCAATAGACTAAGTAGGGCCTATTTGAATGTGCCCGGGGTGGCTTGCTTCAGTGAGTATCCATGTTGGTGTACATATCTAACCACTTCTTGCCTGTTAGTGACCATCTAGTTGGTCAAAATATGAGCCAGTTTATGTCATGTAGCTCAAATGTGTGGTGATCTTAAATTAAACAATGGCTGTACGCTGCCATAAATTATTTGGTTGCCAAAATCTGCTCCTTTACTTCAAAGCCATTTTGGACTGTCCAGTTATGTACATATTTTTTTGACAAAGCTTTCTACCCAGGGCCTATCAATTAATGCTGCTAGTGGGCCTGCAGCACCCATTGTGCCACCCACTTAAAAAGCTTTTTTAACATGTCCCACGCCTGCCATTGCAGCCTGTGTGCAGTTTTAAACTGTGATTTCGACCTGGCAAAATACCCCTTTTGATAAGGCCTCAACCTTCCTTCTTAATGCATATAAGTTGGATTTAAACTGCCCGAAGAGCAGGGTGCATTGTTTTTAAATGGTTGGACATGTACTTCTAAGTTTTACATGTCCTCATAGTGAAAGACTCTTAAATTTGATTTTCACCACTGCAAGGCCTACCTCTCCCAAAGGATACATACATTAAATAAGTGATAGCTTTTGATTGTGAGCAGATAGGAATGCCAAGTTTGGTCTTTAATTACATGTGATTTAAAACTCTCTTTTTTTGGTAAAGTTGGATTTTAAGTCACAAGTCTTTAAATGCCACTTTTAGAAAGTTGACATTTTCTTGTCCTAACCATTTGGTGCTTGCAACCTGTATTCTGGGTCACATGACTAGATGTAGCTGACAGCTGGCCTTTGTGTATTCCTCCCGAACAGCATCAAAAAAGGGAGACTGGGTGTTGGCAGGATGGGTCACCCTAACCTAATGGGAGGGATGGAGCCGTCACCTACCACACTTGCACTTCAAAGGGGCCACCTTCGCACACTCACAAAGGACTTCACACTAGTCTATTATAACCCCAGAAAACATCAGAGCCAGGACAGGGAAAAAAAGGAAATTCCAGAACCATATGTTGGGAAAAGTCTAGAGGTTTCTCCCACTTCAAAACTTGCAAGAGGTATAAATATTGGTTTTCTAGAACTTTTCAGCTCATTGTTGGACCTGCAGAAGACTACAGAAGGACTGCCTTGTACTCAGGAGGACTGCCCTGCTGCTTTAGCCCTGTCTTGTTTATCTGAGGACTACCCTGCTGCTTGAAGGCTGCCTTGTTAATCAGAGGAATGCTCTGCTGCTTGAGACCTGCCTTGTTATTCAGAGGACTGCCCTATTGCTTGAGGACTGCCTTTTTCTTCAGAGGACTGCCCTGCTGCTTAATGACCTGCTTTGCTGCTGGGAGGAGAAAGGCCCATCTCCTTGAACCCAGGACTATCAGAGTGACTCCCAGGGTCAGGTGGCTGATCTCCTGTTCTGAGCTAAAGGGGTACAACAAGCTCCAGAGCCCTCAATGCAACTGACCAGCTGACCTGCTGCAACTGGACCTGCCTGGAGTTGCGACTGGACTTGCCTGGGGGAAACGTCCTTTAGGACGAAGCCGTAATCACACTGTGCCTTCACAGCGCCAGCAATATAACTAACACATCTTTAGTACGTATTCTTTCAGCACGCAAGTTGTTACATCGACTTGCTTTAGGAGGGTGCATTGATGGAATGGTGTTGGATTTTAAGTCCAACGACTTCCCTACTGCTGTGCAGACTGGAGTTGGAATAGTAAATTAAACGATTCCAAAATCCAGCACTCCCCTAAGGCAAGTCGTTATAACGACTTGCGTGCTGTACGAATGCGTGCTAAAGACGCGTTTGTTATAATGACGGCGTTCCAAAGGCATGCGTGCTAAACGCATGCGGAATGCCGTCATACATTCCTTGCCTGGACCTGCAACTGGACCTGCCTGAGCAAGCCCTGCTGGCCTCTGCTAGAGAGAGTTCCTAATCCCAAAGAGGTGCCTACTCAGGTCCTGGACCCTGTCTGTAATCAGCGGAGCTCCTCCTATGAAATCCTGAAGTTTTGAGCTCTACGCACTGGACTTTGCGAAGGTAACTTTTTTAGTGGAACTAACCTGGCCCCTGTATGCAGCCTGCACTCCATCGCACTCAGCTTAAAGTTGTGACTTTGCCACAGTCTAGCGCGACCAGATATCCACAGTTATCACTTCTGCTTTCCAGGCGCCACTTTTACTTAAACCTTTAAAATTGCATATCTCTGCTTCTACTGGTTGGAATTTTGTCATTTCGGTCTCATTTCATTTATTAAATTAATTTTTGTAATTTATTACTGTTTGTGTGTTGTATAAATACTTAACACAGTGCCTCTAAGGTAAGCATGACCTCTTTTGTGCCAGACTACCAGAGCGTTAAGCACAGGTTAATTTAGTGACTTTTGTGGTTTGCCCTGACAAAGATTGTTGTTGTTGCCTGAGTGGAGCTTCCACCCCCCTTAACCAATAACCCAATTTCTCACATCAATGAACTCAAATTAAATATTTACTTGGGTCATTCTCCGAATTTCATTAATCTTAACTCATGCTTCCAATTACATTCACAGTAGCCACCATCTAATAACTGGTTATTAACACTGTTTTGATATTTTGCTGTTGATTTTAGCAATTATGCCTCAAGACAAACAGACAAAGATAAGACAGGTTGCACCTGCACAAGGGCTAATGATGGAAAAGAGAGGTTGATCACTGGACAACCTAAATCTTGAAGAAGTCTAAAAATGAACCACATCTTGTCAAATATATATACTGATTCCCTGTGCCAAAAAAGGATCACTTTCATGGCTTGGAAAACTAATTTACCTCATTGATTATTTCTTCCTTTTAGGGTGTTTTGGATCAGATGTACTAAAGTATTTTGTAGCCACAAAACATGCAATATGCAAAATCACATTTTAGTATTTCATAAACCTCTTTTGTGATTTGGAAAAGCATTTGCGAATCACGAAAGGGTTTTTGTGATTCATTCTGAATCGCAGTTAGGAAGGGGTATAAAAAAGGGCACTCTCTTCTAATTGAGAATCACAATGGTATGTATGAATGGGCTGCAATTGCGGCCACAAGCCATTGAAATGTTATTGACTTATCAAAAGGCATGGTGACATATATGCAAAGAAGAGACTTTCCCCGTTGTGGGGGTATAAGACAGTGTCCCTTGAAGGAATATGTGATTTAAAAAATAAAATTTAAAAAAAGGTCCCCGGAATGTAAGCCAGGGATGGCGGTCTGCTGTTCCTTGCAAACTCCTTCCTTGAGTTTGTAGCCAATCAAAGAGGGTCACAAATACTTATCGGCCTAGTTAATATTCATTAGGCATGACAATATGCAACCCCGTGTGATTGGAGATTTTGCAGCACGATCTACAGATAGCTGTGCAGTTTGAGACCACTGTTTGCAGGCTATCTCTTTATACATCTGGACCTTTATGTTTTTCACATTTCCATAAGATCATTGCTTTAACCTTCAGCAATGCACTGGTGAGTCAAGGGTCCTCATATGTTTTAGTTTTAATGACATTAGTTTTGTTAGTTTTATTATGCAACACCTACGACTTCACACACTCTCTCTAAACCATGGTCTTGGGACCATTCCTATCTCATGAACACCCAGTCAGGAGAGAGACGACTTACTAGGTTACATCAGTTGTCCTATTGTCACTCCACTGTCCTTCCTTGGCTGTTAGTGTCTATCCTGGTGGTTGAAATCAATGCTTTGTCTCGTGCCACGCATCAATTATGCACCTATGCCCATTGGATAGGGTGTGGGCCAGGGCTTTAACACATGCGCTTTATGAAATGTTGTTAGACCTCATCATTGCTAAGTGAATTTGTCCATTGAAGTTTAGTGTTTTTCTCACTATCCTTTTTATTCAGACACGTCCAGTGACAGGACAAGTGGTTGGAAACATGGTCTTAAATTACTGAGCCATGCCATGTGATGTCTGCTCAGCCACTTTCAACAAAATGTGATTTAGCTGATTCCCTGTTTCCCTACGGGTTTTACTTTCAAATACTTTCTGACTTGACCCCAATGTGCCATCAACTGATATAAAATTCTATCCCGCTCCATAATTTTTTTGAATTTAGCGTTGATAAATAAATGCCTTTCAAAATCTAGAGTTTGCTACATGTTCCTTTCCACATTTGTCACTCATATTCCTTGTGACCTTGTGCAAGTTACTTTGTGTTGGCTACCTCAGTACATAAGATCTAACTTGCCTTACTGGAGAAACTTCTTCTGCTGATAAGAACCACTCTGCCCTTATCATATGCCAAGAAGGAAGAAGGTACTGCACCGCATCAAAGAACTGTAAGTGGTAGATAATGGTGTGCAGTGAACAGATGTTCTAGGCTCTCATCCAGTCTCAAAGCTGATTGATTACTTTAACTCAGGCAACTCACTTTACCACTTTCCAAACTCTCATCAGTTTCAATCAGTAGTAGACCAAGGTATATATATTGTTGAAAATTGTTGAACCGAATTAAATAGAGGATTGGGCCATATTTGGCATTCACAAGTGCTCCACCATCGGATTGAAGAGTATACTTATGTCCAATCTCATATAGGCCGTCAGCTTATTAATTCATGCTGTCTGCAAGACAATATCTGCAAAGAGAGCCCTCTTCATGGCATGGGCACCTCTTACTGATCCTCGAGGACTGAATTTAATTTGGATTCTGTCTTTTTACAATGAGCATTTTTGATGTAAAGTTACATAAAATTGATCAGAAGGCCCGGTTAGAAATTTATTGGGAATACCTTCTACCCTTTATTAATATTTTTTTCTACTGATCCTTCACAAAGGGTTTAAACATTGGGTTAGGAGAATTGTTTTACCTTGAGAAGCTTAATGCTACCCTTTTCTGAACCCTAAAAATCCCTTCCTACCCCTTAACATTCATTATCCATCCCTAAACCCCTAAAACCCTTCCTGCCCCATAAGCCCTTACCTGACCCTAAAAAACTATTACTGCCCCTTAAAATTACCCTTCTCTGAATCCTACAAACTCCTTATTACTCCTTAGCACTCACTTTGGGACTCTGCCTGCTGAAAGCATGTGGACCCTAAGGGTGAAATATTGGGAAAATTGGATATTGAATTACTGATTGCCCCAGTAATTCCATATATCTAAAGAGATCTTTAGGCCCCCACTTGTGACCCCTGTTACTTCTATCGCCACCTCCCTACCTCAGTTATCCCTAGCCCCGGTATTGATAAGTCTGGGGAGGAGTTACCAGGTGATATTAGGGACGTTGTTATAAGGCCCGTAATGGTGTTGAGTAACACAAAAAAAGACCTCTTTTAGGAGTCAGTAGAAGGTTTTTAGTGGACGCCCTTCAGAATGGAATAAGTTCTGCTGTTTGTGTATGATAGAACTGTACTGCATTGCCATTTGGACAAAAGGATCACTGCCCCGCTAATGGAGTAATTTACAGAATGTCAGATGTTTTACTGTAATACCACGATTCAGCAATATAGTTACCTTAAAAGTAAACATGACTTTACGGCAAATTTAGAGATAAGTGTGTAAGCTTCGCTTCTGTCTTTTTCTTCTGCTCTGTTAATAATATGCACAAGATGCAGTACTTTCGTTAAGTGCAAAAACTGTGATAAATTCACTGAAAATGCCTTTCTACACATCTTTCTAGATGTTTTGCTCCTTTCCACATGCTCTAAGTGAACCCCAAAGTATATTATATATTTTTCATAATAATGGGCCGATCTGTATATGATAAGCTTTCATTTTTTGGTCAAGCTTGGCAGAGAAGCTGGCTTGATCAGATATGTTTACCAATTCGCTAAATATGCACAGAGTGTACTTTAGCTTGACTTCACGCAGAGACGTTTTACACTCTCACCTCATGCTATCAGCTGGAGAAGTATCATTCTGCCTTCCAAGAAGTGCTTCCATTACAATGCATGGGAGACTATTCTAAATCTGAAAATAGACACAACTATCCAGTTTGTCATATTCAGTTCTTTGTCTCCTGTGTGCATTCTACACAGAACACAATATCTGTGCTACCTTTTCATCAGTATTTGACATGTTAAACTACATTTGCGCACACAGTGCCTGGAAACAGCATTTGTGAACGACTGTCTTTGCATTTGTTGGTACATTAAAGCCAGACCTATTGCTTTGTCGATGCTTGTTTCCTCATCATATGGTCATGTACACATATCCCTAAATACTGGTAAAGAGTGCAGTCCACTCTTGCATGAGCACCAAAATGGCCCAGAGAACTTTAATTGAAAGTTGCAATCATTGGAATAATGGGAGATTGGGACAACATGTGCTACATATGTAAACTAGTGGGAATGGGATGTCTGCTTGTGCGGAGAGACTTGGTTCATTATTCACTGAGTAGTAATATATGCTAAAGAGGCATGGGCCGTATGCTATAGAGGGATGGACAGAGGCACCTACTTGGAGAAAGGGATATAGTAGAATAGAGGATGCTTGCATAAACATCTAAAGATCTGGGTACCCTGGCTGCAAGATTTTGGACTGGAATTGGCATGATCAGATAATCCAGTGCTTACACCAGGAGGTTTGGGAGGGGACAGAAGGGAAAGCTGTTGCACGTGCAAGGTGAGTGATAAGTTTCTCTGTACATTGCACACTCTGTAAATACCATGCCATACGCAGTGTTATGTTCTGTTCACTAAAAACCCAATGGACGTTTTGTATATAAATGCAGCAGGCCACATATCTAGTTAGGGGAGAAGCCCCTTATGAGTTTTACAGATCGATGAACTTTGTTTCTGGATGACATTCAGTGGACTTGGCAGTGAAACTGATAGATTTGAGTAAGTCTGGGAAGATTGTAAAGGGTCATTGTAGTAAAACTCATAGTCTCGCCCAGAAAGACAAATTACTAAAAACCTACTAATAAATAGGCTGTTACGGAAGTCGAGTTTGCTAAGTGCCTTGTCTTTGTAAAAGGCAATGTTTTGTCAGGCTTTCTGTGTGTTCATTAGTTTGGAGGGGCATCTGAGGGTGTATTATTTATGGAGTTGTCCATGATAACTGAGGAATTGAAGTCTATCCTTGGGTTTCTGCCTGAGGTCATAGTGCTTAGAAAGTCTAGTGGGGTGTGGGTGGGGAGCGGGAGAGAAGGGGGTGTTTGTGAGAATATTAGCTATCTGCATTTTGAGATGACGAGTGAGGATAGGAAATGAAAGAAGAAAGTTGGCATCTGATGCAAAATAGGGAAACCAAAGGAAGCGATGATATTGCCAAGAATAGGGAGTGGATGGAGAAGGGAAACATGCGAAGGACTGAGGTGCATATTTATCAAGGTTTTAGGGCACCCTTGTGCCATGCAAAGGGACGGTAGAGCAATGCAAAACCTGAATGAGATTTATCAAGCCACACAAGGCCACTTTCCAATAAAGAGAGGCTTGAAGCAAGACTGGGTCCTAGTGCCAATTCTTTTTAATCTCTTCTTGCCGGACCTAAGCACATACCTAGATACAGTCAATTACCACCCTCCAAGCTTGGGTTCTCGAAGTTTCCTCACTACAATATGCTGATGACCTAGTCCTGATGAATCTGACCGGGACTGGGCTACAAAGGTTACTCAATTATCTTGATCTTTACTGCATCAAAAACGAAATGACCATCAGCCTCACGAAAACTCAGGTTGTGGTGTTCGGCAGGAAGATCAACAAGAAGGGGAGTTGGTCGTTTGGTGGGCAATCTATTCTTCGAAGTTCATCATATAAATATCTTGGTGTCTGGCTACAAGATCAGCGGTCATACCGACTTTATCTTAACTTACTGTAAACAAGAATTGCTTCCTTGAGTTCAGCATTTCAATTAATACATAGCAAACTACAAAGCCCGACATTCCTGCCACTACTTACAGCAATAAAAGCCCAGTTCATCCCTACACTCAGCTATGAGACAGAAGACTTTCCAGGAAAGTTCGGGGCTTTCCTTAACTCTGCACAAATTAAGGTATTCTGCCTACTGTTCCATCTCCCCCAGAATGCGCCACCTTCTCAGATTCGACCTGAACAATCAAGATTTAAGACAAAAAGGCTTGGTACTCAAATATATGTCGCTATTAAGGTCCTCAGACGAAGTTACGTTATGCGCTCTGATGTGGAAAGAAATCCAAACTGGTCTTCAGACATATTCAAATAGCTGGGCTCTGGCCCTTGAGTTGGCGCAGAAGGACCTGAAAGCAAAAGAGCTATGGGATCTGTCACTACCACAAAACTACTTAAAAGCATATTAAATAAACAAATAAGAAGGATGTCATGGCACAGAGACAAGGAGGAACTCAGCAAAAGAAGTCACTCATGGACCATCTTTGAATCCTATAAGCAGCCTCGTCCACAGCCATATCTACCAACTCTACTCAGATTTTTCTATAAAAATAAGTTACTTCATCTGCGCTTTGGTCTATGTCATACACCTGATTACATCCCCAAATGGCTGCCAAAACCACTGATTTCTAAGTGCAGACTTTGCCATTTACACGAAGAAAGTTTGACCCATATTTTATCGATCTGCCCTATTCTGTTAGCTGAACGTTAGGCATTACTGAAAAAAATCTTCAATCAGCACAGTATTAGAACATGTTGACATGAATTACTTTTTTGTATGAAAGGTGAATCTCCTCAAATAATCGCAGCCTTTATAAAAATTAATTCTCAAAGCTGATCAGCTATTGATAGCAAAAGGCCCAATGACCGACATGTAGTACCACAGACATTTAACCCGAACTGATAGTCTGCAGCTCTGGTCCTATTTCGGAAATGGAAGGATACAGTGACAGTTTGAATAAATTTGTAACAACATTGACTACATCTGGCCACTAGCCAAGGGATTCATATCACATGGATGTTGAGACATTACTTGACCAAGTCAAATGTATTGTATTGTTCTCTTGACGAGTCTTGTTCAAACTTTCATGTACTTTAGGCGAGTTTGCACATACACGTGTGCACTTTAACCTGGAAATAAGATGGAAATTGAAGGGCACTGAGTCACTTTGAACAAATTTGTAACTCTATTGACTTCATCTGGTATACTGTGTTCTGACTAAGGGAATCACAATACATGGTAGTGGAGACATTATCTGTACTTAGTCAGCTTTATAATTCTGTTCTTTTGAGGACTCTTGTACAAACCCCTTCTACACTTTAAGTAAGGATGCACGAGCATCTTTGCACTTTAATTTGGAATAAGGCTGCACAAAACGAGACACCGGGAGATTCTATGATAACACTCTAAATACACTATAATTTTACCATCTTTGTTCTCCCTAATGGAATATGTACTAACATCTTATTTCCACTGCCGCTGTTTAAGTGAATAAATGTTCAGCCATTGAGTTCACCTACACTTTACATCTTGACATATGCACTTTAACTAGTACTAATCGAAGATATTGTCAGTGTGATGATCTTAGTTTACACTCTTAATTCTATTATATTCCCCTATGAATTCTGCAACAATTTCTCTGTGGGGACATCTTCTATACTAGTTTATATTTTTAAAGTTAAGGAAATAAGAAAACCTTAGCAGTAACTTAAAACAGAAATTTACTCGAAAGAATACAATTCACTGTCAGTAATTACAAAGTCTTTTTATTATTCAGTTGGTTTGCGATTATAACATTTTATTGGCTTTCCTGTAGAATATATTATGGTTTTTAACAACTGAAATAAACATACTTGGACCTTGAATGGCTTGATAAATCTAGAGTAACACAAGGCAGATCAAATCGCTGCCTTGCATTACTTGCGGCAGGGAGGCATGCTATGGGTGGAGTGTGGGTGTTCTCACGCATGGATTCTGACACATTCCCAGATTTACCAACATTAGTAGACCTTGGAATGTGTCAGAATTGTATGCCTTACCACCAGAGGCGCAACGAGGAAAAATATATCTTTATTGTTCCTTGTTGTTTCCTCTTTCTAAGTGTGCAGCATTCTGCATCACACTTAGAAAGAGGTAAATGCCTCTGAGGATATTTTTTGTGCATAAATGTGTCCCTTCCTGTACAAAGAAAATCCTGCCTACAACACAGGCAGCCTTGCAACATGATGCAAGGGTGCCTGCAGTGGTGCTAGGCAGCCAAAAGAGCACCAGCGCTAGGAAAGGACAGGAAAGCACCGTATAATGGTAAATACGGCGCATTCCTTCCATTTCATGCAAGGCAAAGCAGGAAGGTGGCTTGCTGCCTTGAGTGAATTTTTGATTAATGTAGTTCTGAGTCTGTTGAAAAGCCTGCTGAGAAGTGGGGAGTAGAGTGAGAAGCACAAGACGCTGAGTAGAAACTAAGTGAATGACATAAGGAGATCCAGCTAAGTGCAGAGTCTGTGATGCCTAGGTTGGTAAATGTGGATAGTATGTTGAGTTGATCAGTAGTTTCAAATGTGCAGAGAGTCGACGTTTGAGAACAGAATACAGGTGATTGTAGTGGGAAGAGGATATGAAGTTGGATAGGTGAGAGTGGGTGGTTTCTGTGACGTGCAACATCTTGAATCCATATTAAAGGAGGTAATGCAGTGTACGTTTAGTGACAAAGGAAGTTACATTATTAAAATCCAATTGTTCCAGATTTTTTTAGCAAAATGGAAGCAATGTAAATGGGCAGAATTTTTTCTATAAAAATATGCAATTGGAAACTGATTCACCCTGACATAATTACAATGAATTTGTCATATTGTTGAATTGGGATTTTTCAAATTCAGAATTAAATCAGACCTAAATTGGAAAAATATCTGGTATGTTGTTTTTGTGTATTACTGGAATATAAAATCTCTTATGATATAGAATTGAAATCCGCTCTTCATCTATATATAAATAGAATAAAATCTGTATTAATATTAAATACTACATAATTTATGTGTGTATCAAATATCAGACTTGAATGAAGTAGGCTCTGTCATACGTTTGATTCGGAATAAGAGCTGTCTTGGCTCAAAGGACATTTTCCGAGATTTATCAGAGGCTGTAAAACCCACTTCCTCAGGGTGCCTAAACATCTAGACCACCTACCTGTCTGGAGCTTCACTTGACCGGGTTTCCTGGCACCACTGGTGGCGATATGCTGCCCTTCACTCCATCTGACTGTAAGCCCTAATATCCTGAAAACCTCAGACCCCCAGAAGCTGATACCAGCTCCTCCCACCATTCCTTGCGTCTTGTGTAAAGTGCGGTGCAGCACCAAAGAATTATGACTGCTGTATATAGACACTAGAAATAGATAATTGATTTGCAATAGTAACTGGATCCATCTGGATGTTGAATGTGAAATTGTATTTATCCCAACGAACCTTTCAAATCAAGGCCTTGTAAAGCTAAGTTATTCGCTCATGTATCTTGTAGTTCAGTGCACACATGCGCCTATTTTTTAAGCTCCCTGAAGCCGTGATAATTAACCTCCAAACAAGAAATACAACACATTAAGAGTTATGTATAATTATATCTGAGTTCAGTGCTAAATAAAGGCACATATGGTAGCATAAGAGGGAGAGCATACAATAAGATGCCCCTGGCTACTCTTTGTTTGTCAAAATGCTTTAACAATGTGCAAGATGCTTGCGAGAGAGAGAGAATGAGAGAGAGAGAAGCAGTGCATTTCGGTGAGGTTCAAGTCAAAAATAGAGAGAAGATAAGTTATTTCCTTAAAGACTACTTAGAGGATCAATATTCTGAGTGCGTTTGTGTGAGCTATTTACATATTCAACTTTTAAATTGCTGTTCAGCTCTTCAGAAAGTATATATTTCAGTATTGTTCAAAGGGCTGAAATACTCGATTGTCTTTTGAGTCATGGAGGCCACATATTTTTCTTCACTCTAATATTAAAAGCGGACATTTCCCTTCTATTTTTGAGTGTAGGGGTTCAACAGAGACACACATCTTGTTGAAAATTGGCCGTTCGCTACTGTGGCATGTTGTGTTTTGCTTATAATTTTCTGACCCTCTAGCCATCCCGTAATGAATTGATTCACCTTCTTTTTTTTTTTTAAATCCCTTTGTCTAGTCTTCCTTGCTAGTGCACAACTCTTCCTTGACTCTGCCCAAGTTCAGTTGCCAGGGATTCACCAGACCTCAAAATAAAGAGCAAAGTGGATTAACTCATTCCATGGATGCAGCTAATCCAGAAACTCTCTCACTCTGACGTCCTCAACAGAAGGAGCAACAGTGCCTTATTTTTGCGACACTGTGTTCTTCGATTTCTGAGCTTGCGAAGCCCGCTGAGACATTTTGATGCAAATTGCAGGGCCCTGCAGAAATGGTTGCTAATGTTATGATTGTTAAACTCAACTACTCCGATGTAGCTTGTTGCGCCTATCAGCACACTGAAGTCAACAGTCAATTCCTGTCCCCTCGCGGAAGTCATACGTTAGATATTAGGCACATTCGCAGCACAACTGTGCAGCATTCCTGAAGTGTGAAGATGCAAGCTAAAGCGCTCCTTAATTGGTCTACGGGATGGCGTCTGAAGCTTAGAGTATGATGTGGCACCTACTCTACCTACTGTCTGGGTGATACATTAATCAGGTAATTAGCGCAAGTGTTATTCTTCCACCTAAATGCATATGAGGAAAAAATAGTTTATTTTGGCCCAGCGTGTAAAACATTTTGCAAGCCATATGGTCGGCTTTCGTTTCGTTGCTGCTTGTCAGTTGATTGCAGAGCGGAGCGCTCCACCGGTCCACGCTGCACTTGCGCTGAGACCGTCTCTTGTCTCTTGAAGTAACCATGGGCATATTAAGATGCATTGTTCTGGGATTTAATGTACACCGATGCAAGTGTGACAGAAGTCACCATCATGTGATCCATTTGGCTGGCAACAGAAGTACTGTGGATTTCTGCCAGATCATTGAACCACTCACTGGCTTTCTTCATTGTTCTGACATCCATAGGCACTGACCGGTTTGTCAGCTGCTTTTTTGGAATAATGGATTGGATTTTATGATATTTCTGAAACTTGACACACTTTAGATATTTAAAGCATGGTAAGGATGTACTCTGTATGGAACATTGATTTCCCACTAACAGTTGCCTTGTCATGTTTGCAGAGAGATGTTTAATGGCATGCCCATTTCTTTTTAATGCAAAGATATGCATTTCATACCCTACTCTGTTGACCAATATTGTTATGCAGAGAGGAATAGCGTTCAGCCGATTGTTTGCCTTGTTCAGTTTACTGGCACCTCCAAACCTCTTGTACCCCAGCCGTTCCCATTGAAGAAAGGTGTGTTTGCAATTGGGCTTAAGAAAGGCCTCCCTGGGCCTCTCAGGGATGGTGTGGGGAGGCCTAGGGGAGGGGGACACTTCATCTTGTGCCAGTTGCAAGGAGACGCATTTTGCAGGTGTGTCCTGCAATTAGGCCTCCTGCCTGGCTGCCCATTGAGAGACACTGCGGGACACCCATTGTCAGCACTTTACAGTCTGCACAGTTTTAACTCTCAGCCTCCAAGCTATTCTCACATCTTCAGCCTGATGTGAGCTGTGAAAGAGCTGCTTGTAGGTGGCAGAGAAGGGTGCTGTGGCCCAGGAGGAGTCTGCACAAGCAGCTCCCGGAGCCCTGAAGGTGTCACTTATGTAAATTAGAGGGGCCTCGCACATTGCCCTTCACCCAGGGCCCCAAAAATCCTAGAGCCGGCCCTGGTTACCGCAAGCAGAGAGGCATGCTAAGATCTGTGAAGAACATGAGGGGGGAACCAGCTGGGGAAGTAGGGCCACACCCAAGCACTCCATTGACATTTATTCAACAACAGATTCCAAACAATCACCCAATTCAAAGAGGAGCTTCGTTCGTTCACCGCCTAGCATGGTGGACACCGCTTCCACCAATAATTATAATTTGGAATTATGTCAATCATTTTTTGCCTCTAATCAGTGGTGTACATTATCCCATCCCACCGACCTCCATTTTGAATCGGGATGCAAGACACGCCGCCGTTCCATTACGATTCCAAATTAGGCGAAATCCCTAGAGCCCTTATGACTCGGAGGCAAGCTCCCTGTTTTAGCAATACAGAAGAGTTTTATTACTTAAAGACGCTTCAAGCAAGTCTGGCCTAATATACTACTAATTGATTTTAGGGCTTCAAAGCAATGAAGCTTATTAACTTTCGCCAACTCAGCTAGAAAATGCGCGAGACCGGAGAGCAATACCTTTGTTTGTGTGTTTTTTTTTCACTCTGCATAAAAATGCGGAGGAGCCAGGAAGTGGGCCTGGAAAATATTACCAGCCAGCGATAGTCATCTCATTCACATATGCAAATGAGATGAATCATTTCAGCCACGCGAGCATGGCTGATAACTCCTGCCGCTAATAACAGATATCAAACATTTTAATAGGGCAACATCTTACATACACTGCAAAGGCGCGGAAAATCTCTGAGAGGATCTGCGATGGAGGGGTATGTATTTCATATATATCACAGCTGGTAGTCACAGTGGGAAATCTATCACACTAGCATGCACTGCACAATATTCTGTTTGTTTTGCTGTACTCTCTCAGTTTCTTTCTACAGGATCCTTCAAATTGCCATTTTTTTCGACCAAACCTTAACGAAGGCTTCTATAGCCAGGCGACTGCCCCTTTCAGACAGCAAGGGCCCATGCTTTGTTAATTTTGAATATTTTCCACGTTATTCTCATAGAAGAATGCTAACGAGCAATTCAAATCGTACACCACGAACAGTCTATATATAGCTGAGTGCGAATGGTGTAAGTAGTTGGCCTGACAGGTGCAGATAGTTAAAGCAGCCAGGCCCACACTGTGCCATTTCTCAAAGAGAGACACAGCAGAGTATTCACTATAAATGACTCTCCAAGATGGCGCCGGGCCTAGGAGCACATTCAGCAGCGGCAGCAGTCATGCAGCTGTGCTAGGCGAGACGCCATCTTCAGGCCCTAATGAAGCGTTAGTGCTCGTTCCTAGGGTTGGTCCAAGCCACCTGGGAAGGTAGCAGCTTAGGGTGACCAGAATTTTAAAGCCAATCACTGGGACATTTCCCAAAAATAGAAGAAGGACTACAATATTACTTCAATCCAGCGCACAGAATGACAGTGCTCCTTAACAGAGAATTACAGAAGAGGCAGTAAGAACATACATAAAATGCAATTTTTAGAGCCTGTTAATTAAATTACTTTATTATAACCGCTGCTAACTATCCCTGCTTTGCAAAACATGAAAAGATACCTCCCACCGTTTTCAGCCGACCCTCTCTAAAAACCGGGACATGAGCTTAATTTCCTGAAATCTGCCGGGACAGCTGACAAAAAACCAGGACTGTCCGGGCAAATCCGGGACGCCTGGTCACCCTATAGCAGCTGGCAATAAGGGGGACCGTTATTTAGGAACATTTTTGTCACATTTTCAAGGTCAATAAAAATCCTTACTCTGACCTTAGGATTTTTAAACTGTAGGGAGGTTTTCCCTTAGTCGAGGGCACAAGGACTTTGCTGGTCAAACATTAGATCACTATATTCGGGGGGGAGGGAGGGTAATGTACAGTACCATGGAATGATGCCTTCTCCCAAGGGCCTG
Organism: Calotriton arnoldi; assembly: GCA_963921515.1. Classification (NCBI taxonomy): domain Eukaryota; kingdom Metazoa; phylum Chordata; class Amphibia; order Caudata; family Salamandridae; genus Calotriton; species Calotriton arnoldi. The sequence goes on from CAWUFW010000522.1 coordinate 1,483,587, forward strand.
TAGAAACTGCAGTGTGCACACTCAGGACAGGGACATCACTGCAGCTGTATGAATGGGAAAGACAGATGTACTGTTAGCATGACCTAGGGAGCTGTTTCGATCACACCATGCTCCCAGGGACCTCCTTGTTGCTTTGTACGATGAGCTCTCCTGATACACTAATTTAGGACCTCCTGTGCTTGTGCACTGCTGCAGGAAGCACCTGTGCAGTTTCCTCGCATCCTCACCCATGCAGCTTTATTTTCCAGCTTTGACACGACCCTGCCTCAGCCCCTCTGGCGGCTGCTGGACCCCCCACTTCTGCAGTTCTCACTTTAGCAGTACAATCCAGGCCCTGCCTCTTGAGACTGTTGTGCTCACACCAGTGCTTTAAATGGGCCGGTACTGTCCGGTACTGAATACCGGCACTTTTTTATTTTGAGAGGGAGAGTACCAGCACTTCTCGAGAGAAATGTAATACTTTTAATTGGAGAGTACCGGCACTTCTCAGAAACAAGCAGGTACTCTGTTATGGAGTACCTGCACTTCTATTTTTCCATTTAAAGCACTGGCTCACACTGGTGCATTTCAAACCCTTGTAGTCATGGATGTCATTTAGGGGTCTAGAACACAAACAAGATGGGGGAGGGTCCAAGGGAATTAATTTAAAGACCAGTGAGGAGAATATCCCCTAATCATAATTAATCATAACACAAAACAACCTCAGGTCTATGTTAGCACACAAGAAACTCACATCAGACAGTGTACATAAAAGGTAGAAGGACTGGAGTTACTCACAATCTCCCCTATAAAGGAGGGGAAGAAATCCCTTTAAGGACGAAAACCCTCACCCACCATAGGTGGCATGCTTCATCATATGGGTTTCTCCTCCCAGTAGGAAACCTAGTCCTACTGAGGGCTACAACTCCCTCATTGTGAGGTAGGAGCTCAGGGATGTTTTGATAAGATGTTCAAGCACTATCTAGGATGCTAAAATCCCATATGTAAATAATGAATGTGATGAGAGTGCAGCGCAATAAAACGTAATAGTGAAAGTGTACCGTGGTGAGGTAAAACTACCTAATGATTGCACAAAAAAACCTTTATTAACTTGCTATCACTGGTAGGATTAAAAAATACAGAGAGTAGTGTTAATTTGAAACTACTCAATGAATATAGGTCGACATGTTTCAGCCTTCAAATGATCAATAGTGTATCCAGGCTTTCTTCAGGACCAAGATAAACAAATATTATGGCTGCTAAAACAAAATTACAAAAATAGTGAAAAAGATAATACAACACCAGTAATCCTATATGTTGATGTCCGGTCGCAGCTTCTGTACCGCGACGGGGTACCGACGGAGAGAGCGGGGCCCCCTTCCCCTGAGCTGTTGCCAGGTAGAGGTGAGGCTACTTATCCTAATCATATGGATATTCCCAGTGATACCTGACATCAACATATAGGATTACTGGTGTTGTATTATCTTTTTCACTATTTTTGTAATTTTGTTTTAGCAGCCGTAATATTTGTTTATCTTGGTCCTGAAGAAAGCCTGGATACACTATTGATCATTTGAAGGCTGAAACATGTCGACCTATATTCATTGAGTAGTTTCAAATTAACACTACTCTCTGTATTTTTAATCCTACCAGTGATAGCAAGTTAATAAAGGTTTTTTGTGCAATCATTAGGTAGTTTTACCTCACCACGGTACACTTTCACTATTGCGTTTTATTGCGCTGCACTCTCATCACATTCATTATTTACATATGGGATTTTAGCATCTAGATAGTGCTTGAACATCTTATCAAAACATCCCTGAGCTCCTACCTCACAATGAGGGAGTTGTAGCCCTCAGTAGGACTAGGTTTCCTACTGGGAGGAGAAACCCATATGATGAAGCATGCCACCTATGGTGGGTGAGGTTTTAGGTCCCTAAAGGATTTCTTCCCCTCCTTTATAGGGGAGATTGTGAGTAACTCCAGTCCTTCTACCTTTTATGTACACTGTCTGATGTGAGTTTCTTGTGTGCTAACATAGACCTGAGGTTGTTTTGTGTCATTTAGGGGTCACCAGGGGTTGCTGCTGCGACCCCTGGCATGCCCTTTGTGACCCCCGGCACTGCCTTTGCGACCCCTAGCGTCAGCAGGGTCAAAATCATTGGCATGAACAGAAGCAGCTCGTCCTTATGGACGTCGGTAGGGGCTTCCCTCACCTCGTTTTTGTCAATTTTTTATTATACTATTAGTGAATAATATTACATTATTTGCTATTAGTTTAATAAAGAATAATGGAGTGAGTACAAATAGATGGAATATGACTTTCCCTGGCAGCTGAGGAAATTAAAATAAAATATTTTACATGTGTGTATGTTGTGTGCGTGCTTTCAGTTTTGAGTGTGTTTATGTAAGAGAGAGTATGTGTTTGTGTGAATGTGTGTACATGTGTAGGCAGAGTGTGTGTGTATGTGTGTGTGTGCGTGTGTGTTTGAATGTGTGTGTGTATGTATAATCATATGTATGTGTGAGTGAAAGTGAAGGTAAAAGGGCATGTGAAGTCACTTCCGCTGCCTCTGACATTTTGGTGAATTGTCATCCATGCTTGTGGTATCAATGGCCAGGCCACCGCTCTCGCTGTTCTGAGCTCACCTTACTACATTTCTCAGCCCTGGGATGTTACATAACGCCCCCGCTGGTGGCCATTGAGGTTACCTTGTTGTCGGATCTCCTATGCAGTGCCTCAGGCCTCATCCATCCCACTGCAGTTGTAAGATTCATATGTGCTGTTCGCACCCTAGCAGTATTAAAGATTGGTCCCCCGGTCAATGATAGCTGTGTTCGCACTGCTGCAGCTGAAACTCTTGGAGTCATTAGCAATTACCAGTGGTGAGGATCAATTAAATAACACTGTCCATCACTAGTGTTTTTTCAGGGATCAACACGTTGCACATTGTGCCATTGTTACTCAAGCTGCACATCACCAATGAGGCCCAAAGAGGCCAACTAATCTCTGGGGGGAGGTCTGCTTGTGTTCCTCCTCAGAGGGGGTGTGGCCTAGCTGTTCGGGCTGCATTGCCTCTGGCGGCTGAGATGCGCAGTTCAGTGAATCCCCTGGATCTGGTCTCTCTTTACTGAATCCAATGGTTATTCGAAACTTAGCTTTGATTATGCGTTCAAGCAGGATGTGCATGATCTAGCCTGTAATCACAGGTGTATATTTTAAAGCACTCTTCAAAGTTGGCCTATGTCTCGTATTGCACAGCTATGTGTGCACCTTTGTGGTGTTTTCCATATTACTCGAAATTAATCCCAAAGTAAAATCACAAGTTCTTACTCCTTGTAGGACTTTTCCATCATTTCATTTATTTAAATTGTCGAAGTATGGATTTAATCAAAGATTCCCCAAGTGCCCTCTGCATTGTGAAGTAAACCCTTCATCAGGGGCTAGTTCATGCAGTTCGAGGTTCTGCAAATAAAAACAATATAAAACTCAACAGAGAAAATGATGCTTCCTAAGGTCAGTGCAACGAAAGAAGAACTCATACGAGCTAATGCATCATTTTCATGGAAATGTTGCACAATATGTACATGAATCGTAACATTTTTACCATTTCGGTGTTTTTTTCAGTAGGTGATAGGGTGGCGCTGCAGCGCATACTCTCTATCTGTACTATCCACCAGCTGATCATACCTTCCTTCATGAGCTCACTACTGAATTCATACCCTGTTTCTGGACAAGGATAAAGCAAACAAAACACCTGTTTACTGGTAGTCCCCGTGCCCATACAATGTGAACAGCGACTTGAGGTGTTTGTGTTGCGTTACTGGCGAAGCATGCCATAGCCCATTTCCCAGAGATGGCTAGTGAGTGAGTTACAGTTATCACAGCGCTGACGAAAAGCCGATGGGCAACGTTCAAGGGTGTTACCTTATGGCGTGTTGGGTGGTTGCCGGCATCTTTAGGGGCCGGGCTAAGATTGATTTGCATGTGGCTGGTCCCAATATTTAATGAGACAGAGAACAAATAATCAGTGGAGAGCAACCAGAGTGTAGACCATTGGTTAAGACCAATTCAAGTAAAAACTGAACAACTTGGCTATTGTAAACATACTCCCTTACTTGTTAGGGACTAGTAGTTAAAGGACTAGTTTGTGTGGGAATAGTCTTAGCACAAAAACACCCTAGCCAGGGTGTGAACTGAACTTAATAAATGCCTTTTGAATCATATTCAAATCAATCCACCTATCACTTTTTATTTTCCTCATAGCAGCATGAGCAGTACCAGTACTTTTCCGTAAAGTTGATATACTTCTAATCATTGAAAGCAGCACTTCTCACATGGCTATTATACTAGTAATGATCAATGCCGGACCCTCTGGGTAGTGCAGCTATATACTTTAAATTGGGCGTAGCTTGGTCAGTATGATTAGGGGGGGAGGGCAGAGGGGGTGAATTTCAGATTTTTCAACAAGCAGGCTGGGACATCTTGTTAAAACACATTATATGAGAAGCAGGACATGAGGGGGGCTTCAGGGGCAGTGGAACAGTTGAACAGGAGGGGGAATTCTTTCTATGTCTATTTGAACACTATTCATCTACATTCCCCAGTTGTCTATTTCTAAAGACTGTGCAACTCTTCCTGGTGGTAAACACATCTGAATTCTCTCCTGTGTATTTCTATGTTTTGCCATATGGAATACTGCAAACATGCAGCCTGGATTTGCAGTTAGCCAGCCGGGGGCTAGAGAGTGTTGGGGCTGATAGAACGTCTTTTAAGAAGACATATGTTGATGAAGTCCCTGGATTATATTGCAGTGTAGGGCTAGCAATGTCTCTTTCTTTGAGCTTCCCCATTGCTTACTCCCTCCTAATCTCCACATTCCATTTAAAGCTACCCTTTTCGGAGGACCTATCACCCTCCAAAATAACCTTCATACAACAAAGAGCTGTACTTCCGCATAGAGCAGACATGCCATTGTGGACATAGTGGCCTTGAACATCCCAAGAACAGAAGGTTGGGGAGGCAATGCACACCACATGTGGCAGGACTAAGTCTTTACTAAGCTCCAGCGAGTAGCAGTCAGGGAACACACAGCTATTCCTCCACTAATTCAGTTTCCTACTCTCCACCCAGCAACCCAGTCCTGGCCCAATCACCTATGCAGACCAATAAACCTCAGAAAATTCAAGTCATGAAGTTACCAGAAAACACCATCTCTGAGGAATGTATGACATTACAACGCAAACATATACAACGCATGCTTTTACAACGCGGTTTTTACATTGCAGCATCCATTACAACACATGATTTTACAACGCATGCCATCACAACGCATTTTTAGAAACTACACTTACAACGCATTCCATTACAACGCATGCCATTACAACGTATACCATTACAACGCATAATACTTTTAGGGCAACAGTAGGGTAAGTGTTGGATAGTGTAGGGGTAAAAATTACTATTCCCACTCCAATGAGTGCAACAGTAGGGTAAGTGTTGGATAGTGTAGGGGTAAAAAATACTATTCCCACTCCAGTGAGTGCAACAGTAGGGTAAGTGTTGGATAGTATAGGGGTAAAAAATACTATTCCCACTCCAGTGAGTGCAACAGTAGGGTAAGTGTTGGATAGTGTAGGGGTACAAATTACTATTCCCATGTACCCCAAAACCCATACCCACCCTAAAACTTAAAAAATCCCCATTACTTACCTTATAATGCGTTGTAATGGCATGCGTTGTAGTGACATGCGTTGTAATGGCATGCGTTGTAGTGACATGCGTTGTAATGGCATGCGTTGTAGTGACATGCGTTGTAATGGCTGCATTGTAATGGCATGCGATGTAAAGGCTGGTGCGTTGTAACAGCTGCGTTGTAAAGGTAGTGCGTTGTAATGACTGCATTGTAATGGATGTTTCCCTTTCTTAGGATCTTCAAGTCCCTGCTCAGCTTTTTATAACAAGACTTTCAAGAGAGTCAAGAACATTTTCCGACTTGTGGTTCTAGTTGCTCACCTGCCTTTTGCACTCATGTCCTCTATGTTTACAGTGCATCCAGAGCTGCCATTGCCTAGACAAGCAACCCCTCATGACTGTTTTTGGATCCACAAACTGTCTCTCTTAACAATATATCCATTGAGGCCAGTGTACTTACAGCACAGCTGCCTTCACCATTGAGCAGTTTTTGCTGATGTTTTCTGGCAGGCAGGTTTTTATCTCAAATGTTCTACGAAAGAAATGGTGCTTAATGTTCAGTTCTGGACATATAATCCCTCCAACCATGCCTATTACCATTTTCATTTTTGTGCTTCTTAGGGCAACTCGTCGATGAACATGAATACTTCTTACCATGTCCGCATTCTAGGAAAAGCTCTGTTCAAGCAACATCTATCAAAGAGACAATCCCAAAGGGATAAATGAAGATGATCAAACCATGGGGATCCCAACAAAGGACCAGTTCCTTCTCTGCTTTTATAGTGTTAACAGTTTGAAGTCTTCTTTCTTTCTTCCATGCAATGAGTGAATGGGTGTTTGTCTGAGAGCATTTAAGTGTTGCCATATTTGTTCTTGAACAGACTAAATTCTTTCTCCCTAGTACTTAGATTGTCTCTCACCACTCAAATGATGTGGTCAATTGTTGTCCCATATTTAATATATTTATGTATGCCAGTTCTACATTGCAAATCTAGGCAAGGGGAGTGCTCTATGAGGCCAAAACAAAGCACACAGTCAAAGTGTAATTTCCAATTCGCAGAGTAACGGGCTTCTGGGAGCAGAAGTGTTTTGTTACTGCACTGTGGTGTAGTGTTGTTTCAAGCTGTCCCTCTTTCCTAAATTGGAGTATAGTTAGGGTAGTCCTGATGGATACAGGGATGTTGTTCTAGATCTTTTTTGCCTCGCCTGAAACTGCCTAGATGGAAAATGCCTGTTCCCTTGTTATTTCTTTTTTAGGTTTCTTTGTCTCCAGTCTGGTGGTTCGTTGCCTGATGTGTGCAGAGAGCAACTGTGGTAGTGTGCCAGCCAGATAGATGAGGGTGGAGGTCTTGATGGCTTCAAATGGTGCAGCTAGTTTGAAGATGGTGGAGCCAGTGGAGTTCCCTCAGGGAGGGGGTGATGTGATCCTGTTTCTTCAGTTCATGGATGTAGGAGTAGTGTGCCACATTTGATGCATCACTATGGCATGTAGGAGTAGTGTGCCACATTGTAGCATCACTTTACCCAAGCCTCTCCCATATGATTCTATCTTGCTCTTCTTTTTTATACTATTTTACCTTATCTTCCCATTGAACTATGTTGATATACCAACCTTTACCGATGAACGATTAATCAAGACTTACCCAAGTAAACTGTGAAGATGATCAATATATTCTTAGACTTCTTGACCTTCATGGCAAATGATGTACAGTTTCTTGAAATCTTCTACAGATTGTCAGAGAGATTATCTTACTGCCACATTGCCAATGTTTGTTTACTATGTATTCCTGTGTGTCTTTTGTGTTTCCTTTTCTGTTCACAGAAAGCTCTACTGAGTTTAAAGTGCTAATTAAAAAGAAATTAAATAAAATAAAATTAAATTAAATTAAATCAGAATATAGAAAGTGAGAGTCCCATTCCATTTAACACTGGTCCAGGAACATTAAAAGAATCAGCCTAAATTAAAACACCACTTCATGCCAATTAAGTGTTCCAAGCCCCAGTATCACTTACTGTATTTCATACTCTGCAACCTTGGAGGAAAGATAGGTTTTTTTTTTTGTTATTTGATGAGCTATTCATGCCAAAGTCTTCTACACTAGTTTCAGGAGTTCCTGTGCCTCCTGCCACCTCTTCTATATCACTGCGACACATGGCACCACCTATATCCCCAAAGGTAAAGAAAAAGGAAATATGAATCATGGGCTCCTCAGGAATTTGAAAGGACAGAAAGATTATAATTCCCAGCAGAGATCTAGAGATCAGCAGCAGCTCCTCCGCTAAGGCAGAGGAGTGTCGCCCATTGCTTTTCAGCAGTGCAAAAAAGGAAAAATAAAGTGATAATAACACAATGTTATTATCATTTTATTTTTCAGTGCAAGCCAGGTCAGGGCGGGGTGGGGCTGGGCTGTCAGAGCAGAGGGAAGAGGAAATATGTGTACTTAAGCGCGCGACATGGTTTGGATGGCTGTTTTATGCCAGCCAAACAGTCATGTGCACTTAACATCTTCTCCACCTGGCTGTATTGCGCAGCCTGGGTGGTGAACATGCACAGGCTCCCACTCCCTGCCTGAACGCCGAACTAGGCCAATCAGACCAATCACGATGCTGCTGTCATGCTGATGACAGCAGCATTGTGATTTGCTTAAGGGAGCCTGTGTGCTTCCTGCTTCCGGGAGTCAGGAAAAGAAGCGGAGGAGAGACGATGCAGGAGAGAAGGAGAGGTGTTATATATTTTTTTCACCCCCTACCTGCCCCGTCACCCCTGTTCCATACCAGCTGCCACTGCTAGAGATGCAAGATGGATAAATATGACAAGTAAGAGTGTGCCTGCAGGGGCATGTGAAGAGCTATGGTTAAGTAGTACAGAAGAGGGTCAGTGACATCAAGGCAATAAGAAATCGGTTGGTGGATGCTGGCATCCCTCTGGTGCTAGGACAAGAAAGGAAGAGGCCATTTATGGTGATCCCAAACCAAGCCAAATGCATGGAACATGATATAGTCAGGGTTCTCTGCGCTCTGATGATGGTTGCTTTGAGGCATTTTGGGTGGGTGACTTCAGATTAAGTTGCAAAGAGCATTTAAGAGGTACCATGTGGGTAAAATAAATGTTACGTTACCTCTTGTTAGCTATTCATTCCTACTTTTAGTGGGAGCAGGTAAAGAGATTATGCCATTGAGGTTTTTTGTGCATTGTGCATTTATTAAAGGTTGCATCTCAAAAGAAGCTATTTCACGGAGGGGAGAACTGGTGGGGTAAAAATGGTGATTCTGTGGAGACCTGCTTTGATATATTCCTCAAAAGCTCTAATAGTCCCACGATTTACATATAATAGCAGATTCGTTTACTTTTCCTCCACTATTTGCAAATGAGTTTCTCAAACATGAGTGCCTGCAACGCTCAGCAGAACTACAGTCGAGACCGATGCCATCAACGCAGCACATCAAATAAAGACCTGATCCTCTGGCATTCATTCAGGAAAACTGAATAAAAGTGAATCTGACTTTTTACAAGCCTTTATGTCTGGACTGAATAGATGACTTCTGGCGGGATGTTAACAGTTCGAAGGTTGAATTCTTCTCTTGGCGTTGGATCCTTCCAAAAGGCTTAGAAGGCGGGGGACACAATGGAGCAGTTTATAGAAATCTTGGCTAATGGAGCATTTAGAATGTGCTCACAGTGTGAGTAGCTTTTTGAAGACAACGTGTTCCTCGCGGTCCACACTAAGGCAAGGGAGATGATTATAAGAGAAAGTGGAAAATTGATTTTGATTGATAAACACTTGGCAAGTCATTTGCTAGAAATTTGACCAATAATCAAGTTAATTGAGGCGCTGGTGAACAACAGCTACTTAAACACTGATATGCTGCGGGAAGAGCAAATCAAAGCCTAGTTGGGTAGCGGCATAATGCACTTATTGCAGAAATCCGAATCAAACTTGCAGGGAACAGCTTTGGATTTTAGAGGTTCTGCGTCTGTATCCAGGGCCAGACTGGCCGTAGCGGGCACCAGGCGTTTCCCCGGTGGGCCGCCAGGGTGGGGGCCGGTTTTGGGCCCCTGGGGGGGCCGTTTTTGTTACAGGGCTGCAATATCGGCCCCTGTAACAAAATCGGCCGAAACCGGCCCTGGCAAAGTGCTCGGCCGCACCCCCAACCCCCGGGGGGAAGGGGGGCCAGCCGAGCACTTTGCCAGGGCCAGCTTTGGTTCCCAGGCCGGCCCTGTCTGTATCTCATTCCTTCAATCTCATTAATATAAGACTATTGATTTGGGTGATTTTTACATCTATTATTATAGCTTTTTGAGTAGCACGTGGTGTTGCTGAACTCAAGCTGTTATGTGATGGGAATCTATCTGCACGATTCTGGCTGGGGGGCTCTGCAGTTATTTTCTGTCAATCTCTTTTAATTTAAAATGCATGAAACATATGTGAGGGAGGATGTTACTTAGACATGTTCAAGCGTGTTTCTGTATGTGTGCTTCTGTGGATAAGCATGCATAGAAGGTCACTTTGCAGGGTAACCCGAGGTTGAATGGATGGTCTATTCTTGGCTATCTTTCTCAAGGTGGAGAGGTTGCTTCTTCCATAAACACTCTTACGTTTAAGCGGAGACTTTGACAAAGTACAAATCAGCAGAAAAGAGGACTTCTTCTGAAACGTATGTCATTCTTTTCTTTACTTTCATTATCAAATGTACCTGGGGGGGACGGACTTGCCTTTTATGCCACCGGGCATTTTCCCAGTGGATTGGAACTGTTGGCGGTTTTGAAAGCCCATTGCCTCTCCTGCTTCCTCTGTCCCTTTCTCCAGCTCCCTGTGATTAAATGCTGAAAGAGGGGGAGGGTGTAGGGATGGAGAGAGAGCGAACTATCACAGAGGACAAAGAGAAAGAGAGAGAGAAAATATATGGATGGGAAGCATGAGACAGAGCAAGATAAGGAAGGGAGCAGGGCTGGTTTGATGATTTCTGCCAGGGCTAATTTTAGTTCCCCAGTCCTTCCCTGTACGCAGGGTCATTTAGTGAAAATACAAGCAGTCGCATGCAACGCATGACTGTGTGAACTGTATATTCTCCTCCCATTACTCTGACCTGAGGTGAATGTGCCTTAGGGTTCATCTTGGAGACCACTGTGGATAGCGCTTGGGCATGTGAGTGGCATGTCTATTTAAACACAAACAGGAAATAGACAGAGTGTTGAAGAAAGACCTGAAGATAAAGAAAATATGTATTTGAGAAGATTAGTTATTTCATTCTTTTAAAAGTAAGTTCTGGCTGCAGTCTCACATGTTGTTCCTTGTGTTATGGAAGTTTTGTCCTAATAGGCAGTTCCATGTTTTTTATGAGCGCTAATATTGGTGTTGTGTAGCCTTCTAAGCACTCCAAACATTGAGGGCTATCATGAGTTTAATCTGGCAGAGAAGCAGGAATTAGGACCGCAGGCTCCGGCTTCCACGGCTGCCTCCCGAGCCACTACACCCCATTATATTTTCCATTCCTCTTTTTCTCCACACCTAAGCATTAGTCTAGTTTTCTCTCAGTTTGGCAGCAGTTATTTGTTTAGTATACTTTATGTACTTTTATAATCAGTCTGAAGTGCCCGCCGCCCCCTCTGGGGAAGGCGTACGCTGAAGAAATGTAAAGTAAATCCCTGGAATCAATACAACATCCCAGCTCATTTATCTTCAGATCCAATAGTCCTCTTCCCACAGAGGTGGTAGGAGAAGCAGCAAGGATGCGGAATTGTATTCGACAACTTAGAGTTTTAAGATTCAGAGGGCGGCTCTGTGGTGGGATGCTAACAAGAAAGCTAAGACTAACGAGGGGATTGACAAATTAGCTGGGAACTCTTGAATTTGCCTGCACAGCCAACTTTAATTGTATGGTAGCAGCAGAACTTTGCTAATTGTGGTGTGGGACCTGCAGCGATACTAGCGAACGCTTTTTCACATTCACCCAGCTGATATGTGGTTAAAGCATGGCAGAACCTGGATGAAGCACAAATTACCAAGGATTGTCGATGAAGTTAAGAAACAATGGCAAAGCAAAAATGTCTCGCCTTTAGGGTCCTACTGGCATTGGCAGTGCCTTTGGGTCATGTTGCAAAGCCTCAGCAAAACGCATTCTAACCGTTGCGGTGCAGCAGTTTGTCAGTGCGCGAATGTGTGATGACATATGTGCATGCATGCATCACCACACCTGCGCACGCCTATGAAATTATGTGGGTGCCATGTTTTTATTTACTGATCGGATATGGGTCGATAAGAAACAGAGATGGTAAAGAGGCTATGCTTCAGGTGAGGGAAAAACACAAGATGGAGATTCTGGGACAAGGATAGCCGTCGAACAAGAAGAAAGCTAATGAAATTGACAATAAGCCAACTAATGGTAAGCAATGGGCGGGCTATAAGCCTCGGTAATCTCTTGCAAGGCCACAATATGTCTTATGTAACCAGACAGATCGACCTGAAACGTATTGGGAATACCATCCGGTCTCGCTTATATGTTAAGGTGTGCGAGAACGACTGTCACTGCCAGTGCTTGTTCAATCTACGGTAAGCAGATGTGAAGTTCTCAATCAAAACAGCAAATGCCTTCTTTCACCTTTCTTGCTAAAAAGAACTAGATGGGGTCTGCACACATTACTGTTCAGCACGCTGTTGGTTCCCCACTCTAACCATATATACGCTCAGCCAATCAAAGCTATCTGTTGGGGCCAAACTTAGCTAATTTAAAAGGGACTGCAGAATTTGCCATTTATTTTCTGTGTGTGATTACCACTAACTAAGCAAACACAAGGAGATGATGGACGGAGCGCTGAAACTTTTCAGACGCTCACCCCCAGTCACAGAGCTGGGTTGAATCCATCATCGTTCTTTAGCTCACTTCGCCACCTCAGTTGAGACCCAGCCATATGCAAATCAGTCTTGACCCTGTTGAACTGCTAGGCCAGGTCCTTGCTGGACCGGAAAACAAGCATCCTGTGAATGGTTCGGGGGCATCATCCTGCATAAGCCAGTCTATCTTGAAACTGGTGGCATAGCGAGCAGAGGACCCACGTCTGGGCATATCCTTCCCACTTAGGGTGAAAATGCCACACATATTACCACTAACTGCCTGTCTGAGATCTGTTCATTGAGAAGTAGCCATCTTCCTTTTAGATCCTTCGTTCTCTGTGATTTTTCCGTTGAAGTCCTATGTTCACTATGCCTTCCAAAATACAGTACTACATCTGTGTCTATGGCGTGTCCTGATTTTGAGCTGTAGAAATCTAAACTTAAGATACTATAGTCAACCTGTGCTATATAATATAGAGCATGTGCACATTTAATGTCGTCACACGTGTAGCACATGGTGCTAGTTTACCCAATTTCTTTTTCTTCACATCTACGAAGGTTGCCCTTAATCAAAAGACAGATATTTAAACACTAAAGCACGAATAGCAAAAAGTAAGTACTTTTTTCCTCAAGCACTGCTTTATTTGGTTTTTGCTCATGAAAGGAAACTTCCTTTTTTTATGTTTAAAAATGCTTTATTGAAAGAGAATCAAAGTGAAATATAGCAACATATGTGAATAAACTCAATATTGAGACATGTCATCTGACTGACTGACTGACATATTTATAAAGCACTCGATTGCCGAGGCGTCTTGGTGCTAGGAGTGACTTGTTACCGTTGCATAGGCTCGACCGAGGTTTATTGCGGAGGGAAAAGCCAGGTCTTGACCAATTTCCTAAAGAGAAACCTACTAGACAGTAGTCTAATGGTGGTAGGTAGCGTGTTCCATAATTTGGCTAAAAATCAATAACGGTAAAAGAAAAGAATAAAAGAAGCATGAATGAATGCTGTAATAAATATCATACAATTAAAAACACATTTCATAAATAAGTAAAAAGGCAATGTCGCAGTAACATACAAGTAGGGAAAGGAAAATCTAGACAATCTATGACTACTAATGAAAAAGAGGATGGTGAGGAAGTGAAAGTGGTGTGAGAAAAAGAGGTCTACAAAGGACTATAAAGTGAGACTTGAAATCAACGAGGTTTAGTGACCTCAGCACTTTTAATAAAGCTAGAGAAAGGGCGTGAAAGGTATAGGTCAGGGGATGCTAAATTAGATCTCTCTTGATGGCTATGTGTAGTGAGGAAGAGTGAGAGGTATGCAGTCTGTGATTGTGACAAATTAAGTTCCACCATGCCAAATACGAGACCCCGTCAAAATGAAACTGCCTTTTCCAATTGTAGCATTTTCAAGTCGTTTCATGACAAACTACAGAGAGATGAAAGGAGGGGGTAGCCCAACATCCTACAGTGACCCTTTGTTTATTTCAACGGCACATGATACAGAGCAAGCTCTTCTAGTAGCTGTTGTTATCAATACAACAATGTGGTGGATAGTGGCAGCATCCTCAGCATTTAAAAGCAAATCGTCCGCAGTGCCACAGACTTCACTAGATGAAAAGTTATACAAAAGGAGGATAGTGAGTAGGAGGAGAGTAGTAGCATGGATAACTGTACGGTGGGCAGTGGCAGGGAAGAGGCAACATGGGGTGGGAGGGAAGAAGCAACACAAACAAGGCGCTGTGTGGGTGGGAGGGAAGAAACAATTTTGACAACAGGGGATGGGAAAGAAGCAACACGGACAACAGAGGTGGAAGGGTAAGAAGCAAAAAAGCCAACAAAAAGAAAGAAAAATAAGTACCACAATCTTAGCGCGAGCAGCAGAAGGACACTAATCAAGATGAAGCAATCAGTACTTGGTTCCTGTTCCGGACGAAAGAAGAGGAAGTGAAGCTGGTATGCTGTCCAATTATGAGACAGCACATAAGAGTGACAATGAAGCCAAAGATTGATAAACAATCAGGGGGCTCCAAGCCATTTCTAGTAAACAACCTCTCTCGCAAGCGAGAGCGGATGCGCTGTCACAGGCGAGGCCTAAAAATCAGATTGAGCCGCAGAAGAACACTGAAACTGTTGACTGTTTTGTGACAGAAGGAGCATTTTTAGCAATTCTTGGCCTTTTCAGCCAACGACACTTTGCTTGCTGGGACTTGTAGTCAGAACATACTGATAACGGAAAAGGCAAACAAACAAGCATCTCCATTATAAGTAGCGATAAATACTGATCGTTCAATATAGCCTCCTAGTACTGTTGCTAAAAAAGTCAAATTTGGATAAAGTACTGTGTATACCGAACAGACAAAAGATGTTGTCCAATTTAAAGTGGACATGCAATGCTTTTGTATTAGCTGCATTTTGTCAGGGATTTTATTCATTAAACTTTTTATCTATCAGAGATCCTATTTACTGTAAACTCGTTGGTCAGAATCCTTAATACTAAATACTTAAAAACAAATATGGAGTATTTTCTCCACCATCATTCATTGGGTTTCTTCCTTCTGCTGATCTTTACTGCCATCCACCTCCTCTGACATTCCTACAGCATTCATGCATAGGACAAAATGCCCTCGGTCGGTGGAGCTGGTAGCACTATTCATTGAGAGAGAAGGGCAGGTCATGCAAGAATATGAGAAAAAAAACTGTATTTTGGTTAAAAAAATAAAAATAACTTAGTTGTTACTGAAAGGAACAATATAAAAGAAACAGATATCGGAATACAATCTATATCCGACATGGCCTGGCTTTGTGAGAAATGCCTTGACCACAAAGCAAATTGCACCATATGCCTTTGTTTTTTTGTTCATGACGGGCACACTCACAAGATTGGGGACCCTCCTTCTTTCTGCCATGTGCTGTGTTCTGTTGAACCAATGGTAACTCGCTTCCTTTATTAGGGGTAAGAAGAGGTCAGTGAGGGGAATGCCAGTCTGCATAGCTCCTTTATTCCCAAAGTTAAGGTGGTCCATGAGACCCTACTTACCCAACCCACCACTGCTCAGCATTTAAGAACAGCCTGCAAGCCATCTTCCATTTAGAGTAAGTGTTCATTAGCATGAGCTCTGCTTCATTCTAATGAGCAGCGGTGCTTGCTTTGCCCACCAACTTTCTGCCAACTTAGCTATAGCCCTCAAGAGCAGAACCCTGGCTTGTGATGGGCAGAACATGCAAACCAATCACAGGACACTGTGCCAAAACGCCCCAACATTCTTTCGGCCTTTTATTAGGTCCTGTCGAAAATTTACACACTCAATTTTTCCTGCCCCTGGAAGGACAGAAGTGGGGTTTAATATGAGTTAGAAACAGTGGATTTCCACTGTGCCACCCCAATACAATTAGCCAGTGTGGCACAGCAGTGTGTAAGAGCATCATCTGCATTTTTGCCATCACACCATTAAATATGGTGGCACAATGTCTGCTACATAATTCAGTTACTTGTGTCTCAGTGTATGTTGGTACAAGAGGAGATTACACATGTCATGTATATGTGCCAGCATGCCCTTGTTTAGCATAGTTCCTTTGTTGATGCCACACCTCATCACCCCTGCTCCTCATGTTCTGAGCCTAGCTGACCAGCAAGGTCTGCAGAGATGGTTACACTGCAGAAGGTTTGGAGTGGTATCTGGGTACCAAGAGCACTGTGACAGTCCTCGTACGCTCTCAGGGCCTCATTTACAAGATTTTGATGCACAGCAGCGCAGCAAGCCTTCCTGCTGTGCTGCCATGTGTCAAAATAAAAAGGCAGGATTGCGCCGTAGCTACAAGATACGGCGCATTCCTGCCCTTCTCCCCTGTGCCGGCACACAAACAGTAGCCGTGCGCCGGCGCACAAACAGCAGCCGTGCGCCAACGCAGACACCCTTGCGTCATTTTGCAAGGGTGTCTGCGCTGAGGGGATGATTGTTTTGTGCAGGAAGGGACACCTTCCTACACAAAAACAATCATTGATGACATGTTCCTCTTTCTATGTGTGCTGCGGAATGCTGCAGCTTGCATAGAAAGAGGAAAAAACAAGGACAAATAAAAGTTTTCTCCTCGATTGCACCTCCTTGCCTCTCCCCTGGAAAGGCGTAGGATTCTGACGCATTCCCAGGTTTACAAAATGTTGTAAATCTGGGAATGTGTCAGGTTCCATGGATGTTGCGTGGGAACACCCACAGCAACACCTATGGAACGCCCCTTTCATGCAATGCGTGAAAGGGAAACATATTTACAAGGCCATGAACAGTCACGCAGGGTGACTTTACGTGGCCTTGTAAATATGGGGAAGCCCATTGCGTTGCCGGTGCTTCAGTAAAAGTGACGCACCGGCGGCACACTGGGCTTGTAAATAAGCCCCTCAGAGCCCAGATTCTCCTCCCAATAAATTGTTAACTGTATTTTTGCCTTTAACCCTTTACAGCGCTCTACTGGCTTTCAGCTAGGTTCTCGCTATACAAATACAGCATACATACAAAAATATTGTTACAATCAATTTCAAAGCTAAACATAGAAAATCTTCTGTTACAAATTCTGAAGCATTTACGATTTTAAGGGTTCCCTTTATAAGCCAAAGCATGTGTTTTAGACAAAATAGACCTATAGTGATGAAATTTAAGCTTAGTCAACATCTAACGTTATGCAAATTTAGGTACTATATTTATAAACCATTCTCTAAATCATGGAGGTGGGGAATGACCTGAGTGTCAGTTCAAATGTAATTATCTCTGAGCCTCATAGCACAGTCAGAAAACAAAGAATCCAGATAGGTACTTTACTTTCCTGGGGGTACAGGTCTATCTGGAAATCTTAGATTTGTATATATCGCAGGAAAAAAGCTCCTTGAGCATCTACACTCCACTCAACAAACCCGACCACAAACATCATCTGACCACCATACACCTCCCTCCTCCCTGTCAAAAGGATGTTAAGTATAATTCTGTCAGTCTCCATGCCCCACACTCTTCTGTGCCTATATGTTTATACATTTAGAGCAAAGTACAGAAATGTATCCACCCCAACACTGATGAGGTCATACGTCCAGGCACACACAAACACATACATGCATACACTTGCAAACTTGAAGGCATGCCATGGCTTGTAACGGACCCATTCAAGATAGCAAAAACCTTCATGAAATCACTTCATCGAGGCGTGCCAGCTAAGGCTTGAGAGTGGACAAGGCACCAGTGCTGGTAGAAAGCATGTAAAACATACGGCAAATAAGAATAACAAAGACTGGTAATGGTGGTGTCAGGCTGTGTATGCTGCTATATGTGTCTTTTTCTCAAATTCCATCTAACATCCTCAGTTTATTTATTTTTGTCATCAAAGTGTGATGTGAATACTTTTACACATAGGGAAAGTGTTGTACAGCTGCCACACCTAAAATAACCCACCAAGAGAATAGTCAGGAGGAAGAGATGTGACCTAGTGGTTAAAACATCTGTGGAAGCAAAGAATCTGGGATCTAAAAGCTCTAAGCGACCTATTTGTGTGTTTCGGATCAATTAACACCTTCTCCCTGTGACTCCTTTTTTCATTCTCCTAACACTGGAGGCAATAAAGTTTGGCATTATGTATGACCATCAGCTAATAAGACTATTTTTAGATAGATTACTTAATGTACTCCACTGCAGAATATTAAAGAATGTCTCTGCGTAGGTGATAGCCGCCATCCAGAAGGTTAGTGTCAATGATTCACATCATGTGTAACTGTTTTATTGCGATGCCTAGATACATTTGTGAATTACAAATAGGTTTGTGGAAATATGTGGGAAGATTAGTAGCCTATCTCTCAAGATCTGATGGGGGCTATTATACTTTGCGTATATGAGATAGAAAGCATACATATCTCAACTAATTTAAAAACAATCTCTTGAGTCCATCTTTTGATTTTTTTACAGCGTTCCCCATAGAAAACTCTTTTAATTGTTTATCAAATTAACGGATAATCAGTCAGAATTCTGCATGCTAGAGATACTTCATCAAAATATGCAAAAGAGTTTTGACAGATAAAACTAAAGTCTACCATCTGTTGTATGTGAAATTCATACCCTCGATTCAGTTGAAGGTAAAACTTTGTCTTTGCGCTTTGATGACGTGATCCTTCCCTGTGATGGGAAGTGAGTTGGCATTGCAACGATCCACTCTCCATCCCAGGTCCTTTCAGCTTAGGACCAAAGACTACTTCTTTGCCCGGTAGTCCATACCAAATGGTCCATGTGATCTCATCCCATGCTTTCATCCACAGAAGAAGAGCTCAATCTATAATGCCTCCAAGCATAATGGCTGAGTTTTCATTTACCATTTGTAGCCTTCTTTGTTAGGTGTGTCTAGGCGTTGTGCATACAGAGCTGTAGCCTTTTGGTCAGGTATTTTATTCCAAGAGCAAGCTTCCTGTCTAAAGACCAACTGACATGCTGTAGAGCAAATTGGGATGCAGCATTTCTGGCGCGGAGTCAATGTTGCAGGATCCCATTGATTGTGTAGTCGGAGTAGACTTTGATTGAGCATCCACTTTTGCAAACATGCTGAGACTCTGACCTTTGTGTTCCACTCTGAAGAAATCTATAGCAGCAGTGTGATGGGTAACTGGGTTTGGCATGAGAAGATTTAAACAGGAAAAAATAATGATCAAGGGGGAGGAACGCTATACGTCAACAGACACAAGCGAATTTGGGTCGATCTATTTTGGATATGTTTGCTGAAGACACATACGAAAAGGGGTTCAAACGTACCTTTGGCTGATGATTGGAAATTGTGATGAGAAGGCAATTTCTTTGTTACCCTGTCATTCCAGGGCTTTTCCTTAAGATATGGTTGTACTGCTGCACACTATCTTTGTGAAATAGCAAAGATTAGGTTGGTTTAGCAATTTGTGCTAAGGTCATCAAAGTGGTGTGACTTAGTGTATGTGGTTTTGTGAGGGAGTGTGTATATGTGTTTATGCTCCTCTGCAAACAGCAATTTTGAACAATATCAAATCGTTATAGGCATGTACTGATTTGTACATATAACACATCGGTTGTTACTTTTGAGAGCTTAAAATAGGCTGCAAAACCGAAATGTTGATACTTTGGTAGAGTTTTATACTCTTCTACGGGCGGGCACTGATTTCAAATCGTCTAAAGAACATCAGGGAATAAGGTCTAACCCTTAGTAATACTGGATCTCTATGGGGCAACAGTGCCCGACCATCTGCCCCTCCGCCTCTCCACTCAGCCCCCTAACACTCCAAATTAGAACAGATGAGTTGGCTCTGTCTAGACTTATTTCCTTCCAGGATGGTACCACTAGAAAACCACAGCTTCAGTTATGAAAATTTACTTTGCTGTATAATTGCTTCAAAATGAACCATTTTGTCATACTAAATTTTCTCTTCTTCTGACACAATTTTTTTTAAACCTGCGCCAGCATATTATACAGTCTAATTTGCAGTAAGAGTGTCAGTTGACACAAGGGCCAGAGTAGTCTCAGCATCTGCATCTGTCAACTTAATTCAGTAGTTGCTGGGGAATTGGCCCGAAGGCGCTTGCACTGTCAATGAGAACTAATCTACTCTTCTGCTTGTAAATGTCAAATTAGTGATAATTGACATGCTGGGTCGATGCAGATAGAATAGTTGTTTGGTGAACATTATATACAGAAAAGGTACTACCTGGATATTAACCTTTTAATTAATCTGGGGATTTTTTGGGGTCATATTTAGGAAATGTGGATTAAAATATTCAACTGTATCTCTTTTCGATAAATTATCAATGTGCCTACAGATTATGACAATATTGAAAATGGTCTTCTAGTGATTGATGCCACAAACTTTTGCAACATAGCCAGACATTATATAAAAAACAACATTCTAAAATCTCATTCTTGGTGATTTTTGTGACGTAAGATTGGGTCGGAGGGCAATGCTTTTATCTTTTCACTGGATGGCTTCTTGGAAACTTTTGCCTGGAATTCTTCTGAATGTTGTTCCAGTTGAAATTGTCCCTATCCACACTTTACTTTTGTTTGGGCCTGGATTCTGGGCTGCTAGTGGGGCAGTGCAGTCTGGCTACGATTTTGGCAGATGCATCTTTTCCCATCCACACCACAGTAGAATATTATTGTTTCCATTTGTTGCATGTTTACTCCACATATCATTAACATTGGAATTTTTAGGAATACCAACTAAAGACTTTTTCTTAAAACAGGAAGTACCATTATTTCATCATTATTTACAAAGCCATTTTCAAAACGTGGTCAAAAGAGTTTGCTGTTTTAAGCCCAACAAAGAAATACCTGATTATTTTCCAGTGGTTAAGACCTGAAGGCCACAGAACACCTAACATTAACAGACTATTGAATAAATTAGGTTTTGCATGAAGTCACCTATTTACAAAAAGACAAATAATGAAACATAATTGCTGTTAGCATCACATTAATTATCTATGGATCAGAAGAGAAACACCTACTATGTGTGAAAACATAAAACCATTTCCTTATGTCCTTTGTTTTCGCTTGTTTAATTGTGTCCTGGGATCACTCAGAGGCTTTATCATGCCTTCAGTTTTAAGCGTTTGCATAGAATCTCCTTGTAGTTCGCATTATCCCCCCCCCACACACCAGTTTTCCCACTTTACATGGATTATCTGGGGCTTTTTACTACTCAGTGGGGCATATTCTCAAGGAGCTATCGCCGAGTTACCGGCACTTTAACACAGCCAAAGTCACGATAAAATTATCGCCCCATTCACAAGCTGGTGCTAACAGCCAATACCACCAGTTTACGTGCGAAAGCAACCGCAAAAAACATCGCCACAGATGACCCCGGCAACTAACGCTAATGAGATGCAGAGTAGGCGTTCCCGAGCAAAAAGCCGCGACGACACCACACCTCAACATTCTCAACGACCAGCCACCACATCGGCGATAAGACCACAAAACAGGCGATAAGGCGCGTCAGCAGCAGGAAACTAACACCTGCTCTGACCTGGTGTAAAGTCGGACGACAACCTGCACCATCAAAGGGAGACCAGACCAGAGCCACACATGAAGAACAACAGATGCCATGGAGCCACACACCATGCATCCCGGAGCCCCGAAAGGGCAACAACACCCACCGCCACCACCCCCAGGATCGCCACCCCCCCTCGGACCACCCCCTCCCCCCACCCTCGGACCACCACAGAGGCAGCGCAGACAAGGACAGCGGACCTTCAGGAAATGCACCAGCCTCACAGACCTAACACCAGACAATGTCAATGCCCACTACAGGCTCAAAAGGACAACCATCCTCCGCATCCTGAACATCATTGCCCACAGGCAGACGGTACCAACACAGCGGACAACCAATACCCCTCCGCAGACAAAGCTGCTGGCTGTGCTGCACCTGTTGCCCTCTGGTACCTCCCAACCAACAACCGCCAGAGTCGGAGGAGTCTCACAGCCAGCCCCATCCAAGTACCCCACACCTGTCCCGGATGCCATCATCTGCCAGGCACCCCAGTACCTATACGTCCCCCACAATGCGCAGGAACAGCTGGAGACCAAGCAAGGACTATACGCCATAGCTGGATTCCCGCACGTGTTGGGGGTAATTGACAGCACACATGTCCTACTTGTGCCCCCTGCCGACACCGCACACAATTACCGCAACAGAAAGCACACGCATCTCATCAACGTGCAGGCAATAGTGGACCACAGGGGACTCATCACCAATGTCGTAGCCAACTACCCAGGCAGTGTGCATGATCCCCTCATCTTCCGACAGTCCATCATCGACCAGCGCTTCCAGGATGGCACCTATGGGAATGCACTGCTCGTTGGCAAGTACCAACTGAACACACCACACACCTCAACTCCACAATCATGCAAGTCACAACTCTGGCACTGCACAGGTCACAAAATCACATACAACATGCCAAACTACATGCCCACCCACCAGACACAACAGCACAACTTACTGTGGCAACCTTGGTTAGCCATGTACATGAGCCATCAACGGCATGGCACCTCAGCCACACAATAGCGGAATGTGGGGAGAGGTGGGAACCAGGCATGTACGAAGGAGGCAAGTGACCCATGAATGAGAATGTACACAATGCCAAGTGTGGCGTGGATGTGCTGGCCAGACTGCAGTATGCAGACCACAGACATATCCATGGCTACATGCACTGCTGGTGTTTGGTGTGTAGTGGACAGTGGACGCAACCATGTCACTCCAGCCAGTGGGGAAGATCGCGGAAATGTAGCATGTGACGTCCCCCCCTGTAAGCGCGTGCGGAGTGGGCTGGCCTTGAGGACGCCAGGCCAGCGTAGGGGTGTGAATAAAAAGCACGTAGCACTGGGCCTGGTTCTCTTCCGGAATGCCCAACGCGTCTGCCAGGGCGGCGCCTCCCACCCCACCATGAGGCCGACGCCGTCACCGTGAGCGGGGTGGCCTGCGATCCTGTGCGCCTGCTGCACCCCGGGCCGCTGGTCCCCCAACCCGTCATGCCCGCCCCTGCGCAGCCAGGCCTCACTGCTCACCTGCCGACACCGGCGTGTGTCAATGAGGGCCCACCACGTGCCGGCGCAAGCTCCAAGCCCGAAGCCTGTGACCTTGGCAGCCTCCTCAGACCATCACGGCCTCCGCGACACAGGCCCGCTTTACTCCTTTTTCGTTGACGTACTCCACCGCTGCCTCCGGCCTACACTACGGTCAAGTAGGTCACACATTTGGAACTGAGTCTTGATTACACAATGGCAGAGTACATATTTATGGCATCGTTTATATCCCTATACTCCCTTCGATGTGGTGCCACCAACTCTGTCAACCAGGAATCTTCTCCACATGCCATTTCAACGCCGTGTGTTAGAGATCCAGGAGGAGCTGGCTGCACAGCAGCTGCCCTGCGCTGACCGCTGCCTCCGGCACACACTGCGGTCGAGTAGGACACACAATTGGAAATGAGTCTTGATTTGTTGATTGCAGAGTTTATATCATTGTACAGGCCTCATCGCTGACTGCATCCCCTTCCGGCTCTGGTGCCACTGACTCTGTGCCACGGGAGTCATGGACACTCTCTGGTTGAACGTTGGTGGCGTCTGAGTCTATGGCCTGGGGGTTGTCTTCGTCATCATGTAGCTGGTACTGACATTGTGGGAAAGAGGAGACTGTAGCACTCAACTCCTCCATATTGCCTGTCTCTGCTTGCTTCTGCCCTCTGCATCATGCCCTGGATGGACACCTTCCCCTGTCCCCCGTAACACTCTGCGACATTATCCTTGGACATCAACGAGGACCCGCTCAGATCCCGTGGCCCTATGCCAGTGCATCGCCAGGCACCGTCCCATGGCGGTGTGCCTGTGCCGGCCGCTGAGCATCCGGGGCCATCGACTCTGTGCAGCTCAAGTCATGGACCCTTGCTGTTTGTACTTCGAACTCCTGATTGTCTGATCACTCTTGTAGTTGTTGCCAGCACCATCCAACCCCTGAGGGGTGGCTTACACTACCCAACACCCATCCAGCACAGGCGTCACTGGACGTGTGACCCTGGCAACAAAAGGGGCCGGGCGCACGTGCCCGTAGCCAGTTCCACTAATTATCTCAGTGTGTCCGTGTGGTCATTCTGTATGCATGTGGGCCCCGGGCCATACCACATTACATTGTGCTGTGTACAGCGTGCGCAACCTTGTCACCTCAGGCAGTGGGGTGGACCTGGGACATGTATCTGTGTCGGGCCCCCTATGGGCGTGAGGGAGTGCACCGGCGTACGGCAGTACGGCGTAGGGGTGTGGTCATTCAACACGTGGCTCTGGGCATGGTTAAGTGTAGGCCTTGTCAAGGCGGTAACTAATGCGTGTGTCTCAGGTGTGGTGTCGGCGCCACCCGTCACGCAATATACAATGTTGCTATGTAGCATGCCCCCGGAGTACAGGCTCGGCCGAGGGGTATATGAGGGTGCACAAGCCCGCTCGGGCTCAGGGATCAGACATGCCAACTGTTGTGTGTGTCGCTATTTCCACAGCATCAGCCAAAGGTCTACCCTCAACCGCATGGCGAGTTCAGCCAGGCATGACCTCTACATCTGTGTCCGCCCTGTCCTTACTATAGGCCTACACACACGTGTCCGTCCACCTTCAGCGCACGACATCACTGTGTCGTTGTCAGGCTTGTGGACTTGCGCAGACAGGCATGACAATAGTGTGCCGTAGGGGTGCAAGTGATACAACGGCGCTGCTCACACTAGTGGATGGGCTCGGGGGGAGGGAGGAGCAGCAGTGAGGCTACGTAATACACATTGATGCCGCTCACTTGTAACATGCAGTACATGTCATGCAGGAATCACGAAGTCACACATATCACACACCAATGAGCCACTGAGCCGGTCATCACATCTTGCAGAGCCAACTATTGGCTCATGTCTCTCTGCACAGTCACAGGTGGCCAAGGATATGCACTCTGCGCTTGGATGATGACACCCCTCCGAGCCCCAGACACACAGGCCCAGAGGCTGTACAATGCGGCCCACAAACGCACCAGGGGCATCGTGGAATGCACATTTGGCATGTTGAAGTCACGTTTCAGGTGCCTGGACGTCACAGGTGGGAGGCTCCTGCACAGCCCAGGCATCGTGTGCAAGATGATCGTTGCATGTTGCGTGTTGCACAACATATGTGTACGCAGCAAGGCCCCATGGATACAAGTGCCAGATTCACCGGACGATGAGGATGAGGATGAGGATGAGGCAGGTGGCCCACCCCCCACTGCGGCTGCAGCAGGAATTGCCCATGGGAACACCATCATTGACAATTTCTTCACATGAGCACGTCACATTGTGACAGTCCTTGGCAATCGTGGGACAGTACAATGTGGCCACAGGCACAGCATGTGCTACTGAACGCTTTCAAAATACACATTCCCTGAGTGCATGTCACTCATCTGTACAGGCACATCACTCAGACAAGTGTGAGTGCGACATGTATTGCTGTCAATTTTATGATTTGTTCACGGATGGCGGGTGTGTCACCTCTGTGCAAACGGGCTGTTTAGGGTGTCATGTATTCGGACTGCCAGTTCTGTGTGTCGCAGTTAGTAGGGGATCCCACTCTTCGGCGTTTCACTTGTGTCCAAAATCATTCCATTTTGGCTGCTATTTGTGTCCTACAGGTGACAACAGGGCTCCTTTTGGGGTCAGATATGTACCACCATGATGCAGGGATGCCCCCTCTGGCTCGAGTCCCACAACATGGGCAACATGTACGTAGGCGGGAGTCACTGCCCCTACATTCGTCCACGCTTTCATGGTGGATTGCTCATGGTCATGACACATCTGTGTGCAGGAGGGGTTGCTTGTTCCTCTGCAATGTGAAGGGGAGATGCGGTTTCAATGTGTGTTCCATGCATGTTTCTGCATTGGCGCAGTTTACATGCAGACTGCATGTCAATGTACATTGTGACTGTAAGGAGATGCCTATTTGATGTGGGACAATGGTCATCTGTTCTGCGTCAGGGATGTGTGGTTGTGCTCGTACATTGTCATCTCACCGTATTTTTATTCTGCTTTTATGCTGCATTTTCCCGCATGACGCGTGGGGATTGCAGGCCTATGGCTGGTTATCGCTGAGTTTTGTATCGCGATTGGCATCATCGCTACTATTTTCGCGTTCGTGTTTCGCGTTTTTTCTGCGTTGCGTTGGTTTTAACACGTTCTTTTGATGCGTTATCGTGGGACTATCGCATGGGGCCGCCATGTTGTGAATACCACGTTGACACGGAGTTGTTTTCCCGCGAAGGGCTGCGATGTGAGGAGTTGCGTTAGACTAATTTTGCGGTAGTTATCACACGTTCTTGAGAATATGCCCCAGAGTATTTAGCCTGTCGTGGTTTGTGTCAACTTCTGGGGCAAAAGTTGGTTAACACTATTGTTTACGTTTCCGGGAATACACACAAAACAGTAGTAACACTGGGCCTGTGTGTGTGGTGGAATTTATTTTTATTGTCACCTTCCACCTCATTTTAACTTCCGTTTGGTACTTGGGTTCTATATCAGAGAAACGACATGCTCTCCTTGTTTTCGAAAACAGAAGTGGAGATCTGTAATGAAAATGCTGGACATGCAGAGAGATTCATAGGATTGGCTACAGTAGCACAATTCAGCGACTTTTGAGCTGCAGTACTTCGAGAACTTTATACAAGTCTGGAGGTAAAAAGAGGACAGGAGGTGGTAAATAAAAGAGATACAAGAAATATGTCCTCCCTAAGCAGAGTTAAGGCTGTGCATGACTGGTCTGCAGTATTTACATTTCAATGGGAGCGTAGAGTATATCTCGCTGTAAGAAAAATAATACATTCCAGCTAGGGTTCCTCTTTTGGAATCTATGTAGGTCATAGCAAAGGAAGTTGGAATCTCAAAAGATTTGGTATAGCTCAATTATTCTCCCAGTAAAACGGATATGAGAAATTTGCGAGGTTGCGTCCACAAGCATAGAAGTAGGCATCAAAGTTATTTAAAAATAACAAGCAGATGAATAGTCCAACAAATTTATATTTTGAAGGAAAACCACTGAAGAAAATACTTTTTCACCAACGAAATTTCACATAACATATAAACATTTTTTGACAGAAAAATTCAACAGGCATTTTCTTTTACAACAAAAAACAAAACTGTTTAACTTATAGAATATGCAACGTTTGTCCAGTTCAACTTACTGTAATTTGATAAATAACCACCTTCTTATATAAAGCACAAAACAATCAAAACTTCTTAAGACAGCACCCCAGTAACACATTTTTTTAAATGCTGGTTATCATCCATTGTGAAGCTCGTTTTGACAAGACTTGAACATTGTAATGTCTGGTCCCTTAGCAAAACTTATAGTTAAAGTTAGAAATTCACACAGCTATTCACAAATAAGGTAACTCGAATGCACTAGGGATATAGGCTTTTAAATTAAGGCGACCAAGTGGAAATTATAGGGAGCAGATGTATCTTTATTTGGCGCAACGCAGCAAGACATCTTGCACCATGCACACCTTCCTGCACAAAAACAATCCTTAGAGGTGTTTTCTTCACACTTACAAAGAGAACATAAGGAGGAGAAATAAAGAAATTTTCCTTGTTGCACTTCTACCAGGAAGGTGTACAATTTTGATATATTCCCATGTTTACTAATCTTGATAAATTTGGGAATGTGCCAAAAAGCATGGGTGGATGCGTGAGAACACCCATGCTCCACCCATGTAAAGCCTTCCTGGCGCAGAGTAACTAGACTTGCACTGCCGTGCGTTACTCTGGATTTACCAAGTCACGCAGAACCACGCAAGGTGGCCTTACGTGGCTTGTTAAATCTGACTTTAACGTCACGCATGTTGATGCTCTGGCATCAACATGCGTGGCACGAGGGCAATGCAATCCTTTCATACATCTGGATCGGGTTTTCAGTGAAAACGTGAAATAGGCATGTCACAATTCTTCCTGCCATTACGAGCTGTCATTGAAACTTTTCTCCATCATTTAAAAGATGCGATGCTAGTACGCTTGAGGGAACCGGAGGAGAGTATGCAAAAGGAGCTCATGCCCTTCTCTTCACTGTGTCTGCCATTGGCCACGCTCCAACCAAGATGAATTTGTACCAGGCCCAAAAAAAAACCCTAGGGAGAAAGGGCCATATGTATCAAGCCCATTTCCCGTTCGCAAACGGGCCGATTCTCAGAATCGGCCCGTTTGCGAACGGGAACAAGCCTTTTGGTATGTATCATCCCAAAAGGCATTCGCAAAATAGAGAATCGCAAAATTGAAATTCTCTATTTTGCGAATGCATTTAAGGAATTGCAAATTGCGATTCCTTAAATGAAATGTATGAAGCATCTAAGTTGTGCGATTATGGCTTAAGGAATCGCAAATTACCACCAACTACAGGTTGGTGGTAACTTGCGATTTCTTTGAGAAATGCATTTTTGCATTTTTAAAGTGGCATGTGGCGCACATACATGCCCTTAGGGCATGTATGTGCGCCACATGTGCACCCATGCTCATTTCAGGGGTGCAACAGGGTGTCCTTTGGACACCCTTGCAACCTTGAAATTGCATTCTCAATTTGCGATTCTCTAATTGCTAATCGCAAATTGAGAATGTCCTCCCATTCATTCCTATGGGTCTCTAGGACCATAGGAATGAATGGGAGGGTTTCCTTAACTGCGATTCGCAATTTGCGAATCGCAATTAAGAATATGTAGGATTCGCAATTTTTCTTGCGAATCCTACATACATCTCGTTTGCGATTCTCAAATAGCGATTTTTAAAAATTCGCTATTTGAGAATCGCAAACACAAACTTTGATACATATGGCCCAAAGATACTTAAAATTGCTGTTGTAATAGCAAGAAACAAACAAACGAATGCAGTGATGACAGCGTTAATCAGAAAGAAAGGGAACGCCATTTAATCAGGTTTTCACAGTGATTTGAACTGGCACCTCGGGAATGGGTAGGGAGAATGTGTTACCAGGAATGTTGATTTTTTATAGAGACTCTGCAGTGTTTCATATGTACATGGAAAGGATTGAACTAAATTTACAAATCTGGCTTAGAGCCTACCACACAGATGGGTATAAGGAAGGCAAGATACTTGCAGATGCACAAAATATGAATACCAAATGATTGCTTAGATATAAAGAACAGCAACCTTGGAAACCAAGCCTGACAAACAAAACAAAATGTGAATCGAAAAGCATCCAAGATGTTGTATCTTACTCGGATGCATTCAAAATGGCATGGACTATTTCTAACAGCAGAGCAACATGTGCTATCCGTAGTAAATTTGGGGCGTTGGTGCAAAACAAGTAAGTACTGCAGCTGGAGTCAAAAGACAAAAAGGCCGGAATGCAGCCCAAATCAGCCAGGGAAAACACCTTTACCAGCGATTCCAGACAAAAAAAGAAAACTTGATGAATATCAAGTGATGAATCTAAGGTCACAACTGCCAGCCTTGTAAAAAAGTTAATGTGAGTTAAAGCAAAGTTGTTGATAAATAAGAACAAAAAAGCTTCAGGCACTGTCAGCAGCGGCCGGTGTTGGTAAGCGCAGCGGGGCAGGGGGGATGTCGACAGACGACGGAATATGTACAATTACATAAATAAATACATTCTATTTCGTCATCTGTCGGCATCCCCCCTCGGCCCCACCCTACGGCCCACCGCGCTTACCTGCACCGGCCGCTGCTGGACACTGCATTTCTTCTTGAGCCTAAAGTCAAAATAGTTACAATAGTCTGTTTACGATTTCTACTATGTCTGTGCTGGATTGGAAGGAAGGGGATGATCATTATTGAAACCAACTAGGAGGAGGAGAAGTAATGTGAAGTGGAACAGGGGAGAGGTGGAGAGATTACAAGAAGTTTTGTTGAGAAAGTGGAAGGGAGATTATTTTAAAAAAATTAGCAGCTGGCACAGAGAGACATTAGAGTTGGGAGGATGAATGAAGGATGGAAGGATGAATGAGTGACGGAAACGTACATGTAGGGGAAAGGGACATGAACAAGACGCACAAGCAATTGGGAAAAGCCGACGTGAAGCACTGGGGCACACAATACTCAGTTTAATGACCTGAACAAGTATTTGTGAGTGTATCCGCCTAAGAAGAAACTTATTATATGATTAACTACGTAGGGTTCTAATGCAAAGGACTGAAGCAGGAGACATGAAAAAGGGGGGATTGAGGCAGACCTACGTGGAAAAATCTATAGAAATAATTTATGGGGTTCTTGATAAAACAGAACCATGCATGAATATTTGCATGCTACAGTTTGGAGTTGTCAACCTAGTGAACATCAAAATTTGGAGAAAACAAAAAAAAATGAGGATAGAGGCTCATCCGAAAAGGTTTCCCAGAAAATGTTTCCTCAAGTTTGTTCTTCATCAATATCACATAGAGCCAAACAGCCATCAAGGCTGACCCTAAATATAAAATAGAAATGCTGTGCAATCAGCACACTTGGTACTGTTGTGTGTTCAGGTAAAACCCAACAAAAGGCACCAACCAAATTCACACCTTAGAACATGTGTTCCAAGCAGTTAGAGAAATCCACCCCTCGCACTAAACAAAGCCAAATCTAGCATAGCCAAAATGGACTGAAGTCTTGCTAAGGCAGGCAAGAAAGGGAAACTTGTCAAGGAACAGAGAGGGTATAGAACAAAGGCTAGAATATACTTCAATAGACCATCCATAAGCACAATCAGAAAGAGAAGTAACAACATCAACAGAAATATTCCAGACGGCTTTGACCTAATACAAGAACAAAACTCTTAGGTCGAGGTTAACAAAACCCTCACACAACGCAGTGCAGTACCCAGAGTTGCTGTGCTGCGTTGCATGAGAGGGAGAGAGCTGGAACGTGCCATCTCTACAAAGATATGGAGTGCCGAGAGCCTCGCATAAACTTTTGCACCATAGTGCAAGTGTGTCTGTGTGAGTCTAGCATGGATTTTGTAATGAGGGGTGCCCTTCGAGTACCAAATACTATACTACGCCAAGACAAACTTCAAAACTTCACCCACTTTGGATGTGTGCTGTACAGTGCAGTACACATGCAAAGTGGAAAAGGTTTGGAGAAATAAAAGCATTTCTCCTTTTTAATGCCTGCTTTCAAGTGACATTATTTAAATTTTTTGCCGCAAATCCGTGAGTACTATCGGTAGTAGATAGGGTTTTGCGTCAAAAACCATGGGTGGTTGCATTAGAATGCCCATGTACCACCCATTGAACGCCCCCTTGATGCAGAGTAACGAAAAGCAGTGCTTGGCGCAGGTTTGCGGTACTTTCAGGCAATTTCACAGCGCAAGTTTTGCGCTGGAAGGTAAATTAAAAAAAACATTTTGCGCAGGATTGTGTCATTTTTGTGATGCAAACCCAGGACAAAATATTTCTTAATCTGGGCCTTCGGCCGCTTAGAGACATGGTACACCTGGATGATGGAGCACATATCTTAGAAGAGCCTGTGTGAAAAAGACTGTGACAATTCCTTGCAGGTAAGATTTGCCTTTACCTTTACGTGTTATGAATGTTTGAGAAATTAAGAAGCTGACACCAGGTCAACTTTCATGTAATATTTTATAGTTGGGCGTTCTTTGCATTTCTTAGAAACTTGACACTACTTAATCTTGAAAGGATACCTTGGCTGGCATACTCTATATTTTAGCAATTCAAAACCCGCAGACAAATAATTTTTCCTGAAAATATTCTGTTAAAGCGTGTTAAAGGCATCACAGACGATATTTAGTGGTGGAATGTCCCCCTTTTTAGGCTCAACCCAGGGTCAATATGCCAAAGACGATGTGATATTCTTATTAGTTTAACAACTAAAGACTTTATTTCAGGGTTTTCAATGTAGGTGTATTCACATATAATAAAAATACATACAGCGAATCGAAATGGAAATAATTTCCATAGTGGGTGGTCATCCGGAAGATCTGGGTTGGATTCAGTCCTCAGGCAACTACTTTGGACAGTACAACTTTAAACATTAAGGGTCATATTTAGACCCTATTGGGCCATCCTCTGGTCTGCCAGAGTGGTGGAGGTCATGACCTCCGCCACCATAGTGAAGGATCATGTGCCATGTTGAGAGATTCCAACCTGCCAGATGGGTATATCTCTGCTTTGTTGGGAGCCAACGCCTTAAAGGTTTGCGAACAGTCACCTTGGTCAAAGCACATACTCGGCAATCATTTTGATGCACAATTTGTTTCCTCTGAACAAATACTAAATGATACCAATGCATAGGGAGATTTGTTGCCTTACATGGTAGACACAGGCATAGAAAATGAGTGATGGTTGTCCCGTCCTCTATAGAGCTGGAAGACTGTCACTGTGATGCTGGCAGATAGACCACTTGGGGGTGACCGACAGCAGACCCAGCGGAGTCTCATCCAATCATAACCCAGCGGTTCATCTGACTAAATTGAGTGGGTGGAACCAAGGATTTGGAAGAGGCAGGAGGACCTTCTTCAGCTCTATCAAATCCTAAATGGGGCCCTATGTCATTATGTCAGATTATCAGTAAGACAGATCAGTCTCAGTGGTGACTGTTCTGTGGGCATATTACTTCAGAAAAGTACTTTGGGAATCTATGACAGGCAGAATGAGGTTAAAGTGCACCCCAACTCCTGGCCAATAGTCACCACTGTAATGAGACATTGTTTGCACACTCATTGCCTGTCAGCGTAGTTAAGGAAAATGGAAATCATGCAATCTGAATTTCTCTTTATATTCATCTTTGGCTCTCCCAAATCAAGGCCAATAAGCACATTAGTAGCACAAATCAAGGGCAATAGGCACAATAGTAGCACAAATCAAGGGCAAAAGGCACAATAGTAGCACAAATCAAGGGCAACAGGCACATTAATAGCACAAATCAAGGGCAACAGGCACATTAATAGCACATATCAAGGGCAACAGGCACATTAGTAGCACAAATCAAGAGCAATAGGCACAACAGTAGCACAAATCAAGGGCAATAGGCACAATAGTAGCACAAATCAAGGGCAATAGGCACATTAATAGCACAAATCAAGGGCAACAGGCACATTAATAGCACAAATCAAGGGCAACAGGCACATTAGTAGCCCAAATCAAGGGCAACAGGCACATTAGTAGCACAAATCAAGGGCAATAGGCACAACAGTAGCACAAATCAAGGGCAATAGGCACATTAGTAGCACAAATCAAGGGCAATAAGCACACTAGTGGCAAAGCCCAGGGGTGGGGCCACTCTGTTATCCCAGCATGTTGTATTGTGATTGCATTTACCTAGCGCTTACTATCCCAATGTTGCTCTAACAATATACCTGTGTGAACTGTTGATGCCGTACTCTTTCATGCTCTACAGCACGGGAACCTATTCAGATAATCGTAGCTTTACATTACAATTCAAATGAAAAGCCACCTAAATTGATGATGCACAACGTCAGTGCTCGGTGTAATATGGTGAAAAATAAACAAAAAGATAGGAGCAAAATTCTCAAATGGGCCAGAGACCAAACGCCCCAGCCTTTCGCCAACGCTTGGAAGCTTGAATGCGTAGGCAGGTAAAACCCAGAGTATTGACGCGCCAACAGGATCATTGGATGTTGATTGTTCAGAAGACAGTTTGATGCCACCCAGCTGTTGCGTCTCCGATTTATCTGTCTGGTATACCGATTTCAGAGCCACGCGCGGGGAATTGGAGCATCTTCTGACACATATGCAAAGCTGTCTTTTCCCCTGTTAAGAACCCTCTGTTTTCTCTTCTAATTATGAACGGTGACACTCTCTGCCGCTTTGTGTTATTTCAGCTCTGTAATTTACATCTGCTAGGGTTCAGGAATAAGAAACAGTGTGTGCTGTGCTAAGTAATCTCGGTAATTATGAAGAAGATGAAAGTTCTTTTCTACTTTGCACAGCTTGGATGGGGGATTGGTTCACAGACAAATGTCTCCTTTCATCCCCACTGTTGGACCACAAGTGGATGCAGGCGGAGAGCTGGCTTCTGCAAATACAACTGCTTCTGAAATGACTCTCAGAAGGGAGGAGGGAGGGTCGCATAAAGTCCAGACTCTTAGCATGAGTCCTTCCGGTTGAGCTGGACAGGTTTTGTGACCTCGAACAGGGTTGGGCGCGACACCACTGGAGAAGAGCAAATAGGAATATACCTTGTACACCTAGTGCAGATGAGTAGACATTGTGTGCCACTGTGTCTTCTTACCGCCATTAAATGCAATCGACTCATGCTGACGCGCCTATCGAACACGAACGAATGCTACGCCGATTGACCTTATACTTGTAAAAGAATGTTGTCACTGAGACAATCACTTTCTGAAAAATCTTTTAAAATCCCCATTGACCCAGTGATTCTCATCCCCACCTCAGGTGTCGTCCCCTTGAAAAAACAACAGAGACATGGGCTTTTCAAGGTTTTCTCGAGACCAGAAGCATGGGTCCTCATAAAACTCACTCAATGAACTCTCTGGCATTAAACATCATACTGTTGTACCCTTGAGAATGTTTCTCTTACAATTGTGGACTTAGTGGTGAACTCCAAATCATGCAAGGATGAGGACTTTCAGCTTAGAAGACTTCAGAACATGTAAAATACCACAGCACATTTTCGTTTCTGGGATGAAATATCAGGCACAGGATCGCTTCTAACCTGAGAGATCTGTCCACAAGAGAGGTTGCATCCCACTCTCTCGAGTTGCTATTCTTTTGCTTGACCTGTTTTTCAAGAGGGTAAATATCCCAACTCCAATTTCCTTCTCAGTCCAGATTACGGGAATGCCCGTTTATCAGGCTGATATCCCAGAGTCCTCCATTTCTTTCTAAAGCATTTATTTTTTCATTCTATCCTCAATTTCCCCCGAACCCGCTTTTTTTTTTATATTCCTCCACTCCTTTGTAGCCTTTCTATCTCCAATCCATTTCTGGCTCATCTCTTCCTTCTCATATCTGTTCCTCCCAGGCTCTCTATTATCTGCTTGCCTCTGTGTTATTTCTGTCCTCTGCCCACTTTTCCTTGATGAAAGCTACATCACCTCTACCTACATGACTTCAATAGAGATACCAAAAAGACGAATGCTTCTGCTGCTGCCTTGCAGTGGGAGACCATTTTTCAACTATTTATATTCATCTAATTTAGTTTGGATCAACTTTCTGTCTGGATCTTACAAAGCTCCACACTTTTCTTCTGTAGGTCAGTGTAGTGAACTCACTGCAGAGGTTGAATAACTTCCAGTTTATTCGGTAGCAAAATCCCCTGATTGTCCAGAGACAGGCACCAACAGCATCTGTCACTGTTAGAAGGTGGTTCTGACACTCTGAGCCGCCCGGATTTTTCGCTTTTTGAGCACCTATTTGTTGAGCTTTTACTGTGGGAGAGCCTCATAAGTTGGGACTCACCCACAGTGAACTCATGATGAAAGAGACTGCATGTGGATTTTACTGGTGTCCCCCTAGCTTGACTAGGCCGCTGCGCAGCAGATGGAGTAAGGGGCACCGGGCTGGTTACATGCAGACACATGTGTACATGCGTGTGCACACGTGTACGGGCTGCGCAGGGGAGAGTCCTGGCATGCGCAGCCCAGGAGCAGATACAAAGTGAATGGTGTGGCAGGACTTATGCAGAATTGGGTGGTGACATGGAATAGGCTTTATACATTGGGAAGAAACATGCCAGGGTAAGTCAGTGTGCTTTACAGTGTTTATTCCATTATTCTCTTATGAGGATAGGGAGCACATGGGCTAGTTTTACTTTCCTAGGGCCTACAAATTCCAGACACGCACCAAAGTCTACTGTAACCTATGTGAGAAGAAGTATTCTGCAGAGTCCAAAGTCATATTTGTACTGCTTTTGGGTCATCCAAAAATGTTATATTTCTCTGAGTCAGCTCATAACCAGGGCCTGGCAGGGGGCTGACCCCAGCAGGCTGGATTAATGACCTTTCTTCCAGGAGCGAAGACCTCCTCTCCACGAAGAGAAGATGGGTGGAGCTACAGGCTAATCCATCAGCAGCTGTTACCTGGTGCCAGGCACCAAGCTGGACAAGGGAGAAGGCAGCCCTGGGGGCAAGGGGCTTTCAGAGACCATGTGGCAGGAGACCCTGGACGACGCCATCTTGAACTAACCCAGAGGCCTGGGCAGGAAGGAGGGAGCAGGGGCAGAGAAGTGATGTGTCGCTGCGTGATAGGGCAAACAGAGACTTCCTGCCAGCCCCCTCCCCAATTCTTTAAAAGTGTTTGCACTGGAAGAGAAGCTCTCTCTGGGGGGTGGTCTGCTGAGGCAGAGGTTGCTGGAGCCTGGCGCAATGGGCAGTTGGAAGGAGGAACCCCCTGACTGTCCCAGAATCCTGAACAGCGCCAGGAGAAGAGTCCAGGACCAGTGCGCAGAAGCATGGGCCTCTGCGCAGGGAGAAGAGAGGCCCAGGAGGAGAGCCAGGCGAAAGGCTGGCGCAGGGAGCCAGTGAAGACAGCTCCCTGCTGAATCCACCCTCCGTATGACCAGGAGGGCGAAGGAAAGTGCTCCCAGTGGCTGGGGTGCGCCACCAGCAGCAAGAAGAGGCCAAGATCACGAAGATCGGACCCCTGGGGGCTGAGAAATGCCCCCCAGAAGGTAGGCGACCTTTGACCTTTGGCTAACCGACGACGAAGCGCGTGGGGCTCCGCCGCCGGTCCCGAGAATGCCCCCGGGGTGGGTCAGGTCCCGGGGGCTGCCCCCCAGCAGAAGTGAAGCCTGGGAGCGCCGTCGCGCTCCCCGTGAAAATGCCCTGCAGAGGGGCCAGGAGCCCACCCTGACCCCCACCGAAGATGGAGGCGGGGGAGCGCTGTCGCGCCCCCGCGAAGATAAGTTGGGGAGCGCCATCGCGCTCTCCCGTGAAGAATGCCCCCGTGGGGTGCCAGGAGCCCACCCTGGCCCCCACCGAAATGGGAGACAGGGGCGCCGTCGCGCCCCTGGGCATGGTGTGAGGGGCCCGGGATCCCAACTCCGGGCCCCTCCTTCCCCGTGAAGTGAGAGAAGTGAGGCCCAGGGGCCCGGGACCCCATCCCCGGGCCCCAAAGAGAAGAAGAGGACGGGGGAGTGCCGCCGCACTCCCCGCGGTCCAGAAGAGCAGCGCGTCCTCCGTGTCTGCCCGCAGGAGCGGGCAGACCAGAACGGCGGTGCCGGCTCCCACGGCAGCACGCGAGGGTGCTGGCCGGGAAGGGAGCCGGCGGGGGCAGCCCGGGGTGGGCTCCCCGGGCTGCCCTCCAACGGAAGTGCAAAAACAACAATTGATGGACAGAACGCAGAACAATGTCATACATTCACCCTAGTACAGAGATCTGGGCCTAAATCCATCATTTTTTTGCTCACCATGCCATTCCAGTTTGGACCCAGCCATATGCAAATCAGTATTGACCCTGCGCCCAATGGGAACAGTCCAGCCCGAACTGCCAGGCCAGGTCCTCCCTGGACTGGAAACAAGCATCCTAGGACCGGTTTCGGGCTTTCAGCCCTCATCAGCCAGGATAGCTTGACTCCAGTGGCATGGAGAGCACGGGACCCACGTCTGGGCATACCCGTCCCACTAGGGGTGACAAATGCAAAAACAACAATTGATGGACAGAACGCAGAACAATGTCATACATTCACCCCAGTACAGAGATCTGGGCCTAAATCCATCATTTTTTGCTCACCATGCCAGTCCAGTTTGGACCCAGCCATATGCAAATCAGTCTTGACCCTGCGCCCAATGGGAACAGTCCAGCCCGAACTGCCAGGCCAGGTCCTCCCTGGACTGGAAACAAGCACCCTAGGACCGGTTTCGGGCTTTCAGCCCTCATCAGTCAGGATAGCTTGACTCCAGTGGCATGGAGAGCACGGGACCCACTTCTGGGCATACCCGTCCCACTCGGGGTGACAAATGCAAAAACAACAATTGATGGACAGAGCGCAAAACAATGTCATACATTCACCCCAGTACAGAGATCTGGGCCTAAATCCATCATTTTTTTGCTCACCATGCCATTCCAGTTTGGACCCAGCCATATGCAAATCAGTCTTGACCCTGCGCCCAATGGGAACAGTCCAGCCCAAACTGCCAGGCCAGGTCCTCCCTGGACTGGAAACAAGCATCCTAGGACCGGTTTCGGGCTTTCAGCCCTCATCAGCCAGGATAGCTTGACTCCAGTGGCATGGAGAGCACGGGACCCACGTCTGGGCATACCCGTCCCACTCGGGGTTACAAATGCAAAAACAACAGTTGATGGACAGAACGCAGAACAATGTCATACATTCACCCCAGTACAGAGATCTGGGCCTAAATCCATCATTTTTTGCTCACCATGCCATTCCAGTTTGGACCCAGCCATATGAAAATCAGTCTTGACCCTGCGCCCCATGGGAACAGTCCAGCCCGAACTGCCAGGCCAGGTCCTCCCTGGACTGGAAACAAGCATCCTAGGACCGGTTTCGGGCTTTCAGCCCTCATCAGCCAGGATAGCTTGACTCCAGTGGCATGGAGAGCACGGGACCCACGTCTGGGCTTACCCATCCCACTCGGGGTGACAAATGCAAAAACAACAATTGATGGACAGAACGCAGAACAATGTCATACATTCACCCCAGGACAGAGATCTGGGCCTAAATCCATCATTTTTTTGCTCAACATGCCATTCCAGTTTGGACCCAGCCATATGCAAATCAGTCTTGACCCTGCGCCCAATGGGAACAGTCCAGCCCGAACTGCCAGGCCAGGTCCTCCCTGGACTGGAAACAAGCATCCTAGGACCGGTTTCGGGCTTTCAGCCCACATCAGCCAGGATAGCTTGACTCCAGTGGCATGGAGAGCACGGGACCCACGACTGGACATACCCGTCCCACTCGGGGTGACAAATGCAAAAACAACAATTGACGGACAGAACGCAGAACAATGTCATACATTCACCCTAGTACAGAGATCTGGGTCTAAATCCATCATTTTTTTGCTCACCATGCCATTCCAGTTTGGACCCAGCCATATGCAAATCAGTCTTGACCCTGCGCCCAATGG
Organism: Calotriton arnoldi; assembly: GCA_963921515.1. NCBI lineage: Eukaryota > Metazoa > Chordata > Amphibia > Caudata > Salamandridae > Calotriton > Calotriton arnoldi. The sequence goes on from CAWUFW010000522.1 coordinate 1,522,656, forward strand.
GAACAGCCCAGCCCGAACTGCCAGGCCAGGTCCTCCCTGGACTGGAAACAAGCATCCTAGGACCGGTTTCAGGCTTTCATCCCTCATCAGCCAGGATAGCTTGACTCCAGTGGCATGGAGAGCACGGGACCCACGTCTGGGCATACCCGTCCCACTCAGGGTGACAAATGCAAAAACAACAATTGATGGACAGAACGCAGAACAATGTCAAACATTCACCCCAGTACAGAGATCTGGGCCTAAATCCATCATTTTTTGGCTCACCATGCCATTCCAGTTTGGACCCAGCCATATGCAAATCAGTCTTGACCCTGCGCCCAATGGGAACAGTCCAGCCCGAACTGCCAGGCCAGGTCCTCCCTGGACTGGAAACAAGCATCCTAGGACCGGTTTCGGGCTTTCAGCCCACATCACCCAGGATAGCTTGACTCCAGTGGCATGGAGAGCACGGGACCCACGTCTGGGCATACCCGTCGCACTCGGGGTGACAAATGCAAAAACAACAATTGACGGACAGAACACAGAGCAATGTCATACATTCACCCCAGTACAGAGATCTGGGCCTAAATCCATCATTTTTTTGCTCACCATGCCATTCCAGTTTGGACCCAGCCATATGCAAATTAGTCTTGACCCTGCGCCCAATGGGAACAGCCCAGCCCGAACTGCCAGGCCAGGTCCTCCCTGGACTGGAAACAAGCATCCTAGGACCGGTTTCGGGCTTTCAGCCCTCATCAGCCAGGATAGCTTGACTCCAGTGGCATGGAGAGCACGGGACCCAGGTCTGGGCATACCCGTCCCACTAGGGGTGACAAATGCAAAAACAACAATTGATGGACAGAACGCAGAACAATGTCATACATTCACCCCAGTACAGAGATCTGGGCCTAAATCCATCATTTATTTTGCTCACCATGCCATTCCAGTTTGGACCCAGCCATATGCAAATCAGTCTTGACCCTGCGCCCAATGGGAACAGCCCAGCCCGAACTGCCAGGCCAGGTCCTCCCTGGTCTGGAAACGAGCATCCTAGGACCGGTTTCGGGCTTTCATCCCTCATCAGCCAGGATAGCTTGACTCCAGTGGCATGGAGAGCACGGGACCCACATCTGGGCATACCCGTCCCACTCGGGGTGACAAATGCAAAAACAACAATTGATGGACAGAACGCAGAACAATGTCATACATTCACCCCAGTACAGAGATCTGGGCCTAAATCCATCATTTTTTTGCTCACCATGCCATTCCAGTTTGGACCCAGCCATATGCAAATCAGTCTTGACCCTGCGCCCAATGGGAACAGTCCAGCCCGAACTGCCAGGCCAGGTCCTCCCTGGACTGGAAACAAGCTCCCCGGGCTGCCCTCCAACGGAAGGGCTGCGTGGGGCTCCTGGGTGGGACCGGGACCCCGCAGAAGGAAGAGAAGGCACCAGGGGCCCGGGTGGGACTGGGCCCCCGAACCAAGGCCAGAGCAGCCGGGTGTGGGCTCCCCGAGCTGCGATAACTTACCTGGGGGTCCGGGTGGGACCGGACCCTCAACGAAAGTCCAAGGCGGCCGGAGACACACATCGCGGCTCTCCCCGACGCAGCGGGAGAGCCGCTGCTATAATATGCACGGGGCTGGAAGAAGCGCCCCATAATGCTTTGCAGGCCCAGGTGGCCTGCAGGAATATGCCAGGTTGTTTTGCTGCATGTGGTGGCCCCAGGAGAACGGGGTCACCAAGAAAGGTGTGCCCAGGTGCAGCGGGAGCTGCAGGGGCAATGCAGTCTCCCCCAGCCCAAAGAAGAAAAGTCCCTCCCTAAGTCTCATGGGTACTTGAAAAGAATAACCCCTCAAGGGCTCAGCCAGCATTTTAACATCTCCTGGGCTGCAACTTTTGTTCTACAGCTGGGGGTGTATTGCGAAGTGCACCAAGGGATGAAGGCCTGAGCTGGGGATGTCTGGAGAAAGGCATTTTCTAGAGGTGTAAGTGCACCTGAACTGCATTTACTAACGTTATTTCTTTTAGAGGGACTGAGAGTCACATGAGTATTGTGAAGTACCTGTGTAAGGTGATGTCAGCAGCCAAATGGGGTTATGTTGCTGGACATTCCTGTTAGGGTGTCTGGCTGTATATGCTTAATCCTGTGTTTTCATCTGTGATGCCTTTAGGGGCTGTAATTGCAATGCATTCTAATGATCCACAAATGGGATGAGTACTGTCATTCTAAAGTGATGCTTAAACATGTATTCTTGCTGCTGCGCTTAGGTGAAGAACCCAGACTGTTAGCCCTTAAGATGTAGAGGTGTATACTTCACGGTCAGTAGGAAATGCTCAGTCAGGTTTATGTGTCACCAAGGCAGGTTTGCCTATTTTAAATGCTTGTTGAGGTAATGGGGTGGGTCGCCACTGGGATGGTGCCAGTGCACAGGACCCTCGCTCCAGGTTATGTTCAACTAACTGCATTAGGGGGCAAGGTGAGGTGCATACATGGGAGTGGTGGTACTAGACCCCACCCCCCTGCGGGAGGGGTGGAGATGTTATGCAATGTCACAGAGTAATTCCAACAGCTTATGTATATTTGTAAACTGGTGCATAGTATTGAGTAGTGTGTGTGTTTAATAAATGTACTCTTACTTTTATAAAGCAAGGTACAGACTGGACAATCAATTATTGAGTGTTATTTCTGCGCACCTGTAATGGCGGTTACTAGCCCACACCACCTCCCTTGAGTAAGCCTCAGACTGCTCTGCAACGCTACCCTCTGAGAGTCAAGCGCTACAATTGAGTGTTTGGTTCCCAGTGAAGGACAAATGTAGTCATGTTATTTGTGCAGGCCTCACAGATACTGCCTCATTTTCCAACAGTCACATTGCAAGATAAACAAGTCCAACAATTTACTTTTACACCCTGATGCATTTTCCATGTTTAACAGAGACATCACAGCTAGCTGCATCTGTGTACACGTAATGTAATACGTCCACTCCATTCACCTGATGCCGTGAAAGCTATATACAATTAGCCCGTAGAGGTGGCTGTGGCGTTTGTGCAGCCAGATGACCACCTGTGTTTGAGTTGGCCACTCCCAAAATGGACTAGTTTGGTTTTCTCAAGGTTCAACAATATGCGCGAAACTGAAGAATCTCAAACCATTGTCTCTGTCCAATCGCTTCACATCACTGGCCAGGGCAGGCGTTGTCACTTTTATACGTGGATTAATGGGGTTGCAATTAAAGATTCCACGTGAAGACGCCGTCCATTGGTATTGCACTTCAAATAACAATGTAATATTCTAATTATAAAATGTGTGGCTTGGAGGACACATCTTTTTGGTTAATGTGCTCCCTTGTTTGCTGACTGTACAAATGAATTGTGAAGTTATATGTCCTTTTATTTAGGGCTCCTTGCATCTAGAGGCTACTGGATGTTCAGTACATACAATATACGTTCTCTGATTAGTTCAATATGGTGTTATTTTTGGGGTGTCTGTGTGTCGCACCGGTTGCCATTAGGCACAACTGTGAAAATTGGTTAAAAAAATGGTATACATAATCAATTAATCTTTCAATGCTCTGCTAGACATAAAATGGTGGCCCATGTCAGTCATCACCCATTTCATTAACGAAAGCCAACATGTCTCCCCACTGTCCCCCCCCCCCACCGTATACACCATGACATACTGAGGACATCCTATGGGAGAGAGATGGCAGCACATATCAAACAAGTGTTACCAGGCAACAACATCCGCTAAGCACTGTAAAGCCCCTTCGACTGAGTCACTTTCCCCTTGTTTGCAGTTTGCGATGGTTCTCTTTCCCTCCGCCAGTTGATGTCTGTTTACTAATTGATCGATGGTTTCAGAAGAGGGCTGTAATGAACTAACGAAGAGCCTGTGTTTTATGAATTTATGATTTTTCGGTCACATTTGATTATGAATATAGTGTGTCTCAGGGCAGTCTCAAACAGCCACTGCCCCAGATTCATTCTCACGATATTCTCTGTCCGGAGATCATCAATCACTATCGCTGCCGCAATTCAGGAAGGACCTCAAGACCTGGCTCTTTGACTGAACCACAGATCCCCCTCCCCCCACCACTCAGCACCTTGAGACCCTTATGGGTGTGTAGTTGCACTTTAAAAGAAACCTGATTGATTGATCGGTCTCTGCACCACATATAAACAATATTTGTTGAGGATGCTAGAGGTGCCCCATCTAGGCGGCGCCTGCCCAGTGGGGTAGTCCTAGGTGCTTCAAAATCCGTTTTAAATGAAAAAAATGGGTGTAGCTAGTTGACACAAGAGATACATTGTACAACAGACTCTTACACAAATTGAACAATGGCCTAGTTTCATATAAAAAAAAGTCTCACTTCAAGCTTATCCCATACCCTGTGCACCTGAAGCGTCACTGCACTCATCCCTGACCTGTTGTGCCAGGTTCTGGACACCTACATTTTAGTGGGTTCTGAAATAGAGAGCTGAAGTAATGTTTATTTTGCTGTTGCTGACTGTTCTGATTCTAGAGGTAATGCACCCATGAATAGGCCCGAACGAATTTTAAATTTCACTGGTGTAATTGGCCTAGTTTGGGGAATTTCTCATTATGACACTTATGCAAAATTGAAATGTTGCCATTATGCCACAATGTGTAATTATTTATCACTCATAGCAAAATTTTACAGAGTGTGCATGGGAATAATCTGAATGTCCAGAAAGAAAGAGGCTGTTGCTTATGCTTCTTGTGTTTTTCGTGCTATGTTTTTTTACTGCAAAATACCTCCTTGCGTTAAAAATTGATGCAAGGAAGCTTTTTCTGCTAAAATATAGTGATAAATGTCACATTTGCATTTTGCATAATTGCACGTAATTTCATGTACTTTTCCAAAAATGTTGTATAATTGCATAAAAGCCAATTACGCAGATTGCACACACCCCTACCTAAGAAGCCCCATCACTGACATCAACTCTGGAATTGCACGGTCTCTGCAATTCAGCAGGAGAGAATTAGATGCTGTTGTGGTAGACCTGTCCCTCTCTGATCGCTGCTCCCACGCTCTCCACATGCAATGGACAACACCTGCAATGTAATGAATTGCCCTTGCTCACCTCGCCACTGGACAGATTCCTGGAGAAAGACCCAACTGTCAGCGTCCTACTGCGTAACAAAATGGCCTCCTCCTAGAATAATCCTGCTGTGAGGCTACCCACATGCATCCCGCTCCAGCTCTAGAACAGCAACGACATCTCTTTCCAGCCAGTGAGCTTCTCTTGGTCTCAGCATAACCTGAAGGGATGAAACGTATGGGCTCACACTTCTATTTAAATTAAAATCCTTCTTACCTGAGGGGCCACAGGTGTGAAGAAGACAATGGAGTTACGGCCAGAGCTGCCGACTTCGGAACCGGGCAACCAGGTTCCAGTCTCAGCGTGGGCTCAACATCCTGTGATTCTAGGCAAATCACTTAATCTACCCGTGCCTTCCAAAAATGAATGTGTCCTCGCGCAATGTAACTGGTGCTTATGTAAAGCGCTCCAGTACCTTCGGGTCGAGATCGCGCTCTAAAAAACTGCAAAGAAAATGTTAAAAAAGGCCCGTCGCCCACACCAAGTCAGTTGCCTAAGAACTCTGTCAGGGACTATTTAATTCATTTGGAATACAAGGGGAGAGAACCGGAGAGGGAAAGGGGAGAGAGTCTAAGTGAGGGTGAGAAGCGAAAGACAGGAGGGGGGGAGGGGATAGAGAGATAACGCCCGAGGGAGGGAGTCAAAGCGGGAGAGAGACTGAGTGAGAGTGAGCAGACAGGGGAGGAGAGAGGGGGTGGGGGATAGAGAGGTAAAGCCCACAGGAGAGAGGAGAGTGGGGGAAGGGGAGAGAGACAGTATGTTAATATGTCTTTCATTAATCAGTGCAGTGGAGTCTGCTCTTCACTGTTCATTGTCCTTGGTTTTGCTCTCTCCATATGTACCAAACAGTGAGGGCCGGCTTTAGGGCAGTGCGACCAGCGCGGCCGCACTGGGCGCTGACCTGTGGAGGGGGCGCTGACCTTGGGGGCGGGGGGGGGTCCTGTGTTTAGCAATAACTTATGAATGGAGAGATGAAGGGCATTTTTGCCCGGTGATAGTGAGAGAATCCAAGGAGGCGGTCATGGGGTGTGGGGGTGCCAAAAATGATTGTTGCACCGGGCGCCACCAGCGCTAAAGCCGGCCCTGCAATCAGTTCAACGCAGTTTCATATTATCTACAGTAATTATGCAGCAGTCCGTGTTTCCGAGTCACTTCGGGTCACGTGTGGCACTTTCTTTCCAGTTCTGGCTTCCTACCCAAGGAATACTTTGTGTTTAAGGACTGGTAGGGTGGGTGGTGGTGGGGTGGCAACACTCTCCCTAAACCCAAGCAGATAAGGTTCGGGGGCCACGAAATCCTGGCCAAAGCCCTGAGGCATTAACTATCAACCATGGCGTATGTGCAGACACCCTGAGTATCTTTGATTAAATCTGCATCTTCCCTCTATGAGACATTCTGTGTAGAGCATTGTTCTTCAGCTTAGATGGGCCCTATCTGAAGCTTTGAATGCACTATTGGCTTCCTGGGTATCATATACGCAGATTCACCCCTCAATATTCTGATTACAGTCATTTGTAATTTTGTGATTTGGCCTGCCTTGGCCAACCCTGCACTCTTTGGTTAGGCCATGCCCATTTTTGAGACCCATTGACCATCTATCGTACATTTTGGTAGAAGTGCCCTGTGCCTGCCCTGCTGCTATAACCTTCTTTGGACATTTAATTGTGTCTTTGTCTCTGATGTTTTCGAGTCCTGCTTTAAGTATGGTGTCCCATCACCATACCAGACTTGAGGGCTTAAAGAAGCCCGTGACCCTGCTCGCTGAAGCTGAAAACCCATGGTTAGAGCAGGGGAAGCTCATCCCTCCTGACGAGATCAGAGGCCCCGAGATCTGCAGATCAAAGTGCAGTTGAAAGTGACTTTGTGCCAGCCCTTGTGAGCACAGATGAGCCGCTCTCTTCTTAAGATGTAAGCAGGCTGACGCCCTTTCTTTCAACTTCGCTTCTTTCATCCTACAATATCTTTGTTACTTCGTGCCCCTCATTGTTATCTGCCATATTGTTGTGTGCAACTATGAAAGGATACAGATCTTAGGTGAACCCACACATGGCGCGAGAGATGAGGGCGGTGGAAACCAGAGCCGCCTTTTTCCACCTGCTCCATATAAAGCGTATCTGGGGTTGAAGGGCATAGCTAGGGCGCCACATGCTCTAACGAGATCAAGAAAAAAGAGGCAATCTGATCCCCAGTTGGATAGTTCAAGTCAGCCATAACAGGGGTACAGTGAGCCCTCAAATCTCGGGCTGCAGTGTACCACTGCACCTACATCACTAACAATAGGTCAGATTTAAATTCACTAAAACTAGAGTTAACTAAAATGGTGTTTTGTAAATGTATTTCTCATGAAAATTTAAAGGTTATGAGGAGTTGAAATAGGAGGTTCTCGGTTCACCTATGGAGTTGCTCCGCAAGCTTCCTTCCCATTGCATTCACTAACATGACTCATTGCTGCCCTGGGATATGCAGCATTGGGGTACAGCTCTGATTGTATCTTCGCAAGTAATCTTTCAGCTACAGAACTTCAGACCGTACCTTCAGATGTAGATGACTCCCAAGGCTGGGCAATGAATGGTCTGTTCTGTACCCCTCTGCATACACTTGGAAATGAAGGACTGTCTTTAGCAGGACAGGATTTTGATTTTTGTGCGGGTGTGTGGAGTTGTAAGACTGGTACAGCCCAACCCTTAGCGTTCTCTCATATATGGAGTCCAGCGACTCTTACGGCTGCGCGACTGCCAAGCAAGGAAAATCATGGAGAAGCCCTCAGTTGTCTCCTAGAAAGTATGTTAAAAATATCACCGAAAGGTAACAAAGAGCGTATTGGTTTATTTTCTACACTATCCAGTTTACTTAGCACTGCATACAAATTATGGCCTTTTTTACAGAATTTTAATATATATATATATATATATACTTAAATATATTATTCCATTATGATCGATAGTAACAATCTTATGTATTGGTCATGTAGTGCTTTCTTTTACTTGAGTTTTCGATCCATTATTTAACCTTACCAGTTACATTGCTAAGTCGAAGTAGGCAAAAATCCAGAACTTGTTCTACGCCTAAACAAAGCACTATATGTCAGGTTCCGGAGCTACCAATGTATGTGACTAAACTTAGCAACATATAGCAGGAAAATTCCTCATCAGTCAAAGAAGCAAATCTCTAACCCACCACCCTCCAGTAAACTTCACTGCTGTCAATCTAGTCCACAGTCTTTGAAAAACTGATCTTCAAATGCTGAGTTCCCATCCCAATAACCCACAGCACTTCCCTGACTGGAAAAAATGATTTCCTTGGACCACGCAGACTCCAATGATCAGCTAACCTTATATAAAATGAGTTAACACACCCACCCCTAGTTACAAGTACATATATTTAAGGTTCACCGCTGTCAGACCCCAAAATAGTAGAGCATGTCCTGGCCTTAAATCTAAACTTGTCAAAGCCAGCCAAGAACAGTACAAGAATTGTCAGCGCTCCAGGTAAAATTGATTTTTTCAAGCAAGTTGGCATTTCTACTATATTGTGGTCAAGCAGTGTTTAATTTGTAAAACAAAATAAGTGCTAGGGCCCTTGTCAGGAGGCCACTGCTGCTTGTACCACCCATTGCCCCTGCCAGTGCTACCAATGACAGTACCTACACAACTACTAACCATCACACTCCTACAAGTGTGACAATTCTGAATATTCCAGGCCACCCACAGCTAAAAGAATGGCTTGGGTGGCAGATATTAGTGAGTTTAAATGAATATTGAATTATTAAACAACTGTTGTTGTGCTCATCTCAAAATTAGACAAACAGCTCCACCATGTGACACACAGTCATAAGAGTCAGTGTTGACTATTAAGTGCCGGTGCTGAGCACTGGAAACCACCTGCTCAGATTAAGCACCGTGCTCAAGTCTCCCACCTTATCTCACCTTCTGGCAGCCACAGCAATGTTCATAGTGTGCAGGTTACAAGCTCTCTAGCATAGCAAATTCTTTTCATACACAACATTAATGTAACTTCCTATCTGAAGCAGGGCCTGGCAGCACTATTAAACTTCCATCCATTATTTGTCATTCTACACAGTTGGCACCTTTGTTCCTAGAACAGCAGAGGCAGGCCCCACAGTGCCCTCTGTAACCAAGAGGGAAACACATGGAAGGCCTCATAGTGACCTGTGGCCTGAGAGGCAAGCTGCAGGACTCAACTGGATCTCAGCCAGGGCTTTCTTCGATTTACCACGTGTGCCATTTTTCAGAAGTAAAAGAAGCACATATGTTGTTTCCAGGAATTCAGTATTGCTTCTGACAGTGAGGAGAAATTGATTAGGTTCCTTTTGGAATGAAAGAGCATTGTGTCATTTGTCTTAGCTACTCATTCCCATTTGTGTGAAGCATTTTCTTTGCACACAATCCCCTCTGGTTTATCTGGTCACATTCATTGATAAGGCTATACATTTTAGTCGCTTTTTGTGAATATGAACCCTGCACGTTATGAGATGAACTAGGTGATGGAAATGTTACATTTTTGTTGCATTAATGCAAGCACATGACTGTGGGTAGTTGTACACATATTAATATAAATACATGCTGTTTGGACATTTTTGGAATCTCTTCTATCCCTCTTCCAACCCTACACTATCCTCTTCAATGTCCACAGTTCAATATCCACATGTCCACAGTTCAAATTATTTTCATATTTCCCTAGACTAATTCACCACTAATCCTTTTTTTGTTTTTGGTTCCAGAGTAGCGTGCTACTGACCAAAAGCGCATCAGTACCTCATTACGGGTAGCAAGCGCTATATAAATGCAAACCTTTTCCCTCTTCTATCCTTCGTAATCCAAATAACGGACTAACATATCCACCGATTCAAAGTAATTTCATATTTCACTATACTAATTCACCACTAATCCTTTATGGGTTCCGGAGTAGCGTGCTACTCACCAAAAAAGCACTTTGATGCTTCATCAGGGGTAGTAACTGCTATATAAATCCAATTACAATTTTTTTTGTTAGAAACCCATACAAAGTGTGACTGAATGCTTGAACACGAAGTGTGCCATCACATTAACATCATAAAATGTTTCTCGTGTTGGGGGCATACACGTTCTATATCACGCAATGAAAATATTTTTGTCCTTATTACAAAAAATGTACTCTCTCTGACACAGCCCAGACAGTCTGAGACCTCAACTGACATACAATATAATTACATTTCTGAGTTATGCAGATTACACTACTGCAACTACAATTTTGCTTTGACATTCGCACGGCCTGGGAGATGCAAAATTACATTTGTACCAAAAGACAAACACAAAAGCAGCATTTTGTGGTGGTCGGACATTGCAGACGTCAGTGCAGAATTGCATCTGTTCAGCCTGTGCAAAATGGTCCTTGGATGATTGCAGTAGGGGACATACTGCAGTCAGGGGCCTGGACCTGCAAGCCACTATCCACCAAAACGCAGGCATAAACCCACTTCCACTGTTTCCCGAGACTTGGATCACTTCAAGTGAGAAGACACCTGGTCAGCGCCGGGACACTCCTGGGAGTAGCCGTGCGCTATATAAATACCTTTTAACATAACATAACATAACACCAGCCTTCTTTGCATGACTGTTTATTCATTCCCTGTCCAGCCGATACCATGTGTGTATTTGCATTCATATCTGATTGCTTTGCAGTCATACTTGAACATGAGTTGCCATTGATAATTGTCCCTGCCTATCGGTCAGCAGTATGCTCTAAAGAAAAAGAAAAATTGTCAGTTTGCCAATTGGCACATATTTAATTGTAAATGAAGCCCTGCCTGTAACTTGTTCATCCCCAAAAGGAGCAGCTGGAGCTGATTGTGTATCCCAGTAGATCCCCTCAGCCATTGATCTACTCTTCTGCTTCAGCTTAGGAGGGATGGCAACGAGACACAGGTGTTAGGAATAGGAAATCACACATTAGCAGTGGTGGGAGACTGGGGGGCATGATAATCGATGGATAAGTGCTCTGTATGCCAGAGGCTCACTGCCATAGTCGGACTGGCCTAGAAAGCAATCTGCCTGTACCAGAAGGGCTGGTCTGACAAGGCAGTGTGTGGGCCTCTTTTTTGGCTGCTTGGGGCCAGTTTTATTGTCTGCTGGGCCGACTTTTACTGTTAATTTCTCTATTACCACAAACATGGCCTGCAGTATGCAGAAATGCATGCAGTCTCCCACAGCTTGCAAATCACATAATCAGCAACTTCAAAGCTGGCCCTGCTTGCAAATGTGGCCCACTTTTTTAGCTATGTGATTTGCTAACGGGGCCATTTTTAATTTGGCGCCGGAGCCTATTTTCCCTCCCAGTCTGACCCTGCACACATCGTTCTAAGAAGTGTGGGTGCAGGTGCACTCTGTTGGAAAGGGCCTCTACTTTTCTGTGGAGTTCAAGAAGAGCTGCACTCAAATCCTGGTAGTACCCGCCCATGAGAGGTACCAATCTCCCCGACACTTTTTCCTGATTCTTGCTGCCACAGAAAATATGACAGTCAGACAGAAGGCACCATTTCGTATTTCAGGACCCAACCCACCCAATCAAGATGATGGCGTTGTGTCCTAGCTACAGTCTGGCATTCTATGGCTTTTATCAGCCAACACCAGCTCATTGGTTATAGCCACACACATTGTTAGACTCAAGAATATAGCCTTAGAGCCCGACCTAGTGGGCTCTACTGGCTATTAAAGGCCCGCTCCAGCGTTAAAGGCCCGAGCCGAAGGCGAGGGCTTTTATCGAGGGAACAGGCCTTTAATGGCCGGTAGAGCCCACTAGAAGGGCTCTAAGGCTATTAGAGCATTCCACCCCAGAGGGCAGAATGTTCTAATTGGTAAAAACAAAGGCATCTCGAAGCCCAAGGGGATTTAAATCCCCTCAGGCCCCAAGAGGCCTTTGTTCACAGCAGCAGCTGTGAATGAAAAACAACATTAGAATGTTGTTCTAAGGGCTTCTACCAGCCAGTAGAGGCTGAGAGCACTCCACTGTCTGCAATGGAGTGCTCAACATTCTAATGTTCTAATTCAGCTTAATTGGCGTGAGGATGAGGAAGGAGATTATGAATGCATGTGGGCCGTACTAGATGCAGTGACTCGGTCGCACAACAAGCGTTCACCACCGAAGTGGCAGCACATTATCGGAAATAAAGCGCACTGTCCCAGTGCGCGTCCGGCGGACCTGGTTGAAGGTGCAAACAAGAACAATGTACCATTTAAAAACTGCTGCCCCTGGGTAGTCTAATACTCCAGTATCAAACACTGCCCGCTGGACATGTTCCAGATATAAATAAGTTGCAATGAAGAACATCATGTCTCAGAGGGCGACAAACAATTTGAAGCAGTGTTTCTTAAACTTGTGAGTAGCCTGGCCCACTTCCTATTTTTTTCTCTGAAAACAAGTTGGTGAATGTCCAGCAACAAAAAGATTAATTGGCCGTCATGTAAGCAGATGTACAAAGTGTACCCTACGCTTTTTAACAGAACACTTTTTTCTAACATCTCACCATCCTTCTAGAAGTGTTTTTGTGGACGTGGGTAGATGTCTCAGTACTCTACAGTGATCTCAAACCCCATTTTTCACAGTCGTCTATGTACAGACCAGCGTCGAAAAGAAAATGAATTCTTAACATGTCTAATGATTTGTTCAAAGTCTACACATGCCTTCACTCAAGGGGTAGATTACATTTGACCTGTGTGTTCTGCATGGTATATACCTTTCTGGTTATAAGAAAGAGAGTTAGAATGTGACCTCCTACATCTGAGAATTAACTCCCTCTGGCTTTGTGAAGGAGCCCCTAAGGGTTCACTAGGTGAACCTGTTGTCAGGCACCCAAGTATATTTGCAATCCTCTTCCGTAGAGTCAGCTTCTATCAGGAATTGGGGCTACTCTTAATTTGGAGTGGGCAAAATTGAATGATTTTTTACTCACATAATTTTCTCAGAAGTATTTGAATTATATGTAGGCTTATGTTGGAGTGCAAACTGCACACGGTGCATGCCACTGTGTTTAAAAGTCATATGAGTGACCTGCTGAATGCATTGTGCCGTCTTCTGCAGGAAAGCACAAGGTGTGTCTTCAAGTACACAAGTCATGAGAGATACCTACTCAGTGCATTGGGTGGGTGGTTGCCTCACATTTTCTACTGGTAAAAAGTGAAAAGCATAAGTTCAAGACAGAACTAAATTTACACAAATTACTCGAGAATTTGGCACAGGTCTACTAAAGGCCTGGGTGAAATTTGCATAATTTCCTTTGTGGAACTAATATCATATGCCCAATACTGTATACAAAATGATACGTTATTACGCAAAATGCCAGCTTCGGTATTTTGCACTGTTTGTGAGTAAAATACATCCTTCCAACCTTTTTTGGCACATGGATGCATTTCGCCCTAAAGTGCAAAAACTCATGTGATATGAACAACAGCTTCAGTTCAATCGTGTTCTTCCTTTGCTCACTTGATAGGATTTATATGTGAACGAAGACTCAATTATACAGCATTGCACAATGTCCTAAACTCAGGCATTTCAAGTAACAATCATATCACAAAATGCCAGAAATTATGCAACATTATGCCAGTGTAAATGAAATTTTGACCAGGTCTACTCTCAAGCTCCTCTTTCGGTTTTGGAACCTGATTATGTGGCTTATGTGCATGTCCACTCTTCAATAATTACTTTATTATGTAACCATTACCATCAGGTTCCAGATCCAACATACACTTTTTCGAAGGATATTAAACATTTACAGACTCACAATAACCTTTATTTTCGGTTATAAAGAATTAAAAATCATATATCTGAAACACTCAACAATTCCTTTTAGTTCAGGTTCCTGAACCCAATCTGCTTGATATCTGAGGCTATTCTCAATCATCTTAAATTGACTTTTGGAAACCATTCCGTATAATATTTTCGGAGATCTATGAAAGCATGGACTTTTGCTTCTTGAAACCACACCATCGGATATCTAAGGATCTCTATAATCCTCTCCGTGTATCTGGAGTACTCTTTCTCTGGACATATATAGGTTAATCTCCTCTGTGTACCTTAGTGTATAGGAGAATCTTGTCCCAGGCATATCTAGGTGTCTCACATTACTGTATCTTGTGCATAGGACTTTCTTAAGTTAGATCTCAGACACTACCATAGGATGTGTCGATAATTTACAGAGTACAGCTGTTTGTTCCGGTATTGGTATTGAGAGAAAGCAAATTGACAATTGTAAACTATCTCTTGTCTTCCTCCACCCTTTCATGCTGAATCCCTAAGCTTGCATTACATTTCCTTCATCCCAACAACATATTAGGATCATGCGGCACAAAGACCCTTATGTTTCAACGACTATGTCAACAAATTGCTTTCTGAATTTGCATGGCTAATCGTAAATACAATGAGATGAGACAGTTGTGAATCTGAGTGAGTTTTAAATGTAACTCCTGAAACCAGTTCTAATTTAAATTCATTAAAGTTATTGTGGGCGGTGGGAATCACTATTGTTCCGCTGCGGTCGGAAATACCGACCGCCACGGTTCCGCAAGGCGGTCCTTTTCCGCCCGCCTTGCGGAACCCGGAACCAGGCAATCATTGCGGCGGTGCCGTGCAGGCACCGCCTTAGTGATTACAATGGCCCTCTCCTCCTGTCTTTTAGCGGCGGATTCTCCGCCGCAAAAAGGCATGCGGGGACTGGCTTTGGGGGCCAGTTGTTTGTAAATTGTCCTGGAAATCTGGCGCAGAGTTGGCCATGGTGGACCTATGTTGGGCACCGTTATGTCAGTACAATGCTTACACTGCCTCTTGATCGTACAATACTGAGGCCACAAGCATAGCTGATGGCAAATCTGGATGTAGAAGCGTGGCACCTGGCAGTAAGTTGGCCATGCTCAGACCTCAATCACGTAACGTGACATCGTCAGCCGTGTTGCATTGGGGCCTGCACGGTACAATACCGTACAGTACAGGACTCACTCCAACCTGCAACCTCAATAAAACATGGATGATTGTCACTGCTTCGTAAATAGTTGTACATCATACCAATGGCTCCTGGTGCTAGACAGCTTACTAAGACACAGGCTGAGCAGTGGTGTGAAAAATGGGGGAACAGCTAGTTTTCTGACGTATTTCCTGTAAACAGTTTCGTCAGAGGTTTTGACGCATTAATTCTCATAGGCAGAAACCTGGACCGTAAAAGACCGGTGCCAGGCTGAACAGACATGACTAAATGTGAGTTTAACATTAGGATGTACAGAGTACAACATGGCTGGAGTTTCACTAACAGTTTCTACTCCCATCTCCGGGATCTTCCCTAAACATTTAGCAGAAAATGATAACATTGACATTTCTAGACTGTAATTTGTCACATGAATAGGCACCGTCAAGATATTTAGAGATGCTAAGTTCCTCCTACAGGAAGTCTAGCTGTTCTGGGCATTTTCTGCATAGATTAGTTTTGCCTAGACGACAAGAAGAGTCTGCACATTCTTCCTTCATCAGTTCCCTTGAAACTCTAAAGTTATAAGCCTGAAATGTTCGCAGTAAATCCGAGGTAGGCTTCAGGGATTGCATCTTGCTGTGTTCGGAGTGTCCTGGCACTCTGGATAAGTGTGAAATAATAATATGCAAATGAGATGATTCAGCGTCCCGGGGAGTGATGTTTTAATTGCTTTGAAAACTTGACTGGCTCAGAAAGCAGAGGGGAGAGACAGACAGTGAGGGATGAGCAGAGCCTGGCCTCCCTGAGATTAATAACAGACATTCTGTTGGAAATGAAGCCTCGATCAGTTAATTAGTTAATCACTGATTGCCTTTTCTCAAATTGATTCATTTGTTCCCAAGTCCCAAGTACGTCCCGCTCAATTGGAGAGATGTTTGCAGGGTGCGTTGCTTTCACGGCTGTGGGAGGCTGGCACGCCGATCTGGCGTGGATTACAGTGCTTCTTTCATAAGGGATGGCCTCAAGTATAGGTCAAGTCGGTAAATATAATCCACATATCTTGGTGATTGGTTGCACCTCTAACCTTTGCTTGAAAACAACAACCACGGCTCTACTTGTGATGAAAGATATATAGATAAAACCAAAAGGTATCAAATGTTTGCAAAAGACGCCAATTGGTCAGTCTAGAAACTGAGGGACTTATCTACAAGCCCCTTGCGCCCCCGGTGCATCACTTTTTTTTTTGTCCTCATATGCCTTCTTTGTTCCTACTGAGATCTCCGAGACGTCCCTTCTTATTCAAGAGAGCGCTCTCCTGCCCTGCTAGGAAGAAACGGAAATGACAGCATTATGGTCAAAGCAAGGAGACTGTTGACTACCAAGTCAATGCCCCATGTGGCCGCAATCATCCGACTCCAGCAGAATTTCCCATTCTTTCCAACCAACATTTCAAAGGGTACCATGACTGAGACACTTTTTTTATGTTGTTCTATTTATCTCCATCTGGTATACATAGAGAACTGAGTCCAGCCATTCTGCCTTAGATGGCAGTGTTGCGTAAATCCAATGCTTGCAGATCAGTCTCCTTCCTAATAATATTAGATAAAATGCCAGCTTATGATCAAAATCCAATATATCTCCCGCCTCTGGAGGCAACCCAAAAAGAATTAGTTCAAGGCTTACCTCCACTTTCATGTGTAGGAGATCTGTCATGAACTTACATACCTCCCTCCAAAAAGGCTGAATGGAGGGGCAGCTGACAAACCTATGCGTATCATCGGTGTCTATAAGCCAGCACTTCTTACAATACATCTCCTTTGTTCCCTTCAATTTTGCTAGCCTTCTTGATGTCCAGAAAGCCCTATGGAGAGAAAATAAATGATTTTGTCTTAGATGAGCTGGTTTAACCAATTTATATAATAACTGAAAGGATACTTGCCACAAGTGTTCAGCGTTTATAGGCGAAATTACTCCACTGCAAAGCTGAGTTGGTATACTATCCCTTTCATCTTAGATATCCATGATCATCTCATACCAAGTTGCCACCACCTTCTTTTGCTGCTTGCTCTTAATTAGGAGCTCTTCCAGATTGTTTGATCCACCGCTGTACTCTCCCACTGACTGGGCCCAGCTCTGTAGTTGTAAAAATTTTAACTTGGGTACCGTCATCTTAGTAATTTGCTGGAACAAGTCCCAAGAGCATAGTTGCCCCTCTTGAAAGATCTGGCCCCACTCGGTAATTCCCGCTTTTCCGAGAGTCACTGCCAGCCTATCTTCCAAAAAGGCTGGGGAACCCGGAGAGTCCCATATTGGGGCATACTTGCTGTAGTATGGCAACTTTGTTGTACATCATATCTGTGCCCACAGTTGTGCTGCCACCTACAAAACCTTTAATTTGATCTTTTTGAAGAATTTCTGGTGTCCAAACTTGAACGTAAAATTGGGTCCCCCATTTCCCACCTCCTTGAGCAGGGTCTCCCAAAGCTTCGCACTACCTCCCCCACCTTTATCTGATAGGAGGAATCTGAATTTTTTTAACTGGAAAGCCCAAGCATATAATTGGAAGTCTGGTAGTGCAATACCCCCCTTGTCATACTTTCTCCCAGCTTCCTTCTTGCAATTCTTATTCCCTTAGCTGCTCATATAAAGGAATCTACCCTACTATGAAGTTGTTGAAACCATAAATTCTTAAATTGCAGAGGTATCATATTAAACAGAAATGTGAATTTGGGGAGAATTGACATTCTGACTAGATTAGTTCTCCCAAAAATTGTTAGCAGGAGATGTGACCAGCCAACTATCAGCCTATTCATTTCTGCCATCGTTTTCTTAAAGTTTAATATGGGAAAAAGTGACCTACCGGCGGCACAAGGGGCTTGTAAATAAGCCCCTCAAATGTTAAATACTCTTTTGAAATTCGTAAAATTCAAATATTTAGGGGCATATTTTCAAGGGGATATCGCCACCAGAACGTCACTTTTAGTGACGTTCTGGTGGCGATATCCCCTTCTCCTTATTAACAAATCGGCGTTAAGCCTCTTAGCACGCATAACGCTGCCTTGTAAATAAGGCCCCTTTTCATGCTTCACTTAGCGTGAAAGGGGCGTGCAATGGGTGTTGCAGTGGGCATTCCACCGCAACACCCATTGCTTTTTGACGCTACCCCAGATTTACAAGGCTGGGGCAGTGCCAAAAACTAAGGCCAGGTAAAAGCTGGTCTTAGATGGCGATACAAGGAGAAATTATTAATTTCTCCTAGTATTTTGCTCTTTCTATGTGTGCTGCAGAATGCAGCACACATAGAAACAGCAAATCATCTTTAACGATTGTTTATATGCAGGAAGGCAACATGGCGCAAGGGTGCCTGCGCTGGCGCTAAGCAGTTTTTTAGTGCCAGCGCTAGGAGAAATGCAGGGGTGTGCTGCATTGTAAATATGGCGCATCCATGAGTTTAAAAAATGTTGGAACGCAGCGTTACCAATTTTGGAGTAACACCATGCTCCAACATTTTATTGTAAATATCCCCCTTAGTGCTATGCGAAATTTGCAGAATTCATAGTGGTTCTTAACCTGGGGTTTAGAAACCCATGGGAGCCTGCAACACCTACCCAGGGGGTCTGAGAAAATTAACGGTTATTTCAACCTCAATAAAGTGTATATACTTAAAAAGCAAAATGTAAAACTGGAAAATTTACATCGATAAAAATTACATTGCTACCTTCAGCTTCACTCAGTGGAGCAGTACAAGTCCATCAAACAGAATCTAGTATGGAAGATAGGTGTCCTCAAATGAAACACTGCTATGCGCCAACAAAAAGAGAGCATGCTTTAGGAGTTAAAAAGACAAAGTGATAAGCTAAAGTCTAGCATATCGCTTCATCTTTTAGAGATAAACCAAATTTTGAAATGCTTCAACTTTCCCATTAAAATTAACATTTTGATTTTTGTGTATTTTTGTTTATGTTTTGTTTGTGAATTGAAAAAATATTTAGTAATTTTATATGTTTGATGTGTCCTTGTCTCTGTATTTGTTTTTGGTTCATATCGTAGAAATTGCTCATGCTGTGGTCCCCGGCTTCCAATAGTGATTCATTCGAGTATACAGAAATCAAAAGGTTACGAACCACTGCATAACACAATTCCATGTCATTTTCTTTTTCTTTTTTTTTTGCTTGTGGGAAGCAAACCAAGGGACATTTTGTCCTCCAACCACACTACTGACAATATCTTGCCTGATTTTGCTGTGTCAGGTATGCCCTCACATACCAGCAAACCACAATTCACACAATTTACATGATTTTCATTAAATTTTGTGAAATTTCAAAAATAATACTTACTCAATTTCTCACACCACTAGTATTGGGGCACATAGGCATAGGTGGGCAGGATCCATGTCAGATATTGAAAATGTCTATGGGGTGCGTAGTTTAATTGTATATGGATTTATTTTATGTAATTTGTAGCTGTGTCTTATCTGTCCTAAAAATATGGCATGGAGTTGGCTTTCTACCCATGCTTCTGTGATTCTTCCATTCCAACATGTTCAAACATTGCTGAGGCTTTAAGCACATCTGATATCGAATCGAGACCTTCAAGCTTGCTGCCGTGCAGTTCCAATCATCCCACAAGACGTCTCACCTAATTCATACCACAGTTAGAGCTCTATCGTGCATTGTGAAAACCTCAGTCATGTCACACTGGGGATTGCACCGTGAAATTTGTGAATTTATTTCCGCCAACCTGAAATTCTGGCATCTCTGGCATGTTGGTTGATTTTCAGACTCCACTGCACTTTATCTGCACTGTAGAAGAGTGGGGAACTGTCCTTCCAACCAGCAACTGTACTCAAAAACACCATAATCAAAGGTGGGAGCCGCAGATATAGCAAGAAGATGCTCTCTAGGTGGCTGGCTGAGCACAGCGTTCCCTGAATCCGGGTGGGGACCAAGGATGTAGACTAACAGCTAGGGCGGTCGATCTCTAATCTGGGGAACTGGGTTCGAGTCTCGGCAATGACGCACAAGGTCCTGTGATTCTGGGCAAATCACTTAATCTCCCCTTGCCTACAAAAATGAATGTGTCCTTGTGTAATGCAACTGGTGCTCATGTAAAGCGCTCTGATACCTTCGGGTCAAGTTTGCGCTATATAAAACTACAGGGACTAACGTACGTGGGGGGGAGAGGTGCAGAAGGATGGAAGTGGCAAGGGACTATGAGCTCCCCTCTCAGAAGGAATGCTACCCAAGTACATTCTGTGGACCATGTACTGTATATGAAAATGTCCTCACCTGACTTTTATGGCTGTTATAACTAACAGTGTGGCGGAGAGTCTGTACTCACATCGGCTGTATGACATTTTGATGTTGATGTGGAGAATTTTTTCGTGAGACAAACAAAATCAAAACTAGGGAATCTATTGACTAATATGGGATAAATATGGGATGTTATGTTTTATAGAGAGGTGATGCTTAGTCTGTACATCACTGTAGGGCTGGTGGAGATTGGTTAGTGAGGGCCTCTATCTTCTGAGTCCAGTCCTTTGGCTCACTTGTAGTGAATTATTTGGCCCACGGTGGAGCGGTGACTTTGAATTGTGACATTTACATTATACCAGTGTTTATCTGGATAGCTCCCGGCTTTGGGCAGATAGAGGTATGGAGCATCTAGGAACAAGGAATTGGTCCAGGACTGCACAAATGAGTCTTGAAGGAAAATAAGATATAGAACTCTGGCCTCCTGCTTCCGCGATCATCAACCTAACCATATCTCCATCTCTTAAACATGAACAAACTTTCCCTGCATTTCTACTTTCTTGTGTGCAGATATATAATTGAAAGGAGACTTGGAAGTTTATAATATTGAGCAATGATATTTTTAATAATGTCAATGCAAATTGTGAAATAAAGTCAAGAATTTGAAAGGTTCAAAGGAGGGGGAAGTGCATGAGTGCAGAGTGAAATTATGCAGGATGGAGAATGATGGATTTGAGACAGGGATACTAAAATCGCCATTGAATCATTGGCATATTTCAAAACTTTGAATCACATCTCCTCATGATTGTTAAGGGATAGCTCTCCCTTCAATATACAGGGTCGCTACCTCAAGGCTAGAAAACGATGAGCAATGTTTACCTCTTTAATAACGAAAGACTATTCTGTGAAATGGACAGCAATCTTAGTGGGCTGATGCCCTTCACTAAAATAAACACCGTTCATATGGAACTGAGATCCTGCCGGAGAATCCCGCAACTATTTTCTCCGATCTACTGTGCCCATTGGACTAAACTTAATCTGAAAATCCATATAAGAAGTGTGTATCCATTACCTCTATGAGCACTAAAATGCTCACAAATTAAGAAAATGTAACTGTCTCTGTTGAGAGGTCTGCAGCAAGGAAAGCTAACAAGCCCCAATATTGGGGCAGACCAGATACTTGCTGGTAGAACATTTGCACACCTTGACACTTTACACCTCAATACGGCCTTCTGCATCACTGAGTGTACCGTCCTAATGACTTTGATTAACTTATCAATTGAGCTTTGCGGCCACTTTCTCCTCTAAGCAGTGAAGTAAAGTGATTTGCCAGCTGCAGGTGCTGCTCTAGTTTGATAGCAGTGATTCAGAGGCTGGCGTGTAGCCGGCAGAGGCTGGGTGACTTTCAGTCTGGGATAAGGCTTTAGACCAAGGTTCTCCAAAGTCAGTCCTGGAGGGCCGGATCCATGCCAGATTTTTAGCATATCCCCATATAGATAAATGTAGTTATCTTAAAATCTTTCATGGATCTGACACTCTAGGACTGACTTTGGAGAAACCAGCTTTAGACCAAAGCACATCTCAAGCAGATCCGTAACAAGCATTTGCAATGCAATAGGTCTCACATTTACGAGAGTTTGAGCTATTGGCATTGTAAATGACAATGCCTTTTATTTATGTGTTGTTTTTAAAACAGATAAATAAAAGGCATTGTCATTTACAATGCCAATAGCTTAAACTCTAGCAAATGCGTTCGGCGTCCGTGCTATGAACATTTTTAAAAAGTGTTAGGAGAGAGTATGTCCTGCCTGCAACAGCACGCAGGACAAAGCTATTTGAGAAAATAGTGCTCAGAGGCTGTAATTAAAGCCTACTGAGTAAGGGGGTGTCGCCACGGGAGGTTACAAAATGAGACAAGGCGGTACTAAGGAGGGAATGTTATGCCTATTGACCAATGAACAGCTACTGTTTACACTGAACAATGACACAAGCCAATGAAAAATATGGGCATAGAGTGCGTGGAGCTAAAAAGGGTCTAGACCAGAGCGCTCAAATAGACCTTGAAGGCTACATCAATCAGACTATCATAGCATCATCTCTGTAGAAATCTCCTGTAACCAAGGCTGGCTCTAGGGCAGTGCGAGGATGCTGTGTCTAGAAATAACAGGGGTTTAAAAGGCATCTGCTGCAGAGTTCCTTGTGTGTTCAGCAGTTTTAAGACAACAATAAAAAGTTCTTGATAACTCTGGTGATTAATGTTCCTGCTAGAGAAAAATGGGAGTTTTGTTTAGTGGCAGTTGTGACTCATCATAAAGTAGCACAAGGGGTTATTATGCCTGCTGCAAAGAACATGTACCACTCAATTCACTGAACTGTATTTTATGTGGATCACTATGTCAGTTACTGCTTTTGTCACAGAGATCCTTTGGTTACTTGAAGTTCATAAGTTGCAACCCTAATGTTGCACAGTGAGCAATGAACTGTGTTAGAAATGAGGTTTCTGGTTGACTGAAGTATGCACCGCAGCCAGGCAGAAACCACCACTCTAGTCAGAGTAAGTCAGATACACACCAAAGATAACCTGTGCTCACCCTCAGGTAGCTTGGTGCAGAGAAGGCAGGCTTATCAGCAGATGCAATGTGTAAAGCATTTGTGCAACACACTCACGCAGTAACACAATGAGTACACCACAAAAGAGACTCCACACAGGGTTTACAAAAGTAGATCACTATATTATAACACATTAAGGCCTAAAATGATATGAATCACATAAGTAGTGCAATTAATTCAGGATTAAAGAAAGGCTAATATGTTGTAAATGACATGAATTATATGATCAAGGCAAGTAATGCTGGATTAACGAAAAGGCTCATCTGTTACAGTACTTTTGCAAATGATTGCCTTAGGAAAAACAAAACAGGGGGGCACAGGAGCTCCTGCGCCCTATTAACCTTTACACAGTAATTTCTGGTGGGGCCTCAGGTCCTCAAGTCATTCGGTCTCTACTGGCAGCTCCACGTCACTCTTGGGGTCCTTCTCAGCGGTTCCGCCACACAATGCAGAGGAAAGAGCAATTCCCCTAAACTCGATATGCAGGAATGGGGAGCACAAGCTTAAGGTGAGTGCGAGAGACCTCCCTCTGTCCCTCACTTCCCCGTCCTTGAATCCAGCTGCCTGTGAAAGTGCAGTGCAGCTATAGGGGTCACAGTATCTTTATGGGGCCAGGACCACTTGTCAGGTCTGCCACCGCCCCCTTGCAGCACCTCAATGTCATCACAGGAAGTTCGGCGGGCCTCAGCAGCGGGGCCAGCGTTGTCGAGGTCCGGAGTTTCCTGTGGGTGGGGTGAGGTGGCACTGATGCTTCTAAGTTGACAGGATGATGCGTCTCTGCTATGAGACAGCTCGTGGAAATAGCACCCCCGGCCTGGGCAGCGTGAGTCTCAAGAGGCACTGTGGTCCCTAAAGACACACCAGCCCTCCGGTAGTTCTCCCACATACATGGGGGTCAGGCAAGAGTCAATCTTCAGCACTGCAGCATCAGGGTATCAACTCAGGATGCTCGGTCCTGACAGAAAGGCACCATAGCTACAGTCTGGCAACACATGTGACTTGTAGCAGAATCTATCGCTGGGATGTTTGGAAGCTGGGGATTGCCTGATTCACATTCCCATGTCAATGATGCGGTTGCAGAGTCTTTGATGGTGCTGAGACTCTGAAAGAACAGGGGGCAAGCCAACAAGCCCTTAGAGAACACCTGGGGCACACGCAGGTAGCTGGCAGCAGGCAGCATGCCACCTCATTCAGATAGTTGCAAAGTGGGAGTCCCTCCTTCAGCCCTGAAATCAGCAGGCAGCAGGTCCACACAGCAAAGCAGTAAACTGGATGGCAGTTTCTCCTGGCAGCACAGCAGTCCTTCTGGCAATGTGCAGACATAGAGCCTGCAGCAGCTGGTTACATGTCCCACACAGTGTCTTAAGGTATGGGGTCAGAGCCACAGTACTTACACTCAAAAATGTAATTTATGTAGGGGGTGACTTCAGAAGAAACCGCAGAAGTACACAACAATCTCTTTCAGCCCAGCCCTGGCTCCAGACGATGAGAAGGGGGTAAATCAGCCCTTTGTGTGAGGGCAGGACACAACCTATTCAAATGTAAGTGTGAACCACGTCTCCCTCTTCCTGCCCAGGAAGACTATCATGTACGCAGATGAATGCAGATGCATCCCGTCACACCAAGCCCTTCCTGTGTTGTGGCTGTCTAGAGAGAATGCACAAAGTATAGTTGTCACCCAGCCCAGACGTATATTGGAGACAGGCTGCAAAGCACAGTGAGTTATAAGCACAGAGAAATGCCCACTTTATAAAAGTGGCATTTCTAAAATAGTAATGTAAAATCCAACTTCACCAGCAAGTTGGATTTATCAATACCATTCTAAACATACCAAACATGGCAACGCCACTCCTTTCTGATCAGGAATTAACACTTAAAAGTATATAAGGGAATTCCCAATGTTGGCTTATGAGAGGAGTAGGCCTCACAGGCAATGAAAAACGAAGTAGGCAGTTTGTCACTGCCAGGACATGCTCCACATAAAGGCATTGGGCTACCTAGCGCCTACCTTAGGGGTGAACTATGTGCAATAAACAGGGATTTTAAGGTTTGGCAAGTAGTTTTAAATGCCAAGTTGAAATGGCAGTATACTGCGCACACAGGCCCTGCGGTGACAGGCCTGAGACAGGTTTGAAAGACTACGTCTGTGGGTGACACAATCAGTGCTGCAGGCCCACTAGTAGCATTTAAATTACAGGCCCTGGGTATATGGTATACCACTTTACTAGGGACTTATAAGTAAATCAAATATGGCAAACAGGTGTAAACCAATCATACCATGTTTAAGGGAGACAGCACATGAACTTTAGCACTGGTTAGCAAAGGTAAACTGCCCAGAGTCCTAAAGCCAATGAAAAAGAGGGTCAGAAAAAAGGGAGGAGGAAGGCAAAAATAGTTTGAGGATAACCCTGTAAAATGGGCCAGGTCCAACAAACTGTCATAAAAGAGCTGTATGCAATCTGCATGGTATGGTATAGGTTATAGCATCATGTTTTTCTCCAGTCTTTCAGTATCCTAATGTTGCTAAAAATGGTTCATTTGGGTAGAAATACATTCTTATTGGTAAAGCCACTCTGGTACATTTAAAATCCTGAATTTGTGCTTCTCCAGAACAAATACTCTTAAAATATACTGCCTACTAGTATCTGTGATATGTGACTCCTACACCTTGTAATCATCATTGTCTTATATAACATTTCCTATAGACTGCTTTAAACACATATGATTCATTGGCTCTGTATAATGTGTGTGTGATGTAAAGTGCCCTTACACTCTAGACTGGGATGAGTAGCGCTATAAAACAAATTAAATGCATTTGAGAGAAGGGCTATGGAGAGAGGATGGGCACTGGCAGAGAGTGGTAGTGAGGGAATTTGTGGAAAAGGAGGTTTTGAGGTGGCGGCAACAAACATTTTTTCATGGGTGCCACCAGCTCGTAAGCCGTCCCTACCTTTACCCACTATTCCTCCAATGTCATGGCAAGATTGGGTAGGTATGCTTCACTCTGGCTGCGAGCAATAAGCGCTTAAATGCAACTGAGTGGATCATGGAGCTTGCTTCAGAAAACCTTAGGCAACCTCCTTCATAACAGATTCACATCCCGGCAGGTCTGAGCTAGTATTTGACTCCACCGAGGTCAATTCAATTAGTGCTACTGTGAAGAGTAGTAATTACAACTGTTATCAGTGCTTTGAGATTCTCGTTAGCTAGCTGTTCATAAAAGAGCCCTTATTATTTTAACAGTAGTAATGTTAAAAATTGCTCACAAGCTTGCTCTATTTATAAACCATTTCAAAATGTCGGACAAGATAATCACATAATCTGCAATGACCAAAATAGAATGCTTTTTCACTTAATTACTACAGACAAATGTAAAATTAGTCTATTCTTGCGGGATTCGTTAAGTCTTATTATCTTAGGAATTACAGTACAGAGTATTTTCATGTCTGTAATTATTTATAGCCCGCCACCATGCTCTGTGTCATAAAACTGTACAAATACAGCAAGCATTAGAGAACACTTGTCATCAGCTACATCCCAGCCACAGAGTTCAGCATCTTGGTTGATGCATAGACAAGCGATCAGTCTGCCACGTGGGTTGGGTGTTGTTGCAGCCTTAGATGAATATATATATATATATATATATATATATATATATATGCCAAACACTTTCCCCAAAGGAAATCCTCTCCGCACTCACAGTTCCATAACTCTCATAAGGTAATAATCATGCCAATGCCTCCAAAGCGGTTCCACAGTGCTTTTACTTAATCATAAAAAGGTCAGCACACCCCTACGCGTTTCGATCTCAGCCGAGATCTTGTTCACGGGGATTTTTGAATAGCAAATTAGAGAAAAGAAATCAGCAAAAGTCATAAAAGTTTCTACAGCAATCACTCCCAGGATCCTCATCTGCCTAGGTGCACTGACAGCTCTTCACCGCTATTCAGGCCATTAGGTGCCCTCGTTTGCATATCAATTATATAGCGGGACTCTAGAGGGACTGTAGAAACTTTTATGACTTTTGCTGATTTCTTTTCTCTAATTTGCTATGAGTTGTTTTGACATAGACAGTAATGGTGCGCCAATATAAGGCGAGATATGGAGAGGTCATGAGAGACCAAGGTAAAGATTAATTGAGTGCCTTGAGTGGTATATGCCGATTCACGGCGTGATTGAGAATTTCATTATGATTTGTTTCATGGTTTTATACAAAATGAACGTTCAATTTGATGCATTTTTATAAAAAGCAGTGTTATTTGCGATTGAGTTTCCGATTATTTGGAGACTTATATAGTGTGAAAGCCGATTCACGGCCAAATGATTATATGAAATTGTGAATACACATGTGATGCGATCTGTTACAGTGTGATGTTATATTATATGAAATTCGCGCAACAATACCACCATAAGATGGCGCTCATGTTGAGGCTATAGAGTCCATTCTTTATGTCTATGTCTACACGATGCAGGGTAATTTAAATGGCTCCTCTCAGTGCGGATGGTAGACACTGAAGAAGGAGTTTCCGAAACGCGTTTGTTGTGGTTCCGGAATAAAATCACCGGTTCAACTTTCCCCGCGAGTGCTGTAATTCTTTTGTTGGAGATTGAAAGAGTTTGAGCTGCAATATTACGTGGGGGCACCACCACGGTAATAGCACCCGTCCGAGAGTGATCCGAACAAACGGTGCAAAATGAGCGATTATATATATATATATATATATATATATATATATATATATATATATATATATATATATATATATATATATATATATATATATATATATATATTCACTGAAAAAACCATAGGTTTCAGGCACGTTATAGTTAGAAATTAGCATTCAAAAAACCTTAGAAATTCACTGAAAAAACCATAGGTTTCAGGGGCGTTCTAGTTAGTTGGACATTTCACTCGTACAAAACCATAGAAATTCCCCGTTATAGTTAGTTCAGCTAACTATAACTCGCGCGCCCACAATGCACTGCTGATGACGTCACATATTACATCACTCATGACATGGTCAGTGACATCACTCATGACATCACTGATGACATCTCAAATGACATCACTCATGACATCACTGATGACATCATCCTTCTGATAGAGTGGCAGACCTCCTCTCACCCTAATATAACCTTTGATACACACACTCAAAAATACAAACTAACATTTTCAAAACAATGGACATACCAATACCAGTTACAACACACCTATTCAGTAATTCCAAGATCTACACACACATCCACTCATTCACCAACAGTCCCTATACAGTCACTCATACATGTACTCACTCATCATATGTACTCATACACCTATACATCCTGTTACACACCGCCACTCATCCATAGAGTTACTCACACACATAGTCACACATGCAAACAAAGTATCAAACATCCATTTACTTGCATATACAGTTATACACACACTACCACACTTACTTCTACAGAAACTTACACATACTTACTCTCTTAAACAATCACTTATAGAAACACCTACTTATTTGTACAGGAACTCTTCCAATCTCTCACTCTCACATATACTCACTTATATACACCAATACTCACATATACTGGTTTAAAACATATGTAGTTACTCATAAAGACACTATTGAGACAGTCATTCACTCACTAACACACCCATACACATACTCATCCACCTATACAGTCCTGCACACATGCTGTCTTCAACACATACAAACAGTGAGTCACTCATTCATGCATCTATGCACTAAGTAATACCCCCACCGAACCATACAGACACTCAGACACTTATACTGATACTCAAAAACCAACTAATAACCCATATAGACACTCATGTAGCTACTCACCAACCCATGCAGCCACTTATACACAAAGTGAGAGACTGATACAGATATTTTCATATTTAAACATTACTCACTAACCCATGTATTCACTAAGATACACTTAGTCAGTTATAAAATCAATTTTACAAAAAAATCATCCATTTAGACACTTATATACCCATTTATTCTTCCATCAACCTTGAGATATACATATATAAAACATATTTAATTTTCAGAAAAACACACATTCACTGGATGATGTCATCAGTGATGTCATTTGAGATGTCATCAGTGATGTCATGAGTGATGTCACTGACCATGTCATGAGTGATGTAATATGTGACGTCATCAGCAGTGCATTGCGGGCGCGCGAGTTATAGTTAGCTGAACTAACTATAACGGGGAATTTCTATGGTTTTGTACGAGTGAAATGTCCAACTAACTATAACGCCCCTGAAACCTATGTTTTTTTCAGTGAATTTCTAAGGTTTTTGAATGCTAATTTCTAACTATAACGTGCCTGAAACCTATGGTTTTTTCAGTGAATTTCTAAGGTTTTTAATTGCTAATTTCTAACTATAACGTGCCTGAAACCTATGGTTTTTTCAGTGAATATATATATATATTTATTATACTATGTATACATGTGAAAATGTCTCGGTCCCCTGTTTGCCTCGGTGGCACGGAAAAAATGGGTGGAACTGACGTCAGCACGCCGACGAGGTCCTCTTATGGCTCCGATGACGTCATACGATGTCGCGAGCGGAGCCGTGCTCGTTGACGTGGGAGAGCTAGGAAAGAATTTCCATGGAATGCTGGTGCAGGGGATATTCACCTAAGTGTTCAGGCTAGTCCTTTGGGAGCAACTGTTTATGTTGCCACTCCAGAAACCGAAACCAGTGATCTGAGGGCAGAGGCCCTGCAGATGGCACACGAGGTGGGGTGCCCAGTCGTATGCACCGGCGGGGCAGCGAAGTGACAAGCACCACAACCCACAAAAAAGGTAACGAGGGCACTGAATAACACAGGATCTTCTCTTTGTATCTGGCAGGAACAACGAAGTTAAAATGCCCTAGTACCAAAATGTAGAATTAGTGCTACAACGGTCTTCAAGATGACCTGTGATGCCGCTTCTGCCTCCCGTACCTTGGAGGCGGCACATGGGTCACGAGGTACGGTCATACTGCGGTGGGACGCACACTCGTTGACCTCTCATGGCACTGCTCCACATTTCAGGGAGGACGCTTTCCATTAGCTATGTTTTCTGATGACATGTCGCGCCGGCCCCGTCCAACAACAGAACTCCTTTAGATCCAAACAGACTCTTCCACTCTCTCACCAGAAGTGAAACCAGGCCACGCGGACACTTTCACAATACAACAGCCGGGAATGCATTTTTCGGTAAAAATACCACATTCCTTCCTCCTAATTAATCAAATAAACGTCTCAC
Organism: Calotriton arnoldi; assembly: GCA_963921515.1. Classification (NCBI taxonomy): domain Eukaryota; kingdom Metazoa; phylum Chordata; class Amphibia; order Caudata; family Salamandridae; genus Calotriton; species Calotriton arnoldi. Next base: position 1,552,832 of record CAWUFW010000522.1, read on the forward strand.
TGAAGAACAGGGGCCAGCTTCGATCGGTAAACAGCCGTTACAATGACTTTTTTACTTTGCGATACCATTACAACGCATGCATTACCACGCATGCGTTGTACATCACGAAGTCATTACTACGCATTTTTAGAACGCATGGTCATTTACCACGCATGCCTTTACAACGAATTTTGTTGTAAAAGTATGTATGGTAAATGACCATGCGTTCTAAAACACATGTAGACGATCCATGTCGTTGTAAGGAAACAGAGGCTGTTCCGTTTCCTCACAACGACGTGCACCGCCCTCAGAGATGACGTGAAGCAGGAACCACGAGGAGAGAGGAACCATGAGGAGTGAGAGGTAAGGGGGATTGGGCATGGGGTGGGGGTTTCTTTCTAGGGTTTAGGGTAGTGCAGTGGTGTTTGGGTGGTGTAGGGGGTCGTGCTGGGGGTAGTGTTTTAGGGTTTAGGGTAGTGCAGTGGTGTATGGGTAGTGTAGGGGGTCGCGCTGGGGTAGTGTTTTAGGGTTTCGGGTAGTGCAGTGGTGTTTGAGTAGTGTAGGGGGTCATGCTGGTGGTAGTGTTTTAGGGTTTAGGGTAGTGAAGTGGTGTTTGTGTAGTGTAGGGGGTCATGCTGGGGGTAGTGTTTTATGGTTTAGGGTAGTGCAGTGGTGTTTGGGTAGTGTAGGGGGTCGTGCTGGGGGTAGATTTAGGGTTTAGGGTAGTGCAGTGGTGTTTGTGTAGTGTAGGGGGTTGTGCTGGGGGTAGTGTTTTAGGGTTTATGTTAGTGCAGTGGTGTTTGGGTAGTGTAGGGGGTAGTGCTGGGGTAGTGTTTTAGGGTTTAGGGCAGTGCAGTGGTGTTTGTGTAGTGAAGGGGGTCCTGCTGTGGGTAGTGTTTTAGGGTTTAGGGTAGTGCAGTCGTGTTTGTGTAGTGTAGGGGTCGTGTTTTCGGGTATAGGGTAGTGCAGTTGTGTTTGGGTAGTGTAGGGGTCATGCTGGGGTTAGTGTTTTAGGGTTTAGGGTAGTGCAGTGGTGTTTGGGTAGTGTAGGGGTCGTGCTGGGGTAGTGTTTTAGGGTTTAGGGTAGTGCAGTGGTGTTTGTGTAGTGTGGGAGGTCATGCTAGGGGTATATTTAGGGTTTAGTGTAGTGCAGTGGTGTTTGGGTAGTGTAGGGAGTCATGCTGGGGGTAGTGTTTTAGGGTTTAGGGTAGTGCAGTGGTGTTTGGGTAGTGTAGGGAGTCGTGCTGGTGGTAGTGTTTTAGGGTTTAGGGTAGTGTAGTTATGTTTGGGTAGTGTAGGGTGTCGTGCTGGGGGTAGTGTTTTAGGGTTTAGGGTAGTGCAGTGGTGTTTGGGTAGTGGAAGGGGTAGTGTTTTAGGGTTTAGGGTAGTGCGCCCAACCAGCCACAATATCCGTGGACAAAGGGGATCCTGACTCTTTGGAATGCTCCGTCAATTGAATAATTTGGGTCAAGGGCCCTACCACGTCCAAGACCTATCAATTCCTTTCTTGGGATCCCTCATATACTTGGAGAAAAAGGTACATAGTTTCTCATCAATTTCAGGCGTGTGTGCCACCTTCCCCTTCAGTGAGGGCCTGGGGCATTCTCCCCTCATCCTATTCCTGACCTCCCTTTCAAGAGGTTGATGGATTTTCCCCACCACATACTCTGCCACTTTGGCATCAGGTGTCCACTCTGCCGACCTAGGATGGTAAATTTGGGTAGGCTCGAACATGTCCGAGTGGACCCCGTCCCCAACCGGGGACTGAGAGGAGTGGGACTCTGGATGCCAGGGACGCCCCGAGTCCTTATCCTCATCGGAGGAGAAATCGTCCTCCTATACACCCTCACCCTCTAAGGGAAACCCACCGTCGGGGTCTACAATAGTGGTGACAGTGTCGCAATTTTCTCCGGGCCCCTCCTCCTCCCGGCAGGGTGCATGTTTTAGCGTTCGCGCACTCTTGAGGAAGGTCTCCGTAAGTTTATCAAATCCTTCCAAGTGCCCCGCGTTCTGCTTAACGGCCCTGTTATTCCCCATCTGGGAGCTACTTGGACCCGCCACCACCAGATCTTGGTCACTGAACACCCCAGGGATGCTTTTCGCCAGCTTATCAACCTGATCCCTAAGAGGAGCCAGCGCCCTAGAAATAGCCAGAGAGAGGGCTTGGTCCACTGCTGGAGGGAGAAGTTGGGGGCCATTCCTCCTCCACTTCCTGGTAGGAGGAGTAAAAATGGTCTTCTGGAGAAGACATGATAGCAGAGGGTGTGAGCACAGAACAAATGCCCTTAAAATCCTTAAGACAGCCCCCTCGCCGGTGCTCCAACAGCTGGGCTTTCCCGAAGCTGTTATAAGAATAGACTGAGGCGCAATACCAATTACCACCACCAGGTGGCGCTGGTCACTAACGTGGCCGTGTGGGGAAATCACCGCGTAGCGGTGTCAAAATTAGGCGAGGGTTGGTCGGGAATCAAGCGGACACTAAAGGAGTGACCGGATTCCCAAACGCGCGTAAAGACCAGCGGGAGCGCTCGACGGAGCTGCCTCGCTCGGACCAGACGCGCCTGACAGGATCTCACCGCGCGCAGAGCACACAGCGGGAGAAACTGCGAGGGGGAGAATGCGCTCTGGCAAGAGCCTGCTGCGCAGGGAATATGAAACAATACCAAGGCAATAATGCTAATAACGTGCACAAGAAACCGCTATACAAACAGCAACAACGTCAGATTAAGCCAAGAATGTAAGGAATGCACTTAACTGACGAGCAGTGAAGAAAGAGGAAGCGGAAGGGATGTCATGATATTATATACGATGGACTGTGATATGATTGGACTATAGTTGCCTTGGAGACTACCCCCTAATGGTTCATGGGTTGTGTAGTCTTTTGTTTAATGATTGTTGTGTTACGTTTTCTTTGAACTGCTATGCAAATAAAGTGAGGAAAGATATGCATAATCCTTGCCTCCGGTCTGCCATAGAATTCATTAAACTTTATTTGATCTGATTTAGAAACATAGATCATAAAAGTGTACATAAAAACAGTAAATCCTCTTTCCTAATAAAATACAGTGAGAATTAATTAAAACCAGTAGGTAAAAATGGGTGTTACAAAGCCCGGTTCAGAGCAACTTCAGGTTAACAGAATCGTAAAGTTCAATGTTTCGCAAGATCAATCTCATGTACTTCGTGCAAAATACACAATAAGGGGTCCAAGTAAGATGTAACGCTCCAATACCTGATCAGTTTGCACTATATAAAACTGCAGAAAAAATAAAAATAAAAAGTGTTTTGCACACTTCTGTCATTGGGCTATATGTGGGCTACATCTGGGCTCTTTTTTCTCTGGTGGCCATCTTGGGAGACTTATTTGTTATGAAGTTTCCTAATTTCGTCATTTACTGCAGTCTCCTCAGTAGGAAATGCTTTCAGTTTTTACTTTGATTCCATCAAGAAGGCATTCAGATGTGTCACACATTTGCCATAAATTCAGAATGTTAGCACTCTAGTTGTTCATTAGATCACTGTAGTAAAGCTACTGCTCACCAGGGAGTTAACTGGAAGTCTACTGCTGGTATTGAAAGTGATTGTTTCAGTCTGCATGTCAGAATTTTCTAATGAAATAGAAGAGGATTTGAGATCTCACTTAAAACATGCCCTAAATTTTCTTTCTGCAGCACTAACCATAATTTCTATGGCAAAATGAACCCCTCATTTTGTTCCTTTTTAAATTAAATGTTTTAAGTGTTACCAGTTTATTCCAATCAAGATGGCTTCAGGTGTGCCATACTTTTGTCATAAGTAAGACTGTTAGCGCTCTAGTTGTTCTTTAGAACACTTTGGGAAGCTGCAGTAGAACAGAAAGGCATCAACTGACAGGCTGCTCCTGTTGAAATATAACAGGAAGATATTTGAGATCTCACTTAAAACATGTCCTAATTTTTCTTTCTACAGCACTAACCATAATTTCTATGACAAAATGAACCCCCTCATTTTGTTCCTTTTTAAATTAAATGTTTTAAGTGTTACCAGTTTATTCCAATCAAGATGGCTTCAGATGTGCCGTACTTTTGTCATAAGTAAGGCTGTTAGCACTCTAGTTGTTCTTTAGAACACTCTGGGAAGCTGCAGTAGAACACAAAGGAATCAACTGACAGTCTCTGCCCTTGTTGGATGTACATGTTTTACTGAGAATGTCAGACTTCATTCTCACATGACTGAGAAAGATAATGTGAATTTACAGAAAATATGCTCTCATTTTAGCTTCTGGAGCACCTTCCAAAACTGTATGGGACAAGCATGTGAAAATAGTTTTCTCTCAAACATGATTCATGATATCCCAGCAGAAGGTTTTTCACAGGGTAAAATCACCTTAGAACACACCACAATTCCTGAAATTAGTATGGTACCATCAACAAATGAATTCTAATGTAACTAAAGTCTGTTATCACCCTTTATAGTTCTCCTTTTGGTAACCCTCAAAATCTTCGATTCACTACAATGCATTTCAATGGGGTACTATCATTTATATTGGTCCCAAGATGGCTGCCAGCAATTCCAGGATGAAGTGCTGACAGCCAATCAGATCTCACGATGACATGTGTGGTTAGGCTCCGCCCAGATATATATGTGTTTTCTTTTTCAAATTTCTCAGGAACTACTGAACGGATTTACACCATTTAAGCAAAAGGCACGACTCTGAACCAAGGGCTACCTTTTTGCCAAATTTGGTGTAATTCCGTTCAACAGTTCGGGTTGTAGCTGCGATGAAAGGTTCCTATGGAAAATTGCATGGGGAAAACACGTTTTGGGACCCCCATTTTTTCTCGGCCCCCACTTGACGAATCACCCCGAGACTTTCAGGATAGGAGCGGACCGGAGCGGGCCACGAGTTTTGAAAATTTCGTGACGATTCGTCAACCGGCGCCAAAGTTATTTCAAATAGAATGTTGCGGATTTCCTATGGAAAATAGGTCCTAACTATAACTATCTACTGGCGACCGCCAGTAGATAATATATATATATATATATATATATATATTCCGTACCCTTTCTTCGATCGGTATTGGATTGACTGGGGACATTCTTGTTGTATGTATATAGATCGATAGATAGATAGATAGATAGATAGATTTATTTATTTTATGGTTGCAGATATCGCTGGGGTTTTGGGCATTGTAGCTGACATGAAGTTACACCGTGAGGGTTGGATGATAAAGCCCATGGTAATGTAGTCTGTAATTTTAAGGGGTGGGTTTTGAACCCTCATGTAAAACCTCACATTCTTATTGAGAGTTGGGTGTTGTAGCCTTAGCTGGGTTGTTATTTATACCATGAGGGTAGGATGCTGCACACCCACATAAAGGCATGTGAACACTTTGAGGGTTGGAAACTGTATTCTGAGATTAAATGTTCTAAATATCCTGAGTTAGTTGACATGGTTTTAAATGGAGTCTTGTGGTCGCCATGTTGATAAGTTATTGTAGCCAATAATGGAGTTTCCTGTGTATGATGCCGCAAGTGCACAGTAACCACCGATGAATACTTGTGTGCACGACAGGGTTTATGTGTTTAAGTCTGATATGGAATTTCCTACACATTGCGAGGATTGGTTGTCATACCTTGAGATTATATTTAATTATATTTCATGCACAATCACAGATGTTCTGCTGCTTACATTTTATTGCACACAGGGAAAGTGCAAAGTTTTGTCTCACTGAGTGTCCGTTCATTTTGACATTGCTCTTAGGCACAGAAGTATTTGATGTTTGTACAGATAATGCTGGAGTTGCCCTCTGCATCCAGACTAGTCTTAATTTTTCCTAGAATCATCCACATTAGAAATGGTTGGTTTCCCAAATACCAGAAATCATTGAAAAGCTCAGATGTGTCGTAGGCGTGAATTCCAAAAGCAAGGCTGCCAAAATTGTGCATGGTTGCGCCCAGTGTTAAATTTGAAATAAAGTAAGTGCAGGTCTCCAAAATGTTTATCAGGGCTGAGCAAGGACAGAGTGTGGGCTTGGGAAGAAAGTCTTACTTTACTCTCTGTCCTAACAGCTCTGCTTTAGACCTGCCTGAAAAGCTGCAGGCATGCTCCCCAGGAGGGAGAACCACAGTCCATCCCTATTTTCCATTATGGTTTGTGGAAACAAAAGAAGGTCTACAATACAACAAATGGTAAAGGGATAACTATACTGCTGTGCTAATTCTATTTCCGGAGACCAGTGTAGAAATAAAGCAAATACCGCTTTGCTGTCTGCTTCTGCTGAACACATCAAGGCAGCAGCAGACTGATACAGAGTGAAAGATGGTAAAGAGTCCCACCATACTCCACAATCACAAATTAAGCGCTGGTTATGTGATAGGAAGATACATACATAATATATGATCATAAATAATCAGGCCTTGTAAAAAAGAGTGGTCCCTCTCATTGCATGTATATTCCTCAATCAAATTTAGACTGAAGCCTTATCATGTGGGTGACAGCCCTAATGGACAGAAAACTGGACCTTTTGGCTTGTTTCTCAAGTTGTTGAAACTGGAAAGGCTACTATCTTACACTGTGTGTCCAATTGTTAGTATAATTGACCATACATCGCCTATCCTTGAATAAAAGAGCCGTGTCCTTATCGAGTACATTTCAAAGACTCCGATTTTGATAGTTTTGATGTGCTATCAGCATCAAATGAATAGCAGTTTCGACACTATAGCTACACATAGTGTTATAAAAGCCATCTAGGGACAAGTTTTTAAAGGGGAACCTATCCCACTAAACTATAGTAATCATAGCAGCTGTTTATGGAGACTCATATTAAAATGTTATTGCGTTATAGAGGAACATGGCCAAAGGACAAGTTCATTTACAAGGTGATGGAACTCTGAGCTGATTTGCAATATCCTTTTAACATATGTGAGAGGGTATTTTATTCCTTATTATACAGGTCATACCATCACTCTTCCCACAAACCTCTTAAAACAAAAGGGACTTCCTCTTTCATATCGAAGAGATAGTGTGGGTGTAGAAATAAAGAATGAAAGAGAAAGCTGTATTGTGAAATTAAGCATACCAAACAGCAGTTAGCAATTTATTGCAAAAACATATTAGAATCAGTTTAATGTAAATTAAATTAAAATAGATGTAGGTCATAGTGAGTAATAACATGCAGAGATTCTTTCTTTCCTGTAATGAGCTATGTGCAAAAAATAAACAAGTAGCCACAAGTCTCTCTTTTCTGCTGATCGCTGTTCATTTTACAAAAACAGAATATAAGAAGAAACAGCCAGTTTTCGTTTTTTTGTTTAAATGGCAGCTGCAATAGTGCTTTGTGAAATGCCATTTGATTTAGCTGCTGGCCTCAGAAACAGAGATTATGCTATCAGAACTTAACTGTGATAAGGAAGTTAGTGACATGTTTTGCATAATAGAATTGCAGGATTTCATGTATTATAGCAGCTTTATGTCTGACTGTAATAGAGTAAAAATATGAGACAAGCCCAAGTTAAGTTGTGCACAATTTTTAATCACAAAAAAAATATCCAATACAGAACTTTATCACCAAATGCTTTACTCACCAACTAAGCTCATTCAGTTCTCTGGCCTCATCACCAAATTATTATTTCTAGATTGGGTCTCTGGTCCGCAATTCACACCACTACCTGCATCTGCTCCGAATCTGCCTCTATCCACCCCTCTGTGTGATCTAGAATTGGCAGAGCAAATACCCAAAGGGCCATTATGTGCTGTCAACACCAGAGTGACATTAAAATCGGTTTGCATCACTCACAAATGTGTCCTAAAGCTAAGTGATCTCAAAATAGAAGAGTTACAGAACACTGCACTAAAATATTAGGCATTCTCTGCACTCATTCAATGAAAGCCTACTCCATATCTGCAATCCATGCTGGCAGTGCTGTGGGAGAGTGTCTCGCAAGCAGGCACACATTTTGTTTCTAAAAATATTGCCATCTTGACAAATTGTGAATCTTAGGAAGTTTAAAAGAAAAGAGAGACAAAGGGGTCGAAGTTGACTGGCCTATGCTCGGTAGCATACGCTGCCATGAGAAATCCCTCCTTAAGGGGTGGGACCGTCAGTAGCTGTCACCAGCAGCTGTTACAGGTTTTACTTGCTGCAGCTCAGGACTCAGAGCAGCCCTGAGTGGAAGTGGGAAATCACTCTCCATTCAGCAGTGATTGTGCCTGATTCTCTGTAGCTGAAAGTCAATCAATCAATCAATTTGGATTTATAGAGCGCGGCTAACCACCCGAGAGGGTATCCAGGCGCTGAGAGTGCTGCTGCCGGGGGCTCAGTTGAACATCCATGTCTTGAGTCCTTTCCTGAATTCCAGCAGAGGTGATGCAGTCTGTAGGTGGAGTGAGAGGTTGTTCCATGCCTTCGCAGCGAGTAGGAGAAGGAGCGTCCTCCGCTGTGGCTGTGGCGGATGCAAGGGCGTGGACGAGGCAGAGTGCAGGTGTCTGGAGGGAAGGTGGAAGTTCATTCGGTGGTTGATGTACGCTGGTCCCTGGTTGTGGAGGGCTTTGAAGGTGTGGATCATCATCTTGAAATGATAGCTCTTCGGAATGGGGAGCCAGTGAAGCGTCTTGAGGTGAAGTGTGATGTGGGTCCGTTTGAGGAGGTCTAAGATGAGTCTGGCCACTGCATGTTGTATTGTTTGCAGTCTCTTGAGGAGGTGCAAAGTCCCTTCCTTTCTGTCCAGGACATCCAGCTTCAAGGAATCAGCAGCCAGGTGACAAGAAGTTGGACATTTTTTAATACCTTCTCTAAGGGTGAAGTAACGAGGGGTGTGCAACATTCATGTAATTTGCTTTTGCGTAATTATACAAAATTTCAAAAAAATGTACGTGTAATTATGTGAAAAGAAAAACAAACATTTGGTGTTTTAGTTTAACACAAATGCCTTTTGTGCTCTAATAATAGCGCAAAAACACAACACCACAAACAGCAGCCACTTGCCTTCTGGTCGTTCATTCTGCTCCCGGTCACGTGTGCTAAATTTTGTGCCGTGAACAGCATGTAGTTTAATTATGTATTGCGGCATACTAGCATAATTTTAGGAATTTCCAGTGACAAGCACATCACGAAATTACCAAAACTATGCAAGACGGAAACTTGCCTGGGCTTTAAAGTAACCCAACTTCATCGCGACTTTGTAGATACATTTTTATTATTTCACAAACCGCTACTAAAAATGGGCGAGAGTCGTCATACGGTCATATGAAATGTGCATCGCATGGATATTTTTGTAACTGGTTGTAGTTGTACCTAACCTTGCCTGGAAGAAAATCCTTGAATGCGATTGCTTGTTGAGAATGAGGTACAATATTCATTCATACGTGCAGTCCGCAAGGGGATTCACTCAATACGCAGTTGCATTTATTCATGCCGGAATCTAATGCATCGGTTGCTGTGACTTGTATTTGTTTTGACAGTACTTGACGTGCGAATAATGCTTTTATAGTCCATTACTGTAGTAGATTGTATTTTACGTTGTTCTTGTTCCACCAGGAACGGTGAGGCAAGGCTGCACTGAGCGCGTGCCTGTACTTTTAACCTCCCCCCCCATGCTGAGCGTTGCGTACATGGATGGACTCTGCGTCATTCCATTCTCCCTGTACCATGCTCCCAGTGCGCTCACCTCCGCCTATCAATTATTGAACACTTTATCCAAGCTCATCACAAATGCATGCATTTATACCTGGGAGATGCTCCATAAATTGTGCCAGCTCTGACCCTGGGCCATTGTCCAAACCATAAACTATATATCAGCCTGCTTCTGTCAATGCCTACGATTAGGAATCCTGCAGTGGCAGATCTTACCCTGGCAAAGAGTGCCAGCTCCTGCTACATTGTGCTGCACCCTGGGGTACAAAAATAAGGCGCAAAAACCCTTCTAAGTAAGGCACCTGGCCCTGCGAGGGTAGGTTTATAATTCAGTGCTGTTGGCAGCACTACTGTGAAGCAGAAGCAGCATTAAACATCACCTTATAAACAATATTCCAGGTCTTTCCTTCAAACTCTCTAAGGCCTCTAAGTGATCTTACCCTGACAAAATTCCAGTTCAGGTGAAAAACCCTGGTCCGCATGCCACATTGGGAATCGTACTCGAGTGATAATTAGCACCCTCCTGGTGTTGGCCTAACCAATTTGTGCCAGGTAAAACCTGGGACAAATTGTGTCAGTAAACTGTTGTAGAAAGCTGGCACTTTATGTGATATATCAATAATGTGATATATTGTGTAAAGAGTTCAGGGGTTCCCTTACTCGTGGACAGGGCTTGCTATGCAATCCCAAAGTGCTCTTTTCGGGGGTAGTGTGGTCGAGCATCCTTATGCTTAACACAGAGGAGTGCAAGACATTTACAAAATGTACACAATGATTAAGAAATGACAACATGACTCAAGAAGGAGATCCACACCAATTTATAAAAATAGCAAGTATCCTTATGTATGTTTAGGCATCAGAGAAAAATCGTTCAGGTAAGTATGTTTTCAAATATAAATTCTTTTTACTTTAAAAAGTGAACACAATGCAGTTTCTGAGTCCTTCAATGCTATTCTATAAAAAGAAGAACAAATTTTGCAAACAGGTACAGTACAGCGACTTACTAGACCAATCTCCAGGAGTTAAGTTAAGTGGTGGGCAAGGTCTAAGGCATCACCAACAGAACACCACCAGCGGCACGAGGGCAGCTGGGTGCAGGGTGCAAAACAGCGTCGGGAGCCCAATGTATTTCAATGGAGATAGGTCACTGCGGAAAAAGGCTGCAGGCTCTGGCCAGAAGGCCAGTTGGGCTGAACCAGCAAGTGGGCTCAGGCCTTGCTATACTCAGGAACGAGAGAACACCTTTGGTCCTCTTCTTCAAGGTCCGGGGCAACAGGTGCAGAGGTGTCTTTAGGCATCAGGTTTCCCTTACTGGAGAAGTCGCGGTAGAGGGGGCCTGTGTGCATAGGCTGCAGGCTACGTTGGGGAGTCCAGGAGGGGTGAAACCACAATGGACTCGAGCTCTGCAGGGCTGGGGAACCTTGTTAGCACCATTAGCCTACTTCAACTTGGGCTGGAGGCGACGGGTGCAGTGGCTGCTTCAGGTGTTGGGTTATGCCGGTTCTGGAGGACTCAGAGTCTTCTCCTTTGGAGTTCTTTATAACAGGTCTGCTGTTCACAGGAAGCCTTGAGTTTTTTCAAAGGCAGGCAGTCCGCCCAAGTTTCTGGAGACAACAGCTGTAGGATGAGTCGACTTTGGCGCAGTTTTCGTTGAGGACTGCACACAGGCCGGGGTGTGCGGGGGCCAAGTCAGGTGCTCTCTTCCATCTTTTCTGCTTTTGTGGCTCTTCAGTGTCCTCTCTCATCTTAGGTCATCAGGATCTGCTTCTCTGGTGCCAGGGATTCCCCTAAATACTGAATTTTAGGGCATTAAGGGAGTGTAGGGTGGTGGCCAATGGGCTACTGCCCTTGGGGTTACTACGCCCCTGTATGACCACTTCCTGTGGGAAGTGGGCATAACCCTGTCCCAGATGGCTACCTCTGAAAATGCATGCCCACCTCACAGTTTGCCCACCCTGGTACGAGCTTGGGGTAGACATGTTTACCTGACTTGCTAATTTTCCCACCTGTACAGGTGCCAAGTGAGCTCTGGACAGGGGGTGGCTTCCTCTCCTGTGAGGGGAGCAAGATTTGCATTCCTAATCAGCAGGTCATCTTGTGGAAGGGGGTGTTACACCCTCTTCCTAGACAGGCTTTTGTTCCTGAACTCCTGAGAGCAAACAGCTCTCACTCTAGGAGGTCAGAAACTTGTCTCAGGTGGTAGGCTGGCAGAATCCAGTCAGCAAGCACACCAGAGGCTGGTAGGTTTTCAGGGGGACCTCTAAGGTGCCCTCTGAGTGCATTTTTTGATAAATCCAACGCTGGCATCAGTGTGGGTTTATCACGATGAGATGTTTGGTACCAAACATCCCTATTTTCAGTGAAGCCATCGTGTATCTGGGAAACTCATTTTCACCAGTGTCCAGTACATGATTTAAGATGGTACCCTGGTCACTTGCACTGGCAGCAGTAGGACTGACCAGTGCAGAGGCATATCTGTTCATGCAGATATGTCCGCACATATAATATTAAGCACCCTGCCTTAGGGATGTCAGGCCTGCTGTAGGGGCGACTTACAAATAACATATGCAGTGGGTGGGGACATGGCACACAGGGATGTGTGACATATTTTATTTTCACTTTTGTACATCAGGCCCTAGGTACCCGGGTACCATTTACTAGAGACTTACAGAGGGTGCCTAAGGTTTTGCCAATTGGGGTAAGAATTGTACAGTTTTGGGAAAGAGCTCTGGCACTGGGGACCTGGTTAGCGGGAACCCAGTGCACTTTCAGTCGAAACCATATCATGTACCAGACAAAAAGTTGGGGCAACCATGTCAAAAATAGGCATTTTCCTACAATTGTGGAAAACCCCATCTTGTAGGAGGATGAACATGCACAGTTAAAGTGTTATTTCCCCATTTCATTACAGTGAATAGCACAATGATGCGTTGCAACACAAACAAGGAAACTGCACATGAATTGTAATCCCAGCACAGGTAAATGCCACACCCCACGGTATGGGTATTTAACAGGTACGCAATTGGCACGTGAAAATATGTGATATTTTAAATGAGCCTCATAGAATTTACATTTGCATAAAGTGACTCAAGCAGAACAATTATGAATTGTACTGCTTCTACAACTTTCCTTTGCAATTGATTGTTCAGAAAGCAGTGAATACACTATGCCATCTGTCCAATGAGATAAAAAAGCTGAATTGGGTTCATTATGTAAGACAGGAAGAGAATTTCTCTTCAGAAGCAATTAACATCCACAGTTCATGAACTGCCTTCAAGCGCCTCTTGTGATTCATGCAACTTGCCTGATGTAGGGTGAATTCAGAGACAAGCACCGCGCACACAGAGAATACCTGTGTATGGCACTCAATAAAACACCATACATAGGGTGATGAGCAAACTACAACATACAATGAAGCATAAAAACAACATGTGTAACTGTGCCAAAGTCACTTGCATAGTTGAAGTGCAAAAGACGGTGGAGGCTAAATACCAGAGAGTGTTTGGGGTTAAAATGGGGGTAGTCCTGATGAGACGCCACACGCTTTTGTAAAGCTAGTGTAGTGTAGAGTCCTGCTTTAGGTGTTCATTATTCGTTTCAGTCTCCTTAGTGTCCTTCTGTCTTTTATTCTTTAGAAGATTCGTAGTTGGTAGACAAACTGGACAGTGCATAGATGTGGTCATCGCACTGGGGAGGTTTTGCTCTGCAGAAAATGGTTCAATTCACTGACATGAGAGCGAGGAGCCGGGGATATCTCCACTGGAATCCAGTCTCTCTGACTGGCGCAACGCAAACATTTGATGAAGCCTCTGGTAGTGGAGGAAATTCTACATGCAGAAGAATTCTCATCCCGAATCAGCGCGGGATTTGCAACCACTAGGTCCATGCAGTTGGTTTTTCCTGTTCACTTCATTGTTGAAGGTCAGCTTGGAACAAAATTCACTCCAGTGAGACCAAGTCTCAAGCGATGTCTAAAGAGTGTGTCACACGTCAAAAGAGTCTTCGGAGGAGGTAGCTAGTAGTGCAAGATTGAAAAGAAATGAAGGCGGAAGTGAGGGCAGGTCAGTGGCGTAGCTAGCATTTTGGCTGCCCATAGCGGTCCCCGTGTTTGCTGCCCCACTGCGGCCGCATCAAAGCGCCGGTGGGGGTGGGGGTGCAGCGGCGGAGGGGGGGTGCTGGAGAGATTTTTACAATTTGCCGCCCCTTTGCGGCCTATTGAAGAGCGGGTAAGGGCGATTGCCGCTATGAGACAGCATATAAGATCGGGGTGTAGGCTGCTTCCCCCAAAACCCGTGCCACCCGGGGCAGACCGTCCCCCCTATGCTACGCCATTGGGGCAGGTGCTGTTGGAGGCAGAGGTAGCCTGCTAGGTCCTTGGATTGAAGATGCTGATGCTTTTGTTGTTAATATTGAATTTTTTGACTACTTTTCAGAGGTGAGTTCAAAGTATTTTGTAGCAGAGGAATGTTGAATTAAAATCCATCTGACAAAGTTGCTCCACTTTGTGAAGCTGGAAAGTCTGTGATCTCCACCTGCTCTGGATTCCCCGTGCAATATATTTGCAGGTAAACGTTCCCACAAATCCTTTTGTATTGGAAGCATTCTCCTACTGAAAATTTACTTAGCAGTATTTTTCTACAAAACCTTTCTTTGACAGGTTTTGTGACTCGTATTTTAAAAAGACAAACATTTGTAAATTCTCCAGTGCTCAATAAGTTTGCCAAATCTAAGAATATTTCATGCAGATTGCACAACGGAAGTCCTAAATATTTGCATACCTCTGAATTGTGCACTTTCACGCCAGATGAACGAACTACAGACAAGGGAATCAAACACAAAACATATCCTAGCACTACCATAATTGGTGATAACTTTTAGTTTGCATTGTGTGTTGGGCTTTAAGGAGTCATTTTGCTGATCTCACTAAGAAATTTTCTATGTGGGACTAGTCATGTTTATCTCCACTCTGGACCAGCTTCCCAGTTCTGCTCTTCAAGGCTTAAAGAAACTTGGGCTTCAGTAGCAGACAGCTCTAGGACTCCAACAGATCAGCAGAGGCGACGCTCTGCCCGTAGAGAGCCAGAGGTTCCAGGCAGTCTTGTCATGGAAGCATGATTCAGTCTGGCTGGGACATTTTTTCAGAGAGGCGGTCCACAGTAGTGTAGAAATTCATAACGTCAATAGTTGGAAAATCAAACCATGGAAGATTCCCAGAGGTACACCCGCCCACTTTTAATACGCTTCTAGGTACAGTGAATCACGCGCGATTGCCATGATGCACGATTTACTACAGCTTTGGAGGCAAAAGCTGTCCTAACATGTTACTCCTTTCTGGTAGCAGAACAAACAGATAACTACAACTCAGCACTATTTTTGTTGGATAATTTGGGCATATCTTCTGCAGAATATAGTTGTTTCTTCTTCATACAAAAGGTAGGTGTGAATTTAGTTGCAAAGCCAAACGCTTTGCTTTTGTGCTTCAATGGTTTACGAAGTGCAAAGCTGGTGAAATTGGTAAACTAAGTAAGAGCAGAGAAAGTCCTTCATGACAACAGAAACCTCCCTCTGAGTGAGACGGGGGGAAAATCTCCTCACTCAGTGGCGTAGCTAGATGTACTGCCACCCAGGGAGGCCCCTAAATTTGCTGGCCGGGTGCAGGTAAGAGTGAGGGTGTGGCATTCGACGGACGACTTGTTCGGGGGGGGTGGCGGCCGACGGATGACTTGTTCTCAGGGTCAGGGGGATGGTGGTAGCCGACAGACATGACTACAGCCGCCCCCAAAAATAGTGCCGCCGAAGGTGTCCCTTCCTGCACAAAAGCAATTATCCCTGCAACATGTTTGCATTGGCGCACAACTGCTGTTTGTGCACCGCCGCAGGGGAGAAGGACAGGAATGCGCATATCTTGTAGATATGGTGCATTCCTGCCCTTTTCTTTTGACGCACGGCAGCTCAGCAGGGAGGCCAGCTGCGCTGCCATGCGTCAAAAGTTTGTAAATGAGGCCTATTGCATGTTGTACGTGCATGTTTACTTGTAAGGGGGCCGTCACCACCCACCCTTTAATTTAGATTTGAAAAGCTGTGTAAGTTGTCCACTGCACGTAGATACTGAAAGTACAAGCACCGTAATATAGCGAAAAAGGGATGCTTTCCTAAATATAGTGTTGTGTCAGTAATTAAAAATGCAGAATTTTGCTTAAATTTGTGAAATGGGATTGTATTTGGCAACATTGTTTGAGGGAGCCATGGCAACATAAAATGATGGGTGAATCGAGCCAAGAAGAAGGCAATTATTTCGCGTGTTTTTAGTTCTTTTAGCCGCGGTAATGTTTCCTCAGAGGATGTCTGATTTTCCACCCATTTAACAAACGAACCTCTGCTCAATGTGTGAAAACTCGTGCAAATAGCGAGTCGGTGTCTGCCAGCTGGAGCAGGCTGCTTCAGACACCACTTCCTGCCTTTGACATTGAAACGGTAAATGCGTCCTACCTGCACATTAAAACGAATTCAGACTGGATTTATTTTGTGCTATTTTCTTTATTCACAAAATGGCAGGTCGGTGGAAGGATAAACAATACAAAACCTCGTATGAGTAAGGACAGTACTATGAAGATTCTTCCCCACAGAGGCCTATCCTTCACCTGCCCAGAGTCGGGTTGAGATGGGAGCAGTCCTCTTCGACCTAAAAGATTTCCCCTTGCCTTATGTTCTTGTCCTACAAGCCATTTTTAGGCATCGTTGAGCAAAAGTGGCCAACAGTTTCTGTGTTGGCTCTCCGTTCTTGTTAATCACTGTCTATAAACTTGTTTAGACATTCTTGACTTACCCCTAGGGTTGAGGGGCTCTTACTCAGTAACAACAAGAGGCTCTCGTGCCAGCAGGGGATGTTGTGCACCTGATATGATCATGATACCTCCCGGAAGGGAATGCCAGAGAGACTGATGCTGCTTCTGTCCTACCAGAATTTCAGAGATACTGATATGTCACCATTTGCCTGTAATCCAGTCCCTTTGCAGTAGGCTCCCATGCACCAACTGCATTACTTTATAGCGCCAAGTGACAGTGTCAGCTCCTAGCTCGGTCTGACGAGATCCTGATCAGCCATTGAATGACCAAGAACTGAGTACGCTCCCAAGTGGATGGGGTGTTTCTGATGCTGGAGGTCTCAGGCAAAGAGAAGACGTATTTAAGTGTATCAGGTCGGCTTTAGCGCTGGTGGTGCCCCATGTGGCAGTCTTTTTTGGCACCCCCATGGCCTCCTTGTCCATGAATTCCCTCACAACCACAGTGCACCTCATCTCTCCATAGCCTGTATCTGACATACATTTCATTTTTATGGCACTACTCATCATTCACTCACACTCAGTTCTGTGATCTGCATGGTACACATTCTTTGCATCAGGCATATTAACCTTCTGTTCTACTTTAGGATGAGTCAACACTGCCACTAGTCAAAATTCCGATCCCTCACAAGTAGGAACATAAATCACCAGTTTTTTTGACATTTTTATTGTTGTCTGAGAATTGTTGGACGCACAGGAAGTTACTTTAAGACACAGTGCCCCCCAGCATAGTCAGTGCCAGGTGCGGCTGCACCGGTCGCACCGCCCTAGAGCTGGCCCGGATCAGAAATGACAGACAGACGGAGGGACCAGAGGTCAATATTGATGAGTTAATACTTCTTTTGGAGAAAGAAAGTAAGGTCTAACTAGAGCTGAAGCAAATACACACTGTAGCCACGGGTGTCAAAAAGAGGTCGCCAGAGGCAGCAGCTGTTACCCTGGCACTGCCCTTGCTATCTGTCCCTTGTCTCATGGGTCAGGCAGACAATAGCAGTGGAAAGAAGACAACTTCATAAAACCTTGCCCCCCTTGCTCTCTTCCTGTCCCCTGAGCACGTCACAAAGGATGCTGAGGAAGGGCTGCAAGTGGGACAATGGGTCCTCGGAGTCTGGGTTTCGTCCCAGATTTAGTACGGAGTCAGCACTTATTACAGTCACAGACAATCTCAGGCACTCCCTGGACAATGGACAGGCAGCATTAATGGTGCTGCTGGATCTGTCAGCAGCGTTTGACACGATATCCCATTCCGTCCTACTAAATAGATTAAGAAACGTTGGAATCCATAGTCTTGCCTTTCAGTGGCTGTCAAGTTTCCTAACCCACCGCACCCAAACTGTCAATCTCGGCACCTTCCGCTCTCCAACATCAGAGCTGACTAAAGGTTTGCCCCAGGGATCCTGCCTGAGTCCCACTCTATTTAACATTTATGTGGCTCCCCTTGCAGATCTACTCAGGGAACTGGGCTTTATCCCTATTTCATATGCTGATGATACCCAGCTCCTAATGGCATTTGACAAAAACTCTAACAATACCCAGTCAACCTTCTCTGAAGGTATGACAGCCATCTCGGATTGGATGAGGAATAATTTCCTTCAGCTAAATGCTAGTAAAACTGAAATCATGCTTTTTGGAGATGCGCCTCTACTCTGGTCCCCAGAGTGGTGGCCCACCGACCTGGGTGCTGCACCGGTCCTGAAAGTAGTGGTAAAAAACTTAGGAGTACATCTAGACCAGAAACTCACAATGAAAGAGCAAGTCGAAACCACAGTGAGTTCCTGCTTCCACACATTACATTTTGAGAAAGGTCTTCCCTTTTCTCCCTATGACAGTCTGAAAAACACTCCTTCAGGCACTAGTAATAAGTTGCCTTGACTATTGTAATGCCCTCCTGATCTCAGCCAACGAATCCTCTCTTAACAGACTCCAGGTGGTCCAAAACACCGCGGCCCACCTAGTTTCCAATGCTCCGGCCAGGACTGCTTCCTCGCCGCTACTCCTTGGATTACACTGGCTGCCCATCCGCAAGCGGATCCGTTTTAAGATCTGCTGCATAGTGCACAAGGCACTATACGGCAACGCCCCCAGCTATCTTGCAGATAGACTCATACGATACCAGCCTTCCAGAACCCTCCAATCTGGCTCTAAATCGCTCCTCCTGGTACCCCGTGTAAAGAAATCTCGCATAGGTGGGAAAGCCTTCTATCATCTGGCCCCCTCTTACTGGAATCAACTTCCCTTACACCTCTGCAAATGCACTAACTATCTGAAATTCCGCAGGTTTCTTAAAACCGAACTCTTTTGAACCCCCTCGTGACTCTGTAGCACTCCCGTAGCGCAGAGATACCCCTCCGGGGGGTATTCGGGCGCTTAATAAGACAAATAAATAAAAATAAATAAATAAATAAACCTGTGATGTCTTCTAGGGTCAAAGCGTTTGTGATGCCACTTCTGCTGCCTCTGAAACCTGGGATAATTGACGCATATGGCTGTAGCCATCTCAAACGGCTTCAAGTACAACTCTTGAACCGCAAGCAATCTGCACTCTTTGCATTGCAGTGGGATCTTCAGGCAGTTTCATACTCACCTCATAGTGCTTTGTCCCCAAATCTAGGTGACTACAGAAGCTTTTCATTCAAGGTGCAGGGGTAAGGGAGTAAGGCTTCCATTCCTCTCTTATCCTTGCCATAAAACCAACCTTGTACTCCCCTGAGCAGGCTTCAGATACAAGCACAGCGTGAGGAACTGAGGTACATGATACACAGAGTAGGAGGCATTTGCGGCACACGGATCGCTGGTGCGAGGAGCTTAGGATCCATACACCGATAGTGTAAGCAGCCGGAAGCAAATATAAACAAACAGGGCAGCTTGGAGCACACTGATGTATAGTTTGACAAATCTGGAAGCGGTGGATAGGCAGTGTGGACAGCCTGGGGCACACGGGCAAGCACTTTTGGGACCCATATATCCTTGAACCCTTTGTGATGAGCTCAGAGGGCATGTGGCCATATTGCAGATGTTCAAATGGGGCTCAACAGGTATTTGAGCCTGCTTTTTCTGCCCCTCGTAGCACTCCAGTATTGCAGAAGGAGCCTAGATGCTCGTTCAGCCCCTGCTGTAATATGGGTCATGCAAGCCAACACTTTTTATGTCAAGTCAAGGAGGCATTCACTGCTCCTGCATCAAGGAAGCACAGGGACAGATCGGGTTTCAAGAGGGGCACACTGAACAGCAGTGATCTAGGAGCTGGAGTGCATTTTAAGCTTGCCCCCGACTGTGCTACTTGGGATGATGTACATTGGTCCCAGGAATACCCCCATTCATCAGCACTCTTGCAGGTGCAGCCCCACTTTGCGTCAATCGGAGGGGGATGCCGGGCTCGTCCTCAAAGTATGGGCAGGAGCGGACCGTACAGGTAAGAGCGATGAGGCGGGGTGGGGGGGACCGCCCCACCGCTCTTACCTGCACGGGCCGCTCCTGAGTATGGGTCCACAGTTTACAATTACCGACAGACTGGTGTTTCAGACCACTGGTTCGGGAGTGGCCAGCCAGCTCATGATCCGTTCCATGGGTGTAGGAAGTGTGGGGGACGCGGGGGATATATCCCCCCCAGATTTTGTAGTTGGGGGGACACGGGGGACGAGGGTGGGGGGGACGAGGAGACAAAAGAATTTGCCCTCCCCATTGGCACGTCATAATGGCCCTGTACTTGACCTGTGACCTTCTCTTTTGTTGTGCTGCAATTAAGCTCCAGGAATTTCTTCACACCTCCTCCTCTGCGCCACGCCACCGCTGCCTGCAGTCTGCACTTTCAGGACAAAGGGAGAGAGGTAGTTTGTTGATTCCTGACTGCATCGAGCCCCTCCTCAGCCGTGACCCTTCCTTCATATGTAGTTTCTGTGTCCCTTGTTTTCATGGGATATGTAGCCTTTATGTTGTAATGGCTGCTTTCATATGAAAGCAAGAAGAGAAATTCACAAAAAGGATCTACGGTCTTGATAATGACAGTTTGGCTCACTCTAATAAACCAGCATTGCTGTGATGCAGGAGTGCTTCTTAGCTTTAACAGCTGTTCCTCTTTTTATGGTTTCCTATTATATTTTGAACTTTGTAGTTAGTTATCTGGTTTACAGAGCACACCTTGACTACTGGCACTGTGATTTTTAAACTTGAAAATGTACTAGTCACATAATGACTAATGGAACACATCATGATGATTTACAAGGGTATTTCCTTTCAGTGACCGAATTTCAGAGACAACTGAAGTGGTTGGTTATCAGACATTGCAAAATAACATGTGCTGGTCATAGACAAGTGGTGAGGCTGGGTGCTTTATGTATACTTTAATATGTATACAATAGGAAATTGTAGAGCACCACTTCCAAAGCTAGTACATGGCCATATCTGGATTATTTAGATGTTCTATACACCACCTCATGTCTGAACTGGGTGTTTACTACCTATATACTGCTTGCAATGCCCGCCAGCTGCAAATGGTCACCATATCCTTCACTCCAGTTCATACACAGGGAAGAGAAGGAACACTACATCAATAGAAAACTCATTATGACAAGCGAATGACTCCAGACATAAAGGAAGCATCCATATGGTAATAAAAAATAAACATGCCATGGGAAACTTAGAATTAACTCATCCATTCCTTTTCACTACATGAATAGAAACGTAGATATAAGTCATGAGAGCTTTATCTGTGAGTTGTGCTTTAATATCAATATGCTGAGGGAATATTGCACCCTATTGTTCATCACTATTATTCCTTAGAAGAGCGAGCGTGCACACACACATGCACGCACGCACACACACAGACACCCACACACACCCCCGATACTGCATCATGAGAATACATGATGTACACTCCTGCACATGGGAAAAGTGTGTGCATGTGTTACTTACATTGCAAAGTTATCAGCAGCAAGTGTGAGATCTCGTGGTTCCCCATACCACTTCCTGAGCATTGCGGTTCATATCTACCGGTGGATAATACTATGTAAGTACAATAGTATCTCTGTCTTACGATATTCTGATGTCTTTCTCTTTCTCATATTGACAGGTGATAGTGTTGGACCATATTGCACTGTTAGCGGATGCATTCGGAAAGGAAGGTTAAGACCTGTTTTTGTGCATTGTACACGCAGACCAGGCTTTGCACTTAGTTGACTGATTTTATCTGTGCTTTAGTGACAATGCCCTTAAGGAGTTAATGTGTGATTGTCGAGTGACTATTACCCATGACTTTAATTACCGTAGTATTTCACCATAAAATAATTTCACAGCGATTAATCAATCTTAATAATTTTCTAAATATATATTTAAGTAGAAAACTATTTTTACAACATTCCACACAGCACTCAGCCTTCCTATATCGCTATATCCAAATTTAGATGCAAAAATGTGCCGGGAAAATATACATATTTTTTTAAATATTGGTGCTGAATTTTCTCTTGCGTTTTTGTTCTCACAGACAACGCTTGTCAGTTTTTAAATATTTCTCTTACTTTATTTAAGAGCCCTGACCCTACCTTATTTGACTGTTTCACACTGTACAATTCAGCCACTGAAAGCCTAATGTTTTGTTAAAATGTTTATTGTGAGCAGGTGAACTTCACCCTTGAACAGAGAACAATTAGCTCAGACATAGTCTAAGCACACATCTTGTGTGGTACATTGTGTCAGATGTGTTGGTCTGCCCTAAACTTTACACAAATAACAATTTAAATACCACTATTATGTCTTCTTTCTTTTATAGCGGTGTTGGAGCACTTTACATCACACATACACATTATACATTGACAATAAATCTTGTGTGTAGATCAATTTACAGGATGTGATACATAAGATAGTGAGAGTTACAAGGTGTAAGAGTCACAAGTCTTTTCCTTCATAGTTCACAGTGCTATATTAGAAGGAATACAATTTATGGACATCAAGTAACTAAAGGATCTGTGTATTAAATGCAATAACCCACTTACCCATCTACATAAAATCAACATCCGTCATCTGTGTGTCACATGATGTGCTTTGCGGGAGACATATTAACCCTCTATGCTACTTCAAAACTGGTACTAGACAATATACCTGTCTTTCCAGCGAGTGCATTAACCTCCAGAGTTATCTTACCATTATTATTATTTCCTGAGATTTACTGGGTACATAAAGATCTATGCAGCAGATGCCTTAACCCCATAAGATATTTTAAAATGCAGACTTTGCAACCAATTAAGCAGAATGGATATACTGGCACGTTTCTCCTTGTTGCCAATATCTTCCTGGCAGAGTTTTTATGAATAAATGTATAAGTGGAGACCTAGATCTTGCGCCGGGGTGGCATCACTTTTTTGGCACAACTCCGACGCAAAATCTAATTTGTTAAATATTGTAATGCGGTCAAATGTACTCATGATAGACCTGCTTAACATCTGTGAGGTCTTAATCTGATGTCATTTTTTGTGATATAACTTCCTGTGAGGTCACGTGCAATGTTACGTGCTGTGATGTCACTTACATACTGACTAACTTGGTTAGTGCCCCACTTCTGTTTTTTAGGACTTGTGCCCTGGTGGGAGAAGTATAATGGAAAACTGGTGTTGGTGGTTGTAGGAGGCTGGCTTAGTATATGGTGCACACTCTCAGGAGTGATGCACCTTGCACTAATCCAGGCAACCCATATGGTGATTTTAGTAGTCTTTGATAACCATAGAAAGCTCTCAAAGTGGTAGCCATGGAGAGCAGCCTTCAGGCTTATCTTGAAGGAGAGCAAAGCAGCTTATTTTACCACATTTAATTGACAGTGTAGATTAGATGAAAAAGAACCACACAGTGTTTGTAAAAATAAGTCTATTTATTATGCAACACAATCACTAACATATTGGAATTTCTCTTACCTAGAGATATCAACAATACAAACAAGAATACTTCAAAATAAACAGGTAAGTAGCACAAATATACACCGGTCTTCAGGGGGAGACCAAACCATATACTGAGAAAGTGGAATACGAACTGCAAAGGAGAACGGGACTTGGACCAGAAGACTCAGAGGAGCTAGGGACACAAGGAATCACCCAAGGTAAGTACCCAGGAACCCCACGGAGGCTGTGTGCAAAGTGGAAACACAGCCTCCGTGCCCAATGGAAGTCAATTGAGAAGTTGCGGTTGCAGTTTTAAAAAAGAAGGACCCTTCCCATAGGACCCCGAAGAAACCCTTTGGAAGACAGGAGGTTGGAGAGCCACCTCACCCGTTGATGCCCCAGGTACCTGGTTACCTGCACCAGAGAAGCTGGGTGCATAGGGGTGAAGTGACGACATAACCTGCTGTAGACAACAATGGAGAACTTCAAAGAAGATGCCTCTGGAGAAGTCTGTGAAGGAGTCCAGTGGAATCCAAGAGTGGGTTCTTGTAGAAGAGAACCTGCAAGCAGAGAGGACCGTGTCTATGCCACTCTGAAGTGACCAGGAGGCACAGAAGCACAATGCCCAATGATGCCGGGAGTTTCAAGAGTGAAGACAGTGACCTTGTCGCTGCAGCTGTGAGGACCAGGCAATGCTGAGAAAGACCAGAAGCCATGCATGAGCTGTTCCATATCAGGTGTTGATGTTCAGGTGGTTGGTGTCCGGCGGGAGCACCAACAAGCCTTGGTAGCTGCAACTGGTGTGGAAAGCGAAAAGATCTAATCATTGGGACCAACACGGTCCAAGGGACTCACCAAGTGCAGGAGAGTCAGAGCAGGCCCCGAGCAAGCAGGGGTGCCCACTTAAGCAAAGGAAGACCCTCGAGAGGACCCACAGACCGAAGGCACAGGAGTCGCCAGAGGACCTCAGGCAGCTCACTAAAGATGGAGATCCATGGTGTAGAGGATGCTGATCTTTGAGGAATGAGGTGCTAGAGGCTGGAGCTTCTAGTAGCCCGAAGATCTCTGGAGTGCAGAACCAACAAGCCTTGGCAACGAAAAGTCAACGTGGTGCACAGGGGTTTGGTCCCAGCGTCTTCGATGAGGGATACTGTCCTCAAAATTTCAGAGAAGACAGGTTAAGCCTCTAGGGAGCTGTAGAACCACAACCTGTGTTGTTGGGCTTCGGGACGTCCGTAAGACGACAGGAGCAGCAGACTGGTAAGTTTTGCTGCGGTGCATGCAGATGCAGGGTAGTGACTCCTTCTCTCCAGTGGAGATTGCTTCAGATGTCCTTGATGTCCACAGGCCTTCTGGAGAACCTGGATGAAGCACAGACACAGATGACTTGAAGAACTGCGAGACCAGGAGCAGCAGCAGTCTTCCTCGATGCTGTCTCAGTTCCAGTCGAAGTCCGACGAAGTCCAAGTGTCCAGACAGTCGAAGAGTGTCTTGGTTTCAGAGGTGAGCCTTGTTCCACGACAAATCTGAGGACCCACCCACAGGGGAGCCCTTAGGTACCCAAGGAAAAGGGTTGGAACGACTCGGGGTTCCCTCCCAGAGGAGGGGCTGGACAAAGGGAAGGATGCTCCTTTGTCAGGTTTTGCACCAGAGCGGGAACCAAAGATTTCTCAATGGGCTCAAACTGGAGTATGCAAGGAGGGCACCAAATTTGCCCTTCAAAGTATTCTGGTGCCGCTGGAAAGCACCCCCAACCCAGCCCACTTCACTAAGTGCTGTCTGGGAGGTGGTCACACCTCCCTGTGACAGGAAACCTATTGTTCCACCTTCCCCTGCTCGAGCTCAGCTCAGCAGCAGGAGGGCAGAATCGTGTCTGTGGTCGGCAACAGCACTAGCTTGCTGGCAGACCCTGAAAGGTTGTTAACAGGAGTACAGGGGGGTCCCCTAAGGAGCCCCCCAGTACATGGGATCATACTTACAGCACTAGAATCGGTGTTGGGGTATGATTCCAACATGTTTGATTCTAAACATGACCAGGTTCAGTGCAGCCATTATATAGTTAGATATCTCATAATGACTGATGTCTCCACTATATACCTTAAAATGGCTGACCGCACTTACAAAGCCTGGAGAATAGACTCTGGGGTTTGTATGGGTGTCCTGCTCATGCACCCTCACACTTGTAACCAACCACCATGCCTACCACAGGCGTGACTTATAGGTTTTAAGTGGAGTGACCTCAGATACAAGAAAACCTGTATCTGTCGTGAGAGGTGCAAGCACCATATCAAACAGGCTGCAATGGCAGGCCTGTAGTCAGAGTTTAAGTGGACTCCCATGGGTGGTACAATACATGCTGCTGCCCATGGGAGACCCCTGTGTATCCATGCCCTGGGTACCTTAGTACCATATACTAGAGACTTATAAGGGTACACCAGTAGCCAATTGTGAATGTACCAAAGTACTTACCAGAGCCAATTAAGGGGAGAGGTCACAGTTGCTGGGGTCCTTATTAGCAGGATCCCAGCAGACTACAGTCACAACACACTGACACCAGGCAAAAAGTGGGTGTAACCATGAAAGCCGATCCTACTTTCCTACACAACCCCCCCTCCCTCCCTCCCCCTCCCAAGGTAAGGACATGAGACTAACCATTGCCCAATTGAGTCTACATTTTCGAAGTGGAAATATCCACTGCAAAGTCCAAGCCCGGTAGGGAAATGGACCACCTCAAAAGTTTGGGGTTTTCACCCTTCATCTGTTTAAGCCATAAGAGGGGCTTATGGTCTGTCTGAACAATGAAGTGAGCGCCAAACAGGTATCTCATAGATTGGACAACAAATGTTTCTGTATTGTGTTGTATACTTTGCGATGCATTAAGGGGAATGCAGGCGATAAACTTCCTGTGTTTGAGAAACTATTCTAGCTCTCCTTCTTGTGCCCTGCCTAACCAGGGGTTTCCAAAAGAGATCCAACTGACTTCAATACTCAAACAGACGCACCAAATCCTATACTATACTATTAGACCTGCCAGACTTAGGGTGGACTTCCCCCAAACTTTTTGCCTACTTACCTCCTCATTTTGCTGATTCTTTTTGTTGGCCTTAGGACTCTGGGCACTTTACCACTGCTGACCAGTGCTAAAGTGCATGCACTTCTCCCCTAAACATGGTAGCATTGGTGTATACACAACTGGCAAATTTTATTTTCTTGTAAGTATTTTGTACAGTGGTATACCATATACCCAGGGCCTGTAAATTAAATGCTACTAGTGGGTCTGCAGCTCTGATTGTGCCACCCACACAAGTAGCCCTTTAAACATGTCTCATGCCTGCCACTGCAGAGCCTGTGTGTGCAGTTTTACTGCCATGTGAGCTTGGTTTTAAAAACCCCTTGCCAAGCCTTAAACTTCTCTTTTATTAAACATAAGTCACCCCTAAGGTAGACCCTAGGTAGCCCATAGGGCAGGGTGTTATGTTACTAAACGGTAGGACATGTACTTTTAAGTTTTGCATGTCCTTGTAGTGAAAAACACCTACATTCGTTTTTCACTACAGTGAGGCCTACTCCTCTCATAGATTAACGTTGGGAATTAATCAATACATTCTTTTAAGCTGTAATTCCTGGTTAGAAAGGAATAGCTGTGCCAAGTTTTACATCTTTGGAACGTCAATGATAAATCCTCTTTACTGGTAAGGTTGGATTTCATATTACTATTTTAGACATGCTACTTTTACAAAGTGGACATTTCTCTGCTCTTACAGCTCTGTGTGCCTGTAGTTTGTCTCCAACACACTCCAATATTAGTCCAATTGAATTTTGAGGTTTAGGAATGTCGCGAAGAGCATTCAGTTGATGCTTCCTTTTTTTCATCCCACCTTTGTTTGCTTGGTGCATGAAGATGTAAGATTCAAAAACATGTTTTTTTCACATTTGGTCTAATCACTTTGTGAATGTAAATAACAATTAAAGCATACTTTTAAACTGTGACTACATGCCTGCTTTTATCAATGTTTCACTACAAAATGATATGATTGTATTTGTTTAACAGAGCGTACGGCTCTCAGACAATGGGCGATTTGTACAGGGTCACTGGAAAGTCCAAAAGGTTGTCCTTGTCCCCCACCCAGAAATTTAGTGTCTCCTACGCCCCGGATCCGTTTCACAGAGTGATTTTGCTGCATTATTGATTCAGTGATACTGCTCACATAACAGGCCTTCATCACTCGGAAAATAAGCTTTTTGTGAAAGCAAACACAATTCTGTCATGCTGTCCAGTGAATTAACTGGTTGATCTTCAGCCATCTTCTTTCCAGTGGTATAGATTTACCTCCAGTTGAGGTGTTTGCTGGCCCACTTGTCTCTGAAGTGATTGATCTGTTTATTTTGATCTTGAGGGGAGACTTCTTTGTTGAAGCCAGCGGTTATACATTTCTCTGTTATGGTTAAGGTGTCTGAAGGGACGTGGCTGGAGATAGTTACTGGGCATTGGTCCACTGGTTTTCATGGTTTCCTATTCCATGTCATGTCGGCTGCACTTTCCAGAAAGGTGCACTTTATGTTGTCATGATGAATGGTGAAACAAGGGATTTCCAATGAAGAGAGAGGTTAGGGCTGCACTTTAAAAATGTCAATGAAGGCGAGAAAATAAGGTCTAAAGTGTGGCTAGGTATACGCGTGTGTGTTTGTGGGGGCTGTCAACCTTAGTTTGTCCTTGTCATCCACCAATCCTTGCAGGTGGGATTTTGAGGAAGTATTCGCCCAAATGTTGAATCTGCCACAAAAAAGGAGCATTTTGATATGGCAAGAAATGTTGGGCCAGCTTTATGATGCCAGTACGGAATATAGGGGGAGATTTACTAAGATTTTACGCCGTGTTTGCATCACAAAAGTGACGCAAATTGGTGCAAATTTTTTTTTTCCGATTTACTTTCCAGCGCTAAACTTGTTTAGCGCTGGAAATAACGTGAAGGTAATGCAAAGCAGCGCACAGGGCTGGTTTGCATAACTTAGCTCCAAGGGGGTGTACCATGGGTGGAGCATGGGTGATCCCATGCAACCACCCAAGGTTTCTGACTCTAAACCCTATTTACTAAAAAAAAGTAGACAGGGTTTAGCATCAGAAAACTGTGCTCTTTTGAAGTAGGCACAACGAAGGAGAAATGCTTTCATTTCTCCTTTCTTTTCGGACTTTGTACATGTGCTACACTTTATACCACACATACAATGAGGGAAAAGGGTTAAAGCCAGTCTCTGCATGGTATTTTGTACTGGAATAGTACCCTTCCAGTCCAAAACCTATGCTAGACTCACTGAGACAACCTTGCACCATGGCGCAAAGGTGTCTCCGTGGCACACGGCAGCTGATTTCAGCATCAGCACTAGGGAAAAGGGAGGAGAGTGCCATATTTCTGTAAATATGGCGCTCTCCTCCTCTCTCCTTTTCACGCAACGCAGCACAGCATTTGCGAGTGCTGCACTGCGCTACGTGAAAAAGTGGTAAATCCGGCCCATAGTGTCTATTTTCATGTAAGGTCATAGATCACCACACAGGTGAAGGATAATGCCCGACTGCTGGCGTATTTTATATACAAGTGCCTGAGGGACTGCTTTAGTTAATTTTCAGGCTGTACATTGCTGTGACACAGGAAATATCAACAGAATATATGAAAAAATATGTCGTAACAATATACATTTTCCTCTTCTCTGGGAGCTCCACTCTGGGAACTAGACTATGGCAGCAGATATATGGAAAGCCAGCAAATGACAGGAGCAAGTCATTTCAGTACCGTGGACAGCACATAATCCAATTAAAAGGTTTCTTTTAATCCAGAGCATATGATTAGGATAGCTGCCTTTTCCTGGGTCGTTTGATATACATTTGCAAGGGCTGGGAAGCCGACCTCTTGGCACCATGGCGAATCACCGAGGAAAGTGGCGGGATTTAGTCAAATGTCTTCTGCTACATCTGAGTTTGCCACTTGCAGGCGAGCAGTCCTGGCAAAGGCTCAGCGTCTCTCCAAGCAGCGCCTCCTTCTGCTGATAATGCAGGGATTAATAAGAGTATTCTGAGCAGCATTGCCGCAGCTGGGCTGCGCATGCGCAAGCGATAAGAGGTAAGTATTCTTGCCAGTGGAAAGTGGAGTGATTAGTCGATAAGGTGCTTGACCATTTCATACCCAGGGTTGAGATCATTGTAAGATTTTCTAAAAGCATGGTGACTTTCACAGGCAGCTAGGGCTGGGGCAGAGTCGGTCGCATTGAACTGACTCGATCCATGCAGACTATGGTTCTCATTCCGAGCTTATCGGACTGAAGGTCCTATTTAATGCACCCTGTATTATGCAATACCCTGGGGTTCCGAATATATCGGGTAGAATATATAGCATCTGTTCTAAGTTTTGGCGGGAACAACATTGAATTTTTTGCTTGTTGTACAAAATCTGCATGTCTCAGTAAATGGCATATTGTTTTCGCCTGTTACATTTTGGCAGCTTTGACTTCCACAAAATAATTCCACATTTTGTAATGCCCGAATGTATCACCCCTAAGGGTATCCAAGCGTTGGGGGGCTTTGGGGAGATTAACTGAGCTATTGCCTAGCTGTCTGCCCTTAACCAGCCGGGTGAGGACTAAAAGGTCGAAAAAAATGTGCTTGCGGGGCTGAGTAAACCCAACACTGTGAGCGTCTGATCCAACATGACGCTTTATCTAATTCACTTGTCTCCATTTGCTTAAGCAATTCTCGCGTTTCACAACCACCAAGCGTCTTCCGCTCTCGTGCCCGGGGGTGCAGTGTCTGCGTCTTGTGAGTCTGTTCACTTTCCGCTGGCAACGTTTAATTGAAGCTAAATGAACACAAGACAACAAAAGCACTTGGAATTCTCGCAGCTGACGTGGTGTGAGGTGGCGGGGGCACGCAGCACGTCGGAAAGGCCCGAGGCTCGTCTCTTAAAGGAGCCATCCTGTGAATGCTGCTACCATACATCTCAAAATCCCAGCTTTCACTATCGAAAAAATCAAAGATCCAGCATGCGTGCTGCTGGCAATTGCTTGAGATGCAGGACTGGTATGGAGAACTGTTATTTTTCACTCCACTGGATGTCTCATTCAAAGAGTGAGGTATTGAGGCAAGAGAAGCTGATAGTGCGGCAATTTAGAATGCTTTATTTACAATGAGGGGTTCCAGCTGCGTGGTGGGTACGTGAGCTGCTGGTCACGAGAACACTCTACAAGCCCACGTCTGCTAAGGGCGAAGGGATGAAGGGCCGGTACATAGGCCTTGGGATAGAAACATGGCCTGTACCAAAATCCAGGAGCCTCCTAGAAGAGCGTCCGAACCGCAGCGTCCAAAGGCCTGATATTGAAAGGTGAGCATGACGATGCCACCAGGTTACAGACACCCCATGTGTCATCCAGTGGCATACATCCTCTGCAGGGCAGCTAGGCACAGTATGGGGAAAGAGATGCCAAGGAGGCCAAGAATCCTGTTAACTATGACATACTCATCATCATTGCAAATGCATCTTTTGAACCTATTTTGTTAGTTTATTTTGCATTTCGAATGTTTTTTTTAATATGTCACTCTGGCAAGGGAGGCATTATGCTCTAATCCCCCAAATATTGGTGTGCCCATGCAGCATCTATGCTAAAATAGACTGATGTGGAAGAGACACAAGTTTTCCTCAATGAGGTTGTGGATTCAATGTGAATGACATTTCCTTGAAGTTGCCATAAAATGCCCAAATCCAAATGTGAGTAGGACATGCCTTGGAGGAATGGCCTTCTCCGCTGCAGAATAGTGGCTTTGGCCCTCATTTCTCGAAGTTTTGAAGAAAGATCAAGATTTGGTAAAAAAATTCCCGGCGACTGTGAAGATGTGGTTATTTCCATTTTAACTATGCATGTGTACAATTTGTAAGGTCTTCTCTAGTGCCAAGAAGTTCTATCAGTGAAAGACGCACTTTAAAAAATGTATAGACATATGAAATAATTCGCCAAAGCCTGAAGTATCTAATGTAAGTTGAGCAGATTCCGGACACTTCTCTTCTGTTTATTGCATTAATGATGATGCTCTACAAAGTGAGGAACAGGTTTCAAGTATTTCTCTTTTGTTGACTTGTATGTATGATTTTCTCAGCCTCTACTGCCACACTATTGAACAGGCTCAACCTACAGCTGCTCACCCTTGCTCTTCTACAGTGTCAAAGTAGCACTGCCAGACCGCACTGAAGCTCACAGAACCTTGATTATACCACAACAAAGACTACTCCACTACACAGCAGATGGGCTTCACTGCAACATAGACAGCCTCACTGAAGCTCATTCATGATGAGACTTGGGGACCTCTCCCCAATTCACATACGTAAGGGTATCCCACATCTACAGAAAATGATCCACACATGAGAACTGGTATTGTGAAAGGTGACATCTCCCACTCGATCTCTCCATAGAAAGTCTAAACAGGGCCGGCTTTAGCACTGGTGGCGCCCAGTGCGACAATGTTTTTTGGCGCCCCCCCAATGACCACCTCCGCCACGTATTCCCTCCCTACCACCTTTTAACAGTCTCCATAACCACTCTCTCTCAGATGCATTTAATTAATTTTATAGTGTAACTCATAAAAGTGAAGGGTGTTAGAGCATTTTACATAACACACACATTACACAGAGACTATCAATCATAGGTGTGTAAATCAGTGTATAGGAAATATTACATAAGACAGAGGACAACAAGGGGTGGATTCAAATGTCATCCATTCAGGTAGGCAGGATAGTTAAAGACTAATTGGTCTGGAGAAGCACAAACTCTGAATTTAAAATGTAACACAATGGATTGGGGCTCTCTTTAATAACAAGAACTAATTTGTACCCAAATGAGCCCTTTTTGCAACATTAGAATAATGAAAGTCTGGGGAAAAAATCCATACGTTCTAATCTATACTTTGAAGTCTGCACGCAGTTCTTTGATGGCAGTTAATAGCTCACTGTAAACTGCAACTAACAAAAGGAAGTCTCTGACAAAAGCAGTAACCCACTGACCCTTTTTAGGTCTCGCCTGAGCCAGCGCATGCGTTGCTCTGGCGAGACATTTAGTGTGTGGGCTTTTGATCCAGCACGACTAATATAATTTCTTCTCCTTTGGACATGACATCCAGGTTGAAACATTCCTTCTAACAACTATACCAATATGACGGTGGGGCCCATAACACCGCATAAACATTCACTCACTCAAATATTCCCTGGATCCCATCCACCTTCACCTAGGAGAAAAAGTTATGACTGCTGGAAGAAAACAGGATACCTTTTTAAAGTCGACAAGATAGTTTCTCAAACATCATACATAATTGGTTTTTAATCCTATCGATTTCTAAGACATCAAGGTATTCCGCTCTTTGGTCGATGGACCAACTAGCAAGAATAAGTTGATGGTGATTAAGACCAGCTCAATCACATTTAAATCTATTAAAATATCGCATTTATTATTGAGCTAAAGAACCACAGACTCGGAGTTTTAATTATAATAAAGTTTATCTACTTGTTTAAATGCATGAATAAGTTTCAATTTTATTAATCAGTTTAATACGTTTTAATATCATTATAAGAAATAGACATTAAAATAATTTATGCATACCCTTTTTAGATGAAAAATAAAGTTCGTCACAGCAGATAAATTGCAGATCAAAGCATAGAACTCCCAAAACTGACTGTCTGTCCCGCTAAACAGGCCTCCTCGACGGACCACCTATACAGGTTTCCCGCCACGGTCTCATTCCTTCCCAGTCAGATTAAAAGCAAAAAGATTAATTATTTAAAATAATGGTCTATGGAAAAATAGCAGCAGCTTTCCAGCGTCAACGTCCAGTGCTCAAAAATTATGTATGAATAGCGCGCCTCCTACTTAAGAGTAGGTCCTCTTATACCCTATTACTAGCTTACTAAACAGAAATGTTTCAATCTTTGGGGCGAGATTCACGCTAATTGGTCCATTGGAGGGGTGGCAAGTATCTCCTCATTGCCCTCTTTGCTTGAACCGGTTCCGAAAAATGTTTATAATTTTGTCCTTTCACACGGTTTTCGGACGTTCACAATCCGATTGACAGTTCATCACAAGTATCTTCTTTTGTAACTTTATTTTAAACAGTTCATTGTTAATTCACAGCTGCATCTTTGGTTCTCATACATTCTCGCTGAGTCCTTCTTGGCACTCAATTGATGACAGGTCATGCTGACCTTGATCCCTTTCATTCTGGGCTCTTCGTGCAATCACGTGATATGTTTCTGCAGCTTTCTTCCGCTTTGGAAACCATTTTGCATTTGCGCATTAAGCCCATTTGCCTCGGAAGCCATCTTTACAGCACACCCTAATAGGCCCGAACGAACTATCATGAAAATAAACACAATAACAGTTAAGAATAGAGAAAATAAGCCTTTTCGTTTCCCACCCGTCATTCTACGTACCCCATTTAGGTGTTACCCAGCAAAAGCGACATGTAAAGCTATGTTTACTCACCATCCGCATTCTTTTGCCACAATACAATTTACTACATAGCACAAATCATGCAATATCATTCTAATTAGTACGCAAATCATTATATTAATATTATTCCACTTTTACAATTGTAAGTAGGTTAGTTTTTGCACATAAATTGCAGGTTACCAAAGTGTCTATAAATGACGTAAAATGTTGATTAGTTGTCAAAACAATAAATAACGTTAATTATTAGCATTAATGTTAGGGGGTTCAAAAATTTCTTATTTACCTTGCTCCATCAAATCCCCCCTTTGGTGATTTTTAATATCACCACAAAAACCCATGTTACACAATTTTATCAGATAGTATGTTTCTTGTCCATTTGCTTCTTTTTAGTTTTACACATCTGTATCCCTTTCATTTTGTCTTTTTGTTCTCTCATACATGCTTTTTTTTAATTCTTCAAGTTCTATTTCACCTAATTCTCGTTCTCTTTCTTTATTTATCTTATTTTCTCTTTTTATTTTATTTTGTTTTGTCTTTTTCTCTTTTTAATACAGATAATAACAAATTTCGCAAATAACACCACTAAGATTACTACTGTTGCTGATATCAAAACTTTCCCTACAATAGAACTACCTATTTCAGTGAACCATTTTGGTATTGAGGAAAAACTCTTACCAAGTTTCTCCCAGGCATTTTCAACCTCCAGTGGAACAAGCTCTTTGTGCAAATTTGTAATATTCTTTATATACTTTTGTATATTTTCACTTTTATCTGGAATGTAAGTGCAACAATGTTGGACTATCAGCATTCCACAGACTCCTCCCTCTTTTGCCAAAAGAATGTCAAGGGGCAAGTCGATTTTGCATCACCATAGCTCTCATGGCAACCATCTCGGTATTTACCATTAAGAACCCTCCAGCAGTATTCGTTGATAAACGATCTACTACTGTGGACAATTTCCGAATTTTAAATGCATTCAAAGATATTCCCACTGCTGGTATCATTGCTCCAAAAATGTCACCCACTATTTCTGAAAAACCTTCCCTTTTTCTACGTGTGAATGTTTCACCCATTTCGTGTGTTCCTTTTTCTTCTCTTTCTACATGAAAAATCTTTGGAAAGACCAGGCCTAAGTAGCACGACCCATACCAATGGTCCGGCAACCTGTAATAAGCTCTGTTTCCACAAATATAATAGATCCCTGGAAATATTGGATCTTTTCCTCCTTTGACTCCCCATCCTCCTAAAATGTTATAATTATCTCGGCAGTCACTGGAACCCACGAAATAGTTGTCATACCTAGTTCTATTTCTACTAATGCACAACTTTCCCTGTTGAGGCCAATCTAAAGTCATAGCTGCATTTGTCTTTTTCTTATCATTACTTTCTTCTTCAAATGCCCAAAGGGGTGTTTTTGTCTCTTCTTCTATTGCCTTTCTTTGAAATTTGACTCTTCTGCTTTCAACCATCTCTAAAAATACCTTTTCTTCCTTCTTTAACTCACAGGTAAGGTTGTGTTTAACTATATCATCTATTGACAAAGCTTTATTTTCTAAGAAAAATTCACCAAACATCCTTGCTTCTTTCACCTTGTTTAATTCAGAAATTATAGGAATTTTTGCAAAAATCTTATCTATGTCAGTATAATAATATTCTAATCTACCTGTTCTATAAAACAAACTAGCTAAAACACTACATGTTATTCCATACGTCAAAGGAAGGTGATGATATGTCACACCTTCGGCAACAGAAGCAGGTAATTGCATACAAACATAACAATCTCTCACATCCATTGTTTCTACATATTCATACAATAGCTTTGTGAAAACATTCTTTGAAAAATCAGTTATGCATCTATCTTTATGTAATTCTGCACTATCTATTAATGTTGCTGTGTTCTGTATGTTAGCTTCCTTATCCTTCTTTGTGTTGTTCTCTAATATAGATGTTTCTTCTACAGCTAATCTAATTGGAATGGTGATTGCTAAGATAAGCCATACGAACATTAATAAACCTGTACAAAAGAAACACATTCTACACCATCTACTTAAAAACTCACATCTACATCTTCTATTCTCTGTGTCTACCATCTTGTTCTATGACCTAGATATATATATGTATATACAGAAAATGTGTCACCACACCTCAGAATGACGTTTCAGCCACTCTACTTTCTCACTTTGTCTCGTCTGGTACTCTCTTTAGTTCTTCTCAGAATTCTTTCTTGTCTTATTCGGTTTTTTGTGTCCAGTCCGGCAAAAATTTCTTTTTAATCTCTTTAAACTTGTTGCACTTCACTTTCACCCATTGGGTTGTAGCTTTGTTCTGGGTTCTCGTGAGTGATTTCTTCTTCTTTGATATCAGTCAAAGCGACGTATAGCCATTCAGGTGACTTATATTTTAAATTAGCTTTCTTTACTCTTTTCGTTTTCTGCAATTGTTTTCCACTTTGTTTTCCTTGTTCCTTTTGACTTGTTATCTCATTTACTTGTTCTGCATTATCTCTGTTTATGTTTATGATTTTGTATCTCAGTCTTTTGACTTCGTGGGGCCAATTATCTCCTTTTCTCTGCCTTTTCGGTTCACTTTATTTTTCTTCTCGTTCTGCTCTCCAAGTTCTTTTTCTTGGTCCTAGTCTCTGTTTTCTTTCCTCTTCACTTTCTTCTGATTCTGTTTCAGACCTTACTTCATTTCCTCTTATTTTGAACTTTATGATTTCACCTCCTTTATCTAGCTCTGATTCTCCCTGAGTCTTTTCTGTTTGCTCACTTGTTTCTATCCCTCCTCGAGGTTCTTCCGAATTCTCGTTGATCTCTCTGTCTGTTTCTATATTTCCCTGTTCTTTTGCTTGTTGGTCTGTCCCTATTGCTCCTCGGGGTTCTTCCGATTCTTCTATCTCTCTATTTGTATCTATCCCTCCCTTATCTAATTTGACAATTTTTGAAGGATTTTGACCATAACATGTGCTTGGTTGCTCACTGTCACTGTCTCTTGGTTCAGTTTCTTCGTTTATGATGTCAATTTTCCATTTATTCTTGAGCTTTTCATCACAATCTGATTGGTCTGTATCAGATGCTGAACTGGTGTCTGATATTTCCAGATGTCGACTTACAGGTCGATCTTCAAGTTCTGGAACCTTTGTTATTTCAAATTCTTCTCCTGTTGTTAAACTTGTACCTGGGTCTTCCAGATGTCGACTTACAGGTCGATCTTCAAGTTCTGGAACCCTGTTTGTTTCGTCCTCTGCATCGGATGCTGAACTAGTATCAGATATCTCCAGATGTCGACTTACAGGACGAGCTTCAGGATCTGGAACTCTGATAGTGTGGCTGGCATGTACCCAGTTTTTCACTCCTGCACATTTGACTGCAGTTGTTGTCACCAGGATCACTTGGTGTGGTTGGTCCCAGCGAGGAACCAAACAGTTTCTTCTTCTGTGGACTTTTATGCGGACCCAGTCTCCTGGACTCAAATCATGAGCTGGTTTTCTTTCAAGAGTGGTCGCATCCGGTCCAACCTGATGAAACACAGAATGCACCACATCAGCCAATCCTTTGCAATAATCCAACACGAGATCATCAGTTATAGTCAGCAGTTTGTTGACAGGTACATGTGCTTGTCTCATTGCTCGTCCCATGATTATTTAGTGGGGACTCAGACCTGTTTTTCTCTCAGGTATGCTTCTGATAGTCATTAACACCAATGGAAGGGCATCTGGCCATTTGAGTCCTGTGGCTTGACACATTTTCCCTAGCCTATTCTTTATTGTTCCATTCACTTGTTCTACCACTCCAGAATATGCACAGTGCAATTTCTGTTGAATACCTAGAGCTTCACATATCAGTTGAATTAGTTCATTTTGAAAATGTGTTCCTCTATCCGTTTCAATCGTTACTGGAAAACCGTACCTCGGAATGAATTCTCTCAGCAAGAGCTTAGCTACTGTAATCCCATCATTCCTTCTGGTTGGATAGGCTTCCACCCAACGAGAAAACAAACAAACGACCACAAGAACATACCTCAGTCTATTGCTTGGGGGCATTTCTATGAAATCCAGTTGCATTCTCGTGAAAGGACCTCCCTCTCGTCCTATTGTTCCTAGGCTCACTACTGTCTTCCTTCCTGGATTTAACTGTTGGCAAATAAGACATCTTTGACAAAGACTTTCAGCTATGGCTCTGAATTTTGGGTTATACCAGGTCTGTCTGAAAAGTCGGATCATTGCATCCCTTCCAATATGAGCTTGTCCATGGTACATCCGTGCCATGTCAGAAATCATGCTATCAGGCATAACTGGTCTTTCATCTCTATAAACCCAAACATCATCTTCCTCCCTTTTCCTGCATCCTGCTTTTATCCAGTTATCTTTTTCCTCATCATTTGCTGCTTCCTGTAATTGTCTCACCTCAGCCCATGTTTCAACAGGGTTAGTAAAAAGCAAGGGACATGAAACATACTCTCTTTCTCAGAGGGTTCATCGAGACCACATTTTTAGCGCAATACTGAGCTATCTCGTCGGCGTACTTGTTGCCCACGGTTATGTAGTCCTCCCCATTTTTTGTGTGCAGTACACTTCACCACTGCAATCTGTTTAGGCAGCTGTATCGCCTCAAGTAACTTCTTCACAAACTCACCATTTCTAATTGGAGTTCCTGCAGACATCAAGAAACCTCTTTGGGACCAGATCTGCCCAAAATCATGGACCACTCCGAAGCCATACTGGCTATCTGTGATCACTGTGATTCGAACATTCTTTCCCAGTTTGCATGCCTGAATTAGAGCAATTAGTTCAGCCACTTGGGCGGAACGTATCCCTCTCAAACAAGATGCTTCCATTATTGCAGCTACTGTACATACTGCATACGCCGCAGTCAAAACTCCTTCACTCGTTCTCAAACATGAGCCATCCACAAATATCACATAATCTGATTCTTTCAAAGGCTCATCTCTGATGTCTGGCCTTGGTTTTGTACAATGTTCAAGCAATCATGGTCAACTTCATCTTTGTCTGTCACATTCTCTTCATCCGGCAATGATGTCGAAGGATTCACGCTTGTGCATCTGTCAATGGTTACATTGTCTGCACTTAAAATCACTTTCTCATACGTAGTCAGCCGACTATGTGTCATGTATTGAGTTTTGGTTCTTGTCAAGAGAATTTCGACTGAATGTGGAACATATACTCTCAGAGGGTATCCCATCACAATGCCTTCACTTTGTTCCAGACTCACACAAGTAGCAGCTACTGCTTTCAGACATCCAGGCAATGCTTTTGCTACCGGGTCTAAAACAGCTGAAAAATATGCAATAGGTCTTTTCATATTTCCATGTCTTTGCACTAAAACTGAAAGTGCACACCCATCTCTCTCACTACAGTACAGCTCAAAATCCTTTTCATAGTCAGGCATTCCCAGTGCCGGTGCTTCACACAGTCTCGCTTTTAGTTCTCTGAATGCTTTCATTTCTTCATCATTCAATTCAAATGGGTCTTTAACATCCTTTTTTGTCAATCGCTGTAATGCTTTCGCAATTAGTGAAAATCCACTTATCCACTGTCGACAATATCCAACCATTCCCAGGAACATTCTTACCTCTCTTTGTGTCATTGGAGCTCTCATTCCTCGAATAATTTTTATTCTCTCAGTCGTTGCCTTTCGCACTCCCTTTTCAATTTTATGACCTAGGTATTGAACCTCCTGTTGACAAAACTGTAATTTTGATGGGGACACCTTATGTCCTCCTCCTGCTAAATGGTTCAGTAAAGCAATTGTGTCAGTAACACATGCTTCTCTGGTTTTTGATGCCACTAATAGGTCATCAAT
Source organism: Calotriton arnoldi (assembly GCA_963921515.1). Taxonomy (NCBI): domain Eukaryota; kingdom Metazoa; phylum Chordata; class Amphibia; order Caudata; family Salamandridae; genus Calotriton; species Calotriton arnoldi. The sequence continues at coordinate 1,592,431 of CAWUFW010000522.1, forward strand.
ATACTGAACCATCACAGATTTTTCAGGCATTTTTAAATCTTCCAACGATTTCTTTAGGATCTGATTAAAGATCGAGGGCTTTCTGTATACCCCTGAGGAATTCGGCACCATGCCAAAATACGCTCTCCGAACCGGAACGCAAATAATGGCTGGCTATCTGGATGTAACGGGATAGAGAAAAATGCATGGCACAAATCAATGACGGTGTACCATTCTGCCTCACGTGGAATCTGATACAATATTACAGCAGGGTTTGGTACAATTGGACAACAAGGAACAACGATTTTATTAACCTTCCGTAAATCTTGCACTATTCTATATGTTCCATTTGGCTTTTTCAGTCCCATTATAGGCGAATTACATGGACTGCTCATTATTTCTTTCAAAATTCCTTGTTCAATCATTTTATTTATTACGGGTGTTATTCCTTCAATGATTTCTGGCGTCAATTTATATTGTGGAGTATTTGGGTAATTTATTCCTTCTCTAACAGAAATTTTAACAGGGTCTACTCCTCTCATTAACCCAATGTCTTCACCTGTAAAATCCCACACCTCCTGTTTGACTGTTTCTTTTAACTCAATTGGGATTTTCTCTACATCGAACACATGAAACATGTCATTCACTCCTGGCTCTAATTCTGCCATTGTCATTTTATATAGTACATCTTCATCTGGTGTCTGAAATGCAATCCCATCCGGAGTACAATAGATGGTGCAATTCATTTTGCAAAGTAGATCGCGTCCAAGTAAATTTACAGGACTGCAATCGCACACCACAAATCGGTGCATTTCTCTAAATGGTCTAACTTTTACCTCTACTAATTTGGTAAGAGGCACCTTAATTTGCTGGTTTGAGACACCACCGACTTGGATATATTCACCTGAGAGAGGAAGGTTTGGAATTTCCACTGATCTAACAGTAGAACGGGTAGCTCCAGTGTCCACAAGGAATGTTACATTTGCACCATTCACTTCTCCATCCACAAATGGACCTGCCTGATCTACCTCTAGAGTTGCGCCAAGCACGCACTCTTCCTCCTCTCCTAGGCACGTCATAAACTTTCATCCGATTCATTCCCATCCTGTCGTAACCAATACTGCGATATCGCAGCTGCGCGCGGCAATTGTGTTACCTGCTCTCCTCCGTAGAATCCTGTCTCTGCACTGTATCTCTGTGGGTTTACACTCTTGGGAAGTGGTGGTTGTGGCACCTGACTCTGCTGAGTAACTACCTGCGGTTGCTGCAGCTGTTGGTAACTCACCTCACTCTGCACCTGTGGATTTAATGATTGATTTTCCGTATTAGCTTTTGGAGGAAATTTACACTCGTTTCTCCAATGCCCTAACTTTTCGCAGTTGTGGCATGGCCACTTCTTCTTTGTTTCTTCTATACTCATTTGACCTTTGCCTTTACCTATATTTGGTTTGGATTTAGTTTGTCCTGTCTCATTTACCTGATTATTCAGTTGAGCTTCTTGTTTTTCTGCAACTTTCACTTGTGCCCACATTGCTTTCTCTTTTAATTTACGCTGTCTACATTCAATGTCATCACTACAATACTTGGCATACCTCAACACTTCGTCCACTGTACTGTTCTGCCAGCATATCATATGCTGTGTAACCATTTCGCTTATTTCTGGTTTCAACCCATAAACAAATCTATATACAAAATGACTCATGTCCTTCTCATTCAGAGTCTCATAACCGCTATACTGTTTGAAAACCAAAAGTAGCCTTTCATAGTAGGCATGTACAGACTCCTTACTCTACTGCGTAGTTCTGTCAATGTTTACCCAATCGGTTTCTTTAGGTGGAATTTTGTGTTTCAAAAAGGTAATAACTTGATCGTATTTCCTCATCACCTCTGGTCCTGGCACTCCTGTTTTTGCGTCTCTGGGGTATTCTACAGTTGGCCAATCAATGGTAATTTTACATTCTGTCCATAAATCGGCTGGTACTACAATGTCAAATAATCCATCCAAATCTACCCACAACACCTTCGAAACTTTGACAAACCTTTCCACTTGTCTGTACCATTCTACAGGTTTTTCTCTCAATTTTGGAAAGTAATTTGTAAATGACAGTATATCTTGTCTGGACCAGGGGACATGTACATAACTACCTCCTGGGGTTTCTCTCATCGGATACTCCCTTACAACTGATTCCTTGTCTGTCACCGCAAAAGCCAAAGACGTTTTGTCGGTTGTTCTCTCATTCCTTTTAGTCCACCTGCTTCTCCATCTGTCCACATCACCCCATTTTCTCAGCAATACAATCAGTTCTTTTATCTGGGTTAACCGTCCTGATGTGTTCAGATTTTCTATATCTTTCTCACAAAAATCTACCGTATACGGTTTCTGCAAACTCCTGACTTTTACAAATTCTACTCCTAGTTCATTCGCTGTCTCTTCCAATTTGTCATGTAAATTTCTAGCTCTCCAAGTAATGCTCTTGCACAAGAACATTATCTCGTCGTCCTGATATGTTTTCAATTTTTCTGTACCAATGGTTCCTAATATTAGCTCTTCCATATCTATTTTTAGCCTAATTACATCTAATGGTTTTGGTTCTGTCTCTTTCTTTTGCAAGTTTCTCATCCATTCATTTAATTCGTCTGGAGTTGGACCTACAGGTGTACTATTTATTTCTATCCAATTTCTATTCCTCTCTGGTGTTTCTCATGCAGACTCGGTTCCCATAGGAACCCTCCTTATCTCACTCTCATTTACTGTCAGGTTAGTAGGTGGGCTTGGTCTATATGAACTGACCAAATTTCTTGCACCTTCAGTTTCTAGTTCCATCCCTTCTCTCATTCTTTGCAAATTTGAGTTCGTGGGGATGACTAAGGAATGTTCATCTATTTTCTGGTTCTCAAAAACTGGTATTACTGGTCCTATTGTCACTGGCACAGTCACAGCTTCCATGTTCATTGTTAACTCTCTTATTTTCTCAGTCAATTCTTTTGTAGTTTTTGCTAACTCGGCTGCATTGTCACTATCAAATTTTTCACTTTGTGGGGTTTTTAGCTGTTCATTTGACCTATTTATTTCATAGCTTCGTTATGGACTTTTATTCCTCCCAGTTTCCATTGGCGGTGCATTGGGTGTCACCACCGCAGAATTCTGCTGATATGGAGGTGGGTTTCTGTTTAAAATATCTTCCAGCAACTCATCCTCTGTCTCGCTACCTCCATACCCGTACCTTTCTGTAACTGTATGTTTCTTTTTCTCCGTACACTTCTTTCTTGTACCCTCTTCAACTGTAAAAGCTGGAAACAAACCTTCTGTCATATTAGAATATCTCCATCGCTTCATTCTGTCCTCATTATTCACTCCCCACAACCTTCCAGGAACTAAACTATGATTCTTTGCACCTCTGTATCTTTCTCGTTCATACATTTTGTCTTCCCATTCACCTAACGCTTCAAACTGTGTCGGTCTAGGTCTTGGCTCAAGCTTCGTCATTTTCTCTCTCAAATTTCGAAGTACAGCTATGCTAAACGAACCATTCTCTGGAAAAGCCAGTACTCCATCATTCTGAGTATATTTTGTCCAATTTTCTAACCAAATGCAAGTATGATAACCGTATTTCAGCATCATATGCGAAGCAGGCGTTTTCGGCGAAGGAATTACCTTTCCCTCTCTAGTCACTACCTTTTTGTCTTTCTTAATGAAGTTCTTAATTTTCGCCACCCATGACGTTTTCTCTCTACCATACTCATAATAAGCCATATTTCACGATTTCTTTCCTTTCTGTAAACTCGTAACTCTGCTCTGATCTCTATGTGCTATTCGGACCTATCCCAGCGCGTCTCACACCAACGCACCAATCCGAAGCTTCTACGTCACTGCTTTTCGGACCTATCCCAGCGCGTCTCACACTAACGCACCAATCAGGGCGTTTTCCGTGTTTCTATTGCACTGGCCAATCCCAGCGCGGTCTTTTGTCAATGTCAGTTCTGCTCCTGACCCCTCCTTTACAAAATTTATCGGCAATTCGTTCTCGACTATTTCTGGTTAGTTACGACATTAAAAACACATTTCCATTGTCTGTTTTTGCTAAACAAAAGTGATAGTTTACTTTATTTTGCAAGAATACAGTTTCGTTCGATAAGTGTAGCACTTCCCTCTACCTTACCCTTCTTTCAAGCAAGGGGTAAAACCTTTCTCTGGGGATAAAACACATGTGGAGACTACACTGCTCCTGAGAATTAAGGCCAGAGTTTCACAAGAAAACCAATTGCTATTTCACTCATACACGTTTCATACAGAAAATGTCCCTATCATAACACAACCTGTGTTATCACCAATTAGAAAACTAGACAATGCACTGTTCCATGTGACTTCTCTTGCCACACGTGTCCACTTCCTACTTCCCGGAAGCTTCAAAATTTTCGACTTACATATAACGCAATACAATTCGACATGGAGTGTTAGACATGAAATAATCAATAATCAATAATCACCAAACTAATCTATAGTAACCATAACTCTGCTACCAAGAAATCTGATCCAGCGCGACTAATATAATTTCTTCTCCTTTGGACATGACATCCAGGTTGAAACATTCCTTCTAACAGCTATACCAATATGACGGTGGGGCCCATAACACAGCATAAACATTCACTCACTCAAATATTCCCTGGATCCCATCCACCTTCACCTAGGAGAAAAAGTTATGACTGCTGGAAGAAAACGGGATACCTTTTTAAAGTCGACAAGATAGTTTCTCAAACATCATACATAATTGGTTTTTAATCCTATCGATTTCTAAGACATCAAGGTATTCCGCTCTTTGGTCGATGGACCAACTAGTAAGAATAAGTTGATGGTGATTAAGACCAACTCAATCACATTTAAATCTATTAAAACATCGCATTTATTATTGAGCTAAAGAACCACAGACTCGGAGTTTTAATTATAATAAAGTTTATCTACTTGTTTAAATGCATGAATAAGTTTCAATTTTATTAATCAGTTTAATACATTTTAATATCATTATAAGAAATAGACATTAAAATAATTTATGCATACCCTTTTTAGATGAAAAATAAAGTTTGTCACAGCAGATAAATTGCAGATCACAGCATAGAACTCCCAAAACTGACTGTCTGTCCCGCTAAACAGGCCTCCTCGACGGACCACCTATACAGGTTTTCCGCCACGGTCTCGTTCCTTCCCAGTCAGATTAAAAGCAAAAAGATTAATTATTTAAAATAATGGTCTATGGAAAAATAGCAGTAGCTCTCCAGCGTCAACGTCCAGTGCTCAAAAATTATGTATGAATAGCGCGCCTCCTACTTAAGAGTAGGTCCTCTTATACCCTATTACTAGCTTACTAAACAGAAATGTTTCAATCTTTGGGGCGAGATTCACGCTAATTGGTCCATTGGAGGGGTGGCAAGCATCTCCTCATTGCCCTCCTTGCTTGAACCGGTTCCGAAAAATGTTTATAATTTTGTCCTTTCACACGGTTTTCGGACGTTCACAATCCGATTGACAGTTCATCACAAGTATCTTCTTTTGTAACTTTATTTTAAACAGTTCATTGTTAATTCACAGCTGCATCTTTGGTTCTCATACATTCTCGCTGAGTCCTTCTTGGCACTCAATTGATGACAGGTCATGCTGACCTTGATCCCTTTCATTCTGGGCTCTTCGTGTAATCACGTAATATGTTTCTGCAGCTTTCCTCCGCTTTGGAAGCCATTTTGCATTTGCGCATTAAGCCCATTTGCCTCGAAAGCCATCTTTACAGCACAGCCTAATAGGCCCGAACGAATTATCATGAAAACAAACACAATAACAGTTAAGAATAGAAAAAATAAGCCTTTTCGTTTCCCACCCGTCATTCTACGTACCCCATTTAGGTGTTACCTAGCAAAAGCGACATGTAAAGCTATGTTTACTCACCATCCGCATTCTTTTGCCACAATACAATTTACTACATAGCACAAATCATGCAATATCATTCTAATTAGTATGCAAACCATTATATTAATATTATTCCACTTTTACAATTGTAAGTAGGTTAGTTTTTGCACATAAATTGCAGGTTACCAAAGTGTCTATAAATGACGTAAAATGTTGATTAGTTGTCAAAACAATTAATAACGTTAATTATTAGCATTAATGTTAGGGGGTTCAAAAATTTCTTATTTACCTTGCTCCATCACTTTCAAAAGTCCGACCACAGCTTTTGGGGTGGCATAGAGCGTGCGGTTATGCGCACAATGACGAGCAGAGGCGCCATCTGGCTTTCCTCTCTCGTCATGGTGCGCGCACATCGCTCGCGATCACTTTCACTTTTGCCGCGCGCACCACTCGCAGGCTCACCTCCTGCTCCCCCTCTCAGTTAACAGCCCCTCCCCGCCACAGATAGTATTTCTTTTAGCTTCCCGGGGTGCGCGCTGCAGTCTAATCTCCTGTATTATTGTGGCAGGCTCCTGTGGGCTTGGCTGTCTCACTGCTTCTTTGTTATGCAGAGTCCGTTCTTATGTTGTGATGCTTTTCTTCAAAGTGTTTTGTCACGTTGGCCAACGGCATCCCCACTTGAATGTCGCTCTGCGAGCTGCAATAATCGGGACCCAAGCCTTCCACCTCGTGCGTAGTTGTGGTGTTCGCAGTCCCACCCATGCTAAAGGCACTAGCCAGGGCTTTAAGTGGGTTGAAAAAACTGCGGGGTCTCTCAAGGGGGCGTGGCCAATGTAATTAAGGGCGTGGCTTAAAAACAGTACTTTAAAAATCTGTGTTTAGCATAGTGTGCCGCCCAACTTGTATTTTGCTGTTACTGTCATTGCATCCAGATATGATACAACAAGTAACATCATACCTACAAGTCAGGACTATTGGCTTTGTCAATGGTTGTTAGTTGCACCTCATCATCACTCAGGGCCAACACTGCATCACTCAACAACACCACAGGATCAATCAGCACGACCACAGCATCACTCAGGGACACAACAATATCACACAGCACCACCACAGCATCAGTCAGCACCACCACAGCGCCACTCAGCACCACCACAGCATCAGTCAGCACCACCACAGCATCACTCAGGGCCACCACAGCATCACTCACCTTCACCACAACATCACTCAGCACCACCACAACATCACTCAGCACCACCACGCCATCACTCAGGAATACCACAGCATCACTCAATACCACCACAGCATCACTCTGCAGCACCACAGCATCAATCAGCATCACCACAGCATCAGTCAGCACCACCACAGCATCACTCAGGGCCACCACAGCATCACTCAGGGCCAGCACAGGATCACTCAACGCCACCACAGCATCAGTCAGCACCACCACAGCGTCACTCATCACCACCACAGCATCACTCAGCACCACCACAGCATCACTCAGCACCACCACAGCATCAGTCAGCACCACCACAGCATCACTCAGGTCCACCACAGGATCACTCACCTTCACCACAGCATCACTAAGCACTACCACAGCATCACTCTGCAGCGCAGCAGCATCAATCAGCATCACGACAGCATCAGTCAGCACGACCACAGCATCACTCAGGGCCACCACAGCATCACTCAGGGCCACCACAGCATAACTCAACGCCACCACAGCATAACTCAACGCCACCACAGCATCACTCAACGACACCACAGCATCACTCAGTGCTTCTTACACTTTTTAATTACAACTTCTCAGCATGCTGCACAGCAGCCACACTTCTCTACAGCACAGCTTAGAAACATTGGCAAAGTCAATAGCTCTACCTAAACACTTATAAGGCCCCCCCAATGCATAGCCAATAGGTCGCGCCTTTGGGACATTATAAATGTTTAGGTATCCAGCACAATATCCTTGATTAAACAACATCAAGTGTTGCATGGCTTTTCACTTATAAGGTCCCAAAAGCGAGACCTATTGGCTATGCCAATGCTTGTTTACATTATATTCACTTTGTGATCTGCATGGTACATTTTATTTGCAGCAGGCATATTAGCCCTCTGCGCTAACTTACCATGAATCAAAACTTCCACGAGTCAAAACTTCTACTAGACAAAACTCCGATCACCAGGAAGAACATTAATCACCAGAGTTTTCTTGACATTTTAATTGCTGGAGGTCAGGAACGCGGCAGCAGGTGCTTTTAAGCACAATATAAACTAGCAAACAGGTGCCCCCATGTTAAGTCAGCACCTGGTGCGGTGGCACCGGTCGCACCGCCCCAGAGCCGGCCCTTAGTCTAAAATACTAAAATCTCACTTCAAGAGGGTCCCCACGACAATCAGCGGCAGAAAAGTAGGCATTGTACCATTTCACAACTAAAGTAGTTCCTTCCTGTATGACGGGTTATATGTTAAAACAACATTTCTCTCACCTGCAAACCCTACTACAATATGCTAAAATGCCGCCATTACTTATGGTCACGTCTTCACCCCTTATAATCCATCACTTGGACTCGAACACATAAATGTGTGTGTTTCTGGTAAACACAAGATGGCTGCCAAACCTTCTCAGTTCTGTGAGGATTGAAGGCCTGAGCACTGTTAATAGGATAGCCAATTAGAAATGCAGGTTAAATATAGTCTCCTGGAAACATATTTTTGAGCTATTTGTTAAGACACTTTGTGGCCCAGGCTCCAGAGGAGCACATGTATTATTCCCTTCTTATTAAATGTGCTGTAGTTCAGTTTCAGAAACAGTCAGCATGCTCTAATGCACAATGATAACACCCAAACCTTGAGTGCTAGACCAAATATAGCAGCTGTTAAAGATTAAATCTAAATATAACTCATTCATCCTGTACATGAGACATATTGGGCAATATTTACATGAGATATATTGGGCGATACTTGTATTTGCCCCTCATCAATAGCTTCTTGTGCAGTTTGTTGATCCCACGGTGTATACAGGGCTACAATCACTGTACGAGGTACCATCCATACCTTGCTTCCTTCATGACACCTGCCAATCAGCAGGATGCGGTCCTGTATACTGGAGTGATTACTGTGACCTTCTTATACAGTGTTTGAATGTGAGACAAATCATTGGAAGAATATGTCACTGAGGATCTCTATGCTTGCGCATCTTCACTACCACACCATGTGCCCTGAGAGATGAGAACACCTGAGAGCCTCACGGATGTATGGAAGATTTGGTACAGAAGCAACATATATAAAAACGTCGTCGTACTGGGACAGACAGATTACCTAAACCTAAGTAGAAGTAAAATTTGATAGATAGATGCTGTGACTGTGCCTTGAGGGTCTTCTCTCTTAGCAATAGAACACCTCAGGGAAACTCCAAATTAAGGGGCATATTTACAAGGAAATGGGGGAGTGCGGCGATGCAGCACATTGCGCCACCGGATCGTCAGAAAAAGTGACGTTCCAGTGGTGCAATCCCCTTTTAAATATGCCCCCAAGTTGGGTAAACCCATGGGGTACTCCAGTGCTCAGGGTACATATCGTTTGTGCCGTGTTATTTGCCATGGTCTCTTGTCAACTTTCAATTCTACTGCTAACTCCTACCTTGTAGCTTCTACCCAGGCAGCCACCAATCAGAACAATACCATCAATACTGCACACACTTGCGCCCTATAATCAAACTAGTTTACATCATGTAATATTGAAGCAATCTGGCTCTGCAACAACCACACACTACATAAGGGAAACTTCCAAGCAGACAGTAAATGTATCACTAACGCACTTACAAGACTCCTGTTTTAAATAAAGTGACCCAAACCCCAGGCCCCTGACAGCCTTCTCATTTACAAACACTAATTTATTAAGACAGAGATACTACATTAACATTAGCTAATGATACCATCTTGTGGTACCAATATTTCAACTCTCCAACAGCGTTGATTTGCAGCTAGATCATCTCCTTCTGTGCTTATAAAGCGCCTGCAGACAGAGAGGGTGTGGGGTAAAGGCCAGAGCTGCCGGCTTTGGAACTGGGGAACCAGATTCGAGTATCGGCGTCAGCTCAACATCCTGTGATTCTTGGCAAATCACTTAATCTCCCCGTGCCTTCCAAAAATGAATGTGTCTTTGTGTAACGCACTGGTGCTCATGTGAAGCAGTGGCGGCTCCTCTGCTATGGCAGAGGAGCGTCGCCCCACTGCTTTCTCGCAGGGAGAGAAGCAAAAACATAAAATGGTAATAACTTTTAGTTATTACCATTTTATGTTTCCTTTGCCGGCGGGCGGGTGGGCGGGGCTACTCTGCTCTTGGAGCAGGGCAGGGGAGGAGGGTACAACTCTCCTACGTGTGCAATGACTGGTCGGCCCTCTCGGACCGCCCAAACCAGTCATGTGCACTTTCCCCTTCTCCATGCAGATTGCATTGCAGCCTGCATGGAGAACATGCCCACCTCTCCAGCCCCTGGCTGAGCACCATGTCACGGCGCTCAGACCAATTACAACTCTGCATTGCAGCGTTGTGATTGGCTTAGGGGAGGGAGCCTGGCTGCCTGCTTCCTGTTCCTGTCGGAGGCAGGAGAGCAGGAGCAGAGAAGACGCGGGATCTGGCCTCAAGGTAAGTTTTTTTATTTTTTTATTATGACCCCTCCACCCGCGCCCGACCCCCCGTGACCCTCCCCCTGTTCCCCCGGCACCCACCCCCTCACCCGCGAGCCATGCCGGCCGCAACTGATGTAAAGCCTCCAATACCTTCGGGTCGAGTTTGCGTTCTATAAAACTGCAAAAAAAAAGAGTGGGTGTTGAATGTTTCAAGTGGCAGAAGTGGAGAATCGCCTGTGTTTTTACAAAGTATCAGCTATTGGATTTTTGCCATGGCACGGCAGCGTATTTTCCAACTATTACTATGTGCTCAGGAGAGTGAAATACAGCAATAACATTGAAGAGATTGAAACCTGTGACCTGCAGGTTCCACAAAGACCCCCCCAGCAAATCTTCATCCCACTTGGGCCAAGTACTGGTTCTTTCATGGTGGGTTCTGCATGGGTGATCTATTCTTTCGTTCATTCACGGAGAGAGAGATGCTCTCAGACAATGGAACTCTGATACATGCCCTCCAGCACTGCTCCCTCTTGAGAGGGTTGCTGTATAATGAGTAACTGTAGATACAGATCAGCCTCTTACTCACTGAGCCAATAAGAGGCAGAATCTGGCTGAATAAATAACAAGCTATCCTCCTCGCTTCTCCCAGTATAATGGTACCGTTCATCTATATTGATAAAGGTATCATATGCACATTGATCCAGAATATCTTCCCATGGTTTCCCCCCTGGGACACATCAGAGACATTTTTCGAAATTAATTTTTTATTGTTCAGCTCGGGATCTTTTAAATTTCCAATTACAACTTGACAGCTCCTGTTTGCCCATTTATCTCAGGATCACATTAAACAATGGCTTTGGACGTTCCCTTTTCCTCATGCATCGGTAAATTGGGTGTAATATTTGCTCTGCATTACTCCTCGTTAACTATCATTCTTGCTGTAAATTAGCAAAACCCAAATGAAAACAAAAGCATTATATTTCATTCATGCCTTACTTTTCAGGAGTCATTTTGTGCCAACGTCTGCTGTTAATGACCAATGTGTGGACGGAAAACTGCCATTATGAGAACTAACACAAGGTGCTAGTTATTAGGCAACCAAAGCTTAGAGAGAGGATGTGGTCTTACGGCTAGTGCGGTCGATCTCAAATCTGGGGAAGCAGGTTCGAGTCTCGGCAATGATGCTCAACATCCTGTGATTCTGGGCAAATCACTTAATCTCCCCGTGACTAACAAAAATGAATGTGTCTTTGTGTAATGCAGCTGGTGCTCATGTAAAGCGCTTACCTGATACCTTCGGGTCAAGTTCGTGCTATATAAATCTCCAGAAAAAAAAAGCTTGGTGGAAGGCTAAAAAAAGTGGGAAATAAATCCATGCAAAAATGTGAGAACACAGAGTGAGCTGTGTTTGAGTTCTGTGGTTTTTTAACCTATGTATTTCATGGCTCCAGAGAAGATTAGCTCATCAGTACTTATTTCCATCATGCAATGATGTCAAACTAGCTATCCCATAACATTTCCCGGTTGATGAGGATCCTCACGCGGTACCCTTCATAGATTCCCACTTACAAGCAAGTTCGTTGCTACAGTTGCTACTGAAACAGTACACAAGAAAACTATTTATGGTCTGCTGCCTATAAATTCTTGAGCTTGGTTTGTCGCATCTTCTCCTGGTGACTGGTGGAAGTTTCTCCATTTACTTCACAGAGTTGTGTTAATAAATGCTACAAACATTAATTCAGTCTCTGTCCAAAAGTGAATTATATTATTACTTTGCAACCAATTTTATGATGGAGGATGTTATCGCTGGCAGAAACTGCCAAGTCGATAATTGAATAACTTGATGGGATATAAGTGCAAAAGTGTTTTGCTTTCTACACAGAATAAGAAAACTGTTGACGTTTCTTAAAATGGTAAGCAAAGAAGTTGAATTATTTAGAGCAGGTTTTGAACCATAGGTCCAGAACATCTTAATCTTTGCCAGATTTTCTGGGTAAACTATATAAATGAGTTCCATTCAGATTCATTGTATGAAAACATAACTTATGGTTATTCGGAAGATCTGGCTTGGATTGTCCCTGTTGGAACTATGTAGGACACCTCTGATGTACAAACACAGAACTGAAGAAACAAATTATTACTGAAGATTTCAATATAAAATATTCTCTGAAATAAAAGAATATATTCAAAATATAGGCCAAGGCACAGACAACAGGGAAGTATGATATATGCCTAAAATTAGATTAAGTATTAGGACTAAGGCCAGGTGAACGAACCTTGATATTTACCCAGAATCGAGAAGCAGCATTACTCACCCAGTGCAGAATCAGCATAACATTAACGATTTAGGGCCTGTTTACGATCTTGGCGGACAGCGTTACTCCACCAAATTACAATTTCATTATATGCTATGGAACTTGTAATACGGTGGACGGGATATCCGTCCCATTTTTGATGGAGTGTCCTATCTGCCAAGATTGTAATCAAGCACATAGTCCCTGAGTTAAGCAAGGCACATTCCACCTCAGCTCTCACAGTCTCAATGGATACATATTTATGAGTAAGAGATGAGTCACAGTGGTATGTTCTCTGCCCGGACCCGGACAAACGTGCACAGCAGATGGTTAAACTTGAGGAAGACCTTAATGTAGCACACACCCAGATTTATTAACTATTGTGGAATAATAATAGTCCAGTACAATGTAAGGTATAGACCGGACCTAATTCCTACAATTTTGAATGTTCAAAGAATGGGTATGTTCAGGAATCAAGGAGGATTAGTCATGGCATATCCATGCACCATCAAACCCCCAAATCTCTCTTTTCTAAAGGTCTACGTCCTGTTTCTCTTATTCATAACTCTGAGCTCCAAGTTCTTATTTACTGTTTACTATGGTTGAAAAAATCAGTTAATTTGTAATATGTTCTCTTTTTCAATGTTTTCTCAATGGCACAATGCTGGTAAGTTGCACCTTCTAGTGTGTTGCTGCCAATGCATACTGTGTTATCATTATTCCTGATCGTCAAATGTCTGCACACTACTGCTGTTTGAAATTTGACAATTCAGCATAATCCTAAATAAATTCAAAAGTGGACTACTGTTTCATCTTACAACTGTGAGCACTTCAGGGTACCAGCTAGCCACTGAACAGGAGTAATGAGCATTGGCAATGCCAATAGATATGGCTTATTAGTGCACTGTCAAGCCAGACCTAAAGTTCCATGTACATTAATGACTGCCTCCTCCTATCTGTGCTGCTGCCAGAGAAAACACCACAGAATATCTAGTTGTCTAAGACACTTTAATAGCATTACAATGGCTTGTGTGTGCCCCTCAAAGTTCAAGCTCAGGCAGCTGGACTGGATAAATAAACAAAATGATCACAGCAATGTGGAGGGCTGGCATTTTTGTGTGGAAAGACAACTTCTCCCCAGTCAAAACATGTACTCCTGGCTCCCAACATCTGGGCAGAGCCAAAGCCCAAGCCCCTCTCCTGTTGGTTCTCACATAATTGTCTGGTGACCGCTGCACTCTCAAACCAGACCATAAAACAGAGAAGTTGTAGAACTTCAACATTACCATTTCCCTTCAAAATGTGGCAGAAAACTGATGAAGTTCTCCTTTTCAACAAAAATCAGATGTGTCTTATTTTAAGCTTCCGATGTTGCACTTTAAGTTTATGATCCTTTTAGTTCTGAGAGGAAATAGGCAATGGAAATCTGGGTTATTCAAATACATTAACTCAATCCCTCGAAAAAATATGATCTGAGAACTCTTTTCACTGAGCTTGATTGGGTAATGTTTATCATTTATTTGAATTTTCAGATCATTGTAATGTTTGCTGGAGGTGGAAGTATGCCTAAAAAGCATGCTCCTCCAGGGTTTTATGGCACTATTTCAACAGATGTCTAATAGTACACCTCTTAATGACATCAGAAGAATGAAAGACTGACTACTCTTGAGGCGTCCCTGCAGTGGATGATTTATTCCAGTGAGTCATCATAGCTGGCTTCAGCCATCAGACCCAACAAATGAAAGTGAGGCACTGAAAGAAATTGGGTAGTTGGTTGAGGGGGTGAAACAAGCAACCATAACAATCCTTATCCACAAAACGTCACTGTGCTCAAACCTCTGGTAGCTTGGCACAAAAGTAGTCAGGCTTGGATGTATGACGATACCACGCATGCATTACATCGCATGCCATTAGATCGCGGTTTTAACAACGCAAGTCGTTACAACGACTTGCGTTGGAGGGCGCTGGACTTAGGAGTAGTTTAATTTACTATTCCAACTCCAGCCTACGTACAGTAGGGAAGGTGTTGCATAGTAATTTAAACTACTCCTTGTCCTATAGCGCCCTCCAGTGCAAGTCGTTGTAACGACTTTCGTTGTAAAAACCGCGATCTAGTGGCATGCGATGTAATGCATGCGTTCTAAAGGTTGTTTCCCGTCAGGCTTAACTTAGAGGCAATGTGTAAAGTATTTATGCAGCACACAGTAATAAAGTAAAAACAGAACACAAGAAAAATTCCACACCAATTAAAAAAAGTAGAGTAAGTTTTAATGAATGATTTGACATCAAACTGACAGTCAGTCAGAAATCTTTATTCGGCTAAATATCAGCCATAAAAGAAAACATGATTTAAAAAAACATTTACATTGAATAAATAAAATATAAGCAACAAATAATAATTCTGTGTAAATCACAATTTCATTCTCAGAATATCAATATTCTAAATAGTAATTCCCACAAATAACATCATGAAAATTTAAAACCGGGGTATAAATAAATTCATAAAGTCATTTACCAACAATGTCCCGTAACCGAACAGCCGAAGAAATATATCTGTAGATCATTAGACAAGTAAATTCATCATTTAAAAGCTGGAGATGATGTAATGCTGCCCGACACTTTCTAATGTTTAAAAATTTTAAAAGAGGAATAATAAAAGCACGCCTTGGTATGATGTAAAGTTTACAAAAAATCATGAAATGTAAAGTACTCTGAACAGTCTTGGAGTCACAAGGGCACTGGTCCAGTTTGGCATCACAATAAACTTTACGTGGATAAGAAACCAAAAAATGTGAGATGCCAAACCTGAATCTTATGAGATAAAACAGTTTGGCGTGACTAAAATGGAAAGAAAGATAGGGCTCAGTACGTGGAGTGCAGATTAACAATGAATGTTCTACAACACTCTTTTTGGCCATCTCTATTCTTCCTCTGATTGAATATAAGTGCGTTAAAAGTTCTCTTTTTAACTTCACTTTTGGTATCTTAGCAATACTAGCTGGATTATAGAAACACTCCACCAACCCCATGTTCTCTAACTGCTTCTTTATATAACTAAACCAGGGTTTTTTTTCATGCACTCCAGTTTAAGGCAATCTAAAATAATAGCACAATTTAAGGCTGGTTATTCCTTCGCCCAAATAGTGTGCCACAATAGTATTGGAGCTAGCTGGATACGAAAAGACAAAGGAGCCAAGCCAAGTTCGCTGTGACAGATGGTGGCAGCAGTACTTTTAGGGACTGTCAACAAGCGTTTCATGAACATATTCTCGGCTCTTTGTAGGTCCCCTACATTGCAAGAACCCCAGACTCCAGCACCATACAAAGTGACAGCACATGAGCGGGCTTTATAAATATTAATGATTGCGTTGATTGGTAACTTTTTAGTAAATCTAAAAATCGCCTCCAGGTTTTGGTTAAAACTACTAGTCCTTGATTCTACTAGATGACGCCACGTGCTTTTCTGATCGAAAAGAATTCCCAAATAGGAAAAGGTGGGAACATAAGACAATTTTTCATTATTTATAAAACAAGGTTTTAAAATGGTGGGGGTTTTACCCACCACCATAGTATAAGATTTTCCTACATTAGTCTTCAAACCACGGTCATTCATAAAATCATTAAACCTGGTTAGGAGCCTCTGCAACCCCACCCCAGTTCTAGACATTAGGACGCAATCATCTGCATAAAGTAATGCAGGTAGCGGCCTGCGGCCTATCGTGGGTATGTCCACACTCCCCTGTTTAATATAATTTTCTAGATCATTTATATACAAACAGAATAAGAAAGGTGCGAGAACGCAACCTTGGCGAACCCCTCGATTCATTTTTATTGGGGCCGTCAGTTCGCCACCTACTCCATATCGGACTCTCCCCGTCACGTCTTTATGCATGGCTGCTAAAAAATGAACAATAGATGGTTCAATGCCCATATTCAGCATCTTTTCCCACAGCCTTCCTCTCTGCACCCAGTCAAAAGCAGACGTCAGGTCCATAAAACCAAGGTAAAGGGATCCTGACTTGGCTAGTGTATATTTGCCTATGACCAGGTACAGGTTGAGGCATTGTTCTACCGTGCCCAGGCCTCTCCTAAAACCATATTGGATATCTGAGAACTTTCCACTGTCAGATACCCAGCTCTCCAACCGCTCTAATATTACCCTGCCCATCAATTTACAGGTACAATCAATTAAGGAGATGGGCCGATAACATTTAGGATCAGACCTGTCCCCTTTTTTAAAAATAGGGACTATTGTCACGGTTCTCCATGAGTCAGGAGGACCCTGGGCCGCATAACAACTCAAAATGTTTGTTAACAGTGGAAGCCATAGTGGTTGATTAGCTAAAAACAGGTCCGCTGGGATGCCATCAGGGCCTGAGGCCTTGTTCTTCACAGTATGATTTAAAGCCCTTTCTACCTCATCTAGTGTCGGGTGTGCCAAAACTGATGCCCCATGATTAGAATTACAATTGGGGTGTGGCTCACTGTCCGTGTTGTATAAGGCAGAAAAATGTTCTACCCAGGTTTCAGGCATAATTGTGACATCAATGTTACTGTTGTTGGAGCTATTAAAATAATCCTTATTAACGGTTTGCCAGAATAGTCTAGAATCTCTACTCTGGCAAGCTAACTGGAGTTGTTCCCAGGCTTCTTGTCTTATGTGTAATTTACGTCTCCCTAACACCTGTTTATATTCAAAACGTGACTGTTTTACCTCCAATTTGTCTCGAGGTTTTTTCTTCAGTGCCTTAATTAATTTATTATGTGAGTGTGTACAGTCACTATTAAACCACTTTTTTTCACTTCAAGGTCTTATTTTGTGATTACCAGTTAGGGCGGCATTTATAGTTTCAGTTATTGCCGCGAAAGATGTTAGCATGAATGATGGATTTATGCTATCTTTCAGGCAATCTAGGACTTGCCTCATATTTAATGTTACAATCTGCTGTAAGACAAGATCAGGATCTATGGTAGACCATTTTCGCAATAGCCCCTTATTTTTGACATAAGTGATTGGACATGATTTGGTAGGTATAGTGTGGTCGTCCACTTGAATCTCCAAATCCAATGATAGTGGATAGTGATCACTTAGACAAACCTTATGTATAGTAAAAATTACAGATTGAGGTTTAAAATATTCAGATAAAGCGATAAAATCAATTAAGGTCCCTTGGCCTCTCCCAACATATGAAATTAATTCCATACCATCCAATTGGGTAAGATCAAGTGAGAGGAAAAGAGAAGATTTCGACAATAGTGAATTAAAAATGTTCCCACAGGGGTTATGTTGAAAATGACAACCGCCTTCTCTACCCCCATCTACTAGATGGCATGCAGACAATTTTGATAGGGGGCATAATTTACAATTAAAGTCGCCCCCCCCATAATACTATAAAATCCATATTTACCTCCTGTATGTGTCTGCACAATGAATCTTCTAATTCTTGGGCAATATTGGTATTCTTAACATTAAAATTATTGTGGTAGAAATTAACAAGGATCAAAGTCATAGTTTTTCTAAAAAGAATATTGATAATCTGGAAATGTGGTGAGTGGAGCTGGGACTTTCCTACTCTACCAGATAGTGTCGTCGATACCAAAGTTAGTAATCCTCCTTTGGCATGACCACCTAGAGGTGCGTTAGCTGCTGTATGAATAGAAACATAGCCATTAATGTGTGCAGGCTCTCTCAGCCAAGTTTCTTGTAAGCACACTATGCTATACTTTTGGATAAAAGCAACCCATTCTTCAGATTTTAACTTATTGGACAGGCCTGCAATGTTCCAAAAAATGCTACCATAAACAGTTGTACTGCTATGACTACTGGAAGCTACCTTCATACGGTGGGTAGCTGACTCACAAACATCTTGAGGTGTCATAACCATATCAGATGATTCCACAAATTGGGCCACCTCTCCCAGTAGAGTAACATTAGGTACAAGTAACACTGGCTCTGTTGGGCCAGGAGAATTGAAACTAACTGCATGGGGCACAACAGGAGATGTTAAATTTTCCAAACTTAACATCTCCTGAGGCACAACAGGAGCTGTTAAATTGTCCAAATCACACATGTGGCCTTCAGACAATCTAAATTTTAAGTCAAGCTTAATTTGTCTAGGGCGGCCAGTAACCAAAGGGTGTAGTCAATCCACATAGTCTAAAGGGGAAAAACCATTAAACGTTGGAATTGCAAAGTCATACATTGTGTTAATGATTGAACTTGCAGGCCCATGACCCATGTGTGCATGTGTCTTATAAAAGTACCCTAGTGGTACTGCCTCAATGGGGCCACTAACATTGTTGCACCAAGAGAGTCTATCCATAAGGCATTGAACTAGTGACTTGTTTTTAAAATTCACTACAATACAATCGCCTGACTCCGTTTTGGCTTGTGTGCCCACCCATGAAACCCGTTCAACATTATTTACATTATAAAATAAATCATCACTTTTTGGCCAGTCCACTGCTTTCGCCAACCAATGTACAGTTTTATTCTTTAACTGGTTCCGATCTTCCTCCTTCTTACTTAACAGGGACGGCACATTCTTAAGTACTATTACATATGGGGTAGCTTCGGGCGGGAGATGAAGTGTTCTTTCAATATTTTTCCTCATCTCAGCTTGGCAGTTGTTACGATAGCTGTCAACAAATTTGGACACTCCCTTCTCCTTTTGCCCAGAAGTAATAGTTGGCTGACCACTGCCCAACGCGTGGGCTTTATTTTTCTGCAGCTGAGCCGGACATGTTGAAATATCAGTGGTGATAACAGGGCAGTCTTCTGAAGATGGGGCCAAAGCAGACCGTGCTGCATGCGGTACATCAGTATTGGGGTTTAAGTCAGAATTTCCAGAAATTCGAGGAGTTAATTTGGATAGACTTGAGCCAATCAAAATTTTTAATGAGACGTCAATGTTATTCAAAATCCCTAACAATGGTTCAAGTTGTGACTTCATAACCACTTCGAGAGAGCTAATAAGTTGTGTATGCATCAATGAGTCCCTTATAGGCTCGGTCTCTTTCACTCCTGCAGCAGTTTCTGAGTCTGAGGCCCTTACGATCATCCTTGCGGGGGGGTGCCAGTATTTTTTTACGAGTTACCGGGGGCAATGCATCTTTCTTAGGCTTACCACATGCCTTTGTCTTTTTCGACGGGGGCGGACATAAAGTGTCTAGAAACCCGCCTTGATGATTATCACTGGCATTAATTATATTTCTGGGGACTTCCGATCCATTCAGTACAGTTGTACCTATGACTGGGTGTTCACCATCTACTGGACGCCCCGGCTCAGGCTCGAGCTCTGACTCTGGCAGTATACTATTATGTAAAGCCCGTTTTGTGGCCCCCAGTCTCTCCTCCACGGATTCAATCTCACTAGTAATAGCCCCCATTGCAGTCATCAAAAAACTTGTAATGGTAGTGGTTAGCGGACGATCCTTACCAGTGGGCATGGTAGTTTTACGTTTCCCCATCTCCTTACCTGGAGTCAAGTGTTAGTACCAGACCAAACCGAGCGGCACCTCTGAAGACCAACAAGGGACCCAGCCCAGCCTCATCTGGCCGGGGACGGGCGCAGATGGGCCCGCCCTTGGCCTGGGCTTTGCCCAGGCGCGGCCCGGGCACGCCCGCGCGCGTCCCACGCTGCGGGAGCCCTGGCCTCCTTTTAAGCGCCTCCCGGCACGTTCCTCTCTGTTGGCGGCGTGCGGGCGTGCCGCTAGGCACCCTGGGATATGTAGTCCATCCTCCGGTCCTCCGGTCACTCCGCTCTTGGGACAGGACAGGGCAGGCAGGGCAGGCAATGGCAAACAGGTGGCAGGAAAAAGAAAAGCAACAGCGTTACGGGCTGACAAAAATCCAATCAGTAGAACTGGAGTTATGCATTTTTAAATGTTAAAGTGAAAATTAGCACCTCAAAGATGAAATCGTCAACTGCAGAAACCTAGCCGTGTGAGACAGGGGCAAAGTCGAAAGTTATGGCCAACCGTGAGGAAGCGTAGGTCAGATACACTAACTGGATTGGACCCGATCTCTGCTTACATATTATGCCTTTAGGATACTCGCCACAGTTGCTTGGGTATTTGTTTGAAGATTCTAAAAGGAGAGGCACATTATATTTGTCTTGATAAAGGTGGCCATTATTCTGCGAACACCACCGAAACGCGTCAACGCTTGGGATAAACTAAATCTAGTGTACTGGCCAGTCATTGTGATAAAAACACTTGGACTGCATATATGTCTGGCATTTGAGTTTTTTTAACTGGATTAGTCCACGAACCACTAAAAAATGTACTGTTGTATTTGCTGTCTGTCTGTCTCTCTCTCTCTCTCTTCTTCTTTTGTTTTATCTTTCTTTTAGATTATACATTTTTTATTGTTTTTAATACGTGGATATAGTGTATGTACTATTTGCAGGATTTATATATGTGATATAATATTTGTTTTTGATACTTGATGAATTTTTGCATCTCCCTCTTGATTAATTGATATGCTGTCTATGTAATACATGAAATTGTATGATGATATATGTTTTTTATAATATGAAGATTTATGAATTCTGTATAATGAAAAAATTTTAATGGCTCCAAAAAAATTTTAATAAAATATATGTGCCATTCCATTATTAGTCAGTGATTGTCTTGTGGCATTGCAAATATAGGTATATGGGTTTTTGTATGATTCATATGAATGGTTTGCGGTATATTCGAGATGATTGGTTGAACAATTATTTTATTTGTTACCGAAGGAAATGTATCTTCTTCTTTGACATTGATAGTATGTCATCAGATATCAAAATAGTAATCTGGGTGTCATCTGCATAAGACAGGATCTGGGAACCGAATAACCACACCAGTTTTGCCAATGGGGCCACATAGAGATTAAACAAATGGGGCTGAGCGATGACCCCTGCAGAATCCAACATGGGAGCTGAAAAGGTTATGCCCTGAAGTCGCCGCAGCTGATGGTATGGGTCCTATTGGTAATAAAGGAACCCAGTAAAGCCAGTGTGGTATCCCTCATGCCTGCCCGGTGCAGTCTTTGCACCATGTGAGATGGGGATACCGTATCAAATGCCTCTGACAGCTCAAGCATAACCAGTGTGGCAGTTCCACACTGGTTCACCTGGCAGTGGATTTAATCTGCCGCAGCAACCAAGGCCGGTTCGGTGCTATGACCACTACGGAAGCCATTCTATGAGGGGTCCAGAAGGTTTTGGGTGGGCATAAATTCGGTCAGCTTCTGGTTGATGTACTTTTCAAAGATTTTAGCCTGTGCAGGCAGGAGCGAGATAGGGCACAGGTATTTTAGATCTGTCTCCCCACTCAGCTTTCATCTTAACGCTATATTCTTGGTGGAAGATTTCTTAGCTAACTTTTGATCATCAGTCAATCAATCAATCAATCAATCATGTCATTTGTAAAGCGCACTACTCACCCGTGAGGGTCTCAAGGCGCTGGGGTGGGGAATGCTGCTCCTGCTCGAAAAGCCAGGTCTTGTGGAGTTTTCTGAAGGTCAGCAGGTCTTGGGTCTGCCGTAGGTGGATGGGGAGGGTGTTCCAGGTCTTGGCGGCGAGGTGGGAGAACGATCTGCCACCGGAGGTCGCTCTTCGGAAGCGGGGGACAGTGGCGAGGGCGAGGTCGGCGGAGCGGAGTTGGCGGGTGGGGGTGTAGAAGCTGAGTCGTCTGTTGAGGTACGTTGGTCCGGTGTTCTGGAGTGCCTTGTGTGCGTGGGTGAGGAGTTTGAAGGTTATCCTCTTGTTGACCGGGAGCCAGTGCAGGTCTCTCAGGTGGGGTGTGATGTGGCTGCGGCGAGGGATGTTGAGGATCAGGCGTGCAGCGGCGTTCTGGATGCGTTGGAGCCGTCTCAGGAGTTTGGCCGAGGCTCCTGCGTAGAGGGCGTTTCCATAGTCCAACCTGCTGCTGACGAGGGCCTGGGTGACCGTTCTTCTCGTTTCAGTGGGGATCCACTTGTAGATCCTGCGGAGCATGCGGAGGGTGTTGAAGCAGGCGGAGGAGACGGCGTTGACCTGTTTAGTCATGGAGAGGGTGGAGTCGAGGATGACCCCTAGGTTGCGTGCGTGGTCGGTGGGTGTTGGGGCGGTTCCCAGTGCGGTCGGCCACCAGGAGTCGTCCCAGGCCGAAGGGGTGGATCCGAGGATGAGGACCTCCGTCTTGTCCGAGTTCAGCTTCAGTCGGCTGTTCCTCATCCATTCAGCGACGGCCTTCATTCCTTCGTGGAGGTTGGTTTTGGCGGTGTGGGGGTCCTTGGTGAGGGAGAGGATCAGCTGGGTGTCATTGGCGTAGGAGATGATGTTGAGGTCGTGCCGACAGGCGACGTGGGCAAGCGGTGCCATGTAGATGTTAAACAGAGTTGGGCTGAGGGAAGAGCCCTGGGGTACGCCGCAGATGATCTCGGTGGCTTCGGAGCGGAAGGGAGGAAGGCGGACGCTCTGTGTTCTGCCGGAGAGGAAGGAGGTGGTCCAGTCCAGGGCCTTCTCTTGGATCCCGGCATTGTGGAGGCGTGTTCGTAGTGTGTGGTGGCAGACCGTGTCGAAGGCGGCTGACAGGTCCAGGAGGATGAGGGCCGCCGTTTCTCCGTTGTCCAGCAGGGACTTGATGTCATCGGTGGCGGCGATGAGGGCATTCTCGGTGCTGTGGTTGCTGCGGAACACGGACTGGGAAGGGTCCAGGATGTTGTTCTCCTCGAGGTAGCGGGTCAGTTGTTTGTTGACGGTCTTCTCGATGACCTTTGCCAGGAACGGGAGCAGGGAGATGGGCCGGAAGTTCTTGAGGTCCTTGGGGTCCGCCTTGGGTTTCTTGAGTAAGGCGTTGATCTCGGCGTGCTTCCAGCTCTCCGGGAAGGTTGCTGTCTCGAAGGAGGTGTTGATGACTTTCCGGAGATGGGGTGCGATGGCTGTGCTGGCTTTGTTGAAGATGTGGTGTGGGCATGGGTCTGACGGAGATCCGGAGTGGATGGTGTTCATGATCTTGATGGTGTTGTCGTCGTTGATGTTGGTCCAGGAGAGCAGGCGGTTGGTGCGGATGGTGGTCGTGGGGGCGGAGGTCTCAGTGGTTGTCGGGGCAGTCGTGGCATTGAAGCTGTCGTGGATGTCTGCGATCTTGCGGTGGAAGAAGGTGGCCAGCGAGTCGCACAGGTCTTGCGAGGGTGGGACGTCGTTGGTGTTGGAGCTGGGGTTGGAGAGTTCCTTCACGATGTTGAAGAGCTCTTTGCTGTTGTGAGCGTTGTTGTCTAGGCGGTCTTTGAAGGAGGCCCTTTTGGTGGATCTGATGAGGTGATGGTGTCTGCGGGTGGCGTTCTTGTGGGCTGCGTGGCTGTCCGGTGTTCGTTCATGGAGCCAGATCTTCTCCAGCTTTCGGCAGGTTTGCTTGGAGGCCCGGAGGACTTCAGTGAACCAGCTGGCTTTCTTGTTGGTGTGACTGTTGGAGGGTTTCTTGATCGGGGCGAGGGTGTTGGCGCAGTCGTTGATCCACTGTCTGAGGTTGCGGGCGGTGGTGTCGGGGTCGGTGGGGTCGGCGGGTGGGCTCTGGGCGAGGGTGGTAGTTAGTTGGTCTTCGGTGACTTTGTTCCAGCAGCGGCGGGGCATCTGTTGGGTGTGGTGGTGCGTGGTGGGTTTCTTGAAGGTGAAGTGGATGCAGCGATGGTCTGTCCAGTGGAGTTCGGTGGTGTGGTTGAAGGAGACATGGGGGCTTGCGGAGAAGATGGGGTCAAGCGTGTGACCGGCGGAGTGGGTGGGTGTTGTGACGAGTTGTCTGAGTCCGAGGTTGGCTAGGTTGTCGATCAGGGTGGTGGAGTTGGTGTCGTTGTTGTTCTCGAGGTGGAAGTTCAGGTCCCCGAGGAGGATGTAGTCCGTGGAGGCGAGGGCGTGTGTGCTGACGAAGTCGGCGATGGAGTCGCTGAACTGTGGTCGGGGTCCGGGGGGGTCTGTAGACGAGGGTTCCTCTGAGGGTGGTGTTGGGATCGGTGTGGATCTGGAAGTGCAGGTGTTCGGCGGTGCTGAGGGTGTCGTCGGTGTTGGTCGAGACTCGGAGAGTGTTCTTGTGGACGATGGCGATTCCTCCTCCTGCTCCATTGGTGCGGTCCCTGCGGGTGATCTTGTAGCCTTCCAGGACGGCTATGGCTATGTCGGGTGCCGAGGCGGGGTTCAGCCAGGTCTCTGTCAGGAAGGCGACGTCTGGGGAGGTTGAGTCGAGTAGGTCCCAGAGTTCAACGGCGTGTTTGTGGGCGGAGCGGGTGTTGAGAAGGATGCATCTGAGGTGGTTGGGTTCTTTCCTGGTCGGCGGCATGGTGGGGTGGATGCTTGTGAAGCTGCAGTTCCGGCAGGTGAAAGCTCCGTGGGTGCGCTTCGGGACAGCCAGGAAGCAGGTGTGTGATCGTCCGGTGTTGAGTGCGTGGAGGGATCTGGCATCGTAGCGGTGTCAGGCGTCGTGGCGTTCGCGGGGTCCAGGGGTCCTGGCGCTGGGCGCAATCCAGGCGCGGACGCCTTCGGCGCGCCAGCGGAGCGCCCGCTGCGCGCGGCCTCCATATGAGGGGATGTGGGAGGGAGGAGCAGCTGGGAGGCGGGAGCGGGGCGGCGAATGGGAATGAAGGGGGGTGGGGCCGCAGGGACTCAGCGGCGGGAAATATGGGCGGGGGCCGCGGGAGAACTGGGCACAGGATGGAAAAACAAGTTTAGGCAAGAAAACAAGTACAGGCACAGGGGAATAAAAACAAGTCTGGGCAAGAAAGCAAGTTAGGCACAGGAGGATAAAAACAAGTCTGGGCAAGAAAGCAAGTTAGGCACAGGGGGAAAGTACAGGATTAGGCAAAAACAATGCAGGCAGAGCCGTGCAGCAGCGTGGGGAGCGACCTGCCTGCGAGCAGGGTCAGAGGTCGCTGTCAGGTGTCAGTGACACCTCCTAAACGATTGTAGGTGCTGGAGCCCACATGAGTCTTTCTTGAGGCAAAGGTACAGGCACTGCTTACTTTCTAAATTAAATAAATAAGTGCAGGGTCTAAAATTTTCCTTAGGGGACCACTGCCAGTGCTGCCGAATGCCAGGGTTGCTGAATGCTGTGGTTGTTGATTGCAGGGCTGCCTTGTTTTGTTTCCATTGCGTGCCTTTTGTCCCAACCCATACCCCTGTCTCCTTATCTCACTCTTTCCCGATCTTTCTACTCTTTTTTTTTGCTCTCTTCATCACCGTTTTCCTACTTTTCCCTCTTTCCTTGCTTCTGCATTTTTTGCCTTTTTCTCTTTTGTTCTGGGTCAATGTCTGATGATGAATCATAAGTCCCATTTCCCAGAAATTATTGCTGGTTTCCTCTTCCTGCAACCATCAGTACAAATTAAGTACTTGGTGCAAATTTCCACAGCGATACTACATAAGTGTGACTTACTAGGACAAGATTTCTTATTATTCTAATTTATGGGAATCTGTAATCCCTGTATAAGCACCCATCTCTAATTTCTTTATAATCGACAACTTGTGATGAACCCAGTCATCGATTATAAAGAAAAGACATCAGAACTGAACAGTAATAAGCTATTACAGTTGAGCGCTACGTCACAATGCCTGATGCCAGAGACAACAGCCGAGGAAAAAGGCAGGCCAAGTCATGGAGCAACTGTTTAAAGCAATGAAAAGGAAATATTTATTTTCTTTCTTCTGCTATATTTTTATAGCTTACTGTGACAAGCATAAATAACGTTTATTTTTTGCACTACTTAGATAATTATAGAAAAGTTAGAATCTTTCTGCATGTTTCTACACATTTCGAGGTACTGCAGCTTTTGCTTTTTAAGAATAAAATGACTTGTATTGAACTGTTTCTAATATCTTTTTGCAACACATATCTAACAGGTTTTTGATGTGTTTAATTTTGCACTAAAGGGTCTAATTTCATTCTTCATGTTTGCAAACATTTTCTCTCTTTCATATGAAAGAGCTACGCACCAAGGTTTTAAGTGGTTTGTGGAAAAGGAACCTTGCAGTTCCATAACATTCTAAAGGAACTCGGCCTTCGGCCTCGTACCTCTGTATGATTATGGAACTGCTCGGCGACTTGCAATTTCCTTATAATGTACAGCAGGGGGTACTTTATCCATTTTAATATTGTCATTATTATTATTAAGATTTGTAAATTGCACTGCAACCTAAAAGGCATCCTGGTGCTGGATAAGATCAGTATAATTGATGCTGGAGTATCATTTAATGTTGAGACATGTTTTTAGCAATTTACCTGGACAGACAAAAGCCAGCCCCCCCAGACTTATTAAATCTGGGAACCTAAAGAAGGTGAGCATGAGTAGAATGGAGAATATTGACAAGACATAATGTTGGAATTTCTTTTAGATGAAACTCTGCCCTACCTGATAGTATTCTAAAAGGATGCTCTTCCGAACTGGGAACCAATTAGGAGAATCCAAAGCCGCAGTGGCAGTCGCAGAGTTGACTTGGAGGCCAAAGACTGGATTCTGTTGAGCCGATTCAGCACATAAGACGGGGCTCCAAGTAGCACAGCTTTACCATAGTCGAACTTGTGCCAGTGCCTGGATAGAAAAGACAAAACACTACGTAAGGTTCTCATTACCTAGAAGCAGGTGCTAAAGAGTTTATTAACATGGCCTGACAGAGGCAAATCGGAATCTATCTTTACTCCCATATTTCGAAGGGTAGAAGCCCAGACTGGAATTGACCCATCCTCTGACGGCCAGAACGTTGTAGGTGCCAATTGTCCTCATTTACCTATGTGGTAGAGCATGATCTCAGTTTTCTTATTAGAACCTGTTAGAGAATTGGAGCTTAGCCAATCAGCCATATAACTAATACAGTTGTGAAAGGAGGTAAGGGACATCAAGTTGGAAAGGTCAAAGGCGATAGTCAATTGTGTATCCTCTGCGTAATTGGCAACATTTATCCTATGGGATCTCATTAGCGGAGCTAATGCTCTAATGTACACATTGAATAGCACTGGACTAAGAGCAAAACCCAGAGGAACCTCAATGTTAATTGGTTTGAACTCTGAGCAGAATGAAGGAAGATGAATTGCTTGTGATGTGCCCTCAAGATAAAATTTACACCATATAAATGCCTGGTATTTAGCACCAACCTTTTCTAGCCTGCGTAAGAGAATCACATGGTTTACGGTATCAAAGGCTGTGGACAGGTCCAGTAGTAACAGAGCCAACTGATGGCCTCTCTCCACCACTATACAAAGGTCATCCTGAACTGTAACCGAAGGTACTTCTGTCCTGTGAAATGGCCGGAATCTGCACTGTGCAGCATTCAGTAGTTGATTTTCCTCCAGATATGCCAATAGTACCTTGTTGACATATTTCTCCAGAATGTTATTTAGGAAGGGCAAGAGAGAGATCTGCCTGAAGTTACTGAGATCTTCAGGGTCGCAGTGTTCTTCTTTAACAATGAGATGGTCAATGCCTTTTTCCAGGCTGCTTGGAGTGAAGAAAAGAAGACTGCAGAGAAAGTCTTCAGATGGTCCAAAGTGATCCATTAGCTCCCACCAATACTTAGGCGGTAAGGGGTCCAATGGAGAACCTTAGGTTATGGATTTAGCAATCTTAATGAATTCCACTGTTGACATAGGCTCAAAAGCTTCTAAACTGTTAATGACAAAACACATGCAGAGGGGGAGTACTCTCTTCCTGAGCTTGCCTGGACACACCATCCCCAGACTGGGGTCCATTAAATAAGAAAAGCACCGTAACAATGTTCTTTATCTTGTTCTCAAAATAGTCACCCAGATTATTACAAGATCACCACCAAGGTGGAATAATTTGTTAACCATCTTGTAATTGAGAAGAAAAAGAGAAGGCATACAGAGATAGGTAATACTACTCCAACACGTGAGCATCTCCTGGGATCCAAGCTACATTTTATTCCAAAAATATACAGTATTGTTGACTTTTAATTTTTTCATGGATGAAAATTGGTCCAGAGAGAAATACAAAAACGTGAAATAGAATTAGTCTCTACTGACATTTTGGGCATTCAGTTTACCTTCAAAGCACGTTAACCCACAATGTCTTAACATTGGTGCAATTTTAAAATAAGAATCTATTCAGAAAACCATCTCTAGAGAGGACTTATGCAACATTTGTAATTAGGTAAAAAAGATATTGTTTTGTATCACCTAACATTCCCCTTCTCCCTCCTGTGCATATGTTCCTCAAGTGCCCACTGAGCATTTCTTGGGTCTGTGTTCCATGCCACTCAAGTTGTCAACTATAGAAATTATTGCTTTATGTTTATGTTTTTTAAAAACTGAAGTGATCTTTCTGTGTGAACTGCAACTGGATGAGACTCCAGAGCCTAAATCAAAAAGGATCTTGTTTCCATCTTGACTCTATCATCCAAAGGGAACACTAGAAAAATATTTGTGGAAATTTGAAGCTGTTGTATTTGTGCAAATGTTACAAGTCGATCAGATGAACTTTGTTCTTCTTTGATAGTACGACTTAAGGGTAACATAGAGGAGTTTTATTCACTAATTCAAACTCAACTAGTACTTTATTGTCAAACCAAGTGATGTGACTCTTCAAAGAAGTTCGCATTAAAAATCTAGTAGCTGTGTATTGCGGCCCTGAAATGTTTTCGTAGCTATACTGTGGCCATCTTTTCCATAGCCAGTCCAATGCCTGATGCATTGAGGGAAAGTGAAATATGACAGTATGTATTAATAATCCATTTATGAAGTCTACTTTACCTAAACCTTTGACCAATCTGATGAGACAGTGCTTGTTCATGGCTCCTAAAAATCATGAGGGTTCTAAGTGCAATGATTTGTTTGGGGCAGACCCTCTGTTGTGGTCCACGCATTTTTGCCAATGCTTCTTGATGATCGCCGAGGAATTGACTTTCACCAACAGTAACTCCGCTTATGAATGGTGATACAACTATGTCCCATTGGCTGATCAATGGTCAGGAGGCATTTGTTTGGCTTACGTCGTTCAGTGGATGGATCCAACTCACTTTAAAGAAAAGCTAAGACTGCTTACCAAGTAGGAAAGACTTGCACGTTGTCCTGGGACAACCTGTAAGGATGGTCCAAGGGAGCTTGTGTTGAATAGTGGATTTCATAAATGAGAATAGACATTTGAGAAGTGAGTGACAGGAGTGACAGTAGTGTGAAAGCATCACACTTCATCACATGCATGGGTGCCATAATGCCATTGCATATTGATTTGTTGCCTATGGTGTCAACACCTCTTTTCCTGCTGAATCATCGTGTTTGTTCTCTTCATTTCACACCTATAAATTTAGCCATGCCTGCTCATCTGAACTGCAAGCAAGATAAGCTAGGGGGTATTTCTGAGGCTCTCTCAGCATAAGGTCATTGTACCATGGTTTGCCCTCTGTGCCTCCAGACCCCAGTATGCATTCAGAAGTTATTTTTAAGCCTCCGCTACTATTAATTCAATTAGTAGTGTCTAGTTGGAGAGGTGCTCAACCCTCCACACCAGCCTCCCATCATAGCTGTGTTTACAAATCTAGAACGTTAAAGCAAAGT
This sequence comes from Calotriton arnoldi, assembly GCA_963921515.1. Lineage (NCBI taxonomy): Eukaryota > Metazoa > Chordata > Amphibia > Caudata > Salamandridae > Calotriton > Calotriton arnoldi. The sequence continues at coordinate 1,622,751 of CAWUFW010000522.1, forward strand.
CAAATTAAATAGGGGTACTACGGGATGTCTTTGTCTGGAGGTGGATAAGCTTCTGCTATGTTCCCTTTCTTCCCCAGAAATCTTTGTCCCTCCGAGTTCTACTCCTCCTCAGCATAGTCCTTATATACATGAGGTGATGCTTCCCTCAGGTCAGTTATCCAATATATTAAAGCTTAGAAGAAGGCCTTTCCCTTTCCTTCGCCTTATCAATAAGTATTTCTTGCCCTTCGCGGGTGCCCTAATGTGCTTAACGAGGAGCTCAATACCATATTTACTTTTCTGAATGTATCCATCTCCCTGAATTTCAAGGGTTTGTTAAACAAAACAATAACACTAACCTGAACATCAGCATTAAAAAAAGAATAGAATGGTACTCAAATCTTTTATCAACACCTTTGTTTAGATAATTTCAAAATGACAAGTCCAATATTATCTTTTATCAAGAAGACATGCCGTTTTAGCTACCATTTGTTATTGTAATTATTTTTTGGGTTTGAGTCGTGGTCGCGTGAGTAGAAATCTTCCAGCATTTATGATATATTCCTGTCCCAACTTTGACCCTTACCTCAGAGGCTTCCGAGCCAGAGAGGAGAACTATTCAAAGCATGCATGCTCGAAGGGCCTGCTTGGAAAGGTCATGACCCTGCCCCTTTTCAGCAAGCGATCCTGCATTGTCGCGCCTTGCGGAGCTATCCTGGTCTCGCGTGAGCTGTGCTCTGTGAGGAATGCTTCAATTACAGCCGCCTTTAACCGGTGCTAGTAAGAGTGGGTGCTATTGTCCAGGATAACAGGCTTATATGGTGTTAGTAGATATATGCCCAGCCGCTCTTCTCGGAAGCAGCCTTTACTGTGTCAGGTGACGCATCTTAGCTACCAATGTGTGCTCCTCTCGGTTCGTTCAGAGACTTTCCTCGTGCATGTGTTCTTTAGCCCCCTCAAATAGCACTTTCAGATCTTCAGTGCATCTCGGTATTGTGATCTACAGAATATTCTGCACAATAGCATGCATACCCACTTAGTGTGGGATTGATGGACGTGTTCTGTCATTTCTTCTGTATAAGAGTGCCAGCTGGAACCCAAAGCAGCAAAATACCAGGTGCCCAATTAAATGAGCTGCCCGGAACAGGACATTCTTCACATTTAACTACTGTGTTCCATCCCAATCAAGTTGTCAGCTATAGAAATTATAGCTTTATGTTTATGTTTTTCGAAAAACCGAAGTAATCTTTCTGTATGATCTGCAACTAGATGAGACTCCAGAGCCTGAATCAACAAGCATTGAAAATGTAATAGGTCTCGCTTAGATTAAGTTAAAGCCATTTGCTTTGCTAATGGTATTGTATAGCAAAGCAAATGGCTTTAACTTAATGAAAGGCGAGACCTATTGCATTTTTAATGCTTGTTTTTTATTTATTGACTTTAGTAGCTATGTTACTGCAAGGATATTTTTGGACAAAAATAAAAACATTCTTATTTACAAAGCCAGTAGCTTTAAATGTAACTAATGCGAGACCTATTGCATTTCAAATGCATGTTTATCAGTTTCCAGTTGATGCAAATGACGGTGCCAGACAGAATGTTACAGTGTATGACGTATGACAGTGGTCTTCAGTCTTGTTTACGCCCAGTACCCCCGATTAAAAGGACATTTAGCTGGACCCCTAAGCCACCTAACCTCCTAAGATGTTTAATTGTTACTGCTGAATAGTCAACATATTGCATTAAACTTAAAACCGTATTTGGGGTTAAACTCTAAGATTTTGGGCACAAACATGATGCTCAGTGGTGCATGTCTCCACCTGACCCAGCACTGAATGTAGACTGTGGCTCGTTGTGTATACAGCACAGGCAGCAGCAGTACAAGCTTCCCTCACACACACACACACACACACACGCACACACACACACACACACACTCTGAGCAGTCACAGCACAATTAGAAATGCAAGCATCCTTAGCACACACATTACAGGTTCCCTCAGGTTGCTGCAGAGGCCTGCTCTGAACGCTGCATCCATCAACCAGAACGCCCCCCTAAGACACCACCCAAAGGCCTTAAAGCCAGTTAGGCTTCTACTGGCCCCTGGGAGTCCATCATCTTGCACTCACTCACCCTGAGCCAGCTATTAAGAGGGTTCTCAGTCTGGCAACACAGATCATCTTTCAGTTCTCCTTGAGTCTTAGGTGACCCTCACATTACCTTATTTTTCACAGACCTCAAAGGCAGGGCCACTGGAATTATGCGGTAGGGAGGGCAGAATTATGCGGCAGGGTTGGGTAAATTATGCGGCAAGAAAAGGCAAATTATGTCGCGTAATGTGGCACAATTTTTATAGTATTACTTCATTCTTTTGCACTTTTTACACTTGTTCACACTGTCTGGACATTGGGTGCAAGTCAAGCTTTGCAAAGGACCTTCCACTGCGCGGCAACACATGCAGCTGCATTTTTAGTAACTTTTGAACTGTTTGACCTAGAATTTTTTTTTGTTACAACCTGCAGATTATGCAGCAGATGATGGATTATGTGGCAAATGCGGCAAATCCATAATTATGCGAAAATCGCAGAGGCCGCTCAATCTCATAATTCCAGTGACCCTGCTTATAGGCCATCAGCAAGCCCTTAACGCCATTTATCCAAATCTAATATATTCCAAGCTAGACAACAGCCACCCTCCGATAGCCTCTACCAGCCCTTAGACACATTCAGCCGACCCTCAGGCAAACGTCAGACCCTCTTTGTCTACACTCGGCCTGTCAGCCGGGTCTCTACTGGGCCCCGGCTCCACCACAGACTACTTTAACCTGCCTTCCGTCACCACACAGAACTCACTGCTGGCCCTCAGGGGGCCCAAGAGACCTTTCTCTGGTCAGAGGAGGCCATATTTAATCTCATAAACCCTAAAATAGCACTCATCTTGCCTCAGCAAGACCGTAAGGACTCTCAGCTGCTGCTTAACAGCCATCACTGCCACCCTGCCGGCTACCCCCCAACAGACCTCCTCCGCATATCACCTGCCCCGAAGAGCGCCTCGTCTGATCCTGGTACAATTCTACTGATCATCTCATACCTTCAAAACACCTCTGCGAGCCATCAAGGCTTCAAATCTGTCCCTCCTCGTGCACCCAGAGCCTTTTAGACACCTCTGCCACCCCCTGAGTCCATGTGCCTCCCTGGAACCCTCGCCTCAGCACTGTAGCCACTGAGTTCCTAGGCACCAGCATGCTCTGTGCACCCAGGTCTCCACTGACCTGCTGCTCCTGGGTTACTACCTTTGCTGCACTGAGATCTGACTTCAAGCTCTGACTATTGGAAAGTTATGGGCCACTTGCATGGTTCCCTTTCACACACAATCCATTCACACATGTTCACACACACATACATGTCACAGCTATGTTTGATTTTTAACATGCAGCTTGCAGCAATGTTAATGTGTCTTCTGCGCTGCATTGCGTGTACTCTGCAAGGTACCAGCCCCTGCAGAGCAGATCATATGGTTCATGTGGCCGCTGCAGAGATCTGTTTCTAACCTACAGGCTGCACACTCGAATCCCTGGAGAACAGCTCAGTGCATTGTGTATCTGCTGTAAATATCCATGTGGTCTGCCTGGCATATGTTTCAATCCTTGCAATGTAAAGTAAACTATTCTTTTTAAGATGTACATGAAATGAGTGCCCATTAACTGGGTAGTACTATGAAGTGTCCACAAATGTAAATGTACCTGTGTTTATTTCCGGTGTCGCCATTAGCTCAGTTATACATCCACACCTGTATGTATGATGTAATATAATAGGAGGAAGCCTTCGCAAAGGTCCTGCATCGCCCCAGTCTCTCTCTCACTCTCTCTCGCTCTCTCTTTCTCTCTCTCTCTCGTTTTCTCTCTCTCTCTCTTTCTCTCTCTCTCTCTTTTTCTCTCTCTCTCTTTTTCTCTCTTTTCTCTCTCTCTCCTCTCTGTCTCTCTCTCTCTCTTTCTGTTTCTCTCTCTCTCTTTGTCTCTCTGCTCTCTCTCTGTCTCTCTCTCTCGTTCTCTCTCTCTTTCTCTCTCTGTTTCTCTCTCTCTCTCGTTCTCTCCCTCTTTCTCTCTTTGTCTCTCTCTCAAGTCGGGTGACCTGCTGTTCTTGCATGTGGTGCTTGGGAACACCTTCCATTTCAGACGCGTACAGTGGCCCTTAGGATGATAAATGCAGTACAGTTTGCGCCATATACGGAGGATTCACAACATGTATACACAGTACAGTGTACACCATATACAGAGTATTCACAGCCTAGTATACACAGTAAGTACAGTGTACACAATGTACATACTATACATAGTATAAAATACACACTACACTATACACAATATACGTACTATAAGTACTACCTTATATAGTGTACAGTGTACACCATACACATAGTATACACCGTACAATATACACCATATACAGAGTATTAACAGCCTAGTATACACAGGCAGGACAGTGTACACAATGTACATACTATACATAGTATAAAATACACACTACAGTATACATAATATACGTACTACCTTATATAGTGTACAGTATACACCATACACATAGTATACACAGTACCATATACACAGTACAGTGTACACTGTACACAGAGTATTCAGAGCATAGTATACACAGTACGGTATACACAATATACATAGTATATGGACCACATTGTATACTAACTATGTATCATATACACATTACATTATGCACTGTACACTCGGTTGAAGGCACGAGGTAGGCAACACCGACTGCTCTGTAGTTCTTTAAGTAAACATACTGTACAGTTCAATATCTCTGACAGTCAGGTGGGCCTGAAGCAGAGTCAGTCAGGTAGCCGAAGCTGGGACAGAATCAGTACGGCCTGCGGAGATGGGGCAGAGTCAGTACGGTCGGTACACTGGCATGGAGTCAGTAAGGCTGGTGAAGCTGGGGCGGAGTCAGTATGACCGGTGGAGCTGGGACAGAGTCAGTATGGCCGGTGGAGCTAAGATGGAGTCAGTAGGGCCGGTGCAGCTGGGATGAAGTAAGTGAGGCTGGTGGAGTTGGAGTGGGGTTAGTACGGCCTGTGGAGCATGGACAGAGTCAGTAGGGCCGGTGGGGCTGAAACAAACTCAGTAGAGCCAGTGGGGCTGGAACAGAGTCAGTAGGGCCGGTGGAGCTGGGACAGATTCAGTATGGCCGGTGCACTGGGACGGAGTCAGTAGGGCCGGTGGAGCTGGGATGGGGTCAGTGAGGCTGGTGGAGCTGTGGTGGGGTTAGTACGGCCCGTGGAGCTGGGACAGAGTCAGTAGGGCCGGTGGGGCTGGAGCAGCGTCAGTAGGGCAGATGCAGCTGGGATGAAGTCAGGGAGGCTGGTGGAGCTGAGTGGGTCTAGGACGGCCTGTGGAGCATGGGCAGAGTCAGTAGGGCCGGTGGAGCTGGAGCAGAGTCAGTAGGACCGGTGGGGCTGTAGCAGAGTCAGTCAGACGTCAGACTCCACATGAGCAGGAAGGAAGTGGGCAACCCCGGATCCACCGGGCCTCCGGATCCTTCCCTGGCAGGAGGGGCTGTTTGCACTGGACTTTGCCTGTGCAGGTGTGTAAACAGGAGCCTGAGGTGGGAGGGTGAAGTGAGGGGGAGGGATAGTACGAGGTTGCAGTGGGAGAGAGCGAGCATGAGAGACAGAGGCATCGAGATGGAGAGAGAGAACCCGAGGCAGACAGCAAGAGAAGAATGCAACAGTGACAGAGAGTGACAGGGAACGCACGAGAATTATGGAGGCAGGGGAGACAAGCCTTAGCTGCAATTCAAAAAGTGAAACTACACCTACCAGAATGCATCTCGACAGCGGCTAAAAGCCCGTGCACCCTGAAGGCAGATGACATGGGCCCCTGGGTAGCTGTCTGTTTCCCACCCCCTCACTCTCGGCCCCTCACTCTCAGTCTTTCCCTCACCCCCTCCCACTCTCTCTATTTCTCCATCACCCTCTCTCTCCCCTCACTCTCTCTCTCTCCCCTCACTCTCTCTCTCTCTCTCTCTCTCTCTCTTCCTTTCGTTTTCATGCTTGGCAGAGCCAGATTCGGAAAAGACGAGGAGAGAAGGGGGTTGGGGGAGAGTGGGTGGGGAGGCTGAGGTAATAGTTACTGTCTGGACACAGAATACTATGTTTACTCCAGGCCACACCCGGGAGACGCTTCTGGTGTACTCGAAGGCTGCCTGTGTAAGGGTTGCTTCTCTGATGCTCGACAATGGAACCACCTGAGCACACACCCGAGCACACACAACACACACCGGGCACACACCGACTGGTTGTACAGTGACCTCTCCTATGGGTGGCGTCTCTGTCCCTCCACAGTGGCACCATCTGAGCACACACACCTTGACTGGTTGTACAACGGCCTTTCCTAAGGGTTGCTTCTCTGCTTCCCCTGTAGGGCCCACAGAGCGCACACTGTAAGTGATGTAAATGTCGCATCTTATAGCCCCCGGGCCCTCCCTGTAACCACGCTCTGTGCTGATCTCTTTGGAGACAGCAGGTGCCCGCCTGCACCACACATCTTTTTCACAACGTTCTCCTACACCCAGGAGTAGGGGCTGTTGCACGCTTGGTGTGATGTAGTTTGAGCAGTCTCTGCCATGTACACACACTCCAGCGCCCTTCCCACAAAGGGCACATTATAATCACACACTTCTCCATCTAGTGCCTAGACTCTAGGGGCACTACTAGCATACTAATGCCTAACTGTCCTGGCTCTCCCTCTTTCTCACCTCACTCACAAGAGGGCAAAGTGAAAAGAGAGCAGCAAACACTACCCACATACGTCACCGACCAGACACGCACTCTTCCGTCCACAGGCCCCCACGGAGGAGCGTGCAGTCAGGTCACCGGTGCACTCTAGCGCCTCGCCAGGGTTGTACAGCACTACATGACATGCCTCAATGCGCTACGGTAACCTCACTGGCTATCTGAGCCTTGGACTGACAGAGTTTACATGCGTCAGTATCAAACTTACTTACTAAACCATGCGTTGATTTTAGAACACAAATACCACCTCTTTTCAAGTTATCTGTTGTACAGAGCTATAATGCCCACATCAGGCAGGTCTAATCCTTATTACACAAAAATGAATAAAAATACATTCAAATCAAAGATGTTCATTTTTTTCGACCTGGGAGGGATGAAAGACTGATTTAGCCCAGACATGACTGAGCAAGAGCGGTAGAAATCTCTTCAGCGGGCGGGCGCGCGCATTGACCTCTTGAACTTCCAAGAGGTCTCGCGCTAGCAACAACCATCAAACCCTTTCTTTGAACCCAGCCCTTGGCTGGTTTCTCCCTTGCCTTCTCGGGATTGGCCCTCCGTTGTGCGTGCCACAGGGTCTGAGATGGCACAGCGCCGCCTGGTACTTTGAGTCGCCCTTGAGATGGCACAGCGCCGCCTGGTATTCTAAAGCGCCTCGGAGATGGCACAGCGCCGCCTAATACTTTGAGGTGCCTCTGAGATGGCACAGCGCCGCCTGGTATTCTGAAGCGCCTCTGAGATGGCAGCCTGGGATTTTGAGGTGCTGTCTGGTATTCTAAAGTGCCTCTGAGATGGCACAGCGCCGCCTGGTATTCTGAAGCGCCTCCGAGATGGCACAGCGCCGCCTAATACTTTGAGGTGCGTCTGAGATGGCACAGCGCCGCCTGGTATTCTGAAGCGCCTCCGAGATGGCACAGCGCTGCCTAATACTTTGAGGTGCGTCTGAGATGGCACAGCGCCACCTGGTATTCTGAAGCGCCTTTGAGATGGCAACCTGGGATTCTGAAGTGCTGTCTGGTATTCTAAAGCGCCTCGGAGATGACACAGCGCCGCCTGGTATTCTGAAGGCAAGTATTCTTCCAGTAAGCCTGGCGGGGCCCCCTGTCTGACGGCGCTAATTACGGTGATTGTGCAAAGAAGGAGCCAAAAACCAGAGCTTCTGAAATCTGGAAAAGACAAGCGCGGTCCCGAAAGTGAAAGAGGACCGCGCTGCAGCCGGAGCATGGGGATTTCTTGTCTTTATGGGGCCAATAGTTTCAAACACATGGCCCCATAAAGATAAGAAAGTGCTTCACGACAGCCGTGAAGCAGGCGACCCAGTCCGGCTCGCAGGCCAAAGGGCGGCAACCCAAATCCCTCATTTCCAATGGCAGGCCACCGTTTAGCATAAACGGTGACGCCGGCCAATGGAAATGAGGGGCGGGGCTTCAAGCCCTTTACTGAAACTCCTCATCAGCAATAAATCTCGCCGAGCGAGCTGCGCATGTGCGCAGCAACGCTAGGCGAGACCTAAAAAGGATCTTCTTTCCATCTTGACTCTATCATCCTTTGGGAACACTAGAAGAATATTTGGCCAAATTGAAGCTGTTGTATGTGTGCAAATGCTAGCAGTTGATCAGATATTAACAGTGTTGTTCTTTGCTAGTACGACTTAAGAGGAACATAGGAGAGTTTTATTCACTATTTCAAACTCAACTAGTCCTTTATAGTCAAACCAAGTGATGTGACTCTTCAAAGAAGCTTGCATTAAAAATCTAGCGACTGTGCACTGCCGCCTTTTAATTTTTTCGTAGCTAAATTGTAGGCGTCTTTTCCATAGCCAGTCCAATGCCTGATGTATTGAGGAAAAGTGAAATATGATAATATGTGTTAATAATCCATAAATGGAGTCTCCGTAACCTGAAACTTTGACCAATCTGATAGGACAGTGCTTGTTCATGGCCCCTAAGAATCCTGCGGGTTCTAAGTAGAATGATTTGTTTGGAGCAGACCCTTTGTTGAGGTCCACACATTTTTACCAATGCTTGTTGATGACTGTAGAGGAATTGACTTTCACCACCAGTATCTCTGCTTATGAAGGGTGAAGCTTTAAACAACCTTGTCCCATTGGCTTACTAATGGTCAGGAGGCATTTGTTTGGCTTACGTCGTTCAGTGGATGGATCCAATTCACTTTAAAGAAAAGCTAAAACTGCTTACCAAGTAGGAAAGACTCGCACGTTGTCCTGGGACAACCTGTAAGGATGGTCCAAGGGAGCTTGTGTTGAATAGTGGATTTCATAAATGAGAATAGACATTTGAGAAGTGAGTGACAGGAGTGACAGTAGTGTGAAAGCATCACACTTCATCACATGCATGGGTGCCATAATGCCATTGTATATTGATTTGTTGCCTTTGGTGTCAACACCTCTTTCCCTGCTGAATCATCATGTTTGTTCTCTTCATTTCACACCTGTAGATTTTACCATGCCTGTTCATCATAACCGCAAGTAAGATAAGCTAGGTGGTATTTCTGAGGCTCTCTCAGCATAAAGTCATCGTACCATGGTTTGCCCCCCAGACCCCAGTATACATTCAGAAGTTATTTTTAAGCCTCCACTACTATTAATTCAATCAGTAGTGCCTAGTTGGTGAGGTGCTCGACCCTCCTCACCAGCCTCTCGTCATAGCTGTGTTTACAAATCTAGAACGTTAAAGCAAAGTCAAATTAAATAGGGGTACTACGGGATGTCTTTGTCTGGAGGTGGATAAGCTTCTGCTATGTTCCAAATCTTTGTCCCTCCGAGTTCTACTCCTCCTCAGCATAGTCCTTATATACATGAGGCGATGCTTCCCTCAGGTCAGTTATCCAATATATTAAAGCTTAGAAGAAGGCCTTTCCCTTTCCTTCGTCTTATCAATAAGTATTTCTTGCCCTTCGCGGGTGCCCTAATGTGCTTAACGAGGAGTTCAATACCATATTTGCTTTTCTGAATGTATCCATCTCCCTGATTTTCAAGGGATTGTCAAACAAAACACTAACATTAATCTGAACATCCGCATCGAAAAAAGAATAGATTGAAACTCAAAAATGTTATCAACACCTTTGTTTTGATAATTTCAAAATGACAAGTCCAATATTATCTTTTATCAAGAAGGCATGTCATTTTAGCTACCATTTGTTATTTTAATTATTTTTAGGTCAAGCTTGGGCAGCGCATTTGCTGCTCTGCAAGACATACTGTATTGAGTTAGGGATTTGAAGCTCCGCCCACTCTCTGCCCATATTTTTCATTGGCTTGTGTCCTTGTCCTTTGTAAATGCTGGCTTCTGATTCCTTAATCGCCTTGTTAGTCCCTCCGTAGTACCGCCTTGTCTTCGTTTGAAACCTCCCATGAGGACTGTCCCTTTTACTTCTGTGTCTGCATGGTATGTTTTTTTTCGTCTGTAAGCACTATTTTCTTTAATGCATTTTGCCCCAAGGCAGGTTCGACGTGCTTTCCTTACATTCAGCGCGCCATGCGCGCTTTCACTTTCCAAGCAGCCGGGACAATGGCGACCACTTCTTTGCAATGCCATAGGTCTCGCATTTAAGGATTTTGAGCTATTGGTATTGTAAATGCCAATAGCTTAAACTCTTGCAAATGTGAGACCTATTGCATTGCAAATATATGTTTTCTTGTCAAAGCCCCCATGCCGCACTTTCACATGCATGAAGGCTGCGCCCATTTTTTTAGAAGAGCTGTGTCTAAGGAAAGGTGTGCGGCCGCTATTAAAGTGAAACCGCGGCATGGGGGCATTTACAAAAATAAAGCATTTGTTTGACAAAGAGATGCTTTTTTTTTTTAAATGCCCCCAAGCCGCGGTTTCACTTTAATAGCGGCCGTGCACCTTTTGTTGGGCACGTCTTTTTTAAAGAAATGGGCGGGGTCTTCATGCACGTGAAAGTGAGGCATGGGGGCTTGACAACAAAAAGAATATTTGCAATGCAATAGGTCTTGCATTTGCGAGAGTTTAAGCTGTTGCTCAAACTCTCGTAAATGCGAGACCTATTGCATTGCAAATGCTTGTTTGGGTTTGAGTCGTGGTCATGTGAGTAGAAATCTTCCAGCATTTATGGTATATTCCTGTCCCAACTTTGAACCTTACCTCAGAGGCTTCCGAAGCATCAAAGCATGCATGCTCGAAGGGCCTGCTTGGTAAGGTCATGACCCTGCCCCTTTTCAGCACGCAATCCTGCATTGTCGTGCCTTGCGGAGCTATCCTGGTCTCGCGCGAGCCGCGCTCTGTGAGGAATGCTTCAATTACAGCCGCCTTTCACCGGTGCTTGTAAGAGTGGGGTGCTATTGTCCAGGATAACTGGCTTATAGGGTGTTAGTAGATATATACCCAGCCGCTCTTCTCGGAAGCAGCCTTTACTGTGACAGGTGACGCATCTTAGCTACCAATGTGTGCTCCGCTCGGTTCGTTCAGAGGCTTTCCATGTGTTCTTTAGCCCCCTCAAATAGCACTTTCAGATCTTCAGTGCATCTCGGTATTGTGATCTACAGAATATTCTGCACAATAACATGCATACTCACTTAGTGTGGGACTGATGGACGTGTTCTGTCATTTCTTCTGTATAAGAGTGACAGCTGGAGCCCAAAGCAGCAGAAGACCAGGTGCCCAAATAAATGAGCAGCACAGAACAGGAAATTCATTAAATTTAACTACTGTGTTTCTTATCTTATTTATTATACCTGTGTTCACAATTAACTAATATATGCATTTGCTCATAGTTGGATGTTATTGCTTATGTAGCCAATTTGTGTTTTTTCATATGGTTAGCTTTTTTCCATGTTCTGTCTTTTCTGATTTTTTTTCTATAGGAATCTAACTTTAAGGCATGTTGAAATGTTTCATTTTTGTGCCAGAAGTGCATTGTGTAACAAGTTACTTCATTTTTAAGTGGTCCCCTACTTTTTTTCCGTTGGCTTTGTTTGTATGAGGACTATGTATGCAGTGGTTATTGACTGTCATTCAGTGTCACAGTATATGTGTTTTTCTCCTAACCATATTGTAAATTTGATTACTTACGATTGGCTTCTCTAAAACCAATGCGTCCTGGCTAAGGTGCAATTTTAAAACCACTGTGGTGAAATTTTGGTAGGAAATCTTCTTTAGCCAGGTAGGAAACCTACATTTATACATCAGGTATGTAATTCTAAGGGGCCGATTACAAGTTTGACGGTCCTGGAGCGGGCTGCTATGCCACCACCCTGCTCCAGGACCGCCAAACAGGCCAGCCGACTGACAACCAAATTACGAGTTAAATCGTGGTATGCAGGGCGGCAGTGTGGCAGTCCCGCGTTGGGGCCTTTCAAAGGCTCCTATGGGAGCCTTAGAAAGGCAGCGCAGTGGGATCGCCATAGTGCATTCCAGCACGGCATGGACTGTGAACTGAAGTCCATGCTGTGTTGGAACTGGGGGTGCATGCACACTGGGGGGCACAACATGTGCCTCTCTGCATGCACCAACTTGCATGGGGCAATGGGGGCCCTGTAGGGCCCCATTTGTTTCCTGACCGCCACCAGTTGCATGGAGTTAGAACCTCCATGCAACTGCTGGTGGTCAGGAAACTCGTAATATGCATGGCAATGCCACAGCAGCACTGCCAGCATATTGTGCAGCTCTTATTGCTGCGCCACTTCCCTGGCGGTTGCGGTGGTCAAATGGCAGTCTGACCGCCAAAGTCTTAATAGGGCGGTCGGGCCACGGGTGTGGCAGTGGCTGCACCGCCACCGCCACGCCACCATGAGTTTGGCAGTCTACGGATTGCCAAACTCATATTTAGGTCTATAGTGTCTTGTTTAAACCTACATGAGTGGGAACTTAATTTATAAACATTAAAGAAACTGTGCCCCCCCCTTCACTGAAAAGTTGTTGAAAACATTTTTGTCACTATTTATGCCAACTTCTTGTTTTTTTCCTGAGCAGGTTTAATTGTGCATAAACTTGATATTTAAAATTCAACCTGAGAAATTAACAAATTAATAGAAAATTGCTTGAAAGTTATTTTCCTATTTTTCTTCAAAATAATTTTCTATGTTAAAAGTATATTTTTGGTATTTGTAGTGGAAAAGTAACTGGAAAAAGTGACTTTTGCATTTCTCAAAATACTGCTGGCACTAAACCATTTCCCATGAGGCACAGGGTCAAGACTGATTTGCATATGGCTGGGTTCAAACTGGAATGGCATGGTGAGCAAAAAAACGATGGATTTAGGCCCAGATCTCTGTACTGGGGTGAATGTATGACATTGTTCTGCATTCTGTCCATCAATTGTTGTTTTTGCACTAAACCATTTCTGCCTGCTGCCTTTCTTTCCATGACTGTATTTATCCTCCAAATTACCCATGAAATATTCACCTGCGAGAGAACAATAAAGCCACATTTAAAGCCAGGAAGACTATTTTAGTGTAAACACTGACCACTTAGCTCAGGAGCATAAACTGTAGGCATCACAAAGGGTTATGGTATAAGCTTCCACTTTTATTTGATAATCTCAGCTGGGGACCCAAATGACAAAAACCTTTTCAATCATACAGGTCTATCAGATGTTCACCTCTGCACACAACAGCAGGAGAGGCGGTCCCCAGAAGAGAGTGTGGTGGATCCCTCATTTCCGTATGGGTGGACCTGGGAAGGGACAGGGGACTCCTTAGAAGAGAGACTAGATAGAACCTTCTTGAATGAGGGAGACTGCGAAGGGTTTCAATAAAGTGAGAGAAAATGTACCGCAAAAAAATGGTTGAGTTGTAGTGGAAAATCTGCCAGGATTGACTATAGAGACTTTTCAGTCACTGCAGACTATACAGGTTAATAATGGCACCTCATCACAAACTCATCAGAACATTCCTGAACCTGCAAGAACACCCAAAATGAAGACTCCTTGATGCTAGGGAAAGAGTCCTGAAGGACTCTTGATCTTCAGTGGTCAGAAAGAACTTGTTGCCTAAGAACCAGCACCATGACTTCTGAGCCCAAGAAGTTACTTTCCCAGCATTAAGAAATGTTATGATTTAGAATTTTTTCTAACTTTTGGAGACAGAGACAAGGCATTAGATCAATAGTGTAAAGTCTGACAGTTGGCTACATATTGCAGAGTTTTTTTCTCTGAATATGAGACTAGTTGAGGCATGCCACATCAATGTTTTTGACCCCATGGAGCCCATGTCGGCAATAGACTCCTGACTTGCCCAGCGGAAGGAAAGTGAAAACCAAAAAAGTTATGAAGTCTGAATGTAAGACTTTGGCTGAGAGGAAGAGGAACAATTCATCCCATCGGTGAAGTGTCCTCAGAGGCTACGAGATCTGACTTTGTCCCAGTTGGAGATTTTGGTGATGAAACGGAAGGGTTTAATGGGAGATTGATGACCACATATCCCACTTCGAGGAAGCTTATTGCAGAAGGAGTTTGGGAACTAGAAAAGTAACAAAGTTTCAAAGTAAACACTTTCACAGGTGTGACTCATCTGCTCCTTCATGGTCAGCTTGGAATCACACCTAGTCCTAGTCTACCATGAATTTTGATATTCAATGGTGCATTGCATTTTTGACACTTTTTGTCTTAAAATTGTAAAGATCTATATCGCTGGTACCCTAAATATTTTTTAATTATTTTTGTGTCATTTGGATTGTTACGTTTTCCAGACTTTCTTCATTAGTTCAAAAATGTTGTTATTATGTACTCACCTTATTTGTTGTTTGGTACTGCTTGAACCCAACATGCATTTTTTTTTTATCCTTGCCTGCTTGCTGTGATATATGTAACAAGGTCTATTGAACCAGACATAATATCTGTTGTCTTGCCAGTGTTAACTGAATAAGATATTAGTTTGGTTGAACCACGTTTGCTTATACATTTTTTGACCCAGAATTGGATTGGCCTATTTTGGTATAACACATTCAACTAAGGTCAGTATCCATAAAAGCCATGTTCGAAAGGGGTCCTTTTCTTAAGAAACTGAGGGGCATATGTACAAGGAAATTTCGGAGTGTGTAATCTGCACCAAATTTGGCAGTGTTGCGCTTAGACATTTCCAAAACATAGAGATGTGCTGTATTTACAACAATACGGCACATTCCTGTGTTTTCCCTAGCATTCACACTAAAATTAGCTGCCTGGTGCCAACGCAGGCACCCTTGCACCATAGTGGAAGGAGACCTGCATTACAGGGAACAATTCATAATGGCGATTTGTTACTTCTATTCTGCAGCACACATAGAAGTACCAAATCGTCTTTATTGAATGATTGTTTGTGTGCAGGAAGGGACACCTTCCTGCACATAAACAGTCATTAATGGTGTTTTGCTATTTCTATGTGTGCTGCAGAATGCAGCACACACAGAAAAAGCAAAAACAAAGAGAAATAAAAGAATTTCTCCTCATTTCGCCATTCTAACGCCTCCTCTTGCATGCCGTTAGTTTTTGGCGCTGCCTCAGATTTACACCTCCTTGTAAATCTGGGGCACATCAAAAAGCAATGGGTGTTGCGGTGGAACGCCCACAGCAACACCCATTGCATGCCCCTTTCATGCAAAGAGATGCATGTAAAGGGGCCTTATATACAAGTCGAAGTTAAGCCACAAAAAGTTGCTTAACACCGCTTTGTAAATATGGAGAAGGGCATAGTGCCACCAGAACATTGCTAAAAGTGACATTCTGTGGCGCTATCCCCTTGTAAATATACCCCTGAGTTCCCAAGAAACCACATTTCCAAGAAGCCAAGATCCCAGATTGCCTCAATCCAAAAATACCTGGTTACATTTAAACTGCATCCCGAATATACCTAACTTAAAGGCAATGTTTTACAAATAGTCCTTGTTTTAAAAAAAAAAACACATTCCAAAACAGATTTCCCAGGAAGCCCCATTGCAAATATGCAACATTCCAAAGAAGCCCTATTTTGTATATGTTTTACAAGAACCCACAAGCTGAAGATGCCAAGACCCAAAGAAGATACGATTTTAAGAAACCCATTCATATTAACCTCAATTTCAACTAAGCTTACTTGAAACAAGCCCTATTCTACAGCAGGCCTGATCTAGTGTGCCCCTGTTCCAAAGGACTGTCTTTTCAAAGAGTCTCAGTTACAAAGTAGTCACAGTCCAAAGAAACCCTTTGTGATAAGATTTGTTTGAAAGGAACCATGTGCTAGAGAAACCACTTTGCATAGAATCTATTTTCCAACAAAATCACTTTACTTACAGACCCCGTTCCAGAGAAGGTTAGTTCCAAATATTCTCTGTTTCCAAGAGTCTAATTTCTAAAGGAGACAACATTGAAAGAAATCATTTTATTAAAGCACTCAGACCAAGCCCATGCGAGAGAACCCCCTTCCCTAAAAACTGCACTCTTGAGCAGTTTCATTTCCACGGAGCTCCATTCTTGCGACGTCACGTTCCAAAGCAGTGCTGTTCCATAGAAAATGAATTACAATTACATTCCATTCAAAAGATGTATGTTTGAAGAACACCTCAACTGGGTCTCATTCCTAAGAAACCTAGGGGCATATTAGCAAGATCCACGTTAAAATTATCGCCGTTTTAGCGGCAGGAAACTGCCGCTAAAACGGCGATAATGGGCTTGCTAATATGCGTTATAGAATTCCAATAGAAGCCCAGGTTAGATGTCCTGCACATCTAACCTGGGCTTCTATTGAATTCCATAACGCATATTAGCAAGCCCATTATCGCCGTTTTAGCGGCAGTTTCCTGCCGCTAAAACGGCGATAATTTTAACGTGGGTCTTGCTAATATGCCCCTAGTTCCAAATAAGCTATGAAGGAGACCACGTCCAACAAGTGCTCTTTCGCAAGATGTTCATCCCAAGGAAGCACTTTTCTCAATTAGTTCCTTTCTCAAGATGCCTCTTTTCCAAGACAACCCAATCCTTTAAATTTCTGCTACAAAGAAGTCAAATTCCAAAGAATACCCATTTTTGATAATCTCCCTTCCACAAAAAGCCTAATCACAGTCAATCTGCATTCCAAAAATGTCTTTGTAATCTGCAGAGACCAATTAAATAGAGGGAAAAGAAATTAGTTTAATAATAGTAACACCTTTTATCATAGACAATAAGAGCCCTTTTCCGAAGAATTAATATTGTGAACAAGTCTTATTCTGAAGAAGTCAGGGTCAGCAACCAATACATTTAGTGACAATGGGGAAGAAGGGACAGGGAAAGGTAAAACAATAGACCACAATAATCGCAACACTGCAAGGCGATTATGGGCCTCATGGCCAAAAATGTTTTGCAGTCACAAAGTTTGCGATTTAGAAAAACACAAGGTTGGGAACCACAGAACACATCTTTCCAATGTATCAAATCCATTTTCCTAGTCCAAAAAGACTTTCTTACGCATAAAATGGATTTGGGAGCCATTAAACATTGGAAATAGGATGGGGCGCAAAAGGTGTATCCCTCTCATCTCTGGAATTCAAAATGAAATATATCAGTGATTTGTGACTGCAGTCGCCGTGGCAAACAATTGAAGAATGACCAACTCCAAGTTGAGGCGGTCGCAAAGGGAATGCTGTACCTGTGTGACAGCTTCCACTTTGGCCTTGGCGGGAGCAAGCAGATACCCTCTGGACAATGCTTGCCCCTCCTCCTCCCTCCCCTCCCCCAGCTGCCCCCACCTATGTCTTCCAAAACTGGAATTTCCAGGCACCACCCCTATGTAACCAATTGCGGGGTGTTGCAAAAAGCGACGTCCCTAATTGCAGTGGCGGCTCGCCGAGGGAGTGGTGCGTGGCGGTGGGGGGGGGGTGCGGGGGAGGGGCAGGGTGGGGGTAGTGGACTCGGACTTATGACGGACAGAACTCCCTCTGAGTTCTGTCCGTCGTATGTCCGAGTTCACTGCCCCCACCCTGCCCCTCCCCCGCCCCACCGACCGCACCACTCCCTCGGCGAGCCGCCACTGCCTAATTAACATTTGCTAGGTAGGTTATTTTGTGACACCCTGTGAAGGGACATTTTCAGACAGCGCACCCGCAAAATGGCATGCTGGTCACAAAGGGTCCGTGCTGAAACTGCGCACAGTATTTGCTCCTGCCTGCTCATAAATCATGCCCCATGTCTCTAAATAATATTTCCAAATGTTAGCTCTGCGCACAGTATGCACTTGTGTTTGTAAAATGCTCGAATTTCACACATATAAGGGAACACCTCTCTTTATTCTTAAGCCAGCTGGGGGGGAAGAGAAATTGCACCTCGAAAGACTCAGGAGCTTTTCAGCCTCTGATAGTAATTAAAAAGGAAGCCCTCATTTTAAATTAAAATGCTGGAAAATGGGCGGCCCCTATGGTGCGTAGCAGCGTGTTCCGCAGAGAAATCATGGTGCCTGAACATTTTCCTGCCCGCACTTTTGAACCAGACAAAGGTGGTCTGTAACAAGCAAGGGAAATTATGCTGTGCATGTATAATTTTTTCATGGGAAGCGAGGCTTTCTTTCTCCCAAGACTTCGTAATTTGTTTAAATTTTGAGACATAAAATTTTGTTGAATTTGTATGATTTCCTGGAAAGTACCTTGGATCACAAAAGGCACTTGGAGAACAAGAAAAATATTGCATTTCCTTGCCTGCTAGAGTGCCTGCTTGATTTGGCTGCCAATGCTCAGAGCCTAACACTTGCTTTCACAAATTTCTTAGAATAAATTCTCTGTTCTAATGGGATATGTAAGCAACAATACCCTGCTATGCTATGCTCGCCCTACAGAAAGAAATGGGGAGCAATTGAGTGACTGTCTAGACCCCTGAAGAAAGGGGAGAAACGCACATCAGCGGCCCGTGCAGGTAAGAGTGGTGGGGCGGTGGGGCCGGGTTGGGGGGAGGGGGGTTCGACAGACAACAAGGAAAAATGTATTATTCATTTAATTTTCCCTTGTGGTCGTCTGTCGAATCCCCCCCCAACCCAGCCCCACTACCCTCGATTGCCTACATGGGCCGCTCCTGAAAAAACGCAGCCAGGGCATGATTTGATTCAGGGGATTCATGTAATACAGAAATCATCCTTACGATGGCAGGTGAAGCCACATGCACCTTCTCTCACTTCCCTTTTCTCCATTCACACATAAGATAGATTACACGGGCAGCCTCTGCCATAGATGCACAACACTGATGGCCTGATGAACATAGGTCTTTTGTGGTTGTAAAGCTTGAGATTTACATAATCATAGGGTTTCCCCCACTAAATACCTTCTTACAATGTGCAAAAGCCATTTTGTGAGTTAGAAAAGTCTTTCTGACTGATAAAAGGGCTTTGCTGACCCTTTCAGAATCACAAATAGGAGGGCCGTTAAAGGAGCAACCCTCTCCAATTTCCAATTTGCAATGGGATGCCTCAATTTGTGACTGCAATTGTGGTTGCATACATTGATCAGTTACCAACCTCCAAGTTGGGTGGTAAGTGATTTCACAATGGGTAAGCTGCTCCTGTATGAGGCTGCTTCTCCTTTGAGAGTTATGTCAAGCCATCTCACCGGTAGCCAGGTGCGAAACACCCTTGGGCTAAGAGGGCTTCAGTGCCTCATCCTCCCACACACCATTCGTGTGTCTATTCAAGATTCCAGAACATGCACAAATCTTCAGCTGATGTGGGTGTTCTGGGCTTCGCTAAGATAGTAGTCTCAGTGACAGCCTCTTACAAAGTATTTAACAATTCATCCAGAGGTTCATGCATAGAAAATTTATGAAAACTGTGATTCTGAGTACAGTGTGGGTAGGGACAGGGAAGTTTGGGGTCAGGCCAGAGGAGTGGCTAAAAAGTACTAATTATCCTGCACCTATTTTGTTGCTCTTTCACCTTCAGATAAGTACTTATAAAATATAACACACACACCTTAAATGAAAAAAAAATGCAAGTTGATGAAATTGATGGGAATTTCACCGTTTCATGTTAGGAAAGCTCAAGTGGTTAATACAAACACTACAGATGTCTGAGTGTGTAACTAAAGAGACCCAGAATCGAATCCTGGTTGGTACACTGGGGAATAGTGGCATAAATAGTGCTTTATGTCCCAATCTGTGACTGAAAGCATAAATGTGGCTCTTGCCGCTTGGTGATGGATCATTGTCACCAGAGGGATAGTTGGTGACTGACCTATGGCTGGACTTAGAGATAGCTCCACTAGGTGATGCATGAACATATCATTTATGTCTAAGCAGATGCATACCTCAGCCGCCTACAGCAAACACGCCTCTTTGATAAGTATTTCAGAGTGTATTGTAAGATAGATATAGATGTTTCTTTTATGTTTGCCATGAGTGTTTTTGCAGAGGAAGTACATAAGTACATCCCGTGTGTAGGCATTCTATCGCTCCCTCCTGCCTTGTCAATCTAGGCTTTGGTTAGTCAGCAGCAGCATGGCTCTGATATTGGGTATAATCGGCTGCCAGTACAAAAGCATTGCACAATGAAAGCACTAGTTTGTGCCTCACTTGTTCTTTGTTACAATGACAAACTGGTAACCATGTTGTCTGCCTGATGTCTCTCTAGTGTTCCATTCAAAGTTTTCCCCCTTGTCTACATAGGTGTGACCAATTGCTATAGTTCGTATATACTTTTAGGAACATCAATAACGATAAAATAGTCACTCTCTCAAAGAAATTTCGGGGAAATTTGTAACAAATGTTGCATTTTTTAATCACATTGCCCCTGCAGGATTTAGAAATAACATTATTATTTTAGTGGATTTGGCACATTATGTTCTGGGGGCTTCAGACCACAATGAAATGCTTGATTGTTGTTATTATAACATATGCTATTAAGAGCCTCAATTTCTGTTTCTGTTGGAGCACCTCTTTGTAGGACATTGCACATTTTAGATGCTGTGGAGCTTGAAGGAATACTTATGCTCATTGCATGCTTGAACACAATTTGTGTGAAGTTATTCCAAGGCAACTGTCTTTTTTGCCGGTTCTTTTGGCCCGGTGGCTTCCTGCATGGCTGCAGCTCGGTCATCTCATCTGAGAACTGCACAATATGGTGTGTTAACAACAAATAATTTATTTTACTTTTGGATAGTGCAGATTTCTGGCAGAGAAATTGAAAGTTAGTAATTTTGCAAATTGATTGGAATTGACTTATTCAAACTCAGCAGGAAAGAAAGATGCGTTTAGAACCAAGCCTGTGACTTGCCAGTCACAGATCCCAAACTTTAATGTGTTAACACACTAAGTTCAATATTCTGAGACCTGTACCTGTGTGCGGCCTCAAACAAGCAGAGGTAGCAACGTTCTGATGATTAGACTGAAAATATACCTTTGGTCAGCAGTCAGGCAGGAGCTTCTTACTGAAGATGGAATTAACAATATGTCTTGAGCTCACTGTCATTTCACAGAATTGGAATTGGAATTGGAAAAGGGGTCATCCTCTTGAAATAGCTTTATGAAAACTGGTTCAAAGTACTTTGTATTGAAAGCTGTAGAAGCTCCTTTTAGTTGTCAAAGTACCTATTTCCTTTTTAATGAGCTCTGTATGAAGTCTATAAACACTGTCAAAAGTATTAAAAGATGGTTGTAGTAATTGTATCAGGTTTGACCAGTATGTTTAAAATGCACAATTTATCACACTATTTTTTGTATTGGTTCTAAGGATGACTCCACCCCATTGATTTAAGTGCTAGCCCTGTTAGCTCTATCGGTTGACATATTAGCCCCCACCCGATGTTAAGGTTTAGTTGCCCCTTGGCTAGTAGCAGACAGCATACACCCCTGATGCCTTCCCTCCATGTCAACATTTTATTTAAAGTAGCACTGCCACCTAGCCCACTTAACACCTTGCCCATAAAGAGTACACAAAGTGCGCTGTACTAGGTAGAATAGTGCTATTTTGAAAATTCACCTTCAGAAATGCAAATTTAGGCTACCAGTTAATAATGTCTCACACCATCATTTCTCTTTCCATCTTCACTCGATTCCTCATCACCCCTTCCTGGAACAAACCGAATTACCCAGCCAATAGTTCTGGTTGTCAACCAATGTCCTCGCCTGCATGTTGCATAGCTGACTCTTAAGATTTCACGTCCTCCTGTCTTATTATGAGTATACTTCTTCTCTATCCATGGCACAAAATGCCCAGAAATTCCACCCTCCCTTTTGATAAACCATTAGTGTTATCCTCCTGAAATATCAAAGGAATGAGTCACTTTTTTATCAAGCTCAAGATGGTTCTACGCTATCTGCGCTGATCCAAAGGACTCACCTAACTGCCTCTGAGGCAGCTAAACTGAAAGGAGAATGGGGTCTCACTGGTTATTAGTAGCTGCTCGGGGGGAACATAGGCAGACACAAATGACCCTGGTCCAGGCTGATAAATATGTGGAGTAGTGATCCTGATTTGGAAAACTCTTCCCACAATGTGCTGCACCAATAAACAGACAAGGAAGGAAGATTTACTTTGATCCAACTGAAATCTCTTGACACCATTCTAATATTTGGCTCTCTATATACCCCCAATGCTAGTAAGAAGGTCTTTTTGGCTTCACTATCGAGACTCTTTACGGGCTTTGGCTCTACTCGATTCTTAGTGGTTGGAGAATGGAACCTGGCTCTAGAGCCCCTCTTAGAAAGGCAGGCCCACCTGACACAAGTAGTGACAGTGATAGGACTCTCGTTCATGACGTCATGGCCGATCACGGGTTGGGTGAGTAGAATGGAGGTTACTCCACCCTAATGACCACTGTTACACAGTCATCTCTGGAGTAAGTGGTTCACCTAGTAGGTGGACTGCTTCCTGACCTGACCCTCAGTCCTCTTAGCCTTATTCACACGCGAGATTCTTAAAGATGGCATATAAAACCATTACTTGATACATGTAGAACGACACCGGCATCATGAACTGGTTTTCTCTTCTTACTGTGGCACATGCCAGCCAAAAAGATATAAATATGAGGCCTGGGTGAAATTTAAAGTAAGCAGGCATAACTTGCTCAATTTTGGAAATTTCACATTACACTTGTTACATGAAATTAACGAAAGGACATCACTAAACCACTTGGCATAATAATGTGCCAGTCACTGAAATAATTTTCCAAAAATAAACAGGAACAAGAGAATACGAGCAGCTGTTTTTCATGGTGCTTTTGTTTTTTTTGCACTATATTTTTTTTAGCTCAAAATGCGTTCCTAAGTCAAAAATTGATGCCAGTATACATTTTACACTAAAATATAGTGCAAGACGATGGATTTGCATTTCACCTATTTACTGTAATTTGGCCCAAATTTCACATATTTATATGAAAGTCTTAGTAACTACTAAAAGAGCAGTAGTAATTCCAGCACCCCATATGGCCATTTATAATGCAACTCCTGCCTATAGAAAATAATGGAGGTATGGAATTATAATTGTTCTCTCAACTCGTGTGCAACCCATGTGCAGTGTATAGCACTGGTTTCCAATCCTACATACACTTTTAGCAATTGGTACACTTTAAGACAGTGGACTGTTACTTATTTTCAGATTTGACTAATGGTTTCCATCCTATTAACCCCGTTGCACGTTGATCACTCTTACTGTGTTAACAAGTGCTAATAATAGTTTTATGCCCTATGTACACATTGGGCATTTATTATTTTATCGTGTGTACACTTTTTCAAATTTTCCTTTTATCCCGTACACCGATTGAATATTGGTCTGAATAGGTTTTATCCATAAGAGATTTCATCTCCCCTACTGCATACTTATTTAGGCCTTGGCTTCTATCCCAAATATCTTTAAAAAGATTAGTGTTGCCATCCAGAAGTCCACTTGGTAATTTGTGCTCCTTATGTCAGTTCTCTCATTTTGTGTATATATTTTTCAGGAAACTTAGCACATGTCTCAGTAAACTTAGTACGTCATGTTTTCAGAAATGGTGGACTGAATACAGAAAGAGTTTTCATGTTTTCAGGTGCAGAAGTTGGTTAGCTCCTAGAAGAAAGTAATTTCGTTCACACACATTGTGCTGTGTGTAAATGTAAATGTTGCATTTAATTCCCCTTGGTGCCGCATTGTGTGTGTTTTCTATGTGGATGAATACTGTCAATTAAGTGATCCTGTCCCACATGGTTGATTCAAATTTGTAGTCCTGCTTCTGCGCTTGTGAAATGTTCTGGTCATGCTTTGCAAAAGCTGGTTGCCCTAATGTTTGGAAATGTAGCGTGTGCCCTACATATTCATATATGTATATATATATGAGACTCTTATTTTACATAGACTACTAAAATATGATGAGAATACTTTAACCAATGCTTCAAAACTATTGAGGTAACTTATGTGTCCTCTGAGCGCTGTTCTATAACTGTTTGCTCTTGATTGACAGCGCAGTTTTGTTCAAGAACTATTGCTTACAATATACAAAGAGTGGGCTTTGGGTCAGTTCCCTTACACCACTGGGTTATTTGGATAAACTGCTTACAGACATTGGAATGAGACATTAGCAATCACATCTTCGAACAACCCAGAGGAGATTTTCTCTCTTTTTATCATATCATTGGCTGTTTGTTGTATCATTTTGCCTCCTATTGGGGACTTGTGTTGCAAATCATGACTAGTTATTTTACTTATAAAAAGTACATTTAACCATCAAACTTTTGCCACATTCAATTTTTTATCACATGCATGCACTGTGTGCAGAAAGCAATCTTGTTTCCTTGTTTTTCCTAAAGTATATACCATAACCAGCACCACAACAACTACCAAAGCCACCACTGCGATTATAAATACATATTTCACCAACCACCTTTACCAGCAGCACCACTACCATTAATACCATACACCACCAATACCACACCAACATCACCACCACCAAAACCACCCACACCAATAACAATACAATCACTGCCTGTACCACCACAATATCTTCACTGCAATCAAAACCATAAATACCACCATCAATAAAAATGCCATCCCACTAGACACCATTAATATCATCACCAGCAACACCACTGCCAACAATATCACATAGACCATCATGACTATCACCGCCATCAATACCAACACCACCGACACTACCGATCACTAGCAAAGTCAAAAGGCCTAGCTTTTTATGGAAACATAATTGAGCCTGTGTGTACTTGCATGGTCACATTCTAATCAAAACCATTGGATTTGCCCATGCTTATTTATTTTGTTGGCGTGGTTAAGAGATATGACCAACAAAATGTCCATCTCTTTAACAATTCTCCAAATGGCAGGCCCTTCTGCAACTGCTAATCCACATTCCCTCTGCATGCGAAAAATGAAAATATATTAGTGTGTGTGCCGCCTTCATCTTTGTTGGTGATTTATTGCTTGATAACTGGGGTGCACAAAGATAGTCTAGATGGACCAGATTTCCAAAATAAACAGCTAACATGTCGATGATTCCCATTTAAATTCATTGCATGTAAATTTACCATAAATTGGTTATTGTGAAATTCAGTCTTACGGGCCAAAGTTGGGCCCCACTTCTCAAGATGTACCAAGAAGGTAGATGATGTCTTTAAATTACTCCTGCCTCATAGGGCGATTCAATTGACAAGATTATAATAGTGTTGAAAAGCACTAAGCCAGACATGGCTTTCCATCAGGAGTAGTTATTTAAGAATGGGTATCCCTTTCCACGCTGGATACTCTTTCGAGGAATGTGCCTTGTGTGGTATGCTCATTTTGGCAAAGGAGTAATAAATGTTGATTGCTTCCCTATCCCAGCCCTCTCCAAAATCCTCCCTGCTTGATTCATCTCGGTAGATCTCTGAGGCATGACTTGAAGTACTGCATAGACATTTTTGGATTCTGTGCTCATAACAAAGCTGTACTAATTTTGGGCTCCACCCATTGGAATGAGACACAAACACAAATGCAGTATAGCACAGATGTACAGCATAGGTCCACCAGGACCAGATCTATGCTAGATTTTCCTGGTATCCACATATGATATATTTGCCTACTGTAAATCAAATTGGTACTCCTTTATATGGTTAGTCATAATCATGAACGTCATGCATACATCTTATATCTACTGCTGGCCTGGACCTACATTGGACACACACAGTACAGCAATGATGCTTTAGTTTTTGTATCGTGAATTTTGAGGTGGAATAATCTTTACTCCTTCCACACATCTTTCACAGTTGAAAATGTTTATCTGCCAAAGCAATCACAAATAGCTCCAAGGATCTGTAAAAAGACTAGGAGCAACTCAACCAATTGCAAAGGGATCAGGCGAGTTCATTGCAGGATTTTCCAATTAATAGCACTTTTTTTGCTAAGGGTTGAGGCAAGGGAAGGATAAATAAGGTAAAGGTAAGTGCGGTGGAAGTTTGAAACACAGACTGTGGTGTGGAACCAATTACTGCTACAAAATCAAAAAGTTGTCCATCGATATAAACTGCGGCTCGCCAACAAGCGTGATAGAAATAGAAAAGCTTCACACCAACTGGGAGCCGCAATTAAATGTAAAAGCAACAACAAAGCGAGAGGAAGGGAAGATGAAAGGCTGCCTGCCTTGGGAAGGCTAGCTCCCGGGCTGACTTGCCTTCGGCTCACCCAAGGCTATGAGAGCTAGGGCTTTAAAAGTTCTCCGTTGTCAATAGGTGACAAGTCTTGATGTGCGCATCGTTCATCGCTGCTGTGCTCTGCGTATTCTTTCTGGGATTAACGCTTTGGGTAGCCAATGCTTTTCTAATGAACAGTGAGTGTCTTGGTCCAGTGACCTCTGACGTATGGGTGACGGTCATCCGTGGCACCAGGAGGGCGCTCTCTTGGCTTATGTAAGGCAGCGGGGTGGTGTAGACCCAATTTTGTTTTGACTTGACATCGACTTTATTTTCCTGCTTACAATTTGAACAGTGGTGGCTGGTGACTTTTGAAAGTGGGGGGGCGTAAAAATTGGTTAAGAGGTTTTTGTAGTGAGCAAGGCGGGCAAACCCAACGGTCACAAGAGTGATTTGGGAGGTGCCTTTCCCCATGACATTTTTTGAAAAATAGATGACAAACTGGTGCATTTCAGAGCAAATGGGAAAAACACATGAGGCCCAGGACTTGGGCAAAAGCTTCATTCATTTTCTGCTCCCTCTTTAGAGTCAGTCAAGTCAAGCCTGGAATTCAAAACCCCACTGCATGAGCTATTGCTTGGTCCTGGCGCCGTGCACCAGTAGAGGATGCCTCATGCATCGTGGTTGCATATGCTTGAGTCGTGCACATAGGCGATGCAATGTGTAGAAATACTGCACCTTTTATTCATAGCGAGGCAGACTAAAGACACTCAAATCATGGGCTGCACTGTTGGAATATTGCAAAAGCGCTCTAAGTCCATGGTGGAAAGATGATCCTCTGATGCGAACAATATGATATACTGATGATAGTCAATTTCAACAAGTGTGGTTTCAAAAGTCACCAGCTGGCACTGCTGTAATATACATAAATGCATGTATGTTGGTATGTGTGCGTGTATGTATATGAGCACATATTTTGTATACATATTAAATACTGCTGTATTTATATCTGTATATCCGAGGTCAGACATTCCTAGAAGGGCCTACACAGCAGGCGCGCAACGCCCATTGTGCTCAACAGGTTTCAGCCCCCCCCCACCTGTGTGTCAATCTGAGACAATCACTAGCGCAGACATGCTCCCTGCCTCAGTGTGCCCGCGCCCAAACATCACCAGATGGCCACAAAAAAACACTTCATCAGCTTATTTCACAATAGTTCCCAAATTTTTCATCTGTCCAACAGAAATTGGATTAGTTATGGATCTTGTCACATGGCAGGTGGCACTTGAGGTCCGACCTTCAAGCCTTCATAGCCTGTGATGTAAGATGCTATAAGTAAACCTGTCTGTGCGAATGTTTGGAATCCAGAGCACACATTGTCTATGTGTGTGTTTTAATACCGTGTATGTAAATGTTTCAAGTACGAAAATGCCTTATTTACCGTTTTATTCAATGTATTCCAAGCGCACTTATATTTAAATTCCTCAGATTTCGGGCCTTATTTCAAGTTGGGTAGCACATAAGAATCCACCAGATTGTGAGGAAGCTGTATATACTCTTTTGGAGGGCTCGTCTTCCTCCGGTGGAGAAATCTTCACCGGAGGACTTGCCACTTTCTTCTGAAACTGGAGAATTTTCCGTAATAACTCAATTGAAATGCGGCCCTCAATGCTGTTTTTCTTTCAAGCATTTTTGTTTCTGATTCCTGGTTAAGTTAAAGATTATGGTTAGTGTTTGGCAAAAAAGTATTAATATTTTTGTCCGTACCGAGTGTGATAACAACAGGCTCAAATGCAAAACAGATTGGATGAAGAGGGCTGACTGAAAGCCCCTAAAAGTAAGTATATTATATATGTAATTTTAGTAACAGCTAGCGCCAGACCTAAACAAACAAGGTGAAACGATGGCCCACCATGACGGTCCTTGCTAAAACAATGCATAACCGTGAGCCTTAAACATTAGCGTCCTCCTTTACATGAAAGAGAAGGTACTTGCACCTCCAGGCAGCTTCCTCGCCTTTAAAGGAAGGCTGCTGCTAACGCCTGCGCTGCCTTTCACACTGCTGGAAATCGGGCGGGAACCACGGGCGCTTCGTGGTTACAAGCGTCAATATTTACATTGGCAGCGGAGAGAATGTAGTGTCGAGCCCGATGCGGTTCTGTGTTGTGGCTCAGTTCCTGCAGCTTACTGTCTCGGGAAACTTCAAACACAGCTTTCTACGCTTGGGGTTGGAGAGAGGATGGTGCATGCTTGCCTCCCTTACACAAAATTTACAAAACAGCACGCGTAAAGTATGCAAAGCACGCCAGCACAACCAAGTGGTATTCACGCTTACGTGTTCGTAAAGTACGCAACGCATGCCTACATTACAACAGGGATTAGTAAAGTGGACCTTACCCCGAAAATGTATTGAGCATCAGGTTTCCAACCGAAAGGAAGTAGCTTTTAGGGCATTCACAAAGCAGGAATGCACTTCACACTTGTCCGGGCACTTACCTTGCTTACAGCCGCGGCTCGCAGTACTCGCGGGGGAGGGGTCGCGCGGGGGTGGGGGGCCGAGGGAGAATAAAAAATTTTGAAAACTTACCTGACCGCCTCTGCTCCTGGTCCGCAATGGCGCCTCTTCGAACAGGAACAGGAGTGGAGTGGCAACCCCTCAGCCAATCCTGGCGCTGCTGCAGCGCCAGGATTGGCTGAGGGCACGGTTACTCTTCGCCCGCCGCCTGCCCATTAGGAGACCGAGGGGCTCCTAATGGGCATGCGCAAGCCAGTGGAAACACAAGTGCGCATGATTGGGCACGGGTGAAAAATGTGCTCACCTTCCCCACTCATGCGCACTTGTGCTGCTGCCTGTCCCTGGCTGGTCTGACAATGCACGTCAGTCAACATGACGCGGACCGCCCACCCCCTTCAGACTCTGAAGGGGTGGGCGGTCCGACGTCATGCTGACTGACATGATTGTCAGACTCAGTTCTCCCTCGGTGACGGCAGTTCAGAGACGCCGAGGGAGCTGCGGGCACGGGCGGGGGGCAACGCCCCAACGCCCCAATGGACGCACCACCCCTGAATTTGAATGATGTGGGATGAGTTATTCTGTCAACCTACATATCTTTTAGACCTCTAAAATCACAACCAGCAATTAGCTTAATTGGATCTCGTTGTTTAAATTAGTGGCTGATTGTTTGTGCATGCGGCCTTTATAAAAACGTAAACTAATCCTTATTTACATCTCAGAAAGTGAGACATGCAGAGTAAGGGTTTGCAATGAACCAGATTGGAAAACGGTGGCGCTAAAGTGGGAAACTAGGTTGTGATGCATCACGGAGTGGTTGATACATAGTTTGCAAAGCAAAATACTTTCCTTGTCTCTATGGAGCTCTTTCACCCCTGGTAATTGCACTGTTCAGTTGGGGTGCAGTTTGAACCTGAGGAAGATGGCACCTGAGCCACTGTGCAAGGGGTGTCTGTAAGTGCTCTTATCTCTGGCTTGCCCAGCTGGCACTGCAGATCCTGCAGTAAGACGTCCCCGGTCACCAGGGCCTTTCAGCTGGCCTGCTGCCTCAAACTCATGCTGAACATAGCTTTATACTCCCCCTCAGAAGAGTGTTGGGGTCTCATCACTTTTACCCACACAAAACAGAGCTCTTTTCCCTCATATTATGGGTCCAACCACTCTACACCTTTTTTTTCCTCTACCCCAGAATGCCCCCACTCTCTCCTTCCTCCCTCATCCTCTTCAGTTGGATCTGAATTCGCTGTCCATCAGTTGTGGCCCTGTAGCACTTCTAAGGACCTGAAAGACATAGCTACCTTCTGTTTCACTGATAAACGTTTCATTGTTTCATCTCTCAAGGGTCTGCACAGTGGCGGGCAGGATGCTTTCTCGTGAGGCTTCATCATGTCTGCTCTCTGATTCCAGAACTCAACAACACCCGTCTTAAGAGCGCAATTTATTTCGGCTAAGTTTTCTCTTTTAGTGACTTGCTGTCTGCAGGTTGACCCTCTGTCACCAGTGGAAGTCAGGATGGGGATGGAACAAAGGATGGCCCTAGGTTGAGACCTATGTAGAAGACATGACGCTGTCCAGCTGCCCATAAATTGTGGGTTCAAGACGTACATGTTGGTTGTTCCTGAGGTGCTTTCTAACTAACTATTATCGGGTAAGAATAGCCACAAACGATATCACGCAGGAGCGTGCAACTAATAGAACCCTAATTATTACAGGGGAACCTGAACCCTTACACTTCAAGAAGGCGACAGTGGATATTAATAAATATACCCTTTTACCAAGAAGGCAAATACGTCCGGCCACTGCCAGAATCAGTCATTGGGCCAGAAATTTTGCACGCTATGGGTGGCAGATAGAGTGATGCCCCTATATAGAACTACTCCAACTAGAAGAGACAACCTTCGCCCACCATCATCAGGTTAAATAAACTATAAAAACAGCCCTGATTTTTAATCGCTCTGTGGGACTGTTTTAGATTCATATAACCATCTTCCTGCTGATTGTAGACCAACTCCAAGGACTGAATTACAATCCAGATAAGAAGCAGGAGGCATCGACCCCCACTACCCGAGAAGCATAGGCTTAGGGGTAAGGGAGCAGCCACCGCTGCCTTAGAGAGGTTTTTTTAACTGATCAAATGTCTATCGTATTTTTTTGAGAGTTCAAAAAGGTTTTTTTTGTCTTGAAAAAGATGGTGTTATAAGAGTCCATCGAAACGCGTTGACGCCTTTTTGAAAAGTACACAATCCGCCAAGTGGCTATGGTCAAAGAGTATTCTATAAATTGAACAGTACCAGGCACTAGTCCCTTTCAAGTTTTCCCCTACGGATGTGTACGCTGCCAATGACATAGTGTTTTTTGTCTTGTGATATGTACTCTCTTTTTTATTTAGAGTGTTGATTTTTAAATGTGTAACTAGGATTTGTCTAAATGCTTTTGTTACAATTGAATGTAAGACATCAATGATATTATGTAAAATTGTCTTCATTTTTAAACTGTGTATTCTATGAGTTTTTTTAATTAATAAATCGATTTGTACTTTTTTACAATTGGAGTTATCACGATTATCTGTAAGGGATATATGGTCTCACTTCCAATGTATGCAGAGGATGTTAGTGACTGGGAATGAATGGAATAGATTAAATATATAGGAGTCATAGGATTAAATTGTTCCCAAAGGAAAAAGCTTTTGTGATGCTTTCTAACTACAACAGGTAGTAGCTATTGCTTCAGATCATGGACTTCTTATAACAGCCTTTAGTTATCACTTCCTGCCCACCCTCAGTGGTCTGTCGATTTCTTCGCACTAGGTAGAAATAACTCCCTCTACTTCTACATAAGGCAGTCAGTGTGGAGAGCGCTTCTCACTGCAATGCGCTGCTCATCGACCACCTCGTCTCCGCCTCGTCTGGCACTGTTCCTTGTCATGCTCCTTAGCTCTCCACCAGCCAGAAGCCTGTGCACGAAGACTTCCTCAGGGAGGTGGGTTATCACACGAGTCCTGCCATCTGAGATGAACCCATCGTCCATCCTCCTTGCAGTACCGCTGGTCTATTCCTCACCAAACCTCACTGCCTGTCTCCACTGCATTCTTCCACTCTCACGCGATGTTACCACCTCTTAGCTACAGTGCTGCGTAGCTGCATACGTATGGCATTAGGCGCTATTGAATGTTATGCTCTTCCCTCTGCCTGCTACTGTTTCACACGAAATGTGGGGGAATTCAAACATTCTGCCAACACTGAAAGTCACAAATGGCACAACACGTTTTTTTTTTCTTCGTTATTTTGTATGCATGGAAAAGCTTGAAAAGCAGATTATTCTGCTAATGTAAGTACTCACCAGATTTCCATTCTGATTCAAGTGCCATGCTCGCATGCATGGACCCCAGTGGTTAATTTGTGGAAAAATAAGCTCTCGTCAGAATGCAGCTTGCACCAGCCCATTGTACCTATTAGCGCCGCCTATAACAGAACCAACTACTAACCATGAAACCCTACAAGTGCGGAAAGGATGTGGTGTAACGGCCAGAGCTGGCGACTTTGGAGCTGGGGAACCAGAGTCGCCCCGGCAAATCACTTAATCTCCCTGTGCCTACTAAAAATGAGTATGTCCTTAACTGGTGCTCATTAAATCTTTGGGTAGAGTAAGCGCTATGAGTGCTGGTGTTGACGATTAAGTGCTGGTGCTGAGCACCGGAAAAAAACAGCTCAAATTTAGCGCTGATGGACTCAAATACTGCAACCACCATCTAGAGCGCCCAGCTCTTGCCCTATACTGTTCATAGTCTCCAGCTCTTTCTAGGCGCTCTGACTGCGATTACACCTCTAGTTCTGCCTCAGTGTTTTTGAAAATGCTGATGTTCTTTTTGCCTCCATGACAATTGCTAGAACACGGTTCTGCACAAAATGTACCTGTCTCAAAGAGAATGTGCAGGCGCACCTCCCCGCACCCTCATGCACACAACAGAGCTCTAAAGTCATATAGTTGACAAAGCACTGGCAACTCAACAACATTCCCCCATACCACAACACATAGATCTTGGAACCATTCTCATAAAGTTATCTTAAACATGGGACACCATCACATGCACATCATCAAATCACAGCTATTTGCTTGGCTTGCTGTATTGTCTAGAAAACTGTCAGCATAGGCTGGTCTACTGGCACCAGACCTCCCAACTCAACGCAAATAAAGTCCTTAGGCACATTCGTCCATACATACAACAGCTACAAAGATCTTTACTCATAATACACTCACAGAAACAAACCATTGGCAAATTAAACTCGTAACAAACCTCTAATAACTGAACAACCCAAAAACTTACACAACTGGTCAATGGGAAACAAAGAACAATATAAAAAGAAGCTAAAGTAATGGTACAAGACCAATAAAAACGCTGAAAACAAAAATGTACATTTACCACATTATTGTGAAAAATAGCTTCCTTTTTGACACAGAGTCTCCTCGGACAAGCCTAATATAAACCTCACCCCACTGAGAGCATCTCTGCCCCCGAGGTAGAGAGGGTCTGATTATCCTCCGAGCCCGTTTCCTTCTCCCCCGCCGCCGCCATTGTTCCCTTCGCTTGGGCTACTCTGGCAGGTCGCCCATTTTGTTTCAAGTGCACTGCGGCCTACTTGCTATTCACCTGCGGTGCGAGCCGGCAGCTCCCTGGTCATACACCGGATTATGCATTCTGCTGGGCTTGATGTATTACCTCCACGCCGGCATTAGTTTTCAATACTTTCAGTGGCAGAAGCAAGGGCAGCCAGGCTAATTGTTGGATTAGAGAGGCCGGGGACAAAGAAAGCGGTAATGTGGGATTGAAATAAGGCCTCTGTGTTACACCGGGAGGCTGGTAAGGTGGGGGAGCTGGAGATGTTTGATGTAATTACACCTTGGCAGCTCCCCCGTCATCTGGCTTCAGCTGAGCAGCAGTAGACGAAAAACTGAAATGTTTTAGCTCTTCATGTTAGACTTCTGATTTTACTCTCTGACTCTTTAGTGTTTGTACAAATAAATTGTATTTCTTAAATGTCTGATTTTTTTTTTTTGTATAAGAGTTGTGTACCACTGTTGTCACTGCCCCACCACATTTAAATCTATAGTATTAATGTATAGCGTTTTGTAATGTTTCTGTGAGATAGATGAATTTATCTCTTGAAAGACTGAACAGCAGATCACTGAGACAGACAACACAATGACACTGGAACACGGAACTCCCTGACAAGTAACAGCAATCACTATAATACTGGACCGG
The DNA here is from genome assembly GCA_963921515.1 of Calotriton arnoldi. NCBI lineage: Eukaryota > Metazoa > Chordata > Amphibia > Caudata > Salamandridae > Calotriton > Calotriton arnoldi. The sequence continues at coordinate 1,656,783 of CAWUFW010000522.1, forward strand.
TAACACACAATCACCGGAGTTTGGAACCTGCAAACCTGACACAGGAAGCAAACCACCATTGGAACATAGTACACTATAATACACCTGCACTAGAACGGCAATTGCTATAATACTGGACCGGTAACACACAATCACCGGAGTTTGGAACCTGCAAACCAGACACAGGAAGCAAACCACCATTGGAACATAGAACACTATAACTCTGGAGGAGGTAACGCATCAGCAATGGAACAACTATCACTATAATACTAAACTGGCAACATACAATCACTGGAGCTTAGTACCTACAAACCTGACACACGTAGCAAACCGCCATTGGAACACAGAACACTATAACACTGGAAGAGGTAACACACCAGCACTGGAACGGCAATCACTATAATACTGACCAGCAACATACAATCACCGGAGCTTGGATCCCACAAACCTGACACACGTAACAAACCCCCATTGGAACACAGAACACTATAACTCTGGAAAAAGTAACACACGAGCACTGGAACAGCAATTACTATAGTACTAGACGAGTAACATACAATCACCAGAGCATGGATCCTGCAAACCTGAGACAGGTAACAAATCTCCATTGGAACACGGAACATAATAAGTTTGAGAGAGGTAACACACCAGCACTGGAACGGCCATCACTGTAATACTGGACCAGTAACATACAATCACCAGAGCTTGGAACCTACAAACCTGTCACAGGTCATAAACCACCATTGGAACATGCAACACTATATATCAGGAAGAGGTAACACACCAGCACTGGAACGGCAATCACTATAATACTGTACTGGTAACATACAATCACTGGAGCTTGGAACCTACAAACTTGACACAGGTCACAAACCACCAGTGGAACATGGAACAGTATATCTCTGGAAGAGGTAACATACCAGCACTGGAACGGCAATCACTATAATACTGTACTGGTAACATACAATCGCCGGAGCTTGGAACCTACAAACCCGACACAGGTCACAAACCACCATTGGAACATAGAACACTATAACTCTGGAAGAGGTAACACAGGAGCTCTGGAACGGCAATCACTATAATACTAGACCAGTAACGTACAATCACCGGAGCTTGGAACCTACAAACCCGACACAGGTCACAAACCACCATTGGAACATAGAACACTATAACTCTGGAAGAGGTAACACACGAGCACTGGAACGGCAATCACTATAATACTAGACCAGTAACATACAATCACCAGAGCTTGGATCCTGCAAACCTAAGACAGGTAACAAATCTCCATTAGAAAACGGAACACAATAAGTTTGAGAGAGGTAACACACCATCACTGGAACAGAAATCACAATAATTCTGGACCGGTAACATACGATTATTGGAACTTGTAACCTACAAACCCGACACACATAACAAAACATCAACTGGAACATCGAGCTCTATAGCTCTGGAAGAGGTAACACATGACCACTGGAATGGCAGTCATTATAATAATACTGTACTGGTAACATACAATCACCGGAGCTTGGAACCTACAAACTTGACACAGGTCACAAACCACCAGTAGAACATAGAACAGTATATCTCAGGAAGAGGTAATGTACCAGCACTGGAACGGCAATCACTATAATACTGTACTGGTAATATACAATCACCAGAGCTTGGAACCTACAAACCCGACACAGGTCACAAACCACCATTGGAACATAGAACACTATAACTCTGGAAGAGGTAACACAGGAGCACTGGAACGGCAATCACTATAATACTGTACTGGTAACATACAATCACCGGAGCTTGGAACCTACAAACCCGACACAGGTCACAAACCACCATTGGAACATAGAACACTATAACTCTGGAAGAGGTAACACAGGAGCACTGGAACGGCAATCACTATAATACTAGACCAGTAACATACAATCACCAGAGCTTGGATCCTGCAAACCTAAGACAGGTAACAAATCTCCATTAGAAAACGGAACACAATAAGTTTGAGAGAGGTAACACACCATCACTGGAACGGAAATCACAATAATTCTGGACCGGTAACATACGATTATTGGAACTTGTAACCTACAAACCCGACACACATAACAAACCATCAACTGGAACATCGAGCTCTATAGCTCTGGAAGAGGTAACACATGACCACTGGAATGGCAGTCATTATAATAATACTGTACTGGTAACATACAATCACCGGAGCTTGGAACCTACAAACTTGACACAGGTCACAAACCACCAGTAGAACATAGAACAGTATATCTCAGGAAGAGGTAATGTACCAGCACTGGAACGGCAATCACTATAATACTGTACTGGTAATATACAATCACCAGAGCTTGGAACCTACAAACCCGACACAGGTCACAAACCACCATTGGAACATAGAACACTATAACTCTGGAAGAGGTAACACAGGAGCACTGGAACGGCAATCACTATAATACTGTCCTGGTAACATACAATCACCGGAGCTTGGAACCTACAAACCCGACACAGGTCACAAACCACCATTGGAACATAGAACACTATAACTCTGGAAGAGGTAACACAGGAGCACTGGAACGGCAATCACTATAATACTAGACCAGTAACATACAATCACCAGAGCTTGGATCCTGCAAACCTAAGACAGGTAACAAATCTCCATTAGAAAACGGAACACAATAAGTTTGAGAGAGGTAACACACCATCACTGGAACGGAAATCACAATAATTCTGGACCGGTAACATACGATTATTGGAACTTGTAACCTACAAACCCGACACACATAACAAACCATCAACTGGAACATCGAGCTCTATAGCTCTGGAAGAGGTAACACACGACCACTGGAATGGCAGTCATTATAATAATACTGTACTGGTAACATACAATCACCGGAGCTTGGAACCTACTGACCTGAGACATGTAACAAACCACCATTGGAACTACACAAACCTGAGACCGGTAACAAGCTACAATTGGAACATGTTGGAATAATATGTTTAATGTTTTCTGTCTCTGTTTCTCCAATAACATGTCATCGCAGCTTTATGTTTTCTTCTCCGACAACCGCTCAGCTTCATTTCAATCCACAGTCTTTCAAAGACCTAAGTTATTACCGTTTTTTATATTCCTATTTTTTCCTGCCAAGATTGCCTATAAAAAGGTCGTAGCTAACTAATTCCTTATATTTGTTTTCGGGCCCTGTGATGGCTTGACTGTCTTTGATTATTCATATTATGAGCTGCCCTTTGTCGATAAGCTGTTTATTGTCCGAGTAAGGGATTGTTTAAACATATTTTGATGTAACTTTAGTGCCTGTTTCTATAACACTATCTTTCCTATTACTTCGCTCATTAGAAAAATAGCATTATGAGGCAGGAGTTCGTTCAACTGTCGGTTTAAGAGGATGATTTAATGGCGCCGATTCGTGGCCATTACTTAAAGGTACCCAGGGGGTGCGGTTGCTTCTCTGGGTTTCGGTCTGAAAACCGTGTAGACTGCTTTGCATCTCTGGAGAGTTAACCAATCAGCTTCCTTATATTTGAAATTAACTGAGAGTTTATCGTTTGCGAGTTTTAGCAGCTGTTTCTTTGTGTCTATTATAAATCATTGCTTACATAAATACTGCGTCCTCGAGATTTCCTTAAAGATTGGTAAATAACGTACAACAGCCTCCACATCTGGGGTCAAGGGTAATGTGATACTACTGTGTGACGTCATCGGTGATTAATGTGTATGTGATGGCTCCCCAACTACCTGTATCATCTGGTGAAATGACAAAAGCAGTCGGAGTTTGGCTATGTATAGAATGATAATAGTGTCGAGGAATTTAAACTATACATACTACTTTTTCTTGGCCCAAGTGAAGTCCAAATTCTGTACAGATATATTCTAAACAAAAGAAGAGGGTAACATGTAGTGCTTAAATCCCAGTATATGGATTGAAGTTCAAGTCACAATTCATGTGCTTGACTCATTCTGCTACTTTCGAAAATTACTATTCTGCTATGCCGACGCCTCAGTAGCGATAACTAAAAGTGAGCTTGCCAACAGCGTGCCTCAGGTGGGGGATGCAGTCTGTGTACACAGGATAATTGAATCAAAAGGGACTTTTCGGATCATCCACCAATTCCCTTGGGTGTCTAGTTTTATGTTATAAATGGGATTTTCACTTTCATTTTTTTAATTAATTCTTAAAACAGATTTGCGGTCAGCAAATATTATAAAACCAGAGATTGGTGCTACTTCAAGACAAAGACATTTTAGAAAAGGTTCCAGGATCCTTGAGTGTTTTATTTTGCATCATCAAAAATAGTGTCAAAATTTTAAAACAATTGATATGTCTCCTACCTTCCCATCACTGTAGAAATGCATTTAGTAAGATGATGGCGAACTTTACACTCAGTAAAACTCCATACCTTAGCCTTTTTAGCATAACGTAGCCTCCTCTTTCCTTACCTATCAACCATTTGCTATGTTACATTATTTGTCAATTTTTAAAATAACTTGTTACTAATTACGAGAATAAGAATTTTCAAAGCCAATACCACTGGCTTGCATATTGAGTCCTGACCAACACATTTAAAAAGCCAGTGGACAAAAATGAATGTCTTCTGTTTGCAGTGTATATATAAGATAAATAATTTAATGTGAGATGATTCAGTGTATATTGAAATGGAGAATAGTCCCTTATGAATTGTAAAGCAATAACTCAATCGGAGGTGGAAGGATACACCAAAAGCCCAGTAGCATGTGTTGCCAGAGAATTAACTTTTTTGTGGGTGAAACTAAAGTAACTCTATGGATATTTTAAAGCATTGCTAACAATAGGTCATAGACCGCTGCACCACCAGCCCAGAGCCAAAAAGGATCATGTCTTTTCATTCTGAGTGGAAGGTGAGAAGAATTTCCCAAAACAATTCCAAACAAATAGTCAATTGTTGGTTCATTCATGGTGCCTAACCATAACCTAAGTAAAGTTTAAATACTTGGCATTGTTAGAACCTAAAACAATGGAGCACGTCTTTAGCACTGTTTTGGGGCACATAGGGCAACCTGCCTGGAATCCACTTCCATGTAACCAGCACCAATCTCTCTGGGCTCTACTAGCCAGGTGAAAAAAAGCAAGCAAATTTGTTTTGTCCCTGTTCAACTTAGCCCTTTCTGCAGGGTCATCCCCAAAATGATTGCCTTAACCCTCCTGTTTTCTGAAGCAATTTTTATTGGCTTTTAGGACTCTGGCACTTTACCACTGCTAACCAGTGCTAACGTGCTTGTGCTCTCTCCTTTAAACATGGTGGAATTGGCTTACACCCTATTGGCACATTTTATTTACTTGTAAGTGCCTAGAAACGTGGTGCTGCATGTACCCAGGGCCTGTAAATTAAATGCTACTGGTGGGTTTAGAGCACTAATTATGCCACGTACTTAAGTAGAGTTTAAACATGTCTCATTTTAATGATAGTGTGATAAGTAATCTCATCTATAAGATGATTTACAACATTTGTAATTGCATCAGTTTCATTAAGGGTGAGGTCATGAGCTTTGCATTTGGTGTCTGAAATGGATAAATAGGAACGGTGTTCTTTGTGCTAGTGGTAGAATTGCTAAGTGTTTTATCACATAGTGTTGGGGAGTGATCGATGATGACTTTAGTTGTCACCTATAGTGGAAGAAAGAGGATAGATGGAGTTGGAGAAATTTCCCATTATTTTCTAACCTGTCCAGGAGAGGAGTGGCAGAGAGTCTGTGATACCTAAAGAGGGAGGCAGGGTAGGGGGTTATTTCTTCATGTGGTACTAGAAATGGAGCGGCATCCAGAGAAAGTGGCTGGCGGCTGAATAAAAACATGATGTAAAGTTGATGCGTGTGATGAAAGGAGTGACGATAAAAGTGGAATGCATTTGGAATCTGAAGGGTTTATTGCTGATTTGAACATTAATCCCTTTGAGTCATAGACTAAAGTGTGACGTTTAATAGATCACCCTCTGAAGCAGTGTCCGTGTGCATAAAAGTGGTGAGTTCTTGTGCCTTCAAATTCTAGCTGCCGTGGAAAGTTAGTTCCATCTCGGTGTTTAGGTGAGACAAAAGATGATCAAGCAGTTGCTGCTCTAATGTGAGAGAGGGCTGAAACCTCTATTGTTCAGGCATGAGAGCCCATAGACTCACGTATAAACACAGCTGTTTGGACCTTCAGATCTTTTTTGTTACCCCTGAAAGAAAGTAATCCTAAAACTTCCCATATTACCGAAAACGGACATGATGCTATGAAGATTATTAAAGCAAAGGTTTAGACACCCGAACCCTCAGATTACAAGGATCCACTAGGCTCAAGTCTCACAGAGCAGAGCTTTTGGGTTAGGAAAATCTTAAAGTGTCACAACTTAATCAGCAGAGGGCTGAAATGATGAAGCTTTGAATTGGTCTAGATGAAACTAGGCTAGCACTGAGGCTGCTGTCAGTGGCATATACACCAGAGCTTTCTTGTTATGTACACCCTAGAAGGCAAACTCTTAGATAGCAACAGTCTCCTCTTCTGAAGATCTTAGAGGCTGATGAATAAAACATAGGGTCCCAGAGGAAGAAGTGCTTAGAAGCTCAGGAATGAGGCAGTTGAGCACTCCAGTCAGCAGAAGCCCTGAGTTAAGAAGAGGATAGCTCTCAGGTTATGTCACAATGTCTTGTGGTTTACAATTCACACTGCAGAACCGCATTACCCAGCAAGGATATGAGATCAGGAAGACTTTATAAGCTTCCAAGTTTTATTTTAAAACTCTTTCACTCTGCAGACTGAACCCACAGATCACTCAGGCTAGCAGCTCAATTCTAGCAGATCCCTCAGTCTCTCAAGTTGGCAGAGCAACTTAGGTAGGAGGGTTGTGGCCCCTTAAAGTTGCTGTAGGCTCACACCCAGTGCTTAATTTGAGCCAGTGATTGCCAGCGTGGCCCACTGGCACCCTTTTTTGGGGACGAACAGTTATTTTTCCTCATCAGATGAGGACTGACAGCAAGAGAGGGAAAAACACGCAAACGGTAAGGAACGAGGGAGAGAAAGACAGAAAACCCTTCACAAAGAGAGAAAGCTGAGATCAGCAAGAGTGAGATAAAGGGGAAGGCAGTGTCAGGTAGTGGATTAAAGAGGCATCAGGTGAATTCAAGACTACGCAGCCTTAGTATTTGGTGCATCAACATTTATTAGCACAGGTCGTGGACATCTAAGCAGAGTTTTGGAAACCGGCACTCATTCTTTTACAAATTAAGCAATGCTCACAACTGTGGTTTCAAATGTATTCAGGCAGGACAGCCATGAAGATTTCAATTCCTCAAGTCATTTAATGTTTGGCAGAGTGGAAGTTTTGTCAAGAATCAGTGGGGTTCCCACCCCTCCAAAGTTGCACTTTTCCAACTCAATTTAGAAGCAGAGGGATGGCTTATTAACTGCTGGTGTAATCATTGCTCAGCTTGGCTGCTGCCTTTTATGATTGAGAGATCCAGACTAATTAAAACAGGCTCCCTAATTCACATTTTCCCAGTGTGGGCATCGTAGCCTGGGCAGGGAAACAACAATGTCCCCCATGTGCTGGGTGAACACTCTCTGTACATCAGGGGTAATCATGTTGAGGTTTCGCCTACACGGCGCTGGCCCGTGATTGGGAAATCTCTTGTAAGGAAAAAAAATATTAAAAGGAGCTTAGAACCCGCCCATTATTTGCCTTTGCTTACCATTGGTTGGCTCCCACATCACTCGTTTCCTTTCTTCCTGTTTGTCAGCGCCTTCTCCTGCCTCCAGCTTCCTACTCAGTTTCAAGTATTCATTCTTTTTTTTTTTTAAACAGATTTGATTAATTTTGATATATGAATATAGCCCCTGTAGGCAAATATGTATAATAACACAAACACATCTTCATTACTGCCGTTGAACTTGGACCAAGTATTGCTTCTGGCCGCCAGTGTCCTTCCACTGGTCATGCAGTTGTAACATACTTTATTTTTATTCTTTTTTTACTTTCCAGCATCCGCATTCTGTTTGTTGCTTGTCCATCCCTACCACCACCTAAATTACATTGCTGCATACCCCTTTCCCACATGCCCCTTCCCTTTTTGTTGCTGACCTGTCCCTTCTACAACCTCACTCCCGTCACTGCATGTCCCTCCCCCTTCTCTAGTTGCCTCCCTTCTACCTCCATCAGAGCTTATTTTATATAGCACGAAGTCCAGTGGGAGGACTTGGAGCACTTTAAATGAGCACCAGTTACATTACACAAGAACACATTAATTTTTACAGGAAGATTAAGTGATTTCCCCGGGATCACAGGATATTGAGCCAGCGCAGAGACATAAACCTGGTTCCCCAGCTCCAAAGTCAGCAGCTCTGGCTGTAACTCCACAGACTCTCCAAACTCAGTGTTTCAGCTAGCTACACTTTGACATGCTGGTAAATGCAATGGGCATTTGTTCAAAAATACAAACTGCATATTAAGTATAGGGAAAATAAATTTTTTTACTTGTTTGTACATGCACAGTTTAAACAGTAAAAAAACAACAACAAAAACGCTATGATGCGGCCTGGACACGTCATATCACTTTTTTTTTTTTACTTTAAGCTATGTAGCACAGCAATGCGCACTGCTGTGCAACATTTTAAAAAAGCATTGACAACGTTAATAGATCTCGCATAGGCAAAACCTATTGGCTTTGCCAAAGCTTGTTTTTCTCACAAACAAACCCCTTCTTTTGCCAGGTTCCATGACAGAATATTGTGGAAAACAATATCGACTCACCGAAAAATCGCCAAACTAGTACAATTACAAAAAAATTGTCGTCGTATACTTAACAAAATATAACACAAATAACGATAACAAAATATTGGGCACACGAATATCGTCTCCTATCTAACTATATGCGTAATATCAAAAATATCGAAACACACAATGTCAAATGTCATTAGAATGATGCCCAAATCATCTCTTCTTCCTCCTGAGCCAATTCTTTCCAAAATACTTGACATATTTTTGGAGCTGCACATAGCCCTGCAGATCTTGCTCCTAGACTGCCATCGTGTTTCCTGGGTCTGGCTCTCACGTCACATAACATCTCACGCTGATACCATGCCATATGAAGGTCGTTTGAAAGTTCCCTGTTGTGAGCTTAAAACAAAGGCATGCTGCTGCTGCATTAGTTACAGGTGGCTGCATCCAAATCTGAAATAAAAATGGATGCTGGCGCTCTTTAATAATGGCGGCATCCTCTCCGCAACAGCTCCGAATGGGGCCGACATTCTGGTTTATGTTTGCTTGTTGTAACCAGTACTTAACGCAACGTATGCTGGTACATCATCTCTTTCTATTACCCTGTTTACACAGCTCGCGGGTTAGGAGCGATGACGGGCCAAATGATCTGGCATGGTTTATGACGGGCCCGTGCCGATGCGGTAACCTTGAAGCCTTATCCGCCGGTACACGAGTTCTGTTGATCCTGTGCTCTCTCTAATTCCCGTCTGTATGAATCACTTGGTTGATGATGAGGGTAATGAAGACCATAATGGCTTTTGCTTTTGTTGGTGGCTAATTTGGTTTTAAGTAAATGCAGCTCAGGAGTCCAGCCAATCACGAAACAGATGTTTCCCTCTGTCTCTCTCCGCCAGCCCCTCCCTGCCTCCCTTGTTATGAGCGGGTTTTTATGAGATACTTTGGTATTTGCGGCTTCCCATACATGCAGCCAAGTACTTCAGCATCCTCCAGTGGGCAGGAGGGCAGAACGGAGCTCTCTCCAGAGAAACCTTTGATGTTTACCTTTGGACAGCCAATATAGCCCAGGTTTACTATTTATGGAACGCGCGCTATGCGCGCTGCAGAGAAAGCGCACAGCTCTCTGATTTATAGATATAGAAAAGGATGGACTATGTATCACCCAGCATGCAATGGGGCACAGGTGGCGAAGGAAGCTGGCACTATCCTGCAAGCCTCTCTCCTCTCCCTCATGTTCATTCTACGTGTGCTCAGCAGATCAGCAGAGTTCGCCAAGGCAGGAGTGGACGGGTAATGGCAGCTACTTGTGCTCTTTCCAGAAGCATTTTAGTTATTTATTTCTTCATTACGTTTGTTTTGGTGTAATGCAGAAATGCCGCCTTGCAGCGGCTTCAGATTACGTAAAAACAAATCAGAGGGGGCGTAGCGTGGTCTGTAAGATTGAGAGGGGGGGGGCGAGCTTCAAATTTTCAGATGATCAGGCTGGCATATAATGTTTAAATACATTATATGATATTAAGGGTGCATGAGAGGGGCCTAAGGGGCACTGTAAAGGAAGAGGAATGCGGATTGGTAGGAGTACTAAGAGAGAAAGCACAATATTTTGTAAAATAACCAACATTTTAGAGGACTTTCAAAACGGAGATTGAGAGAGTGTGTGTGTGTTTTTGTGTGTGTGTATGCAAAAATTCCTGCTGAAATTCGACTGGCATCTCACAATACCCTACTGAAAGCAGCCGTACCCAACTATTTATCAGAAGATACATTTATTAGGGGGGTGTAACACCACAAACACCCCCCTGAAGCTACGCTCCTAATAGGGATGCTTGGAAACGTGTGTGATCTACCTGCGATCTACGAGAAACAGAATCATAAAAAAAGGGTTAGAATCGACTTAAGGTCGGTAGGGAAGTTTAGAAGGTGCCTTCATTCAATATTTTATTGGTAAACGGGGGGTAAACTTCTCACTGTGTGCTAAAGGCTTTCTTAAATAAGGTGGGTGGCAGCTAAATTCTAGCGGCCAGGGAGTTGTATTGTGTACTCAGAGGTGGTCCATTCTATGTCAGTGCCCTGGAAACCTTGGGGACTGGCCTTGATATTATGGCCTCTTCATTTCTGGGGAAAAACGAAGGCTGAGTTTGAGTTTGCCAGTGGGGTGGGTGCAATAAGGAACCATTCTCTCTAAGGAGTGTGGATCTCTTGTCAAGGAAGTCTTATGAACGTTATTATTTTGAATTGTTTGCTTTTGTAAAATTGAATTCACATCTTGAGGGCCACTTTGGTTTATATGGCTGATGTTAAGGTGCTACTTGATTTGTCAAGCATCATCATCTTTGGACCACATTAAGTTTCCACCAACAGCAGAAGACTCTTGTTATCTATGGCAACCAATGGAAACCATCAGTGTAAAGAAGGGAATCAAATTCCTGTAATTCACAGCTGCCATGTCAATGCAGCCAAGAACCAAACCCATTTGCACTGCTGGCACATCAGTGCATCGAAGCAGCCACATCCCTTGTCTTTCCTCACAACCTTCAACACTCCCGACACTCAACAGAAGTGTTATAAGGATGAGGGCTCCTTCATCGCCTTATCAGGAGATGCTCAGGCTGAGAAGAGGGAATGCAGTCATGAATGGAGGAGTATCATGTCTCCCCTTCCCAGCCTCTCTCAAATTGCCACAGATACTGGAGAAGATGTCAAATCGATGTATTGCTGATAATCTTCTCAGCCCAATGTCAGCTAGACTTTAAAGACCCAATAGAGATAGCTGATCCTTGCAATGCTGGGCAGTGCATCACTGTCTCTGTTGTCAGGGAGAAGCGGGGCTCACAGTGGGGCATACACAACATTACATCCCAGTAGCTATTCAGCTGCTACTCAGAGCACACTAGCAATGTGTCCGATGTGATATCAGACATTTTAGGGAAGATCCCTCCTTCCACACAGCTCTTTCTTCATTATCTCTATTCCTGCTACTTGAACCCTCTCTTTACTCTCTCTTGGCCCCTCTTACCCATCTATCCTGATACCACTAGAGCAACCAATTGAGGTGAATTAATGATGGCATAAAACGTTACAAAAATAAACAATATAATATCAAGGGTTGGCTTATCTCCCCATTATTCTGAGTGGCATTACAAGCCACTTGAGCCCTGATCTCATTGTCCACGTTGTCACCCAGAATACCTTGCTGAAAATATCCACGTTCTTGAAAGCTACCAATCATTAATTCTGTATCTCATCTCCTCTGTTTTATACGATGAGTGAGCATGTCATTGACAGATATCTGTGATTGGTTGAGTTTCCACAGAGAGCAATAGTTGGTTCAGAGCATACCAGAAAGAGAATTGTCCATCAACAAATCTTAAAAAAGAGCTAAAACTGAGTGATCTACTAAAGCTAACAATTCATTTTTGAAGAGACTTAGGAATATAGGAGATTCAAAGTTTAGAGGGTGTGTCGAGGTAGATAATTAGAAAATGATCATGGATGAATTTATGGAGAATTTATGGAGACAGACTAAACTCTTTTACTTCACCTTTGAATCAGCTGTGAAATATTACAGACAATGTATTTGTTTCAAGGATTATGACTTGAGAATATTGAGACAGGGTATATTTTCATCTTCCTATTCAGTAAAGCCACTTATAGTTCTCCATTTTGGTAAGCAGAATCTGATGTGATGTTCACAATTTCTGATTCATTAGAATTACCTATGGTTCAAAAACGTCTGCTGTTTTGTTGGTGGCCTTCACTATTTTGTGAAAATAATATTTCTTACACAAGAATAAAGTTATTTTATATCTATAATTTTATATATATAATTACAGAAATTTCTGTTGCAGGAATTTTGTGTCATTTAATTGTATTTCTTTTCCTTTGATTGTTTGATCCAGTTCTAAGAGATTGTACCTGAACCAGTGAAGTTTACTCTGCTTTTTACTGATTACTTGTCTTGTGAGGGAACACTGTCTATAGTCCGTGACAAGCATATGTCAATAGTGTTAACAAGTGTCGCTGTGTTAGTCAATGGTATTTGTTCAATCCTGATTGACTCAAGCTAATAGGGCACTGCCTAGGCTGCTGTCTTGCATGTGTTTCTTGAAAAAAAATTATCTATCTAAATAGTTGTATCTTCAATATTTTCAATTTAAGTGTCTTCCACATGGTAGAAATCATAGTTACGTCAAAAATGTAGGAACACAGTACAACTGGTGGATTTAAGTTGGTGGGTAACTCTTGCTGTTTACTACATTCATAAACACCACTTTGCTCATACCATAGTAATAAGTAGCAGATAAGTGACATTTTCCCTGACCAAATGTTTACAGGTTTGTGGTTGTCTGTGAACTACTACAAATATAAATTGCAATTGTGTTTATTGGTTATGTTCTTTGCTTTTGATTTAAAGTGATTTCATACAGGGATGCTAATGTTTGAACACCTCTTTTCTCCTAATATACTTTTCATTATATTCATTCGGGCAGAAAATCTCCCTACTGGTAGAATGTAATTATTCCCCCTTTATTTTGTATGTACTCTTTTAATTTACACAATTGATGACATATAACACTTTTTATAATATAACAATATGTGCACTAAATACTTTAATCAGGATTATGAAATCGTTTCTAAAAAAATTATAATCATATCACATAGACATTTGCCCTAAAATCAATTGTTATCTGACTTTCAATTGTGAATAACAAACACATGAAGAAAAGGAAAAGAACAAGAGACTGTGACTTCATTGCCTCAAGATGCAAGTCCAATATGGTAACGCATCGAGATCACATTCATTCATTATCTACTCATTCCCTTTTGTGGAGAGCTCTATAAAGGTAACATGCAGTGCTGTTTTTAAAAAAAAATCCTTTCAGCAGCAGATAAAAAACATTACATATTTGATCAATTCCTCGAAATCACCATAATTAGAAATAATTCTGATGAGCAATACTGTATTTGCCTAAGTTGTATAAATAATTTTGTACATTTATTTCATGAGTACAAACATTTAATGCACTATAACTTCTCTATTTTTGGTCTGCAAATGTATGTCTTTTGTCTGTTTTTTTTTTTTTTTTTTAAAGTTCATTCAAAAATGTAATTTTCATACTGGGAAATCAGTCATTGTTACATCTAGATTTCTTCATTTATTTTTAAAAAAGAAATAATAATGAACATAAAATCACTTATTTTTTCTTCAACTAAAATGTTCACAAAAATCAGGACTTCGATGAATACTGCATAATTTCTGTGTAACAAAAATTGTCTGTTCTACCCTGTAATGTATTTTGCCCATTTTTGAAGTAATCTTTTCGACATACTTCTTTTTGACTGGAATTTTATTCGTGGCCCAAGCACAAGAGTTTGTGACCATATTATGACATGTGTAAAAAGATTAGAGATATACATGACTATTTTAGTGGCTGATATATGCATAATCTGGGCAGATTTTGTCCAGTAAAAATGTTTTTACCCCAAAGATGGAATATTCTGTTTTGCTGCCTTATTGTGGTTGCTCAAGTGTTGTACTTCACTCATTCTTTAATTTCATTTGATTTGTAAGATTTATTTTTGTGGATATCAGAAATATAAGAAATTAAAGTCGTAAATCTGCATCATTTCTTTATAAAATTAGCATATTGTGGTCATTGCAACATCTAGTAATTGGCTTCTTGCAAAACTCAATAGGAAAATGTATTGTATTTAATTAAAAACAATGGCCTTTCTATCAAGCATGTATTTTAGCACATGACAACTGTTAAGAGTTAGCCCTATCTGCAGGGTCACCCCCAAACTTCCTGTTTTCTGAACCTGTTTTTGTTATCTTTTAGACTCTACACACTTTACCAATGCTAACCTGTGCTAAAATGCTAGTGCTCCCTTCTTTAAGCACGGTAAAGTTGGCTTACACCCAATTCGCACATTGTATTTACTTGTAAGTCCCTCGTAAATAGGTACTATATGTACCCAGGACTTGTAAATTAAATGCTACTAGTGAACTTGCAGCACTTATTATGCCACCTAATTAAGTAACCATTTTAAGCATGCCTTTGTAGCCTGTCTGCGCGGTTTTACACTGCCATTTCAACCAGTGACACTTTTACCAGGCCTAAGCCTTCCTTTTTAATACATATAAGTCAACCCTAGGATAGGCTCTAAATAGCCCATACCGCAGGGTGCTTTCTATTTAAAATGGTGGACATGCACCTTTAGGTTTTTGCATGTCCTGGTAGTGAAACATTCTTAAATGTGTTTTTTTCTACTGCAAAGCCTACCTCATAGGATAACATTGGGTTACTTTATTACATTTAATAATTGAGAACTTTTGATTAGGTGCAGGTAAGAAAGTAATTTTTGGTGTTTAGGGAATTGTAATTTAAAACCCTCTTTAATGGTAAAGTCAGATTTTTCAGCTTTTAAGTCACAATTCAGAAAATGCCACTTTTAGAAAGTTGGCATTTATTTGCTCTAACCAGCTGGTGCCTGCAGCCTGTTTATGGGTCACATGATTAGGTGTAGTTGGAAGTTGGCCTTTGTGTATTCCTCCTAGACAGTATCACAAAAGAGGGTCTGGGTGTTAGCAGGATAAGCCATCTCTTACTTGATAGGGAAGCGGAGCTGTTACCTACCACATGTACACTTCAAAGGCACTGGCTCAGCTCACACACAAAGGAATTCACATTAGCCTATTGTGCCCCCAGACTGGGATCAGGACAGGGACACAGGAAATTCCACTCACCTCTGGAGGGGGAAACTCTAGAAGCTTCTCCCACTTCAAAGTGGGCGCCAGGCATAGAAAAGAGTCCCTTAGACTCCCTCTTCAGTAAACTTCTGGACCTGTGGATACTACAGAAGAAGTTTGTCCTGCTGCCCTGCTGCTTGGGGCCTCTCCTGCTTGATGAGAAGGAAGACTGGCCCTGCACCCTTCATCCCAGGCTGCAGTGACTCTAAGAGTCAGCTGACTGACCTCCTTTTCTGAGCTACAGGGACATAACCAGCTCTAGAGGACTCCCTGCAACTGTCCAGCTGACCTGCTGAACTGGACCTACAACTGGACCTGCCAGAGCTGTGCTGGCCTCTGCTGAAGTGAGTTCCTGAACGATTAGTGGTTCCCATCAGGTCCTGAACCCTTGTTGTGGCATCAGTTGAACTCTTCCTTGAAGAAAAGGAGAAATCCTGAAGTTCTGGGCTCTTTGCGACTGCAAACAGGCCCATTTGATGTCAAAATGTTGCCGCCCATCCCGACCGCCAATGCGTAGCTTTAGTGAACCCAACTCTTCGCCCTACAGCAACCGCCAGCAATTACCGGAAATGCGAGATCTGCACTTTGTGCTACAGAATCGACAACCCACAGTGACTGTCATCACGAAATTCAAGCACTGACTGTCCGCAATGCCTGACAGGATCTTCTCGCTACAGTGGTGACCATCCATGACACCCACTCTTGCACTTGACTTTAGAAGGTATGTTTTTCAGCGTGACTAACCTGGTCTCTGTATCAAGCCCGTGCTCCATCATCGTCAGCCTGAACTTGTGACTTTCAACTGGTCTCGCATGACCAGATGGCCACGAATAGTGCTTTGTGCTTTTAGGCACTATACTTACCTTAAATCTTTGAATTTGCATATCTATGGTTCTTCTGGTTGAATTTATATCGTTTTGGTGTTAAATAATTTTTTTATTTTACTCTATTTTTCTTAATGGTGTGGAATTTTCTTGTGTTGTGTTTTTTTATCTTTATTACTGTTTAGGTGCTGCATAAATACGTTACACTTTGCCTCTAACTTAAGCCTGACTGCTTTGTGCCAAGCTACCTGAGGGTTAAAAGCACAGGTTAATTTGGTGCCTTTTTGTGGTTCACCCTGACAAGGATTGTGGCTGCTTCTTGAGTAGGGTTTCACCCCTCTCAACCAACAACCCAATTACTCATAACAACTGAATAGGCTCTTCATTGAAAAAACCCTTATTTCTAAAACATATCCCTTTAATTGGTATTTCAAAAGATTGCCATTCAGAAGCACTGTGAAGTTTTTCAAGGGAAGTAAAGAAACACAGCTCTAGCCTGATGCAGAGCTTTTAGACCAAGATCCACCATTGCTTCATTGGAAATATGGAAAATGTGTATATTTCTGCAGCCCTGAAGCTGAATTGTAAAATAACGACACCCTCTTCAGTAACCTACTGTCAGTCATTTCTTGCTCCCATTTCCATCAATTTTTATACTGTATTGTTTGAATAGTGGTGCACAAAGTTGAATTTCACCATCTTCATATTTTTCCATTTAAATGTCAAGTTCCCAAAAATGAGGTTAGAAAAAAAACACAAACGTAGGGGTTGTTAGAGGCAAAAAAACAACTAATAAACAGGAGTGAAATAGCCTCATTTTCTCCTGTCATAATTTTGCAAAATTCCATGAAAATGTTGTGAAATTTACACTTTCCTAGATAAATGTGCTTTGCTGATCACTTGTATGACTTTTTTAAGTCATGGCCACTCAGTTAACAAAGTCTCACAAGGTAGCAGTAGAATAGTTCAATCAGAAGATGCCTCTAGGTGAGACTTTTTCTGTGTTAACCAGTCTCCAGATGGTAGCTCATGAGTTTTTTTTATATGAGATGCTCACACGCTTAAATATGTTATTTGAAATTGCTTGATTTGAAATATCGAGAAGTGTTGCACATTGCTCACAACACCTATTTTGGGAATTTAACAAATTTGACTAGCATGGGTAAAATTTCATCCAAGCCTACTGATAACCCTACTTTTGCCAGAGTATTCTCACACAAAGTATATTTTTAGAGAAAAGGGTAAATTCCATCTATAGTTGAAGATTGTCACCTTTCTAAAACTTCACCAGTGAAATTATAATAGTCACAAATTATTGTTTTTCCACAAAATCTTTCTCAAATACTGGCAGCAGAAGCAGGGATTACACAGCCACCATAACCTTGCTGCCATCTGTACAATTATCAGTCACCATTGTTGATCACCCTTGTTGACCATCTTGTTGCATATGGCATCACCCTGACACCAAGTTGATCATTGTATGATGTAATATGCAACAAGACCATCACAAAGAGACATCTCGAGGATCTCTGGACATGCAGAATAAGGCCCATAAATACATACTGGGCTTGCACTTCTAAAAGGCAAGGTAAACCATCAGCCTTAGTGCTCCATCTAGTGAGGTCACCAAATTACTTCAAAAGACCTGAAAATTGTGTTTGTCATGCGTATGGGGAGTGCTTCAGAATGCAGATTTTTCTTTGGGCTAAAGCGCTGAAAGTACTTGAACTGTTACATTTTCCCTAAACATTCCCTTGTATTTATAAATGTGATGTTATGGTTCACTTGACAATTGGAGATATGGCAATGTATTTTGAGATGGAGGGTTGGTGAGTATGTCCTAGAGCTTTCTCTTGTGTCCAGTAAGCAGATTTCTATGGGAAGTGTCGAAGGCATTTGGTTGCTACATGGATCTAATTATTGATCATGTAAACTGTTATCTGGAGTGAGGGTACCCTGCCGGGATTACATTCTCCTGAACTTTGGTATTTCTCGCCACCCTGTTTGCTGTGGAGATTTGACTGCCTCCTCTTTATCAACTGGTTGCATCTCATAATGTTTTCTATTGCTCTGAGGTTCACAGGACAGAGAGATCTGTTTGTACAGGATTTGTTGAAATCCCGTTTCTATTAGACTTTGAGCCGCCTCAATTGGAAAATACTTAACCCCTTTCACAGTCCTTGAAGTACTTGCTGTGATAGCATTGGTGTGAGCGAGAGAGAGAGGCAGGCATGGCAGGAGACTGGCAAGGAGAAAGGATCAACACATGTTGTGCTGGTAATATACACTGTGATGGGAAGAGATACACACACACAGCAACGGAGAGTTGCACATGAAGGCACAAAGCATGGATGTCAATTTAGAATAGGGAGGTGCAGCAGATGCAAACTCCGCCTTGTCCTTTGGTACACCGGCTACTATCCTTGCTATCCCAGGTCTCAGGAGTCAGGATGGCAGCTACAGGAATGCTGTTGGGCATCAACACTGGTTAATGGAATTTCAACTCATTATACCTCCTCAGCTTTAGCCCATAACTAGGGGTTGATCATGCAATTAACAACTGTTAACACCCTCAAAGGGTGACAGTCATTATTAACGCCCTGAGCAGAGCGTGGTAATGCTGAGGTTTTCATACCTGCCAACTTGAAGAACAATCTCACTGTGTGCGGACGGTGTGGGGTCTCCTGCCGAGAAGTACCTACGAGGCACTTTTGAACCCCACCCAGCCCCCATAGCCCCACCTCCCCAAAAAACAAAAAAAAATAGCTTGCTGAGGCTGGTGCTGATGTTTTCACACCCATTAATGGCTTGGAAAACGAGCTGGAAAACCACTATTTACAGTGGTTTTCAACTCATTGTCCGGGTGATGGGAGCCAATATCGTGTGTCACACGGAGACACCATGTGAGTTGGCAGGTATGGGTTTTTGTGTTGGAAAAGCCGTGTTAATTCAACAGGCATTTTATTAGCTTGGAAAGATGAATTCCGATGTAGAAGTTAACCAATGAAATTGAAGAGGAGGAGAGCGAGGGACTCTGCAGGACATGTTTTGGTAAGAAATGTCCGTGAATGCGTGGAATTGACTGTCAGAAAGGACGGTAAGGGCTTAGTCCAAAAAACACAGGGGAGCACAAATAGTAAGGAAAAGGGTAAAGTTAAAGACCATGTAATGTGTGTGTCAACAATATTCTGGCATTTGGGCAACTGGGATGGACCAGAAGGCCAACTACCATCACAGTCGAGGTTTCTCTGTTAGTGTCAATTACATGATTCATGTCATAGCTTTAATCGAGGCTGGAACAGCAGCATTGTAAGAACAACTCCTGTAGAGACAATATACTGGTAGGTTGTACATGAGTCTTCTCGCTGTCTCGCTTTATTTCAGTTTTACTTCGCGTCTGTGGTATTTCCCAGCCGAGTCCAGATCTTGGTGAAAAAAGGATTAAATAAATCCTAAGCGGAGTGAAATTGCATGGCTATGCAACAAGGCCCTAGGCAAAGTCAATACACATGTGTGTTTGGCAGTAAAACTGGATTGGATTCCTCACGGTTCTTATAGACAGATATAGATACAATTCAGATTGATTGGACAAAAATTGCAAAAGGTATTTTTGCCATTTTTGCAGCTAGCCATTTCGATAACACAATGAATTGATTTTGCTTTAAAGGTATGTGCATGTTTAAAAAGGCAAAGGCAAAAGTTTTTGTCCTGTTCCTTAGAACATAAGTAGTATAAAAAGTTGGCTAATTTTTGGGTCCCATAAAGCATTTTTGGTAATATTGTTCAAACATGGGTGTTCAACTTTTCTCTATACCTGCTGGAGTCATGCCAGATTCTCAAGCTATGGGTATGAGAAAGATTCACAAACAAGGAATCCTTTGCGGAGTCAATGGTTATTATGAAAATGTAGTCTGGGTCCAGCCCCCTGGGTGGACCACCGGACACTTTATTTACTCAAGCAGCAAAAAACATGAGACAGAGAATTTAGTTTCAATCCTAGGTGTAAAACGATGAGTTAAATGAATGGTAACAGTGTGTGTTTGCTCCACTACGTGTAATGTGAACGTCATCGTCCAACATATACTTGAATGAGAACCATTTTTTAGACCTTGATTTTCATAGGACAGCTCTCAAACAGGCCTATTCCTAACAATACACATAGGGCCTCATTTACGAGGTCCCCTTGCTGCACTTTTGCACTGCTGGAGAGTCACTTTTGTGATGCTACAGTGGCGCAGTAAGCCACAGCATATTTACAACGCCATGCAAAGCCATTTTAGGTGGCTTTGCATGGCCT
Organism: Calotriton arnoldi; assembly: GCA_963921515.1. Taxonomy (NCBI): domain Eukaryota; kingdom Metazoa; phylum Chordata; class Amphibia; order Caudata; family Salamandridae; genus Calotriton; species Calotriton arnoldi. The sequence continues at coordinate 1,677,376 of CAWUFW010000522.1, forward strand.
TGTATATATGTGCCCCTTTCACGCAGGGTACTGCGTGACAGGGGCGTTCCATGGTTGTTGCGGTGGGTGTTCCCACGCAACACCCATGGAATCTGAAGCATTCCCAGATTTACAAGAAATCGGAAACCTGGAAATGCGTCAGATTCTAATGCCACCCCAGGGGTGACGTTAGGGAGGCGCAATGAGGAGAAATGTTTACATTTCTCCTCGTTTTTTCCTCTTTCTATGTCTGCTGCACAATCAATTGATTGATTTTGTGGAGAAAGGTGTCCCTTCCTGCACAAAATCAATCAGCCTCACAACGCAGGCACCCTTGCACCATAGTGCAAGGGTGCCTGCGTTGGCGCATGGCAGCCCATTCTGCGCCAGCACTGGGGAAAAGGACAGGAATGCACCATATCTCATGTATACAGCGCATTCCTGTGCTTTGATTTTGACACAGGGCAGCGCAGCAAGATACCTTGCGGAGCTGCCCTGCGCCAAAACCTCGGAAATGAGGCCCTCAGAGTGAGCATTGGGTCTGCCCCTTTCAGCCACTGGTTTGAGACTTTGTCAATCATGCCTTGAGTCAGGTCTGTGAATTATTAACCTCTCCTCTAACCCACCTAATGATATTTGCTGTTTGCTTGTATCCTTCCACCTCCACTGGAGAAACTTGCTTGTACGCAATCCTCCTCATAGTATTAATTTATTAAACTTGTATTCTAACCTTTGGATTCACAAACACAAGAGGGACAGAAGCTTGCCTATGTGTTTTACTAATGAATAACGCTTGTCTGTAATCCAAAATGTCTGCTAAAGCGCGGGAACCTCAATGCGCATGTCGCAACCTGATCACATGGTGTGACGTCTTTCTTTGCTTGGTGGGAAACTTTTGCTTCTGCGCAGTGTGCACTAAAATGGCCGCTAAATGTTTTCACATGCTTCAGCTTGCTCTCATGTCATTATTAAATTGTCGTTTTCTTAATGCTACTAATGCAGGATAGTATTATAATTAATTGGGAATAGAGTAGGGAAAGTGGGTATACAGTGAAACATTTTATTTGTGATTTTAATATTTTCTTCTTGCACTTTTAGTAATTCGTAAACTTGGGCCTGGGTTGGTGACTTGAAACTCGAGAGACAGATGGTTCTGCGCATGTGTCCTGTGTGCCTGCCAAGTGAAGTCAACTTGGACGTCTTCCAAGGCCATGACCCATTGGCCGAAGATGCTGTACTTCATGTTTCCGGAGGACAAAATGATACTTTTCCCCTGTAAAATGTATAACATTTGTCGTGAGACGGGTGGGAAATAAAGCGAATGTATTAATTTGAAGGGGCGGGAACGTAAAGACAATAGGCTTTACAATTTAGGCCAAATCGATATGGTGCGAGAATCCACCCCCTGTCCCTGTCCAATCAGAAGTAGTGGTCCCATATTTTAGCAACATTAAGGGGAGGTACATGGGCGTAGAAGGGTATAATAGAATATAGCATTAGTTAATTAGTCAGAGCATGCTTTTCACGAAGAACAGGCGTCCATGCTGCTAGAGCTGACTCTCAGAACACGCAGAAGAGCTCCAGACTGCCATGCTGATCAGTTGCTGACTGAATCCCTGTCCAGAAGAGGTCCTGAGGAGGGGGCGGCGGAATCCATTAGAAGGAAGGCACGGGAGAATCGAGAGAAGTCGAGTATCAGAGAGGGGAACGGCGCAGGCGTCGTTGTAGAGAGGTCACCGGTCCTGTCCTGATCCTGGAAGAAGTCTTTGCTCTTCATCCTTCCTGGGTCCTATCTTTTCCAACTCCTTGGCCAAGGGGCTTGGTTCTCGCATTTAGGTAACTATACTGCAACCTTTAGTTGCGCTGCTGTCTCTATCTTCTCCTCTTCCTTAAACACCGTCATTTATTAGCAAAATCATTTCTATGCTTTTTCCTTGGGTATCTCAATCAAGTACCGTGTTTTCTGTATTTTACTCTGCTAAAACTTTAGATAAACAATTTTAAAACTTCCTGACTCAGTGATTATTTCAGGATTATGTACTATAATGAATGTCACTCATTTTAAACTTCCCAATTAGCAAAGGATCCATTGGTAAGTTATTACTCTTCAATCAGAAGGTAATTGGTAGCAGGGTCTTTGATAAAAGAGTACATCTGACACCCAGCGTAAGTATTAGTGTAGTGTGAATGTATGGGCCCAAGTGAGTATATGGTGTATGAATGTTGTTGGCTAATATTGCGCTGGATCAGTTTTCTGGTAAGCAGAGGACGGTTATGGTTACTCTTTGTTAATTGGGTAATGAGAATTTTATTTGTATTTTTATGAACTAACATCCGCTGTAAATTTATGAGTTTTGTTTTATGTTGTCCAGAATACCCCGGGAAAAAGAATAGTGGGTGGCAAGTGGAAGCCATACTGCAGTGAGGTTATCTGTCAGGCAGAAATAGTACTGAGAAGTTAAGCAGGACTTTCAGTACTCGTTAGGGACTCTATGCGTGTGAGTAATAGCAAAAGAGTACGCTGATAAAAATTTGATGTTATATCACCTAGTAAGGGTAACATTGGAGAAGTAACAGGTACTTCTGGAGCTTGTGTGAAGAGTAGACGGAAGTGTTTTACTCGTAGTATATGTTTTAGTAAACGGAAAGGTTTTACTAAGTGTGAGAGAAAACTATCTTTTCTATTCTAGAAGAAACTGGCACGATAGCGAATGTTTTATGTTGTTACTGAAATTTAATTAAGATTTATAGAGAAAATAAAGTTTGCGTAAGATTTTGTAAAGGGAGGGTCAGTTGCCGGAGAGGGAGCTGATGTCACAAAACGCCGCGCTGTGGATAGGTTGAAACAGCGGGTGTGGAGACGACACTTGTAAAGGAGGGGTCAGTAGTCAGGAGTAGTACTGACGTCACAGGTGCCGCGCTGGGATTGGTTAAACCAGCAAGGACAGGAAAGAGCAGATTGTAAAGGAGGGGTTGACAGAGAAACGTCACCAAAAGGCCGCGCAAGGATTGGCTCAGAAATAAAAGATAGCAGACATTTGATTGGTCGAGATTTTAGAAGCTAAAATTCTTAGTGGATAAGGATTGCATGTTAAAACGCGATCCGACTTTAACAGGAACTCGTCCGGATAGGAGATTCCTAGGTTTTGCAGAATATAATTTTGTACACAGAAGATTAGATAGAATGTACGGAGAAAGGAGAAAAATGTCATTCTTACAAAAGATTAAGAATTATTTTAAAAAGGACAAACCAATCAAAACTAGAGAAGGAATTATTATTCCACCAGCTAAAACGCCAGCATCATTTATGATGATGGAGAGAGGTTATCATACCTGTGTATGGATGGAGAATTGGATAGACTACACCAAAAATGATGGAATATTAGCATTTCCTGAAAATGGCACGATCAATGGGCGAATTCTTCAGAACTTGAGATTGAGGATGAATGACTTAGAACCCAGACCTAGATTAACTCAGTACGAAGCACTAGAGGAATGGGAAACCGAGGCATTTGAGCGGGACCGATCTAGAAGTAATAGGAGTTACCCAGGATTTTTCCCCAGATATTTACGTGAGTCGAGAGAGGGTCAGATGAAACAATGAAGAAGGGCAATGATTACAGAGGGACTGTATCCATTATTCACAGAAGGAGAGAAATCAGGAGGCAAATGTACAGAAAGGACAAAACATTTAATGAGAAATGAGGAGTCTGAAGACGAATTTATGGAGGAAATGTTAAGAAACCCCCACCATATCAGGAAGGGACAAGTGGATGCACCCCAAGTGCACCACCAAAAACTCCATTAGTGCCACAGGTAATGCATGAGTTCACCCCGAGTAGAATGCTACATGATAAAGACAAAGAAGCCCTAGAAAAGACCAGAGCAGAATTAATACAGAAAATAACTCAGATAAAAGTACATCCTGATTCGTTGACCATACCTGTAACAATTGGTCCAGTGGTTCCATTATATGGTACTCAGGGAAATTGTCCTCAACCCATACTTGCACCTACTCCTGTGAGTAATCCCAGACCTGAAGCTCCAGTTATAATTGAGGATCAATTTAGTGACTGTGAATCCACAATATCACTTATGGACTTGCCTATTCGAGGTTCTGTAAATAGTACTCCAAGAAAAGATGTACCTGGAGGTTCAAAAGATGTAAGTTTAGTAACTTCATCGGGAGCAAAAAGTGCTACCATAGTAACACCTGAAGATCTAGAAAGATGGGTGCACACCTCCGAAAATAATGGACATTCATAAATTAAAAGTTGAATTAGAAGAAATAATTGCAGGAAATGTAGGACTAGAACGCTTAAATACCTATGATGAAGAAGAATTATTGTTCCTATGCAGGATATCACCAGAAATGTAAGGTTATTTCATGAAAAATTGTCCAATTTAGCATTACAGATGGGAATAGAAATAGGGAGATCAAAGGTACTACAGAAACCCTATAGAGCAGAATTTTCAGACAAAGACTTAGAAAATATGAATGCCTCTGGAAGAAGATTACAAATAAGAGAATTAATGTTAGTTTTGCAAAAATGGGGAGACCTAGATAAATGGAAAACTAGGTGGGCCAAGAAAAAGGAAGAAGCACGAACAAGTAGAACAGCATCAGAATATGTGATGAAGGAAGCAGGAAAAGCAGATCAAATGTATCCAATGCGAGAAGTGGCGGGAGGAGGATATGTACATGTCCCATGGAGCAGACAGGATATTTTGATCATTTACGAATGATTTTCCAAAGTTGAGAGAAAAACCAATTGAATGGTACAAGCAGGTTGAAAGGTTTGTGAAGGTGTCAAAGGTATTGTTGAAGGATTTGGATGGGTCTGTTTGACATAGTGGTACCTGCCGATTTATGGACAGATTGTAAGATCACAGTGGATTGGCCAAGTGATGAGTATCCCAGAGATCCGAAAACAGGTGCCCCGTCAAATGACGTAATGAAAAAGTATCAGCAGATGATAACATACCTGAAAGGGAAAATACCACCGAAAGAAACAGATTGGGTGAAAATAGATCGAACCACCCAAGAAGCCAGTGAAACAGTACATTCCTATTATGAGCGTTTATTGCAGGTGTTTAAACAGTATAGTGGATTTGAGGACATTGGAGACAAGAACATGCGTCAGTTTGTGTATCGGTTTGTTTACGGTCTGAAGCCAGAGATTTGCCAGATGATTAAACAACACATGCTGTGTTGGCAGGGAAAGCCCATAGATGAGATTCTGAAGTATGCAAAATATTGTGGAGACGATATTGAGGATAGACACAAGAAATTACAAGAAAAGGTGATGTGGGCACAGGTGAAAATGGCAGAAAAGCAGGGAATTAATTTGGAAAATCCGAGTGAAAATCCAGGAAAAGATTCTAGAACGAGTGGTGATACGGGAAATGGTGGAAAATTTAGAGGACGAATGAGTAGAGAAGAAGCTAAAAAGAAATTTCCTTGTCATGGATGCGGAAAATTGGGGCATTGGAAGGACGAATGTAAAAAGATTCGGAATAATAATGGCCCAAATCAAAACTTAAATCCACAGACGCAGAATGACTCACAGCAGGGTGTAAATCCCCAGAGTCAATTACCACCTCCACCTGTTCAGGGTAATGTAAGCAGAGCAAAGCATGGTACAGACATTGGATACCCAGGAGGGAGTGGTAAGAATGATTATATGACATCACAATTTCTTTTGCAGGACAATTACTGTGAATTCAACTCATGACGGTGCCTAGGAGAGGGGAAGAAGGAGTGCGTACTTGGCGCATCCTTACAGGTAGATCAGTCTGGTCCATATGTTGAAGGAAATGTGAAAGGTAATGATATTACTTTCCTTTTGGACACTGGTGCTACCAGGTCTACGGTGAGATCAGCAGATATCCCAGACCTTCCTCTCTCTGGTGAAGATATCCAAGTAGTAGGGGTAGCTAATCAAAGAATTAGAACACCTCTTACAGAACCAATGGAAGTCAAAATAGGAAACTTCAGAGAAATGCACCAATTTGTAGTGTGTGACTCTAGCCCAGTGAATGTATTAGGTAGGGATTTATTGTGCAAAATGAACTGTACAATTTTCTGCACGCCAGATGGTGTGGCAGTTCAGACACCAGATGAGGACCATGTATATAAAATTATGGTTGCAAAACAAGGTACAGAAATAGACGAAATGTTTTCGTTAATAACAAGAGATGAGTTACCAGAAGAATTAAAAGGTACAGTAAACCCAATAGTATGGGATTTCTCCGGAAAAGAAGTAGGACTTATGGCAAAAATAGATCCAGTTAAAATTACGGTAAAAGAAGGTGCAATTTTCCCAAATACCAGACAGTACAAAATGAGTGCAGAAGTAAAAGCAGGAGTCATTGAAGAAATAAAACGAATGGTAGAAGAAAACATTCTAAAAGAAGTAATGAGTAGCCCATGTAATTCACCAATCATGGGATTAAAGAAACCTAGTGGAAAATATAGGATTGTTCAGGACCTGCGTAAAATAAACAAGATTGTGGAACCATGTAGTCCCATAGTACCAAATCCTGCAGTAATTCTATATCAGATCCCTTGGAATGCAGGATGGTTCACAGTAATTGATTTGTGTCAAGCATTCTTTTCAATACCATTGCATCCAGACAGCCAGTATCTTTTCTCATTTAAATTTGAGAACAAGGTCTATGTGTGGAATCGTGTTCCTCAGGGGTACACAGAAAGTCCTTCCTTCTTCAACCAGATACTGAAAAAGTGCCTGGAAAAACTAGTGATGCCAGGAAGCTCAGTCTTAGTCCAATATATCGACGACTTATTGGTGGCGTCAACCACCAGAAAAGACTGTGTTGTTGATTCCATAGCATTATTAAATCTTTTGGCTGAGGAAGGGCATAAAGTCTCACCTGAAAAGCTACAGTTTTGCAGGACAGCTGTTAAATATCTGGGACATCAAATTGAGAGGGGAAAAAGAAGAGTAACCTCTGAAAGAGTAGAATTAATAAAGAGAATGCAAATGCCTGTAACCCAAAGACAAGTGCGAATGTTCCTAGGAATAGTAGGCTACTGTCGACAATGGATACCAAATTTTTCAATGTTAGCTAAGCCCTTAATTAACATGACGAAAAAGAAAGCAAAGGACCCTGTTGAGTGGGAGGATGAAAGTGTAGAAGCCTTTGTAAAATTGAGAAACGCACTTTGTTCAGCACCTGCCTTAGGTATGCCTGATTATAAAAGAGAATTCGCATTATTCTGTCAAGAGAGAGAAAATTGTGCACTTTCTGTCCTAACTCAGAGACATGGACTAGACAGACGTCCTATAGCGTACTTTTCTGCTACATTGGACCCAGTAGCAGCCGCGTTGCCAGGATGCTTAAAAGCAGTGGCAGCAACTTGTTTGAGCATTGAACAAAGCGAGTCAATTGTGATGGGACATCCTGTAAAAGTGTATGTTCCACATGCAGTTGTGATTCTATTGACAAGAACCCGAACTCAGCATCTTACTCCTAGTCGGCTGACTAAATATGATAGGATAATAATGGGTGCTGAAAATGTGACCATGGTAAGGTGTACAATAATAAATCCAGCAACTTTATTGCCGGACCCATATCATGAAACAAATAAAGATGACGAAGAAGATGAACATGATTGTGTACAAATTACAGAATTATGTACAAAACCACGCCCAGACATAGAGGAACAGCCTCTTAAAAAGCCAGACAGGGAGCTATTTGTCGATGGTTCATGTCAAAGACATGAAGATGGTAAACTAACTGCTGCCTATGCGGTATGTGAATTAACTGGAATAGTCGAAGCATCCTATTTACCAGGAGTAAAATCTGCACAAGTAGCTGAATTGATTGCTTTGATAAAAGCTTGCAAAATTGGGAGGAATCAGAGAGTAACTATATTTACTGATAGTCAATATGGTTACGGGGTTGTGCATGATTTTGGCCAACTGTGGATGCAGAGGGATTTCATGACTTCTTCAGGATCCCCCATTAAAAATGGACAATTTGTAAGGGAATTGCTAGAAGCAATACAATCACCAAAAGAATTGGCTGTGGTGAAATGTGCCGCACACCAGTCAGGAGATGACTGGGTGGTAGTCGGCAACAGATATGCAGACCTGGTGGCTCAACATTGTGCCAAAACCAGAACGTCAGTCAATAAGAGGGTGGAAAGAATGGGAATCAGCTGCCAACTTATGCTGTATATGCCACCTGAAACTTGGAATGAGGTGAAGAAATTGCAAGATGAGGTTGATGAAAGTGAGAAAAATTTGTGGATTAAAGTGGGTTGCTCCCAAAGAGGAGAAGATGAAGTGTGGATCAGTGCAGATGGCAGACCAGTCATGCCAGACTGTTTACTCTCACAAATGGCTAGAATGCATCATGGAGACACACACATAGGGAGAGATGCAATGATTAGACTGTTCAGACAAAATTGGTACAATCCCAAATTCAGGGCTGTTGCAGAGAGTCTTTGCCAGAGATGTCTAACTTGCCAAATGCATAATCCAGGCAGGAAAACGATAATTGGGTTTGGAAAGATTGGAAAGGCAGAGGGCCCATTTATAAGACTCCAGTTCGACTTCATACAGTTACCACCATGCAGAGGACTAAAATATGTTCTAGTCATAGTGTGTCTGTTTTCAAAGTGGGTGGAGGCTTACCCTACTAGGAGAAATGACAGTATTACAGTTGCAAAACTGTTGTTACGTGAGCTCATACCTAGGTTTGGTTTCCCAGTATCTTTGGAATCAGATAGAGGAAAACACTTTAACAGTGAAGTAATCAAACTAATTTGTCAAGCATTTCAAATTAAACAGAAATTGCACTGTGCATATCGCCTAGAGGCTTCTGGAGTGGTTGAACAATTAAATGGCACTATCAAGTCAAGATTGGGAAAATTGTGTGCATCAACATCATTAGAGTGGCCAGACGCATTGCGACTTGTCTTGATGGGAATAAGAAGCATACCTGACAGAACGACAGGATTAAGCCCCCATGAAATAATGATGGGAAGAGCAATGAGACAAACACATGTTCCCACAAACAAATTAGTAAATATATCTGATGATATGGTTCTGGATTATTGCAAAGGATTAGCTGACCTAGTGCGTTCTGTCTCTCATCAGGTTGGAGAAGACGCAGTTTCCAGGCAGCCTGAACTAGAACATGATCTGAATCCTGGTGATTGGGTGGTAGTGAAGAATCACACCAGAGAAACGTGTTTATCACCCAGGTGGAGCAGACCTTGTCAAGTTATATTGACCACCAATACAGCAGTGAAGTGTGCAAAATTTCCTAATTGGATTCACGTAAGCCACACAAAGAGAGTACCAGACCCTGAAGAGGAGAATTCACAGACAACACCAATCACTGAAGAAGCTGAAGGTTGCCCAGCTGAGGAATCTCAGGCTAGAGGTTCGAGAGAAGCTGACGGAGAACAACCGAGCACAAGTCAGGATTGGATACCAGTGGTAGAAATTCCTGAAGTATACCACAGAACAAGAAGTCAAGCGAAATTGGAAGAAATAGAAGAAGATCAAATAGGTGAAGAAGAAGCAGCTCAGGTACAAGAAGAAAAGACAATAAGAGAATCTGAGCAAGGTCAGATAGGGAAAGAAAATTGGACTCAAAACAGTGAAGATTTAATAGACTTTACACAGGGAAAGACAGGTTTAGAAGAATCCGGTCAGGCTGCAGACGTTCACAGTGCAAAAAGCCCTGATCAGAAGCAGTTAGATCAAGAAGAATTCACTAAAGAAAAAGGGATTGATACAAATGAACATAAAGAAATAAAAAAGGAACAAAGCCAACATCTTGAAAGTCATTGTGGAGCTACTGAAGAGAAACCAATCAGACCTGAAAAAGAACAAACAAAAGAAGCAGTAATCAAAGAAAACAAAACAGTATTGAGCAGTGAAAATAACGAGATCTCTGAAGACGTAAACAGAGAAACAGTGCCAACAAAGAAAACAAGAAAAGGAGATCATTGGCCAAGTGTCATTAAAAGAGTAAAATACCACATAACAACCAGAAGTGAAGATCCAGAACAAGTACCTGAAGTGACAAGTCAAACTGAACAAGAGAAAAAGTCAGGAAAAAGAAAAAGTAAAAGACTGAGACTTGTGAATAACAAATTCAAGGGAGCTGACTGGACTTATATCATTCTTGAAGATTTTGAAAGCTCAGAGTCAAGTGACAGTGGTGGCGAAGAAACAAGTGCAGAACTAACATACGAAGAAGAAACAAGGCCACCCTGACTAAACAAAAGAATCCTCTAAAGAAAAGAAGAAGAGATAAGAAGAGCAATCTTCCTTGTCGAAAAATGCCTGATGATAGAGTTACTGGGAGACCAAAACGAAATTGTTGTAGGAGATGCTGTGCAATCTGCATATGTAGTCTAGTATTGGTGCTTATAGTATGGTTAGTCCTGATTGTAGCAATTCCTTACCTTATGATAATAGATAAGAAGATTAATAATGAAACTAAAGGGAGGACAGCAAACATGAAGGGCAATAGAGTAGAATTAATGGCAGAAGATGAGGCAGAAATTCATCATGAAATAGCTGATAACGACACTAGTTTAAATGTTTTCACAAAGTTATTGTTTCAGTATGTAGACACAATGGAAGTTAGAAATTGTTATGTCTGTATGAAGTTACCTGAATCAGTAGCGGAAGGATTAACATACCATCATTTACCACTGACATATGGAATCTCATGTAGTGTATTAACAAGTTTATTTTATAGAACAGGTAGGCTACAGTATTATTATTCAAACTTAGATGTGATATTTTCTGAGGTTCCGATTCGCAAGAGTATGAACCCAGTGCTTAGTAGTCAAGACGCACAGTTTATGGGAGAGTTTTTCTTAACAATGAAATCGATAGATATAACACATGCACATAGAAACAATCTAACATGTTCTTTACTAGAAGAAGAAAGGATATTTTTGAATTTAGTAGAAGATAGAAGACATGATTTTCAAAAGAAAGCTTCAGAGCATAAGGCTCAGTTGCCACCTTGGGCGGAGAAGGAAGGGAGTTATACACCTGCTAAAGCTCAAGCTGCAATGGCTCTGGATTTCGAGAAGAAAGGGAAAATTTGTCTTCATAGATTAAAGACTGATTATAACAATGTTTTCATCGGTACCAGTGAATGTGAACACAATTTTTTAATCCTTGGAGGTTGGGGACTCAAAGGAGGAACAGATTCAGTTTTTCCTGGAATTTATTATGTATGCGGGAATAAGGCTTACTTTAGGCTTCCTGCACGGTGGTATGGAAGTTGTTATTTTGGAATAGTTTTTCCAAAGATATACCACGTAAAAAGAAACACTGGAAGCAATGAAAACAATAATGAATTAATACGTAGTAAAAGAGCTAGTTTTTCAGAAATTGTAGGTGATATATTTGGTGCATTGATACCTTCAGTGGGAATAATTCTGAATTCAAGGAAAATATGTAAATTGTCTACAGTGGTTGATCGTTTATCAACGGATACTGCTGGAGGTTTTCTAATGATTAATACGGAGATGGTTGCGATTAGATCTATGGTAATGCAAAATCGACTTGCTCTTGACATTCTATTGGCAAAAGAGGGAGGAGTCTGTAAATTATTGAAGACGAAACATTGTTGCACTTATATTCCTGATAAGAGTGCAGAAATTGGAACGTATATTCAGAACATAACTAAACTTGAGAAAGAACTTAAACCACTGGAAGTTGATAGTGTATGGGAAAGATTGACAAATAGTATTTCGTCAATTGGAACCTGGTTTACTAATATAGGGAAAGGACTTATAGGTCAAATATTAGTACCCCTAGCTGGGATAGCAATAATAATATTGGCAATAACAATATGGTGCAAATGCTGTAGAAAGAATGGAACATATAAAGTGACAGAAAAAGGAAAGAAGAGAAAACTAGATGAAATAGAACTTGAAGAATGGAGAATTGATTTATACCAAAAGTTGAAAGGGGATGTGAAAAACAGAAAATGTAAAAATGAGAATGAAACGAATTGCTAGAAGTTGGCATCTGATTGATGGTAGTATTTTTGATGGCTCAGAAACGCCATCAGAGAGAGGGATTGATGGAGCAAGGTTTCAAAATGAAACTTGCTTGTACGCAATCCTCCTCATAGTATTAATTTATTAAACTTGTATTGTCAAATACTAACCTTTGCATTCACAAACACAAGAGGGACAGAAGCTTGCCTATGTGTTTTACTAATGAATAACGCTTGTCTGTAATCCAAAATGTCCGCTAAAGCGCGGGAACCTCAATGCGCATGTCGCAACCTGATCACATGGTGTGACGTCTTTCTTTGCTTGGTGGGAAACTTTTGCTTCTGCGCAGTGTGCACTAACATGGCCGCTAAATGTTTTCACATGCTTCAGCTTGCTCTCATGTCATTATTAAATTGTCGTTTTCTTAATGCTACTAATGCAGGATAGTATTATAATTAATTGGGAATAGAGTAGGGAAAGTGGGCATACAGTGAAACATTTTATTTGTGATTTTAATATTTTCTTCTTGCACTTTTAGTAATTCGTAAACTTGGGTCTGGGTTGGTGACTTGAAACTCGAGAGACAGATGGTTCTGCGCATGTGTCCTGTGTGCCTGCCAAGTGAAGTCAACTTGGACGTCTTCCAAGGCCATGACCCATTGGCCGAAGATGCTGTACTTCATGTTTCCGGAGGACAAAATGATACTTTTCCCCTGTAAAATGTATAACATTTGTCGTGAGACAGGTGGGAAATAAAGCGAATGTATTAATTTGAAGGGGCGGGAACGTAAAGACAATAGGCTTTACAATTTAGGCCAAATCGATATGGTGCGAGAATCGACCCCTGTCCCTGTCCAATCAGAAGTAGTGGTCCCATATTTTAGCAACATTAAGGGGAGGTACATGGGCGTAGAAGGGTATAATAGAATATAGCATTAGTTAATTAGTCAGAGCATGCTTTTCACGAAGAACAGGCGTCCATGCTGCTAGAGCTGACTCTCAGAACACGCAGAAGAGCTCCAGACTGCCATGCTGATCGGTTGCTGACTGAATCCCTGTCCAGAAGAGGTCCTGAGGAGGGGGCGGCGGAGTCCATTAGAAGGAAGGCACGGGAGAATCGAGAGAAGTCGAGTATCAGAGAGGGGAACGGCGCAGGCGTCGTTGTAGAGAGGTCACCGGTCCTGTCCTGATCCTGGAAGAAGTCTTTGCTCTTCATCCTTCCTGGGTCCTATCTTTTCCAACTCCTTGGCCAAGGGGCTTGGTTCTCGCATTTAGGTAACTATACTGCAACCTTTAGTTGCGCTGCTGTCTCTATCTTCTCCTCTTCCTTAAACACCGTCATTTATTAGCAAAATCATTTCTATGCTTTTTTCTTGGGTATCTCAATCAAGTACCGTGTTTTCTGTATTTTACTCTGCTAAAACTTTAGATAAACAATTTTAAAACTTCCTGACTCAGTGATTATTTCAGGATTATGTACTATAATGAATGTCACTCATTTTAAACTTCCCAATTAGCAAAGGATCCATTGGTAAGTTATTACTCTTCAATCAGAAGGTAATTGGTAGCAGGGACTTTGATAAAAGAGTACATCTGACACCCAGCATAAGTATTAGTATAGTGTGAATGTATGGGCCAAGTGAGTATATGGTGTATGAATGTTGTTGGCTAATATTGCGCTGGATCATTAGCATATTAAACCCAGAACTATCAGCTTTGCTAGCACTTACATTAACAAATCTTGCTGTGTAGTCTGTTCCATTCCTTTAGCAAAAGGTCAGTGAAATTTGTACAAAATAATTTGCTCCACTCTTTTCTCAGTGCTGGTTTCATTAGTAGAATTGTGCCTGTTTCACACATGAAAGTGGTGCCTGTAGAAGCAAGGAGGAACCGCAAACAAAAGACAGGTTCACCTCCTGCAAATGAAGTGTCCGCTCTGAAAAGTTGGGGCTTACTCTTGGTTTATTAGAAAATGTAGGAGTATGCACAGAGTAGTGCAAGAGTACGGCACAGTAAAATCTTTGTCACCCAAATCGAGCTGAGCCAGTGAGGGTGGATCATCACATAGCCCAGGAAGGTTGAATCAGCCCAGGAGATCACTTTCCTCATGAGTGATCAATGGGTATTGTATAAAGCAGGTCGGGGTTGTCTGAAATCTCACAGTTCATTAAGTAAAGAGCAGCCTCGTTATGGAGTGACTTTTAAAATGATAGATTTTTATTTATGGAGAGGTTCCCAGCCATTAATCTGAGAGGAGGGACGCACCAAAGGAGAAGCGGGTCCATTAATGATTTGACATTAGTAATTTAATTAAATTGAGGCTCTGACTATCATTGCAGAAAATGAAACATTAGTTCTACACCGATTCGCAGAGCGTTTACCACATTTAACACTGAGCCCCTCACCTTTCCGTTTCGTCCATCGGCTCGTGCTGTTCGAACCGGAAGTAATTGTTCGCCGTTCTTGGACTGTCTACAAGCGTGGCAAGACTAGAGAGAATGACAAAATCTGGGGGTGCGCTCGTTGACAACCTTTGCTTTTGCAACTTTTGCAAAGGAGAAAATAAATTGTAAAATTTGAAAGTTTGCAAAGTTGTATGCTTTGCTATTTCATTGTGAAAATCGTCACTTTTCTGGCCCTTTTTTTACACCTTTCTTTATTTAACACTAATAAAATTGTTCTGCTTTGAAATATTTTGCAGAAAACAGTTTGTGTGTTTCTGCTGTATAAGGCCCCTCCCCAGCTTGGCTGCATTCAATTGTAAAGAAAATCATCACGCTGTGTGGTGAAAATGATCTCTCTACACAGACAAAATTGTTTAGGGGATGTAAAGATGAACATTTTGCAAGTAATGTGTCTGGGAACTTCGCAAAACTTTGTCAGGGAAAAAGCACACTGTAAAGCCCTAATAAAAATCCATTATGGATTCGAAAATGTTTCCTTTGTTGTGTTGTATTCTATTGACAATTCCTGGAGAGTTAGTACAGATGTCACTGGTGTTGCCTGTGTATGGCCAGGGAACAAGGGGGAAAAATATCAAAACATAGGTGTTACAAAATAGCACACATTGAAAAACAATACTAACACATTAGTAGAGGTCGACCAACACGATGGTAATTCTTATGATGCCGCGGGGACCACCTACAGCTGGGGGTATCTGTGCTGGTAGAAAGACCAACACCTATCAGTAATAGTGAGTAATCAGTGGATGAGCAGAGACAGGTTTGTGACACAGCAAGAAACTAGAGGTGGGCGGAACTCGCAGAATTTCACTATGCGGAATTCCACACAGTTACATCAAGACTCTGTGAGATTCCAGGAGTTCTGTCAGCGTGTCGAAATGTGCGCATTGAGCTGCTTGTGTTGCGGTTTAGTATTGGAAGCGCATTCCGCCACTGAAAAATCAGTGCAATCGGCACCACATGGTGTGCAAGAGCAAGCAGTCATTCGAGTTGATTTTGCTGCTGCACAACTAGAAAATCAACTCAGAAGCAGCCCTCTGACCGCGCCCACAACCGCTCATGACCACAGTGTTAGAAAATCTTTCTGGAAGTCCTCCTCATAACTGTAAATTGCGCTAGGTTATGCCAAACCTTGCTCGTGCTCGCCAGCTCACATTTCTGTAGCCTCGCTGGAGAAAAAACTGTGCCAACCAGTGATTGGTGGAATTTTGCCAGAACTCACATTACAAGAGTAGCGTGGAGTAGCCAAATTCTACCAATTCTGCTAGCTGAATTAATTTTCCTCCCAAGCCTACAATATACCAGGTCAATGCAGAAGATCATAGCAACAAAATTCCGGAGCAGAATAAAGCAGCAATCAAAGACAAAAGAATTTTTAGGAATGCTCGCTAGCTAATGAACTCTTAGGCTTTGAGCCTTGAGCCATCTCATATTTATGTATCAGCCATACGTTTATGAGATGTGACAAGCCATATGAAAACCAATCTAGGCCCATACCAAAGTGGGTGAGTCTTTCTGGAACTGCTATGTCACATCTATTCTCCATGGAATGAAAAGTAACCACTGACGTGTCGGCCTTCATGGGAATTCATTAGCCATGATAACATTATATGTAGCATTTGTGAAACACAGTGGGTCACACATGGATCCCAGATATTCCAACCATCGAATAACTTCCACTCCGTGACCTTTCGTGGCGGAGGAGGAGCCTTACAGGAGGTAGGGCCCTAGGGGAGCGTCAGTGCATTGGAGTGTCGGCAAATGCTGAAGAAGCTGAGCAGCTACACCTACTCTCCACTGCTGGATCAGGGGCCACTCTCCACTGCTGGATCAGGGGCCACTTTGCATGTCTCGTGGAGACTGTAAATACTGCAATGGATTACAGAACAACAGAATCTTCACACACGTTCTGGAAAACTATTCTGTGCAAGGGTTTCCAGCTCGCCTTAATGGTCACTTTACTGTATGATAAAGTCAAGCCTCTTGATGGGAGCAAATGCAGACCTGTGCCATGTGACACACAGAGACGCGATGCGAGCTGGCCGGTCAGGGATTCTCCAGACGATTTAGGATTACAATACAAAGGGTAAAGATGCTATGGAAGCACTTGTAAATTTTCATCTTGAAATACTGGGAATGTACTCTGACAACTGAGTTTTATCATTCATTTGTACTCTGTTGTGTTCTTACGAGAGATAGAAAATCCTACAGAAATCATCCGAACACCAATCAGAGCTTCAGTGACAACAGTGCCCAGTTTCTGGTTCATTTTACAGACCTTGAAATAGTGAACCAAAAGTAAATGTTGTTTAATTTTACAACCTATCATAACCACTAATGACTTTAGAGGACTGATTAAATACTGTGGGCACCGCGGCCGCATCTTTTTCCACTGAAATATTTGGGAATATCTCTACTCCATTCTGTGAGTTGCTGCAAGGCCATGAGCATCGATTCACAAAATGGTCACAAAGCGTTTAACCATCAATTACATCACAAGGTGGAACCCTTGTCCTGATATCAACCCCTCAAGAACATCTTATTTGCGGCTGAAGAACTAGGGAATGGGCAAGGAGTGCAACTACAGGAAGAAAACTGAGATATTGGACCTCTGTTTGCTTCCTGTTCTGCTGCTGTCTCTGTAAACCCTAAGACAGGGCTAGCAAGGACAGTTCCAGAAGTATCAAAGTGCAAACCTCTGGTGTCTGTTAACTAGCCACCCCAAATTACCACCCATGTCTAAGGGACATGATGTATACCCAGGGGATGGCTGTAACAGAAGGCTGACAGCAGTAATCGAAATGTTTGCGAGACATCGCAGAGAAAATCAGGAGCGTTCCGTGCAGGTAAGAGCGGGCATTGGGGCGGGGTTGGGGGGGATTCAACAGACGAAAATGAGGGGAAATTAAATAAATAATTAATTTTCTCTCGTCGTCTGTCTAGAAGCCCCCTGCCCCCCCCCCACCCCCCTCCACCCTCCAACCTGGCCGCACCACTCTTACCTGCACGGGCCGATCCTGGAGAAAATGAATCCCTACCCAAAGGAAGCAGAATGTAGACCAACCACTCATTTCAGGTGGGTCACCAATCATCAAGAGGTACCAATGGCCAAACTACCTTGCGCTGGAGTTGAACTGATAACATAGTAGAGAAACTCAAGGACACAGACGCAAGGCTGACGTAGAGCCCTTACAGCACAAAATGGCTTCCGGGGGGGCGTTCTCCGTGCAGGATAACATTTTCTTCCAAAGACGATTGGTAACAGAGGGTGGAGGGAAACGGGAATGTGGTGAGAAAGATGGATGAGACCCTGTCTGGTTTGCTGTGATTGCAGACTGGATGAAACCGATGCTGACACATTTGAATTGCTTATTAATAATATGCAAGTTGGATCACTCAAATTCCGCCTAGAGGAACCTTCCCCATATTGATTCTCATCTTCCAGAGTGTCACCGCAGCCACGCTTTACAAATCACCTTGTCCATTTTGTTGTTTCCCAGCCTGACGTCTTATACAATCAAAGCTACAGACTTTATGTCTCAAAGAGCATCTTGATTCGTCTACACAACCCGCTACCTAGATTCACGGCTCACAACAAACCTTGGGCGTTACCGTATACCTGCCATTCCAACTGGAGCGTGCACAGTACAAACACCCCCTGAAAATCCAGCTGAAAAATTAACAAATATTCATCAAAGATTAAGAATCTAATCACAACTGAATAATTGCCAAAGACACAAAAACAGCAAAGGTCAAAGACTAGTTAAAGTATGTGACAGTTTCACACCAGACAGTTGGCACTTATTTGTTAGGTATACCCTCCCCCCCAAACTTCTCCCCCCTTAACGCGCTTTTACCCAAGCGTTCACAATGATCATGTCCCCCTTGGCTTTAATTTATTATATGCATACACTTTGCATTTGGTTGCCACTTTGGCGGCCTGTACGCTTGATTTAAATACAAAAAGAGTTAATTAATATACAACAGCATCATATTTAACACTTTTCCAGACTTCCTTGTTTTCTTTGATCTCAGAAAGCTTTAAAAATGTTTGCTAATAACACTAACAGTTATTTATGTCTGCGTTTTATGTTCGGCAGCAGGTGAATGAAGAGTATCATTGAAATTGCACACTTTTCTTACTTCAAAGGAATAGGATGACTGTCAGTAGAAGGTGTCATGCACAACCGTATCAACTGCCATCATGTGTGAAGGCACCCCGAACAACCAACGGAGCGAACGTAACAAAACAATCATAGGACCGAAACAAAACATTACATTCACCGCTCTTCTTTGAGGGCTAATTTAATGTCTTGGATTTCTATATTTTTTCTTTTGTCCTTTTTCCTCAGTGCTTCTGACGAGGAGGCCATGTGCTCTAGTGACATGGGGAGGGCTTCTGAGGAGGAGACAATGTGTTCTTTTGACAGAAGGGAGAAGTGCTTCAGTTGAGGAGACTGTGTGCTATAGTGACACAGGAAGTGCTTCCGTAGAGGACATCATGTGCTGTAGTGATAAAGGAAGTGTTCTGTAGAGAAGTCCATGTGCTCTAGTGACACGAGAAGTTCTTCTGAAAAAGAGGCCATGTGCTCTAGTGACACGGGAAGTGCTTCTGAAGAAGAGGCCATGTGCTCTAGTGACACGGGAAGTGCTTCTGAAGAAGAGGCAATGTGCTCTAGTGACACGGGAAGGGCTTCTGAAGAGGAGGCAATGTGTTCTTTTGACAGAAGGGAGAAGTGCTTCAGTTGAGGAGACTGTGTGCTATAGTGACACAGGAAGTGCTTCCGTAGAGGACATCATGTGCTGTAGTGATAAAGGAAGTGTTCTGTAGAGAAGTCCATGTGCTCTAGTGACACGAGAAGTGCTTCTGAAGAAGAGGCCATGTCCTCTAGTGACACGGGAAGTGCTTCTGAAGAAGAGGCCATGTGCTCTAGTGACACGGGAAGTGCTTCTGAAGAAGAGGCCATGTGCTCTAATGACACGGGAAGGGCTTCTGAAGAGGAGGCAATGTGTTCTTTTGACAGAAGGGAGAAGTGCTTCAGTTGAGGAGACTGTGTGCTATAGTGACACAGGAAGTGCTTCCGTAGAGGACATCATGTGCTGTAGTGATAAAGGAAGTGTTCTGTAGAGAAGTCCATGTGCTCTAGTGACACGAGAAGTGCTTCTGAAGAAGAGGCCATGTCCTCTAGTGACACGGGAAGTGCTTCTGAAGAAGAGGCCATGTGCTCTAGTGACACGGGAAGTGCTTCTGAAGAAGAGGCAATGTGCTCTAGTGACACGGGAAGTGCTTCTGATGAGGAGGCAATGTGCTCTAGTGACACGGGAAGTGCTTCTGAAGAAGAGGCCATGTACTCTAGTGTCACGGTAAGTGCTTCTGAAGAAGAGGCTATGTGCTCTTGTGACACGGGAAGTGCTTCTGAAGAAGAGGCAGTGTGCTCTAGTGTCATGGTAAGTGCTTCTGAAGAAGAGGCTATGTTCTCTAGTGACACGGGAAGGGCTTCTGTAGAGGAGGCAATGTGCTCTTTTGACAGAAGGGAGAAGTGCTTCAGTTGAGGAGACTGTGTGCTATAGTGACACAGGAAGTGCTTCAGTTGAGGAGACTGTGTGGTATAGTGACAGGAAGTGCTTCCGTAGAGGACCTTCCAAACCCGGCAGCGGGGGGTAGGTCACCGGGCATTTTGCGAACTACGCAAACTACATGAGGAAGTTCCTTATGTATGACCTGCCGGGTATTGATGAAGCATAAAACACAACCCAATTAGGCAGGTAGATCCAGCACTACCAGGTACTCCACACAATAGATACTTGGGTGGCTAGTAGTGTGAGTTTTCACCACATCACTGTCATTGGTGTAGATAGATTTTTATACCCTTTAGGTCCTGACAAATCGCCCCTAGATTATTGATTAGGCGAGAAACATGTTGACCTTGCACACAAAAGAGCGCCTCATCTGAGACATAACCTCAGCCCTGAGCCTCTTGTCTTTCTTTTACTCAGGGTAGGAGACCCACTGAATAAAATTTTTTGTTGCTGGTACTCCCAATCCTGTTTTAATTCACACATTTAACACACCCTTTTCATCTACACTCACCATGCCCCTCACCCCCACGGCACCAAACGGCTATTGGAAAAAAGATCTCTGCCAAAGTGCCCCTCATTGGGTGCCCATCGGGTATTGCAGCGCCGACCCGACGAGGAGCAGCCCGATGATGAAGCATGACACCCATTTGGGTGTGTGAGGGCCCTAAATTCCAATAAAATGGATTTCCAACTCTGAACCATCCTTGGTCGAGTAATCTTTGAATTCCCTTCAACTGACTCTGTTTTAACCAACTAGAAACAGCATATTACTTTTTACTCCATAGAGGAGGCCATGTATGGTAGTTCTTCTGTGGAGGCCACATGCTATAGTGACTCAGGAAGTGTTTCATTAGAGGGAATAGTGTTTTCTAGTGAAGCAAGATGTGCTTTGTTCGAGAAACCTTGTGTTCTGTGAAGCAGGATTAGCTTTAGTAGAGAAGTACTGTGCTCCAGTGATAGAGATAGTGATACAGATAGTGTTTTGGAGGATGAGCCGCATGGTTTAGTGAAAAGAGTCTGATTCAATAGGAGTAATCCTTAGCTCTAGTGACAGGTGAAGTGTTTCAGTAAGTGAACAAAGGCTGCCTGAGGGACACAGAATGTGCTTCAGTGGCAGGAGCCATGCGCTTCAGTGACAGAAAATGTTTCTGTGGAAAACCATCTAGTCCGTGGGGCCATTATGGAGCGCCAATCACTGCTGAGTGCAGAGTCTCTTTAGGGACTATATTGGTCAATGCCTATGGTGGAGGCCTTTGAGAGGGGGGGGAGGTTTCCTGCCCAGCCACTAGGGGGCAGGATGTGTACAGCATGTGAAAACATGGCAGAGTCATCTTGCAAAATATAACCTTACAGGGAGCACACTGAGACAAATGTGCTTTTGTGACTTGGGCCCAATGACTGTGGGAGATTGGACTAACAGGCAGTGAGACTAGGGACACACTACTGAGGCAGGAAACATGCTGACACTGAGACAGAGGAAGCACTTGGTTTATACCAACTGATACAAACGACTCCTAACTATAGACCCACATATTTGGGGAAAAACATAAGACCCAACTCCCCCTTTTAGTCCCTCCCTTTGACATAACCTACAATCAGCAGAAAACAGAAATACACAACATGGAAATGGCGAATACTGCCCTGTCAAAAAATGCATCACAGCATAACTAATAAAACAGTGTTGTTTGGCAACACATGATTTGCTAGTATAAGAGAGATAATCTGTTCTTGTGATAACTGTTATGATTGAGTAGAAAGAGGAATGCACTCCTCTGACAAATGATGTTCTTAGTATAAATAAACATGCACCCCTTTGGCACAGTGTGTCCTTCAGGGGAAAGAGATATGCTCTCCTCTTACATGGGATGTTCTTTAGTAGAAAGAGAGCTGCTCTTCTCTGACACAGGATATGTACCAGTAAACAGGAAAACAGTTCCGTGACACAGGATGCTCTTCTGTAGATAGAGGTGTGCACTTCTCTGACACAGGATGTGCTTCAGTTGATAGAGACATGCACTCCACAGACACAGGATGTGCTTCTGAAAACAGGAGTCATCTCCTCTGACACAGGATGTGCTTCTGCAAACAGGAGTCATCTCCTCTGACACAGGATGTGCTTCTGTAAACAGGAGCCATCTTCTGCTCTGACACAGAATGTGCTTCTGTAAACATCAGTGGCAGCCGGCACAGGTAACAATGGTGGGGCGGTAGGGTGGTGTGGGGGTCGGGTAAGTGGACATACGACGGGATACTTAAAATTATGTTAAAAATAAAAAACACTTACCTTGTGTTTGACGCACCTCTGAGTCAGTTATGCGGCGAGAGCAAGCTAAGTGGGATTATTTATTTTTATATTTAATTTTAGTTATCCCATCATATGTCGTATATAACTGCTTTATTATCATTTTATTTAACTCCCACAGCCGAGTCTTGAGGGCGGGCCATCAGGAGCAGGAGGAGTGGTGGGCTCAGGGCACACTGCCAGTGCGCATGTCGGTTTGGCCGGTCTTCCACAGCCGGCCAAGTCAACATGCGCACTCGGATATCTCCAGGCTATTGCTTGGAGATATCAGCAGGATCAGGAGCACAAGCTCCCAGTCCCTGCTGAAGCGTGGAACCAACCCACTCCGCCCAGTCCCTATGCTTCTCTCATGCTGGTTAGCATCTGGACTGGTGCAGGGGAGTCTGGGAGCCAGAGTGAGGATCAGAGCTGAAGAGGCATCGAGGCGGCGGACGTCAGGCTGCAGGTAAGTTTTGTTTGTTTTTTATTCCTCCCCCCCCTGCACTGCCCCACCGATTTCCCCTGTCTGCGGCCGCTTACATTAAGAAGCAGCGTGTGCCCCTTTGACACAGTATCATGGTTCACTCCGAGATGACAGGCAGTGATACAGAATAAGCTCTATTGTGAGAAGCACTGTGTGCGTCTGTGACATAGGATCATGATGCTCGGAGTGCTGCTGTGAAAGAGATTATGTCTCACTATCAAATGTGCTTCGGTCTTGTGATAAATGACATGCTTCAGCAGAAGATGCTCTTTGCCTAAATGTTAAGAATATAGTGACATTTCACACATGGATCACTTCAAAAATGCCATTTCTTCTCTAAAAATAGCTCAGAAAGACCTTAAGACAAGGTTTGGAAAAGGTCAGTGACATTGTGCAAAAGAAAGGGTAAAAAATGTAAGAGCATTAAAATAAGAGTGAGAAGGAGAGCAGCATTCCATATTTGGGATCTGGCCTTCTCTTCTTTTTGAAAGGCCCGTAATTATTGTCTGTTTACTTAATTTTGTTTTTCTTCATTCTCCTTGACGTTTTCTTTATGGTTGTTTAACTTTCAATTACTTTTCCTTTATTTTTATTTCTGTCTTATTTATTCATGATTCTTATTTGTTTCACATATTTTATTTATTTTTCACCTCAATATCTTCATACCATAATTCCCTCTCTTTATTCCCTACTTTTACTCTCTTTGTAAGTTCTGTCTTTTCTTCCATTCTTCCTTTGTTCCTTACTTACTTTTCCTCCTGTGCTTACACTGTGCCCCCACCTTTCTCTCTCCACACACATTTGCCAGAATTGGTCTAAAAAAGCAGGTCCAAAGTTTGATAGTTGGTCTGAGCCCTTCTTCTATTGGCACTTTTAATACCAAATTGGTACTGGGCCTTTTGTTACACTGGTGAGAATGGCAGCACAGGTATGGAGCACAGGCCAGCTCAAATGCGTTTGCAACTGCATGATGGAGCAAAGTGGTCAGTGGCGGCTCCTCCGCTAAGGCGGAGGAGCGTCGCCCCACTGAGCAGGTCAAAGAGGAAAAAATAAAATGATAATAACTCAGCTAGGTAGGGAAGGGGCTGCTCTGCTCACTGAGCAGGGCAATGGGAGGAGTGGTTTGCCCACTCCAAGTGCACAGGACGCTTTGACCGGCCGTTTCGGGCCGGTTAAATTGTCATGCACACTTTGCATGTTCACCATGCAGGCTGCATTACAGCCTGCATGGAGAACATGCCCAGCCTTCCATTCACTGGCTGGGCGCCGATCCATGGCTCTCAGACCAATCACAGTGCTGGATTGTGATTGGCTATCGGGAGGCTGGGAACCAGGTGCTTCCTGCCCTGGAAGCAGGCAAAGAGGGAGAGGAGGAGGCGGCGGCAGCAGACAGTAGACAGGTAAGTGTTTTTATTTCTTCATTCCCCCCACCCTCAGCCCCGCAACCCACCCCCCTACCGCCGTTAAATACCAGCCACCACTGAAAGTGGTGTCCTTCAAGAGTGTTTCAAACCCACCACATTGAATCGCACAGGTCTGCCTGCTGAATTTTCTTTACTAAAAATTGAATACTGACCCTAGATTAATACAGGTATATAAATTGTTTCCTCTACCTCAGCTTAAATGACACCACTATGTCTCTCCATCTCACGCACCCTCAGAAGTAGGAGGTTCAAGTACCGGGCATAAGTGGTCTTATTAGAAGACCTATATGGTCTGCTGGTGCATTTGACTAGGGTTGTGTTGGTAGTGTGCTGTTCCCTTTACACATTTTTCAGTAGTTACAAAAGTATCACATATATCTAAAAAACAGACTAAAACAAGTTTATTATAATGTATATCTTACGTTTCTGTAGTTTATCAGCAAACTCGTCAAAGTTTATTGCTCAGTATCGAAACTTGGCTGTGGACATCAAGTGGGTTCCATCCTTGCTTACCCCAATACGTACACACTACAAATCAGCTGACTTTAGGACTTTGAGTGCATTTGTTTTAGGTCTGTGATATATATATATATATATATATATATATATATATATATATATATATATATATATATCCATGACACACAAAACCTACTTTGACACTTTTTTGGGAAAACTTCATGCAGATTGGTCACACAATACCAAAGTTATAGGCAAGCCACAAAATGCTTTTGCTATAGAAACTAGGTCCTAACTATAAATACCTTCTGGTGACAGCCAGTAGGTAATGCATTTATATATAAATATATACATATACACACACACACATATATATCTAGATCTCTCTCTCTCTATATATACACATATTCATAAATTCATGCATATATATATATATTTATATATATATATATATATATATATATATATATATATATATATATAATATAGCAAATTCAGCTCCCAACTTTACATTTTCACAACAAGGTACGAGAATATGGAAACAAGCGGCACGGCTCCATCCAGGTAGAGTTTTTTTGTTATTTATTTATCATCAACAAACAGGACAATATATATATATATATATATATATATATATATATATATATATATATATATATATATATATATATATATCTCTGTTCCAATGCGGGTCTTTCCGAGATCACTCCCGTTGTCAGGTGGTGCGTGGTGCTGCCGGCAAACCCAAACCGCCCATCATAATCCGAATCGGAAAACCAGTAATCACGCACTCTCAGGGGTCCAGATATAATTACCATAAGTTTATTTAACCGCTACGCGTTTCGACACAGCAAGTGTCTTGCTCACACGATCACTTGCTGTGTCGAAACACGTAGCGGTTAAATAAACTTATGGTAATTATATCTGGACCCCTGAGAGTGCGTGATTACTGGTTTTCCAACTCGGATATATATATACATATATATATATATATATATATTGCGCTTGCCGCCAGTACTTCGGATTGTTCCAAAACACGGACCACAGATAAAAATTTCTTCAGTATTTTATTCGGATGCCGCCATTACGCATTTCAACTCTCAAGGAGCCTTGATCACATGACAACGTTGCGGTATATTTTTTTCTTTTTAAAGTGACATTGTGCTCACGTGTACTTACAAAAAAAAAACGACCGTCATAGCAATGGAAGAGATACTTAATTTGTAGTTTGTAATTTCACATGACATGGTAAAATACTTCAAAAATATGGTGATAATTTTACTAACAGCATACGTCCTGATATTTGCGTTTATAAACTGCAAATAGTTAATAAAATAAAAATAAATATAAATAAATACATCAATGTAAAGACTGTTTTGTTTTGACGCCTTAAGTCGTATTGTGCTACACCACAGAAGATTAAATATATCGCATCCTCAAATGGCTAACTTAGTCACCTTCATGAAGAAATTCAATTGTAATTATACAAATTTTCACCAATGTGCATAAATTCATGCATATATATATATATATATATATATATATATATATATGTGTATATATATATATATTCACTGAAAAAACCATAGGTTTCAGGCACGTTATAGTTAGAAATTAGCATTTAAAAAACCTTTGAAATTCACTGAAAAAACCATAGGTTTCAGACATGTTATAGTTAGAAATTAGCATTTTAAAAACCTTTGAAATTCACTGAAAAAACCATAGGTTTTAGGGACAGTTATAGTTAGTTGGACATTTCACTCGTACAAAACCATAGAAATTCCCCGTTAAAGTTAGTTCAGCTAACTATAACTCGCGCCCCCGCAATGCACTGCTGATGACGTCACATATTACATCACTCATGACATGGTCAGTGACATCACTGATGACATCACTGATGACATCTCAAATGACATATCCAAAGCAGTTTGCTATGACAGGACGGGAGCCGCGAGGCTCCCGTTCTGTCATAGCAAACTACAGTGTCCCGGGGGTAGGCACCCCGGGACACTGCAGGAGCCGGCCCTGGGGGTGGCGGTCCCCAGAGCCACCACAGGCTCCAAGAGGGGGGCCGCGCGGCCCCCTCCCTTGAATTGCACAGCCCCGGGAGGTGGTGGTCCCGGGGCTCTGGGAGTCCGTAACGGACCCCACATTTATTTTCTAAGTGCCCCGGGAGGTGGTGGTCCCGGGGCATGTGGGGCTGGAGCCCCCACACATTATTAAATTTAAAAAAGAAGCCCCGGGGGGTGGCGGTCCCGGGGCTGCGGGAGGGCAGGAGAGCCCTCCCGCACCATTTTTTATAAAGCCCCGGGGGTGGCGGTCCCGGGGCTTGGGAGCCTCAGAGGCCCCCATATAAAACAACCCACCTCCGCATGCCCCCGGGACTTGGGCCACCCGGGGCAAACACATTCGAGCGCGGGAGACCGCGCTTCGATTTTATCGGCGGGATCCGCGCACCCTAAGCGCATCCCGCCGATTTTGTTTTAAAAAAAATGCTTTTTTCTGCCCAGGGGGTCCTTGTGGGACTTCCTGAGCAGACCTAGGGGGGGTCAGGGTGTTTCTACCCTGCCCCCTTTGCGCTTTGCGCACTTGTTTCTGTCCCTCGGTTCTACCGAGGACAAAATAGCTGCCAACACTTCCTGATTTGGAGTGTTGACAGCCAATTAGCATGCAGCTCGTGATCGGGAGGGTGCGCGAATCCGACGCGGCCATAGATATATATGTGATTTTCCTTTTGATTTTCATAGGAACTACTGAACAGATTTACACCATTTAACAAAAAGGGTTCTTTCTGAACCAAGAACTACCTCTTTGCCAAATTTGGTGTAATTCCGTTCAGCAGTTCGAGCTGTAGCCGTGGCTAAAGTTTCCTATGGGAAAATGAATGGGGAAAACACGTTTTGGGACCCCCCTTTTTTCCCGGCCCCCGCTTGACGAATCTCCCCAAAACTTTCAGGGTAGGAGCGGACCGGAGCGGGCCATAAAGTTTGAAAATTTAGCGAAGATTCGTCAACCGACGCAAGAGTTATTTCAAATAGAATGTCGCGGA
The DNA here is from genome assembly GCA_963921515.1 of Calotriton arnoldi. Taxonomy (NCBI): domain Eukaryota; kingdom Metazoa; phylum Chordata; class Amphibia; order Caudata; family Salamandridae; genus Calotriton; species Calotriton arnoldi. The sequence goes on from CAWUFW010000522.1 coordinate 1,705,104, forward strand.
TTTCCTATGGAAAATAGGTCCTAACTATAACTATCTACTGGCGACCGCCAGTAGATAATATATATATATATATATATATATATATATATATATGTATATATATAATATAATATAGCAAATTCAGCTCCCAACTTTACGTTTTCACACCAAGGTATGAAAATATGGAAACAAGCGGCACGGCTCCATCCAGGTAGCGTTTTTTTGTTATTTATTTATCATCAACAAACAGGACAATATATATATATATATACATTTATATATATATCTATATCCAACTCGATAAAGTCCTTGACAAAATAAGTCCAAACAGTCTTTTTCAAAGAAAGTCGCTCACTCAGATCAACGTGAAGCACTAGCTTTACTTCCCAACATTTATTTTATTTTTTTTATTTTGTGTTTTATAGAGCGCGAACGTGACCCGTTAGGGTATCAGAGCGCTTTACAGAGTCATAGAGTTGTACAAGAGGCATGGAATCACAAGAGTATACCATAAAATGGGAGGGGGCAAGGTGTTGAGTACAAGAGGGAATGGAGGGATACAATGTACAGCTTTCATTACAGTTGCCGAGGACAGGCCCCAGGTTTCTTGGCGGGGTGGGGGTCATCGGAGGGAGACAAAAGCCGTGAATTGATCAGGGTCTCTGTGGCGGTTGATGGTAGGGTTTAGCCGAGGAATTTACTCATGAGGAAGGATTTGGCCTCCTTTTTGAAACGTGCAAGAGAGGGGATTCTTCTGATGGCGGGTGGGAGAGAGTTCCATATTCTTGGTGCAGCCCCAGCGAAAGCCCGATTATAAGTTTTTTTTTCCTAAAGCGTGCAGGCTGGAGTAGGAGGTCTCTGGCGGATCGTGAGTTTCTGGTTCCTCCGGATACCACAAGTTTCTGTACAAGGTATGCAGGGGAGTTTGAGTATAAGGCCTTGTGTGTGATGCATGCTAACTTAAGCTGTATTCTTGCCTCGAGAGGAAGCCAGTTCAGCGCTTTCAGGTGTGGAGAAATGTGATCAAATTTCCTTGTGCCGGTAAGTAATCTGGCGGCCGCATTGAGGCAGGCTTTTAAAGGTGCTAGGGAGATCTTGGGTAAACCAGAGAGGGTGGAACAGCCATATTCCAGTCTAGAAATGACTAGTGCTTGGACTGCCAGTTTTAGGTCGGGAGCGTCAAGGAAGGGTTTCAGTTTCCATAGGTAGCTCAGGTGGAATCTGGCTGATTTGGCCATCGCGTTAATGTGGTCCCGCATGTTCAAGTTGCAATCTAAGGTTATTCCCAGTGATTTGGCCGAATCCACAATGGTCGGTGGACAATTTAAGGCTGTGATGGCCTTAATCCATATCTGAATCTCAGGGTCGGTTTTTGGAGGGGAGATTAGAAGGAATTCTGTTTTCTTTGCGTTGAGTTTGAGTTGATTGGAGGAGAGCCATTGGACGGTTAGCATCAGGGCCTCATTCAGGGAGAGAATCTCCTCGAGGGAAGAGATTTTTATGTAGATCTGAGTGTCGTCAGCGTACATATGGTAGGAGATATTTGCGGTGCGTAGGACTTCGGCAAGCGGTTCCAGATAAAGGTTGAAGAGGGTGGGGGACAACGTTGATCCTTGGGGGACCCCAACCGTGACCGATGAGGGAGCGGACAGGTTGCCGTTAATTAGGAATCTCTGGGATCGGTTTTGGAGGAAGGATCTGAACCATTCTAGGACAGAGCCATCTAGTCCCATCCTGAGTTTGAGGCGTTCGAGTAGCTTCCCATGGTTGACCGTGTCGAAGGCCGATGATAGATCTAGGAGGATTAGGAGACAAGTTTTGCCTTGGTCAAGGGCTTGGAGGGCATCATCGACGATGTGGAGCATGGTGGTTTCAGTGCTGTGTCCCGGTCTGAATCCAGATTGGAAGTCATCGAGTAGGTGGAAGTTGTTGATGTGATGACTTAGCTGCAGTTGCACACATTTCTCCAGCACCTTAGCTAAGAGAGGGATGTTGGAAATAGGTCTGAAGTTGTCAGGGGAGGCTGGATCCAGCGACGGCTTTTTCAGAATGGGGAGGACTTGGCCCACTTTCAGAGAGTCAGGAATTGATCCCTGCCGGAGAGAGGCGTTAATTATTGCAGTCCAGCTCGGAATAATGGATTGGGCGGCGGCAGCTAGGCAGTTAGAAGGGAGCGGGTCGTTGAAATGGTTGTTCGGGTTTAAGGTGGATAGGATTTTGGAGACGGAGTCTTCGTCGTAGAGTGTGAAGTCGGTCCAGTGTGCTTGATTCTTAGGTGAAGCCTGTTGGGGCGGCGCGGAGGGCGGAGGTAGGTCAGGGGGGTAGAGAGTATGAGGCGGAACTAAGATCGTAACTTAGGGCTTTGGTTTTGTCCGCAAAAAACGAGGAGAATTCCTCGGATGATATTAGAGACTTGGGGTTTTCTTTCAGTGTTTTGGCCAGTTTGTTGGATTGGTGTTTGACCAGTTCGAAGAGTTTGCGGGGTCTGTTCTGGGCGTTCCCCAGTTCAGATCTGAAGAATTCTTTTTTTGAGTTGAGGATGTTCCTGTTGTATGTATTTCTGGCCTGGCGGAGAAGTTTTAGGTGAGCGGCAGAAGGGTGCTGTCTCCAGATTCTTTCGGATTGACGGAGGGATCTCCTCTCATTGTTGAGGGATCCAGTGAACCAAGGGTTTCTATCTTTGATTTGTGTTCTTTTTAGTTTTAGTGGGGCTAGGTCATCCAGAATGTTCGACATAGTTGCAGAGTAGTGATCGTTGAGGTCGCTAACCGTTGTGATATGCGAGGGGGAGGTCAGCTTTGCACCGAGCCTCGAGTTCTTTGTGGTCCAGGTTCTTGGTGTCTCTGATCCAGCGTTTAGTAACCTCCGGTTGTGTTGTCCTTGTCTTGTGGGTGCCAGGTAGTAGGAAGGCAATGGCGTGGTGGTCAGACCAGTCACAGGGGTCTATAGAGATAAGCTTGACGGATGCTTCCTTAGAGATGATCCAGTCAAGAATGGCCCCCTTCGAGTGAGTTGGGAGTGAACAAGATTGGGTCAGGGCTTGATCGGCTAGGAGGTCTTTAATGGCGTTGACATGAGGATCCTTGGGATCGTTCCAGTGTAGGTTGAAATCGCCAAGGAAAATGTCTTTAGCGTTGGAAGAGCTCTTTGCTGTGAGAATTTCCATGAGGTGGTCAGTGAAGGAGTCATTCATGCCTGGGGGTGGTAAAAGATGTGCAGGTTGCACAGTTGGGTGGAGTTACTGGAAATAGAGAGGGCGAGGTATTCGCAGGAGTCGGTGGTATCCGCCAGGAGTTCGGTGACAAGGAGGTTGGAGCGGTAGATGCAGGCGATGCCACCTCCTTTCTTGCTATGTTGTCTGTCCAGCCTAGCAATGTTATAGTTGGGAGGGACTAAGAGGTCTAGGCATGGGGATGAGGAATCGTTTAGCCATGATTCTGTTAGAATTGCTAGGTCGAAATTTTTGTTCAGGATGAGAGCAGCGATATCGGCGGCATGTTTTACTGCCGAGCGGCAATTAATTAAGAGACCAGTCAGGGAGGGGTCGGAGGGAATGTCGGGAGTTGGGGCGGACAGGTGTACAGGCGCTAGATTGCTTCTAATCACACTTCTGTTATGGAGGGTAGCTGATCTGCAGGGGTTGATAGCGACCGTGCAGATGGGATGTTCGGCACTCACGTCTGATAGGCCAGGGGTAACTGGGGCTGCATTGTAGTCCTGGAGAATGGCGAGGATTTCTTTTTCAGTGAGGTCTAGGGGATTTGGTGTGGTGAGGGAAGGATTGTAGGAGAGGACGAGAGCTAGGGTTTCCTCCTCCGTTAGGTGGCAGGTATGTTTACGAAGGCGGAGGTGCCTCAAGGATGTAGGTGGTGGGTGTTTGGGGAGCTCTGTGATAGGAGTGGAGGTGGAGTTCAGCCGGGGCTTGAGTGTGGCGAAGGAGAGTTCGGCAAGGTGGAGGAGGTTCGTTAGATCCAGAATGGAGAAGTGGATGCTTTGAATTATTTTGGCGGCTCTGGAGTGCAGAGTATCGATATCCATATAAGGGGGCGTGGTCGAGGTGCTAGGAGGGTTAGGATGGGCTGTGTTGGGGGCAATAGGAGGGGTGGTTTGTGGGCTGGCAGGGCTGGCTTGACCTGTATCGTGGGTCATTGGAGGCGTACCGGTCTCAGAGTCAGGGTGGGGAGCTAGTAGGGAGGAGACCAAGGGTCTCGGGTCGATTGCGTTAGTAAGGCCGGAAGATGAGTTAGGGGGTTAGGGTGAGCTGGGTTCAAAACCTCAGGGATAGTATGGGGAGATAGTGGGGAGGAGACCAAGGGTCTCGGGCGGTAGTGTTAGCAGGGCCGGAAGACGAACTAGAGGGGTTAGGAGGCACTGAGTTGGAAACCCTTAGAGGGGTGGTTTGTGGGAGGTTAGTCATGCTAGGCAGGTAGGTCGGAGGATCGTCAAGGCGGGTGTTGGTCGCCCTGCCCGTGTTGTGCACATGGTTTCTGAGGAAGGTAAAAATGTCAGCGAATTTATTGAGGTTTTTGGGTGAGGCTTGGATCAATACAATGCCGCTTTTGTAGAGGGTGATGGTGAGGTCGGCTCGCAGGGTTTCGGAGGGCGCTATAGTGAGCTTAGTGCCGTAAGGAATGTTTCTGGTTGTGCGTACATTGAGGAGGTGCGCAAAGGAGTTGCGCCAAGAGGGGGTTCTTCTGGAGTAGAAAAGGAGGTCGTTGATGATTGTGCCGTTGTCCGCACAGAAACGCAGGTCAGAGATCAGTGTCTCAGGGTGATTTTTTAGGGTGAGGTGCTTGAAGGTTTTTGTAGCGGTTTTGGAGAGGTTAGGGGGTAAACCAGGGTGTAAGAGTTTACCCCAGTAGTGGTCAGGCCTACCATGTTGGCTAGGGTTGGGCACGATAGGAGAGGTATGGGTCAGTACGCAGCAGATTTTCTTATGTCCGTGATTGTAAGGGTAGTAACCTTATAGGAATAAGAAATTGGCCTGGTAGTAAGTTAGAAGAAATTCCTGGAGCTTTCCAAAGTTCAACAAATCTTTCATAGTCTTCTATGGCAGGTCAGTGCCGCTTCAGGATGGCCGCCACCGGAACAGGGTGCAGCTGTCCTTCTTCTGTTGTCTTTGTCTGAAACAAGCCTGGCTGGGGTGCAGCTGTGGACCCTTGTTTATTTTTATAGTTCAAGTCCTCTGTCTATGGCCATCGCCAGGTGCTGCTCTTTTCGTGGCTAAAATGCCCGAGGCAGTATGGAGGGGCAGCTTTGTCTTCATAAGGACGCCATTTTAAAGTCAGGCAGTGAGCAGTGACAGAGCCGTTTAGATGAGCTCAGACCGTTATTTTTCAGCATTGTACATCTCGCTAGAAGGAGAGTGTGCAAAACTACTCACGATGTTGTTGATGTGCCCTCATGTGCCCCCAGTGCCAATCCGAGTGAAGTGGTCACGATGTCCTAATCTTGCCGCCATTTTAGAGTCAGGGAGTGAGCTGTAACTGACTCGAATGCTGAGCTCATGCACCGGGGTTGAGATGCCCCTCAAAGCGTCAGCATCATGCTTCATAGGCAATCGGACGGTGCGGAGGGGACGCCTCCAGTGAGGGCAGAGATCGCTGCCGGGCCGCTGGTGCTCCGGGCAGGTCAGAGGGCATCAGCGTTAATTGTTCCTGGTAGGTCGGAGGGCATGCAAAATGGCGTCGGCAGCAGCATGGATCCAGTGCCCCCAGTCCCCTCGAGGACATCGGCGATCCGGTTCACTTTCCGTGCGGAGGAGAGGGCTCCCCGGATCCGGTGCAGCTGGTGAGTTTTCTTCAGGCTCCCATTGCCGGAGATCGTGGGTGGCAGGAAGCAGGGCACCGCGATCCCTTGTGCAGCGTCGTGGCCAGCCCGGAGGGTCACCCACGGGCAGAAGACACACGGAGGTCTCGAGACTCTGGAGGAGGCAGCGCGAGACGAGGAGAGTCAGCAGCGGCCGGGTCGCGGGCTCGCTGCGCTGACAGGCAGTCCCCTGCAACGGAACTTGTCCCGGCGCCAGTGATATCTCGTGCTGGAGATCCGGCAGGGCAGAGTGCGGACCTAGGCAGCCACGGCGGTCGATCCAGCGGGTGAGTTGGAAGTCAAAACGGCTTCATTGCTGCGTTTCAGTCCCGGTTCGTAGTTCGGTGCAGGGGGGGGGCGGAGAGATGGTTTAAACAGGGATATATGCCAATGTTGGTGATCCCCAAACCGGGAGCTCCACGTTTCGGCCATTACTGGCCTTGATCACATGTATCATAGCAACAAATCACAGTGCTTGAATGCCAAATACATAAACATGGACTGTATACTTCAAGACATATCGAAGTACTAAGCATAAAGGACATACTGTCTAATCAAATGCCATCATACTCTACAAAATAATATACATACATTTCTTTTGACAAATCAGATTCCAGCATCATACAATACATTGATCTTTGGCAGGGTAATGTTCATGAAAGATCCTGGACAGCATGGCTCCTGCTGGTGTATTGTGGTCAATGTCGGCGTCTATGGTCAAAACTGGTAGCAATGGTCAAATGCAGGAAAGTTGGCTACTGGAGTAATAGTGGGCCAACAAGGTGTAGCATGTGAGCAGTCCTGGACCTGCTCGGAAAAGTGGACTGGAGGGGCCCACAAGTGTGTGGGACTGGCTATTAAACCTAGTGGCATGTCAGCAAGAAACTGACATGTCATCAGTGAAAACCTGATCAACAATCACAGCCTGTGCCATGACAAATGTTCCATAAATAATCCCTTGCGGCATCAGCCGTAAAAGTGGAGCAGAGGAGCAGAGTGCTACTGCTGGCTTGCACGCAACTCATAAGAGATGGTAAATAAAGCATGAATCAAATGAGGGAGACATCGCCCAGGGTGGGGGACGCCACCACAGAGAGTGACTGGGTAGGGGACATCAGCACCTGGAGCTACCATAGGAAAGAGCAGTACTGTTGGACCTGGTGATGTAGCTAAAGGAACCAAGAAAAACAAAGGAAATAGACCCCAAGTCGGGGAAGCAGATATAGGAAGCCACCTAGAGAGGGAGAAATCAGACAAAGGGGACCCCTGCCCAACATATAAAGGAGAAATACGCGCACCACACCTATAGGGTAGAGGGTAGTTAAGTTTATCGTGAGAGGGGATCTCCTGTCAACAAGGGCATGGTACTACTTCAATCTGCATGCATGTATAAATACTGCAAGCATGACACTGCTACCACAAGCAATATCCTAGGCACCAATATTTTGTTACTATTATACAGGTGCCTAAGAATTTGAAACATCATGTCTCTGTAGACATTAAAGTGATCTACAATTTAATATATCTTCAATACCATTCAAATGAGTGTTTGGTCATTATTTACCCTAATGAGATGTGCCTGCTAAATGCCTAATCTGACATAGATTTTTAAGTCAGTGGATCCACCTGCACATCTTGTATCTCTGTGCTTCTGCGTGTGTTTATAATGCAAGGTTACACTATGTGTTTATAATGCAAGGTTTCACTGTTCTCGCCCTTTCATACAAAGAGCTAAGGCCTGGGCCTGCGATGCCTTTCACTCCACTGAGAATTTACCCAGCATCGGTGTTGTACTTATATTTTCACAAACACTTTTTGTTGTACCCCAACTTGCGAGCAGAAATTCACCTTTCTGAGCACTACAGCTCTTGTTCCTTTTGCACAAATAAATAAATGTGGATTTAGGCAACATTCAAAGCCATGAATTATTTGAGTAAGGGCCGGACAGGCTTTTTATTTCACTGGGCATTTCCCCGGTGGGCTGGAGCCCTTTGAGGCCAGTTTTGAAAGCTCAGGGCTGCTCCTACTGCCTCAGTTGCTTTCCCCATCTCCCTGAGGTTAATTGCAGCTGGCACAGCTTCAAGAGAGAGAGAAGGAGAAGGGGGAGGGAGATGGTGGAGAGAAAGTGATCAGAGAAGGAGAAGAGAGGAGAGAAGGAGAGAGAGAATGGATGGATGAAAAGTATGTCATTGCTTGAGGAGATGAAGTGAGCGGGGTTGGTTCGAGCATTTTTGTGAGGGCTGCTTTTGGTTTCTGAATCCAGTCTTGATTTCTATCTGCGTTCTTCTACCAAATTTATCATATTGCTATCCCTAATTGTTTTTTTGCTCTTAAAATAACTAAAGCAATCCGTGTGCATCGGTGCATGTGTGTACTTTGCACTTATCATATGGTTATCCAAATTGATTTTCAACATAAATTATTTTGTTGGATGTACCGAATGAAATGAAAAACCATTCTAATGAGCTTGTCATTGTCAGCCAAAAAAGGAATGTCATTTCACAGATGTTGTATCTGCACCTACACTTGAAGGCACATTATAAGTAAAAATAAATGCAAGGGATGAGAAATGCACGTAATCCATTAAAAAACATGTGTTTTGAGCACATAGTACTGTTTTGACGCATGCTTTTCTGTGGGGTGCATGTCTGCAGCCAAGGGGGTCACTCACATTTTGTTGAACTGGTCACACGGTGGAGTCCAGATGAAGGACTGGCCTTCCCTGGCAGAGGCGCACAATTCACTATTTTTAGGTGGACTACAAGGGCGTGAGTCCGAGTTCCCCCTCTGTCCTGGTGATATATATTTTTTTGCAGAATTATATAGCGAGACTCGACCCAAAGGTATTGGAGCGCTTTACATGAGCACCAGTTACGTTACACAAGAACACGTTAATTTTTGGTAGGCATGGGGAGAATAAGGGATTTGCCCAGAATCACATGATGTTGAGCCAACGCCGAGGCTTGGAGCTGGCTCCCCAGCTCCAAAGTCGGCAGCTCTGGCCGTAAGGCCACATCCTCTCCCCATATTGTGCCTTTGAAGTGTGTTTTGTAATGTGTATTCTTGGGGTTGTTTGGTGCGGACACATGAAATGCGTTCAGCTAATATACAGCCCTGTTAACACCTGTCAAAGGCCACAAAAGCAAACTTAAATTGCATTTTGGAACCAATGAGTGCATTAAGAATGCTTGAAATCACAATTGAATGTGTTGGATACGCCTACGCTATTTTTAAGTTCATGATGAAATGATGCAAAATATAAAATGACAGCTTGCTAGGGTGATGGTCTGTAGGTGACAATAGTAATACAAGTCTGCGGGCCTGGGTGTGTATACATATATATATATATACATATATATATATTCACTGAAAAAAACACAGGTTTCAGGGACGTTATAGTTAGTTGGACATTTCACTCGTACAAAACCAGAGAAATTCGGACGTTATAGTTAGTTAAGCTATCTATAACTCGCGCCCCCACAATGCACTGCTGATGACGTCACATATTACATCATTCATGACATCTCAAATGACATCACTGATGACATCATCCAGTGACTGTGTGTTTCTGTAAAGTTTAAATATGTTTTATATAAATATACGCCAAGGTGTATTGAAGAATGAGTGGGTGTATGAGTGTCTGAATGGATTATTTAGTAGGTGTGTGACTGACTGTATAAGTGAGTGATTAAACGTGTCTTACTGAATGCATGGGTTAGTGACTAAACTGTGTGAATATCTGTATCAGTCTGTCTGTTGGTGTGTAAGCGGTTGCATGGGTTGGTGAGTAGCTACATTAGTGTGTATATGGGTTATTGATTGCTTGTCTGAGTATCTGTGTGGGTGGGTGGGGTGTGTGTGACTCACTGCATGGATGTGTGAGTGGGTGATTCACTCGGTGTATGGGTTCAAGAGTGCTTCTGTGAGGGGCTGTATGGGTGGGTGAGTGTGTGTATGGATGTGTTGGTGAGTGAATGGATTTCTCAGTGGTACATGTGTGAGTAACTACATATATGAAAGGCAGTATATGTGAGTGTTGGAATATATAAATGACTAAATGTTAGAGTGAGTGATTGTGAGAGTGCCTGTATGGATGAGTGTGTGCTTGTATCAGTGATTGTATAAGAGAGTAAGTATGTGTTACTATCTGTATTAATAAGTGAGGTGGTGTGTGTATAACTGTATAGGTGAGTAAATGGGAGTCTGATTGATTCTTTGCATGACGGACTAGGTGTGTGAGTAACTCTGTGGGAGAGTGGCAGTGATTGAGTGTCTGTATAGGTGTATGAGTGCATATGATAGTGCTGTATTGATGAGTGACTGCATGTATGAGTGACTGTATGGGTGAATGAGTGGATGTGTGTGTAGACCTAGGAATCAGTGAGTGCGTATGTAGTAACTGGTATTGCTGTGTCTATGGTTTTGAAAATGGTAGTCTGTATTTTAGAGTGGATGTATCAAAGGTTATATTAGGGTATGAGGAGGTGCATCAGATTATCACGTGGATGATGCCATCAGTGACGTCATCAGTGATGTCATTTGAGATGTCATAAGTGATGTCATCAGTGATGTCACTGACCATGTCATGAATGATGTAATATGTGACGTCATCAGCAGTACATTGCGGGGGCGCGAGTTATAGTTAGCTTAACTAACTATAACGTCCGAATTTCTCTGGTTTTGTACGAGTGAAATGTCCAACTAACTATAACGTCCCTGAAACCTGTGGTTTTTTCAGTGAATTTCTAAGGTTTTTTAAATGCTAATTTCTAACTATAACGTCCCTGAAACCTGTGGTTTTTTCAGTGAATTTCACAGGTTTTTTAAATGCTAATTTCTAACTATGCCTACAGAGGTAGGACATGTGCAGAAAGAGGAAGAAAGGTGCAGAAAGAAGCAAGAGAAATGCAGAAAGAGGCAACAGAAGTCCAGAAAGACGAAGAAAGGTGCAGAAAGTAGCAAGAGATGTGCACAAAGAACCAAAGTCATCCTGAGCCCCCAACTTTTTGCTGACGGGTACTGGTGGTAACTGACTCTGACTAACCAGGCCTAGAGCCAGTGCTATGCTAAAAGACACTTAGAATACAGTGAAAACACCTACATACACTAGGGAACACTATGTGTTGGGGTACCCCTGTGATTGGCATGACCTCCTCTGTAAGGCCCTAGTACATAATAGGGCAGGGGGATTAAAACTACCTCTAAGTCAGAGGTGCAGAAAGATGCTTCTTTAAGTAGTAGTCACGTTTGCAGAGTGGTGGAGATAGGGTGCTGGGCCTCCGACCAGCGCTCAGGAATTCTGCTGCATAGGACTTAGAGGAGGTACCAGGAGGGCTTCTTGGCCCCCAAAGTCCCTCAGGAGTAAATTGGACTTCATCCCCCATCCCGTAGACTGCCAGGAGGGGCGTTTGCAGAGTGGTGGAGAAAGGGGGGCATGTCCTCCGAAAACGTCTTAGCAATCCCACTCTGTGGGACTTACTGGAGGTAAAAAAAGGGGTAGTTGGCCTCCAAGGACAACCTTGGGGGCCAACTACCCCTCCTATTACCTCCAGTAAGTCCCACACAGCAGGATTGCTAAGTTCTCATAGCAGGCCACGCCCCCTTTGCCCTCCACTCTGCAAACGCGCTCCCTGGCGTGCTCTTGGTTGGGGATTGAAGTCCCCTTCGCTGCTGGGGGTCCTTTAGGGGCCAACTAGCCTACCTCTTACCTCCAGTAAGCCCCACAAAGTGGGAATGCTGAGAGGTGGTCAGAGGCCATGCCCCCTTTCCCTACCACTCTGCAAACGCACCTCCTGGCGCATTCTAAGTTGGGGTATTAAGTCCCCTTCGTTCCTGAGGGTCCCTGGGGGCCCACTAGCCCACCAGGTACCTCCAGTAAGCGCCACACACCTGGATTGCTGAGAGTGGTTGGAGGCCACGCCCCCTTTTTACACCACTCTGCAAACACAGCTCCTGGCGCACTGCTGCTCGGGGGATGAAGTCCACTTGTGTCCTGAGGTCCTCAGGACACAAGAGGACCTCATCGCCCCACCACCAGTGCGGCGAGAGGCGGGTTTGCAGAGTGGTGTAAAAAGGGGTGTGGCCTCGGACCACCTCTCTGCAATCCAGCTGTGTGGCGCTTACTGGAGGTACCTGGTGGTCTAGATGGCCCCCAGGGACCCTCAGTATTCAACGGGAATCAATTCCCCAACTTACAACGCGCTAGGGGGCGCGTTTGCACAGTTGTGCAGGGAGGGGGCGGGGCCTCCGACGAGATGCCGGCTTTTTTTTTCTATTTTTTTTTTTAGAAGGGGGCCTGTGTGGCCTCTCTTCTTTTAGCCTTTTTGTGGCCCTGGGGACCCCATCCCCCAGGGCCTGACCCCTTTTTTCTTAAAAAAAACAAAAAACAGGAAGGGGGCCGCGCGGCCCCCCTCCCGAGGCCAATTTCGGCCTCGGGGACCCCATCCCCCGGGGCATGGCCTCCTTTTTTATATTTATTTCTTGGGAAGGGAGGCCGCGTGGCCCCCCTTCCCTAGGCCACTAATGACCCCGGGGACCCCATCCTCCGGGGCCGGCCTGCTGTTTTTTTTTTCTTAATTGGGAGGGGGGCCGAGTGGCCCCCCTCCTGGGCCACTTCTGGCCCCGGAAACCCCGTCCCCCGGGGCCTGGCCAGCCTTTTTATATTTTTTTTTATTTTTTGGGGAGGGGGGCCGCGTGGTCCCCCTCCTTAGGCCAATTATGGCACCGGGAACCCCATCCCCCGGGGCCGGCCTTTCCGTTTTTTATTTTTTTTTATTATATTCACAGGGGAGGGGGGCCGCGTGGCCCCCCTCCCGGGCCACTTCTGGCCCCGGGGACCCCATCCCCCGGGGCCTGGCCTCTCCTTTGGGGACTGTGGGGGGAGCCCCAATGCCCCCATGGTCCCGCCGGCTCTCCGCCTCCTGCGGGAGCCGGCATTGCTTTTGCACATGGGGAGCTGCTGACATGCAGCTCCCCTTGTGCAAAAGCAATCCTGCTTTGCTTCATTGAAGCGAGAGCAGGTTTTCCTGCTCTCGCTTCAATGAAGCAAAGCAGGGTTTGCTATGGCAGGGAGGGAGCCGTGCTCCCGCCCTGCTATAGCAAGCAGCAATGTCCCGGGGGTGGGCACTCCGGGACATTGCAGGAGCTGGCCCTGGGGGGTGGCGGTCCCCAGGGCCATCAAGGGCTCCAGGAGGGGGGCCGCGTGACCCCCCTCCCATGTGTTCAAAGCCCCGGGGAGGTGGTGGTCCCTGGGGCAGTGTGGGGGGGCCCGTGAGCCCATCCCGCCATAATTTAATTAAAGCCCCGGGGAGGTGGCAGACCCCAGGGCTGCGGGGGGTCACGTGCCTCCCCGCACATAAATTATTAAGCCCCGGGGAGGTGGCGGTCCCCGCGGCTGTGTGGGGGGGCCCGTGAGCCCATCCCGCCATAATTTAATTAAAGCCCCGGGGAGGTGGCAGACCCCAGGGCTGCGGAGGGTCGCGTGCCTCCCCGCACATAAATTATTAAGCCCCGGGGAGGTGGCGGTCCCTGGGGCTGTGGGGGCCCCCACGGGCCCCCCACCATAATTTGGCATGCCCCCGGGACCTGGTCCACCTGGGGGCTTTTTAACAAACGAACCGCGGGAGACCGTGCTTCGTTTTTTTTTTATAATTTCGGCCGGATTCGCACACCCTGCACGAATTCGGCCGAAATTATTTTTAAAAATGCTGTTTTTGGCCCTGGAAGCAGGCCTAGGGGGTCAGGGTGTTTCTACCCTGCCCCCTTTTCTTGCTTTTTACCTTTTTTTTTACTCTTTTCTTGTGACTCGGTTAGTCACAAGATGGCTGCCAACACTTTCTGGTTTGGTGTGTTGGCAGCCAATCAGAAACAAGCTCGTGCCCGGGAGGGTTCGCGAACCCTCCTCGGTGCTCAGATATCGAAACTTTTCTTTTTTTAATTTCTCTGGAACTACTGAACGGATTTACACCATTTAAAAAAAAGGGCTCTTTCTGAACCAAGAGCTACCTTTTTGCCAAATTTGGTTTAATTCCGTTCAGCAGTTCCGGCTGTAGCTTTGTCTAAAGTTCCTATGGAAATGAACATGGGGAAAACGCGTTTTGGGACCCCCCTTTTTTCTCGGCACCCGCTTGACGAATCACCCCGAAACTCTCAAGACAGGAGCTGACCGGAGCGCCCCATTAGTTTTGAAATTTTCACGAAGATTTGTCAACCGGCGCTAAAGATATTGGCAAAATAAAAAACGCTTTTTGAATAGAAACGAGGTCCTAACTATAACTACCTGCTGGCGACCGCCAGTAGGTAATATATATATATATATATATATATATATATATATATTTGGTTTTTTTTAAATTGTTTGCGGTACCGTAGTATTGCAGCAGCCATATCAGGCACTGCAGTACTAGCTGTTTAGTAGCGTACTACCCGCCGCCCTAAATAACTTTTTAGCTTATTAATGACAGGTACCCCACCCCACACATGGCCTTGAGGTCAGGGCTTTACCTAGTCCGGAGTCTTTAATGTTGAAACTGTGGAACCAAAAAGGGCCAGCGGGAAAATGGCTCCGGACTCATTCAGAACCAACCATTCCGATACACCTAACTTTTTTATCTCTTCATGACCACCCCAAGCACCTCTTTGAATGAGAATTTCTCAAAAACGGCTGAACAAATTAACACCAAATATTGAAAACCACTCTTTCTCAGTAATGTTCTAACTTTTTACCAAATTTGGTGCAATTTTGGTCAACTGTTACTTCTGCAGCTGCTTTAAAACTTTCCTATAGAAATTAACATGGGAAATCAACACTTTAAGTTAAGACTCCCTTTTTTATAGGCACCCATTTGACAGATCACCCCTAAAATTTCTAGGAAAGAGCTGAGGTGGATGAATGTTATATTTTTGGAAGGTTTTGTGAAGATTTGTCAAACGCGCAATAAGATCTTACTTTGCGTTAAAAAAAACAACTCAGAAAAGCACTCCTCATCCATTGTTCTTTTCAAGTGCCATTTACATGTTCTTCCGTCTGCCACAGCCTCCAGAATGTGGCAATGGGTCAGCATAAGTTAGCCATTTACTCTTTTCACTATCAATGATGTCATTTTGCTCTTGCCACCTAAAGAAAGAAGTTTAGTTCAATGCCAGGGCTGGTAGGCCAATTTCAGCTTTCATTACTTTTTTCCCCATTTATTGTTGCAATGGATAATTTTTTTTACTTTTTAACAATTATGCACATTACCTTAATATGTAATTTATCATTTTCAAACTTTTAATGTATATTGTATAAATTACAAAAATAAGAAAAAAATAAAAGCATTGCACGCTTGCAAAGGCTTGACCTATCGGCTTTACCAGAGGCTGATACTATTATTACATACACTGTAATCATAGCAAATACCTGAGCCGCCTTACAGGAAGGGAGCTCATCCCATTATCAGTTTGGCATCCCTACCATAAAGATGGATTGTTAGATTTATGCCCAAAAGTTTAGTCAACTGCTTTTCAAGAGTGGAATGATGCGCAGAAACATCAAGGGGCAAGCAGAGGAAATTATAAAGTCAAAGGAATTGTCTTGGTTGTCTTTTCTTATTTCTGCCAGTGATGTCTTTGGATGACAGCCCTGGATGTCCTCCTGTAACTATGATCTCGCCAGAAGGGATGCCCTCCAAATCCAGGACTAGGAATCTAAGCTTCACCTTCCTTGTGTTGGGATCCAGGAAAAATCACAGCCCTGCGGTCCTGCCATCTACCTGACTACCCTATTTTTTGTGAAGTGAAGTCATGCAAATGTTCATATATCCTATATATTCTTCATACATTTTTATTTAATTTATTTTATTGTATAACATTGGTTTCAACCCAGGCACACCACAGCATGCACCTGCAGCTCAAGAAATAAGATGTAATCACCTGACGGGCAACAGAACCGGAACACAGTACACATAAAGCATCTTCACAAGTTCAATTAGACTCCAGTTTGGGATGGAAACATCAACCATGTTGGAGGTCACCAGACTTCCTAAAGTGCTTGGAGGACATGCTAATGGCAGAATATGTCCTATACAAATGGAAATAATGCAACATAACCTAGCATGGTCAGCACTTCTCTGAGATGTTTACACAGTTTGTGCACTTCTTCACCCTTGCCCTGGTTACAAGTCAATTTTTGTACTGTTGACCATTGAGACCTTAGAACTCTTGCCTTACTTCATTGACATAGCTCTGGTTGGAAGGACAAGAGTTTGCTAAGGAGTCACTAAGGGGCATATTAGCAAGGGCACTATCGCCGCTTTAGCGGCACTTTTTGCCGCTAAAGCGGCGATATTTATATCGCCCTATCAGCAAACTGTCTCTAACAGCAGTTAGCGACAGTTTGCGGGCATTAGCGCCCGTTTTTACCGCTTTGCATGTCAGCGATATTTATCGCTAATGACATGCAAAGTGGGCGTTCACACGAACAAACCTGGGAAACACTCGCTAACAGGCCTATCGCCTATTAGCAAGGTGGCCATGGCCCCAGTTAGCGACGTGAAAAGTCGCGCTAACCGGGGTCATCGCCATTTATTTAACTCCTGCAATTAGCAGGTGTTAGCCATACCTAACATGGGGGTGGATTATGCTGATACGACCACAGGGTCGTATCAGCAAGGTGTTCTCCCTTCTCCATGCAACATCGCTGGTTTTTCAGCGATGTTGGCTCATTTCCCGCTATCGCTGGAATATTCATCGCCATAGCGCTAATCGTTGCTAATACAGCGTTAGCGTGGCGATATATTCCAGCGATAGCCGGCGATAAAAAAAATCACGCTAAGCAGGGTTATGATTATCGCCTCTTCTTGCTAATATGCCCCTAAGTTTGTTACTGTTCTGATTTTGAGAGAGGGGTCCGGTTCTCTGTGATATTGAACACTGAGTCCAGGCGATGGTGTCCGCTGAAGTGTGACCGAGTGTGTATGATGCTTACATAGGCTTATTTGTTGTTAATTTTCATTACCACAAGCAAAACTGCACCAAACTTGCAGCAAAAAATGGTACAAAAAACATAAGCAGTTTGGGCAGTTAACCCGAAGGAAAGTATGAAGAGTCCATGCTTTGGATGGAAGCTGAGCGAGTCGTTTTTTTAATATAATTTTTTATTGAGCAGGGTGGATAACAAAATAGGGAAACTCCAAATGTTTCCAAGATAAAAAACCACACCTTCCAATTGACAAAGTCGAACACCTTTTATGCATCCATCGTTAATACTGCCGCTTTCGGCCTATTAACTGCAAAATATTCGATGGCTTGGGTCAAAAAATAGGTATTTAGGCAGCTATCGATCTTTTAGGCAAAAGTCCACTCTGATCCTGATGAATCAATCATTGAGCACACGGTGCAATTCGTTCTGCCCAGACTTTCATAAATAATTTATAGTCAACAGTTAGTAAACTTATAGTGCAGTAAGAATTGGGAACTGTAGGGTCCTTATCTTTTTTGAGGAAGCTCACTACCACAGACTCTTTGAAATACTTTAGAATTGGTGCCCCCTCCTGAACTAGATTAAAAATGTGTGTGTGTATGTTTGTGTGTGTGTGTGTGCGCACGCGTGCATACGTATATATATATATATATCTATATATGTATATATATATATATATATATATATATATCAAGCAATGTGAGTGTGATATATGTTAAGTGTGTGTGTGTGTGTGTGCACGCGTGCATACGTGTGTATATATATATATATATATATATATATATATCAAGCAATGTGTGTGTGTGTGTGTGTGTGTGTGTCAGTCTCTCAGTCTCTCAATGCCTTCCGGGTCTCAGAACAGGTAGTAAATAAAAATGGACATTGAAATGGGTCATTTGGGGCCCTGTTTTCATATCCTTAACTTTAGAGGAAAAGACACTGATCGATTTCTGAACATTGAATGTAAAAAACGTTAAGGTAACCCAAGTCGGTCCTGTTTATATTTCACAAGCTTTACTTAACCTTGCAATCCCTGAGAGTGTTTTCTTTTTCCAGGATGCTGTAACATTATTGTTTTGGGGCTGCATATTACTCTTGTATAGTACATACTTTGAGTCACCTCTAGGTGTTTATAATAGTTTATAATTGGGTACAATTGAGAGCTCTGAATTTTCTCTCAGTGGGTCAAAAAGGTGTTCAGAATACTTGGTCATCCTGAATACTTGGCCATTCAGTCCCTGGCCTCTCTGAAGAACGCAAAGACCAATGGTCATGGATTCCAGTTGGAGTTGTGATTCTTATGCAAATGTGTGTGAAGAATGTACACAGTTGTCAAAATATTGACAAGGTGAAAATTAAAAGAAAATGTAGTGCTGATAGGTGAGTGTGTGCATCGTGTTTGGGGTGGTGAAGTGAAGGAGAGGCCAGGAAGTACATGCAGGAGAGAGTGCAAATTGCACACTGAAAACGAAAGAGATGAAGTGAAAAATATGGAAATGGAGGATTTTGGAAAGATGTGGAGAGAAAAAGGTCGTAAATCCCCAACAAAAGGGCTTATTTACTAGCCTCTTGCGCCACCGGTGCGTCACTTATTATATGGGAAAAAGTGACGCACCCGCGCCGAAAGGGGCTTGTAAATAAGCCCCAAAGTCTACAGAGGAGAGTTGTGTGAATGGGGGGGGGGAGTGATTGAGGCACTCTGAAGACCACTACCCCACTACCACAGTCGTCACTAATATTTAGATCACAGTTTAATAATTTCAGAATTGAAACCTTTTCAATATTAATTATTTACAACAAAATGATTGTTGTTACTCATTTATCTTAAACAGCTTACAACCTTTGCCAAAGCCAATAGTACTGGCTGTGTGTCAATTGTGTAATATATCGAGAAGCAAAAACAAAAAGCTCAGAAAGGCGCTAAAATATTGGTTGAGTTGCACTCTATGGGAAGCAAAGAAATTTGGTTTATATGTTTAAGCCGCACCTTTAATTACATAGGCTATGCCCCCTTTAGAGACCCCCCACTTTTTTTTACCCCGCTTAAAGGGTGTATGGGTGTGTGTGTGTGCGCGCGCGCGCGCACGCGTGTGTGTGTGTGAGAGAGAGAGATATGTAGGCATATGTCTTCACGACCTCCTGTACCTGTATTCATGCATGTGCACTTAAGCATGTGTTTCGTTAATGAGGATTTAATATGGAAATGTTCCACATGTTTTTTCTTAATTTCGTAATGGCGTTTTAATCGTAAAGATGTCAGCACTGAAACATTTCTCAGGAAAAATAATACACCCCTCTCTGTCTTCCCCATCTGTTCATGATTACAACAGAAGAGCATGTTTCCTCTGCAGCCTCCAGCCTCTTAAGTAGAAACAGCGGAAGAGGCAGGAAGAACGTTTAGAGGACTTCTATCATTGGCCAGTTGAAAGTCTTGTGGCATGATAGAGCTCAAGCTCCGCGACACTAGCTTCTGCATGGGACTCGGTCAGCTCTAATGCAAGGGATTTCAAAGGCCCATACAAAATGAGATTTTGCAGTTTGGGAGCTCCTTCTCCCTTTGCACCAAGACCATTTTAGGATACTTTTTGCAATCCACTGCCGCCTTGAAATCATTTGTGGCAGCACTGTAAGGCACTGGACTGCAAAACAGTAGTGGTCCATATTTGGGACCAGTGGCAGGGCGTGCAGGGAGGTGAGGGGGGCATAAGGGTCGCGAAGGGAGGGGGGGGATAAAAAATAATTTTTAAAAATTTACCTTCAGCCATCTGCGTCCCACGTTGCGCTCCTCTGATTCAGGCACAGGCTCCCAGAATGCCCTGAGGCCAATCCTGGAGCTCCTCTCACATGAGAGCAGCTTCGGGATTGGCCTGAGCACTTTTGATTAGTGCTCCAAGACAGACTCTGAGTCTGTACCTGCTCTCTCCAACCCCAGCAATGCAGCTGGGGTTGGAGAGAGGTTCACTGTGCATGATGGTTTGGCAGTCCTGAGATGGCCGGCCAAACCATCATGCGCAGTGAAGGGAGTGCACTACCAATCCCCTAAGTGCCGTCACCCCCCAGGCCCAATCAATCAATCAATCAGGGATTTGTGAAGCGCGCTACTCACCCGTGAGGGTCTCACGGCTCTGGGGTGTGGGGGGGTTATTGTGCAGCTCCGTCTCATCCAAAGAGCCAGGTCTTGAGGCTCTTCCTGAATACTTGCAGAGTGCTGGATCGTCTGATGCTGAGCGGGAGTTCGTTCCAGGCCTTTGCCGCGATGTAGGAGTAGGCTTTTCCTCCTGTTCTGGCTCTGAAGATGCGAGGGGTTTCGGCCAGGGCGAGGTCGGCGGAGCAGAGGGTTCTCTTGGGTGCGTTGAAGGAGACTCTTTTGTTGAGGTATTGGGGTTGCGGTGTTGTGGAGGGATTTGTAGGCGTGAGTGAGCAGCTTGAAGGTCACTCTCTTCTCGACGGGGAGCCAATGGAGGTCTCGCAGGTGCTGGGTGATGTGGTCTTGTCGTTGGATTCCGAGGACGAGTCTGGCATCGGTGTTCTGGATGGTCTGGAGTTTGCAGAGTAGTGATTTGCTGATTCCAGCGTTAGAGGGTGTTTCCATAGTCCAGACTGCTGGTTATGAGTGCATGGGTGACGGCTTTTCTGGGTTTGGGGGGATCCATTTGAAGGTCTTGCGGAGGATGCGTAGGGTGCTGAACACATGGAGGAGACGGCGTTTATCTCTCGGGTCATGGTGAGGGAGGAGTCGAGTATGATGCCGAGGTTGCAGGTGTGGTTCGAAGGTGTCGGGGGGGTTGTCGAGGGCAGTGGGTCACCAGGTGTTGTCCCATGCGGAGGGGGTAGATCCGAGGACGAGGACTTCTGTCTTCTCCGAGCTGAGCTTCAGGCAGCTGCTGCTCATCCAGGATGCGACGTCTTTCATCCCTTCCTGGAAGCTGAGTCTGGTAGTGTCGGGTTTCTTGGTGAGGGAGAGGATGACCTGGGTGTCATCGGCGTAGGATACTAGGCTGAGTCCATGATTTCTGACGATGGCGGCGAGGGGGGTCATCTAGATGTTGAAGAGCGTGAGCAATGATCCTTGGGTTACTCCGCAGCTGAGTCTGTGGGTTTGGAGAGGAAAGCGGGAGTCTGATTCTTTGGGTTCGGCCGGTGAGGAATGAGCGAATCCAGTCGAGGGCAGTTCCTTGGATGCCAGTGTCATGGAGTCTGGCTGTGAGTGTGCGGTGGGAGACGGTGTCAAAGGCTGCAGAGAGTTCAAAGAGGATGAGGGCCGCCGTGTGACCCTGGTCCAGGAGAGTGCGGATGTCTGTGGTGGCTGAGAGAGAGGTCTCGGTGCTGTGGTTGCAGCGGAATCCGGATTGGGAGGAGTCGAGGATTGAGTAGGCTTCTATGAAGTTCGTGAGCTGGATGTTGACGATCTCCTCAGTGACCTTGGCTCAGCCCACAAGACTCTGCAGGAAAGGAGAAATAAAACGGGTGTTGTTTTTTTTTTACCTTTCCTGACGTTTTGGGTGGGGGAGGGCGGGGGCGGCGCTGCTGCAACAGCCTTACCCTCTCAGCAAACAGACCAGAATTTCTGAAGCACGTTCTATACTGCTTATATTATAATTCCTTGGATTGGAAGCTCGTTGGTGACCTTTGCAACTGACGCAGTCTTATCTCTGTGTGTATTCTGGGTGCTCTCCAATGCCTTTAACATAGAGCTCGGTTAATGATACAATCACAGAGTACCCGGATGTTAATCCAATAACATCTGTTATTTCAGCGGCAAGAGATGCAAGACTTGGGTGAAAGAGCACTTTACAAATACAGGTTATGTTACTTTTATGAGTTACTTGCATGAGCAAGGAGCAATGAATGAACATATGTATGCCAAGATGGTTGAGTGATGAATGAGTGTGTGAATACACATGCAACACTTTATCAAGTAATAACTTCTGTTTGTTGCCCGTTTTGAAGATATTTAGAAATCTGCCACTTGATTCAGAAACAGTAGCAGCTGCGCTTCTTAACAGGTGGTGGGGAGGATGGTGGGGAGTTGTGGGTGATGGGTTTAAATAACAAAAAAAGCACTTACCTGCCACTGCCGACCACCGTCTCGGGGTTCTTCTGCTCCAGTCGGACTCCGATTCCCCAGGGGCTGGTGCACACTGCCAGGCTCCTAGACGCCAATCACGGCGCTGCTCTCATGGTAATAAAGCATGAGAGAAGCGCCATGATTGGCTTGAGCAAGCTGGTTTTATGCTTGCTCAGGTCCTAGGAGCCTGTGCCTCTTCTCCACCCGGCTGTGCAACACAGCTCGGGTGGAGAGAGATCGAAGTGCGCATGATGGTTTGGCCGGCCTTAGACAGCCGGCCAAACTGTCATGCGCACTTACAGTCTGCACTACTCCTCCCCATGCTCTTGTCATGGCCCGGCCAGACTTGGCTTGCTGGCTCAAGCGTGGAAAGAAAAATTAAATGATAATAAAATGGTTTTATTACCATTTTTTCCCCCTCCCTCAGCTGGCTCTCAGCAGGGGATGGGCAATGCTCCTCCACCATAGCGAAGGAGCCGCGGCTGTTCATAAAGTTTTTTTCTTGACTAATTGTGAAGCACTGCTTAAGAGAGCAGTAACTCAGGCATGCATAACTTAGATGCACGACGTAGCTTAGTCATTGAGATTCGCGGGGTGGGGGGAGTGAATCACAAATTTCCCAACTATCAAAGCAGTGGGCTGCAGGGTGGAAGGGTGAGATGAACTGGGTTTGGGATAGGCGGTTTCTTTGAGGAAGAGGATCCGCACCGATTTTTATTAGGTAGGCCTCTGTCCAGAGCAACACAGAGGGTGAAATATGATGGGCTGAAATGCTATCTGAAGTGATTGCTCCTGGTCATACTATTTGCAAGCATTCATCCCATTATTTTTTGGGCGTTCGATCGCAAATAGTATGCCTGGTGCAGCTTTCCAAACATTCTACTGCCAATGTTTGTGAATTCCAAAGATTATTAAGTTGGCACCCATTCAAGGTGGACTTCTGTAGGTGCAAATTTACTACTTTTTTAGTAAAATGGTTACTATATATATTTAAGATCCATATCCAAAAAATGAACAAGTTACAACCTCTTAGTGAAAGAAGAACGACAAGAATAGCTGACACAGACATAGCAGACATTACTCAGGGCCCACAGACGAAACTACCAAACCAAGAAGGCATTTGAGGGAAGTCACAGCCCAAATGCTCCCCCTAAAGCTACGCCCCTGCCTGTCCCATCTGGGCCTTGTAGATCTTTCTGGGAACTCATGACTATGGCAAAGTACAATACAATGGCCTGAAATCTCTGCCCTTTATCACTTATTTTAAATGTTTTTTCACTGCACGCACTCTTTTTTGTCTATTCCACAAGAAGCCTTGATGGTAGAGATGTCAAATTGTTGCGTGTAGGAAGGACTCCATGTTTCTAATCCTCACCTACTACCAAACATTTTATTAACTGACTGATGGACCCATGTCCTAAACCAGAGTCAGAAATAGAGGAGGGTGTGCCGGCAAATCAATAGGGCGAGCCAAGCAAGAGACGAGCCAAATCTTTACAATTTTGAAAACTGGGTTTCTTTATTGTGCGGAAGTGTTTAATCTTAGTACATCAGATTATATCACAGTATAGACAGACATATTTAAAATATGATAGTTTTTAGAAACATTCATGGCTTGCTGCCACCCCACCAAATCCCAGCGACAATGCCATTAGTAAACTAAGAGGCAAGTCAGTAGTCATGTAAACCCTGAGGCCCAGATTTACTAAGATTATGCATCGAGTTGCGTCACTCTTGTAGCACAACCCCCAATCAAAATCCTTTCCGGCATTTACTAAGCTACGCAACGTCAGGCTTTGCATAGTCATAGTGCTGCCTTGCTTTACTCTGCATCAAGTAGGCATTACATTGGTGGAGCATGGGCGTTCCCATGCATCGACCATGTACTTTGTTAAAACCCAGATTTACCGACTTTATTTCTCCATATTACTTCCTCTATATATATCTGTGATACATTCTTCAGCACACATAGAAACAGGAGCATGCCTCCTGCTGGTAACGCAGCCATCCTTGCACCATGGTGAAAGGGTGCATGCATTGGTACTTGGCAGCACACAGTTCTTCAGGGCAGGGAGAGTGCATATGTGCACCATATCTTAGTAGATATAATGCATTTCTGTTCTCTCCATTTCACTCAACGTAGCAAGTTGCCTAGCTGTGTTGTGTGAAAGAAAACATCTTGCTCTAAATGTGTCATAGATTCTAATTATAGATGGAGCAACATTATAGTTTATTAAATCACACATAAGAGGTGTTTGTGCAGCACACATCCTGAACTCAAGTATTTAAAAGTATGCTCAAATGTGATAATAAAGAAAAAGGAGGCTCTGTGAAATGAAATATTTGCCTAGCATCACACAATTCGGGCAAGTAGGAAAGCCAGTATTGATTCCAGGTCATCTGGTTTCTCATTTTGAAATTCAGCCACCAGATGTATTCTCTCTTTCCTGTTTTACATCAAAAGGTCACTGTTTTGACTTTCATCCTTGGCTCAGGACACCTGAAAAAGTGACATAGAGATAGCAGAACCTACTCAGGGCATACAGATCCAATTACCAAGATAAGAACACATTTATTTGGGGGTGTCACATCCCAAGCATCCCCCTGAAGGTATGCCCTTGCTTAAATTTGATTTACAGTCCTGAAACATCTAAGTGATGTGCGAGGAATGTCAAAACCTCCAAACTAATGAATAATAATTTATTTAGGATAGCGTCGTTTATTCTTCAGTAAAGTGTGAAACAATGGAAGTTTCATAAGGTCCAACCACGAAAATGGAGGGGTGGTAAATGGAGGAGTGACCAATAAATCCACTTCTGTGCTTATGCAAAAATGTTAGAAGTCACTTAGTTCAGTGAACACCTAAATTGCACCTAAGTTGAATTGATGTAATTGGGGTAAAGTGCACAGATCAATTTGAAAGTCACAAGATATGTGTTCACGAGGAGGGTTCATGTATTGCAAAATTGTTGTAGAGAAAAAAAAATTGTTGTAGAAGAAGAAAAATAGAAATGAAAGTACTTTGTGTAACACTGGGTTAGGGGTAATAAGTGTTATATAAATACACTTACACCAAGGCATCTCTAAATTTGCAAAAAGAGGCAGTACAGAAAAATGATTGTCAGCTGCTTTAGTGAGTACCTTCGCATATTTACTGAATGCACAAATTACGCATACCTATATTTCATGTCAATTGAAAATGTTTGTGACTAAGCCTATGGTCATTAGTTAACTGCACGCGAAGGTCTGATTTACTCATTCAGGGCCCGATTCACAAAGGGACTTACGACTTACCGGTTCAGACACTGGTGTAACGAAACTCTAGGGGGCCTCCCTGCAAGGCACGTGGAGGGGCCCCCTCCGGGCTCAATCAGGAGCTCTGCAGCCAGAGTGCTGTGCTGAGGGGGCCCCCTGGAGCTTGGGGCCCCCCCGCACTGCGGGGGCTGCGGCGGCCTGTGTTACGCCCCTGGGTTCAGAGTTTCCGCTTCTTGGCGGAATCTCTGCGCTCGGGCGGAATCTTCGCACTTCAGTTCTCAGTGCGGAGATGCGGCTAAGAGTATGGAGAGTGGAGACTCCTCCCCGAGTGCGGAGACTCTGCAGTCTATGCACTCGTAACTTTACGAGTCGTAAGTCCCTTTGTGAATCAGGTCCTTTGTGATTTAATTACACCTCTTCCATTGGGCAAGCAGAAGCATTGGGGCTGGTTTCTCGTAAGATTATTAAATTGGAGCAGACTTTTTAAATTAAGTCACCATAACTTGTATTATTTGTGAACATTCATAACAGCTACTGTGTCTGGTCTTCAGTGAAGTAAAGCTGCATTAAACATGATCCATAGTCAGTATCTGTTTATGTAAATTTCAAAAATGCATGTCTAAATGTGATCATTGTAGACATTTTTGAATGAAGGAAGAATCACGATCTAGGTACTGAGTTATAGAGCAATAATGTAAATAATGTTGAATCATACAAGTCGAAATGATGGTCTCGAAATTGCAGTTTTCAACGTTTTGGTGTTTTTGGTCTGAAAAATTATCTCACAATGCTTTATGCTACATATTTGGGGGCGAGGCGGAAGACAATTATAATATAATTTTATACCATTTGAAGAAAGAAGTTTATCAAACATATTTAAATTATTCCTCTTCAGTGTCCTGCCCTGCGCACTTACAAAACAGCTGTGAAATACTCAAACCACGTGTCATTCATTCAAACCTTACAAGTTCACCCTAACACTTCGAGCCTTACATTTCGAGCCTTATACTTTTGTTATTAGATCTTTTTGAACATGATAATTTTCAGACTTTATATTTTTTCATTGTTATTTTTCGGAATACAATGTTTTAACTCCTCTCCCAACAGGCAGGAATAGGAAGAGCAAATTAACAAATAGATTAATTTTAAAGGCAGAAATAAAGTTTATGAACTGCTTGGTTTCGGGACTGTGACTCTTCTGCAGAATATGCGCTGGCCTTCTCAGTGAAGCAATTTTTTTAATACATTGAAGCTTTATTAGAAAGTTTAAGAGGAATGAAGTTGCACGTACGAAGATGATTATCTTTTTATAATTCAAAAGATTTTACATAATCCAGTTTAACAGATTAGAGCAAGTTGGCCAGGCGTAATAAATGTTTTCTCCATCAAAAAGCATTGGAAGGAGAAAAACAAAACTCTGTAAATTAAAGTGGCATTGGTAATTGCCTCTCTTCTACCTCTCAATGACAGACGTGTGAATACTCATATTGGTGAAGGAAATGCCAGGCAGTGTGGTGGTCACACTTTCTTAGCGATTTGCAAGAAATGTCTTCAATATTTTTTTACCTCGCCAGCAGTCACAAACCATCGAGAGGTGAATGACAGCCCCAGTGGCGGCTCGCATAGGGCGTGCTGCGGGCGGTGGGGCGGGGCGGGGGCAGGGTGGGGGGGGTAGTAAACTCGGACATACGACGGAACGGAGGAAAGTAATTATTACGTTCCTCCGTTCCTTCGTATGTCCGAGTTTACTACAGCCCCACCCTGCCCCTCCCACGCCCGCCCCACCGCCCCGCAGCACGCCCTATCCGAGCCGCCACTGGACAGCCCTTGTCATTCGGTAACTACTCTCACAATGTCCGTTTCGCAGTGTTCTATCTTTTGGAGGTCTCACTTCAGACAGCTCAGCTGTCACAGGCATCATTGTAACCAATACTTTAGGGTACACATAGAGTGGGCTTTGGGTCTGCCCCTTGGTCATGACTGGATGGTTTGTCTGTTTTATTCCCCCGATCTTGACTTGCTGCCTTTCCTTCCTGTTCTTTGTTTGTCCTGTCCCCGGAGCATGTAGGTTTCACGCATGGTTTTGGTAGGATAAGTGTATCCTTACACTGTTTTTAGGTAGCTAATGTTTCTATTGATTTGGGTGGCAGCAATGATTTTGTACTCTAATGGTTGGCAGATCTTTCCTCTCTCTTTCAACCCCTGCATGCTCCTTCTGTGCGCTCCTCTCTCTGTGAAATCTTTTGCATGCGCTCCTCTCTGTCTTGCCTCCTCACTCCCCCCACATGCATGGGCGTAGTTTGGCCAGTAAAATTGGGGCGGTCTTCAGATTTCCTAACAATCACTCTGGCATATCTTGTTAGCATTTATTATCTGAGAAACAGGACATCAGGGCGGCTTAAGGGGCAGTGGAAAGGGAGAGCAGTGAGGATTGTTAGCAGTACTTAAAATATTTTGGAAAATAACCAATATTTTTTAAGAACTTCAAAACAGAGAGGAGAGAGGGTGTGTGTGTGTGTGTGTTTTAATCTGTGTGTGCATGTAAAATCCTAAGTGAATCCGACAGACACCTCACTACACCCAAATGAAAGCACCTGTTCCCAACTGTTTACTACAGAATACATTTAGTAGGGGGTGGTACACCCCAAACACCCCCCTGAAGCTATGCCCCTGCCCACATGGTCTCGCTGAATACTCTCTCTTCTCATCTCTCAGCACCCAGTCATCCTCGGTTCCCCTGCCCTCCCCCCTCCACCCTGACAGCCAGCACAACTGCAGTTCGGTGTCTCTCTTCCTCTTCTCCTCTACCTCTTACTTCTTGGCAGAAGCCAGCTGCTTCTCACCACCACTTGCTTTGCACATGTTTTGGAAAATGGCACCATCTCTGGCAATGCCAATAGCAGTGACCAGCCAACATTGAATGTTATTATTAACATTTCCAAGAGGGCCGGATTGTTGCGACTAAATGCAACGTGACAGCTATCTTGGAGATTTAGAAAAATAATTGCCCAACACAGTGGCCACATCTATTGGCTTTGCCAATATTTGTGATGCAGTTTTGCAAGAATTGGGACTGCAAATAGTTGTGGCCATCCATCTTGAAAGATTATTTTCTATCCTAAATATTTTCAACGCAAACATTTTTTCACATGATGGCTATCTATGAAGTTTAAGTAATAACATTTCAAGATAGTCAGCCCCACTATACGCTTTGCCGACACTAATACCAGCAAACAACAAGCATTGGCAAAGTGTGACCTATTGGCTTTGCCAGAGCTTGTTTGGTGTAGCACCCCCTCCCCTTCTGGACATTTTACATTTTACAAATGTAGAGATTGAGGCCTCCAGTCCCTTGAATTTCCCCCTCATTGCATTCATAGCTGGTCAAAAGGATATGTAAAAAGGATTCTTGGCTTATGAATATTGATAAGGGAGGATTTCTGCAAGTGTTTGTGACCAGACTCTGATCTGTGATGAATTGATACACCCAGCACAGCCCAAAAACTAGCCAGGTCATATGCTGAATAATCATAGCAATGCAATGTGACCGCTTCAATGATACATTTGCCTAAATAGACTGTTTTGGCCATGTAGAGCAGTACTAATGTTGAATTGTCAATTTAGAACAGTACTGAAATTTCAGTTTGTGTCTTTGCATTTTTGTTGTTTTATGTTTGATTAAAGAGCGAATAATCGACTTTGGGGAAAACAATCACACAGGAAAAGTGGGGGAATGAATTCTAACAGAAATGTCCAATAAACACATTATAGTAACCGCTGACATAATACTGGAGCTACTGGCATTTAGGAACCCCATTCTGAGTTCAGGGTTACATTCTGAGGCCCGCAAAAAAGAGAGTTGTTTTATCTTGACAGATTTTTCCAGGAAATACCTATCAATATTTATTTGGAGTAAATTTCCGGCAAAAAGGCAAAACCTATAGATTTGGACGCAACAAACACCAGATCCAAATGAAAAAAAGTATTTGTTAGTTAGGACATTTCGGAATACGAGCTATTTACTAAACTCAGTAAATACACTAACATGGGGTTTTTGTACGGGTTATGTACCCCACCATATTTCATCCTATTTGGAACCAGCCCTATTTAGTATATGAAATGAGAGTGATGTGACTTCTATAAGTATAAACTTAGTCGGGCAAAAATTTGATAGAAAAATGCATTCAGAGAACTTCCAAATTTATATAAAATCTGCAGTTGCTGAATTTGCAGGTGTTTACAAATGCATCCAGACTTTACAAGCTTCACAATTGGCGAAGCTTGAGAGGTTTAAAAGATAATTACGTGAAATCCTGACCTTGCAATTTACCACATCCCTACTCCTACGTCAGACTCAAAATTGAAGTGCTGTTCTGTCACACCATTCAAAACATTAAGTGCATCTCGCCACTCTACAAATCAGACACGTTACCCTACCCACAACCAGACCCGATGTCCTTCTTCTCCCCACCCCGATGCTGTACTATAAAGTGTTTTTAAGGACCTGCAAGTCAACATTTTTGTTGCTATAGAAAATGAATTAATATATGTCTGTAATTTAATTGGGAGACATCCTTCTCCCACAATAGAATACTACACAAAATTGAGTTTGTAGATCAAGATCCTTGAAACATCTGACTTCTCTCCTAAAAAGGGATATTAATATTAACTAAATAAGGGTCTCCCCTGGAGGAGCAGCATGAGGCAGTGTGTCGGTTTATCAGAAGGCGGCCGCATACCCTCCTCGAGAAATGGCATTCAGCCACACAGCCCATGATCAAGGGTAGGCCATCAGGTAGGTTTGGATCAGATGCTACTTTGCGGACTAAGGACTCTTTGTTCATAGCTAGTGTTGGGGAGTTAGGGAGGATGTACACTCATCATAATTGGGTTGCCTTCTATGGCTCTACTTAGTAAGGCTCAACAAGAAGCGGCATGCTTTAGACTCTGAAGTTGTGCAGTGCAAATTTAGCATTACAGTCTTCCTTCCAGCATTTGCTGATCTCTGGTTGTGTATATAGTCTGGTGTACTCTTGTGTCTTGTGGTGGTGTGGGGTTGTGCAGTGAATGAATGCTGGGTGCCTTGTGGTAGGCTACCACTCTGGTATGTTCTGACTTTCAACTGTGGTGCTAGGAGGACTGTCAGTGACAATCCTGGGTCTACTCAACTAGCTACACATGCTAGATTCCAGGATGAATGTGTAGACCTGTTTTCTTTGGGTTAATTGACAGCTGGTTCTTCTGCCTGACTCCCTAATTCACTGTTGAGATGGAAACTAGCTAGTTCTCGACTACCGAAGGTTGCGTGGTTAAGGCTGGCTCAAGTTTTCACTAACAGTTTACATCAGGTTTCAGACCTGGCCTTTGTAATTTCAGTGACACAGATTAAAGTGACAACCAACCTGGGTAACCACACTTATTGCACATGCTTAGGATAGTTTCACAAATATGCTGGAGTGATTCTCAGCAGTGACCTTTCTGTCTCACTGGTGGTCATACTACCAGCATCGCCAGCTCCTGAACATGGATCGTCTGAGTTCCAGGCAAAAATGGCATTTGCTATTTGTGTACTCCCTTTGCCCTTGCAATGATGTCATTTTGAGGCCATTTGTTGCAATTGGGTACCCTCTTGCAGGTATTAAAGGAGGTGCTTAAAGACAGTAGCACACAGCTGCCTTAATACAGGGCCTGCACATCAGAGCACTACGAAAACGTGGACCCCTGCACAAACTCCGCTTGAGCCCCTGCTAATGTATATATGCCTCAGGTCACCTCTCTCCCATTCAGTGGAATATCAACAATTTACTCCTTGTGTTCAGATTCCAATCATGCCACTTTTACACTTGATAACAATATTACAACAACACAGTTGGATGTTGCATATCACAAAAAAGTAGACTTTGCTGCACATATGCAAAGCCTCATCTTTCACCTATGTTTGTTGAATCTGACAGTCAGGCAGAATGTCATAGAATGTCCATGCCTGGCTAGCACAGAGTCTGAAGCAGCCGGTCCTTCGGCCTCAGAAGCTGTCTGGCGCAGACCCTGAGTTATCGCCTTGATTTGGGAATATAGAGGACTTCAAACTTTACTTGACAAATGCCATTCACCCCTTTCAGCAGGATCTTTATGGAGACCCTCAAAAACCCTGTAAGACAGTGTGCCTAATAATCCATGTATGAAGGTAGATATGAGCGAGTGACTGAATTCATAAACGAATGAATGGATTGTTGCTTTTATTTATTGTCATTGCACTGAGATAACATTCTACCGAAGTGTACACTTTAGAAAATTGAAAGGTGCAGTAGTTTGAAACGATTAGGGAGTATGGATATAAAAGATGGCCTTGCTGGAAGTGTAAAGAGTTCAACATTTGTTAGAAAAGGTTTTGAAAGATTGCAGAGTTGGTGAAGCATGTATGTCAGCTAGAAATCGGGTTTGAGAATCTAAGGCTATTTAGGCAGTCGGTGGAGAAGAGTGGAGCAGCCAGAGTAGAGAGAGCCAGTATAAAATGGAAGGAGAGAACCAGAGGTGAGTGTAAAATGCAAAGGTAAAAGATGCAATAGTGAGGCAAAGCATGCATCGATGTAAAGACAATGCATTAAAATCCAGTTTCAAGTTTAAAAAAATATATGATTACCTTGTGAGGGGTTGTGACTGAAGGGATGTTTGAGCTAAAAGGGTTGGTTAATCACAAGAGGACAATTTATTTCTGAAAATAATAAAAAGTAAACATATTGAGACATTGTGAAACATGGCAAACAAGGTGAAGTAGTGCTCGAGGCAGCAGAATATAAAGGTTTGAATAAAATATTTCGGGCCACCTGCGGTACTCATACAAGTGATTTGTGTTGAAGTATTTTTGGAAGCAGCTCTAGCAACAAGGCCATTGTGATTTTGAAGATGTTCATGAAGATGAACCAGTTCTAATATTTTGTAAGAAATATTGACAAACTTCTAATGTATTATACTCTGTTGGTCTGTAGATACAAAAAAGGCTCCCATTGGTTGACCATGCATGCCTGTCTTTCTCTCCCTTGCAGTGTTACCGAGTCACACCTGTGGAAACCCGGGGCGGCTTCAGAACGGGGTCCAGCAAGGAACGACCTTCAGCATCGGTGACAAGGTCAGATACAGCTGTAAC
This sequence comes from Calotriton arnoldi, assembly GCA_963921515.1. Lineage (NCBI taxonomy): Eukaryota > Metazoa > Chordata > Amphibia > Caudata > Salamandridae > Calotriton > Calotriton arnoldi. The sequence goes on from CAWUFW010000522.1 coordinate 1,737,315, forward strand.
GTGGGCTACTTCCTGGAGGGCCACGCGCTGCTGACCTGCGTGTCCAGCTCCGAAAAGAGCGCCTCGTGGGACTTCCCGCCGCCCTCCTGTCGAGGTACGATGCCTTGCTCTTGCAGCAGCGTAATGTCTTCCCACGTACAATGAAGTGTGTGGGCGACCGCCCAGCCGCGAGATTTTTCTGATCCAACGCTTTAAAATCTCGATATTGTGACAGAGCGTTAAGTATAATAATGTGCACTTTTAGGGGCTTTGGAAAAAAATCTGCATCCGATTCTCTGCACTTTCGTTGAAAGGAATGATAAAAAGGCAATTAACAGACAAAGACAAGCATTAAACAGAGAAAAGCTTATCCCCTGCACACTGGCGTAATGTTTTTGGCCCTCTCAAAGAAATGCAAAGCAACAGGGAAATAAGACTTGATCTCGACAGGATGCCATGAGTGTGTTCCAAAGAAGTGTTCTTATTTTCTATTTCTTAATTTAAAATCCGGAAAGGGGTACCGGAACAAATCCCCAGGAAACTAGAGAGGATATTTCGTTCTTAAAAGCACTACCAACTTCACACTGTGCATAACAGCAATTCTGGCTCCGTGCCGCTCTAGTCCACTCTCTATTTCTATCCCTTTCCAGCCTCTTCATCCTTATCTTACCATCTCTTCCAATAATACTTGGTCCTCCCGTTGCGTCTCGCTTTTTGTCTCTTACCTGGAACTTTTTGTTTCCGTTGACATCACTTTGCCTTCTTCTATGCATTCCTCTCTCTTTATTTGGCGCTACTTCTCTCTCACGCTCTCTATCTGTTCATGTGACTCTCTATTCCCCTAGCTGTCTCTTTCACCCCCCTCTCTGTCAATACATACATCTATCTGACTTTTCGTCTAGTGCTTTCTTGCGCCTCCCATTCTCTCCTCTCACCTGATATTCGTTTTCCCATGTAACTAGTACTTTCCATCCCTCTCTTCCGACCTCTCTCTTCAGCCCCTTGGCTTCCATGTTGGACCTCTCCTGTCCTGTCTTCCAAAGAACACATAAAGAAAGAACTACAGAGAGCTCTATTCCAACTGAGCCTCTTTGGGATAATCAAACCATTATTTCTAAACCACCTCTGTTCCACCATCCACACTGCAGTCCTGTCCATGGGTGTCAATAAGCGGTAGCAAGTGGTAGCAGCTGCCAACCCTGGCATGCTCTTTGGTACCCTGATACTGACTTTGCAACTCCTGGCTTCAGGTGTCATGAAGGCAGTGAGAAAGACAGAAAACAAAGAGGTTTGTTGAACCCTTTTAGTTTCTTTACTGTTCATTACACACCCTTCACATAGCTGTTCAGTGTCAGGAGGCTATTGAGAGGCGATGGAGAGAAAAGTGGTCAATTCTGGATCGAGGAGCGTGATGCCACTTCTGCTACCCCTGGGATTATGGTGAAATTGGTGTTCATGGAACTGCTGTCTCTCTTAGTCCCTGGCAATACTCTGCCAACAGGCCTCATACACACCACCCTAGCCCCGTTGAAAGCTGCCTGTCATGGCATTCCTGATCAAGAAACGATAGTTACTCAAGCAGATCACGGTAAAATAAATCCATTGACTCCCTGGGCCAGCCTACATCCAATTCAGTGCTTACTACATTATTAATTAATCAAAGCACTAAAAATGGGGGTGCACCACTTCAGAGAGGAGCAAAGAAACTCACGCATTATCTATAAATTCAACTGTGAACGGCCTATCTTTCTCTGCTCCCTTCACTGCTCGGTGGGCTTCTCACTCAGACCTAACTCATCAAATTTATGCCCAGACTTACAACACTTTGCATCGGATTTGTATCACTTTTGTGATGCAAACCTGGCACAAAGTGTTAGGGTAGGATTTACAATCCAATTCAAATCCTGTTTTGCATTGGATAATATCCCAAAGTAATAGAAAGTTGTGCTATGCGCTAGTTTGCAACACTTTGCGTCAAGGAGGCATTCCATGGGTGGTGCATGGGTGTTCCACGCAACCACCCATAGGTTTTGGTCTAAATTCTGATCTATAAACATTGGTAGATGCGGATTTTCACATTTTAAACAAAAAAAAACTTAAATTCACAAGTTATTGATTAACTGAATAAACTATAACTCATGACAAAAAATTTAAAGCTGTGACTAGATTTCTCAGGCTTGGCAGGTACTTAGCCAGAATCAAAATGTTCCTACTAAATTCTCCAGCTCTTTCTTCAAACCCCTTCCAGGCGGCGAGTCCCCCCCCCTCCTGTCCGCCCCCCGCTTGCTACCGCCAACTGCGCGCTTTCCCTTACAATCACCACTGACCACTTCTTTGGTGCCTGAAAAGGTCGCAGTTTATTTTCAATAACACAACTTTTTTGTTACATACAATTTTATATTTCAATGTCCATGGTCATAAGCCCTCTATGACCTTGCTTAGCTCTCCTCAATTTCTTTTTGATCTGGACTTCCAGCCTCCCCGACTTTCTGGGAGAGGAGGGAGGGGCCCCCTTTTTTGGGGGTTCACGTCGCGGGTCTAGGCTTCAACTTGCTACCGATTTGGAGGGTGTCCGTTGGGACCTGCCCGGGCTGCAAGTGCCGTCCCGCTCGCCCTGGGCCTTTTGGTGGGGCCCTCCCTTCTCCCGGGGGTCCCTGCCGTTTGGCATCCCAAGGACCTTGCCTGAGCGTTTACTCTCTCTTTCCTGAGGCTGAGTCCCTACCATCTTCTCCCTCTGTACCCCTGCCGTAAGGCATCCCAAGGGTCCTGCGGGAGTGTCGCCTCTATTCTTTCTCTGGCGGCACGCCGCCCCCTGGCTCCCTCAGTACCCCTGCCGTGAGGCATCCCAAGGCCACTGTGAGAGCCTCCCGTCTATCCTCTAGTGATCTTGAGTCCTACTAGCTTCCTTGTGTTTGATCCGCTACCCTTTCCCTGTTACGGCTGCGACGCCCGTATTCCTAGGTGTGGGTGGGTGGGTTTCTTTTCTCCTATCTCCTCGCCAACGGGGGGGTGACTTGTGTTTCAAAGGGCCGTTGGCCCCCTTCTTAACCCCCGTTGGCTTACCGGCGCGCCCCCTGTTTGGGGGGGAGCCTACCTTGACCTTGTGGGCCAATCCTGGCCCCCTCCCCGGCTTAGCCGGGCATTTACATGTGGCGAGGGTGGGGAAAGGGGGAGGGTCCCCCCGCCGCCGGCCGGCGTTCCACCCGGGCGCCTACTGGGTCCGGCTCTGCCTTCCCGGCCCGGGTCCAAACCCCTTCCAGGCGGCGAGTCCCCCCCCCCTCCTGTCCGCCCCCCGCTTGCTACCGCCAACTGCGCACTTTCCCTTACAATCACCACTGATCACTTCTTTGGTGCCTGAAAAGGTCGCAGTTTATTTTCAATAACACAACTTTTTTGTTACATACAATTTTATATTTCAACGTCCATGGTCATAAGCCCTCTATGACCTTGCTTAGCTCTCCTCAATTTCTTTTTGATCTGGACTTCCAGCCTCCCCGACTTTCTGGGAGAGGAGGGAGGGGCCCCCTTTTTTGGGGGTTCACGTCGCGGATCTAGGCTTCAACTTGCTACCGATTTGGAGGGTGTCCGTTGGGACCTGCCCGGGCTGCAAGTGCCGTCCCGCTCGCCCTGGGCCTTTTGTTGGGGCCCTCCCTTCTCCCGGGGGTCCCTGCCGTTTGGCATCCCAAGGACCTTGCCTGAGCGTTTACTCTCTCTTTCCTGAGGCTGAGTCCCTACCATCTTCTCCCTCTGTACCCCTGCCGTAAGGCATCCCAAGGGTCCTGCGGGAGTGTCGCCTCTATTCTTTCTCTGGCGGCACGCCGCCCCTGGCTCCCTCAGTACCCCTGCCGTGAGGCATCCCAAGGCCACTGTGAGAGCCTCCCGTCTATCCTCTAGTGATCTTGAGTCCTACTAGCTTCCTTGTGTTTGATCCGCCACGCTCCCTCCGGTTCCCCCGATCGGAGGGTGCTCCCCTAATTGCCGCTGCCCTTCCTCATGTCCTAGTTGCAACCCCTTTGTTCCAGTACCCCCACGATGTTCAGTAGGAACATGTCCATTCCCACCCCTGTGAGGTGTACCCCGTCTTCCAGGTGATACCCGGGGGACCTTAGGTTTATGAACCCGTGTCGCACGAACCCCCATCCCTGGGCCTTGCATATTCTGGCCATGGTAATATTCAGCTTTCTTCTGGATTTTTCGACTGCTTCCGGCCTCACCGCCCCGCGCCAGGCCCCCCGTGCTATGATTTCAGAAAATATCAGGTCCGCTGGGCGGATCAGGCGTGCCAGCGCCGCGAGACTGCTCTGCATGTTCTCTAGCAGCGCTCGTCTTCCCAATGCTGCCAGGTCGTTCCCGCCCAGGTGGATCACTACCGCGTCCGGTCTGCCACCGTGCTCCAGCGCTGCCCGCGCCGAGGGTAGCAATTGTTCCCATTTCATCCCTGCACGTCCCCACCACTCGATGGTGGTGTCCCGCAACCATACGCCTCCGAATTTGCGTCTGGTTGCCGCCCACTTTGCGCCCGCGTTACGTAGGAATGTCCCATTATCCACACCGTCTTCCGCGCCGTTCCTGGACCTGTATGGGGCGGGAGAGATTGGGCTCAGTAAACCGTGGGGCGTATGTAACGCCTGTATGCGCTGGATGCCCAACGCCCTATCTCCTTGATCAGCCCTTCCCCCAGTCCTAGCCCTGCCGCTGTCGTGGCTGCGCCTATTCTGAAGGAGTGTGAGCCGTATTCCCGTGCGGGGAGGCCTATTTTCTCTAGTACCTTTCTCATCACCGCTATGAATTGAAAGCGGCTGAGGAAGGACCCGTCCCTGTGCCTGAAAAGCGGCCCCTGGCTCAGCTCCCTCCCCCCTAGGTGCTCCTTTAGTAAGCACACTGCGCAGGTGTTTGCATCCATTGTGCAGAGAATTCTGGTCCTCCTGCCCTTGCCTGCTTGGTCCGTCTTGGACCGTCTTAGCATTATGTCCATGTGGCCTTCCTCTATCGCCACGTCCCCTCTGTGTATGCATTCTGTGCCTGGGTCGCTTCTTGATGGGGCTACTAGCTCGCTGACCCTGTAAGCCCCAAAAAATGCTACTGCGAATGCTGCTCGGAAAAGCTCTCCCTCCTGTTTTGAGGAGCACACCTCTGCTGTTGCCTCCAGCATCCTGTTTAGTATTTTGACATGGATGGGGCGCCTCTTATCTTTGTTTGGCTGTTGCAGCCGCCCCCATCCCTTCATTGCCATTCTGCTATTGAAAGACCTGGTAGGATCTGCCTGTCCCTCCATTTTTGAGTAGTATGCCACTGCATTGAGGTGCGATTGGGCCCATGTTTTCGTCCTACCTGCCATAAAGGCCCACTCGATGAACCCGAGGACCTCCCCTTGTGAGGCCCATTTGTTCCCTTCCAACCCCGTCCTGTTCCTGAATGTTGCCCAGCACTTACTGTAGTGGTTTCTTGTTTTTGGCGCCAATGCGTTGCTCAACAGCGTCTCCAACCCTGCTCCACCCATGCCCATGCTTCCTCTGGCATTTCGGTCATCCGTCTGTCGGCTGCTGGGGCGAGGTCCCTGAATTTTTTCTACTGAAATCGAGAAATGGCATCCGCCACTGAGTTTTCAGTTCCTGGGATGTGTCGTGCCCTAATCGCCATGTTGCCCTGCAGTTGGTATCCCACTAGTCTACGCAGCAGTGCGCCCACTGCTGGGCATTTTGCCGTCCCTGTGTTTATTGCCTGTACTACCGTGTGGTTGTCTGACCATAGTGTAATTTGCCTGTTCGCTAGCCGCTGGGCCCAGATGTGGAAGGCCACCACTATGGGGAATAGTTCCAGCAGCGCTATGTTTTTTGTCAACCCTATGTGTTGCCATTCCTCTGGCCATTTTCCCGCTGTCCAAGAGGTCCCTAGTATTGCCCCGAACCCGAGTCCCCCTGCTGAGTCGGTGTAGAGCTCTAGCTCATGTGCTTGTACCCAGGGTTCTCGCCATATCAGGGTGCCATTAAACTCTGCCAGAAACCTGTCCCACTGTGCCAGGTCCTCCCTCACCCCATGTGTGATGCAGATCCTGTGGTGCTTTTGCGTCATGCCCCTGGTTAACCAGGCTAGTCTCCTGGCGAACGTGCGCCCCGCGGGGATTACCCGCGTGGCGAAATTTAGTTTGCCTAGTAGCTGCTGCACCTCCTTCAGCGTAGCTTTCCTCTGTTGTTGCATTAGCTTAATGCCTGCGCGCAAGTCGGCCACTTTTTCTGGTGGCAGCCTGCATGTGCCGGCCACCGAGTCCAACTCTATTCCCAGAAAGGACAGTCTCGAGGTTGGGCCTTCTGTTTTCTCTTGTGCCAGGGGGATGCCCAGTTCCTGCGCCAGTTGCACAAATTTGTCTAGGAGTGCGCCGTATTCCTTCGTGCCTGCTTTCCCGATGAACAGGAAATCATCCAGATAGTGTACCCGCCCTCCTTTCGGGGCCCTTGTACCCAGCTCCCATTCTAGGAAGCTGCTGAAGGCCTCAAAATGTGCGCATGATTTTGAGCACCCCATGGGTAGGCATTTGTCATGGTAATATTGCCCGTCCAATTTAAACCCCAACAGATGGTAGCTGTCCGGGTGGACCGGCAGTAGCCTGAAGGCTGATTCTATGTCCGATTTTGCCATCAGGGCCCCCTTTCCTTCCTGCCTAATTAAGTCCACTGCGTCGTCCACCGATGCGTACGCCACTGTGCACTCGCTGTGTTCCAGCCAGTCGTTAACTGATTCCCCTTCTGGGTGGGAGAGGTGATGGATCAGTCGGAATTTTCCTGGCTCTTTTTGGGGACTACCCCCAGCGGGAGACCACCATGTCTTTCAGCGGGGGGTGGGGATTGGCCCGGCCACCCGCCCTAGTTGTACTTCCTTTTTCACCTTTTCCCTCGCCACCCCGGGGTTGTCCCTTACTGACTTCAGGTTTGGGCTTTCCCGCGCTCCCCTTGGCCCTTTGTAGGGTATGGGGAAACCCTGCGTGAAGCCCTCTGCCAGTAACTGTTTGTCATTTGTTTTGCGGTACCCTTGTAGTAGTTGTAGTAGTCTGCCTGTCCTGATAGGTGTGGGTAGCGCCTGCCCTCCGCCCCCCGTCCCCTTGCCCCGATTCCGCGGGGGCTGTATCTTATTTTTTGGTGCCTGTCTTCTCTTTGTTGGCCCCCGGCCCTGCATTGCGTCTGCAGCGAATGCTGGGATGGTTGCCCCCGCATGACCCACAAGTGTGCTTAAATCTGCATGATGCTCCCCATTTACACTCGTCTTTGTCGAATTTCCAACATGCTTTATTTGACTTTTGTCCTGCCTGGTTTTTTCCCTTGAAGTCTTTCCCTTGGCTTTCGAACTTGCCCTTACTCCCGTACTGCCGAAAAGTGTACTCTTTCACACCAACCCCTTCTCTGGCTGCTACCATGTGTTTTGAGAAGCCCTCCATGTCTTGGCAATCCCATTCTATTACTGGCCACACCTGCATCTTTTCCCTAAAGCCCTCGTCGTAGTGTAGCCATGCCTCCCCTTGGTATAGCTGTTGTGCCTCATGTATTTTTTGCTCATATAGCCATAGTGCCGCCGCGCTTTGGGGGAATTTCTCAATGAAAACACATGCTAGCGTTCTGAACGCTTTCAGCCAGTTTTCTATTGACCTCTCCACTCTGGGCTTTCGGGGGCTCTTCTGTCCTCGTCCTTTTTATCCTGCGCTGTCAGGTCTATCCCTGCCTGTCGCACCTCGAGCAGTGAGAAAATATCTATGAATTCTTTTCTCCAAATTCTCTCCTTAACTGCGAGCGGGATGAGGTTGGCCAGCCCTAGCATTCTTGTTGTTGTAGGTGGGTCGCTCGGGGAGGGACGTATGTATTCGCTGGCCGGCTTCCCATTGCTATACTGCCCTTCTGTGAGTCTGGGTTGGCTGGAGCTGTTCCCCCCGCTGGCCCCTGTGCTCCCGTGTGGTGCTGCCCCCGTCTCTGCCGGCGTATTTTGTGATGCTGGGCTTGTCAGCCCGGGCCCGTGGCCTGTAGCTCCCATTGTGGGCCCCTCATTGTCCCCCCCTGCGCCCGGGGCCAGGGGGGTCCCTTGTCCCCTTGCTCCCCATGTTGAGTACCTGTTAAAAGGGGGTCCCATCTCTGGCCATTGCCACCAGGGCAGTCCGGATGTTTGCCCTCTTTCTTCCCTGCTCCATGCTTCCCCTTGGAATTCTGGCCTCCCTACGCCTAGCCCTGCCTGCCATGGAGTTTGCATGTGCCATGGAGCTTGCATTGCTATATTGTGCACCCCTAGCTGGGTCCCCATATTCACATTTTGCCCCGGGCTGGCGCGTGCTCCCTGGCCCGCCCCGTGCCCCGGTTCGCTGTTGCGCGTGCCCTGCTTACCGGTGCCCCTGCTGCTTGCTTCGCCGTGTCCCTCATGCCCTTCTCGTGGGGCCGCCGTGGAGGCTACAGGCCCCTCTTCATCACTGCTGTCCTCGGACTCTGCGCTGCTCACCACTTCCGGGGTTCTGTCCTTTCTTTTTCTGGCCTGCTGGGGGCCCTTTGTCCTGTCCTCCCCGTGTTTCGCCGGGGGGGGGCGGTTTGGCTGCTATGAGCTTCCCAGCTGCCCTCCTCGGGGCCGCCGTTTTGGCTGCCTGCCCCTGCCCCGCTGGCTGTTTTGGGGCCGCCGTTTTGGCTGCAAGCCCTTTGCCTGCTGCCTTGCTCGAGGTTGGTCGTGTGGGGGATGCGTTGCGCGGCCTCTTTCCTTTGTCCCGCGCTGCCTCCTCGATCTGCTGGTTCATCCAGCTGCTTCCCTTCAATGCCACCAGGACCCTGGCCTGTTCCAGCATGGCCTGTAGGTCCCCGTCCAGGTCTGGTTCCGTTCCTTCGCTGCGTCGTTTGTGCCCCCTCTGGGGGACTGCTGGCCTCCCCTGGTCCTCCCTAAACCTTGCCGGGAGCCGTGTTGTCCTTCCTGCTGCCCCCTTCCTGCTGGGCATCCTGTTGTCTGGGCTGTGCAGTGCTTTCCCCTCTCTCCCGTTGGCTTTGGCAATTCTTTGGGGTGTTGGTATCCCCTGGCGCCGTGTCCGACGCTCAGGAGCTTGTGCCCCTTAGCGCTGTGCCCGTGCTCAGGAGCTTGTGCCCCCGCTGCGCGAGGAGTGGGTTCCGCTGCCCCCCGCAGCCCTTGTTACCAGCTGCAGCTCCTGCCAGGTGCTCCGCTGTTGTCTCTTGGACTGTGCGGTGTTTTTTAGCCGAGGCTCCTACTGGGTCCGGCTCTGCCTTCCCGGCCCGGGTCCAAACTCGTGGTTGTGTAGGACTATGCTGGTAACACCTTACAATTCATGCTGATTTCACACTTCTCCTTCAATTGCATGCTAGTTCTTGCCTGTGTTGCACACCAAGTCTCCTGCCTGACTCTATCACAATGCCCAGCCTTACTGTTAGCTGTCTCAATATGCTCCAGGCAGCACCAAAACCACAAAAAAACAAAATCCTTTGTCTCTCACTCACAAGTGGTTTCCTTCAACTTCTGTAATGCTCAGTAACATAAGGGACTGCAGAAAAATGTCTTGTTTTCACAATGACAGTACACCATGAGCTCCAAAATGCCACCAACTCCTCTTTAGTTGCTTGCTGAATCTCCCAATGCACTTCCTTCACTCTGTCCTAGATAATTTCAGAAAGTCTCTCTTCATATCTACAGAAAAGGGCAAAAACGATCCTCCTGTAAAGGTACGAAAGGCTCTATTGTCAATAACATTTTAAATTATGTAATTAAAATAGTATTTTATAAATACAAACAATCCAAAAATAGAAAATAATTTATAAAAAGCAAAACACAATAGAAAAATAATTAAAGGAAAAAACATTCTTTGAAATATATATATACGTACTGTACAATTTAAGAAGCTAAAAATATCTTCCAAAAAATTCCAGGTTGCTGGAAGATGAATTAACCAAATTTAATAAATGATAAAGGCTATTTTAGAGCTTCATATGTCGAGTACCTGGTGCACTCCAGTATACCAGTTACCTTGCCGGTATAATATATAAAATTATGTAAAAACATGATTTAAGGCATCATCTACATTTCCACTAAGAATGTATCTACAGAACGTGGGGTAATTATGGGCCACATGTATCATAATTGGAAATTGCGATTACCTAATTAGGATTTTCTGAGAATCGCAATTAGGTAATCAGAATTTCCAATGCAGGAAACTCCAGGAGTTGCATATACCGATTCCTAGGGGGTCACAAATTGCTCTACCTCATTAATGAGGTAGATCGCAATTTGCGACCCCCTAGGAATTGCGAAAATCACAGGGATGGTGGCCTGCTGAGATCAGCAGACCACCATGTCTGTGATTGCTTTTAAATAAAGCAATCTTTTTTTTGTAAAGCAGACCGTTTTCCTTAAAGGCTTGATACATCTGCCGCTATGTTTCTAATCAGCATATAGTACATAAATAGGAAAATATGAATAGTATTTTTATCACAATTATTTGCACATTTGAAGTCCAGTATTCGATTAGTATCTGATGTCCTTTTGATATCAAATACTGGTACAAACAGTTGTTTCAGCTAACACTTATTTCGCTTTCTCAAGGGAGAATAGAAAAGAGAAAAACACACAAAACAGAAACAGCGTCCATAAAGGTGAACACAATATAAGAAAGCAAAAATTATGCTAGCAGAAAATATTGTATGCTATAGTAGCTCTTCAACCTTAGTTCTGAGATTACAATGTAATAGTGTTTGTTTTGCATACAATGTTTTCTGATCATTTTTTTGTTCTGCTTGAAGGGTAACCATCTTACATTTAAAGGTCCCCAAACAGTTTCTATTGGCAAAAGTTAAAATTTAGCAGGAACTATTAAGGACCTTAATGCTCTAATGTTATGTTATGTTCTGTTATGTTATGTTATGTGTGTTTGTAAAGGGCACTATCACCCATGAGGGTACCCTGGCGCTGAGCAGGTTTGTGTGCCTAGCCCTGCTTATGTAGATTGGTTAATGGAAAAGTCAGGTCTTCAGCTTCTTGCGGAATTTAAGAAGAGCGGAAGAGTTTCTAATATAGAGTGTGTGGCTGTTCCATGCTTTAGGAGCAATGTAAGAGAAAGCCAGTCCTTCTGATCTGGTTCTGTGTGTACATTAGTTTTGTGCATGCAAGAGTCCTGTGGAGCAGAGGTGTCTGCGTGGTTGATGGAAGGAGATGCAACTGTTTGGGTAGGTGGGGCCAGAGTTGTGGATTGCTTTGAATGTGTGTGTGAGGAGTTTGAATTGAGCACATTTGTGTATTGGGAGCCAGTGGAGTTCCCTGAGGTGTGGTGTGATGTGTGTTCTGTGTGGGAGGTTGAGTATGAGCCTGGTTGCCGAGTTCTGGATGGTTTGTAGTCCTCTATTGAGTTCATTGGTGATCCCGGCATAGTGGGTGTTCCCATAGTCCAACTTGCTAGTGACCAGTGTTAGACCTGGCATCATTGGCGCAGGTCTCCCTTCCTCTTTTCGCTTCTTACCTTTTATGTTGACTGGATTTAGATGCTCTGGGCGCTGTGCCACTGCCAATCAGTGACACAGCGCGAATGCTCCCTGTGTGAAGATAACTGTATGAATTGGGATAACCATAATTGGCTCGTTTGGTTTACCTGTCAGCCCCTAGTATCAGTGCACTGTGTGTGCCCAGGGCTGGTAGACCAAATACTGCTGGTGGGCCTGCAGCGCTGATTTGCGCTACCCACCGAAGCAGCTTTTCAAGTATGCATGTTCTAATAGCGAGTTACCCTCCATTTCACTGTTTACTGTTGTGAGGCCACCCGTTCTCATAGGCGAGAATGGGCAGGCTGAGTATTACATGCCTTAATCCTACCTGCCCCCAGGAACCTGATAGGAACGTCGAATTTGATATGTTTAAGCTCAGAACATTGAGATACATCTTTTAGTAAGGATTATTAGCGTAGCCCGTGTTCGAAAATGCCTCTACTAGAAACGAGGTATTTTCTGGCCTAAGCTTTCCTGTAGGCTTTGCTAGCGTGTGTATTGGCCATCTGGTTTTGGAGCAGCAGGGCCAGCTGGGTCAGACCTGGCTGGAGAGAGAGATCGGCATTCAGAGTATGGGGAGGGGTGACTCTTTGATCCGAGCAGGGCCGTGCCTGGCAAGGTGAATGATGGCTCCATCTCCCACTGGGCGTCTGATAGCAGACCCCCAGATCCTCAAAGGGCAGGATGTCGCCTCGTAAACTAAGTGCTCCCCGACCCCACCGAACTGGTTCTGGCTGGATGCAGTGATTTGTGACTGCAGAGAACAAAGACTTTTTAGGTATAAAACGTTGCGCTGAAACCTGGTGCGGAGTGTTCCTTCTGGATGTCAAGACGAAACTCTGTCCGAGCGGACAGAGGAAAGGACTTTGAAACTTTCACCAAGCTTGCTGAAGAAACTACCCAAGGGCCTGAATTGAGAGTGCCTCCTGCTGAAGTCTCAGGGACATTAGACTTCACCCCGTCAGCCGCCTGAATTCCTGTGCTGGGGATTCTACTTGCAGGTGAGGCCTCCGTCGAGTAATCCGGAACCTCTAGTTCTACTGTGAGGGACGCGGACTGGTAACCCTTGTGAACTCTGTGTGTGGGCCGCCACAGCTAAGAGAGAGCTGCCGCCGCTGAGCGCCCGCCTTAATTTGAATCTTCAGAACCTTCGCTGAAACTGTGTGGGCCGCCGCAGCTAAGAGAGAGCTGCCGCCGTTGAGCGCCCGCCTTAATTTGAATCTTCAGAACCTTCGCTGCAACTGTGTGGGCCGCCGCAGCTAGAGAGAGCTGCCGCCGCTGGGTGCCCGCACTTGTGTCAGCTGTGCAACATCGTGAATTGTCCTGTGGGCCGCCGCAGCTAAGAGAGAGCTGCCGCCGCTGAGTGCCCGCACTTGTGTCAGCTGTGCAACATCGTGAATTGTCCTGTGGGCCGCCGCAGCTAAGAGAGAGCTGCCGCCGCTGAGTGCCTGCACTTGTGTCAGCTGTGCAACATCGTGAATTGTCCTGTGGGCCGCCGCAGCTAAGAGAGAGCTGTCGCCGCTGAGTGCCCGCACTTGTGTCCGCTGTGCATCATCGTGATTTGTCCTGTGGGCTGCCGCAGCTAAGAGAGAGCTGTCGCCGCTGAGTGCCCACACCTGTGTCCGCTGTGCATCATTGTGATTTGTCCTGTGAGCCGCCGCAGCTAAGAGAGAGCTGCTGCTGCGGAGTGCTCGCACCCTTGCTAACGTTGCATCATCGTGATATGTCCTGTGAGCCACCGCAGCTAAGAGAGAGTTGCTGCCGCTGGGTGCTCGCACCTTTGCTAACTTTGCATCATCGAGATTTGTCCTGTGAGCCGCCGCAGCTAAGAGAGAGCTGCCACCGCTGAGTGCTCGCACCTTTGCCAACTTTGCATCATTGGGATTTGTCCTGTGGGCCGCTGCAGCTAAGAGAGAGCTGCTGCCGCTGAGTGCCCGCATCTTTGTCAACTTTGCATCATCGTGAATCGTCCCGTGGGCCGCCGCAGCTAGGAGAGCTCTGCTGCCGCTGTGAGCCCACCACGGAGCTGCACGACGAGAGTCATCGCCACCACCAGCCTGGGCCGCCGCAGCCGCGTGCTGCTGCCGCTGGGAGCCCGCCTGTCCCTGAGTGTCCGAATCGTTGTGAGTGCACGTTGCGGACCACTGCAGTCGAGAACTGTGGTCGCTGGGAGTCCGCCTGTCACCGTCTCCGCTTCTTCGAGAAGCTACATGCTGGGTCCCCGTCCAACAGCAGGTATCTGGTGCGCAACGGGTAGCGTAGACCCAGGCCTTGAACTCAGTCAGTGCCACGTTCTGGTGAATACGTATTGCCTTTTTAAGTCCCTACTGATTTACGTGCATTGTGACTGGTTAAAACGCTTTTGAGAGTCTAGTAATAAACCTTAGATAAAGATACTATTTTTCTATACCTACTTGAGTTGTGTCCTTTTGTGGTGTCGTTACTGCCTTATTGTGCATGGTCATAAATGCTTCACACACTGCCTCTGAGATAGGCCTAACTGCTCGTGCTACGTTACCACAGGGTTGAGCAGGGGTTATCAAAGGGGGTAGCCCACTTGCCCTGACTTAGGAAGAAGAGTCCCTATTTGGACAGTGGCGCCAGCCATTGCCAACTAGAGACCCCCATTTCTAACACTGGTGGTCAGCGGTGAGGATCAGGACTTGCATTTATGATCCACAAACAATAACTGGTAGACACCACTAGTGAGTACAGACCAAAGCGCAGACACGCGCGGATTTTTTTTCCCTCTCCGAATTTTTGGGGTTGGTTGTTTTAGTATTGAATTGTTGATCGCAGCCATGAGTACTGCTAATATGGGAAGGCCAACATCCAATGCTTCGGAGGATCTGGCCTTTGAGGAGGAAAGATTAGATACCTATACTGCCAAACAGCTGAAGTCATTTTGTAGGCAATTCACAGTCCCCGTGATAGGTCTTTCTAGGAAGGAGGAGTACAACAAGGTGCTGAAGGCCTGGTGGGAAGCGAGAGAGTCCGCTGGGGATGAGGAAGAGAATGCTGGAGGGCAGCAGGATGATGCAGTAGAGGGGGGGGGAGATAGAACACCCTCCAATCCAGGTACTAGTGTATCCCAAAGGAGCCTGACCCCAGAAGAGCTGGAGGACAGGGAGAGAGATAGGAGGCATAGTTTGGAGATGGCTAAATTGGAAGGTCAGAAGGACCTTGAGAGTAAGAAGTTAGACATTGAGAAGAATCGATTGTCAATTGAACTTGAGAAAATGAGAATGGAACATGAGAGAATGTTGAGGGAGATAGAGATCAGGGCGAGGAGTGTCCTGGTCTCCCCCTCTGGTGGCAGCATACCTTTAGTAACTCCTGAGAGTAGAGTTTATATTCCTAAGGATGTCATTAAGGATTTTCCCAAGAGTGAGGATATTGGGCAATGGTTTGTCTCATATGAGATAGCAATGGTGTCCCACCGGGTCCCTGAGCAGGATTGGGGAGCGGGATTGTGGGGGTGCTTTGTGAGTGATGGTAGGGATACCCTGTTGGACCTGCCTGAGGAGAGCAGGATGGTTTATGCCCATATGAAAGAAGCTTTGATGACCCGTTATGGTTTGACCCCAGAAATGTACAGGCAGAGGTTTAGGACCTGTAAGAAGTTAGAGGGTACCACGTGGGTTGAATATGTGTCTTTTTCTGCAGAGCAATGGATCGCTGGGTAAAGGGTAGCAAAGTGGAAACTTTCGAGCAATTGTATGATTTGTTTGCGTGGGAGCATTTGTCCAGTAACTGTTTTCCAGAGCTACGCCAGCACCTGATTGATAGCAAGCTGACTAACCCTAGGAAGCTTGCTGAGGAGGCGGACCGCTGGGTGAGCACCCGGGTCCGCAAAGGTTTTGTGGGAGACTTCGCCAGAGGTGGGCAGGGTCCCCAGCAGAGAAGTGGGGGACAAGGGTAAGCAGAGGGAGTTCCAGAGAGGGCCCCAAAATAATTCCCAAGGGAACCAAGCAGTGGTGTCCCAGCCTCCCCCTGAGAAGAAGCCAGTGTCCCGGACAGGTAGGCCTGTCCAGAGGGGGCCACTCACTTGTTTCAAGTGTGGTCAAGTGGGCCACCAGTATTATGATCTCCAGTGTCCCCAGAGGGACCCCAATGCATCCCCTCGTGCACCACCCCGTGCACCATCCCGCCAGATTGCCAGTGTAGCCCTGGGGGGGGAGGAAGTGGAGGTCCAAGGTGGGTGGGATCCCGTATAGTTAACCCTTGTCTCGCTAGGAGACTTCGAGAAGGTCCCTAACCCCACACTGCCGAATAGCACTCAGAAGTACCGGCAGTGGGTGACCATCAATGGCCATAGGGTGGAGGCTCTCAGGGACACCGGAGCTAGTGTGACTACTGTCAGCTCCCAGTTGGTGTCCAAAGAGCAAGTTGTCCCCCATGCATTCTGCCCCGTAGTGTCAGCAGACAACTCAGAGAGCCAGTGTGAAGTGGCTCAGGTTCCCTTCGAGTGGGGGGGGTCGCAGGAATTCTTCAAGTGGCTGTGAGGCCCGCCATGCCTGTAGACTGTCTGTTGGGCAATGATCTGGAGAACTCCCCGTGGGCTACGGTGGAGAGAAGGTCTCATTTGGAAATGTTGGGTTTGCCTGAGTGGGCGTGTGTGACCACTCGGTCCATGACAACTCAGAAGGATGTTCAGGAGGGTCTGGAGCCTGAAAGTATGGCCCAGGCCCCTGCCTCAAATAGAAGGGGTAGGGGGCGCGGGAAACCGGCCCCCGCGGTTCCCACGGTCCCGGAGGGAGCAGACCTTGAGGGGGATGCCCTGGAACCTTCAGGGGAACAAGTGGCCGAACTGGGGGACCTACCGGAGCTGACCCATTGGCAGCAGGAAGGGGGGCCCTCCAGGGAGGAATTTTGCGAGCAGCAGAGAACCTGCCCTTCTCTTGAGGGGTGCGGCGACAGGCCGCCGCCCAGGCAGTAGGTGACCAGGCAGGGTCACATTGGATCTATTGGGAGAACGGCCTCCTTTACAGCGAGCCTAAGGTTGCTGAGCCTGGGTCAGCCCATGTGCTGGTGGTACCCCAGCGCTTCAGGACCTTCCTACTGGGGTTGGCTCATGATGTGCCACTGGCCGGACATCTGGGGCAGACTAAGACCTTTGAGAGGCTGGTCACCCACTTCTATTGGCCCCAGATGCGCAGGAGCTCAAATGCTCACTGCAGGACGTGTGAGACTTGCCAGGCAAGTGGGAAGAGTGGGGAGAAGATTAAGGCCCCACTACAGCCCTTTCCCGTGGTGAGCACCCCATTCAAGAGAGTGGGCATTGATATTGTGGGGCCTCTGGATCCCAAGACAGCCATGGGCAACAGGTTCATCCTGGTCTTGGTGGACCATGCCACCCGGTACCCTGAGGCCATCCCGCTCAGGACAGTGACGGCCCCCGTGGTGGGACGGGCACTGATGGGGATTTTCTCCCGTGTGGGATTCCCCAGAGAGGTGGTGTCCGATAGGGGAACTAACTTCATCTCCAAGTACATGAAGTCTCTGTGGGAGGAGTGTGGGGTAACGTATAAGTTCACCACTCCTTACCACCCCCAGGGTAATGGGCTGGTTGAGAGATTCAACCGGACCCTTAAGGGCATGATTATGGGCCTAGGCGAGCCCATGAGGCGTAAGTGGGATGTCCTCTTGCCATGCCTGTTGTTTGCTTACCGTGAGGTGCCACAGAAGTCCTTAGGGTTCAGTCCCTTTGAGCTGCTCTATGGTCACCCGGTAAGAGGGCCTCTGAGTCTGGTAAAGGAAGGCTGGGGGCAATCTCCCAGGAAACCTCCCCAGGATGTGTTTAGTTACATGCTGGCCTTCAGGAACCAGACTCGGCGTTTCAGGAAACTTGCTGAGGCAAACCTGGAAACCATCCAGATAGAGATGAAACGCTGGCACGATCAGAATGCCACTCTGATCGAGTTTCAGCCTGGATAAAAGGTTTGGGTCATGGCCCCGGTGGAGCCCTGTGCGCTCCAGGATAGGTGGACCGGCCCCTTTGAGGTGGTGGAGCGCAAGAGTCCTGTTACCTACATGGTGGACTTGCAGTCTCCCAGGAACCCCTTGCGGGTCCTGCATGTTAACCGCCTGAAGCCCCACTTTGAGAGGTCTGAAGTGGGAATGCTTCTGGCCACAGATGCTGGGATGGAGGAGGAGAGCGAGCCCCTTCCTGACCTCCTGTGTGCGGGGGAGCGAGATGGGTCAGTGGAGGGTGTGGTCCTCTCCACCACACTGACTCCTGAGCAGCAGGGTGATTGTCGCCTCCTGTTGGGGCAATTCAGTGATCTGTTCTCCCTGGTACATAGTGTCACTTATTGGTGTGTCCATGACGTGGACACCGGGGACAGTCCTCCCATTAATCACAAGGCTTACTGAGTGACTGACCGGGTAAGGGCCTACATTAAGGATGAGGTTACCAAAATGTTTGCCCTTGGGGTGATTGAGTCCTCTAGCAGCCCTTGGTCCAGCCCAGTGGTCCTGGTACCAAAAGCTGCAGCGCCTGGCACCACCCCAGAACTTCAGTTCTGCATGGACTATCGGGGCCTCAATTCAGTCACGAAGACTGACGCGCACCCCATCCCCAGAGCTGATGAGCTCATAGATCGGTTAGGGGCTGCAAAATACCTCAGCACATTTGATTTGACGTCTGGGCATTGGCAGATCGCCTTGACCGAGGGAGCAAAGGAGAGGTCAGCCTTCTCCACACCCGATGGACACTACCAGTTCCGGGTGATGCCCTTTGGAATGAAGAATGCCCCTGCCACCTTTCAGAGGTTGGTCAAAGGGGTGTTGGTTGGGCTGGAAGACTTCAGTGCCGCCTACCTGGATGACATTGCGGTGTTTAGCTCCTCTTGGGAGGACCACCTGCGCCACCTCTGGGAGGTATTGATGGCACTGCGGAAGGCAGGCCTCACAATCAAAACCAGTAAGTGCCATATTGGGCAGGGTTCTGTAGTGTATTTGGGGCACCAGGTGGGGAGCGGCCAGGTGGCGCCCCTTCAGCCCAAAATTGAAACTATCCTGGTGTGGGAACCCCCCTAGACTCAGACGCAGGTGAGAGCCTTCTTAGGACTCACGGAGTACTACAGGAGGTTTGTCAAGGGATATGGCAACATTGTTGCACCCTTGACTGAGCTGACTTCTAAGAAGCAGCCAAAGAAGGTAAACTGGACTGACACCTGTCAGAACGCGTTTGACGCCCTGAAGACTGCCATGTGCACCGCACCCGTGCTTCAGGCGCCCGACTTTTCAAAGGAATTTGTTGTCCAGACAGACGCCTCAGAGCATGGTATAGGGGCTGTTCTGTCACAGATCAATCAGGAGGGACTAGACCAACCGGTAGCCTTCCTGAGCAGGAGGTTACTTCCCCGGGAACAGAGGTGGAGTGCAATTGAGCGTGAGGCATTTGCTGTGGTCTGGGCGCTGAAGAAGCTGAGACCATATCTGTTTGGGACTCACTTCCGGGTTCAGACATACCACAGGCCCCTTAGATGGTTGATGCATATGAGGGTGAGAATCCCAAGTTGTTGAGGTGGTCCATTTCCCTACAGGGTATGGATTTCACGGTGGAACACCGCCCCGGTACAGAACACGCCAATGCTGACGGTCTGTCCAGGTTTTTCCGCCTTAGTGATGAGAACTCCCAAGGGAATGGTTAGTTCTCCCCACATTTCAGCTGGAGGGGACGCGTGTTAGACCTGGCATCATTGGCGCGGGTCTCCCTTCCTCTTTTCGCTTCTTACCTTTTATATTGACTGGATTTAGATGCTCTGGGCGCTGTGCCACTGCCAATCAGTGACACAGCGTGAATGCTCCCTGTGTGAAGATAACTGTATGAATTGGGATAACCATAAATGGCTCGTTTGGTTTACCTGTCAGCCCCTAGTATCAGTGCACTGTGTGTGCCCAGGGCTGGTAGACCAAATACTGCTGGTGGGCCTGCAGCGCTGATTTGCGCTACCCACCGAAGCGGCTTTTCAAGTATGCCTGTGTAGCATGTTCTAATAGCGAGTTACCCTCCATTTCACTGTTTACTGTTGTGAGGCCACCCGTTCTCATAGGCGAGAATGGGCAGGCTGAGTATTACATGCCTTAATCCTACCTGCCCCCAGGAACCTGAAAGGAACGTCGAATTTGATATGTTTAAGCTCAGAACATTGAGATACATCTTTTAGTAAGGATTATTAGCGTAGCCCGTGTTCGAAAATGCCTCTACCAGAAACGAGGTATTTTCTGGCCTAAGCTTTCCTGTAGGCTTTGCTAGCGTGTGTATTGGCCGTCTGGTTTTGGAGCAGCAGGGCCAGCTTGGTCAGACCTGGCTGGAGAGAGAGATCGGCATTCAGAGTATGGGAGGGGTTACTCTTTGATCCGAGCAGGGCCGTGCCTGGCAAGGTGAATGATGGCTCCATCTCCCACTGGGCGTCTGATAGCAGACCCCCAGATCCTCAAAGAGCAGGATGTCGCCTCGTAAACTAAGTGCTCCCCGACCCCACCGAACTGGTTCTGGCTGGATGCAGTGATTTGTGACTGCAGAGAACAAAGACTTTTTAGGTATAAAACGCTGCGCTGAAACCTGGTGCGGAGTGTTCCTTCTGGATGTCAAGACGAAACTCTGTCCGAGCGGACAGAGGAAAGGACTTTGAAACTTTCACCAAGCTTGCTGAAGAAACTACCCATGGGCCTGAATTGAGAGTGCCTCCTGCTGAAGTCTCAGGGACATTAGACTTCACCCCGTTAGCCGCCTGAATTCCTGTGCTAGGGATTCTACTTGCAGGTGAGGCCGCCGTCGAGTAATCCGGAACCTCTAGTTCTACTGTGAGGGACGCGGACTGGTAACCCTTGTGAACTCTGTGTGTGGGCCGCCGCAGCTAAGAGAGAGCTGCCGCCGCTGAGCGCCCACCTTAATTTGAATCTTCAGAACCTTCGCTGAAACTGTGTGGACCGCCGCAGCTAAGAGAGAGCTGCCGCCGCTGAGCACCCGCCTTAATTTGAATCTTCAGAACCTTCGCTGCAACTGTGGGCCGCCGCAGCTAAGAGAGAGCTGCCGCCGCTGGGTGCCTGCACTTGTGTCAGCTGTGCAACATCGTGAATTGTCCTGTGGGCCGCCGCAGCTAAGAGAGAGCTGCTGCCGCTGAGTGCCCGCACTTGTGTCAGCTGTGCAACATCGTGAATTGTCCTGTGGGCTGCCGCAGCTAAGAGAGAGCTGCTGCCGCTGAGTGCTCGCACTTGTGTCAGCTGTGCAACATCGTGAATTGTCCTGTGGGCCGCCGCAGCTAAGAGAGAGCTGTCGCCGCTGAGTGCCCGCACTTGTGTCCGCTGTGCATCATCGTGATTTGTCCTGTGGGCCGCCGCAGCTAAGAGAGAGCTGCTGCCGCGGAGTGCTCGCACCCTTGCTAACGTTGCATCATCGTGATTTGTCCTGTGAGCCGCCGCAGCTAAGAGAGAGCTGCTGCCGCTGGGTGCTCGCACCTTTGCTAACTTTGCATCATCGAGATTTGTCCTGTGAGCCGCCGCAGCTAAGAGAGAACTGGTGCCGCGGAGTGCTCGCACCCTTGCTAACTTTGCATCATCGAGATTTGTCCTGTGAGCCGCCGCAGCTAAGAGAGAGCTGCCGCCGCTGAGTGCTCGCACCTTTGCCAACTTTGCATCATTGGGATTTGTCCTGTGGGCCGCCGCAGCTAAGAGAGAGCTGCTGCCGCTGAGTGCCCGCATCTTTGTCAACTTTGCATCATCGTGAATCGTCCCGTAGGCCGCCGCAGCTAGGAGAGCGCTGCTGCTGCTGTGAGCCCACCACGGAGCTGCACGACGAGAGTCATCGCCACCACCAGCCCGGGCCGCCGCAGCCGCGTGCTGCTGCCGCTGGGAGCCCGCCTGTCCCCGAGTGCCTGAATCATTGTGAGTGCACGTTGCGGGCCACTGCAGTCGAGAACTGTGGTCTCTGGGAGTCCACCTGTCACCGTCTCCGCTTCTTCGAGAAGCTACGTGCTGGGTCCCCGTCCAACGGCAGGTATCTGGTGCGCAACGGGTCGAGTAGACCCAGGCCTTGAACTCAGTCAGTGCCACGTTCTGGTGAATACGTATTGCCTTTTTAAGTCCCTACTGATTTACGTGCATTGTGACTGGTTAAAACGCTTTTGAGAGTCTCGTACTAAACCTTAGATAAAGATACTATTTTTCTATACCTATTTGAGTTGTGTCCTTTTGTGGTGTTGTTACTGCCTTATTGTGCATGGTCATAAATGTTTCACACACTGCCTCTGAGATAGGCCTAACTGCTCGTGCTACGTTACCACAGGGTTGAGCAGGGGTTATCAAAGGAGGTAGCCCACTTGCCCTGACTTAGGAAGAAGGGTCCCTATTTGGACAGTGGCGCCAGCCATTGCCAACTAGAGACCCCCATTTCTAACACCAGGGTATGAGTAACTGTTTTTCTAGTGTTGCTTGTGAGCTATTTGAAGATCGTCCTCAGCATCTTCAGGGTTGTGGAAGCAGGATGCAGTGACGGCATTGACTTGTGTGGTTATGTTCAGTTTGCTGTTAATGATTATTCTGAGGTTCCTGGTGTGGGTTCTGGGCGTGGGTCTCAGTCCACCAGTTGTAGACCTATGGTAAAGTGTTCTTGCAGAAGGCCACTAATTCTCTGACTAATAATCATTAGAACAACGTCCAATTACCATTTCTATACATTCCCTTGTGTCTTTTTTTTATCTTTGTGGAGGTTTTGATGCCATTTAGATCAGTGCTTGAACTGGAAATCTAACAGTGTATGGTATCCACTATCCCACAGTACCTGCTTGCTACTGAGAGGTATAGGGACTCTCCTATTTAAAGTATTACTTCCCTGCTAAGAAGTGCTTTTACTCTCCATTTCAAATTAAAGAAGTGCTGGTACTCAATACCTGTGAATACCTGCCACAGCATTGGTTTAGATCTAGAAAGTAACAATTGCATATTCCACTAATAGGCTGAGCCACCCATTTGAAAACAACATATCATAAACAATTTGTCACTAGAACCAGAGCTTCCACTTCTTAAAGTATTGTTGATGATGTAAAACTGCTGGGTGAAGTATACCCTCCAAATATCTCTGATTAAACCTAGGTTTCCAATCTCTCACACTTGCACTCCTCATGTATTTGCAGAACCCATGACTGAGCGGCATAAGCTGGGCAGCTGTCAAGAGGATGTTTAGTTGAAGTCTTGCTGTTCTGGTTCCCAAGATGCCCATGAAGTAGCTTAAAGGCACTTACTACTTTAGTTTATGTACCCAATATCTACAGTATTAGACCAAAGGGACCCACCGTCACCAGAGTTCATGAACTCAACAATGGTTCTTAAGCTCCATTCATTCTTTTCTGATTTCTCTGGTCAGTGAGTCAGCCTATGCGTGCATGTAGCACCATGCACTGCGTTCTGCTGTTGTTCAGTCTGACAAAACTTTATAGAGCTTGCTTATACTGGGGTTTTAGGAGAAAATGTTGGGGTTGAATTTACCCTGATCGCTCCAAATGATCAGCTACAGATAAATAAGTATATTTACTCCAAAGTTTGCTTGCTGTATGTCTCTAAGTTGTTGTGCTGCTCAGTTTGAGAAGTATATTGAATTTTATGTAACTCAACGAGTCATGTAGAAGACAGTTTACATCTGACTTTCTGTAACTTAGGCACATTGAGGCCTATTCACAAAGCTAAATTTGGTCATACATATACGGAATTCACAAAGAAATTTCTGGCAAGTGTAAATCCATTTCCGGGGCAGAGATCTCCACATGAGGGGAAGATGTCCAGAGCCAAAAATCCTTCCCAAGGAGTGGGAAGTATGCATTCAAAGACATTATTTGCCACAGATGTTTGGGAAAACCTACAAAAATGTATGCTTGTGGGCATTCCCAAACTACTATCCATCCCCTTTCAACCATGGATAGAGTCAAAAATGTACTCAAATGTGACAGTATAGCGTACCATGGAAGGCAGGATGGAGAACGGTTGCAACACAATGGACACAAAGGTCAGGATGAAAGGAGTAGGGGCACGGACTCGGACAATTGAGGAGACAGGGCTAGCGAGCTGACCACATAGGGCAGTTAGGAGGGCAATGGCAGCACACCAGAAAATGGTGGGCAAGAGGGAGAACAAGGGCATGCACAATGGACCATGGTGGGCAGAAGGATGGGGATAGGAGCTGGACTCAGCCAACCTTGGCCAGGGGCAAAGGAGGAGGAACAGGGGCAGCAAGCTGCCCAGACAGGAGGGGCAGCACAAACGACCATAAAGGGAAGGGGGAGGGGCAGGGGCATGGATGATGGAAGGCAGGGGGGTGATCAGGGGCAGCAAGCTGGCCATGATGGACAGGCGGGAGGGGTAGTGGCATCACAGCAGACCATGCAGGACAAGCAAGAAGGGCATTGGCATCTCAATAGACATGGAGGAAACAACAAGCTAACTATGGAGGACAAGCAGGAGGGGCATTGGAAACACATGAGACCATGCAAAGCAGGAGGGAGAGGCCAAGGGCATGGGCTTGGACACAGAGGGCAGGGAGGAAGTGGGAAGGGGAAGCAAGCTAAGCAAGGGAAGGGCAGCACAATGGACCATGGAGAACAGAAGGGAGAGGGTAGGGGCATGCACTACAGAAACTGAGGGCAGGGGGTGGGGGCAGGAGTAGCACACTGAGCACCGAGGGCAAGCCAGCAGGGACAGCGAAATGGACCACAGGGGGCAGGCAAGAGGGGACAGGGGCACGCACATGGAGAAAGAAGGGCGGGGGCAGCAATCTGACCATGGAGGGCATAACATAACATAACGTGTATTTGTAAAATGCATGTGCATCCAAAGGTATGTTGGCATATGTTAACAGATGTTTATTGTTACCCAACTCAATGGTACTCATTTTATCTACCTCAGAAGGATGAAAGGCTGAGTAAATCAGACGGGATTTGAACCTGTGACCATGAGGTCGAACATAGGCCCCCTACAGTGGATGCATTAGTCCACCAAGCCACCAGACCCGGAAGGCAGGAGTTACCAGCACATGCAGACGGAGACCAGAGGGAAAGCAGGAGGGGGCATGGGCAGCAAGCTGGCCACAGTGGGCTGGAGATGGGGACGGGGTAAGCAGATGGAGAATGGAGGGTAAGCAGGAGACAGGCAGGAGCAGCAAGCTGACCATGGAAGGCAGTATTCGGGGCGTTGGCTTTCAGCTGGGGGTGGGCCTATGCCAACCCCCATGTTGTTAACAACTGAAGGTTGTATGCAGTGTAGGTGTTGGTGGAATATGTTAAAAAAAACACTAGAAATTCAAGAAAAAAAAAGTTAAATAAATCTTATAGTTAGGTATTTTAATGTGACCTTCCCTAGTGTTAAAAAAAACAAGAAATTAACTGGAAAAAAATATTAATTGAAGTAACATTATAGTTAAGTATGGTGATAAAAGCTTAGCTTATGTTAAAAAAAAAAAACCTCTAGAAATTCACTAAAAAACAAAGGGAAAGTAGCGTTACAATTAGGTGTTATAATGAGTTAAAACTAATGCTTAAAAAACAAAAACACTGATATCAGTCAGTTATAGTTCAGTGAAATAACTATAACTTGCGTCACCGCCATGCATTGCTTGTGACTTCACATGTTACATCACTCGTGACAAGCTCAATTACATCATTGATGGTATCACGGATGACATATCAAATGACATCATTGATGGCAACTCTGACATCACTGATGACATTATCCAACCTACTGCTCCTCAATTTACTGTATAAGCCAGTACTGTCTTTCAAATATGTAAATAACTGCTACAATGGCGGAGAATCATGAAAAGCATAATTACATGAAGATATGTGCTTGTCTAAAATAATTATGCTGAAACCTACTCTGTCTACACAAAGGCACTATTATGTAAAAAGCTCCCACTAGTCACATTTTTCACCACATACACAGCTCTTTATGAAGATTCCCCTTTCTCTGCACACCCAAGTGTCATTAGATGGCCAAACCCCTACTACACGCAGACTTTACCCTATAAACAACTATTCACAGATTGGCTAATACAACTAGGCATACAAGTCTTACTAGACATCTCCACTTCTATTAAGCATTGCCTTCATCCTGTGCAGACCTCTTTACCGAGATGTCACTACCTACACACTCACACTCCCCATTAGGTGCTTAAGCCCCTACTGCACACAGCCTTTACCCTGTAGACAGCTGTTTATGGAGAGCCCCCTATGACCAGACACCCCAGCCCCATTGTGTGACTAAACCCCTGCTACGCACAGCCTTCAGCCTGTACACAGCCCTTGATGGGGAGGTCACTCCTTCCAGACGCCCAAGCCCCATTAAATGATCAAACCCCTCCTATGCAAAGCCTTCACTCTGTGCGCAACTCTTCACAGAGAGTGAAATCTCTTCACATAGCCAACACCATTAGTTTGAAAAACCCTTAGGACACACAGCCTTCTCTCTGTACAAAACTCTTAACAGAAACTACACACTCTTCAAACACCCAGCCTCTTTAGAAGGCCGGAAATGTTGCAAAACTTCACACTTATTACCAGTACAAAAGGTATAGAAATTGAGCTACAGATGGAGCTTATTAAATTATTTTTGTGTGATAAGGGTATAGCAAACTCTACCACTCATTCTTTGATGTCATCAGTGACGTCATCAATGATGTCATTTGAGATGTCATCAGTGATGTGATTAATGATGTAATTGAACATGTCATGAGTGATGTAATATATGAGGTCATTAGCAGTGATTGTCGGGGCGTACGGTATAGTTAGCTCACTGAACTTTTAACTGGCTAATTTCAGTGTTATTATGGTTTTTGGTTTGTTTTGTAACTCCTTTCAGCACTTAAGTATAACTTTACTTTAACTTTTTTTCCAGTGAAAAAATATAAATATATATAATATTGTCATCAAGGGCTCCTGATGACATCATTAATCATGAGGCCAAATTCCTGGTTTGTAAATGTCACCAAAACACCAAGATGGTAATATGGGGCCATATTACATGTTACTCATATATTGTTTTTTTAAATTAACTTTTATTTTAGGGTGGTTAGCTGTTTTCCTAAAAATGAAATCATCAGTAGGCACTTACTGGAATTAGAATGTCTAGGCTTTGTTTACTTTTCATGAATATATTTTTGATAAAATGCCCAGTGGACAGTGAATTTATGTAATTCTGTGGCTGCAGCATTTACCACATACATATGGATCTATCACACATGACATATAATTTGCCTAATTTGCAGATTTTACAAGAAATATTGTTTCCAGCTGAAATGGATGGAAATGAATTCTGTGAGAGAGCGTACTGAGTATTTTGAGTTCTTTTTCCCAATGACCTTCTCACATAATTTAGTCCTCCGTGCCACATAATCCTAGTAGCCATGACAATGGTGAAGCTCTGCAAAGAGGTTTGGGTGCTATCTCTGCTATGGTGAAACCCATATTCCACAGACTCTGCGTAATTAAATTCATAAAGTGCTCTGCGAGACGGATGTCTCATTTTATTTAGGCCAGTAGCAGTAAGAACTAAAATTTCTCAGTGCAGTGGAAGGCCCTTTGTGGCCATTCTATTTGATTTAATAGTTCACCTACATCCACCCGTGGCATTTGGGTGGGACAGCGAGAATGAGGAAGATAAGCAGTAAATGGCTAAAAAAATGAAATCCATCTGAATTGTCAAGAAGGAACTCTGAAAGGGACATATTTGATGGGCTGAGATTCATCATTGGTGATAAATGGCTATTCGCCGGACTAGAGATCAGTGTCTCTGCTACACCATGCACATTCTGTTAGATGTAATTTAAAAAACAGCATGTGACGGATTCGTTATCCGATATATAAAAATTGATCACTGTCATGATACTGACAGACGTCTCATGATAGCAGAAAGCTATCCTTCTCTTTTTATAAAAGGAGCATACGGACTATATTCTTTTGCTCATACACTCATATATATTGTTTTAATTTATGCCACAGAACTGGTTTACAATGCTTATTTGCTTATTATCAAGCTAGATCAGGAAAGGGATAGAGATTTTGCAGGAGAGAGCTTTGAATGAAGCCCGACTGAGCTGGAGCGGGATTGGGATGCTAGGAAGAGGAGCGAAGAGATTCTGTTTGACCTTCAGGTGATCCTACTGGAAAGGGAGGTTGGTTGGAGAGCTCACCAAAGTAGTATCTTTCTGGTCTGCATTGTTCTCCACCAATATTAGAGCAGAAGATTGGCCTTTCTCTTTGAACGAACAGAAAGACACACCTTGTGTGTAGTATTTGAAGATGTTGGGTAGGTATTTGGGGCCCGGATTCCCTCAGCCCTGTGTGTGAATCCGAGGGTTTAGAAGACAACCCTATATTAAACTGGAAGTTCCAAAGGTGGGCTTTGGGGATGTGTTCGCTATGGCCAGCTTTACTCAGATCCAGTATGAAATTAGAAGCATGTTCATACTGGACATGCAGCTATCGCAAGTGTTTTATGAGGTCCACATTATAAGTAATGTTCAAGTAGTCTGATACGTATATTTCATATCTAATTTATCTGTGAGGCTTTAGGGCCTTCACCTCCACTCTTTAAACTTGCAGAGGGGGAGTCCTGGCACCAGAACCACAATGAACCTGAGATGGAGAAAAGCACTGGCGAGCTATAGGACATGGTCTGTTGCTAATCGTTAAGTCCTGGAGGTCAAATTAACTTGAATGGACCTCGAAAAAGCCTGGGATGTAGCTAAATTCATATGACCCAAGAGATGACTTTTACCGAATGGACTATAAGCACGATTAAATGGTTTGATGTTGTAATTGCATTTCTGGGGCATTGGATGCATGATCTGAGGAGAGAATCTGGAGCAGAAAGTAGACATCTAACATTTCATATGGGCTAATGGTTCATGGGCATTGGAAAGAGAATAGAAAGAAAGAGGATCTCCAGTTTAAATAAAGGATTACACATCTGTACTAATAAATTAGGAATATAGTTGCAATGCTCTCTATTTAATATTTGTGCAAATGAAAAGGATTGCGCAAAGTTTGAGGAAACTGACCAAGATGTTGTCAAAGTCATGTGAGAGTCCCAAATGTTAACATGTAAATGAAATTTCCTATAGGGAAATTGGTGTCAGCAGTAGCAGCAGAAAGAATGAATTAATTAGATCAGCACCTAGTCTGGCAAGAAGTATAGTCTACACTGAAATAGTCCTTGTTTGGAAAGGTATCAAAATGTTCAGTGATTGAGCAATTTTTCATAATGAGGGCATAAAATGTATTGTTATTTTGTCTAATTTCGTTATTCTTGTATTCAGAACTGCAACTTGAATTCTGAGTGTATAAGTAAATTGGATAAACATTTTTAGTCAGAACACTAAATTGAATCTACATATCTACTGACCCTACTGTGAACAAGTGGTGCAGGAAAAAATTGCATTTAAATGCCAAGATGTATTTAATGAGCTGGCCCTGGTCCTGAAATCCAGTGTCGGTTTGTGTGGTCAGGGCTAGGGTAAGGCATGACTATCATGTCACACTTAAAATGGGCAACGTCAACAACAATCTATGCATGTCCGTTACTTCAAACAACACAACATGAGTGACACAAGTGCAGACCTTACCTGGTATGTGCTATGTAGGTTTCATTTGCACAAGATGTCGCGTGTGACACAGTCTGTGGTGTTTCATTTCCTCTTGCTAAGAGTGCCTTTGCAGAATCTTCATGACCTTGAGCTAAGGGTGCCTATTGGCTGGAAACTTGGCACTGCAACCTAGGGCTGTGGAGACCAGATACTGGGAATGCTAGATTCTTCAAGGTTACCCCTCATGACTATTGAGACTATATCCTTCTCCACCTTCAGCTGAGGTTTGTTCTACTGGTTCCAGAAATATCCCGAACCTGACCGACAGTGCCTTTCAGTCTTGACAGAGGAATTACTTTTCAATCTGCTCTCTTTCCTGTAAGTTGTACCTTACATGCCATTCAGCGAATGCTTTATTCTCTTGATGAAACATGGATTTCACTGATGGTGGCTGTGAAAGATTTGTTCCATGTGATTCAACACTGCTGAGGAAACCCATTGTTCGCATGTTTGCACCCTCATTATAATTTGGGCTGTGCAAGCACAGTGCCTATTTCAGGTTTTCCAGCTGCTGTACCATTTTCCACTTTCCCTCTACATTTCATTTGAGACTCATATCTCCTCCATTGCGCACTCAGCAGATCATTGTTTCAAACAAACCCCGTATGGGTTTGGTTGCCGGGTACTGTGCCCTTCCATAGCAGGATCCTCTCCTGAGGTGAATATGGACTCCCTTTAATCGTTGAAACAGTGACAGTCCCTTTGCCTTGCTAAACAAGTGGGTGTTTACAAAATAGGGGTAACAGCTCTGTAAGTTAATGTGGTAAGGTTCTCCATTGCAGTCTGTTGCTAAGTCCTTGATGAGGCATGAAGTGACAAGGAAATGGTGGGTGGCTGTCCTGGGCATGGTCCATGTTTCTCCAGCTGCCTTGCTAATGAATACTATTCCAGGTCCCCTGGTGACTCATGAATTCTCATGTTCTAGGAATGTTTCCATTACCTACTTTTCATTGGCCCTGGGTCCACTTCTCACTCATACAAAGGTGATCAGTGGGCAGTGTAAACAAGCACATTTACAGGTTAAACTTCCTGTGGCCTGATCCCTACACCTCCTTGTAATGAGATATATGAGCAGACTCTTGCCTTCTTCCAGAGGGTTTTAGGGCTCCATGCTCAGTTAATGAAACAAATCCTCCCATTCTTTATGGAATCCAAGTCATGACCCTTAACTGGTTCAATGGGTTGGTGACCTGGACAACTTCAGGAGGTAATTCAACTTAAGTCTATTGCTTTCTTCTTGCAACTATTAAGCATGTGTTGGGACATCTGGAGTATTCTCACTCCAACCAACCTTCCAGTCAGGCCTCCTTGATAGCATTGCCTGTGGCTGCTTGTACCTGAGAATAGTTTGAACATTTCACCCTCAGTTTCCACATTTTGGGGCTCATATATTGGCTATCTTGACACCTTTTTCCTTTGGAATATGTATTGTTTCAGAGAGACTTCTCGCTGACACATTTGGCATCCCCTTGCTAGGGGAGGTCGCTTCTAAGCCTCTCAGTGATGGAAGGTCCCAGTTTCGATCCTGTTTGCTAGTAATGGTGTAGCCTACTGGCTCAGAACTGTCATTTGAAAGGTCTTGTTATTATTTTTCTTGCCCGTGTTGACTTCTAGGTCCTCATTCCGAACTTTGAAGGTTGAATGTGTACCTGTCAAAATGTTTTTCATTGACAGGCCCTTGGGTCCTTTAAGAGTAATTCGATAAACTAAAAATTCTACCAGAATTCTTCCTTACAACTTTGGCAGTTTATGGTGGATTCACGCTTTGTAGCAGACTCATTACACACCCTTCTAGATCACACTCAGTGCCCCGTGCTGGAGAATTTGTACATTTAGAAATGCCTTTAGACATTTACAGACAACAACCAAATGCTGACACTGGCTTGGTGACGAGGAGGGATGCCTGACTAGTTTTAGCGCATCTTGCTTGGGTGTATTACCATTAGATCGTTTCCCTTCCCTAAGATAGTATGGTTTTTTCTGGATCCTTCTAAAGATGACATCCTGAATAGTGTCTGTGAAAGTACTTTATGACAAGGGACATAAATATTCTTGCTGAAAGTCTCTTTCCTATTGCAGAACTGGTTGGATCCTCAACAATTACTTTATTTGATTAATTCATGGAATGCCTAAACAGGAGTCCATAGGTGGGGCACGGGCCTTTCTCTAACACACCTTCATCAACCACAATTGGAAGCTGCAGGTCCGTCTTCACTTGCAGGGCTGCCCGATGCTTCTTTGACTCTACCTTTGTCGCTTTGCCCGTATTACATGTTTCTTGCCTGAAGAATGTAGCTCGCCATTTGTGTTGTCTGTGGTGATTCAGTAACGCAGTTTTCTCTTCCACAAGTATGACTTTTCCACATAGCTAGATGGTGCTTCTCCTTATCGGCCCCTTTCAGGGACTGGGACTGGAGTGCCTGGGCACTTGCAAAGTAGCCTGAAGTCTAGTCCTTCCACTCTTGTTTTCAGGTTGGATCTTCCCTGTTATTTGTTTGTAGACCTGTTTTGCAGGTAATTTTAGGGTTCTCTGGTTCTCTCATCCACCTCTATTTGCATGTGTCCTCATTTTTTCCCACTTATTTGGGTTCTCATTTCATACTTCATTCCATATCCTTCTGCTTTGATGAGGTGCGGGCTCGTCACTTTCCAACTCTTCTCACATCCTTGCGTCTGAGGTTCTATCAAAACTATGCCCTTCGAAAGGAGAAGCAAAATTGTCTGACTTTGCCCGGGACAGTGTTTCATGACTCCCGTGTCCTCTTATTTGCTGCCTGAAGTCCTGTGGGGGTAGTCACTGCAGAGAGTTCTTTTCCCTGCTGGCATTTAGTTTTCAGTTCTGAATGACAGAAGGGAAATGACATGGTTGCTGCCCAATGACCCATATTTTCCTATTTTCTACTTCCGGAAGTGACGGCCTGGGAATGACTCAAGGGCGGATTGGGAAGTACATGGTTTGTTGGGATACCGGTTAGCCATGTCTAACTTCCATGGGTGCAGCTCTGAGCAGTAGCAAGAACGGGTCCATTATAGCGCAGGAGCTCTTTCTTCAACCCGCTGTTACTTTGTAAGTTTTCACTTCACAAGCTGAGGAAATGTAAACAAACAATGTGCTAAGCTAAGCTTCACAACTTTATCGGTTCCTGGTTCATTCACAGCTTTCCAGGGTCCCATGGATCATTCCATGCTGAAGTACTTCTCCAGACAAATGTTTGAAGTGTATTCGGGTCTTTTGTGATATGCCTGACTGTCACCGCCTTGGGTGCACGCGCTGCCTCCTCTCCTGACTGGTTGGGCACACCCAGGCTTCTTTTTATCCTATTCTATGTGTCATAAAAATATCTCTGAACCACTACCTCCACCCATGAAGGAAGAGGCTACTATGGGCAAACAGTGCAAGAGTTACAAGCGTCATATAGCGCTTGATACCCCTATGAGGAGCTAATCCTGAATTATAGCTGAAGGGAGGTTGGGAGAAGCCAGGGAAAGCACATGGGCAGAAATGGACAGCCTCTCGAGAGGGACATCGAAGACCATAATTGTGGGAAACACTGTAATTCATGATAAAAATCGTTTAGAAAATGACTGATAACTTGTATTCATGTTTTAATGTAAATAAGAATGGCTTTTGCTTGCCGAAGCATTGCCCAAAAATTCAATAAACGCTGGCTAGCAGAGAAATGGGGAGAAAGAAAAGAACACAATGGACCGTGCTAAACAAGCAAACATATTTATTAATGAAGGGAAGTATGCGGAAGTGAGCAATGTAGGAAAAGTGAGGGATGTGATAAAGAAGAGAACGAAAGGGAGGGTAGATAATGCAGGAGGGAAGCAAAACGACGACTAACCAGTGGAAGATGAGTAGAAAGAAAGATACAATTCAGAAAGGGCAGGTGGGATGAAGGACACGATAGCTTAATGGAGCTTTTAAGGAATATCGGTGGGTAATGCATCTGTAGGTTAGATGCATGTGTACAAGGCTAACCCGTGGTTCCTATGGCAACACAACAAATCCTGTTACCCTCATTGATAATCACAAGTGTTTTATAAAGCATTGCAAAGCCACAGAACTGGAAGCTAGAGTTTTATATTTAAATAGTTTTGATTTATGAAGGAGGAAATGAGTTGGTAAATTGTCAGCCATTTTATGGCCATCACAACACAATCTTAGTCAATCTATACGAAGTTTCAGCCACTCTGGGCTGGTACGGCAGATCAAAGATGGCGTCTGAGGCTGTGCATCTCAAGTAGGCCGCAGAGCTGTGTACGCAGTCACTTGGCTTGTTTCATCTCAGCTCTAGTTTTTACTGCAAGCAAACATTGTCAGCACATGTTGACTGTGCTCTTGGTTGGGGCCTAGTACTACTGCTAATCCCGTAGGCTGTTTGGGTCCAGAGAGCCAACTGTAAGGCAATACTAAAGAGCCGCTGCGCTTGGCACTTGTAATTCTGCACGGCTTGCGCATGCTTGTTGTTTGCCCGGCAGCAGCTCTCATGCTCTATTCTTTACCCATGTCCGTAGCAGAACCTATTGATTTTTTCTTATTGATCCCCATCCTTGTGTAATCAATTAACATCTCAAATACAAACTTTAACCTTGCGTTTCACAAATGCTGTTTGAGTATCTGCAGGGGCCGTGTGACTGGCACGCTGCTGTCGAGCGGGTAGGGACTGACGCCGCTGGCGCGGGACAACTTCACTCGACGCGTTACTCGTCCCTTCAGGCTTTGACACACACATTTTTTTCTGTCATGAGTTTCCCTTGACAAGGAGTCACTCACGAATGGCAGTGATTTATGGGTAATGCAAACACAGTGAAGCGATGTTGCATATCACTGCTGCATGTACAGTACATTGCGATGTTTCATCAAATCATGTCCTTTCCTGGTCTCCCTCTCAGTTTTCCTTGCTGTCTTTTCCTCTGTTGTCATTCTCTTGTCCTATATGTTGTCCTTGTCCTATGTAGACTAGGGACGGCCAGGGGATGCTACCTACCCAAAGTGGGCACCAAATTAATCCCACCGGACTTGAAAATGACCAGATTCAGGCAGAGAAACACTTGTGCTGGTTACTTTTACCCTGTTCTTAAAATCAGTTCTTTTGTCTTATACTGCGGCAACCCCCTTTCCACTGTCTCTGCCAACCGAATGAGGTGATATGACCCACCCGGCTTGTGTTAGGAAGTGCAGTTTATGAAATTCTGCTTCAAAAGTAGCTGAAATATATTGGCATTCAAGTGCATTGGTGGCCAAGGCCTCTGCATCAAAGCATTTGAACCTTACAAGCCCTGTAAGAAATAATAATAAAAATGATGCTGTTATTAATAATTACAAATGTTCTTATTATTACTACTACGAATGCTGCTACTATTACTACTACTACGACATAGCCCATCCCAATGGCATTTAAGATAATTCGGTGAGAGTTGAACATGACTGTATTGTTTGCATGGTCAGTTAAAGGATTTCGGCAGAATGGATAATGTGACATTTTGCCAAATCACATTCCTTGGTATAGGAGCCAAATCTGATGCTTCTAGATGTTACCTGGCACTTTTTGCTGGTAGCGCCTTGGCAGCGGATTAATTGGCACCTTGATTGCTGCTTAAAGCACATTACATCAACATTTCGTGAATGACACTGAATTGGCAAGAGGATCTGATTGGTTCTTCTAAATTTAGCACATGTAGAGATTCTCAGAATTGAAAGATTGTGCCCTTCTAGTGATTTGAGAGACCAAATTGCTCTCATAGTTTGGAGACCCCTGCTTACCGAGGCTATATGCCTCCGCAGCAAAATCCTCAGTACCTGGATACCCTCACAGGCGATTAGCCGCGCTATGCATGTCTTGTTCGATTGATTGATTGATAATGTTTGACACCATTTTTCAATCTTCTGGCATAGAACACATGAGAAAAATAACGACTTGGCGATAGGGCAACTTCCAGCACTTCTTTTTTTTCTCATCGAGTATTCCTATAGTCCTTGGATCACTGTACATGTTTGATGTATGCTGGTATGTTTTCCATGACATCACTAATTTGGAAGATGCAAGGAATAGGGTTAATGCAGCCAATATAATTGACATAGCACCTCCAATTGTTTATGATGACCTTTAAGTTCTGCAAAAGCCCCTTTGACATGCTGTTTTGAACCTCCATAAGGTCATGGAACCCCTCTGTGGCTTGCAGTAGCTAAACTACGTTGAGGTGAAATTCCTGCTTACCATTTTTTTGAAGCGGAAGTATACTGGTGTTCATCTCTGAAAGCGATAACTTATTAAAGAAAAATAAAACATGCTCATTTTTGGTAATGGCAACTACTGCCATAAATATGTACATTCTTCTTGCATATAGTCACTGTCGGTCAATCTGTGATCCTTTGGGCGTACAAGCAGACTCAAAGCACTAGCTAAACCTCCTTGTATGCGACACATGACTCAATCTCAGGCCAAACTCTATAACTTGTGCTTTTTTCATTTAGCGGATGACGCATGTGGAGGAACTTTGCGCGGCCAGAGTGGCATCATCTCCAGCCCGCACTTCCCCTCAGAGTACGGCAACAACGCAGACTGTACCTGGACCATACTGGCCGAGCCTGGGGACACCATCGCACTGGTCTTCACGGATTTCCAGCTGGAAGATGGATATGACTACTTGGAAGTCACTGGGACAGAAGGAGCTTCACTTTGGTAGGCCAATGATGTTCTTTCTCAACTGGTTCCTGAAGCAATAGGTCTTATATGCCCATTTTCCTGTACCTGTACTTCCATCATAAACACCTGTGCACTTCAGCTACTCTGATCACACACTTTTGTGGGACTGTATTGGCCAAGTGAACTAGAAAAAACACTGATCATTCGAGACATTATGTGCTAACGGTTTGACTCGTTACTAATAGTTGTTATAATTAATTTTGAGATTTGATTTAAAAATATATTAAAATGGCATTTTGGATCTTTCAATGTAAGAACTTGAGACGACTTGTTGTTTTTACATGGGATACATCTTGATTTTTTAACTTGACTAAAGTTCATATGATTACTGACTTGTCTAGATGTCTGGAGGAAGTGGTGTTTCAATGCACAGCATTTGGCCAGCAAGTGTAAATGACATCCTACCTTCACAATGGATTGAACATAATGAGTTTCTTAGTAGGAAGTTATTTTTTATCAGAGTTTTTAGCAGTAAAGTTAAATGCATGAATATAGAGCCCACTCGGCCCCAGTTTAAAGTCGGTTTTTAAGTACTTCCGGATGTAAGAAAGAGATAATCCAAGTGTTCATCACCATGCTCCACCTGTGACAAAATTCCTCTTGGTTTTGATATTTCTGCATGCTTATAGTAGCTTAGCATGCTCTGAAGTGCGCTTATCTGTGGTACAGAATAAAGAGTAATTACACCAGCACTTTTATTGAGTTAACAATTTCTAGGAGCTACTCCAAGAGCACAGCATTTTAATCGTTGCTCTGGATCAGGTTTACTTCTGTTCAGTGTTTTAAGTGGGGCGGGTCCTGCTGGCTCTTAGACCCGGCAGTAATTAAACACTGACTTTGAAATGGGTCCCTAATGGACTCTGCATTCATATTCTTAAATTTGCTGGTAGAAACACTGATCAATTTCTCGAAAATGACTGTAAAATCCTTTAGGACATTCAATGTCAGTGGTACAATTCTTGTGTGCCTTTCACATGTTTAACTTCATCTTGCATTCCCTAAGAGTAGTTGCTTTTTACAAGATGTTGCATTTGTGTAGTTTTTTTCATGCAATATATATGACTCCTGCTTAATGCATACTTTGAACTGAGTCGCCTCCAGGTGTCTGAGTGAGTTCAGGTGGTGGGTGGGTGTTTGTGACAGCAAACGATTCAGCATTCTAGAGATGAGGCTGAATGCAGTATGAGTTTCCCACAGTAACTGTCAGTGGGTCGTAAAGTTGTGCAGACTACATATGCATTCAGTCCATGGCCTTTTTGCAGAACGCACAGGGGGATTGTTGTATACCTGCCAATTGTGGGAAAGTGTGAGATATGCAGCTGTAGGATTTCAGGAATATGTGGGGACAAAAAGGGTGTAACTATCTAAGGGAATGATAGACTGCAAAGGAGAGTGGTGTGAAGGTAGGAAAGGGAGTAACTGAGGCATTCCCAAGGCCACTACGCCCTTCACAGACCTTACTAATGTGCTATTCACAGTCTCATATTTTCAGAATTAAATGTTTTAAATTCTAATTATTCATAACAAAATCATTGTTGTTATTTATTTGATAGACCTAATAAGCATTGGTAAAACCAGTGGGTCTGATTTGTTTTAGGAGCGTGTTGGTTCTTATGTACCTTCTTGTTGCATTAATAGAGCATTCATATATAGGCACCCAGATATTGGCTTACATGTTTTAAAGCGATGCCCTTAATCATATATGCCATGCCTCTTGGACAGGATTCCCAGTTGCGCGTATTTGGCCACTCCCCCTTTACAGACATCCCACTCCAACACCCTTTTCATCCCACTTACAGCACTGGCTCTGTTACTATAAACTGTCACACTTCTTGGTGTGGGTCAGCTGCCCTGCCTCATAGCTATTCAGATTGTCTCAGTACATTATGAAATGTTGCCTCGGAGGTGAGAGACCCCTATCTATGCATCTGCCGGAACCGTCTCTGAGCACCTGCGGTTATAGCTTTTCAGCACTCATTTTCAGAACATTGCTCTTTGTAAGAGCCTCTTCATCACATATGCCGTGCATCTGTTGCCGTGGAAGCCATTTTCCTTTAGGAAGAGTCTGTATCAGAGAGTGGCGTTTTCTGACCCCTAGGGTGTTCTTCGAGAGGAATTCACTGCACAAGAGGTCTTACACTTCATTATGGGCGCAGAAGCTATAATTTATGTTACTGTTATGATTAGTTCATGCCTGAGAGCTGAGGCTTCACCAGCTCGAGGTGGCTGCTTGATGTGGAAGGCTTCCGGCACTGTTTCGTCCTACCTAGTCTGTGACTTCCTGATTTTCTAAAGGCACATCTAAATAAGAGGTGTTGTGGAAGTTGTAGCAGACCTTCCTCACTAGCAGGCTGTATACAAGTGTTATTGTTGATTTGTTGGTAGTATCATGTGTGGGAATGGCGGCAGACATGACAGCAGTGCTACATCAGTTGTACCCTACGCAGAGGTCTTAGTTGAGTGTTTTCAGTAGTGCCCTGTGCAAAGGTGATAGTGCTTGTTGGTAGACGGCTTTGTGTGAGTGGTGGCTATCATTTCTGAGTGGCAGGCTGTGCAGAAGTGACAGTAATCTTTTCTCAGCTGTAAGCTGTATTGAAGTCATTGTAGTTCCTAGACCTGGTATCTTTTGATGTTGTTTCCCTTGTCTTTTTGCTTTTGGCCTCCTGTTTTTGATTGTGTGCTGGACTTCGTTTTTGCTGGTGTTTGAACTCTAGGTACTTTACCACTGCTGACCACTGCTAAAGTGCATGTTCTCTGTGTCTAAAATGTGATGGCATTTGTGTTTTCCATGATTGGCATATTTGCTTTACTAGTAATTTCCTCGTACAGTCCACTACATGTGCACAGGGCCTGTAAGCCAAATGCTACTAGTGGGCCTGCAGCACTGATTGTGACATCTACATGAGTAGCCCTCCAAACCTGTCTCAGGCCTGCCACTGCAGAGCCTGCATAAACAGTTTTTAACTGCTATGTCGACCAGGCAAGTGCACCTACTTGCTCGGCCCAAACCTTCCCTTTTACTAAATGTAAGGAACCCCTAAGGTAGGTCCTATGTAGCCCCAGAGGACGGGTGCTGTGCATACAAAAGGTGGAACATGTGCTTTTAAGTTTTACATGTCATGGTAGTGAAAAGCCGCTAAATTTGCTTTTTGCCACAGCAAGAACTAGCCCTCCCATAGATTAGCTTTGGAGCTGCTGTGTAGTATTTAACACGTGTATCTTCCAATTGGGAGCTGATAGAAAATTGGGGTTTGGTGTCTCTGGACTTACGATATAAAAACATATTTTTGTGAAGTTGGTTTTTAAATTCTAGGTCTAAAAATGCCACTTTTGGAAAGCTGGCAATTTCTACTTTAACCATTCCGGGCCTCTGCCCTGTTCCTAGAATACATCATGTCTGGGTTGGATGACAGTTGGGGTTTGTGAATTCCCTCTAGACAGTAGGCCTGGGCAGTGAACTTTGCTCCGTTCGCGGAGTTTGCAGAGTTTTCTGCACTCCGCACTCCGTGGAGCTCGCGGAGTGTAGAAAACTCCGCTTCGCGATGTGCAGCGGAGTTTTTCCCCCGCTCGCGAACAGTAAGTTGGCGAGCGCGAGCTGCCGCTCGAGTAGAATTTCTACCCGAGCGGCAGGAATACCAGCACAAACTGCAGTTCGCACTGCACTCTGCCACTCGCGGAACTTCGCTGAGTTTTTTGTAACTTCGCAGAGTTCCGCGTAGCAAAACTACGCAAACTACGCCCAGGCCTGCTAGACAGTCACACACAAAGGGAGCTGAGGTGCGCCCTGCATATCCCAATGGCCCATCACCAGGCAGATGGGTCTTCCTGAGCTAGAGTGGTGGGAGGAGTTGACACTTACACCTGAGTAGGCCTGTGCCTGTCCCCACACAAAGATCCGAATACCCGCCTGTAGTGTTCTGGATCCACCGTTCAGGAAGGGCAGGGTCTTGTGCATCACAGAGGCCTTTCTTTGAAGTCTCTCTATTTCAAAGGCCAAACTGGATATAAGTACTGGACCCCTGACCTGGAGCGGTCAGTATGCTGGAGGAGTGGGGAAGTGGGGGGTGGGTGGGCGGGAAGGGGAGAAAGGGCACTAGGGGGATAAAAAAACATGACCTGCAGCTATCCCCTTTGCGCTCTTCTGCTCCTCTTCAGGAAGGCACAGGCTTCCAGAAGGACCTGCAGCCAATCGTTAAGCTGCTCTCGTGCATGAGAGCAGCTTTAGGATTGGCCTGAGCGCCCTCAATTTGCACTCCAGGACAGACTGTGAGTCTGTGCCTGCTCTTCCCAACCCAGCTGCATTGCTGGGTTGGAGAGAGCTTTCCCTGCGCATGATTGTTTGGCCGGCCTAAGACGGCCAGCCAAACCATCATGCACAGTGATGGGAGTGCACTACCACTCCCATCAGTGCCTGTCACTACTAGCCCTCGCCCCCAAGACTCGGCAGGAAAGGAAAAATAAAATGAGTGTTGTTTTATTTTTCCTTTCCTGCGTTTTTTTTTTGGGGCAATGCTGCTCTGCCATAGCGGAGGAGCCGACGCTGCCTCTGACACATAACAGAGGGAACACTTCTGGACTGAGGACATTCTGCAAGGAAGAAGATCTGTTGAATTGCCAGGAGCCCTGCCACTTCGTTGCTTGTTTTGCTGTGTTGACCTACTGTCTGCTGCTTCTTGCCTGGGAGTGAGAGGACCAGACTTTGCTTTTTGCATTCTGCTTTCTAAAGTTTCTCCAAGGGCTTGAGTTGAGTTTGCCTCCCGTTGGAAGTCTCAGGGCCATCAAAGACTTTACCTACATCTTGCTACCAGCACCTAGGCTCCTTTGCTGAGTCCTGATCTCCCAAGTGATGCCAAGCCCAGCCCTGGAAGCTTGGAGGTGATTTTGGTGCAGTAATCAAGAAATTGACTCCAAGCGTCACTTTGGAACTGGCACATCCCTGCGATATTGATGCATAACCGCTGCCTGCACCGAAGCCGTGATCCCTGTTTGCTGAGTGTGCAACGCAATGACCGAGACTTACAACGTAAGCCCCAACGGTGCCACAGCACTTCCGAAGTACCGCTGCTGCATGAGTCTCGATCACTGCTTCAGCAAAGTCTGTGATGCACAGCTTCGACTCCAATGCAGCACCTGTGGCCTGGTCGTTTGACATCGACACTGTGAAATCCACACACTGCGCTGTGACATCGAAGCATCATCGACGCCACATTGCCTTCAGGACCCGAGGTCTCACACCTGCAACTGACACATCACCTCCACTGTGCCCCGCATCATCCTCTGGTGTTAGCAGCTCCTTGACCCTGCACCGCCTACAGGAACCGATGAATCAGTTTGCTACGGTGATGCCACACCTCCTTTGCGCAACGCATCGTCCCTGAGTGCCAACTACCTGCATAGCAATAAGGAAACAACTCATTACCTGCCTTTGCGACACCTCACCTCCTCTACGTCTCCCACCTTCTTTGACTTTATGACGCAGCCAAGGTACTGTACTGGGGTCCGTGCAACTCCTGTATCCGACCCACACTCCATTGCGGTCGGACTGAACTTGCACATTTGTCTCGGTCAAGCTCAGCCAAAATAGCCCCAGTGGGAGCTATTGTTTTCTAAATGCTATAACTGCATTTAATATTGAAGGATTTATATCTTGTGTATGTTGGATTTTTATCGTTCTGGTCTCGTTTTACTCAGATAAATGTTGGCTTTTTATAAAATTGGCGTGGAGTACTTTTATGGTGTTTTCACTGTGTTACTGTGTGACCACAAATACTTTGCACATTGCCTCTTTGGTTTAACCGGGCTGCTCTGTGCCAACCTGTCCAAGGGTGAGCACCGGTAAACTTAGTGTGTACTACACGTATCCTGACTGGAGTGTGGGTCCCTACTTGGGCAGGGTGCAAACCGCTGCCAACTTGAGACCCCATTTCTAACAGTAGTGCTTTCTCACTTGCAGGACCATTGCAAGTGGCAGAAGTACTTTCTTTGTAGTAGGCTGTTTGAAAGTGGAGCTAGTACTGATGTAGTGTAAAGCTGTGCAGAATTGGAAGTAGAAATTTCTTTTTTGCAGACTGTGTGGAAGTGCTGGTAGTTCTATCTTTGTGGTACGCTGTGCAGAAGTTGTAATAGAGCTATCCAGTAATAGGCTGTGGAAAAGGGGTATTGCTGCTTTGTCAACTGCAGGCTCTCTGGAAACAGC
This sequence comes from Calotriton arnoldi, assembly GCA_963921515.1. Classification (NCBI taxonomy): domain Eukaryota; kingdom Metazoa; phylum Chordata; class Amphibia; order Caudata; family Salamandridae; genus Calotriton; species Calotriton arnoldi. Next base: position 1,779,333 of record CAWUFW010000522.1, read on the forward strand.
AGTAGTGCATTCTCAGTTGTCTGATTTGCGGAAGTGGTAGCGGTCCTTTGTGAGTAGTACGTTACAGTTGCGGCTCCTGGAGGGAGTGCTGCGGGGTGGTGGGGCGGGCGGGGAAGGGGCAGAGTGGGGGGTAGTAAACTCCGGCGTAGTCGAACGGAGGTAGTACATAAATAAATAAATAAAACTAATTACATTGCGCGCGCCGCATCGCAATGGCGATGCGGCGCGCGCAATGTAATTAGTTTTATTTATTTATTTATGTACTTACCTCCGTTCGGCCCTACGCCGGAGTTTACTACCACCCACCCTGCCCCTCCCCCGCCCCGCAGCACTCCCTCCAGGAGCCGCGAATGGTACGTTATCCAGAAATCTAAGCAGTGCTGTACGCATAGCAGGCTGTGCAGAAGTGGTAGCAGTGCTTTCAGGGTAATAGAATGTGTTTAAGTCTAAGTAACGCTCTCTCAGTTGTAGGTTGTGTTGAAGCGATAGCAATGCTTTCTCTGTAGCACTCTTTGGAAGAGTTTGAACTTATTTCTAGGTGGTCTGGTGTGTAGTAGAGGTAGCACTGTTTTCTTACTAGGTTGTGTTGAAGCTTCAGCAGTGCTTTCTTAGCTGTAGGTGCTATGCAAGTGGTAACATAAATTACTTCACCTCATGGTGGGCTGAGTGGAAATGGTAGTAGTGCTTTCTCTTTTGTGAGCTCTGTAGGAGTGGGAGAAGGACTGTCTCTGAAGTAGGCTGTATGGAAGTGAAAACAATGTCTACTCAGTAGTAGGCTCCGTGAAAGTGGTTGTAGTGCGTTTTAAGTGCCATGAAGTTCAGAAGTAGCAGTGGTGCTTTCTTAGAATTATCTTGTGGAAAAGTCACAGCAGTGCTTTCTCATTAGTAGGTTGTTCGGAAGTGGTCGTAGTGTAGTTTAAATGGTAAGTATTTTAAGTAATATAAATAACTGGTGGCAGTACTTTCTCAGTAGTAGGATGTGTAGAAATGGTAGCGTTGCTTTCTCAGCCGTAAGCTATGTGGAGCGGTAGCCACGTTTTCTCACCAACATGAATTGTGCAAGTGTTAACAGTGCTTTCTCAGCAATAGGCTGAGAGGAGGAAGTGCTTGCTGTGCACTAGGAAGCACAATGTCTTGTCCATACTGATGCATAGAAAATCACACATTGTATCATGAGCAAAAACTGAGTTCGTTCTAACCGACAATGTGACCACCACAGTACTTAATTTGAGCAGGTGGTTTCCGGTGCTCGGCACTAGCGCTTAATTGTCGACACCGGCACTTATGACAGCTGCCACATGGTGGCGCTGTTTGTATAATTTATAGATGAGCAGAAGTGCAATTATTTATTAATTCAGTATGCATTAAAAAACAATCAATACCCTGCTGCCCAAGCTATTTTTATAGCTTTGGGCCATGTAATAGGCTGAATTGTCACACCTGTAGCAGTATGCTGGTTAGTAGTTGTGTAGGTACTGTCATTGACAACGTTGACAGTGGCAATGGGTGGTGCAAGCTGCAGAGGCATCCTGACAAGGGCCGAACTGGCCGTAGCGGGTACGGGCATTTCTCCAGTGACTGCCAGGGTGGGGGCCGGTTTTGGACCCCTGGGGGCCTGTTTTTGTTACCAGGGGCCGATATTGCAGCATAGAGCTGAAATATCAGGCCCCTGTAACAAAAGCGGCAGCCAGGGGCGTAACAAAGGCCCCTGCAGCCCCAGTGATGCAGGGGGCCCCCAGGCTTATCCATACTGGAGGGGGCCCCCTCAGCCCCTACTGATGTGGGAGTAAGGGGCCCCTTCAGCACATCTTGCAGGGGGCCCTCTCACGTTTTGTTACACCACTGGCGGTAGCGGTGAGACGGGAGAGGTGCTTTCCACCAGCCCCCCCCCCCGTACCCGCTACAACCTCCCTACCCTGGTGCCAGCCGAGCTGTTTGCCAGGGATGATTTGGGTTCCCAGTCCGACCGTGATTCTGACTAGAGCACTGAACTTATTTTGTACAAATTAAGCACCTTCAGCGCCTGAAACACATCACCTTGAGTCCCAACTCTTGTGGGCTCCCTGCCCTCCGAACACCCGGAATCATTGGGTGGACTATGCATGGCACTAGTAAGCCTAATGGTACCAAATTACAGAGATGCGTAAAATAAACAGGCGTGTCTTTGGCCTCTGTAAATATGGGTAATGTGAAAATACATCTGTACTGTGTGAATAGTACATGGAGCTAATGGACCTGGTGGCGCCTTAGGATTTCTGCGGCAGTTTAGCAGTGGTAGGGGCGCAGACAGTTTATAGTGTTAGAATTTGTGTGAGATGTGGGAGACTCGGGGGTCTCTCATCACATTCTGCGGGGGCTGGGAGGGGGGGCTCATGAGGTGTGGTACGTGCAGGCGTCGCCTTCCGTGCGGCCATTGTATCCATTTAACTCTGTTGGGTGCGCGTCGCTTCCCTCCCTTGAAGTGCTCAGAACGAAGCGTCAGTGGGAACGTTGTCATGGCGAAAGCAGCGCCGTCACGCCGATCACGCAGCTCTTACTACACATATGGACAACCAGTGTCTGTCAGCAGAGAGAGGATTACACATTTGTCCAGTGCTTTGCAATACTCGGAGGCATCCCGGGCCTGGACGGCACCGCCCCCTACTGGTTCTGTGTATGTTTTGCGTCTGCAACCTGCAGACCTGAAGAACTCTGAAAACGTAATGCGGTGATTTTATTTTTATTTCACTTTTTCTTATTTACATCGCTGGCTTCACATGCAGTGTAAAGTTTCATGTGTGCTTCAGTGAACTTCAATGAAAAAAGCAATGTTTATATTTATAATATGATATTGGTGGTTAGTGCTAGCCCATAAATGTGTCTTTCTCTTACTCTTACAGTGTGCCGGCTACTGCATTCTCTAACAAATTAATTTACCCGCCAAATTCTCTGATTAGGAGTGAACTAGCACCACAATCTGGTATTCAGCACCGTGAAGAGTTCGAAGGAATCGTGCAAAGGCGGAGTTGTATGATAGGGAGAGTTATGTGGTCAGATCCTACAGGCCCACTAATATAGCTCAGTGGATGGGGTGTTCGATGTAGGGCAGCCTTGACAACTGAGTGGGGCCAACTCAACCCCTCATTCTTCTTGGGTCGATAAAATTATTCCAATTGAGAGATATATATATATATATATATATTCACTGAAAAAACCATAGGTTTTAGGGACAGTTATAGTTAGTTGGACATTGCACTCGTACAAAACCCGTGAAATTCCCCGTTATAGTTAGTTCAGCTAACTATAACTCGCGCCCCGCAATGCACTGCTGATGACGTCACATATTACATCACTCATGACATGGTCAGTGACATCACTGATGACATCACTGATGACATCTCAAATGACATCACTGATGACATCATCCAGTGACTGTGTGTTTCTGTAAAGTTTAAATATTTTTTATATATATAGGGAAAGGCGTATTGAAGAATGAGTGGGTGTATAAGTGTCTGTATGGATGATTTAGTAGGTGCGTGACTAATTCTATAAGTGAGTGATTAAACGTATCTTACTGAATGCATGGGTTAGTGACTAAACTGGGTGAATGTCTGTATCTGTCTGTTGCTGTGTAAGTGGCTGCATGGGTTTGTGAATAGCTACATGAGTGTCTATAAGAGTTATTGATTTGTTGTCTGAGTATCTGTATGGGTGCCTGAGTGTTTGTGTGGATGGGGTGTGTGCGACTGTGCATAGATGTGTGAGTGGGTGATTCACTGGGTGGATGGTTTCAAGAGTGCATCTGTGATAGACTGTATGGGTGGGTAAGTGTGTGTAAGAGTGTGTTAGTGAGTGAATGTATGTCCCAGTGGTACATGTGTGAGTAACTACATATGTGAAAGGCAGTATATATGTGTGTTGGAGTATATAAATAGCTATAAGCGAGAGTGAGTGATTGTGATAGTGGCTGTATGGATGAGTGTGTGCTTGTATCAGTGATTGTATAAGAGCGTAACAATGTGCTAGTATTTGTATGATTAAGTGAGCTGGTGTGTGTATAACTGTATAGGTGAGTAAATGGCAGTGTGTTTAATTATTTGCATGACTGACTAGGTGTGTGAGTACCTCTATGGATGAGTGGCGGTGTTTGAGTGTCTATATAGGAGTAAGAGTGCATATGATAGTCCTGTATTGAGTGACCATAAGTATGAGTGACTGTACGGGTGAGTGAGTGGATGTGTGTGTGTAGACCTAAGAATCAGTGAGTGGGTATGTAGTTATTGGTGTTGGAGTGTCTATGGTTTTGCGAATGGCAGTCTGTAATTTAGATTGGGTGTATCAAAGGTTATATTAGGGTGTGAAGAGCTGCATCAGATTATCACGTGGATGATGTCATCAGTGATGTCATTTGAGATGTCATCAGTGATGTCATCAGTGATGTCACTGACCATGTCATGAGTGATGTAATATGTGACGTCATCAGCAGTGCATTGCGGGGCGCGAGTTATAGTTAGCTGAACTAACTATAACGGGGGAATTTCACGGGTTTTGTACGAGTGCAATGTCCAACTAACTATAACTGTCCCTAAAACATATGGTTTTTTTAGTGAATTTCAAAGGTTTTTTAAATGCTAATTTGTAACTATAACGTCCCTAAAACCTATGGTTTTTTCAGTGAATTTCAAAGGTTTTTTAAATGCTAATTTGTAACTATAACATGTCTGAAACCTACGGTTTTTTCAGTGAATTTCAAAGGTTTTGTAAATGACAATTTTTAAATGTATTAATTGTTATATAAATTTTTTTCATACTGATTTCGAAATTTTTTAGAAAACATTTTTTTTAAATATTTTATTTTTTAAATTACATTGTAATTATATTATACATTACAAAAAATACTTTCTCAGAATGAATTACTTTAGTTTAAATACTTTGCACATAGGCAATAAACTTTTAAGTACAGTAGTTACAGTTGTTGCAATGGGCAACACATTTTCAAACACAATGCAACATTCAGCTCAATGTGAATTTCTAGTTAAATGCAATTAGTTACTTTATGGATTACTTTTTCTAACCACAGGACTGGATCCTAGATTCAGTCCTGGGACATCTCCTGTAAACAGTTGAGTAAAAGCGTTTTGGTTACAGTCGTGATTTTTAAGGAATATTATTGTACTTTAAAAGTTGACACTTAGAAACTTTTTCTCATAGAATGACCAATGTTATCCTATGGAAGGAAATTCACTTAGGAGGTAAAAACTGTTATCGTTACTTTTTGTTACTCAGTGTTGGATCCTGGATCCAGCACTGGTGCATCTCCTGTAAACAGTTGAAAGAATGCGTTTAAGTCATACAGGCGATTTTTAAGGAATATTTGTAGTTTGTGAAAATCGACACTTTGAAACTTTTCTGCTGAAAACCAGACAAAGGATTCCTATGGAAGAAAATATAAGTTACTGGTAAGTACGGTTAAAATTACTTTTCAGGGTCAGTGCTGGGCTAAAAGATGCAGCACTGGGTTCTCTCCTGATAACAGGTGAGTAAATTGGAATTCGTACTTTGGTTGATTTTAGAGGAATATTATAAAGTTCCAAAACTCCACACTGAAGAATTTCCAAGTGAAACCAGTCAATGTTAGCCTATGAAGGAAATTCAAGTTACCGGTAAGTACGGTTAAAATTAATTTTGAGGATCAGTACTGGGCTGAAAGATGCAGCACTGAGGTCTCTCCTGATAACAGGTGAGTAAATCAGAATTCGGATTTCGGCTGATTTTAGAGGAATATTTTAAAGTTCCAAAATCAACACTTAGAAACTTTTTCAGCAAAAAGCAGGCAATGATATCCTATGGAAGGAAATTCAAGTTACCGGTAAGTACGGTTAAAATTACTTTTGAGGATCAGTACTGGGCTGAAACATGCAGCACTGAGGTCTCTCCTGATAACAGGTGAGTAAATCGGAATTCGTATTTCGGCTGATTTTAGAGGAATATTTTAAAGTTCCAAAACTCCACACTTAGAAGAATTTCCAAGTGAAACCAGTCAATGTTAGCCTATGGAAGGAAATTCAAGTTACTGGTAAGTACGGTTAAAATTACTTTTCAGGACCAGTACTGGGCTGAAAGATGCAGCACTGAGGTCTCTCCTGATAACAGGTGAGTAAATCGGAATTCGTATTTCGGCTGATTTTAGAGGAATATTTTAAAGTTCCAAAACTCCACACTTAGAAGAATTTCCAAGTGAAACCAGTCAATGTTAGCCTATGAAGGAAATTCAAGTTACCGGTAAGTACGGTTAAAATTACTTTTCAGGACCAGTACTGGGCTGAAAGATGCATCACTGAGGTCTCTCCTGATAACAGGTGAGTAAATCGGAATTCGTATTTCGGCTGATTTTACAGGAATATTTTAAAGTTCCAAAACTCCACACTTAGAAGAATTTCCAATTGAAACCAGTCAATGTTAGCCTATGGAAGGAAATTCAAGTTACTGGTAAGTACGGTTAAAATTACTTTTCAGGACCAGTACTGGGCTGAAAGATACAGCACTGAGGTCTCTCCTTATAACAGGTGAGTAAATCGGAATTCGTATTTCGGCTGATTTTAGAGGAATATTTGCACAATGGTGAAGGGAGGGGGCAGGGCCTGAGGTGACATCTGTGCAAACGCGCCCCGTGGCGCGTTTTAAGTTGGGGGATTAAGTCCCCTTGAATCCTGAGGGTCCCTAGGGGCCAACTAGCCCACCAGGAACCTCCAATATGCGCTAGGGGCTGCGTTGCAGAGACGTGTAGAGAGGCCACACCCCTTTTACACTTCTCTGCAACGCAGCTCTGTGGCGCTTTCTGGATGTACCTGTTGGGCTAGTTGACCTCAGGGACCCTCAGGATTGAAGGGGATTTAATTCCCATCTTAAAACGCGCCACGGGGCCTGTTTGCACACATGTCACCTGAAGCCCCGCCCCTCCCTTCACCACTGTGCAAACGCGCCCCGTGGCGCGTTTTAAGTTGGGGGATTAAGTCCCCTTGAATCCTGAGGGTCCCCGGAGTCCAACTAGCCCACCATATACCTCCAAAAGCGCCACAGAGCTGCGTTGCAGAGAGGTGTAAAAGGGGTGTGGCCTCTCTACACGTCTCTGCAAGGCAGCCCCTGGCGCATACTGGAGGTTCCTGGTGGGCTAGTTGGCCCCCAGGGACCCCCAGTATTCAAGGGGAATTTGTTCCCCTCTGCAAACGCGCCAGGGGCGCGTTTGCAGAGTGGTGAAGGAAGGGGCGGGGCCTGCGGGCCCGATCGTTTTTTTTTTTTTTTTTTTTGTCCCCTGAAAAGGGGCTGTGTGGCTCCCCTTCTTTTTTCTCTTTTGGGCCCTGGGGACCCTATCCCCCAGGGCCTTACCCCTTTTTTAAATTACAAAAAAAAAAACGGGAAGGGGGCCGCGTGGCCCCCTTCCCTGGGCCTGTATTGGCCCCGGGGACCCCATCCCCGGGGCATGGCCTCTATATTTATTATTTTGAGGGGGCAGCGTGGCCCCCCTCCTCTGGCCATTTTAAGGCCCCGGGACCCCATCCCTCGGGCCGGCCTTTCCATTTTTTTTTTCCATTTTTTTCTTCTCTTTTTGGAGAGGGGGCCGCGTGGCCCCCTCCCGGGCCACTACTTGCCCCGGGGACCCCATCCCCCGGGGCTTGCTCCTCTCCGTTGGGGACTGTGGGGGGTCCCCAATCCCCCACAGTCCCGCCGGCTCCCACGTCCCTTGGGAGCCGGCATTGCTGTTCCACATGGGGAGCAGCTGACATGCTGCTCCCCATGTGGAAAGCAATCGCTTTGGATATTGGAAGAGAGAGCAGGTTTCCTGCTCTCTCTTCCAATATCCAAAGCAGTTTGATATGGCAGGACGGGAGCCGCGAGGCTCCCGTCCTGCCATAGCAAACTACAGTGTCCCGGGGTAGGCACCCCGGGACACTGCAGGAGCCGGCCCTGGGGGTGGTGGTCCCCAGGGCCATCAAGGGCTCCAGGAGGGGGCCGCGCGGCCCCCTCCCATTCAGTACACAGCCCCGGGAGGTGGTGGTCCTCGGGCTCTGGGGGTCCGTAACAGACCCCCATATTAAAATGTTTAGTGCCCCGGGAGGTGGCGGTCTCCGGGCGTGTGGGGGCTGGAGCCCCCCACACTGGTTTTATTTTTAATTTAAAAAGCCCCGGGAGGTGGTGGTCCCCGGGGCTGCAAGAGGGCTCAGAGCCCTCCCGCACCATTTTTCAAAAAGCCCCAGGGGGTGGCGGTCCCTAGGGCTTGGGGGCCCTTTGAGGCCCCCACACATTAAATTATCCCCCTCCACCATGCCCCCGGGACTTGGGCCACCCGGGGCCACTACATCGAAGCGCGGAGACCGCGCTCGATGTTTTTCGGCAGGATTCGCGCACCCTGAGCGCATCCTGCCGATTTTTTAACAATTTTTTTATTTTTTTGCCCAGGGGGTCCTTGTGGGACCCCTGAGCAGACCTAGGGGGTCAGGGTGTTTCTACCCTGCCCCCTTTGTGCGCTTTGCACACTTGTTTCTGTCCCTCGGTTCTACCGAGGATAAAATGGCTGCCAACATTTCCTGAATCGGAATGTTGACAGCCAGCTGACAGCCAATTAACATGCAGCTCGTGATCGGGACGGTGCGCGCAGGGTGCGCTGAGGGTACGCGGACCCTACTCGGCCATAGATATCACTAACTTTTACTTTTCATTTTCTCAGCAACTACTGAACGGATTTACACCATTTAACAAAAGGGTTCTTTCTGAACCAAGAACTACCTCTTTGCCAAATTTGGTGTAATTCCGTTCAGCAGTTCGGGCTGTAGCCGTGTCTAAAGTTTCCTATGGAAAAGTGCATGGGGAAAACGCGTTTTGGGACCCCCTTTTTCTCGGCCCCCGCTTGACGAATCCCCCCGAGACTTTCAGGGTAGGAGCGGACCGGAGCGGGCCACAAAGTTTGAAAATTTCGCGAAGATACGTCAACCGGCAAGAGAGTTATTTCAAATAGAATGTCGCGGATTTCCTATGGATAATAGGTTGTAACTATAACTATCTACTGGCGACCGCCAGTAGATAATATACATATATATATATCTTCTGATGCTATGTTATCCAGATCAATTGTAATCATTTTATCGACCTACAAAGATATGTATATTATTGTAAGTAGAGGCACTGTGCTATAAATGGTGTTGCCAGATTGCTAGGTCTGCTGATTTTGTTGTCATTATATTTTTACCTTATACGCGAATGTTTTTGTACATGCAAAGAAGAAGACCATCTTGCCGTTAACATTTTTTGAGTAGTATTCGAATTTCATATTATGTGAAGGTCTATTTTGCAGACCCAGCTAATTTGCGGCAACCTACTTGTGGCCTGCCTTTTACAGACCAGACTGGGTATTTTTGCCTTCATCAAACTTGACAACATATGGTGTTCTCTTAGTGACAGTGAAGGGGGCAGAGGTTCCCGGCTCGATTAAGATGGCCGATTCTGTTTCAGAGTGGTGTATGATTTGCTTCTAAAAGTAGTGCTGTCATGAAAACAAGGTTTTTCCTGGCAGTGATGGACAGTGAAATCTAGTCATGTGTTTGCCCACTCTAAATAAGGTGGGTGAACACATGGTCAAACCTTCGACGGCCCTTTCTCAGTCAGGCCATTGGAGGGGTATGTTGGTGGCGGAGACTGAGTAGTCATCTGCTGTCTGCATACTGAAGTTTCTCCCAACTCTAAAGGAGGCAGGCAGAACTTCGTTTTGGTGGAGAGGGTACTACATCGCCTTTGAGACAGAGTACCCTCTCTGCATAAGTTTAAATCAGGCCCTAAGCCATTAGCTTATAAAATGTTTTACACACAGTATAAAAAAGTTGCAAACTGCGTACGTGAGCTGTAGCACTATGTGCGTAAATATTTTATTATAATGTTTTCAGTGCTTTCAAAAGTCATTTTTTTCAGTGATCTGCTGATTGTACCTAGTGCAAACCTTTTTTTATAGGTTTCCATTGAAAGGACAATTGCCAGATGTTATCAAATAATGTCTATACTGGCTCTCAAGCAGCATTTATATTTTCTGACCAATCAATTGCAAACATTTGCATTTTTTTAAGGTAGCAAGCACCCAAGAGAAGGCTTGTTTCTTCATTAGTTACCTTTCCCTTTTCTCACTTCACTGTAGAGGAGTCTCTTCTCCCCTTTCAACCTGAAGCAACTCAACTGTTCAGAAACAGTTGTTTTTTAAATAAAAAGTATGGGAATTGTTTTGATCAAATGAATATAGTTTGGAAACATCGTTCCCCAGTTCCCCTCTTCCCTTCGATCTCAGGCCTCAGGTTATACAGACCCCCAGCCTTTGGATGAAGGCTACAAAGCTAACACAAAAACATACAGGCGGGGTTATTTTGAATAAGTGTATTACTTTCAGCTGTGCAGCAAATCTGCATCATGTAATGAGCAGTAACTCTCAGCTTTTATCACAATCACATGGTCACTTTTTTTTCTTTTTACTCAACCCTCTCTCTTTCTTTCTCTTCTATAACATTCCAACTCTCCATTAATTGCAGTCTACATAATACACATTTCTTACTGTCCATGTCCAGGTCTAGTGAAAGCAGGAATATCTGGTGGAGGCCCCTGTAACCAATAGCAAGTTAGTACCTGAAGGTCAGAGATCACAGACAATATGCCGGTGTGATTTGTCTACTGCAGTATGCAGTCACAGGGCATGCTTCAGTGCCACCACTTGTGTATGCACTTGGGTATGCCTGGCTGAAACCGACCCAGCAACACGTGTACCTTATGCTCCTTCACCACTGGCGTTGAAACAAGCCAAACGATATTAATGCTGGCAAAAGTGTAATAAATCACTGATATGGCATTATGGAAGACCTTGAAGACATTATAGCTCCCATGAAATTAGTCTAATATGCCTGAGTCTGAGGGTTCAGCTGTGAGTTCCCAAGCATGCTTAAACTCAGCCAGCCTTTAAAAACGGGCTTGTCTTTGTGCAAGGGCATCTTTTCCTTAGAGAAGACAGCCTTCTTTTTCCATGATCCTTTCCATGTGCTATACAGCAGGGGGCAGACGATGGACAAGCCTCATGCCTGTTCATTTAGGTGACATGCTGCACTGATCGAGCAGAAGAGTGTTCCATGTAACACCCCTTTTACATGCACGATACACCAATAAACCCTCCTCATCCATCCAATATGTAAAGTGTATGTGAAAATAAACAATGCCACATGCTGTCGTGTGATGTCAGTGGGGTGTGGCATTGCACACCTAGGAACCAGCTACTGCTTTCTATCCTATTATAGGCCTTGGTCTTAGAGAGCTGACTAAGGTGGACATGTCTTCTAAGTATTATGATTAGCCACATTTTAATTACGTCTATGTAGTCGGGCAGATTCTGAGAACATACTTCTCGAATGAGTATTTCATTGCGCCAAACAGGCATAGTTTCACTTCTACCTCGATTCTTCGCAGCTGGGTGTCCCATGCGAAATGGATAGGATTTTTGGCAGTGGCGGCTCCTCCACTAAGGCGGAGGAGCATCGCCCCCACAGCGTTGCAGCAGTGAAGGAATGGAAAAATAAAATGATAATAACTTGATTTTATTTACTCCTGCTGCGGCAGCATGGGGTCGGGGCGGGGCTGCTCTGCTCACAGAGCAGGGCAGTGGAGAAGTGGTGAGCACACTGAAGTGCGCAGGACGCTTTGGCCGGCCATCTGGGGCCGGCGAAACAGTCATGCTCACTTAGCATGTTCTCCACCCAGGCTACATTACAGCCTGGGTGGGGAACATGCCCAGGCCCTGAGTCCCCATCTGAGCGCTGAACTATGGCGCTCAGACCAATCGCAACGCTGCATTGCAGCATTGTGATTGGCATAGGGGAGCTGTATCTTTTTTCTCATTCTCACCTTGTTATATTTCTCCTCCCCCTTGTCTCTGTCTCTCCATTTTCCTTCTAATGACTTTTCTTCCTGGCTTCATGCTCAGTCAAAACTAGAGACACAGATAGGTTCTTTTCGCAGGTCTTGGCTCCTCTCAGGTAGCAAGCAAAATAACTTTTCAACTTTGTTATGTTTTTTGCTCCTGGAAGGCATAGCTGCAGAAGCTGCAGTTATTTTGTTTTAACCTGCAGAGCTGTCAGAGAGGAACTTGCAAGAAATGAGTGTCCTGGCCCCCCACGCACCGCAGAGGGTGCAGGCCTACTAGTCGTGAAAGAAATCCCTGACAGGATACCCTGGAAGCAAAGAAACCAAGCATCTGCACCCACCGTAGTTCGCTGTGTGTCAGGGTAGCGAGGGATCAGCGCTTGATGGTACTTAGAGGCATGGTCGACAGAAGGCATGAGGTCTTTGTAGTCTATGAGCAGACCGTAGAGTTGTTGCAGTATGTTATGAAAGGGCAGAGTGACCACACCCGCTGCTTTCGGACACATCTTACCTGCCTCACAAGTGCTTGAATGACATCAATTGGAGTATGGTAAGCTATACTTTCCAGCCTGTGGAGTATCCAAACACTTCTCTCTTCCACCACCTTTAGTGGATGGGCAGCCTGGGTCATGCCACCATTATGGAGTAACGGCGCGTGCATGCAATCCTGACTCATTTCCAAATTCAGTAACCAGAGGAGGTTGCATGACGCAGAACCAGGCTAGAACCCATAAATCCTGCATTATTTGCCACAGCATCAAAATCCCTTAACCCCATTTAAAACATAATGATCACAATGGAAATAGCTGTGGAAATTCTAATTTGACTAAAGAATTTTTGTAATAAACCCCTATAAATTCTTTCCTGGACACGAGGTTGAGAGAAGGACCATAGAGGGCATGAGGTTTCATCTGATTCTGTCACTGAGACGGCTCCATCTTTGACAGAACGCACATCTTCTTCGCTTCTTCGCATCCGTAATCCCGCCCCTGAAGAAAAACATCTTCTCCTTGCGTGCAGTGCGCCGATGAGCAGCGCCAACACTACTCCCAGAGCAGCCAGAGATATCAACCCTTCAGAAGGCCTAGTCAGAGCTGCTTCTTCACCTATCAGTGCCACAGACCACCAGCCGAGAATGGGAGGGTAGAAAGGTGAAATGATGTACATTTTGTCTGCAATAGTAAGGAAAAAGACATCCTTTCCAGACACTGAGTTACAGAGATAAACCTGCTCCAAATTGCATTACAAAGAATGGTTTTGTCAAGAACTATAAATACAGGCACAGCGGCGACTGCTCGAGCGGCTCGCGTTTCCAAAGGAAGGTGACATGCTTTTTCCACACCACCACAAGAATTACCATCGCTGTCTCCAGCAAACTAGTTTGTGTTCATTTGATGGATTCCTCCGAGTCCACAAGAAGTTATGCGAGGTGCTTCACAAGACAGTGTCTCAAAGTCACCTTGAGCAGCGGGGTGGGGGGGACTTTCTCTTTGGTTAACGTCCTGACTCGATTCTTTAATGAGCATGAAGTCATTACAAGAGTATATCACATATTCTTTTTCCAGAAAAAGAGAAAATGATATTTATTGAATGTCACTTCTTTCATTGTAGCCTATCCATATCGATCAAACTTGCCACATTTAAGATTTATTTTTCAGAAATTTTAGAAAAGCTTTTATTATAATAATATATATGATAGTTGTGTCGTTTTTAGTTTTCTTCTTTATATGTTATATTTCAGTTTGTTCAAGCTTGGTTAGAATACAATTTCACTTAAGTTGTCATTTTTCTTATGCCTGATGTGATTTTTTTTACTAGTATCAGTAGTTTGCGTTATGAATTGATGCAAACACACACAAAGGCTCCATCAGGTCATGGCAGGGAATAGTAAGACATATCTTCTAAGAGGCTCATGTGACCAAATATTTTAATAACAATGTGCTGCACGACAAATCAAACCAGACTGGTTCTATTAGGGCTGTGCTAAATTTGCAAAGACGTCTTTTGCCAAAACAGTTTTTTTTTTTGTTTTTTTTTAAATGTGTTGCCTACAATAGCAATGACATTGAATTGAAAAGATCCACAGATTTCAGAGGGAAAACCATGCAATATCTACTTAGGCTGAAAAATTATCCTACAAAACGTTTTGGAGAAATGACAATATGAAACTTTGTGAAGCTGCAAAGTTTGGCACCACAATTAAACTTTATGGGTAAAATTATAATTTTGCTCACCAGTAATGTCAATCTTTTTTGTCCTGAGGGAGGACTGCAGTTTACCCATATTGAACTGATGACACACAACATGCAGAGGAAGAGAGAGACTCGTGGGTCTTACCATGTTGTGAAAATATTTAATAATCTCATGATTGGGGATGTCAGTCTGGCACAGCAGAGGAGGAAAATGCACAGCAGAGGAGGAAATTAGTACGTTTCCATAGAGGACAGTACCCCTGAAGGCTTAGGAGCAGAATCACTCATATACCAAGCTCGTCATAGCTTTGGAGTAGGTTTAATTCCATTTCGGATTTGCTTTTCATTGTTAAACATATTTTTGCACAGTCATTTGTGTTCCTGTCACATAGCCCAACTCTGAGGAGCACAGCTATGTGAAGCTGAAATCCTATTCAAGCAGCAGAGACTGCAAGATCAAGTGATCTCTGCCAGCAACTGCACTTGGAAAGCTTTAAACACATGCATTTTAATGAGTCCCTGCTTTCTGTCCCAGCACAAAGAAGCTATGTTGTTTCGGTGCAAAATAGATATATACCTGCTGGTTCTATGCCGAAAATGTTTATAAAAACACCTGGAAATTTAAAGAGTAAAGACTAGATATTATGGGCCAGATGTATCAAAAGGTTTTACCCACTCTGTGCCTATGGGAATATGTGTTCGTACATATGGCCCTATATCACTGAATTAAGATGATAAATGTATGTCACTACCGGAGCATTTCTCCGTATCTCCAACCATTTTCTACTAACTGATGTTTACTTTCACCAGTTGCCATCTACACCGAATTATTCTCCCTTTTTGTTGAAGTCTTTCTTCCATTTTTATGCTTCTGCTTTATTGAAATAAGTTGCACAATCAAACAGAATACCATCAAGAAAGCAAATCACAAATCTAAAAGTGGCAATGTACTGATGGTAATTTCCTCAAATCAAAATTCCTTTTTTCTTCTACAGGCAATTGTGTTGACATTTGTATATTATTGTAGTAGACTGCTTTGTATTTTGTTTTTTGTGTTTTGTAGAAATCATGCATTTCTTCAGTTAAATTGTATTGATAATAACATTAACTAGTGCTAGTGGCTTTAAAATATTTACTGTACTCATTCTGTATTATTTTTTAGCTCTGCTTATGCCACCAGGGACTACATTTGCACCAGACCTGTAGCCCTTTCAGAAGGACTACTTTTTTCTACCACATTTCCTTGTATTCCAGCAGTTTTGTCTATGACTAGCTAGTTATAGTAAATAATCACAGTAAATACACTATTTTTGTTTTGTTGTCAACCCCAAACTTTACCCTGGAAAGTCTTTGCTTGTAAGAAGTACCATTCTCTGACAGATGCCTCACCTAGAAATGACTTCTTCCTCCATATCACCACTGAAAGGCGCAGCAGAACAGCACGCATTGCCACAAGCGCAGTTCCTCTGTCTTGGGGAGCGTGCATCCATCAGAGCTGCTCTGAGCCTTCCAGCTACTAACATCAAGACACTGGCGTATCACCTGTCGTGTCATGTTCCAGCGAGAAAACCAAGGCAGTGAGATCAGGCCCAGCTGCAGGAGCTTGATACTATCTCACTTGGTGACATCCGCCATATTAAGCGTCTAGCCCAAGGCATACATTGACGTGATTCGCTGTCCCATCGCATCGGACTCACAGTGGAGGGAACAAGATATTTTATAGTGCAGCAGCCGCAGCGGCCCTGACCACAAGGCGACCGTATCCATTTGGTGGATGGAATAAGAGACAGCAAGTTTTGTTTTTTACATGCAGTTTAAGACATTGTATTGTAGTGGTCAATATGAATATAAACAACAAAGTCAACAATTAACATTTCATTCATAAAAACCATATCAACCTGCATAAAATAATTAGAAGAAAATGTATGAGCGCGTTTGCCTCACCGTGAAGAAAAAGACTCTCTGATATTTACTGCATCTTGAAAGAGACCCATATGGTGTGCCCTCCACTAGCCAGCTCCTGTCACCCAACCACAAAACACAAACAAATCCAACTCCAATTTCCTGTTCACACGTCCTGTCTCCATAGGTTATCTTCTTAGAGTTGAGTCTTTGCTATTTTCAGACATGCCCATTGTCTCCTTCTCAGAGCCACACATCCCATCTCTTTGCGCTCACCTCCAGGTGCCTACATACATCCAGGGCCGGACTGGGAACTGAAACCGGCCCTGGCAAACAGCTCGGCAGGCCCTCCCTGCGGGTGTTAGGAGGGTGCGGCCGAGCTGTTTGCAAGGGGCGGTTTCGGCCGATTTTGTTACAGGGGGCCGATTTTGCCGGCCCCTGGCAGGGCCGGACTGGCTACCGGGCGTTTTGGCATGCTGCCGAGCTGGGGGCTGATTTCGTTGATGGGGACCTGCGTGTGCTGAACGAAATTCGTTTTGCTTTGTTTATTTCGTAGCACACGCAGGTCTCCATCAACGAAATTAGCCCCCACCGCAGTGACATCAGCCCCCAGCTCGGCAGCATGCCAAAACGCCCGGTAGCCAGTCCGGCCCTGGCCCCTGGTAACAAAAACAGCCCCAGGGGCCCAAAACCAGCCCCTACCCTGGCGGCCCACCGGGGAAACGCCCGGTGCCCGCTACGGCCAGTCCGGCCCTGCATACATCATACACATGACATTGCTCCTAACTTTCTGAATGAAGAACGGTAAAGTAAGAATTGCGGTGAAAGAGCCTGGAACAGTGAGGAGTTAGTTATGGATATTAGCAAACGTCTCACATAGCAGTGCCCTGCTCATAATTAGGTAACGTTAGAAGTTTATATAGATGGTTTGTTGTATTTTGACAACATAAAATGTGAGCCTAACCCAAAGGACAATGGAATGATGTACTTATCAATGTCAAAATCATACAAAAAATATATAACACTACTAAAATTAGAAGTAAGTTCCGCCCCAAAAAATGCAACTTTAGATGAACAGGCTCTCAGGAAAATTCACCCACCTTCTACTTGTGATGAGGGCGTGACCCCCACACAACGCCCTGCCGTTACTCCCTCCTCCTCTCCTGCCTCGCCTGAACCATCATAGCTGAGCTCCTGACAGGTACCAAAATGGAGGGTGCCGGCCTGTAAGTAGCTACCCTTGTCCCCCAGATGCACAGCCAACAGCCTTCTATGCAAATTTGCAGCCACTCATCCTCCGTTTAATTCTTTTAGGGAGTGAGGTCCTCCTCAACTTTTGTAAAATATGATGAGAGGTGGGAGGAGAGAGGAAGGATAAAAAGACTTCCAGACAATTTGAACTCGGGCAGCGGTGCCTGCCTACAAAAACAATGAATAAGTGTTTTCTTTGAAGTTGCTCAGTCAGGTATTTGGAGACTGCTGCCCGACCTGTATGCAGATAGTTCACGTCCCTCTGAATGTTGGCACCCCTGGCCTGGTCCCAGCTCACTCATGACAATTGCTGGCCCTGAATAAGTCACACCTAAGTCAGGAGTAAGACTCAACTACTCACAGAAAATGCTTTGTAAATCAACTTTGAGGATCAGCTTTATGAACCAGCTTTGCGAATCAAGCCCAAGTGATCTTGTTTTGATCAGCAGTTGTAGCACAGGTACTGTCTGGGCTCTGCGTTGTTGTGTCTGCTGCTAAACCTGGGCATCATGGAGGAATGAGAAAGGAGACAGGGTGATCTGGGGCACCGAACAAGAGGAAGTGAATTGGCAGCACTTGCGGTGGGTTGTCTAGGAGGAAGTCCCTGCTAGTATGCAGTGTTGAGACTTCTAGCTTCCCCACAAGGCTTGCCTTCCCCATATATACGCCATGTTTACAAGCTGTAACTTTTCTCAGTGATCGCTCTTGCGTAATTGTGTAATCTATAAAGTTATCCTTCGATTTTCTCAAGCTGATTGTACATTGAAATGAATAACCCTTTATGACTAGCACTACAACTCTCCTGTGTAGTTCCAACTCAATCAGCCCTTACACAACTATTGCACCCATGTGTACCCGAATACCTTTACTATATGATCCGTAGTTGTAGATCTGGCGCGTGGTTTCCCTTTTGTTGTAGCAAAGTAAGTATGCATTTAGATTTAAATGGGATGGAAAAGGTGTGTGCTGGGAAATGGGTTCTATAAAGGGGTTGTGGCCATAAAAGCATAACTAGGAAGCCTACACCCACTTTGTTCACACACCTTTTTGAAATCCTCCATCATCACATCTAAATTAATCTCCTTCCTCTTCTGCACTATATTTTTCTCTCAGCCCTTTTTTTTCATTATTCTTTTTATTAACGGTTGTTTAGTCATACAGCAGTTAGGCAGGGAAAACTCTGCTTTATACACTATAATCATTGTCAACATGATACATTTGTTGTGTCTCCAGGCTGATATTAAAGCTCACACTCTTTCATCATCACAGTCCCAAACAAATTCCTCCCTCCTCCCCCTATTGAAGTCGCTTATGGGGGATATACATATTTCGCCTCTATGCGCATTCCACTTTGCCCTTTTTTATCCCATTTACCCAGACATCCTATGTTCTTGTATACATCCTTCTCTGCAATCATACATCTATCTATATCCTTTTCCCATCTTTCCCGGGTAGGTACGTCTGTTGACCCCCATTTTTTGGCTATATTCCGTTTGGCGAGGGTCATTCCCAGTGTAACCCATGATTGCTCCATGGTAGTTAGATCGGTGGCCTCCCATATGTTAAGTAGACACAATTTGTGTATAGGATGGATCTTTTTTCCACACACTGTCTGCATCTAGGAGGCAAAACCCGCCCAAAATGATTGAATGACTGGCCATTCCCATAGGATATGATAAAATGTGCCCTCTCTTATACAGAGTCTGAGACATCCTGAGTCGTCCCTCCTCCCTATTTTTGCCAGGGTACCACCAGAGAGATAAGTTCTATGTAGGATTTTAAGTTGATTTAATGTGTATTTCAATGGAATGGCAGCCTCTTGTGGGGAGGCCAGTGCTTCCTGCCAATCTTCATCTTCTATGTT
The DNA here is from genome assembly GCA_963921515.1 of Calotriton arnoldi. Lineage (NCBI taxonomy): Eukaryota > Metazoa > Chordata > Amphibia > Caudata > Salamandridae > Calotriton > Calotriton arnoldi. Next base: position 1,798,461 of record CAWUFW010000522.1, read on the forward strand.
ACCTATGTCCCTTTGCCAGCGCACCTGTAGCCCCTGTAATGGGTCTGGTGGGTTATTACTTAGTTTTTGATAAGTCATTGAGATTGCCTTACGATTCATAGGTCCCGTTAGGAGTCTATCTTCCAATGGGGACGATTCAGGCAGAATCTCACTGCGTGGGATGGCCGCTGCTAGAGCATGTCTTATTTGGTGGTATCTGAATATTTCCTGACTTACCATTTTGTACTCCAGTTGCAGTTCTGCAAATGGGATTATCTGTCCTCTTTTCCAGAGATCCCCTACCGATGAAATGCCAATGGTGTCCCACTTATCAAATCCTGGGTGAAAACTCAAGTTGCCCAGCTGTTCTGCTTCCCATAGGGGCATTGCCTTCGTCACTCTTTTGTGCCAGCCTAATTTTTTATTTGCCTGATGCCATATTGCTATTGTTTGAGACATAGGGCCTGTGAGGTTTTGGTGTTTAGGGTTTGAGTAAAGGGCTCTCTTGTATCCACCAGAACCCATAATTAGCCTGCCCATCTGATATGCTGGGTCATTGTGAGGATAATAGACCCAATGATTGATGACCACCAATTGAGTTGCCCAATAATATAGTCTAAAGTTGGGTAGTGCGATCCCGCGTCATACCAGCTTCTTGTTAGTTTACTCATAGCTATACATGGGGGTTTTCATCCCAGAGCAGCGTTCTTACTTCGCTCTCGATCTTGGTGAAATAGCCATCTGGGATTGTAAATGGGGTGTTTTGCAGTGCATATAAGAAACGTGGTAGTGCTAGCATTTTAAACAGCGCAGTGCGACCCATTAGAGACAAAGGCAATGACCTCCAATGGCGCACATCTTTTTGTAAGCGAGTCAAAGGAGCCTGTAAGTTGTTCGTATAAAAGAGGGATGGATCTGGAGTAACATAGATATCTAGGTAATCTAGGTAACCCTAGGTATCTAAAACCTTCTTTTTCTACTGTTGCCTCGCAATCAGCTGGCAGCGTTGGTGGCAGTCCATAAAGTATATATATAATGGATTTGGACCAATTAATAGTAGAGCCAGAATATTTGCCAAAATTAGTAAATATATGGAGAATTCTGTTTATAAACGTGGGCGGTGACCTTACATATAACAGTATGTTGTCATACAGCAATATTTATCATTGTACCCCTCCGCCCATCGTAGCCCTCTAATCAACGGGTCACCTCTCACCCAGGTTGCCAGGGGCTCTGATATCAATGCGAAGATTAAAAGTGAGAGAGGGCAGCCCTGACGCGTTCCTCTTCTAAGTCGGAACTTCCGCGAGGCATGACAATTCACTATTACTTGTGCCATTGGCTTGGCATATAGCAGTTTTATCCAGTTCAGGAACTTCAGGCCAAATCCCATTTGTTCCAGGACTGTGAAGAGATACGGCCATTCTATAGTATCGAATTCCATTCGTGCATCAAGAGATACTATTGCTGCGAATTCTCTGATTGTTCCCATTCTACCCATCACGCTGTGAAGCCAGCGAAGTATTAGGGCCGTACTTCGCCTGGGCATAAAGCCTGATTGATCAGGGTGTACTAATTTTGTGATGATGGGAGTCAGGTGTGTGGCGAGCAGCTTTGCCATGATCTTGGCCTCCGCATTAAGCAATTAAATGGTCCAATAGGATTTACAGCTCCTCTTTGGTTTACCTTGCTTAGGTATTATGACTATGGACTAGAGGTCAGCCTTTGGTTGCATGGCAAGGATCCTTTCTTTCTACTTTCTAAGAACATGTTGCGGAGGCAGGGCGCTATTCGTGTAGTGGGTAGTTTGTAAAATTCAATTGGGAGGCCGTTTGGCCCCATTGCCTTCCCTGATTGTATACTTCATATTGTTGAGAGCAATTCTTCCTCTGTAGGGTCGCCCTCCAGTGATTCCCGATCTTCGGGGCTAGGGTCGAAAGTGGGATTGTTGCTAATAGTTCTCAGGAGTCATTTATTGTATTCTTTCAGCCCTTTTGAATGTACTTCATTCTGTCACCTGCCTTCTCTCGCACACACACTCTTTACACCTGTAACCCTTTTTCTTTAGTGTGGAACGACTTGCAGCTGCACATAAGAACCTCCTCTTCACTTCTTGAATTCCGCCATATGTTGAAGACCTGGCTTTTCGAGTAGTCCCACTAGGTCATAGGTTTGGCTCGACTCACGCCTGTTCAACTAAAGGATACACTTCCGGATGATAGTGCGCTCAACAAATCTGTGTAATATAATATAACAAGCATGAACTATTTGGACCAATGCTTATGTTCACTTTCTAGATTTCGTATCCTTCATCTACTGAGGTAGAAGGCATGCTACGCACCCTGCCAACTTTTAGTCGATATAAATGATAGCCCAATAAATGTCCCTTTATTTTATGATCTCTGACTGTTTAAAAACATCTGGAATGTAGTGTGGAAAAATACAGGCAGACAGACATGAATTCATGCACATGTCTGCCTAGAACTCATGGACACTTATCTGTGCGTGTATGGAGTCTTGCAAGGGACAGCCTTCAAATTATTTAGTTTTAACACAGGTGGAGATCACACAATCAGGTATATGGACCAACTGTGAGATAGCCACAAGGCTTCCCTTACTGCCCATTTCACAAATGTTCATTTTATTGAAGTGAGAGATTCGTGTGGCCTCTCACTGGAGGAAATTCAGACATGGCAAGGAGCCCCTGCCTTCTTATACCACCATTCTTACAGAAATGCACTCGAGCAAATCTTGGTCAGGCTTGTGGCATCTTTCTGATGCTCTCTTGCAAAGGACCTTCGGAAAGATGCTGCTGGCATCTCTGTATTTGCTACAGGGCCATTATGTGTGGTCAGGGTCTACTAAAATTTGGGTGGAATGCTATAGGAGAATGGCGTTCTCAAAGATATCCACATAAAGTATTGATACAATCAGAATTAGATGTGGTGCTAAAGAGGTAGGGAAAACCACCCTATTCTCTGATGTGTGGTCATAGACCACATGAAATGCATACAATAATCCCCTGCACACGCTCAAAGTGTATAGTTGAATAACAGTCAACATAAATCAACAGTCGTCTTCTTCGGTTCCGTTATTTTGTGTTTTTCTTTCTTCAGTAGACGAAGGGCTGTAAAGAGACTATACACTTTGAGCGTGTGCAGGGGATTATTGTGTGGTCAGGGTGACATGCGGCAAGTGTACATGTAAGATGCTCAAAGGCATATCCTAATGCCCCTCCAGAAGGGATTGCTTATGATATGGTAAAATATGACGAGTACAAGCTTTGGATGTACACATTCCACGCTTATATACATACAGAAGAGAAAAATTTGTGAAAATAGTAAAGTCCGGCTGGTGTAAATCTGGTAAAATGCAGCGGGTGAACATTGACAGCATCGCTGCAGGTCCACATGAATGGATTCCTTATGAACAGTTTTAGTCAGGCGCTCGTGCCTGGTCCCCGGGGTCCGGTGCAATGAGTCCCCCGAGCCCCCCGATCTTCCTGGTATTCTGGCTCCTCACACACTCCTCTGGAATGCAAATGTCACCCGCTCCCCGGTGCCCACTCGAGCTTCCTCTAATGAGCTTTTGTCCCCCGAGGGCGAGTTGGGCTTGTTTTTTCCTTCTTCCTCTTACAGCATAAGTGCTGCGCGGAGACTGCTGAACGGGCCACCAAATGAGTATTCTGACAGGCACTTAAACCAGGGCACAAGTGCTAAAAAAAGAAGTGGGGGGACTAACCTAGTTAATCAGTATGCAAGTGACATCACGGCACGTGACATCATGGCGCGTGACATCGCGGCGCGACATCGCGGCGAGTGACATCGCAGCGCGTGACATCACAGCACGTGACATCACAGGAACTGGCATCACAAGAAGTGACATCAGATCTTAAGCCCTCACATATATGTTTAGCAGGTCTATCATGTGTACATTTGAGCGCATTTCGAGTAAACATGCAAACCCTTCTGATTTAGGCAGAAGATTCACACTTTTTTAGGCTACACATAAAACAATGTTACCTTTTATCAGCGTTAAGTTTTCTCTAGCCATAGTGCTTTAAAAGAAATAGTGGTATTTAAATTATTACAACGCCTCCTCGGGGTATAAGTGCTATATAAATGCTATTTATTTTGTGCAAATGCTGGGAAACATCAACACATCTGAAGTTTCTACAGTGTGTGCATATCTCCTAAACAAAGTGAAAAGCTGCCTCTCTTCAGTATGTGTGAAGTGCTAACAAGGTGTGAGCCTTTGTTTCCCCTCTGCTGCATTTGCATCAGATGTGAGGCTCCTGACTGCTGGCATCCAGGAGACTCCAACAAAAGGAGGCTTGATGACCCCTCAGATTGGGCCTTTGTTATGGGCCCAGCAGGAGTCAGAACTAAGAGAGCCCCATCCCATCCCCGCCTGCACGTTGTTGCAGATAGAAAGCAGATAACAACGTGCAGGCGCTGCAGGATGTGTCCCGGTGTTTGTAAATTACACCTGGACGAATTCAGCATAATTTACAGTGGGGCCACACTTCTTGGCAGGGTGGACGGCGTCCACCCTGTGTAAAAAGTGGGGGGACACCGTCCACCCGCGTGTACCCCCGACTCGCGCCCTGATTTAAACTCTTCCAATGTCACTTAATTTTGTTGTTGTAAAATATTGGGTGCAACAATGCTGCCAAGTCCCCGTATGTGACTTGGCCCCGCAATGTGGGAGTCTCTGCTTTAGGCCCTAAATCTCAGTTTCCTTATGGGATTGATTTATGCGCCCATGTTATGCCCACTCCCCATTGCACCTTTTTTTTCCTTTTCGTTTTTGAAGTTAAGGTACACGAAAACCTCAAGTGCAAAAAAAATCAACATTTTTCTAATCTAGCTTAAAAAAAACTGCAAAATTACTTTTTCAGTGTCCTGCCTGAAAATAAAGGCATACGCAGAAAGGCTGGAGTTTTTTATGCTTCTTGTTTCCCTTCATTTATTTATTTTAATTTTACAAGTGTAATTACCAATGCAAACTTTGTGGGAATGGGCTTGTCACAATTTTTTACAGGTACGTGATAGAGGGATGTAAAATTGGATGCAAGTCTGTATTGCTAATATTCTTGATAACGCCGATTCTTATCTAATTATCTATAAGAACCTTCTGGTCGCCAAGATCTTTGTACCTGTTGAATAGTGTAAAGGAGAGAATCTCATCTGGTTATATATCAGCATTCAATTTGTCTGAAAGGACCACTGACTCCGAATTCAAGTTTGAGAATTTATTATCGCCAAAAATAACTGAACGTGCAAGCACCTCAACACGAGGTTAAAGAAATAGATGGGCACTAATACAAATAATAATCTACGCAAGAATCTCATCCGACTCAGGATAAGGAGAATAGAAAGTTCTAGAAGGATCAACCAGACTATGATTGCTCCTATTTCTAAGTTGCTCTTCATTTGCCTAAACAAGCTTAAAATCAATTGCTGTCCCTACACTAACGCTAAGTGACATCCCTGCATAACGATTTTCCCAGGCAAGAAAGAATAAAAGGTGTCAGCTGTGAAGACTTCCTAAGAAGTGCAATCACATAATACCTAAGCTCAGCTCTGTCCTTCTCTCAGGTCTCCCCTACCTCTTCTCTGGCCTCCTCCCTCAGGACACTATCCCTAATACAAAACCCCAATACAATTGTACACGCCTTTGTCACGCCTCCTTGGCCAGGTCTTCTTTCTTGTGCTTTTCCACTGAAACGGTGACTTCATCCTGGACGGTTGCGTTGACCTTGAGTCCCAGGCACCTTCTCCCGCTGAAAGTATCATCCCCACATTCCATCTAACTCCCCGTACCATGCCTCCCCTCTCTCTAGCTTTTGAAAACAAAGAGTTAGTCTTACTAACGAGACATGTGTCCTTGCACCTGCAACAAAAGATACTTTCAACAGAAACCTTCTACTGTGCAAATTAAATCTACCGTTTGTGCCCAGAGAGCCTTACCAAGAGAAACCTTTCTCTGCCTACAAAATAAGCTAACATAAGAATAAACCAGGCCTTCCCTAAGCATATATGTAGTCAGGCCTTTACCTATGACTTTTAAACACACATCTTACTTTTCCCTATGAGCATTTTCATTACACTTCACATGCAAAAAAATGAATTACATGTGCAACTTTAATATGGTGCACGTTTAAACTACTGCAATTACATTACATCCACGAACTAATTTCTCTATGCATTATGTTCACACAATTCAATAAGCATTACATTACATCATTATCCTAACACCATTATGCTACTGGGCTCACTTTGTCTCAGCGAACTATTCATTCTTTACTAAACATACATGAATATGAAACTGAATATACGAATATATGTCTGAATACATGTGGGTGCGGCCTATCAGTGAGTATGATGCACCCCTACAATTCACAAGAACATTTCGCTCTATCAGTTCCCCCCTTTGATGACTCCTGTCATCACATTTCAGTCTACTCCCTCGGAGAAGGAACCGACCTAAACAGAACTTGTTCCCATCTTCCCTGATCTGAAGTTCTCCATGCTCTTGAGCCTTTGATACTGATTGTCCTGCAATCTTGCCAATCTCATGTCATTTTCCCTCAAAGCTCTCTTGACTCTGCCTGCTCGATACCACTTGTAGGCCTTGATCATAATCCACAAGCCAGCCACACAAACCACCAAAATAAGGAGTGGTCTCAGGAAGTACCCAAGGAATCCCTTTCCTAGGCTCGCAAACCAACCTCCCACTTGACCAAAACCCTTTCCGACCTTTTCCCAGGCCCCTTCTTCGGTCAAATCCGCTATCTTTGTGTGGATCATTGTGATGTTACTTATATATTTCTCCAGATCCTTGCTACGGTCTGGTATATAAGTGCAGCACTCTTGAACCTTCAGCATTTTACAGACTCCGCCCTCTTTTGCCAATAGGACATCTAAAGCAAGGCGATTCTGCAAAACCATTCCCCTTATCGACAACATCTCTCCTTCCACCAACACCAACGACTTTGCTGTGTTCATCGAAAATTCATCCACCACAGTCGCTAACCTCCGGATTTTCACATCATTCAAGACTACTCCTAGACTAGGTATCATAGCTCCAAAGATATCCCCCACAACGATTCCTGCACTTGCAGCTCTTCTCGTTCTTGAATGCTCTCCACCCTCCAGAAGATTTAAGTCTTCTGTATGGTAAATCTTTGGAAATATTATTGACAAATAACATGTTCCATACCAATTTGCAGGCAACCTCACATAAGCATTCTTCCCACATACGTAATACACCGTAGGTATCACTTGTACAGGACCTTGGAGAAAATCTTTTGCTACATCTGCCATGGTGAAAACGTGATCACAAGTACTCTGTCCCACTGGAACCTTTTCGTAGTAAGTCTGATAACGCCTTATACACAACTTACCCCTCTGCTCCTTATCTAACGCTATAGGACCATAGCTTCCCCTGGTCTTATGCAACCGTTCTTCCTCCGTCCAATCTGTCCTGTGATGCCCTAAATCTCGGGATTCAGTCAGCTTTCTATACCTATCTTCAACCTGATCTACAAACTTTCTCTCTACATCCGACATCAAACAAGTCAGATTGTGTCTGTGTGCAAATGCTGTATCCAATTCCAAACTCGGTATGAAGTACTTCCTCAGTCTGTCCTCGGTCTTATAATAGTCATACTTATTCAAATGCTTGTAAGCTGGGACTTCAGGAAGCACTGCGTCGAAATTGGAAAAGAAATACTCGAACTGCTCTCTCTCATAAAACAAACTAAGCAAAAGACTACATGAAATACCATAAGTCAGTGGAAGATGATGATACCTAATACCCTCATCCACCGAAGTAGGCAACTGCATACACACATAACAATCTTTCGCATCCATCACGTCAACATACTCATACAACAACTTAGCATACGCATTAAGCTTAAAATCACCCTTAGACAAATCTACATGTAATCTACGACTTTCTTCTAATAACATAGCTCTATCAGCTGCCCTGTCTACCCCCTCCTGACTAGGTGTGATAGGTGTCGGTGTCCCTGTCACTGCCTCTACTTCTGGCTCGTGCGAACCAGTATATGAGACTACAACTACTATGATTATAGAAATTATCACACTACTTATAAGAATGCCTATAATCCACTTTGCTCTACGATTGGGATTTCCCGGCTCCATGATTTCGAAAGTTCTCAAAAGTCTTGGTTATCGCAAAGAACTCAGAAAAGTCTCTGTCCTTTATTTGTGACTTGCTTAACCAGCTCGAGCAACCATGAAATTTCCGGGCTTTCCCTTTCCGATCACAACTTATTTACACAGTCCAGAAAAAGACTTCCCTAGTTTTCGTTCCTCTTCTGTGGAAAGTCCCTAAGTTTATTCTTCTTCCACTCGGACCTAGGTTATCTTCTTCTTTTAGACTTTTATTTACAGTTCATAACTGATCCACAATGAGATCCTCATTGAGCAAGACCAGAACGTGATACAAAAGTTCAAGACGCAAAATCAGCACTTCATGTGAAAACGGCTCAACTCCAAAAGGCGGGAATTCGAGTCGATGCAAAAGCAAGTTTCGGACTTCACTCAGAAGCGGGGATTCGGAACCGTGAGTGTCAGTGTTCCTTCTATCTCGAGCCCTGGCATCCGCAGCACCACCTTCACCACCACATTCGGGCTCCGACAGACCACTTCCACTGACCTCAGCCTTCCCGTACTCACCACCCCCTGCATCAAACACAGTGTAAGTCCACTCAGGGGTAGAGTATCTGTGACAAGGCACTCTTGTTCTCTTTGACCTTCGCCGACTGTCTTGTGCTTGGTCTTCGTCACTTGCTTCCGTTTCAGATACTTCAGACACTGGAGCAAGGTCTCTCTCAGGTGCTAACCTCAAGTTCAGTCGCCTCTGTCTCTCAGGCCAACTTTCTGCACGTCTGTTCGTTTGTCTGCCTTCCCCTTCTATACCCAGTGCACTACTTCCTCTTTCTTTTGAATTTGACTCTTCTCCGCCCACTGCACCATCTCCTTCTTCGGTGTCTGAGTCAGGGTTCGAATTGTGGAAACCCCTTCAGCTTGCTCTAGTGCACCACCAGCTGTGTCAGCGACCCTTACAGCTTGACTTGTCCTCTCATGTGGCCCTGCCACATCCGCTGGGTTTTCATTTACGAGAGGAGCTGTTTCTTCCAAGGGTGCTGGAACTCTGCGGGTATGGGAAGCATGCACCCAGTTCGGCAATCCTCCACACTTTACTGCTGTGTTCGTGATCAGAATCACCTGATACGGACCACGCCAACGGGCATCCAAACAACTCTTCCTCACGTGCTTCCGGACGAGCACCCAGTCACCGGGACACAAGTCGTGGCACAGATCACTCGAGGCTGGAACCACAGCTGCTTGCACCTGCTGGGATACAGAACGGACCACATCAGAGAGTCCTTTACAGTAATCGAGAATCAAATCATCAGTGATGCTTATCAAGGCTGTAGCTGGTACTGCTGGCAGTCTCATTGCCCTCCCCATTAATATTTCATGGGGGGACAACCCGGTCTTTCTGTCTGGGACACTTCGCATGCTCATGAGCACCAGTGGCAAGGCGTCGGGCCATTTCAGGGATGTCGAAGAACACATTTTTGACATCCGGGCTTTCAAAGTTCCATTAACTTGTTCCACCATCCCAGAAGCCTCCGGTCTGTAGCTACAGTGGAGTCTCTGGTCAATGTTCAATGCTGCACAAAGTAACTTCATGATTTCGCTATGGAAGTGCCCTCCTCTATCTGATTCCAAAGAGGTCGGGATCCCGAATCTAGGGATAAGCTCCCTCAACAGTAACTTAGCCACTGTCAGAGTGTCTCACCTGCGTGTGGGGTAAGCCTCCACCCACCGTGAGAATACACATACTATCACTAGAATGTACCTCAAGCCATTGCACCTAGGCATCTCCACGAAATCCAACTGTAGTCTATTGAAGGGCCCTCCTGACCTTCCAATGTGACTCAATGTAACTACAGTTTTCTTTCCGGCATTCATCTGTTGACACGTAACACACCTCTGACATACCGTCTCAGCCATTGCTCGGAACCGTGGGTTATACCACGTCTGTCTGAACACTCTCATCATTGCGTCTCTACCCAGGTGTGCCTGTCCATGTATCAATCTTGCCATTGGACTCAGTAATTCTTCCGGCAACACAGCTCTCCCATCGTTTGATACCCAAACATCCACGTCTCCTTTCTCACACCCAGCTTTGATCCATCCCTCTCTCTCCTGGTTAGAAACTTCATCCTGCAATCGCTTAAGCTCTTCCCAAGTGTCTGCCATGGTCAACATTATGCTGAGATCGGTTCCCTCTTGGCTCTCTTCTATCTCTCTTCCTGTGAATATGCATCCTTGTTCTGCGCAGAAGCGGGCTACCTCGTCCGCGTAGTTATTACCCAAGGATACAAAGTCCTCCCCCTTCCCATGGGCTGAGCACTTTACGACAGCAATTTCCTTTGGATGCTGTAATGCATCCAACAATTGTCTTACATATTCTCCATTACGAATGGGTGAGCCAGATGATGTCAAAAATCCCCTCTGAGACCATAACTGCCCGAAGTCATGCACCACGCCAAAGCTGTATTGGCTGTCTGTGTAAATCGTGATTCGAATTCGATCAGCGGCCAAACAGGCACGGGTCAAGGCAATGATCTCAGCTACCTGCGCGGAGCGTACTCCTTCTAGGCAAGCAGCGTCGACCACTCCTGAAATAGTACATACAGCAAACGCTGCTCTCAATTGCCCCACACTGTCTCTTAAGCATGAACCATCGACAAAGAAAATTTCATCTGGGTCAGCCAATGGCTCATCGACAATGTCAGGTCTCGGTTTGGTGCAAAGTTCCGTCACATCGAGACAATCATGGTCCGCACAATCTTCATCATCTGCATTCGGTGTAGGCATCAATGTTGCAGGGTTCAAGACAGAGCACCTTTTCAGAGTCACATTCTCTGCGGCAAGTATGACTTGCTCGTACCTCGTTAACCTATTGTTCGTTAGGTGCTGGGTCTTGGTCCTGGTCATCAATAACTCAACCGAATGTGGCACATGTACAGTCAATGGATGTCCCATTACAATGCTTTCACATCTTTCAATGCTGACACCTGTTGCAGCAACGGATCTTAGACATCCGGGCAACGCAGAAGCTACTGGATCTAAAGTAGCTGAAAAGTAGGCAACTGGTCTACGGACACCTCCATGGTTCTGAGCTAACACTGCTAATGCACATCCTTCCCTCTCGTAACAAAACAATGAAAAGGTCTTGTTGTAATCAGGCATTCCCAGTGCCGGAGCTCTGCACAAATCCTCTCTCAGTTTCAGGAATGATATCAAGCACTCCTCGTCCCATGGTACCGGATCACTCACGTCCTTGTGCGTAAGCCTCTGCAGAGGCTTTGCTCTCAAGGAGAAACTAGGAATCCACTGTCGACAATAGCCAACCATTCCTAGAAACATCCTAACTTCTCTCTGTGTCGTGGGTACTGCCATGCTCATTATTGCCTCAATTCGATCTGGTGACACCTTCCTCTTGCCTTTTTCCAATCTGTGTCCCAAGTACTGTACTTCTTTCAAACAGTACTGCAGCTTGTTAGGGGACACCTTATGTCCGTTCTCTGCTAAGTGGTTCAACAATGCTACAGTGTCAATTCTGCAAGCATCTTCTGTTTCTGCGGCAATGAGCAAGTCATCTATGTATTGCACGAGAACTGAGTTCTGTGGCAACACAAGACTCTCAAGGTTCTTCTTCAGGATCTGGTTAAAGATCGATGGGCTTTCTGTATACCCTTGAGGGATACGACACCATGTTAACACTCGATTTTCTAGCCTGAACGCAAAAAGAAATTGGCTTTCCTCGTGGAGCGGTATCGAAAAGAAAGCTTGACACAAATCGATAACCGTAAACCACTCGGCTTCACATGGGATCTGGAACAGTATTACTGAAGGATTCGGTACCACTGGACAACAAGGGACAACTATCGTGTTGACCTTTCGCAGGTCTTGCACGATCCTGTACTTCCCGCTCGGTTTCTGTAGTCCCATTATTGGCGAATTACAGGGACTACCTCTGATCTCTTTTAAAATACCCTTCTCAATGAAAGTCTCGATCACAGGTTTTATTCCCGCAATCGTTTCTGTCGACAGGTTGTATTGAGGTGTTCTTGGGAAATCAACATTCTGTTTCACCTCAATCCGCACTGGTTCAACCCCTCTGATTAGACCTATTTCGTCTCCTGCGAAATCCCACACCACAGACGACACTGCGTCTCTCAGATCAGGTGGAAGTTCTTCCACCGTCACCATTGGGTACAGATCTATACACAGATGCTGATTGGCAATCTTAAAGTCAGCATCGTCATCTCTCGTCTGGACCTCTACTCCATTGGGCGTACAATAAATCGTGCAGTTCAACTTGCACAACAAATCTCTTCCCAAAAGACAAACTGGACTCGTATCACACACTACAAACTGATGTCTAGTTTGGAAAGAACCTATCTTTACTAGGATCGGTTCTGTCAATGGGCTGCTCATCTTCTTGTTCGCTACTCCAACAACCTGGATCGATTGTCCCGAGAGGGGTAGGTTAGGGACTACTGCAGATCTTACAGTAGACCGGGTAGCTCCAGTATCAACCAAAAGTGTTGCAGGATTGCCCTCAATCTCTGCCTCCACAAAAGGTCCTCTCTGGTCTACCTCCAAGACCGCTCCAAGTGTGCAGTCTTCCTCCCCCTCAGGCACCGTCAGGATAAAGGGTCTGAGCTATCCTCATCATAACGTTCGAACAGGGGCATCTGTTGGTACGTTCGTGTTCCTTGTGAAATCCTTGGTGCTTGGGGAATCTGAGCGTGAGAATTGTAAACCCCCCCTTTCATCGTTCTAGGCCTCGTTATTGTGTTAACTACCTCTTGCGCGGGTGCCTGAGCCCCCTCTTCCTCTTCCTGCAACTGATTAGCTGGGTTCAAAGGACACTCGCGTTTCCAATGTCCGACCTGGCGACAAAGATGACACGCAGTGGTCTTCTTCAGTGTGGCCACGTCCACTCCTGTCTTGGGGTCTACTGGTTTTCCCTTTCCCTGTACCTGCCCATTCTGGTTTCCCTGGAAATTTCCTTGCTTTCTTCCTAAGGTCCCTCCACTAGGCTGACTCTGTGCTGTCTGCATCTGGACAAGCATCAATTTGTCTTTTAGCTTTCGATGTTTCGATTCCACCTCATCACTACAGTATCTCGCATATCGCAAAATTTCATCCAGTGGCTTGTTCTGCCAGCAGATCAAATGGTGCTGTATCATGAGGCTGATTTCCACTCTCAGACCCGTTACAAACTTTGAGACAAACTGTCCCATATCCTTAGGGTCCAAAACATCTAACCCACTATACTGTTTAAAAACTTGCAGAAGTCTTTCATAATATTCATGCACCGTTTCCTTGGGTTCCTGTACAGTCCGATCTATCTTAACCCAATCTATATCCTGAGGTGAAATCTTCGACTTCAACCATGTAATCACCTGCTCATACTTTTTCATGACATCAGGTGATGGACCATTTGTAACCGCCTCTCTTTTCGGTTCCGAAGTCGGCCACTCAATAGCGACTTTACATGCCGTCCACAAATCTCCTGGTACCACTATGTCAAACAAAGTGTTCAAATCAATCCACAATACTTTTGAAATCTTCACAAACCGCTCAACCTGGTTGTACCACTCCACCGGTTTTTCCCTCAGCCGAGGAAAATCATTTGTAAATGCAGCCAGATCACCTCTATTCCACGGCACATGCACGTACCCTCCATTCTGTACTTCCCGTAAAGGAAAATTTCCAACCCCCGTCGCCCCCCCTCCTGGCGGCGGCGTTTCCCCTTCTGCTCTCTTTACTGGTTTCTTTTTGGACCACCTTTCTTCCCATTTGTCCAACAAAATCCATATTCTCATTCCTATGATCAGGTCTCTGGTGTGCGTCTTTAATCCTGTGATTCTTTTCTCCTCCAACTCCTGATCACTGTAATGCAATCTATGTGGTCCCTGCAACGCTTTAGTTTTGTTCAGGTCCACCTCATATCTTTTGGCCAATTCCTTCAATTTATCATGTGCCATTCTAGCTTTTCGAGTCACATCTTTTGCTACAAACAGCAGCTCATCTGATCCATAAATTTCTATCCTTTCCAAAGGCAGACCCCCACTGATCATTTCGTCTACCTCTGCTTTCAGCCTCACTACGTCTAGCAACCTTGCCTGTACTGCACTCCTCAGTACGTCTCGACAACCCGAGCCATCTCGCTCATCACAGTCACTATTCTGTCCTTGTGACCTATTCCCTTCTATATTCCTGGAACCTGGTCTGTCTTCCGAGACATTTTGTGCCCTATCTCTTTGCATCCTATCCTCTTGGTTCGTTACTGTTGGTGTCCACTCCCTCAAAGCTGACTTAGATTCCCGTAAAGACCTCGGTCTTTCCGGTCTCTCCTCTTCTCGCCCACATGAAGAGTCCGCAGTAGCCGGTAACGGCGTACTTGTCTCCATTGGTCTTGGGAAATGAACCACCCTTACTCCAAACCCATTCCCACTCTCACTGTTTCCTTCTTCCCTTCTCATCGGTACGGAGCTCCCTTCTCTCACTCGGTCTGGGTCATATACCGGTACTATAGGGCCAATGGTAACCGGTACTGTCAAGGAGTCCGGTAATCTCGTGTTCCCCGCAGGAGGCTGTGTTATCATAGACGCCGTAGCCCCTCCGTTCCTGTGGAAATTCTTCCCACTACTCTCATGCTAGTCTGGTTCTGGCTCTCATCAACTATTGCCACTGCTGGGGTCGTCTTTCCCTCTTCTGAATCTGGGTTAAATGGTGGTGGCCTCTCCGCCAACATCCTATCCAACAAACTGTCATCTAGATCACTGTCGTCTTCATCGATTCTTATTATTTTCCCATTTTGTACTAACAATGGGTACAACTTATCTCCTTCGATCGTGTCTGCTCTCCACCTTTTCTCCAAGTCATCCCACCTTGCATCTTGAAATGCCCTGACCGATTTCTTCACCCTTTCTTGGCATCTGTCCTTCTTCCTATCATACGCTGCCCTTATCCACGCATGTAGTGCCTCAAACTGTGTTGGTCTAGGTAGTGGTCGTAATGAAGCCATTACACTCTTGAGC
The DNA here is from genome assembly GCA_963921515.1 of Calotriton arnoldi. Taxonomy (NCBI): domain Eukaryota; kingdom Metazoa; phylum Chordata; class Amphibia; order Caudata; family Salamandridae; genus Calotriton; species Calotriton arnoldi. The sequence continues at coordinate 1,813,606 of CAWUFW010000522.1, forward strand.
TGGTACAGCACCTCTAACCTGAAAGTACCATATCGAGGGAACGACAATTCTCCTTCTGCTTCTGTCATTTTATGCCAATTCTCAAGCCAAATTATGGTATGCAATCCTACATTCTTTGCCATATAATGTGCTGGTGTATCCTCGGGAGGAGCTTCCTCTCCCTCCCGAACAACCACATGTCTATCACCTCTACAAAGTTCCCTTAAAGCTTTAAAACATTTCATGATGAATCAACTTTGTATTTGCACTCAAAATGTCTGCTTTTACTTCCTGATTCCAATCCACCAATCCCAGCGCGGCTCACACCAACCGGCCTATCGCAGCGCGGCTCTTGTCTGACGTCACTTTTCCTCCGCTCGCAGCAGTTCCCCTCCTTTCTAATTCACTTGTTCTCGCTCGCATCTGTCCCAATCATACTCTGAAATAATGTCCGTCCTACCGAACAATTACCTCTCTGACCGTCGGTCTTACTAGTGACCGATCAGCCTCTTGAGCTTGTTGACCTCAATCTGGCAATCGTCTGTCCGCGAAACGACCGGACAATCGCCTTTAGCACACTCGATAGGATTCAATCATTCGATGTTCTGCACACAATAACCTATGACCTGCGTTGGTTATTCACACACTCACTCATGTGTTCCCTATCTTCAGTGGGTCTGTCAATGACGTCTCGTGACCCCCACAACTCTGGTCAACGTTCTCAACTCTGGGTGTATTCTACACCACAATAAATCTCCCGGTCCCGCGCGCGCTCACGGTCCGTTTCTCAATCACACAACTCTCGTTCCAACTCCGCAAGACATCACACAACAATAAAACACCGCAATCTACCAAACATCACTCTTTTCATACTCACTCTACTACGAACTGCTACTTCCGCCGCACCGTCACTCTCCGTCAGTTTTCCACGACCTCCGACATCCTTCTCCCGCGGTCCTCTGGATCTGCGTCACTCGAGCTCTATGGGGCAACTTAGTCTCCTATCTTGCTCTAGATCTCCCCTTACCATCAAAGGTAACCATCCTACTCTGCTACCAACTGATAACGCCGATTCTTATCTAATTATCTATAAGAACCTTCTGGTCGCCAAGATCTTTGTACCTGTTGAATAGTGTAAAGGAGAGAATCTCATCTGGTTATATATCAGCATTCAATTTGTCTGAAAGGACCACTGACTCCGAATTCAAGTTTGAGAATTTATTATCGCCAAAAATAACTGAACGTGCAAGCACCTCAACACGAGGTTAAAGAAATAGATGGGCACTAATACAAATAATAATCTACGCAAGAATCTCATCCGACTCAGGATAAGGAGAATAGAAAGTTCTAGAAGGATCAACCAGACTATGATTGCTCCTATTTCTAAGTTGCTCTTCATTTGCCTAAACAAGCTTAAAATCAATTGCTGTCCCTACACTAACGCTAAGTGACATCCCTGCATAACGATTTTCCCAGGCAAGAAAGAATAAAAGGTGTCAGCTGTGAAGACTTCCTAAGAAGTGCAATCACATAATACCTAAGCTCAGCTCTGTCCTTCTCTCATGTCTCCCCTACCTCTTCTCTGGCCTCCTCCCTCAGGACACTATCCCTAATACAAAACCCCAATACAATTGTACACGCCTTTGTCACGCCTCCTTGGCCAGGTCTTCTTTCTTGTGCTTTTCCACTGAAACGGTGACTTCATCCTGGACGGTTGCGTTGACCTTGAGTCCCAGGCACCTTCTCCCGCTGAAAGTATCATCCCTACATTCCATCTAACTCCCCGTACCATGCCTCCCCTCTCTCTAGCTTTTGAAAACAAAGAGTTAGTCTTACTAACGAGACATGTGTCCTTGCACCTGCAACAAAAGATACTTTCAACAGAAACCTTCTACTGTGCAAATTAAATCTACCATTTGTGCCCAGAGAGCCTTACCAAGAGAAACCTTTCTCTGCCTACAAAATAAGCTAACATAAGAATAAACCAGGCCTTCCCTAAGCATATATGTAGTCAGGCCTTTACCTATGACTTTTAAACACACATCTTACTTTTCCCTATGAGCATTTTCATTACACTTCACATGCAAAAAATGAATTACATGTGCAACTTTAATATGGTGCACGTTTAAACTACTGCAATTACATTACATCCACGAACTAATTTCTCTATGCATTATGTTCACACAATTCAATAAGCATTACATTACATCATTATCCTAACACCATTATGCTACTGGGCTCACTTTGTCTCAGCGAACTATTCATTCTTTACTAAACATACATGAATATGAAACTGAATATACGAATATATGTCTGAATACATGTGGGTGCGGCCTATCAGTGAGTATGATGCACCCCTACAATTCACAAGAACATTTCGCTCTATCATTCTTACTATTACCCCATGTGATATAGAATGCACAAGTTGAAAGCATTTTATACAATGTGAGAAAATCCCAGGTGGATTGTGGAAAGACTTTTTAGGACATTTAAGGAAATGTGTGTCTGTGGCAGCAATTCTATTGTGCTAAAATGTTACATTGGTCACACACACTTCGACCTGCTTACCCAAATGCAATTTGTTTCCTGATTTTGAAAGAGCTTGCTCCTGACATACATAATTGTTAGGTATATTCCCAATTGATAAACATACTGTAACTAAATTAGGGGTGTGACTAAGTGACGTTCCACTGAAGGATAGGCGTCTTATTCAAAAGGGACGTTAAGGAAAACTATTATTCGGCTGTCCATTAAGAAGATACGAGGCAAGATTTACGTGTATGTACTGGTTCGGTTATTCTTGAGGGTGGAAGAAATTATGCAATTTTTTCCTGTGAAATTTCATGAAATGTCATAAAAATAATTTGCACTATACAGTGGCTAGCAGTGCATTGTGATCACAAATTGTATTAGCACTGCCTTCTAGTCACAAGTTTAAGTCCAAAACGCTTTGCGTACTTGGCAAGTAACATCATTTAGTGTTCACGTATGACACTAATACTCTGAACCCTTAGGCTAAACAGTGAATAGAAGTGGATTGCATCACATATTGCACTAATACTGTCTGCACCATAACCCTTCATGTAAACAGTGAATCGCACTACCACGTAATCACAGTTTTCCACTATAGTCAATGTGCCTCTCTATTTAGTGAGGGCAAAGCTTACTAAAGGCCTGTGATTAAAGATTGCCCCAATAGGGATTGTATCCCCAACTCTTGATCTATGTAGTGAATAGTAATGTTTCGTGTTTACTGATTACACTAGTATCACTTGTGCTTATTTACCTGGTTTAGCTTTCCTGTTGACAATCAGTGTCTTGTGTTAGGAAATGAATGTGATGGAGACAGGTGCAGTTCCTTCCACCATCTTACATACTTTGTAATAGCAGGTCCTTCTGATCACAGACTGCACTTATTCTGTCTGCAGGCTTCACCCTTAGTTCAAATGGTGAAAAGCAGGAGGCTAGGGTCACGGATTCTAAAAACAGTACATGCTACTAACCCATAAACTTGACAATGACTAGCATTGTCCTGTGATTCTAGATTTCGCAAACAGTGCCTGCACACTCTCCTTTAACCTGTATCTGAAAACCAGAGCCTGGTCCTTAAAGATTGCACAAACAGTACCTACAGAGTGAACAGCACTGTCTGATGACCATACATTGCTTACAAATTGCCCATGCGCTCTTCTTTCATCTGAACAGTGAATGGAAGTGCCTTGTGAACCTAAATTGTATACCTGGTGCCTGCAGACTTCACCTAATCTTGACAGTGAGTAGTATTGTCTGGTGCTTGTGACTTTCATCATTCACCCTTAGCTTACGAAGTGACTGGTGATTGTGAATCTTGCAAATAGTGCCAGCACACTCTCATGTCACATAGACAGTGAATATCAGTGCCTGGTGATCTTGAATCTCATAAATAGTGCCTGCACACTCTCACGTAACATAGACAGTGAATATCAGTGCCTGGTGATTGTGAATCTTGCAAATAGTGCCAGCACACTCTCACGTAACATAGAAAGTGAATATCAGTGCCTGATGATTTTGAATCTCATAAATAGTGCCTGCACACTCTCACGTAACATAGAGAGTGAACATCAGTGGCTGGTGATCTTGAATCTCATAAATAGTGCCTGCACACTCTCACATAACATAGACAGTGAATATCAGTGCCTGGTGATCTTGAATCTCATAAATATTGCCTGCACACGCCCACGTAACATAGACAGTGAACATCAGTGCCTGTTGATCTTGCATCTCATAAATAGTGCCTGCACACTCTCACATAACATAGACAGTGAATATCAGTGCCTGGTGATTGTGAATCTTGCAAAATAGTGCCAGCACACTCTCACGTAACATCAGTGCTTTAAATGGGCCGGTACTCACCGGTACTGAGTACCAGCACTTCTTAGATTAATAACTCTGAGTACCGGCACTTCTCTACTGCCGTGGAGAGTACCGGTACTCATGAGAGGTAGGCTTATTGCCTGTGCTGGTGAGCAGGAGTGGGACGTGTCTCTGGCATCCAAGGCGCCGCTTCTGCAGCCCCTGATCTGAGCCCCAGCTGAGCTATTCAGCAGGGCTCATTTAAATAATGTCGGGTGCTCACAATCACGCTGTGCTTGACAGAGCAGGGTCCGTTCAGGCCCTGTGCTGTCAATCACATTCACACTATCCTGCGCATTCCTGCAAGCACAGGAATCATGTCAGTCCCCTGGCAGTGGCAATCAGGCCATGGCCAGTCCGGCCCTGGTGGCAATTAAAAAAGCCAAAAGTAGGTGAAGAGTATAACATGGCTTTCATCATACCCAAGTCTTTTGTGTGTCTGCTATGTTTGTGTGTATGCCTGTTTTTGTAAGAAAAAAAGTGAGAGAAAGAGAGAGAGAATCCAGACACTCTCAGTAGGTATTTTAAAGAAAATGGGTGGCACTTTGTTTGTACATGTCTGCTCGGCGACAAAGATTCATAAATAACGTAAAAGGGAGGGAGGGTGAGTGAGTGGATAGATGAGTGAGCAAGGGTGGATGTATAGATGGATGGATGAATAGATGGATGGATGAGTAAAAGCATGCATGGGTGAAAGAGGGTGGATGATTGGATAAAAGGGCGGATGATGGTTGGATAAGTGAAAGATTGGATGGATGAATGAAAGGTAGGGAGGATGGATGAAAGGGTGGATGATGGATGAGTGAAAGGAGGGATTGAGTGAAAGGGTGGATGGAATAAAGGAGTGAAAGGGTTGATGGGTGGATGAGCGAAAGGATTGATGGATGAGGGAAAGTGTGGATAAAGAGATGGATGAGTGAAAGGATGAATGGATAGGTTTGGAGATGGATGGATGGATAGGTTTGGATATGAAGGGTGGATAGACGGAATGGTGAAAAACTGAATGATTGATGAAAGACTGAATAGACGATAGAATGTAAATGTTAAATGGTGGACATCAGCAGGTAAATGGTAGGATGAAAGGATGAATAGATAGATCGATGGAAGAGACAAGAGATATCTTCTGGGGAGGGTCATGATGAGTTGCTTCATTTGCTTGGTGCCATAAGAGCTTTGATTCGACTTGGGGGTATTTGCAGTTTCTTCCTACTCGCGTGCTCAAAAATATATAGTATTGTGCTTAACAGCAATTAACAGTATGACATTAAGAAGGTGCAACTATTGCAAAAAAAGGAAATGTTAACATATTATTCCATTTCTCTTTCATTTTGTGTAATGAGTTAACCTGCTTTGTTTATATAAACACATTACTCATGTGTTTTGGTATGTGCTGCAACTAATATAGAAGTTGTTGAGTATCATCATGTCTTGCCCTTAGCCCCGCCCCTAGCCCCGCCCCTCACTACACCCCTAGCGCATTTTAATGAGTACCTGCACTTATTTTTTCCCATTTAAAGCACTGCGTAACATAGATAGTGCATATCAGTGCCTGGTGATCGTGAATCTTATAAATAGTGCCTGCCCACTCTCACCTAACATAGACAGTAAATAGCAGTGCCTGGTGATCGTGAATCTTATAAATAGTGCCTGCACACTCTCACGTAACATAGACAATAAATATCAGTCCCTGGTGATGGTGAATCTTATAAATAGTGCCTGCACGCGCTCACGTAAGTAAGACTGTGAATAGCCATACCTGGTGATCGTGAATCTCATAAATAGTGCCTGCACACGCCCACGTAACATAGACAGTGAACACCAGTGGCCTCTGAGCATTATTTACTGCGCCAACTCGGCTGCCCTCTGTGAAAAGGGATCCAATTCCTTTTGCTCTGCCTCCTGGCTAATCTTTTCACCTCCCACTAATATGATTATCCCTGTTTCCTCGGTGCAGAGAGAGGCTTCCATGCATATTCATGGTGTGCGAAGCTAGAGAGAGCCCTGCACGCTGTCTGCATCCATCCCAAGGCCTGGTGCCCGGTCCACCTCCCGGTACAAAGCCTCAGATGCACATCTGTATTTAAAACCTAGACCTCGAGTGCCTTCTTTTTTTTGCTTTCAGTAAAGCTAAACCAATTGTTCTAGAAAACCGGTAATGTACTTGCCTCCTCTCTCTTGTAATTTGGCTTAATCTCATGTCATTTGGTCAGCTTTCAGGGTTGGGTTCAGGGCAGTCCGTAGTTGGGGGTGCTGTGATCCCAGTGACCTGCTGCTCTATGTGAGCTCAGATGGCCCCTGCACCCAGTGCTTTAAAGGGGATTATCGAGGTGCAGGTACTCACTATTCAGAGTACCTGTTTACTCCCTAGAAGTGCTGGTACTCTCACGTTAAATGTATTACAGCAGTGCTGAGAAGTGCTGGTACTCTCACGTTAAATGTATTACAGCAGTGCTGAGAAGTGCTGGTACTCTCACGTTAAATGTATTACAGCAGTGCTGAGAAGTGCAGGTACTCTATCATTAAATGTATTACAGCAGTGCTGAGAAGTGCTGGTACTCTCACGTTAAATGTATTACAGCAGTGCTGAGAAGTGCAGGTACTCTATCATTAAATGTATTACAGCAGTGCTGAGAAGTGCAGGTACTCTATCATTAAATGTATTACAGCAGTGCTGAGAAGTGCATGTATTCTCCATTAAATGTATTACAGCAGTGCTGAGAAGTGCCTGTACTCTCCCACAAATGTATTACAGCAGTGCTAAGAAGTGCTGCTAATCTCCTATTAACTGTATTACAGCAGTGCTGCTGAGAAGTGCAGGTATTGCCCATTAAATGTATTACAGCAGTGCTGTGAAGTGCCAGTGCTCTCCCATTAAATGCATTGCAACAGTGCTGAGAAGTGGAGGTACTCTCTCAATAAATGTATTACCGCAGTGCTGAGAAGTGCAGGCTGTCTCCCAATAAATGTATTGCAGCAGTGCTGAGAATGGCAGGTACTGTCCCTTTCAAATTCAAGAAATGTAGTTACTCAGCACCAGACAGTACCTGCCCATTTAAAGCACTCCTTTCACTGGAAATGGTTAATAGCTTGATGACCAGATGAGTGACAGGTCCTTGAGAAGGAACATTAATCCTACTGATGGTCCCAAAATGTCATGAATTAAATATATACATTGGAGCACAAGTAAAAAGGAGCACAGCTGGAATGCATCTGGGATCATGTCGATATAGGAGGAAATGAAAGTTATAAGAGGAATGCGTTATATTGAAGAAATGTCATGACATCCCTTACTTGGACCTCTGTGCTACTGCTGCCTCTAATGTATCTCTTCTGGGTGTGAGGGAAGCTTGCACTGATGCTGTCCATTCTGTACCTGCAGCACCTACTATTCGTTAATGCCACAGGCACTGCTGTTATTGATGCCACCCATGCTGTGTGTGAGGTTAGGTTGTGCTGTTGTTTATGCTGTATCTCTGCTGTGAGTGAGGGAAGCTTGCACTGATGCTGTCCATTCTGTACCTGCAGCACCTGCTATTTGTTAATGCCACAGGCACTGCTGTTATCGATGCTACCCATGCTGTGTGTGAGGTTAGGTTGCGCTGTTGTTTATGCTGTATCTCTGCTGTGAGTGAGCGAAGCTTGCACTGATGCTGTCCATTCTTTACCTGCAGTATCTGCTAATTGCTAGAGCCACGGGCAGTGCTGTTATCGATGCCACCCATGCTGTGTGTGAGGTTAGGTTGCGCTGTTGTTTATGCTGTATCTCTGCTGTGAGTGAGCGAAGCTTGCACTGATGCTGTCCATTCTGTACCTTCAGTATCTGCTGTTTGCTAGGGCCATGGGCACTGCTGTTATCGATGCCACCCATCCTGTGTGTGAGGTTAGGTTGCGCTGTTGTTTATGCTGTATCTCTGCTGTGAGTGAGCGAAGCTTGCACTGATGCTGTCCATTCTGTACCTTCAGCATCTGCTGTTTGCTAGGGCCACAGGCACTGCTGTTATCGATGCCACCCATGTTGTGCGTGAGGTTAGGTTGCGCTGTTGTTTATGTTGTATCTCTGCTGTGAGTGAGGGAAGCTTCACTGATGCTGTCCATTCTGTTATCGATGCTACCCATGTTGTGCGTGAGGTTAGGTTGTGCTGTTGTTCATGCTGTATCTCTGCTGTAAGCGAGGGAAGCTTGCACTGAAGCTGTCCATTCTGTACCTGCAGTATCTGCTGCTTGTTAGGGTCACAGGCACTGCTCTTATCAATGCCACCCATGCTGTGTGTGAGGTTAGGGTGAGCTTTTGCTTATGCTGTATCTCTTCTGAGTGTGAGGGAAGCTTCACTGATGCTGTCCATTCTGCTGTTATCGATGCTACCCATGCTGTGTGTGAGGTTAGGCTGCGCTGATGTTTATGCTGTATCTCTGCTGTGAGTGAGGGAAGCTTGCACTGATGCTGTCCATTCTTTACCTGCAGTATCTGCTGTTTGCTAGAGCCACGGGCAGTGCTGTAATCGATGCCACCCATGCTGTGTGTGAGGTTAGGTTGCGCTGTTGTTTATGTTGTATCTCTGCTGTGAGTGAGGGAAGCTTGCACTGATGCGGTCTGTTCTGTTCCTGCGGCATCTGCTGTTTGTCAGGGCCAAAGGCACTGCTGTTATCGATGCTACCCATGCTGTGTGTAAAGTTGGGTTGTGCTGTTGTGAATGCTGTATCTCTGCTGTGATTGAGGGAAGCTTGCACTGATGCTGTCTATTCTGCTGTTATCGATGCTACCCATGTTGTGCGTGAGGTTAGATTGTGCTGTTGTTCATGCTGTATCTCTGCTGTGAGTGAGGGAAGCTTGCACTGATGCTGTCCGTTCTGTAACTGCGGCATCTGCTGTTTGTCAGGGCCACAGGCAATGCTGTTATCGATGCTACCCATGTTGTGCGTGAGGTTAGATTGTGCTGTTGTTCATGCTGTATCTCTGCTGTGAGTGAGGGAAGCTTCACTGATGCTGTCAGTTCTGTAACTGCGGCATCTGCTGTTTGTCAGGGCCACAGGCACTGCTGTTATCGATGCTACCCATGTTGTGCGTGAGGTTAGGTTGTGCTGTTGTTCATGCTGTATCTCTGCTGTGAGTGAGCGAAGCTTGCACTGATACTGTCCGTTTTGTACCAGCAGCATCTGCTGTTTGTCAGGGCCACAGGCACTGCTGTTATCGATGCTACCCATGTTGTGCGTGAGGTTAGGTTGTGCTGTTGTTCATGCTGTATCTCTGCTGTGAGTGAGCGAAGCTTGCACTGATACTGTCCGTTTTGTACCAGCAGCATCTGCTGTTTGTCAGGGCCACAGGCAATGCTGTTATCGATGCTACCCATGTTGTGCGTGAGGTTAGGTTGTGCTGTTGTTCATGCTGTAGCTCTGCTGTGAGTGAGGGAAGCTTGCACTGATGCTGTCCAATCTGTACCTATTCTGTGTCTTAGTGAAGTTTGAGAAAATATTTTCAGGCTGCAGAAGCTAAAATGGTTTTGTTCATGGGGGGACCGACTAAGAAGTGCTGAATGATATTCTGCCTTTCTTAAAATGTGCGTCTGTTTGCATGAGAGACAAGACAATCATGAACATAACACGATGCTCTTGCGTGGTGGATGTGGGAGCCCTGCTGCTCACTGGTCGGGCCTCTGCAGTGGGAAGACTATGATTCTATCAGTTTAACATCCCCACCTTTAAGGGGCCCATCGCAGGTCGGGCAAAGCAGCAGCAGCTCCGCCCCTCACGAGGGGAGTAGTGCTCCTGCTCCCAGATTCCTGGCTGTGGGAACACCAGACCCATTTATATCACGTGGGAACACCAGCCAGTAAAACAAGTGTGGATCTGGGCAGGGGCTTCAGGCACAAGTGCATCCTGGACCAGCCTGCTGCCAGACCACGGAGGAGCATGCACCACGCTCACAGCCCTCCTCACCCCCTGACACTGTCCCCACGTCCCTCTGCGTAACCCTTGAAGCCCCCCCACCCCCACCAGGTCCCATCTACACAGTGCAAGTGTTAAAATAGAGTGGAATTTTCCCAATCGGGGATAACCATGTGGAAAAGGACCTCGAACTTCAGAGGGCTACATTATTAATTATTATGCTCCATGCAGGAGTGCAATTAGCAGCCAAATTCAGTGGTTCTGGGCCTGTTCATTTCAGCACACCTGCATCGTGCAATTCTTAACTGGGGCCAAAGTGGTAATCAATGAAAAATCCACTTGCATCTAAATTGTGTCTTTTTTTTATATCTGGTCCTCATCCTCCAAGGCGATATGTTTTGCCATCGAGGAGCCCATGCAAATATAATGCTCTGCAGAAAAGCAGGACATTTGTTTACCTGTATTATAATGTCAGGGTACAGTTTCCGTCACCCGGGGCTTTATTATAACGTCCAGGGTACAGTTTCCGTCACCCGGGGCATTGTAAGTAAAAATGTAAGTCCGTTTTTATATAGCGCAGCTACTCACCCTTACGGGTCTCAAGGCGCTGGGGGTCGTAGTGGAAATTAAGTGAGCTATTGCCCAGAGTCACATGGTGCGGAGCTGCCGCCGGAGCTGGGGATCGAACCGTGAACCCTGTGCTCCGAAGTCAGCTGCCCTGGCCGCTGCACCACACCTCTCCAGGGTACAGTTTCTGTCACCCGGCTTTATTATAATGTCCAGGGTACAGTTTCCGTCACCCGGGCTTTATTATAATGTCCAGGGTACAGTTTCCGTCACCCGAGGCTTTATTATAATGTCCAGGGTACAGTTTCCGTCACCCGGGGCTTTATTATAATGTCCAGGGTACAGTTTCCGTCACCCGGGGCTTTATTATAACGTCCAGGGTACAGTTTCCGTCACCCGGGGCTTTATTATAATGTCCAGGGTACAGTTTCCGTCACCCGGGCTTTATTATAATGTCCAGGGTACAGTCAGGGTAGGACTGGGAACGCAAACCGGTCCTGGCTATTGAGTCGTACCTGCTGCGGGGGGGGGAAGGCAGGGGGCCCATGGAAAACACTGCAGCTGCTTTTGATACAGAGGGCTGATATTGCAGCACTGCTGCAAAACCGCCCTCTGTACCAAAAACGCCCCCCACCGGTCCAAAACCGCCCCCAACCCTTCCAGCCCGCGGGGAAAACACCCAGTGTCTCCTACGGCCAGTCCGGCTCTAGGTATAGTTCCCATCTCCGGGGCTTTGTTATAATGTCCAGGGTATGGTTTCCATCCCCGGGGCTTTATTATAATGTCCAGGGTACAGTTTCTATCCCCGGGGCTTTATTATAATGTTCAGGGTATGGTTTCCATCCCCGGGGCTTTATTATAATGTCCAGGGTACAGTTTCTATCCCCGGGGCTTTATTATAATGTCCAGGGCACCGTTCCCATCTCCGGGGCTTTATTAATAGGCTGCATCTCTTCTACCCCCCTGGGATTTAATATAATGTCCAGGGTACAGTTTCTACCCCTGGGACTTTATTGTAATGTCCGTGGTACATTTACCATCTCCAGAGCTTTATTGTGATATCCAGGGTACAGTTTCCACCCCCGGGGCTTTATCGTAATGTCCGGGGTATATTTACCATCTCCGGGGCATTATTGTAATATCCAGGGTACAGTTTCCACCCCGGGGCTTTATTGTAATATCCAGGGTACAGTTTCCACCCCTGGGGCTTTATTGTAATATCCAGGGTACATTTACCATCTCCGGGGCTTTATTGTAATGTCCGGGGTACATTTACCATCCCCATGGCTTTATTGTAATATCCAGGGTACAGTTTACATCCCCAGGGCGGCTGTGGCTTTGTACTTATTACTAAGTCTGGGCGGTGAACTCCACTCCGCTCGCGGAGTTTGCGGAGTTTTCCGCACTCCGGTTACGCGGAGATTGCGGAGTTCCGAAAAACTCTGCTTTGCGTTGCGGAGCGGAGTTTTTTTCCTCGCTCGCGTTGGTCAACGTCAAGTTGGCGAGCGAGGAAAACCCACCTCCCGGCGAGATTTTTCCTCGTTGGCGATCGCAAACATCAAGGTGGTGAGCGCGAGCGTGGAAAATCAACCTCCTTGCGAGATTTCTCAACGTGGGTGGTCAGATTTCTCATTGCGAGTAGTCGCGTATGCTCGCGACTGCTCGCGTTGAGAAACCGCCCGCTCGCGTTGAGAAAGCTGCTGCTTGAGTAAAAATCTACTCGAGCGGCAGAAAAGAAGCAGCGCCCGCTTGCGCTGTGCATGATGCAGTTCGCGATGATTGCACAGTGCGGACAAGCACCTGGCACTGACAATCACCGCAAACTGCATTTATCTAAAGAAACTCCGCCGCTCGCGGAGCTCCGCGTAGCGCGCGGAACTCCGCGAACTCCGCCCAGGGTTACTTATTACTTGGATTTCTGCTGAGCTGTTAAAAGACCCACATGCTTAGTTAGTTAAATTAATGTGTTTCTCATTGAGGATTTGTATGTGACTGTGTTCCTCTATACATCAGCGTCCGACGGAAGCTTGCGGCCCATGCCATGCTTGTTCTGCTGCTGGGGAGGATTGTACTGCTGCTGCAGTGATGCGCGTGTGTGTGTTTTTAACGTGTGCACTGTTATGCATGTGTGTGTGTATCATCTTGAAGAAAACCTTACCTTTGGCTGTTATTGCTGTGCGTGCATGTATCTGAAAGATGAAAGTCTGCACTATTGCTGCTCAATCTGTACTTATTCTGGGCGCATACAGTGTTTCTATGCCACGTCTGCCTGTGCTGCACCAGCTCTGTGAGTGAGCTTGCTTCCCAGGTTAGTTCCATTATCTCTGTGTAAGGGAGCATTTTACTGCTATAATCCTTGCAGCACCATTGCAGCCTCACTCATCCTCCGCATCCCATTCCTTACTCTATGGAGGGCAGTCTCACCCTGGAGATAACAGCTGCTTGGAAGAAAGTATTTAAGCGCCGCTTTATGGTTGCATAAGGGCACCCCATACTGCTTCAAGGCCCTGTATTTGACATCCCCAGGCTGTATTTTGCCAGGCGTTTTTGTGGTTCTTTTCTGCTGAGCTCTGCAGGTAGTTGGTAGCAGTGGGGGGTTCCGTATGATTTGCCTCCAGATAGTGATGGTCAGATTTTGCATAGCAGTCATCTTCTGCTTGCATGCTAACATGCTTCCGCATGCACATGCTCCACGCTTCTGTTCCTCTCAGAGGGCTGTGTGGAGCTTTTGTTGAGTGCACTGCAGGATGTTGGCACATGTGCCCCCTACACTGAGTCGTTGCAGGTACTACTCTGGTGCCATTTGGAGTCGCTGTTTCTTTGGCGCTAAGGCCTAGGCTGACAGAGCCCATTTTTCAGGGCTTGAAATGTTGTTTTGTGTTTCTTGACCACTTTGCTGAGCTGCTGGTGTTGGGATTAGATGTGAGCATTGACATCTTAATTTAGGCTACTGATGTATCCGCGTTTCACCTGGGCATCAGAGTTCTATTTGTGCATGCCTCGCCTGCGTGGATCCCTCTACGTTTAGGCCTCCTCTACAATTGCGGCTTCCCTTTCCTGTGGCCTCAGATCCCGTTCCCTCTCCCTATGGTATACCTCCAGCCTGCAGTGGGATAGTGAGCTCTGGCATGAATGGCAAGGTCTTGTTTCCTTTTGGACTCTACTGGGAGTAGCCTTTTCCCCTGTGTTTGTGCTTTGCGTTGTATGACTCGGCTGGTGGGAACATGGTGGCTGGGTGTTAAATATGAGGCTATTTCTCTTATCCTTTCTAGCTTGCTGTTGCCAGTGTTGTTGCTCGACCCCTGTATGCCCTGTTTGCTAGCTCTTGGCCTGACCTGCTGTCCATAGGTGTATTGCCTTTTGGAGCCCCCTGAGTTGTATGTTCAGGGGTCTGGCTTCTGGTTTCATGGTTTGTGGTGTTGGTTTCCTTGATTGCTCCCCTCTCCATTTTTGCTACCTCTCCTTCTCCATGTATCTGAGGGTACTGAGCCTCCGGGAGCTTCTGTTTGTCCTGCAGTTTTTTGCGATTGCCATCGCCGACTGTTACCTTTCTACCGTGCTCTTTCATGGTGGCTTCTTTTAGTCCTGCAGGGCTATGCAGCACTTCTCCTTTTGTGTTTTGGTTGCTGTTGCAAGTCCAGCATGCTTGTTTTAGTCGGTGTCCTGGTAAATTCCTCTTGTTCCTGCTCCTTTGTGTCCTTGGAACGAGCTCCCAGTCAACATCAGACGCTCCCCCACTCTGCACACCTTCAGGAAGAGTCTCAAGACCTGGCTCTTTGACTGATCCGGAGCCAAACCGCCCCCCCCCCCCCCAGTGCCTTGAGACCCTCACGGGTGAGTAGCGTGCTTTATAAACCCCTGATTGATTGATTGATTGATGCCTTGGGAATTGAGGTTGTTGGTTAGAGTCTATTTAGTGGTTAGAGGCATCTGTCTCCTTCTAATACTTCCATCCTTAGTTTTTGATTTCTAGAATGTTTTCTGTATCTGGGTTGGAAAAGGGGCTTTGGTGTCTGATGCATATTAATGCAGTCTGAGGCAGCCGCCTCAGTCTTTTGACCAGCTGTTGCTGGGAACTGCAGTTCCATTATACTCTCTCGAAGTAGCTGCCCTCCTTTGAAAATTGACATGCTGTATAATAGGGCATAAGTATATTTATGAGTGGCCTTCAGAGTCTTTCCTTGGGGTTGATGGAGACCGGTTCTTAAAGCTGTTGCCCAGAGCTCTGGTTCTTTTCCTGTTTAATCTTGGTTTGGTGTTTGCTCCGAGTTCACACTGTATGCTTCTGCCCACGTATTGGTGTTCTTCCTGTTTTTGAAGTGCATGAATCCCTGTGATTAGTGCACTTAGGTTGTCATTTGTGTTGGTTTGCTGTTTTTGCATATTTACGTTGGGATGTTCCCTTCTTCAGCACCCCCTGCTCGTCTATGCTGTCATCTGCTGGACATCGGTTCAGGTCCTGACACAGTATGCTGCCTTAGCAATTCGGTTGTGTCTGTTTCCTGGTCTTGCTTTGCTGCTTCTTCGTCCTCCTAGTATGGATCCTACTTCTCAGACTGTTGTTAGGGCATTAGTGCCTGCTGCCACTATCGTCCAGCCTCTTTCGTGACCTGTTGCCTCATTTCTTTGCTTCAGGTGCATATTGGGGATTGCTTGTTGTACACCTCCTCTGTACACTGTTGTTTGGCTACATCGGCGCTTTTAATTTGCTCTTCAGTTTGCGGGTCTTTGAGGTGTGCACTTCATGTGGTGAACTGTGCTGGGTTTCCATATGTTCCACGGTTAGGGAATAGTTCATGAACAACAGGTACAGTCACTGGTTCTCGGGCCATAATTTGAAGTTTCATTGCCTGCTTGGGCAAGTCTGTCTCCCAACTTGTATATGTGATTCCTTTCTTTTGGGGTCTGTGCAGGCAGTCCTGCATCTTATTTTCGGTGTGCCTTCCTTGTCTTCCTTGTCAGGGCCGGACTGGCCGTAGTGAGCACCTGGCGTTTCCCCGGTCGGCTGCCAGGGTGGAGGTCAGATTTGGACCCCTGGGGGCCGTTTTTGTTACCGGGGGCCAGTTTTTCAGCATAGTTGTAATATCGTCCCCCTGTAACAACAGGAGCAGTGGTGAGACGGGAGTGGTGCTTCCAACTAGCACCCCAACCCCCAGGGCCGGCTAAGCTGTTTACCAGGGCCGGTTTCAGTTCCCAGGCCGGCCGTGTTCCTTGTGCTTTTGTTGCCCGATGTCTCCAAGCAACAGGGTCTCTTGTGTCCTCATCAGTAGTTTCCTCCTAAGCAGCCATTCCTGGTCTGCGGGCCCTCACTTGTGGTCTCCTTCGTGGCCTGGGCTGGGTTGTGGTCAGTGCTTAATTTGTAAAAATATAAGTGGCAGGGTCCTCTTCCGCTGCCAACTGCAGTAACAACACAACTACTAACCATCACACTCCTACAAGCGTAACAATTCTGACTGTTCCAGTCCTCCAAAGCTATAAAAATAGTTTTGGCAGCAGGTATTAGTCATTTTTAATTTATACTGAATTATTAAACAACTGCTGTTGAGATCGTCTCTAAATGAGACAAACACCGCCACCATGTGGCAAACTGTCATAAGTGCTGGTGTTGACAATTAAGTGCTGGTGCCGAGCACCGGAAACCACTGGTTCAAATTAAGCACTGGCTGTGGTGCCCTGTGAGGTCTTTTAGGTGAGCACAACTTGTGTCTTAGCACTGCTGGATATTTGGGTCTGATAGCTTACTCTTTTGGTTACTGCCTGTTCTAGTTCATGTCCGTGATCCAGGCTCACCTGTTGGCAGCCAGTTTTCTGCCTGGTTGCCCCTGCTGCTGTTGTTCGATTTCAACAGCATTGCTCTGCTTTATGCTGCACTCCTCTCTTCTGTGCTGTCCTTTGCAAGTCATGCATGCTTCATGTTTGAGGTGTTCCTGGTAGCACAGCCTGGTTTGTTTTCTTGGGTCTGATGTGTAGTCTGCTCAGAACCTTATTTCCGGTGTTCCTTCAGACTGTCCTATGGTATGTTTCTCCTGTGGAGGGTCTCCAAAAATGGTGTGGCATATATAATTAAGGGCGTAGCATGAACTTGTAAACTAAAATTGACATAGAGGGCCTCCCTACCTACACATTTGCATTGAATCACAACTGCAATTGGCATACGTGACCATTGGTGTATATGCTTTGCAGAGAGACCAAGGATTGGATGGCTAGGTATTCTTTCAACCATTGTTTGTAAAAAAAAAAGAAGTGCCAGGGCCCTCGTTAGGAGGCCACCACAGCTTGCACCACCAATTGCCACTACCAGCGCTGCCAATGTCAATACCTACACAGCTATTAACCAGCACACTGCTACAAGTGTGGCAATCCAGACTGTTTGACGCCCGCAAAGCTATAAAAACGGCTTGGTCGACAGGTATTAGTTGTTTTTAATGTATATTGAATTAATAAACAACTGTTGCTCTGCTTATCTCTAAATTGCACAAACAGTGCCACTATGTGGCAGCTATCATAAGTGATGGTGTGACAATTATGTGCGGTGCTGATCACCGGAATCCACCGGCTCAAATTAAGCACTGCTTTAAACCTTTTTGACCCACTTGCAGATATTGAGAGAAACTCGCACTGCCTTCATTCAGCCTCAACTCAATCGTTGCCTGTTATAAACACCTGGATGCGGCTCAGTTCAAAGTATGCACTTACACAAGAGCAATAAGTTCTCTGAAAAAAAAGAATGTAATACAACATCCTAGAAAAAACAAACACTGTTACATACTTCAATATTGAGTAAAGCATGTGAAATATAACAAGAACAAAATGGAGTACCTTTAACATTTTTTTACACGTTTTCAGAAATCTATCAGTGTTTTTGCCTGTAATGTTATGGACATAAATACAGGGTTCGAAAGGTACCTGTTTCAATGTCTGTGTTTAACTACTATCGGGTCTGCGTCCCGGCGGGACCCGGCCCACTTTAAGCCCTGCTACTTCTATTTTCTTGATGTAAATAAAAAGGGGTCTGCTGCCATACTTGCAGTACCCATTTCGCCCGTATGAGGGAAGCTTGCATCGATCTGTGATAAGTTTCAACCACCACTGCACTGTTGACCTGCTTTGTGTATCAGAGAGATGCTTGCTCTGCTGGTGAGGCACATGATGCATGTTCGGGAAGCTTGCACAGCCAGTTCACGGTGTTAGCGCTATGTTTCTGTATCCGCGGAACTGTTCTCTCACTCCAGGCCCTGTCACTAGCACACAGCCCACTAAACTGATAATTCTGCTCGTGCTGCCGCAGATTACATCTCCCGCCCTCACAAGCACAATGTCTTATTTCCCACGCATCGGGGCCCAGAATGGAGGCTCTTTTTAATCTCATATCTCTGTGGGCATGTGCGTTCAATAGACGCTGTAATTGATGACTCCACCGTCTAATGGGTACCGGTTTCATTCCTTTCGAACCCTTTAACTCAATATTCAGCTACAATTATGCGTGTGATCTATCTGCGCTGATTGTCGTACAGCAGAAGAACTGTGCTCGCCTTTATCTGGCAGGTATTTCATCATGATTCTCATGTTCTCTGTAAAATCTACACTGGGCTGGGCAGGTGCAAACTGTTTGAAATCGGGAAATATTGGCTTTTGAGATTCTTCTTAGTCAGACGCAGCCACGCGCCATTCTCATTTTCTAATCCGAATATGATATTTTTTGTTGTTGTTCTTTTTAAGCGCTGCGGTCTACTCGGTCATGTGCAATTTAGGGTTCTAAGTGTTATCTTGGCCTGGCACTTTTTTTTATCTTGATAGTAAATTTGTGGAATTTTCGAATGTTGTGGGTAGCGTTGGGTACATAAAATCAATCAATCAATCAATCTGGGTTTTTGTGAAGCGCGACTAGTCACCCATTTGGGTCTCAAGGTGCTGGGGTGGGGGAGGGTGTGGGGTTCTGCAGTTCAGTCGAAGAGCCAGGTCTTGAGGTCCTTCCTGAATTGATGCAGTGACCGTGATTGCCTGAGATGCCGATGCAGGGAGTTACAGGTAGGTAGGAGAAGGATCTTTTTCCAGCCGAGCTCTTGCAGATCCGTGGGACAGTGGCCAGTGCTACTTGGGTGGAGTGGAGATGTCTGGTGGGTGTGTAGAAGGAGAGGCGGTGGTTGAGGTATGCAGGTCCAGTCTTGTGGAGGGCTTTGTAGGCGTGCCTGAGGAGCTTGAAGGTGATTCTTTTGTTGATCGGGAGCCAGGGATGGTCCTGAGGTGACTAGAGATGTGGCTGTGGCAAGGGATGTCCAGGATAAGTCTGGCGGAGGCATTCTGGATGCACTACAGTCTCTTTTGGAATTTTTGGGTGGTGCCGGCATAGAGTGTATTGCCGTAGTCGAGCTTGATGCTGAAAAGCACGTTGGTGACTGTTCTTCTGGATTCAGTGAGGATCTACTTGAAAATCTTCCAAAGCATGCAGAGCGTGTGAAAGCAGGAGGATGAGACAGCGCCGATTTGGAGGTTCATTGACAGCGAGGAGTCAAGGATGATGCCGAGGTTAGTGCGTGATCGGTGGATGTGGGGGGGTTTGAGTGCTGCGGGCCACCAGGAGTCATCCCAGGCAAAGGGGGTGGTGCCCGGGATGAGGACTTCGGTTTTGTCGGAGTTGAGTTTGAGGCAGCTCTCCTTCATCCAGACGGCTACTGCCTTCACACCGTTGTGAAAGTTGCTCTTAGTGGCTGTAGGTTCATCAGTGAGGGAGAGAATCAGCTGGGTGTCGTCGGCATAGGAGAGGATGTTGAATCCGTGGTTTCTTACAAAGGCTGTAAGCGGGGCCATGTAGATGTTGAAGAGGGTGGGGCTCAGTGAGGAGCCCTGAGGAACTACGCAGCTGATCTCTATAGGTTCTGAGGAGCACAGTGGGAGCTTGACTCTCCGGATTCAGCCAGTGTGGAAGGAGCGGATCCATTCCAAAGCTTTGCAGCAGATGCCTGCGTCGTGAAATCTTGTGCAAAGGGTGTGGTGGGAGACGGTGTCGAAGGCGGCAGAGAGGTCCAGGAGGATGAGTGCTGCGTTTTCTCCTCGGTCGAGGAGAGTGCAAACACCGCCAGTTGCGGCGAGGAGTGCAGTTTTGGTGCTGTGGTTGTATCTGAAGCCTGATTGGGAGGGGTCCAGCGTGTCGTTTGTTTCGATGAATTTGGTGAGTTGGGCGTTGATGGCCTTCTGGATGGCTTTGGCTGGTAAGGAAAGAAGAGAAATGGGTCTGTAATTCTTGAGGTCTGTCGGGTCGGCAGAGGGTTTCTTCAGCAAGGGGTTGATCTCTGTGTGTTTCCAGTCTTCAGGGAAGGTGATGGACTCAATGGAGAAATTGATGGTACTGCAGAGTTCGGGGGTGATGGTGGTGCCAGCTCTGTTGAAGATGTGGGAGGGGGGCAGAGGTCAGAGGCAGCTCCAGAGTGGATGGTTTTCATGATCCTTAGAGTGTCGTCTGCGGTGAGGGTGATCCAGTTGAGCAGCATCAGCTGGGATCTGGAACATTTTTGTGAAGTGGTCGTGGGTGGGTTGGGTGGGTCCTGGGTTGCGAAGCTGTCATAGATATCTATGTTCTTGCGGTGGAAGAAGGTGGCGAGGTTGTCGCAGAGGTCTTGGGGGGGGCGGGGTGTCTGTGGCCTCCGTGCTGGGTTTGGCGAATTCTTTGATCATGGTGAAGAGTTGTTTGCTGTTGTGTGCGTTGGTGTTGATACGTTCCTGTATGGCTGTTTTATTAGTGGTTCTGATGAGGTGGTGGTGTGTGGAGACAGCAGTTTTGAAGGCTGTGTGGTCTGCCGAGGTCTTGCTGCTCCTCCATCTTCTCTCGAGCCATCTACAGGTGCGCCTAGACCCATGGAGGGCAGGGGAGAACCAGCTGGCTTTCTCAGAGGCTGCTTGCCGAATAGTTTCCTGAGCGGAGCCAGTGTGTTGGCGCGGTCGGAGATCTATCAGTGGAGGTTGCGTGGTGAGGCGTTGGCATCCATGGAGGTCAGCAGTGGGGTTTTGCGGAGGGAAGTGGCGAGTTGGTCTTCGGAGACCTTGTTCCAGTTTCTGCGTGGGTAGCAGTGGGCGTAGTGGTGTTCGGTGGGGTTGGTGAAGGAGAAGTGGATGCAGTGGTGGCTGTCCAGTGTAGTTTGGAGGTGTGGCTGACAGAGATGTTGTTGCTTGCAGAGAAGACAAGGTCAAGCATGTGCCCTGCTGAATGGGTTGGGGAGGTGGCCAGTTGTTTGAGTCCGATGGTGGCAAGGTTCTCCAGTAGGGATGAGGTGTTGCAGTCGTTGAGGTTGTTCAGGTGGAAATTGAGGTCGCTGAGGAGGATGTAATCCGTTGAGGTGAGAGCGTGGTATGCGATGAAGTCGGCTATGGATTCGCTGATGGGGGATGGGGCCGGGGAGATCCGTAGACGAGGGTGCTGCCAAGGGTGGTGTTCGGGTTTGTCTGGAGCTGGAAGTGGAGGTGCTCCATGTTGGGTGAGTGGCCGTCTGAGCTAGTTGTGACACGGAGGGTGTTTTTGTGTACGATGGCGATGGTGGGGTTAATCCAGGTTTTGGTGAAGAAGGTGATGTCGGGGGAGATGGAGTCAAGCAGGTCCCAGATCTCCACAATGTGTTAGTTGAGGGAGCGTGTGTTGAGTATGATGCAGCTGAGGTGGTCGGGTCTGATTCTTGTGGGTTGTCTGGTAGGTGGGTCTGATGTGTGGAGGCAGGCAAAAGTGCAGTTTCGGCAGGTGAATGGGCCCTGGGTGTCATTCGGCAACGCGAGGTGGCAAGCGTTGGAACATCCAGTGTTGAGGGCGTAGAGGATGCTGGAGTTGTATCAGTGAAAGGTGTGGGGATGAGGGTCCGTGGCCCTGGGTGTGGTCCAGGCATGGACGGGCGTAGCCGGGCTCGCCTTTGGCGCGCCAGCGGCGCAACCGCACAGACCGTCATTAAGTAGTGTTGGGGAGGGCTGGTCAGCTGGGAACGGGAAGTGGCGCTTGTGGGGGCAGGGCCGCAGGAGACAAGCAGCGGCAAGGGCAGGAAGAAAGAGGCACAGAAAAGGCACACAATAGGAGAAATATAGAGGAAAAGTAGAAAAAGAACAAACAGGCAAAAAAAGCTGAAAAAAGAGATGAGGAAGAAACAGGAAAGCAGAGAGACTCACCACTGGACCACCAGGGATGGGGCACATCATTTCTATATTTTCAAAACATTTTAATACATTTTGCTTGCTGAAGGCTTTGTTTGAGAACAAAATGTCTCACAGAAACTGTGAAACTGATTGTGTTGTGTGCCCACATACTCTTTGCTAGCAGCGTTCACCACATGGCCTTAAAAGCCCATGGACAGTTCACTGAGCTGGCAGCTCATCTTCTCTTTGTGGCCGAGTTCACACCTTCTGTATAATTTTCACATAGATGACTTACCCAAGAATGTTTTGTAATATCCATAATTCTCACAAGAATTCCACATATTACACATGAACATTTTATTTGCAATTTTGTTCACAACCATAACGTACATGCTAGAGAGAGGTGAAGCCCCATGCCAGGAAAATCACCTATAAGCATAGGACTTTCTCTATTGTCAGGCTCTGGCTATTAACAGCTGTTAAAACCCTTGGGCGTATAATAACGGGGGGAGTGGGCAAATTTGCATAATTTGGTTTGTGTAATTACACAAAATTAAGCAAAAATTAAGCATTATTATGCATAATTACATGAAATGTATAGCCAGCATTTGGTTCTATATTTTAGCATGAAATGTGTCTTTGCATCTATATTTTCAGCAAGGATGAATTTTGCGCTAAAAAAGAGAGTAAAAAACACGAGCACTGCAAACAGCGCCCGCTGTCATTCTGGCCATTTCTGGTCTTCCCCAAGAATTCACACTAAATGTTTGTCTCAAACTGCCCGTAATTACTCGGCATGGTATACTAGCATAATTTCGCTTAACAAGCAGAAAGAGAAATTACCAAAAATACATCAAATTACACCGACATAACAGAAATGTTGCCGGGGCCAAGTGATAACACTTAACTGGCTCATTTATTGGATTGTTAAGAGAGGGGCACAGAAAATCATATTCCCAAGAATACAGTCTATTACCGTAGCACTGGTACCTGATCCCTCAGAACACAAATATTGTCATGTAGGATTACCTGAACAAAAACAGATGCAGTAGCAACCCTGAACAAATAATGTGGGTGCAACGTATGAGGTGAGTATTTGCACTTAATTTGTACTTTAGTCTAAAAAAAATTCTAAAAACCGTACTCACATGTTGATCTTGTGCCTGTTTTGCATGAGTTATTACTTTTATTTCACTTTTTCGGCACGCTTTTCCTATCGGGGACAAGCTGGGAACAGCAACAGTCTAGAAAAGTTTGTGCCTAGCTCTTGATATATGGTGGTGCAAACAGGGTGCAGAAAAGGTTAGCACACATTTTATAATATAATATAGTATAATATAATATAATATAATATAATATAATATAATATAATATATTAGAACATTGGAATGTGGAACACTCCATTGAATACAATGGAGTGCTCCGAGCTTCTACGGGCCGGTAAAGGCCAGCAGAGCAACTTTCCAATGTTGTTTGAACAAAGGCCTCTCGGAGCCCTAGGGGATTTCAATCCCTTCAGGCTCCGAGAGGCCTTTGTTTAATTTGTTAGAACATTCTGCCCTCTAGTGGCAGAATGTTCTAATAGCCTTATAGCCCTTCGTAGCTGGGCTATACCGGCTATAAAAGTCCCGCTCCCTTGTTAAAGGCCCTCGCCTTCGGCTCGGGCCTTTAACGCTGGAGCGGGCCTTTAATAGCCAGTATAGCCCGCTACGGCGGACTATAAGGCTATAATATAATATAATATAATACAATATAATATAACACAATATAATGTCATCAAGGTGGTGGCCACAGAGTCTGGGCACTATTCCCATCCCCAGTAACCAGGTTAAGAACCTGGGGATATGGTTGGATTCTAAAATCTCGTTTGATTACCATACGAGAACGGTGGCCGGAAAATGTTTCGGAATAATGAAAAATCTTCGGAAGGTCTTGGACGTGCTCCCCGTAGCCGCCAGGAAAACTCTAACCCACGCGTTGGTGACCTCCCGCCTGGACTATGGGAATGTCCTTTACCTAGGCGCCAGTGGTGGGAGTGTGCAACGATTACAGTGTATACAGAACGCGGCAGCCCGCCTTGTTCTGATGCTCCCTAGGAGAGCCTCTTCCAGAAATGCTCTGGATATTCTACACTGGCTCCCGGTGAGAAAAAGAATCCTCTTTAAGGCCATGTGTGTAAGTCAGCGGATCCTGCAGGGAAAAGGTCCCAGCTACTTACATAAGTTAATGCTACCCTATACTCCGGCTAGGGCCCTGCGGTCCCTGGAGACGGGGAGGGTTAAAATCCCAGTAATTAAAAGAGAAAGAATGGGTGGCAGGTCTTTTTGCTATCTAGCTGCTAAGAACTGGAATTCCCTTCCCCTAGTTATTCGTATGGAACCATCAGAACACTCCTTCCGAAAGAACTTAAAAACTTGGCTCTTCCAACTGTAGATTTTCCACCTTACTTTTCGCACAGAGCGGTCCGAGTAGCCGGCAGCGCGGGGACACACTAGTTAGTGTAACCAGGCGCTTATACAAGCTCATTTATTATTATTATTATTATAATAAAATATAAATATATATAATATAATATTGTATAATAAATGACCATCAACACCTTCGGAGGTCTTGCAAGGGAAGAGGGAGAATTTCCTGAGGAAGGGGGAGCATGCATGTAGGGAAGAGAGGTAAAGAGTGTAGTGAGCAACTGTGGTAGCACATTCATGTGCTTTTAGCATTTTTGACCTTGGAAGTGTCCATTATTAAAAATTATTGCCTATTATCATCTTATATGTTTTCTTTTGTAGCTTGGACCATACCTCACAAGAGGGCCAATAACTAGAATAACCAACCTCCTGATTTGTCAAAAACTCTGCAAACCGTGGTTCAAATTTGTATTTTCTGCATTGGTTGAATGCCTTTATATAAGGATATTTCAAGCCAAAAAACGAACTTTGGTGTAAAAAAATATTAATACTTTATTTCAAAAACACAGTATAATACACATAGAAATTAATCAAGCAGTTTTTGTTGGATGATGTCTTTGTTATGCTTCCTGGTTTTTTAATGTAAATTAAAGGCATTGCAGTGATAAAAATAGAGGAATTAAATAAGAACAAATCTCAAGTGCTCGTGACTGTTTTTATTTCTTTTATATCAGGTCTGGAAATTTGATACAAATTACATTTAACCCTCGGTTACCTTCAGCTGATTACATGCAAAAGTAGTCAGCATATTTCTGAATATGCCATTCATTCACCCGTAGCTTCACCAGCACAACCACAGCCAGTCGGTTCAGTCACTCCATAAACACCCTTGTATTTTTAGGTCTCGTTGAGCCAGCGCATGCGCTGCTCTGCGAGAAATTTAGTAAGTGGGTTTTTGAAGTGCTACCAGGGGAAACATCCTTTACATCGCGGTGATTACACCGTGATGCATTTAGAACGCTGCCATTACAACGCAAGCGTTACATCGACTTGCACTGGAGGGCGCTATAACCTAAGTAATAGTAAGATTTAATATTCCAACACCTTCCCTACTGTACGTAGACTGGTGTTGGAATAGTAAATCTTACTACTCCTAAGTCCAGCGCCCTCCAGCGCAAGTCGTTGTAACGACTTGCATTGTAAAAACTGCGATGTTACATACCGCGATCATTTTGATCGCGTTGTAACATCACATATTCGCTACCGGAGGCTTTTGCTGGCCTCAAGCTTGCGTGCATGTGCGCGTGAACGCGCGCAGCCGCCATCTGTCTTTTCTCCGTCACGGGTAATTAAGTGCATCGCAATCACTTTAATTTTCGGTGCCCGCGCGGCCAATGCTTTTCGCGTGCGCTTGTTATAAGTTGTGTTAACATCTGAAGGTTTTACCATGGAACATCCTTTATATTTCTAAATATATGAGATCTCGAAAAATGATTTAACCGGTGAATCTTTGAGGGTCTTTTTCAATAAAGTTTCCTGCTTCCTTACCAAACTTATTTCTCAAGACAATACCCCGCTTCAAGTCAACGTGTTTCTGATTTCTTGAAAGGCTGCTGCAAGATTGAGCATCTTGGCCCTTTTAACATTACCATGTTTTGCCCCATTTTCAGCTCACTGTGCACCAGGAAGCTTTATGAGACGCTGTTGTCTCAAACACACTTCTAGACACTAGTAAAGGTGCGCAACTCAAATATTGCTACCCTGTCTCATCACTTCGTTCCGTAGGATGAAAACTTTTGCTCAGTGGAATCGGTAAGTGTGTTTCTTCGGAGCAGGGCTACTCTTGGGGAGCGGATGTAACCCAGAGACAACAAACCAAACATGGAAAAGGAATACGCACCCCCCAGGGTCTTCAATGAGATTGATATCCGTGGCCAGTTATTAGAGTTCATTAGTGCTGAAAGATGGAGCATTTTTGGTGATTATGTGCATACTTGTATTTCCTAGTGTGGTTGATTGACTTACAAAACGTACGATTAAATTACGCTCCCATCACTGCAATTTAAAGACTTTATTTGGGTGCGTGTTTACAAAGAAAATCAAGGGATATATATTATGCCTTTGCTTAAACACGTTTTGAAAGGAATTCATCCACACTCGAAAATAAAAGTAATATTGCATCGGCAAATCAGCCGGTGCAATATGACTTTTAATTCTGAGTGCGTGTGATTTCATTGCAAAACACATGCTTAAACAATGTTTTGGGGAAATATGCAGCTATCTGTGTTCTTTACATTGCAGTGACAGAGGCGTGAATTAAGTGTGTGTTTCAAGTGCTTTCACAATTAAAAATGTTTCACCATCAGATAGGGGTACAAATAAATGCAATTATTTTTTCCAGTGCAGCATTACTTTTTATGTGCATGCTGTTCTCTCAAAACGCGCTTAAAAATAGGCTTTACATCGGTTTCAAGTTTCAGACACGCAGTCACATAAGCCCTCTCCATGAAATAGACAGAAGTGTGAGTTTATATTTACACCTCCCTCGATATATTATTTTATCATGCCTGCGTGCTTGTTTTTCCTTTGTCACATCCTTCGAAAATAAAGGCTAACCATCGGATGAAAGCAACAGTGACTATGTAACATTTACCAACATACATTTCCTTTATATGCCTTTTATTATTCACTTTCACATGATCGGAGAAGAAATACATAGTGGAAACAAACATACTAACTAAGAACATATACATTGTTCCATGCATGCAGGGTGCCCCCAATCAAAATAAAGAATTGCTTACATTATGCCAACTAATGTAAACAACATTGTTTGCTGTTTTTTGACAGCTGATTAAACAGTTTTACTACTTGGATTTCTGTATCCTCATTCTGTGTCTGTGCCTCCCCACTGGCAGGCCATACCATACCATACAGTGACAGGCAGCACCATACAATACAATCACTCTCACTGACTGACTCTCTCACTCTCACTGACTCTCACTCTCTGACTCTCACTCTCTCACTCACTGACTGACTCTCACTCTCTCACTGACTGACTGACTCTCTCACTCTCACTAACTGACTCTCTCACTGACTGACTCTCTCTCACTGACTGACTCTCTCTCACTAACTGACTAACTGACTGACTTTCACCCTCCTGTTATTTATGCCCCCCCATAACAAAACAAGCATTGGCATAGCCAATAGGTCTCGCCTTTGGGACCTTATAAGTGTTTAGCCATGCAACAGTTGATGCTGTTGTACCAATGATATTGTGCTGCATAACTAAATACTTATAAGGTCCCAAAGGCGAGACCTATTGGCTATGCCAATGCTTGTTCTGCCTTGACTTTGATTTCCGTTTCTGCTGAACATTCGATTAAATCCTCAGGGTGAAAACGGAAGGGATCAGCACAGAGAAAGCTACAGATGTTCTACAGTGGAGTCGATTTTTTGGATCAGATCTGACACCGTCGAGACTTCTTGTGTGTTGTGACTGTCCAACCATAATGCCAAGCGGCCTGTCTCCAACTGCTGAAACGGCAATGTGTCAAGCTTGGATTGTCACCCAGCCATCACTTGCCAGGGCAGACATCTTGGAGTGGGGAGAGGGCCGGAGGTTTGGCATTCTATTTACACACCCATTTTGCAGTCTCCGGTCCTTCTTGCTGCGTGATTGATGTATCTATGCATTTTTTCATTTATTTTAAAGATTGATGGCGTCCTTCGGCATCTGAGCACAGGGCGTCTGCCACCTCACAAAGGTATTACACATTTAAATCGTTTTCTAGAAGGGAAATCTGTTCAGGGTATCACCTGCCAACAACCCGTGTCCCTAAAGAGGATTTTGCGGCGCTGAAATGCGAGTGTGTTGTACTCGCCAGATAAGGAAGGCTCTCTTCCCCTGGCATCATGTCTTGTGAGCTGAATGTATGCGGCGCGTGCAGCCTCGCGCTTCCTGACTGCGGATCTGCTTGGCAACGCGCAGCGCGACGTGACCTTGAGCGCAGAAGAATTTACCTTCTGTTTGGAGTGACAGTTAATTAATCATGTGATGACACTTAGAAATAACTATGAGCCAAGGCTGAAATGACCCTGCTGATGTGCTAAGAAAGAGTTCCACGCCGCCATGTGAGCTTGAATCTTTCTGAGCCTCTTACATCGGCTTCCGCGTTCCATCCGCCCCTCAGGGCCAGACATTCTGTCCAGGTTTACTGGATAGGAATTAAGGGAATACATCTGCGTGCCACATTGCAGGAAATTAGGGGGTCCAGCCAGATACTGGATCCAGCAGGTAATATTTAGCTGGATCCGGGCCGGACACTGTGAAATATGCTAAATTCGGGCCGGTGTAATTTGCCAACTCGGGGACACATTCAGCAGCGCCCTCACGTTGTCTGTTTTCCATTCGTAGCAGCAACCTTCAGGTGGTGGTGGGCTTTCACTTCCACCTGGGTCAACTCAAGCGCCTCAATAAAAGAGCCATCAGCCCTTCCTT
Source organism: Calotriton arnoldi (assembly GCA_963921515.1). Taxonomy (NCBI): domain Eukaryota; kingdom Metazoa; phylum Chordata; class Amphibia; order Caudata; family Salamandridae; genus Calotriton; species Calotriton arnoldi. Next base: position 1,842,442 of record CAWUFW010000522.1, read on the forward strand.
TTTCCGAGATAGTAATCTTGGCTGGCAGCTTTCTGGTGCCTAACACCGAACACCTAGATGCCAATGAAATGCAGGGAAACAAAGGCACACATGTTTTTATCACTTCACAAATACATAAGAGAAAGTATGATTTGGAGGCATTTTTTAAACTTTATTCAGCCCTCCTATGTAACAGATAGGCTTGCTCTATAAGAATGTCTGTGGGAGGATGACACAGTGCCCTGCAGGCCGGCTTTAGCGCTAGTGGCGGCCAGTGCGACAATGTTTGTTGGTGCCCCCAGTGACCACCTCTGCCACAGATTCCCTCACTACCACCCTTTAACAGTGCCCCTCAAGTATCCATAACCACTCTCTTTCATATGCGTTTAATTCGTTTTATAGCACGGCCGCCACTCATACCAGTGTAGGGTGTCAGAGTACTTTACATCACACACACTACACAGAGACAATCAATCATAGGTGTGTAAATTAACGTTAGGAAATGTTACATAAAACAAGCATTGGCATAGCCAATAGGTCTCGCCTTTGGGGCCTTATAAGTGTTTAGCCAGAGCTATTGACTTTGCCAATGTCTTCAAGCTGTGCTGTAGAGAAGTGTGGCTGCTGTGCGGCATGCTGAAAAGTTATAATAAAAAAGTGTCAGAAGCATTTTTGTTACTTTATATGACCAAGAAGGCATTATGTAAAACTGAACGACCATATTAAAAAAAGTATTTACAATAAAAAATTTCCTCAGTTTTCTTTTGTTCTTGCAATGCTGGCAACTTGTTTCTGCCTATTGCAATGGTTGTTTGTTAAAGCTTTTTTTTTGAGGGGGCATAAACAATCGGAGGGTGAAGGTTGGGAACTAGTACCTGTATTATAACACTAGCAGCGGCCAGACGCTAGGGGAGAATCAACAGATGCCAGATTCCGAGAGCAGGCTGAGGTGGTGCTGAGTGATGCTGAGGTGGTAGTGGTGGTGACTGTTGCGGAGACGATGCTGAGGTGATGCTGAATGATACTCAGGTGTTGCTGAGTGATACTGCTGTGGTGCTGAGTGATGCTGTGGTGGTGCTGAGTGATATTGTCTTGGCGCTGAGTGATGCTGTGGTGGTGCTGAGTGATATTGTCTTGGCGCTGAGTGATGCTGTGGCGGCGCTTAGTGATGCTGTGGTGGCCCTGAGTGATGCTGTGGTGGTGGTGAGCGATGCTGTGGCGGTGCTGAGCGATGCTGTGGCGGTGCTGAGCGATGCAGTGGCGGTGCTGAGCGATGCTGTGGTGACGCTGAGCGATGCTGTGGTGGCGCTGAGCGATGCTGTGGTGGCGCTGAGCGATGCTGTGGTGGCGCTGAGCGATGCTGTGGTGGCGCTGAGCGATGCTGTGGTGGCGCTGAGCGATGCTGTGGTGGTGCTGAGCGATGCTGTGGTGGTGCTGAGCGATGCTGTGGTGGTGCTGAGTCATCCTGTGGTGGTGCTGAGTCATCCTGTGGTGGTGCTGAGTCATCCTGTGTTGGTGCTGAGTGATGCAGTGTTGGCCCAGAGTGATGATGTGGTGTCGCTGAGTAAAGCTATGGTGGTGCTGAGTGATGCTGTGGTGACGCGGAGTGATGTTGTGGTGGCGCTGAGTGATGCTGTTGTGGTGCTAAGTGATGCTGTGGTTGTGCTGAGTAATGCTGTGGTTGTGCTGAGTGATGCTGTGGTTCCACTGAGTGATGCTGTGGTTGCACTGAGTGATGCTGTGGTTCCACTGAGTGATGCTGTTATGGCGTTAAGTGATGCTGTGATGGCGTTGAGAGATGTTGTGTTGGTGCTGATTGATGCTGTGCTGGCTCTGATTGATGCTGTGCTGGCTCTGATTGATGCTGTGGTTGCGATGAGTGATGCTGTGGTGTTGCCGAGTGAGAGATAGAGTGAAGATATAATGCCCAATTAGAGAGGGTGGTGAGAGAGAAAGAGAGAGAAAGGGTGTACATAGAATAAAGAGTGGAGCGGGATAGAGAGAGAGAAAGAAGGGGCGAGAGAGTGAATGAAGGAGTTTGAAAGAGAAACAGATAAAGGGGTGAGAGAGAATGAAAGGCTAAAAAAGATAGAGAGGGGAGAGTTAATTAAGTAGAGAGAGAATTAGAGAGGGGAGAGAGAAGGAGAGAGACAATAAGAGTGGGGGTGTGGAGTTTAAATAGAGTGAAGAAGTGACGCGGAAAAAGTAACCTTAAATATAGCTTTGTGCTTTGCGCGAATAAATTAAAAAAAAAAAAACAGTGAGAGACAAAAATACTGGTAATTAGGCTGTGACTCCCAATATAAAACAAATAGCGATATAAGGTGAAATCAACCCACCGAAGCAATATTTCTAACTAGACAAAAAAAGCTTGCATTTCAATACTAATCGCTGTTGTTTTTCATGTGACTGTAGTCCAGGGCCCTCAGTTGGTAATGTGAGCTGCTGCTGCGATTGAAACATCAGAGTCCAGAGAGTTAATGAGCCATGACGAGGAAATGAGGAAGAGATAGGAACCCAGATGGCAGCTGCGCGTGCACGCCATCGTGAACTCAAGCTGGTCGCCAGCCGAAAGCCAGTGTTTGCACTTCCAAAACCCGCTTACTAAAACTCTCGGCCAGACCAGCGCAAGCGCTGGTGCAGGCCGAGACCTAAAAAGGACTACAAGGTGTAGGAGTCACATGTCATCCATACTGGTAGACAGTATAGTCTAATAGTGTTTGGTCTGGAGAATCACAAACTCAGAATTTAAAACTTAACACCATGATTGGGGTTCTCTTTAATAATCAGAATTTATTTGTATCCAAATGAACCTTTTTCCCAACATTAGGATAAAGAAAGACTAGGGATAAAAATCATAACACTTATCTATACTTTGCAACTTGCGTGCAGCTCTTTGATTACAGTTAATAGCTCACTGTTCTATGTTACGATTATGACGTATAAACTGCAAGTAACAAAATGATCTCTCAGACAAAAGCAGTAACCAGCTGACCTATTTCAGCGGCGTCAGGCTCAGGTAAACGCGGCAGGGGCGGGGCGGGGTGGAAGAGAGAAAGTTGACAGACGGAATAGGTATAATTAAATAAATAAATAATACCTATTCCGTCGTCTGTCGGCTTCTCCCCCCCCCCGCTGCGCCCAGCCCCGCCCTACCGCCCCACTGCGCTTACCTGTGCCGGCCACCGCTGACCTATTTACGTTATATGCACTTTGTGATCTGAATGGTACATATACTTTGCAGCAGGCATGTTAACCCTCTGCGCTACCTTACCATGAGTCAAAACTTCCACTAGACAAATCTCCGATCTCGCTCTAGGAAGAACATTAATCAGTGGAGTTATCTTGACATTTATATTGTTGCCTGAAAATTACTAGAGGCCAGGAACACGGCAGCAGTTGCTTTTAAAACCATAAAATACTTGCAAACACCACCCGAAGTCAGCGCCTGTCGTACCACCCTAGAGCTGGCCCTGGCTTTGTGCCTCCCCCCATCACTGCATGACTGTGACCTTGAAATGCATGGTGAGGCTAGTGGTGTAGCTGGTGACATATCCCAGGATATGGGGCACACACGTTAGACAGGGTAGAGGCCATCCTTGCATGCTGTTTCACAGTACAAAACACAAGCACAATGGGGTGGGACAGACCCCCAGATGATCACATCAAACCCAGACTGTTCATTACCTGGATGGCTCAAAGGCAACAATGAAACTGAACATTCCGCTGGGCCAAGTAAAACTGCTTGGCACAGGGACCCACCAGGACACAGATTCTGGGGTCAATTGAACAGCATTTTAGAACAAAATTGACTCAGTGTTGCTAGAAGTGAATAAGCTCAGAGGTGACCTACGAAAAGTTAGTGAAAGGTCGCTGGATACTGAAAAGCAGGTGAAACAGCTCACTACAAAAATTGCTGGTCTTAAATCTACTGCTTGATCCAATGCAGACCTGGCTCATCTAGAAGAGAGAATTGAAGGTACAGAGGGTAGAGCACGGCAGAATAACCAACGCTTTGTTGGATTTCCAGAAAAAAAGGAGGGGTAGGCCCTACAGGCTCCCTCCCTGCTCCAGGGACCACCACCTCCCCGGAGCACTTTACATTAGTGATGTGGGGGGGCCTGTCCGCCCCCCGCAGCCCCGGGGTCTGCCACCTCCACAGGGCACAAAAACACAACAATAAAGGGGGTCTGTTGCGGAACCCGGGCCCCAGGGACCACCACCTCCCCGGGGCTTAGTTAACATTGGAGGGGGCCGCGTGGCCCCCCTTGTGGAACTCTAGATGGCCCTGGGGACCGCCACTTCCCAGGGCCAGCCCCAGCAATATCCCGGGGTGCCCACCCCCAGGGCTTTGCAGTTTGCTATGGTTTGCTCCCGCCAAGCCATAGCAAACCTCCTCTGCTTTCAGCAAGCGAGAGAAAAAATGCTCTTGCTTGCTGAAAACAGAGCATGTCAGTTTCCCTGTCCACTGTGAAGCGAGCAGCGAAACAGACATTGCTTTGGGATACAGGGAGCTGCATGTCAGCAGCTCCCTGGATCCCAAAGCAATGCACCTCTCGGTGCACTTTTAGTGGGGGGATAGTGTCCCCTTGCCTCCAGAGGGCCTCTGGACTAAAGTGGACTTCATCCCCCAAGCAGCAGTACACCAGGAGGCGGGTTTGCCGAGTGGTGGAGAAACGGGGCATGTCCTCTGACCACCTCTCAGCAATCCAGCTGTGTGGGTCTTACTGAAGGTAACAAGAGGGCTTGTTGACCCCCAAGGACCCTCAAGAGCCAAGAGGACTTTATCCCCCAACTAGTAGTGCACCAGGAGGTGCGTTTGCAGAGTGGTGGAGAAATGGGGCGTGGCCTCCAACAATCTCTCAGCAATCCCACTGTGTGGGGCTTACTAGAGGTAACAGTAGGGGTAGTTGGCCCCCAAGGACCCTCAATAGCCAAGGGGGCTTCATCCCCCTACTAGTAGTGTGCCATGAGGCTCGTTTGGCCTCCTATGAGGTCTCAGCAATCATGCTGTGTGGGACTTACTGGAGGTAACAGGAGGGGTAGTTGGCCCGCAAGGACGTCCTTGGGGGCCAACTACCCCTCCTGTTATCTCCAGTAATTCCCACACAGCAGGATTGCTAAGAGGTCTTTGGAGGCCACGGCCCCTGTCTCCACCACTCTGCAAACGCGGCTCCTGGCGCAATACTGGTTAGGGGATGAAATCCACTTTACTCCTGAGGGACTTGGGGGCCAAGAAGCCCTCCTGGTACTTCCTGTAAGTCCTACACAGCAGGAGTCCTGAGAGCTGGTCAGAGGCCCAGCCCCCTTTCCCCACCACACTGCAAACGCTACTACTAATTAAAAAAACATAGAAATTCACTCAAAAAACCAAAGGTTGCATGGACGTTATAGTTAGAAAATGGAATTAAATAAACCTTAGAAATTCACTGAAAAAACCAAAGGTTACCGAGACGTTATAGTTAGGCTGTCATTTCACTCGTACAAAACCAGAGAAATTCAGCAGTTATAGTTAGCTGACCTAACTATAACTCGTGCCCCCGCAATGCACTGCTTATGACCTCACATATTAAATCACTCATGACATGGTCAATGACATCACTGATGATATCACTGATGACATTGCAAATGACATCACTGATGACATCATCCACAGAATGTCCGACGCACTCACTCACATCCCAATATAACCTTTCATACACCCACCCTAGCTTCCATACTACCATTCTCAAAACCGTTGAAACACCCATACCACTACTTACACACCCACTCACTGATTCATAGGTCTACACACACATATCCATTCAGTCACCCATACAGCCACTCATTATCAACTCACTCAAAAATACAGCCACTGATATATCCACTCATACACCGATAAAGCCACTCACAGACTGTCAGTCACCCATAGAGCCACTCACACACCTACTCACTCACCCATAGTCAATAACTCAGCCACTTACTCACCTATACAGTTAAACACACACCCACTCACTTATTCATACAGATACTAACACATACTCACTCACCTATACAGTCACTGACACAAGCGCACATTCACCCATACAGCCACTCTCACAATCACTCACTCACACATACAGTCCCTCATATAGTCCAGCACTCATCTAAACTGCCTTTCACATATGCAGTTACCCATATACCACTGACACATGCACTGAGTGACTGACACAACCATACACACACACTCACCCATACAGACCCTGACAGACACACACTCTAACCCTTACAGTCACTGACTCACACACTCACTCATCCATACAGGCAGTCACACACACCCTCATCCACTCTCACAGACACTTATACAGGTACTCAGACAAACAATCACTCACCCATACAGCAACTCACGTACCCACTCACACACCCATTCAGCAACTTACACACCAACTAACATACTGATACAGACATTCGCACAACCAGTCACTCACCCATATAGTCACTGTGACAACTCATCACTCACTTATACAGTCAGTCAAGCAACCACTAAATCATTCATACAGACACTCATACAGTCACTGATTCACCAATACACCTTGGGGTATATATATTTACCATTCATAAACTGTTTAAAAACAGTAATAGTCACTGGATGATGTCATCAGTGATGTCACTGACCATGTCATGAGTGATGTAATATGTGAGGTCATAAGCAGTGCATTTCAGGGGCACGAGTTATAGTTAGCTCAGCTAACTATAACTGCTGAGTTTCTCTGGTTTTGTACGAGTGAAATGTCAGCCTAACTATAACTTCTCTGTAACCTTTGGTTTTTTCAGTGACTATGGGGCCGATTCCGATCTCGGTCGGAGGCGCACCCAATACCATTCGGTCGGGAAAAAAGCCATGCGAAAGCCTGTTTCCCGACCGAACCGTACGCGGGTCCGGCCGAGCGAGTACGATGCGAATTCGCCGACCGACTCGTCCGGGCGACCCGACCGCTCCGACCGACTCGTACCCGGATCGTACCGCTCCGACCGACTCGGTCGGACCCGATTCGCACCGCGCAATGGAGACGTTTTCCGGCCGGGTAAGTACGATGCGCACCTCGACCGCTCCGACCGACTCGCGCCGTCCGACTCGAACTCGCTGTCGGAGCCGTACTTTGGGGGTCCGTGTCGGACCCCCTGTACGCGTACCCGTGCGAGGCGCACACAGGGGGACCCATGGGTCCCCCTACCTGTGCGTGTACGCCGCGGAGCGCTCGCGGCGTACTCGCTGTAGGGGCGCCCTTGTCCGCCTCGCACCCATTGAGGCAATGGGAGCCCGCGTACGCGTTGTACGACCGGCTCCCATTGAGTTCAATGGGAGTCCGACCGACTCGTGTCCGATAACATACGGACGCATCGGACTCGTTCGGTCGGACTGCACGGGTCCGATTCGGTCGGAAATCTCTCCGGGTCCGGCTCGGTCGGAGAAATTTCCGGCCCGAATCGGAATCGACCCCTATGTGTCTACTTTACATGATTCAGTGCCTGTGAATATGCAACCAGTGGCACCGAATTTGACCCTTCATCAGCCAGCCGTAGCTTGTGAGTCCCTGGATATCCTGTTTACCGCACACACGACCACCTAGTGGCACCAGGGGTGCTAGCGCCTGCCATGGATATAGAATTTTATCATGTAATTTTAATGGCATAAATGATTGAAATAAGCACGGGGTTGTCCTACAGAATGCTCTAAGGCTTTCCTTTGATGTTCTGCTGCTGCAAAAGGCTTATATTTTGGGGACTAGATGTGAATTCCTGGCCAGATATGGTTTAAATTGGCGAAGTCATGCAGGTTTCATGAAAGGCTCGAGGGGGTTTAGCACATTGATGCACAAGCGATTTCCTATGAATATAATAAAGGTGTATAAGGATGCGAGAGGGGTCTTGGGGGTTAGGTTCATATGCATATTTGGGATGCTCAAGGGACAACCTTGGTCCTTGATTAAGATATATTATATATCCTTCCCCCCTCAGGCAAAATATGTTGGATGAGTTGGCCACACTGTTTGCTGCTGATACCTCCGCTTGCACTACAATTATGGGTGGAGACTTTAATGCTATTATCTGTGAGCACATGGATGTATTCCAGTAACAACCTGTGCAGACACCCACAAGTATGATATTATGGGGGTAGTCTATGACCGTGTGCCTCTGTGACGTCTTGAATACATGGCACCACGCAGATAAGGCCTATACATTCCATTCTTTTGTCCACCAATCATTCTCACATATAGACTACTTTTTTTCTGCCAACTACAGATTTGCACTGGGTGCAGGAGGTGCACATCCTGCCCCTAACATCTCTGTTCATTCACCCTGGGAGTTGAAGCTAGGCCACAAACTACACCAGACATAGGGAGTTTGGCACATAAATGTGGGGCTGACTCTTAGATGATGATTTCTCTGATATGTCTTGGAAATCATACCCTACTTTGACTTAAACACCATATCAGCACCTGCATAGTGCACTCTGTAGAAAGAATACAAAATTAAACCATATATCTGAGGGTGGTTATGTGACCAGCGCTCTTGCCATAACGGACACATTTACAGACTTTTACAGACATTTATATGTTAGGAGGGGGCCTCTCAAGTAAGAACTTGATAGTCCTTACTGACACAGATGTTAATCCTCCATTGGTCTTCTGCAGGCAAAGAGGAACTTAAAGCGCCAGTGAATTAACATAGGCCCCCAACCTGCAGGGGGTGCAGTCAGCACAGTACTCTGGCCTGAGAGCTCCTGCTTGAACCTGGAGGGAGGTGGGGCTCAATGTAGTTTGCAGGGGGGGTGCTCAAGTTTCGTTAAGTCACTGTGAAGCGTCGTAACCCTGTGAAGAGTTGAGTGTGGCATTGGCCTCTGTGCTAACAGCCAGGACTCTGGGTCCCAATAGGCTACCATTAGTTTTGCTTTGTTTTTTAAAAAAATAGACTTGCTCCTTAAACAACCTTTGCTAGAATTTATAATGAGGCTTTTCTTTCGGGATTGCTGCCGTATGATTTCCGAGTGTTAGAAATGGGGGTCTCTAGTTGGCAAGGATTTGCACCTTTGTCCAAGTAGGGACCATTCCTTCTAGTCAGGATAAGGGAGTTACACTCCTAAAATAACCCCTGCTCACCCCATTGATAGCTTGGCACGAGTAGTCAGGCTTATCTTAGAGGCAGTGTGTAAAGCATTTGCACATAACCAACAGTAATACAGTGAAAACACTACAAAAGGACACCACACCAGTTTTCGAAAAATATCCAATATTTTATATACTTAAAACAAGACCAATTCCTTTATTCACATTGCGCCTCATAGACTCTAAGATCAAATCTTTCATATGGGGATCAGCAAAACCTCGTTTAGCTGTGAACAAATTGAAAGCACACCATTCTAATGGAGGTCTGAGTCTCCCATCGATAGAGCATTACACTCTTGCATTACAACTATCTCAAGTAACACACATGTTAACGAAAAATCACAATACGCCAATGGGTGCATGTAGAAAGGCACCTGTTGTCTGCAGACTTGGGTCTCTCAGCCTTATATGGGACAGGCACAAGTCGCCTTGATTCCACTAATCCATTGTTATCTGCAATGCGCAAAACATGGCAAAGGGCACATCGTTTATTGGGTTTTAATCCGCGTATACATGAGAAAGCCCAAATATGAAACAATACAGGTATACGTATTAAAGGGAAAACTTTATCCTGGCCCCATTGGAAAACAGCAGGTATCCTTACTTTAGATCAGCTTCTTCATGATGGAGATCTCAAATCTTTTGCGCAATTGACAGACAAGTTTAATCTTCCGTTACAACAAGCAGCAAACTATACGCAACTTAGTAACTGCCTTAATAAGATTCTAGGACCACGACCATAGTCATTGCAAATTTCACCAGTAGTATCACCACTTGGGGAGGCACAAGGGAGTTACATCTGGCTTGTACAAAACCCTGGCATCACACTTATTCTCACAACCTTTATCACATGATCTCCGTATTAAGTGGCAAACCCGTGTATCGGTCTCTTATGAAGATGAAGAATGGATGGAGTTATTGGAAAATTTAGATAAAGGCGCCCGAGAGGCTAGTCTGAAATTTTGCTTATTTAAAATTCTTCACGATTGGCATTGGTCACCGGTAAAGTTGCATAGTGCAGGGTTACTCCCACATACCAACTGCTGGAGATGTGATGCTCCTGGTTGTGACATACCTCACATTATATGCAACTGCCCTATGGTTCAATCCTATTGGTCTTCCATAGGTCACGTTATACATAATTCTGTACCCTTTACATCTCCCACTAACACCAGCTACCATTCTTCTACATGATTTGCGAGAGTCCCCGAATCTCTCAAAGCCACAATGCCATCTTATGCACACTGCATTGGCTACAGCCAAAATATGTATACTAAGGCAGTGGAAATCACCGATTCCACCATCTCAAGAGACTTGGTTGGTAGCCATGATACACACTGCCTCATATGAGAGAGTCATTTATAATATCCATGATCAGACTGATCTATTTCGGCAACTTTGGGCTCCTTTCTTACGATCAGAGGATGATATTATAATAAATAACATTGCTCATCCCGCAGTGGACATTTTAACAAGTTAGTGTATTTATGTCACTTATTCTTCCTGTCTTCTTTGCTTTTGATAATACATCTTTATACTTTTATTCCCTTTCAGATATGATGTTATAGGCAAGAATAATATAGCAAGGTTGGCTTAGTGGATGCCATTCATATATTATAGTTGGGCAATTATCCTTTAGGGGACAATATATATTATTATTATCTCCATTTATAGTCTTTTTCCATTTACCTTATTAATCTAGCATCAGTTCCGAATTATAGGGAACTACTTTTTTCATGCTTATAAACTGTTATTTTTAAGTACTAGGCTACATTTGTTCTATGAAATATGCAATTTAATAGTTTAATAATTTAAATTTTTTAATAACTTATTAATTTGATGCTTTCATATTTAATATTGAATATTTAAGGTTTATCTATTATAATACTTCATGCTCTTTTTTAAATTTCAGGCTATGTATTATCCGTATATTCCCTATTACTTTATCCCTAATTTATATTCAAATGAATGTGTTTGTCCCTTTCTTAAACACTAAACAGACATAACGTTATGTATGCCTCAATGAACTAGTTTAGTTATTCGTCTATATATTTATAATTTTCTAACTTGTGCAATTGTTTTAGAATGTATTGTATTTTGTAAAATGCTAATAAAAAATGTCAACACAAAAAAAAACAAGACCAAAACGATAAAAATCCACAATACAGTACTTAAAAAGGTATACTTTGCAAGAATTCTTGAAAAGCACAGTTCGTACGAGTCGGTAGCTCCGACCGGGGCTACCATGATGCTGAAAACAACAGAGTCTGACAGTTCCAGCCGACCTCGTCGTTACGGGCCAGCGAAAGCGTGAACAGACTCGGTAACAGTACCTTTCTTGTTATGGCTGACACGTTGGTGCAAGCCGGTCGTGGCAACCGTCGTGGTTGCGTTGCAAAATGGAAGTGGTGTAGGGTGCGGTGTCCTCTTCATGCAGTGCAGGCAGCGGCTCGGTGACGATCGTCCAGATGGAGTTGGTAAGTCCAAGGCTTACGGTGCAGGGCGAGACGGTGCTCAATGCGGTGCTGGCAGGTTGCGGTGCAGGCGACAGAGCCGGTTAGCGGGAGCTGGCCTCAGTCGGCCCAGACGGCTGTGTGGGTCGAGGCGGTGCATCGTCAAACTTACGTGCGGTGCCCCCAGCCACGATGCGGTCATGGGTGTCAAAGTCAGCAGCAGCGACGGCGTCGGTGAGACCAGGATGGCGAAGTGAAGCGAGGCGGTGCGGAGTGTGGTGCCCACAGGTCACGGTGCAAGCAGCGGCTCGGTGGCGGCGGTCGAGACCAGGGTTGCGGTACGAGATGCGGACGGTGCCGGCTGCGGTGCCGTCAGGACACAGAGTCAGCGACTGAGTCGGTGACGGTCGCGTTTCCCTTCTCTGTGGCCGCTGAAACAGCGGTTCCAGAAGCGGTACCCAGAGGTTGGTGAAGTCTTTGCAGTCCCTGAGACTTCAGAACAGGAGGCAGGCTCTATTTCAGGCCCTTGGAGATACTCAGCACAAGTAAAGAAAGTTCAGTCCAGTCCTTTCACTGCCCAAGACAGAAGCAGCAACTGCAGGCAAACCCAACAAAGCAACAACACATGAAAGGGGCAGTACTCCTCCTGGCAGCTCTTCCAGCTCTTCTTCTTGGCAGGTCCCTTGATTCCAGTGAGTTCTAAAGTTCTGAGGTTTGGGCCCCACTTTTTATAGCCCAAAATCTTTTGTTCTCTGGGGGAAGAGAGTGTCTGTGCCCAGCCAGAACCAGTTCTGTCCTCTCTGGTGCAGCTTCCTGGCAGGAGATGGCGACAGCATTGTCAGAGGCAGACCAGGCCCTTTCAGGTGAAAGGAAATCTCCAACCCCTACTCTAAATGCAGCCCAGGTCTATTCAGCCCATCCCTGACCCATCTAGACTCCCCAGCCCCTGTCATCCCACAAACCCAGCAGAGGCATACTGGATGGCTGCGCAAGAAAATACCTACTTTCTAAAAGTGGTATTTTCAAACACAGAATGTAAAAATCACCTTTACTAAAAGATGCATCTTTAGATTCTGAGTTCAGGCATACTAAACTTTGTTTTTCTACCTTGTTCCCAGGGGTAGTTATATTTATAAGATGTTATAAACAAACTCCCCATTCTGTCCTATGGGAACGGGTAGCCTTGCAATAGTGAAAAACGAAATTGACAGTAATTCACTATCAGGACATGCCACACACACCAGGGCATGTCCACATACACTGCACCCTGCCCACAGGGGTACCTTGTGCCTACCTTTGGGGTGACTGATCTGTAAGAAAAGGGAAGGTTAGGGCCTGGCAAGTGGGCACACTGGCCAAGTCGACATGGCAGTACCAGACTGCACACAGGCTCTGCAATGGCAGGCCAGAGTTACATTTACAGGCTGCTTGTGTGGGTGGCACAACCTGTGCTGCAAGCCCACTAGCAGCATTTGTTTTATAGGCCCTGGGCACCCACGGTGCACTGTACTGGGGACTGCCTAGTAAATCAAATCAGCCAATCATGGAAACACCAATCCATAATAACAATGTACAACAGGAGCACTTGCACTTTAACACTGGACAGCAGTGAGAAAGTGCGCAGAGACACTAAACCAGCAAAAACAGAGTCAAAACCGGGAGGTCAGAAAGCAAAATGTCAGGGGAAACACGCCAAAAGATGCCAAGTCTAACACCGAGGTACTACCATTTTGGCTTTTCTGAAAATTGGAAACTTCCAAATTATCACCCATTACATTAATTTATGTTGAAGCCAAACTGCTTGGAAAGGTGTTGGCAATGTATTTGGACAAAGTGATTTATACTCTAATATACAGGGATCAAAATGGCTTTATCCCTGGTAGGCGTACGAGGCCCTGCCTTCAGCAGGTACGAATGGCATTAGCTAAAAATGGAGGATTTCGAGGGACCCTATGCTATTATGCTTGTTGATATAGAGAAAGCATTTGATTTAGTTGACTTGAGGTTTCTTTGGCAAGTGCTGTGCAAAATGAACTTTGTCCCCAACTTCACTAGTTGGGTACGTCTACTCTATGCACTGCTCTGGTCCTGGGTTAATGTTAATGGGTAATTTTCGATCCCTTTATCCATCAAGTGGGGCACCCAACAGGGATGTTTGATATCTCCTTTGCTATTCACGCTTCTCACAGCGACTCTTGCGGTGTGGATCAGAAGAATCTCTCTGATACAGGGATTTCAGTGCTAGGGCGGCATAGAAGAGCACTTTTCATTATACTCAGATGATTTACTCTTGTGCCTTAAATATCCAGGGGAAAGGTGGGCGTCAGTTTTTGAGGTAAATGGGATGGCGTCTGGTCTCAGAGTCAAATGGGACGAAACTGCATTGGTGCTGGTGAGGGGGGATATCACCCTGCCTGCAACCTTCCCGCAAATTAATATACAAGAGGGACCAATTAAATGTTTGGGAGTGTATGTTACAGTGGACCCAGTGCTATGACGGGAACTCAATCTGACCACACTATTGACCAGGTTTGGCAGAGATACTACTCCTTTGAGAGCCCTTCCAATTTCAACAATGGGGCTTGTACCCTCCCTAAAATGGTTAGTCTTACCAGGTTTCTATAAATACTGCCAAATTACTCCCTAAGAGATTCTTTACTGAAAGTCGAGCTGGGGTGAGATCCTTCATATGGGTTGGGAAAAATGTGTACAATCGCCATTTGATGCCGGTCTTGAGGTGGTAGAATTGTAGTTATATTATTAGGTTTTTCTTCTGCCTGTCATTAACAATTGGCTCTTTGGGGATAGACGAGACCTAGCATTGCGGCTAGAATTGGATTGCATTGAGAGTGTTGCCTTATTGAATCTTCTTTTTGGGACTAAGAACCCGGAACCGTTAGTGCAGTGGTTCTCTCTGGAGAGCCGCCCTAAGATGCATTGCAGCTCGTGGCAGATCACGGCACGATAAACGTCCTGGTGAAACATTGCAATGGTGTGGCACTCGGCTGACAGAAGGTGCGGTGCAAGAGGGCTTTGAGCGCTGGTATTTACTTGGTATCTCAAAGTTAGGGGATATGTGGGATGTTTCATAACTTTAGTCATTTGACTAATTCGCCCATCACTTTAGTCTGCACAAAAACATTTTTTAGATATCTACAGCTAAGACGTGCTCTCAATATGTCTAGAGCAAACTTGAGTTCACTCTCTGAATACAACCTTTTGGACGCAAAAATCACCATTGAACCTCTGGGGAGAAAATGGATATCATGCATTTATCATTCCGTGGTAACTATTACCCCAGAACAAATTGAGTCCCTTAGGATACATTGGGAGAAAGACATTGGCCCCATAGAAAATTACAAATGGATCGTGGTGAAACTGGTGCTCACCATATTAACATGCCTGCACTTTATCGAGTTTAAATACCTGCACAGATATTTATTACACGCCACTACTGCTACATGCAATGGGAAAAACACCCAAATGAGTAATGCCAGAGATGCGGTGTAGATCCCTGCCACTGTTATCGTGTAGTATGGGCTTGTACACACAATAATAAATACTGGGTTAATATACAGGGGACACTCGCTTGGGTACTTAAGGTACCCATCACACTTATCCCACTAACCACAGCCTTTGAGGACTCATATGGTCGATATGCACAGACACTGATAGGTCTGGACTGTTTAATAGTGAAAAGAGACATGGCTCACTACTGGTTGGATAGGAATGTACCACCCATTCCCGAGTGGCAGAAGGAAGGGATACATGTGCACCACTAGAACGCGAGGGAAACCGAAACCGTGGTTGCCTGGCCAAATACAAGCAAATAAGGGCCCCTTCGATTCGGATTTATCACCTAGGCCAATAATGTAATGTTGCTGCTTATATTCAGTGTGATGGCAGGGGGTGCAGGTGGGTGAGGAGTTCTCTCTTAAATAGGAGAGGAATGCAAAATTGGAACACAGCCCACCAGGATATTTATCTCATGCAATCATAATGGTGTTATGTGCAATTTCAGTTGAATGTTTCTGTTGTACTTAATTCAAAAAACAATCAAAATAGTTTAGTTAAAAAATAATAGCATTTACTGATTATTTTTTTATTTAACTATTTTATAGCAGTAAGTATCCCAATGTAGGCTGTCAGGGCGCTTTACATCACACACATTATAAAAGAACAATAAATCATGCTAGCGTGTAAATAAATGCACAGGAAATGTTACATAAGACAACAGTGGTTACAAGATGTAGGAGGCACATATTGCCCATACTGGTAGGCATTATATGTTAAAAATGCCTGGTTCGGAGAAACACAAAGTCAGGATTTAAAACCTAACACAGTGGTCTGAGTTGCCTGTAGTAAGAATTTATTACCACCAAAAGAAAACCTTTTTAGCAACATTAGAGTAATCATGACAGCTGGAGTAAAAACAAGGGCATAATAGCAAGACCCACGTTAACATTTTCGCCGTTTTAGCGGTAGGAAACTGCCGCTAAAACGGCGATAATGGGCTTGCTAATATGCGTTATAGAATTCAATAGAAGCCCAGGTTAGATGTGCAGGACATCTAACCTGGGCTTCTATTGGAATTCCATAACGCATATTAGCAAGCCCATTATCGCCGTTTTAGCGGCAGTTTCCTGCCGCTAAAACGGCGATAATTTTAACGTGGGTCTTGCTAATATGCCCCAAGATTCTAACCGCATGCTTTGCAGTTTGCACGCAGCTTGTGTGCTATATTAGGAGGATGACAACTTTTTAACTGGAATTAACAAAAGGATCTTTGTGTCAAAAAAGTAACCCACTTACAAATTTATATAAAATACTAATCTGTGATCTGCATGTTACATGATGTGCTTTTTCAGTATGCACATTAACATTCTGTGCTACCTTTTGAGTCAAAATTGTCGCCAGACAAAATACAGATTTCTCCAGTGTGTGCATTAATCACCAGAGCTATCTCGCAGTTATTATTATACCCTGAACATTGCTGGACAAAGAAAGATCTTTACAGTATGTGCCTTAACCCAGTAAGATATTTTAAAATGCAGCCTTTTTGTGACCAATTGAGAACAGACTTACTGTCATATTTGCCCTTGCTCTCGATTTATGAGGCTTAACTTAAAAACAAATGTATAAATTCACTATCAGACTCTGCTTTGCATGACTCCGCCCCTGGGTCCGCACCCTCTTTACACTTCCACTCATTGACCCTCAATCTATGGGTTCCCAGAGTCAATGTTTCCCATTTCCAAACTCGTGTGTCCTACTATCCGTTCCAATATCACATGACCCTGTTTTGATTCGTTCATAATTTTCTTATCTATTGGCTTCTGATCTTGAACAAGTGAAATATTCTGACTATGTTTGGGTACTCTGTATTAAATTCGGAGGTGCGTTTACTGAAGCTGCTTAACATCTCTAAGGGCACCTGCGCGCTTACCCAGGCCAAATAGAATAACATCTAAATACATTAATGAATAAAATCACCCCTTTAAAGTAGTACTCATACTGTCTCAGCATATGACAATACTGAACCTTTGGTTGTTAATTATTTGTAGGCCTAGGAAAAATTCACTTATTTTCCTTTGCAGAAAGTACGCAAAATTCCAGAAAAAGTATGTGAGAAAATGCGAAATTATGCAAAATGCAAAGAAAGAGAAAGGCAAAGACAGAAAAACTATCACAAAGGAAGAAAGCAGCGACATGCAGGAGTGGAATAAAGGGGCAGGGAGGGTCTGGTAGTCGTTTAAAAGGATTGAGGTGGATTCCAGACCAGTGGCGGCTCCTCCGCTAAGGCGGAGGAGTGTCGCACCACTGCTCTCCGACCAGTGAAAAAAGGAGAAAAAAAAATGATAATAACGTAACGTTATTATCATTTTTTTTTTTCTGTAGTGGCTCCGTTGTTTCCTGGGGGCGGGGCTAGACCCCGTGACCCAGAGCACTGCAGGAGGAGGAGTGGTCGCACTCCAAGTGTGCATGACATTTTGACCGGCCCTCTAGGGCTGCCCAAAACAGTTGTGTACACTTGCCATATTCTCCATCCACACTGTATTACAGCCTGGTTGGAGAACATGCCCCAGGCTCCCAAACTTGGTCTGAGCACCAAATTATGGTGCCCAGACCAATCACAACGCTGCATGGCAGCGTTGTGATTGGTCAGGGGGGCTTGGGAGCCTAGGTGCTTCCTGCTGCTGGCCTCCAGGCAGGAAGAAGATGTAGAGGATCGGAGGAGAGTCGGCGGCAACACCGGCCGTAGTCAGGTAAGTGTTTTTTTTAATTTATTTTATCTTTTTCATTTCCCCAACCTAATCCCCCCCCAGAACATTACCCACCCCACCACCCGAGTCCGGTAGCAGCCGCTACTGTTCCAGACTACGCAGTCTTGGGTTTTGACGGTCCGACATTTAATAGCGCATAGAGCCAGTCACGTGCTTCTGGGCAGAGCTTTGGGAATCTGCACTTATGTTTTGTACATACTAGGCACTGGCAAGAGCATGAAAGGCAATGGAAATGTTAAGGGACTGTTAGCACAGCATGTGTTGTTCAAGAGCACAGCAGGTGAAGAGGTTCCTGGCAGAGCTGAAGAATGTTATGGGACATGCGGTCCAGTAGAATTGCAGGATGCTTCAAAGGCAGTGAGGAAGAGGAGGGACTGTGGTCCAGCTGGTAAAAAAGACTTGGCAAAAGTAATGATAATGCTGATCAGGAGGGGAGCAAAGGACTTTCCAAATTCAAAATCCCAGGAAATGGAGGAGAAAGGAGAATGATGCAGATATTCACAGAAAGATCATTTTTAGATGTTTGTTTTAGGTAAAGAGGACAGAATTTCTATGAACATAATTGAACTGCTGCTAAACGAAACTAAGTGAACAAGCAAGTTATATATATATTAAATATATTGTGTATGCGATGGTGTGGTATGCTGCGGCATGGTATTGTGTGGTGTGGTATAGTATAGTATGGTATGCAGTAGCGGCCCATGGAGGGAGTTCCGTGGGGAGGTGAGGCGGGGCGGAGGAGGGGCAGGGTGGGGGGTAGTAAACACCGGAATATGGATGAACGGAGGTAAGTAAACAATTAAATAAATAAAACGAATTTCATTGCGTGCGCTGCATCGCAAAATGCGATGCAGCGCACGCAACGAAATTTGTTTTATTTATTTGTTTACTTACCTCCGTTCATCCATATTCTGGTGTTACTGCCCCCCTACCCTGCCCCTCCCCCGCCCCGCCTCACCGCCCCACGGAACTCCCTCCACGGGCCGCTACTGATGGTATGGTATAGCACAGTTTGGTCCATTATTGTGAACGGTATGGTACGAGTACCTCTGTAGTACTTACAACCCCAGAGTATGCGCTGACGCTGTTTGTGAATGGGTAGCATACTATTCTGTGGGTGCTCAAAAATGAGAGCCCTTGGGCCTGATTTAGAGTGTGGCAGATGTGTTTCTGGGTCACAAACATGAGAGATATCCTGCCTCCCTTATTGTAAGTGCGTTATATCCTATGAGACTTGTAATACGTCGGACGGGATATCCATCATGTTTGTGACAGAGTACCCATCCGCCAAACACTAAATCAAGCCGTTTGTCATGATAATGGATTTACACCTTGTCGTGTTGTTCATTACATAGTTGTCATGCTGTTTGTCATGTAATACACTATCATGAAGTTTTGTTACGTACATGAATGTTACAAATTGTCATAGAATGTAATAAGTATGGGAAGCTCACAATTTTAGCGATGTTTTCATGCATGAGGAAATTGCAGTTTGCCATCTTCTTTGGCACACAGCTGGCATTTGCAAGCAGTTCATCACACAATGTGTTGTGGGTTTTGTTATGTCAGGAGATTATAAACTGGCATTTAGTGAGATACATTTGGCAGTTGCAACCTGTAATATAGACTTCATGCACACTGTTAAAGTCTGTTTCCTGCAGAGGTTGGGAGATCAGCCATGCTTAGTGTGGGGAGTGGTCTTGTCGGTCATCGTGCAACTCCTGCAGGCAAGAGTCGTGCATGTGTTTATAATTACCCGGAGAGTTACACAGAGGTTTGTTGCATTTCAGTAATAGGAAACCTGTTGGTGAGGTACCGTGCATTACTTGTTGTCATCCACTTGGTATTGCTACTGCCGGGCAGTCTCACTCTTCTAGCCATGTCTGACATTGCTGCTTGAGTTGCTCTTTATGCTCAAACTGTCTATTCTTTGTAGCTTCTTCCATGCTGTAGGTTAGATGATATTTGAGGAAGTGCAAGATGTGTGTTGCATAGTTTTCACTAGTGCTGATATAGGATCCTATTGTTCCTATCCCCATATAGGACACATTGCAAATTTAGCAGCCTCTAGATGCTATTGGCCTAGAACCCTAAGAGTAGGTCGCCAGTGAGTTTCAAGATGCGAGGATTCACCGAGTTGCCGCATATTAAGGGCCTGATTTAAAGTTTGTCTGGTTGAAGTACCGTCCGTCAGGGTCGAGGAGGAAATTACCTCTGCCACCCTGAATGACTACCACCTGCAAGATTTAGAGATGACTGCCGGTCCAGGGTCATCTCTGAACATTAAAAGGAATCACAGCCATAGTGGTTCCCTTCAATGTACTGAACGCTTGGTGGATGGCTGCCATTCATTTCAATGGCTGTCCAACCTGTTAATTAGTTTTTCAGAAACAAACTACCAAAAAGGGAGTTTGTTTATTAAAAACAAACAAAGATAATTATTCCCCCCCCAGAAATTTTCTCGCAAGGAGTGGGGATCATTATAGTTTTTTTTCCTGTCCCTCACTATAAGGTATTTCCTGGTGGTGATGGACAGCAAAATAAATGCACTGCACCTTCCACTGTAAATAGGGTGGGTGGCGTAATGTCCTTCCTCCGATGGCCCCTACTTGGTTGGTAAGTCAAAGGGAGCATTCCATCAAAGGAGCCAATGGGAGGTCCATCAATGGAATACTTAAGGACCACCTGTTTCTAAATGAGGTGAGCGTACCGAGGGGTTGGTGAGTAGGGAACGCTGTCATGTTTGCAACTGAGTACCTTGTCCTCCAAACTCTAAATCAAGCCCTAAGTGTTTCCCCTATTCCCTTTTGGTTAACAGAATATTATTTCAGCTTGGTATGCATATCTCCTTCCCCCTTACTGGCTTTTCTATAAGTACTATCTCAAGTCATCTTCTGAGCCAATGTCTCTGACAGGTTCCATTGCTAGAGAGTTGTTGAAGCCACACAGTTCCTCATTATAATAATAGTCAGAAGTCTGCTGCATTAATAATACATCTGAAATTTCTGATGGCGGAATTTCAGGGTGTGATATTACCACCCTTCTTGAGTTGTACCCGGAGGAGTTGGAAATGACCAGGAAAATCAATGTCTGCTCACTTATCCATGCATCCTTCACCTAGTTTTTGCTGGTAGTTTCCTCTCAGTTTGTAATCTGAATTCACCATAAACTTGTGTTTGCAGCTGAATCGGGATCACTGTAAATCTTGTAATGATGGTAAAAAAAGTGTTTTAACTACGAAATGCTTTCTTTTGAACTTGATTCTTAATTGAACTGGATGTCAGCATTGAGCGTATACCAAGAAGACCCATGGCCCTGTTTTTTTTAGATTACATGGAAATGTCATGTCAGCATTCTGTGCCACATGCGATATGTCAAATGTTATGGACATTCCCGTCTGCAAGATATTACAATAACCTTGGCATCAGTTGGGTGCACACGACTGGTGCACGTTCAGTTGCAGGAACAAAATGTGTTCTATTTCTTTAGCGGACATATTTGGAAGAGCTCATTTGCCATCACCACCTTTATGTGAGAATAGTCTCTAAACATATTAGATTATAGAGTGCTGAAGGCCAGAGTCATCCCAAGTGCTACATGCGCCAAAGAACTGGCTAAACATTTAAGACAGATTGAGATGAAATTATCTAAATATCTGTATTATAGAATGCGATATTAAAGCGGAAAGCTTTGCTGATACTACATATCTACATTATTGGATTTAGGGGCTCTGCGCAAAAGTAGGCATTTATTTCCATGGCCACCTCAGGTTCCTTGAAATTGCCATTTGATCACTTGCTTAAGAATTTTATTAGACTCTGGGTCATCTCCATATGGTTGAATGCTCAGATGGGCTATAGTCAGCAGGTTCAATTGACAGTGGAATGGAAAAGAATGAGCTTGGACCAGATCTTATGCTCTAGCAGTTAAAGGATTATTTACACGGCACATATTCAGATTAATACTAGAGCCATCAGAAATTGGTCATAGTGGTTCTAGAGATGCAATGAGTGGAAGGCGTACTCCAGTAGCGGCCCGTGGAGGGAGTTCCGTGGGGCGGTGAGGCGAGGCGGGGGAGGGTCAGGGTGAGGGGTAGTAAACACCGGAATAGGGATGAACGGAGGTAAGTAAACAATTAAATAAATAAAACGAATTTCGTTGCGTGCGCTGCATCGCAAAATGCGATGCAACGCTCGCAACAAAATTCGTTTTATATATTTAATTGTTTACTTACCTCCGTTCATCCATATTCCGGTGTTTACTACCCCCCACCCTGACCCTCCCCCACCCCGCCTCACCGCCCCACGGAACTCCCTCCACGGGCCGCTACTGGCGTACTCACTGCAGAATTTTTAAGGTCTTGATTAGCCTAAACCTTTTGGTTTTAGCAAAATGAAATATATAATATACTTAGTGAAAGGTGAAATCAGCGAGCTCTCTTTATCCATTGGTCAGCTGTTGTGTCAGTCACATTTTTATTCTGCTCACTAAAGCAACCAGCATACAGCACTGAGTCAGACCTCTTCAGCCATTGGCTAACTTCACTATACGACACAACATTATGTCCTTTCACAAGGAGTACATCCAGACAAAATATAGTTCCCTTTTGTTGTGGGAACTCCCGGAGCAATGTGTGATTTTTAAACCAAAAATTATATTTTTGTTTCTTTCCATAGCTTTTTAAAAATATTGGCAGGGGTCCAGCATCTCCCACAACCATGTTCTATACAAACCATGGCTAGACAAAACAAGCATTATAAAAGCCACAAGTCTTTGTCAGTGCTTGTTTTTTAAAGGAACTAATAGCAGATGCTCTCTGTATTCACACACAGTCTTAGTTTACCTGGATAATGGATGTCTTTCAAGATCCCTCGACTTCTGTATGTCCATCTGATGTGCAACATGCATGTTCATCGACTTAATTAGCTAGTAAGAAAGCGGAGTGCCTTGGAGAGATACATGTAAATCAGGGTTCTCTAAAGTCCTGGAGGGCCGGATGCATGCCAGATTTTTAAGATAAGTACATTTATCTAAATGCAGATGTGCCAAAAATCTGGCACGGATCCAGCCCTCGAGGACCGACTTTGGAGAACCCTGATGTAAACCACAGATCACTGCCTGGGCAAATTACCGTCATGGGTGGCTGAAGTATTCATTAATTCAGAGATCAATAAAATGAGAATCAACTAATTTTCTAATTATATTTAAAAGCTAAGATGTAATTTATTTTCAGGAATTTGCTAACTAAATGATGAATTATTATTAGAACAGTTACCAAACGTAAGGCATGGGTCTTCGTCCTCGGACCCTTATTTGTATTAAACAGAATTCATCTATTGTATTTTCTTCTTTGGCAGTACTCCCTTCTCTTATTTAAGACTCAATGTATACCGTATATACTGTACTAACTTATTTTATAGCCAATGTTTGTGGTGTGATGGTCGTTTCACTTTTCTTTGCTGTTTGTTCCACATCTTAGACCTTGCTGTAAAATCAAGTTCAATGCTCCCCTCCTCCAGCACAATTTAAAATAGAGAAGTATTATTGCTGGGTTTTCCCTGTGTTGTGGTTGTTGTGCTAATGATAAACACTGTGTCAAGAAAGCGGACTGTGCTGACTTCCCTGGTGGATATAAGTACGGATTTATCAAGGGTCTAAGTCACAACCCCTTCTTCGACAAGCACATGCTCTGCTAAGGCTCTCTAGTTCTGGTGCCTTCTTTGAGATTTTGTAAAGAAAAAAATCTATCTATCTATCTATCTCTATCTATCTGTCTATCTATCTATCTCTATCTATCTATCTGTCTAGCTATCTATCTACACACACTTGTCAGAGTTTCCATAAGAAGAGCGTTTTTGTTGTGCTAATACCATTTGCACTGTTTCATGAATCTTCACGAAACTTTCCAAAAAAAAGTTCATTCACCTCAGCTCCTTCCTGTAAATCTTCAGGGTGATCAGACAAGTGGGAGTTGAGAAAAAGGACGGGGTCCCAAAATGTTTTTTCCCCAGGCCACTTCCAAGTGGCAGTCTTGCAGGACAAGCGATGTGATTCTCTGGGCGGCAGATGAACAAAAATGTTGTGCCCACTATTACAGGGCTCAGAGACTTGGTCCAGAGTCCTAAAAAAGTATAAAATAAATACAAGGGGGCAGCGTAGGGATACCCTAACGACCTGGTCAATGTGGAGTGTCCCAGAGGGACCTCCGGAGGGCCCAAGAAACAAACAATGATATATTTGGGCTCGTCGCAGCCCTGCAGGAGTCCAGCGGGAGCCAGCGCGCTCCCCTGTGTGGTTTCACAAGCTCCTGCTGAAGTCTCCCCAAAAAAATAATTGTGGGGTGGGAAGTCTGATGCCGGATAGCCGCTTGTGGGGATGTTGGCCGCAGACCAGGATTTTATACCAACCCCCGCTGTGCGTGGCCTTTGGTTGTGTACGGTGGGGGATTTAGCTGTCCACCGTGGACTGTGCGCAGGGCCTAAGTATAACTTACACCTCTATGACACACTGCCTGTGAGATCACATATTACATCATTGATGATGTCTGAAATGTATGGCAGTGGAAGTTATATTTATGTCAGTTACGTATAACTGGTGAATTGTTTTGGGTTTTAAAACAGTATTTTGTTATTATTAAAAGACCTGCGTGTAACTCTTTATTTTAACCTTTGTTTCTTTCAGTGAATTAAAAAAAATATATATATATATACATACATATTTATATATTTTTTTAATTCACTGAAAGAAACAAAGGTTAATATATATATATATATATATGATATATATACATAAATGTATATATATGTGTGTGTTTATATGTAGATATATATATCTATCTTTATCTATATATATGATATATAAATACATAAATATATATATATGTGTTTATATGTAGATATATATATCTATCTTTATCTATATATATCTATATATATATATCTATATATATATAGATATATATATATGCAAAATGATTTTGCGTCCAGTAGTGTGCCCTGTTTTTGACCAGTGAATGGGAGATAGTACCCCAGTGCATGAAACTGGATTCGCTTCAATTGCGCACTGACTGCTCTTACCTAGCGCAGCTGTAATATTGCATGCAAAAAGGTATTTGCAGCTTTCTACACCTTGTTATAAATTAGAGTCTTTGTGCATTTGTTTGGTTTGTCAATTTGCTGGTAAAGCGCGCTAATTCCTCTGTGAGTAGTCACAATCTGGTTAAAGTAATGAGGATTATTAAGCAGTTTATGGAATTCGGAAAATAGCTCGCCATTTACTCATCATCCGTATAAAGCTGCTTAGACTTCCATCTAAAAGCAAGAGCATCATGAACAGGAAGAAGGCAAGATTTATTTGTCATCTGAGAGGATATTGATCGCTCTTAGGCTAGAATGCCTTTTATGGGCACTCCCACCTCCTCTCTAACCCTTAGTTTTACCTTCAGCATCGCTTCTTGTGTGGTCGTGTACTATACATAATACATTGAAAGCAGCATTGTAATGTGATTTTATGGTGCCTCGTGCTGATCATTTTCTACACTACTTTTTTTCTGGACTTCAAGGCTGTTGCCCTGATCGAGGTCATTCCAATTAGGACATATCACTATTTTTTCTGATGTAGGAAGCCCTTGTGCCTTAGCATCTGTGGTGATTAATCAATAGCTTTAAAACCCTGATTTCACTCCCAGTGATGGCAGCCAAGAGAATGGTTCATTCAATATGTGGGTGTTGAATGATCTGACCGTGTATGAGGTTGAACCCCGAGCCCGGTGTGCCAGTGTCAAGCATTAAAACTAGATCAAGCGTGTGCCTCTTCGAGTGTTGGGATGCCGAACATTTGATTGAAATATAGTGCAATCATAGCTTCTATCAGGTCGGTGGAATGTTTGATATCTGGTTTGCCTATTCATTTGCTGGAGTCATCCATTAAGATTAATGTGTGTTCTAATGTCTGTTGTTGTAAGGCAAGTTCCAAGAATGTGCCCATGAATTTGTGTCATGCAGGATGATACATTTTGCAATGGTGACAGAGTTGTGCAAGGTCGCGGAAAACCAGCCAGACACTCAAAATAGGAGAAACGAGGGGTGAATGTCTTGTTGCAAGCCAGATCTGCTGAATGGATCAGTGTAGCTTTCCACATATTATTAATATTCTGCCTTTGTGTATGTTTGAAATTCTGAGGTATGAAGATGAAGGTGAAACTGAGTCTGAACAAGATTTGTTTCTGATCCCAGCACATGATATGCTTCGTCAGCAATGAGGCTGTATGTGCCATTTGACTGTTTCAGGGCAGAATGGTTTAATCAGAGCCAGATTAAAGATGGTGTCTGAGTCTGAAGAAGATTCTGGCCTGGGAATAAGAGCGAGGAGGATGTTTGAGAAGAAGGTTTACTGGCGCACATGCTACGTTCAAGTAGTTGTCGAATTTAGAAAGGGGTGCTCATGAAGATACAACTATTTTGAAATTGGGCAGCCTTGAAAGATGTCTCCTTAGATGATCCTGAACGTAGACCAGTGCTCCAAATTACTTAGTGGGGTAGGTTTTCTGAATTAAGAGGGTTAATGAGGAATTAGACGTGTAATTGTGGTGAACTGAGGGTCGAGGAAAGGAGTGGTATTTCCAGGTGTGACAGGTGGTGGAGGATGTTTTGATGGGGATGTTAAGTTTTGTGGTCTGTCTGTTGAATTTTTAGCAAATTGTGATGGGTCCGTGTTTCATAAGAGACTTATTTTGATCTGTTTTACATTTAAGAAGATCAACTCTGAAGGTGAATGTTTTTTGTTGCTAGCTTCAATTGTTATTGTGTTGTTCACAAAGATGTTTACTTTATGTGGGAGTTACCCGCTGCTCTGAGTCTATGGCTTATGAAATTATGAGGTCTGCCATGAATGTATCTTACTAAGTCTTTGGGTGGTGGGGGGATAGTCAAAAGGAAGTCTCTTTGGAGGTTCAGATCTGAGTCTGTGCATAGACCTTTGATAACGAGGTTTGGAAATCTCTCATGGAATGAATTTCATAGCTTTTTTTTGCACTCTTTGATGTGGTGGTGATATAAGACAGAATCACTCTGGGCGAAATATATCATGAGGCCACTCAGAGGTTGTTCGAGGATGATTTGATGTGGGGGAGCATGGGGTCTGTGAACTACTTCTAAGTCTGTGGTTGTGTGATGCAGTATTCCTGCTGCTCCTGAGATCACATTCCCCATGGCATGTTACTCCAAGTCAGAACATTGTTCTTCTTTTCTTCCTTAATCTTACAGAGCGATTGGGCTGTTTGGACTCTATTGAGTGGACTGGACTTGTTCTCGACTATTCGTTGGAGAGTGACAATTTAATGGATGTCCATTCTGAAAGCCATGAGCAGTAAACGAGAAAGTCTATGGAAGTGATTCAGGAAACATTCTGATCGGAGTTCACTAGGGTGAAGGAGACTAGTGTAGCATCTGGGCTGTCAGAGGGTTCATTTCTTACTTAGTGACACTTGCCTAGACTAAAGTTGGCCACTGATGATTCCAACTAGTCATTGTAAGTGGCACAAACAAGACTATAGAGGTTGGGATGAAAAGTTTGAGGTGAGAGCTTCACTACCCTTTGAACTATCCAATCTTATTAGTGTTTTTTAGAAGTAAATTGCTTATTGCATTCCTAGTTAAATTAGTTCTATGGTTCTTAAAAGCTGAGGGTCAGAGCTAAATGGCAAACTTCCAGCAGTTGGGCGAAGAGAGCTCGAGCAGTAGTCGAGGCAAGCAAGGGCTAGGGCTGAGCCGTTTTAGGAATATGAGAAGGTCCTACATGAGGAGTGGGCCGATGATAGTTCGCTACAGTTGACAGTTGGGTGCTTGTTCGGATCTCAAGGGGTGTGCTATGGTTTCTGAGCAGGAGGGTCATGTGGTGTGTGCATTGTTCATTGCCACGAGGCAATGTGGATACAACTTTGGCCATCTGGGGCTGTATTATACATTGTGCCCCCAGGCCGTAATGGGCATGTTCGTCTGCTTTGTGTGCCCCTGGGGCACAATGGTATTACAGAAGGGGCTGCATATGTTTGTGCGTCCCTTTCTGTAATACTGATAGCGCTGGTGCACATGTAGCATCAGCGCTATCATGAGAGGGTGTTTCCTCATTTGTATAGGGGCATGGCCACATTCAAATGAGGGAATCATTTTTCCTCTGCGCCCACGCCATATTACCGATGTGGGCGCAGAGGCAAACATGCCTTTAGGAGGCGCTCTGAAATTCAACCACAAAAAGGTCAAACTCTTTCAGAGGGTCTCTTAAAGTCAGCCCTCTGGGGACTAGAAAGTGGGGATCCCCTTGCATGCGGGTGCAGTCACTCACTGAACCTGCCTGCAAGGGGATCTCTCTCCCCTCTTGAAAGTGCAGACGGCATGCCACCTGCACTGTGAACCAAGGAGCGACTTTGAAACAGCCGCTCCTTATTTCACTTAAATGCACTGCACTCAGGGTAGCGCTAGTTCGCAGCGCAGCAAGTTCTGGATAAAAGGGCTCACTTTCTCTGTTTGCACGCAACACACCTTTTGAAAGTGGCGCTGTGGCACAAACAGGGAAAGTGTGCCATATATATTTATATATATATATATATATATATATATATATATATATATGTGTGTGTGTGTGTATATATATATATATATATATATATATATATATATATATATATATATATATAAAAAATACCGCCCCAGGTTGATAGCGAATGGGGTGAGAGTAGGGGACAGATAATAAATATGTTAAAGAATTCATGAGAATGCGGATTCGGCAAAGGGTCCCCACTTTCCTCGAATGCCCAAACTCCAGATCATGAGCAGTGCTAGGGAGAGGCTTGTCTAGCAGGAATTAAAATGGTGTCTGCCATCCTTATTACAAGTTGTCATCCTTCCTCCCCTGTTTTTTACCTTTTTACGTTTTCCATGTAGAGGTTCATACCTCCGGGCGCCTGATAAGCTGCTGAGATCAGGATGGCTGTGGTGTTGTCCCCACTTCAGTGGACACACAACAGATTATGGAGCTCTCCTCATTTAAAAGATTTTCTTGGGCACTTGTACCCTCACTAAAAATGCTCGAAGGTCCAGCAAGAAAGAAAGGTTTTAGAAGTGGATGGGTGGCATACAGGAGGAGACCCAGAATGCGGCTACAGAGCATCGGCTAACCGCAGGCCGATTTATGGCAATAGCCATGCTCGTTTGTTGAAGGGTGAGGCTGGTGGACCTGGCTATTTCTCCCCAGATGTCTTTATGTTATGTTACATTCTGCTATCCTATTTCACGTTATGCTATGCTATATTATGCTTTGCTATGTTATGTTACGTTGTGCTATGTTATATTGTTTGCCTTTGCTTTCAAACACTCTAGCACGGGTGTAATTTGAATGTAATACCAAGTCCAGAGGTCTTCTAATTCTGTTAACATACAATGCTCTGGTTTAGCACCGTGTCGTGTAGCATCCTACCATGAGGGAGAAGTCACTAGACTTCTGTAAGAACACACTCAAGGCTTAAAGTGAGCCGGGTCCTGACAGTGCTCAGCCCCGGCAGTTCTAAAAAGCAGGTGCTGAGACGGGTCCCTATCGGGCTCTCCATTTTTGCCCTCACCCTCAGGGTGAAAAAAGAATCTTACCTCTGCAGCAGTTTTTACCACCCTTTGCTGCCTTTGTTGTAACTTCAAAGAGACTCGTTATAGTTCTTTCAGTCTTGTCATTTCAAAACTGAAGAATTTTCAATGTTCTATACAAGGAAGCCATAGCTGTTGCTTACTTATCTTAGGCAACTAACAACCATTGACAAAGCCAATATTCTTGGCTTGTTGTAGGTGTAATGTCACTTGTTGTATTATATATCTGAATGCAATGACAGAAGCAGCAAAATACCAGACGGGCGGCACACTATGCTAAGCTTAGGTGTTCTTAAGCCACGCCCTTAATTACATCGGCCACGCCCCTTTGAGAACCCCCCCCCAGTTTTTCATTCCACTTAAAGCCCTGAACACAATATATGTGTGCCATAAATCATTTAAAATGGAACAACTGAAATCAAAACCGCATATTTTTCTAGTGCTTCATAAGGAGTTTCTGCATTTTCTGAGCGCTGTAATTACAGATGATGTCATTGTCGATGTAAAGATACATAATACTGCAGTGCTGTCCAGCTCTGGACGACCATATGCCATTGCTGCGTTAGTGCTACCCCACCAGCGCCCTCTCCACGTCTCTGAACGTAGTTTCCATAACTGTGTTTACCCCCATTAACCTCGGTTAACAATATGTGCAGTGCTTGCTTATTAAATGTAAATGATTTTTCACGGAGCGGTGGCTCTTTCCAGAGGTCTGTGGATCGTCATATCAGTGCCATGGAGGCCGTGAGAAATGGACGGGGTGCTGTTAGCACTTCAGCGGGGTCGCAAAGTCCTCTGCAGCAATGGAGAGCTTTTCACTCCGTTTCCAACGCTGCTTCTTGGCAGTCTGGAGGGACAGAGTGACTTACAACCTACTTGCTGGTCTCCCAAATCAAGGCACCAGGCAGGAAGTGTCTTTCAATCTCAGGTGCACACGGTGTGCTGGCGATAATGCCAAACTAGACGTCACCATCTGGCTTGCTTCCTGTGCCAATATCCACAGGAAATCTCTCATGCTTTTACATGTGTGTTTCAAAGGGGCCTGGATTGCCATGAGTACAAAAGAGGTGCTGTGGGTACGTTTGCTGTGTACGCCCCGCATTTATTTTTTACATGAGTACCAACATTTCTTCAACCCAAAATATACGAATTTATTTATTAATAGAAACTATGGGCCTCATTTGCATGTCAATGGGTGGCGGTCCCACCGACATCCAGGCCATTGGTCCGACCGCCGCATCACGATGCGGATGGCCGGACCTCAGCGGACTGTGGGACAGACCGCTGCCTCCGACAGGATCAAAGATCCCATCAGGGTGAAGGTCGGACTCCTATCCCTACCATGAGGGCGGTGCCTGCGCAGGCACCGCCGTAGGGTTTACGATGTCCCTTTCTGACTGCCTTTTCAAGTTGGTCCCACCGCCACCGAAAGGCAGCCGGAAAGGGACTTCGGGGGCCCCAAGCAGTGCCCCCGTCCTCCATGAGCCACTGCTAGGTGGCCTGGGGGGCACATGCAGTGCCCCCCACACATCCATGCACCATGTGCCAGGCCCCATTTGGAGCCTGGCACACAGTGCATGGATGTGCACTAAGTGCCTTTTACTACTGCAGCCTTTTTCCTGGGCCGCAGCGCAAGCTGCAATAGAAAGGCTGACCACCATTGTAATCTGGCCCTATATATTTTGTTATTACAGGTTTGTAATTCAAAGTCACAGTTGAGTCATAATTTTAATCACAGGCTCTTTTAAAAAGAATTGTTTAGATATTTATTAAATAATCAATTAATTAACTAATTAATGTAGCCTCACTTTTTATGAAACCATCAAAGAAAGGATTACAAACTAATACACATCTCATTTTTGCAGCTGCGTAGAATCTAAACTCACTATTTAATGCTTTTAAAATGTCTGTTTGAACATCAAACGGAACACCAATCCACTAAAGCCGCATTAAACTGAATCCCGATACAAGCCAGTTGGCTCTAGTTCTCATGCAAAGGTGCCCAACAAGTGCCCTCAATTTCCTCAATCATAAGGGATTGAGAGCCTCAATTTCTTCCTCTACTATGTTGAATTTTTACCACAACGTTGAGTACTTGTATCATCCTGTAACAATAATGAGTACAAGATATCGACTACAGCTGTATGGTCAAAGTAAGTCTATATAAGTAAGTACAGATTTACTATTCTTAACTACACATCTTCTTACCTTTAAGACATACATATCAACAAGGTAAGTTGATGGAGAGTTGTGAACAGTAAATCTACACTTATGTATCTTTAGTATATCACATACCACTATATCGTTATGGTACGACTATATCAGTGGGTGAGGATTGATGTTTATTAACTCCACATCTACCTATTGTGGCGATGCACATAGCATCATGGTAAGTAGATGTGGAGGTAAGAAGCGTAAATGTGACCTTACATATATACTTACATTAACTTTGTAGAGGTATTCGATACCCTGCCAACAATTGTGTTTCAGGACAATATTTTGTCACTTAATATTATCACATACATCTTCTTATGCATTAGAACTCCACATTCCGTCTTTCTGGCCTCATTCCACATTGTGTTTGATGTCCCTCCTGCCAGAATTCAGGCTGCACTAAGCCCCTTTTAAAATGTGCCCTTGTTGTGATATGCCTCTTTTCTGAGGCTAGAAGAAGAAAACAGAAACAGGAGTAAACCCGTTAACCCAGCTGAGACCAGGTAAGCTTTATAACAAAAGAACAATGTCTCAACTGGTATATCATTCAGGGGGGACTGTTCATAGAAGGTGTATCAATCACACAGCACGGGGGGGGAATGAGGGAGACCAAGTTAAGGTGGAAGGGTTGTTATTTGCATGTAGTTATAGTAGCATTATCATACAACTAGATTGCAGTAACCATAACAACCAATTGTGCACTGGAAGTGTTGCTGTGAGTGAACAGCGCAGTGACACAAGTGATTAAAGAACAAAGTGAAGCGGCAAAAAAGCAATAAAACAATAAATTGTGGGGGTCAAACAGATGTTTTTTCAATTACAAGTACAATTTCATTGTTTGCAAATGACCCTTTGGTGGCCGCGAATGGCGTTGTGGAGTCGACGGCGTTTCGACCTATTTAAATCAAGGTCATCATCAGGACGATGGTTACATAATTCTGGAATAGTGCTGATGGCACTATGAGAGGGAGAATCCACGATAGGGGGAGAATCCAGGGGAGAATTCCGCTGGTCTGGAACTGCTCTAGGACGTCAATCGATTGGAGACCGGCGTGTAAATAGCTGAGCTGCGGTCTTGGTGTTCAATTCCACCGGCAGCAAGGGAACCGATGTCTGGTGGATGGAGCGATTAGTGCAATGGGTTGTTCACGACCGGCAGTGTCGTGATCCAGGAAACCGGGCTTAGTCCGAAGGGACGAATAAAGCGTTTACACGCTGGTCTCCAATCGATTGACGTCCTAGAGCAGTTCCAGACCAGCGGAATTCTCCCCTGGATTCTCCCCCTCTCGTGGATTCTCCCTAGCATGGAGATGGAGATAGCACGAACGGAACCCACCTCAAACAGAGCTGAAATTGTTTCCATTTCAGTTTCAACTGAATGATATGGTAGGGCTTCTAAGAACATATCTCTTTTCTTAACGAGATCGGTTTGTTATTGGGTACAAAAAAAATTCAACCTATGGCATTAACAGAGTCAATGTCTCACCTTGTGTTTTCAAGAAGTTGTTGTAGAACCAGCCTCCCATTAGTCTCTCAGGTCAATTTCCAAATCCCAGTGCACATTGGAAAATGGCTTATTTGGGAACTCCTAACTCCCAAGGTTGAAAGTGTAGGAACAAGTAATCAATTCAATTCAATTCAATGTTTACTTTATTCGATTTGAGACACAAATCATATAAGCATTTACATTAAAATACATCCCGAGATTATCCCACCCCAATATTTCATAATACAAAAAGGGAAGAATTGCTCCTAAACCATCAATTATTTCATATAATATCTAAAACTACTAACAGGTCATTTCTAAATATCATTAGCCACTCTCGTGGATCTTGATTTTAGGGCCGTTTTTAAAAAATTTACCACACAAGACAAGGTTAAAACATCAGCGGAAAGTTTTAAAAAGAGCAGTGCCACGCGTGCCTGTCTAATCCCGGTAGTCTGTAATAAAGACTTCAAAAACCTTTTTCTAGGAAGGGCATAAAAAGAACAATTAAAAAGGAAGTGGAGGGTATCCTGCGGAGATGCATTGTCGCAGCCGCAGGGCCCTCTTTCTGCTAGCTTTACACTAAAACATGCGGGGACCGCCAAAATATGGTAAATAAAATTAATTCTAAAACGTGTAATTAAAAATCTATCATGGGCACTTGTCATAATGGTTAAATATGGTTCTATCCTCGAGGAGGTTTTAATTAAAACATATTCTCTCACTGTCGGTTTTACCAATTCATTGCCCTCACGTTGCGCCATACTAAACTGAAAAAACAACCCTTTAACAGCTGCCTTGTCCCTCTGTCTTATATTATCTGGCTCATCGAACAGTGCCTGCCATCCAATTTTTTGTAGGCAATCCCGCACATATTTTAACCATGGGATCTTCATTGCGTTGGCCAAAGACAAGCAATCCTGAACAACAAGCCTTGTCAGGCCTATCTCTTCGTTTAACCAGACCTTCAACCAGTGAATTATAGGTCTGACAGCCACTGAATCTGAAATATAACTAGCTCCCAGTTCTTCATGGGCAATAAATGCCGGGGGTGCTGTGGGGACCCTTAACAGACGCCTCATATATTTGTTTTCTTCTGTTTGTAGGTTGTTAGTTTTCACAAAACCCCAGACCTCACTACCATACAGCACCTTGGCACAGCAGATTGAGTTGTACAATTTTAAAATCACATCCGGAGTCCACAACCCAAGTCTGCTTGCAAAATTCGCAATTGAACCTGTGGATCTAATTAAAGACAGAGATTTCTCTTCTAATAAGTGTTTAAAATTAAGCTTCCCATCAAATAATATGCCTAAATAAGCAAAAGCTGGGACTTTACCTAAAACATGCGATCCTATGGTATATTTGTATGATTTAACAGGCTTTTTCCCCAACTCCATTACATATGATTTGGTGAGATTGGGGGACATCTCGAGTTTTTCCATGAACTCTACAAAACCGTTAATTAAAAGTTGTAGGCCATGAGGGGTGCGGGCCAAAAGCACTGCATCATCTGCGTATAATAAAACCGGAACAGTTCTATCCCCTATTCGTGGTAAGTCTGTCCTAATGTCCCGCAGTGCCGCATCCAGGCCATTGATATATAAAGTAAATAAAAGGTGCCAGAATGCATCCTTGCCTGACACCGCTTGAACATCTAAAATGATCTGTGACTTTTCCCTCCTGGGTATACCTTACTGCAGCCGTGGTGTAGTTATGCAATGATTGAAGTATATTTATTAGTTCTGGGTCCACCCCTGGTTTGCCATTACTAGCCACAGCTTGTTCCGGTTCACACGGTCAAAGGCCGCTGATAGGTCCATAAAAGCCATGATAAAAAGCCCCCTTTTACCAGCGTATATTTAGCGGAAATAAGAGAGAGATTAAGACACTGGTCCACAGTTGATTTCCCTGGGCGGAATCCGTATTGAACATCAGTAATTATGTTGGCAGACTCGGGCCACTCCATTAGTCTATTCAAAATTACCCGCCCCAGGACCTTGGCTGAAACATCTATCAGAGATATTGGTCGGTAACAGTGCGGACTATCCCTGTTACCCTTCTTGAAGATCGGTACTATAATTGCTGAGGACCAAGAAATAGGCATTGAGACACTTATTGCTGCATTTAGGACCCTTGTTAATAAGGGTGCCCAGACCTGTAGGTTGGATCTAAAGAGGTCGGGCAGGATCCCGTCTGGGCCTGGAGCCTTATTTCTCGTCAACCCTTCAATACCGATAGTAACTTCCTCCAACGAGAAAATAACAGAGGTAGATCTTCTAGATATAGGTAACAACTGCGCATCTGCCTGGCTGGACGAGTGATTATATAGACCCTGAAAGTACTGCTGCCATTGTTCAGGGAGTATATTACCGCTTAGCCCAGGTTTGTTTGGGTCCGAGAAGCAGGGACTATTTATAACCCTCCAAAACCGTTCTGAATTCTTCTGCTCCGCTGCTTCAAGGAGCTCCTCCCAAGCTGTCCGCTGTAGTTGACCTCTAAGTTGTTTTAACACTAACTTATAGCTTGCGCGACACGCCACCACCCCCTCTCTATCCCTGGGAGACTGCTTAAGAGCATCCTTCAATTTCCTAAGGGTGAGCGAACATTGGTGATTGAACCATCTTGGGGAATCCCCCCTGTGCCCACGTGACTGTGTTTTCAGCAACTTGGTGACAATGGCGGCAATATTTGTAAAAGCCTCAATAAGATCAGCCCCTTCAACCTCTAGATCCAGGCAATTCATAATATCTTTAGCGCCTTTGCCAAATAAAGCCACATTGAACCCTGCTTCATCTATCTGGGCCCATCTTAATCGCCTGCCTTGGTCAACCGTGGATAATAGTTGATCCTTTGTCTGTCTGACCACACCCTGGATGTGTACATCAACTACTAGAATTAGCGGGTTGTGGTCACTAAATGCACTGTGTAAAATATTAAATTTGCTGACGGATCTTTTCATTGCCTGTGAAATCAGAATATAATCAATAACTGAATGGCAGCCTCTTCCCTTAAAAGTAGGGGCCAACAGGGAGCCTTCCGTAGTATCAGCCATGTCCAACGTATGTGATAACCCGTGTGTGTGTAAGAGACACGTCAACTCCCTTCCCATCCGGGTGTGTTCCATGTGCATACCATCACTTAATGCACAAGAAGACCAATCGTCATGAGTCACCCTTAGGTCCGGACATAGATGACAATTAAAATCGCCTGCTACAATCGTGTGCATTGCACCCTGCCCACTCCTAGTGAGACGATCCAGCCAAACATCTAATTCATATAAACTATTTGAACCCTGTGGTGTGCATTGTATGGCGTTATAAAAGTTCAAAATGGTTACCCCTCATCCCTTAGCTATGAGTCTAACCCCTTGTACATTATGTGAGTCACAGGCCAGATCCTTCCACCTTCCCTGGAGGTTCAGATCCACAAGCACGATTAGGCCCCCCTTTGCTCTTCCGGCTCGGAGTTTAATTGCCGGGCAAAAGAAGGTTTTATATCCCTCTATAAAACACGTATTCTCCGTCGCCCAAGTTTCTTGGAGACAGATTATATTATATTGCCTTACCAAGGAGAGCCAATGCGCATCCTCCAGTTTACTTGCTACACCAGCTATATTCCAGGATATAATTTTTAAAGAGCCTTCATTCTTGCTCCTATCAGTGTTGGGCACCCCGCTAGTATCCCCGGAGTCAACTAAACTGCCCTCTCTGATCTCCCTTCTCTCCTCACTGATGGTTAATTCCCTACACTCCAATGATGGGACTGTCACCAACCCGCCGGCCTGCACAAGCTTCCTTTTGAGCGACCACGGGCTCCAACAAACTCACGGTCCCCCGCCCCCGATCCTACATTCAGGCAGTCAATCATTTTCGTTCAATTCACCCAGCGGGGCAAAAACATTACTTAGATGAACTGGTCTGCCCCTACCCCCACTGGTGTTATATTGGTCCTGGTTCTCCCCAGCCTGATTAACCATACCTCTTGTCCCTGGTCTATAAAAAAAGCCCAGAGGCAAGGGTTTTATACCAGTCTCCAAATCAAATACATTTTCTGCATGAGAAAGGATTGAGTGTGCCAACCATGAATATCTAAAAGTGACAATCACACAGTCTCCAAAAAAGGATTTCCTTGTACTGCCTATCCAGGTCACCCTTCTAGCCATCAAAATATGCCGATCACGAATGTCGAATCTCACAAATTTAGAGAACCAGTGTGCTGCCTTATTAATTAATTGTATAGTGTACTCCTCGTGCGTGATTGTTTGGGCAGGTACACCTACAAGGACAACCGTGTAGGGACAACAGGCTGGAGGAAGATTAATTATTGGCAAATCGTCTCTCTGAGGCAGAGCAACTCTACTCAATGGGTGTTGGCTTGACAGTAATCTTTTGTCACTGATATCCCTCGGGCAGGCTGCTACCCCATCTATACCACCCTCAATTACCCTGCTACCCTTCCCATTCATGTCCCTGCCGCTTCCCTCCCGCGTGTTACGAATTACTGTATTACCATGACTATTAATTGTCTGACCCCCCCGCCTTGAGCATGATGTTCATTTGCAGGCTCTCCTAGGAACGCAACACGTGCCTCTGTCGGCACATTGACCTCTGGTAAAGAATTACCCCCTCCCCCATCTGCCTGCATGCCTCGTAAATGTTCCGCCTGTGCTGGCCGAGATATCTGCATTGGCATCTCTTGACCATGCATGCACCGCCCTCTTTCCTGTGGTGGTTTGATATGAATACTACACACTTTCTCCAGCCCTAACAATTTCTCCTCTAAGCTATTTAACTTGCTTAGTATGGGCTCGAGTAGGACAGAGAACAATGTCTCAAATCTTTTCCAGGGATCATTATCGCAATCCTCCATGTTTAATATCAGGCGGTTCTGTTGGGTTGGAGCTACTCCCTGACATGCCAGAGGTCCCTGTGATGCGTTACTATTATCCTGAGTACTTGACTTAGATTGTAACTTCTTGGACCTGGGCCTGGGCTTCTGTTTCTGTTTTTGTTTTAGCAGTGCTCCACCCCTATGATGTTTCGACGAGGGTTCTATATTAGTTGTTAGCATCTCGGTTAGCCCAGTCCTTTGGCACCCTTTACATCTAGTAATTCTAGTGCCGACCTCATCATCACTTCCGTCAACTACGCTCTGAACATCAGACACAATCAGTGAAACAGGGACGGGGTCAGAGTCTGGGCGAGAGTGCAAATCCCCACTACCCCTAGTCCCTGGGTCAGGAACTCCTATCCGAGCACCCAGACCATCAAACCCCTATTTGACGAAATTGTCGGCCTTAACAGGCCCCCATCAACACACAGTAGGCTCCTCTCACCCCCCCCCTCCAAAATGTCACCCACATTTACTAGTGATTGCGGGGCGGGTGCCGTGGCTCCTGTAGGCGAGATCGCACCACTAATGCCCCTAATGAGGATCTTTTACAGGCGGTCATCGAGTCCAAAGAAAGTCTCTTCTCGGTGAGCTGTATTTCGTGAGTCAATAATGATTCCGCCCGTGTTAGAAAGGCGTCCAGAGTCCCCGTTAAATCCCCCCCCCTTTCTCGGCATTCTCTTCGCCATGCCCCCAAATAACTGTATTCCAAAGGCGTAGTGTTCAGGGGGGTGGCCCAGCCCGGCCTCCTCCGGGCTCTGACGGGCGCGGACGGGCCCTTTTACGCGCCTCCTGGCGCCGACAGGGGCGTCCCGCCGCTCGTAGGGCCGCAAAGCTGCTGGGATTTGTAGTCCCACTGACTTAGAAGGTCGCGTTGGCCGTTCCCGTCACGGCAAATATCACTGGAGCAGTTCCCCTCACAGCAAGGGCAGAAACAGGGCAGCAAGGCAACAAAGGGCTGGAAAAGCGTCCCGCGCTGCGGATAGCCGGGTGCCCTTTTACGCGCCTCTTGGCGCCGACAGGGGCGTCCCGCCGCTCGTAGGGCCGCAAAGCTGCTGGGATTTGTAGTCCCACTGACTTAGAAGGTCGCGTTGGCCTTTCCCGTCACGGCAAATATCACTGGAGCAGTTCCCCTCACAGCAAGGGCAGAAACAGGGCAGCAAGGCAACAAAGGGCTGGAAAAGCGTATCATTTAATATTTATTCTCATGTGTGTTAGTGGCCTGAAAGAATACAACTTGGAAGTACATGCTTGGCTAAAACATGAGACAGACTCTAATTATAACTGACCACTTAATAGAGCATTTTCTAAGAAATTTCTATCAACATTTAGTTGAGATCTATCACCATTTGTAACAAAGATACTCTATCTAACATTCTATCAAAGAAATTATAGCATATCTCTGACAAACAATGTGCATTTAAGCAGTGGCGGCTGCCCACATTGCTTGGTGGGGGGGATCGGGGGTGGAAGGAACACAAAAAAATGGAATGCAAAGAAAAAACAAATTTAATTTGCCCTTCCCTGCCACTCCGATGGCCGCCGCCTTGCTCCTCTCTCCTGATCCCTGACTTCAGCTGCACACTGCGCAGGCTCCCAGATGCCAATCCACAAGCTTCTCTCATGCTGGGAATTCTATTCCCAGCATGAGAGAAGCACTGGGATTGGTCTGAGTGGCTTTATTTGCCGCTCAGATAGTGCCTGAGAGCCTGTGGCATTTCTCCAACCCGACTGTGCAACACAGCTGGGTTGGAGAAACCCAAGTGCGCATGATGGTTTGACTGGCCTAAGACCAAACTGACATGCGCTTAAAAGTGCCCACAACTCCTCCCCCTGCCATGCCTGTCACAAGAGAATTGCCAGGCCCCGCCCCGCTGAACACTCGCGCTGACAGCCGACGACGCGAGGCAAAAATAAAATGATA
Source organism: Calotriton arnoldi (assembly GCA_963921515.1). Classification (NCBI taxonomy): domain Eukaryota; kingdom Metazoa; phylum Chordata; class Amphibia; order Caudata; family Salamandridae; genus Calotriton; species Calotriton arnoldi. The sequence goes on from CAWUFW010000522.1 coordinate 1,882,433, forward strand.
ATAAAATGCCTTTATTATAATTTTATTTTTCATCTTTTAGTGGGGGGCGGCGCTCCTCCGCCATTACGGAGGAGCCGCCACTGCATTTAAATATATTGAACTAACAGTTGTTGACAATGAAGACTGAGTAATTAATTCTTTTTATGTATTCAGAAAGACTATTGGCTTACATTTTCTCGCTCTTGTCTTGTTCATTAAGTCATCTGGAGATTGAGTTTAGTGACTTTGTAGCTGTTTGTACTTAGATTAATTACTTATTGCTTACCATAGCATTTTTTCTGTTTGCTTTCTGAAAAGTCATTTTATTACAACTGTAAATTCCTTTCAAAGATATTTCTATGTGGATTGCAAAATGTTGCTTATTAAATGCTACTAACTCTTGTGTACTCTCTTTGCATTGCGAGCAGTCACCTTATTACAATAGTATGTTCTCATTATAGATAGCTTTTCTTTAGCTATTTACTCGTTTCATTATTGTATGACAGTTAATTTTGTGTTCTCTCTATTTACATTCTGAGTAGTCATTTTAATACAGTTTTACATCTCCATCAGTTATTTCTATGTAACTGTTTACGCGCTGATTTATTTTACATTAGTTACTCTTGTGCGCTCTCTGTTTACAATCGTAGCAGTCTTTGCAGTAGTTTTAAATCCCCATTACATATATTTCTACTCAGTTCTCTGTAATTTGCTTAAATATGTAACTTGCTTTTACTTTATCCATGTGTACATTCTGAGTAGTCATGTTAAAAAACAACCGTAAATTCTCCTCTTCATATTTCTATGCAACTGTCCATTTGTTGCTTAAATATATATGAGTTACATTTGCGTTGTCCATGTCCAGTAGCGGTCAGTGGTAGGAGTGCCGGCCGGGCGGTGACGTGGGGCGGGGGAGGGGCAGGGTGGGGGTAGTAAACCACGGATTACGGCCGAATACAGGTAAGTAAACATTTAAATAAATAAAACGAATTTCGTTGCGCGCACTGCATCGCCAAATGCGATGCAGTGCGCGCAACGAAATTCGTTTTATTTATTTAAATGTTTACTTACCTGTATTCGGCCGTAATCCGTGGTTTACTACCCCCACCCTGCCCCTCCCCCGCCCCACGTCACCGCCCGGCCGGCACTCCTACCACGGACCGCTACTGTCGACGTCTATGTTCTGAAAAGTCATGTTTAAACATTATACACCCCTGTCAGAAATATTTCTGCCCAGCAGTCTATATGTTGCTGCATTATTTCAGTTTGCTTTTGCACTCTCCCTATTTGCATCCAGGGCAGTGACTTGAATATGGTTTAAAATCCCCATCAATTGTATTTTTGGGTGTATGGGCTAACAAGTTTGCTCTCCTATGCCTTAAAGGGCTGGATCACAAAACATTTTTGGGCTGGTGCTTTTTCATGTCCTTGATAGTAAGTTAGGGCAGTGTTTGGTGCAAAGACTTTTACTCACCTTTTAAGAAGGTAGGACTCAGGAGGTGTACCTGCTTGACAATAAGTTTGTGCATATTTGTAGTGTGGAATTTTGTTAGAGTGTTGATGTGTTCTGTTGTTTTTCAGCGACCTTGCTTTTGTTGCAACATGATGTTGTTTTGTATTGTGGTTGACCATTTTGTGCTCTGTTATGTTTTAATTGTTTTGATATGTTGCTTTATTTTTGTTATTTTGTTATGTTCTGTTGTTTATATTAAATACGTTAACAAATGCTGCTGCATTTCCAGAAAAAAAGCACCACCTCCCTTTAAAGTTCACATGAAATGCAGCCATTTAGCACTGTCGAAGGTGGTAGCATAGCACTGCTCCCTCTATTCAACTCTTTCAGACAACAATCAGCTCAAAACTGTGGCAGACAGTGGGCGCCATGTCACATAAAGTGAGCACTGGCAACGCTAAATTAAGACTCGGGGGAGATTTTCCAAAGAGTCATGCAACGCAGCGCAGACCCCCGGGAGGCTGCGCCGCGTTGCGCGACAGGGAGGGAGCAGGAGAGCACCATATCTTCAGAGATATGGCTCTCTCCTCCCCTTTCCCTTGCGTCTGCGCTGATTCCAGCTGCCGTGCGCCATGCACACACCTTAGCGCCGTAGCGCTAGGGTGTGTGCATGAGTGTAGCATAGGTTTTGTACAGGATGCTAGGCACAATGCAAAGCTTTTCCTACTTTGCTTAGGTACTGCACAGTGCAGCACGCATACAAAGTCGGAAAAGCATGGAGAAATGAAAGCCTTTCTCCTGTTAGCGCCTCCTTTGAAGGGGCGTTAACTTTTGGCGCAAAACCATGTTTACAAATCTTTGTAAATATGGTTTTGCGTCAAAAGGCATGGGTGGTTGCATGGAAACGCCCATGTACCACCCATATAACGCCCCCTTGGCGCAAAGTAACGCAAAGCAGTGCTTCGCACTGCTTTGTGCTACTTAGAAGGTGCTTTCCAGCGCAAAACAAGTTTTGCGCTGGAAAGAAAATAGCCCAAAAAAAATTTGCACTGGTTAGCGTCACTTTTGTGACGCTAAACCAGCGCAAAAGGTTTGAAAATATCGCCTTTTGTTTTGTGTTGACTGGTGCCCTAAGTTGCTAATAGCTGGAGCAGTGCTATTTTACCACCGTAGACAGTGGTGAATGTAATTGGCTGCTTATCGTGGAAACATTCAAGTCATATGCTGCTTTGGGCTAGAAAGCAGCAGCATTTGTTGACAGATGTAAAGTAATCCACAGAATATAAAACAATAATATATACAAAGATAAACAACAGAACAATTAAAACATAACAGGATACCGCAACAAAACAGTCAAAGCAAAACACAACAAAATCACATTGCAATAATGCAGCATAAAACACAGCAGCACAAATAAATAACAGAACACATCCCCTGCAGAACAAAATACCACACACCAAATATGCATGAACATTCTTGTCACACATTACCACCTCTAGAAGCCTTTTTTCATAGCACAACAATAAAAGGTGCTTCAAGCACACGCTGCCTTAAATGCTCCCAGTCCTCCCTTTATGTGAAACAACCCCCAAGTGTGTTGGACGACCATCCCTGTGAAAGAGCTTCCAGCTCTCAGTACCACTGCAAAATGCAAAGCTGTGTCCACACACCATTTGTGTGACGCACCTGCCCTTGCAAGTGCATGAAAGGATCTTTCCTCTGCAACCTCCTTGATGACTGCGCGTCAGCTAACTCGTCGGCTTCCGTACACGAGATGAAAACATCACTGTACACAGTTTAGGGGAAAAACAGAGACAACAAGCATTAAATTATGCAAGTCGCAAAGTCTGCAAAACCTACTGGCTCGTAATTAAGCTCGCTTTTGATGCGCGTTAACAGAAGATTTGTGAATGTTTAGCATCTTCATTGGTGTCATTCATTGTAAATTTAGACTAATTAAGTCCAAGGGGACAGAATGATTGATTCGGCGTTTGCAGAGATGTCTCTGTGTTATGCCAACAGTCAATTAGCTTTTTGGCGCGCTTCCTTTGCTGCAAGTTGCTTTTGTTTTTCATAAATTAGGAAAATAATGAGTCTACCTATTTTCATAATTTCTTTAGAGGTGGCGGCTAAGGTATTTCCTCTTGTGTAATTCTGCGCGTTATGAGAGCGTTTGTTGTGCTTGTTCCCATGCGTATTTTATTTCTTCAATCTGTGAAATGTGTATTTAGCTCCTGCAAATATTTAAACGAGGAACTATGCTGTATTTTTCACCACTGAACAATATAACATACAACGTGTTCTTCATATATTTTTTTTACCAAACAAATGCAATTATATGGTACCATGTTATTGAGGTTATTTGGCATGCCTTTTCATGTTCCTTAACTCTCAATCATATTAATTGGCATCAAACAAGGCAGAATATGACTGTGATTGTTCAATATGATTGGACATTGTCTTACTTTTGACAAATACACTTTCAGAGTAACTGTGCATTTTCTTTGTGGTATTGTTGTGAGTTTTATATAAGAAGCATTGTTGCTAAATAGGCGGTGTATCTTTGTGATGCAGGACATCTAGGACTATATGAGGGTTGTGTAATATGTAGTTTAATGCAGTATAAACTACTTATAGAAGATATACAGTTAGTGTGCATAGCTTTTCCCTCAAAAAGAGTAGACCCCATATTTGCTGTATGAGCTGGATGAAGCTCACATAAGCCACTTTCAGCATTTAAGGAATTATATCTTTAGCGTTCATATGTAATAATAGACATAGCGTAGCATGTGTTGTTATGCGGGTAGTATTGTGAGGCAGGGAATTGAATGTGTCAGTCCAGAGGCGCAGGTTTAAAGGCAGGGCATTCTTATTCAAGTCATTCCTGTGGAATTGGAACTCTTGACTGCCACATCCCCTCATCAAGAGCCCAAACCCTCACAAGCTCTGCTGTACCTTCTCTATCAACACTGAATAAAAGTTAGTGCTAACCTACCAGGGGTTCAGACACCCTTCAAATACAGCATTGTTTTTTGCATCACACATTCCACTTCACATATTTCACCTCTTTGAGACAGGTCCACTCCCAACCAAATAGAGTTTCAATCAGTGGCAGCTGGTGACTTTTAAAAGTGGTGGGGTGTAATCTTTGCTTCGGATTCCAGTGAGCGAGCCTGACTTCTCGTTGGTTTTGGGGGGACAGGCTCATTCTCCTCGTCCCACTCTGACTCACTCAGTCTCATCCTCACTCTGACTCAATCACTTAGCCTCACTCATTTTCAGTCAGTTTTACTCAGTCTCACTCAATCTTATTCCTTCTCATTCAGACTCACTCATTTTCGCACAATCAGTCTCACACTGACTCACCTATCATTCAAACTCACTCTCACTTTGACTCCCCTAGTCTCACTCAGTGTCAATATTTTCCACTTAGTCTCACTCATTCTCTGACTCACTCAGATTGTGACTCACTCAGGCTCACTCACTACTTCAGTCTCACTAATTTTCAGACAGTCTCACTCGGTACCACTCATTTTCATTCATTCTGAGACAGTCAATCTTACTCTGATTTATTCAATCTCACTGACTCACATAGATTCGAACATCATTCTCACTCATTCCTTCTCAGTCCCGCTTATTCAGACTAGCTATGACAAAATCAGTCCTACTGATTCTCACTCTCTCACTTATTCTGAATTACTTAGACTGTGGCTCAATCACTGTCATTCTCCCTCACTGTCATTCATTCTCACTCATACTTACTCCTCCTATCACTCATTCTCACTCATTGACTCCCTCCACTGATTCTCTTACTTTTAATCACACACCTACACACACAGAGCTCCCACCTGAATATACTCCGTCACCCGCATGCTTTTTTTACTCATGCCTTTACAACGCGGTCATTACAACGACCGCGTTGTAACAACGCATGCCATTACTCCGCAAGTCGGAACAACGACTTGCTCTAGGGGGGGCGCTGGATGTCGGAATAGTATAATTTACTATTCCAACTCCAGTCTGTGCAACAGTAGGGAAGCTGTTGGATTTTAACTCCAACACCTTCTGACCCCTAGAGCAAGTCGTTGTTCTGACTTGCGGAGTGTTAGAACTGGGGGTCTCTAGTTGGCAATGGTTTGCACCTTTGTCCAAATAGGGACCCTTGCTTCTAGTCAGGATAAGGGGGATACACTCCTAAAATAACCCCTGCTCACCCCCTGGTAGCTTGGCACGAGCAGACAGGCTTATCTCAGAGGCAGTGTGTAAAGCATTTGTGAACACATACAGTAATACAGTGAAAACACTACAGATGGACACCACACAGGTTGTATGTAAAAATAAGTAATCTTTATATAGACTTAACACAAGACCCAATAGCAAAAATCCACAATACTGTAATCTAAAAATAGACTTAAAATGATAGAGACAGTTCACGTTATCTTCAAAAATAGGATAGTCAATCAAATAAAGCTTGTAGCAACAAATAACTCCACTTGGAGTTATCACGACGTCGTGACCGGTGGAAATCCCAAAGTACGGCGCCGACCGCGAGGGGCGCAGCGTCAGGCCCGGAGTCGAGCAGACCCACAAAGAACAGTACCTGGAATTCGATGAAAACAAAGACGGTGCACGGCGTCGGGGAGGTGATGCTTCGTTGGCGCCGGCGGCGTCGGTTCCTTACGACCCCAGGGGAGGTGATGTCTCGGTTCCTTACTGCAGCGCAGGGGAGGTGAGGCGTCGGTTCCTTACTGTGTCGGGGAGGTGACGTCACGGATGGCGGCGAGGCGTCGGTTCCTTACGATGGTGCGGCGTCGATGGATTCGGGGTCACCCACGTCGAGGATCGGCTCCGCGATGATGAAGCCCTGGCGTCGGTGAAGTCGGGGCTGTGGTGCGAGTCGGGACGGTGCGTCGTGAGCGTCACGAGCGGTGTCCTCGGCTCCGGTGCAGGCAGCGGCCTCGATGACGGCTTCGGAGTCGATGTCGCACGGCGTCGACAGGCGTCGGGCCTATGGTGCAAGTCGGGGCGGTGCGTCGTGCTCTTCACGAGCAGTGCCCACGGCTTCGGTGCAGGTTACGGCGTCGCTCGCCGGCGTCGGTGTTGCAATTTCCCTCTGTTAGCAGCTAAAACAGCAGTTCCAGATGCAGGCAAACAGAAGGGGTGAAGTCTTTGTGTCCCTGTGACTTCAGGCAGGAGGCAAGCTCAGTTCAAGCCCTTGGAGATTCTCTTCTTCAAGATGATAAGCACAGCAAAGTCTTTTCTTCTGTCCTTGGCAGAAAGCAACCACTGCAGGCCAACCCCAATCAGCAAAACAGCACAGGGGCAGTACTCCTCCTTCAGCTTCTCCGGTTCTTCTCCTTGGCAACAGGTTTCTTGATTTCCCAGAAGTGATCTAATTTCATGGGGTCTGGGCCCCAGTATTTATACACAGAAATCCTTTGTTCTCTGAAGGCAGAGAGGCCCATGCCTAGTCCAAACCAGTTCTGGTCAGTCTTGGAGCACTTTGTGTACATGACTCCTTCTTTCCTTTGAGAGTGAGGGGCAGAGCCATTAGACGCCCGGCAGGAGGTGGAGCCAGCATTGTGGAAGGCAGGCACAGCCCTATTCAGACCCAGGTGCAACTCCTCCCACCCATCCTCCTTCAGGCAGACCTATTCAGCCTAGTGCTGACTCACCCTGCCTCCTGGAATCCCCCAGCCCCTGTCACTCACAAACCCAGACATACAATACACAACCTGAGCAGAGGCAGCTGGATGGTTAGGCAAGAAAATACCTACTTTCTAAAAGTGGTATTTTCAAACACAGAATGTTAAAACCAACTTCACTAAAAGATGTATTTTATCATTCTGAGTTCAGGCATACTAAATTCGTTTTTCTACCATGTTCCCTGGGTCAGTTAGGATTATAAGGTGTAATAATCAAACTGGCCATTCTGGCCTATGGGGAACAGGTAGCCTTGCAATAGTGAAAAACGAAAATGGCTGTAATTCACTATTAGGACATGCCACACACACCAGGGCATGTCCTACCTTATACTTACAATGCACCCTGCCCTTGGGCCTACCTTAGGGGTGTCTGATATGAAGATAAGGGAAGGTTTAGGGACTGGCAAGGGGTGCACTTGCCAAGTCGACATGGCAGTCACAGACTGCACACAGGCTCTGCAATGGCAGGCCTGAGACACACTTTACAAGCTGCTTCTGTGGGTGGCACAACCAGTGCTGCAAGCCCACCAGCAGCATTTGATTTACAAGCCCTGGGCACCCATGGTGCACTGTACTAGGGTCTGACAAGTAAATCAAATAACCCAATCATGGAGTCACTAATCAACACATCAATTTACAGTAGGGAGCACTTGCACTGTGGCACTGAACAGCAGTGGCACAGTGCCCAAAAGCATCTAAAACCAGCAAAAACATAAGAGGCAACAGCAAAAAATGGAAGGGAGACCCACGCCAATGGTGCCAAGTCTAACACGTGTCCCCTCCAGCTGAAATGTGGGGAGAACTACCCTCCCTCCTGGGAGTTCTCATCACTAAGGCGGAAAAATCTGGACAGACCATCAGCATTGGCGTGTTCTGTACCAGGGCGGTGTTCCACCGTGAAGTCCATCCCCTGTAGGGAAATGGACCACCTCAACAGTTTTGGATTCTCACCCCTCATCTGCATTAACCATCTGAGGGGCCTGTGGTCTGTCTGAACCCGGAAGTGAGTCCCAAACAAGTATGGTCTCAACTTCTTCAGTGCCCAGACCACAGCAAATGCCTCACGCTCAATCGCACTCCACCTCTGTTCCCGGGGAGTAACCTCCTACTAATAAAGGCTACAGGTTGGTCTAGGCCCTCCTCATTCATCTGTGAAAGCACAGCCCCAACACCATGCTCTGAAGCATCTGTCTGCACAATGAATTCCCTTGAGAAGTTGGGCGCCTGAAGCACGGGCGCCGTGCACATGGCAGATTTCAGGGCATCAAAAGCCTTTTGGCAGGCATCAGTCCAGTTCACTTTCCTGGGCTGCTTCCTGGAAGTCAGCTCAGTCAAGGGTGCAACAATGTTGCCATACCCCTTGACAAACCTCCTGTAATACCCGGTGAGTCCTAAGAAGGCTCTCACCTCTGTCTGGGTTTTGGGGGTTCCCAAGCCAGGATGGTATCTATCTTGGGCTGTAGGGGCGCCACCTGGCCGCTCCCAACCTGGTGTCCCAAGTACACCACAGAACCCTGCCCGATCTGGCACTTACTCGCCTTGATCGTGAGGCCTGCCTTCCGCAGCGCCTTCAACACTTCCCAGAGGTGGTGCAGATGTTCCTCCCAAGTGGCACTGAACACTGCAATGTCATCCAGGTAGGCGGCACTGAAATCCTCCAGCCCAGCCAACACCTGGTTGACCAACCTCTGAAAGGTGGCAGGGGCATTCTTCATCCCAAAGGGCATCACCCGGAATTGGTAGTGCCCATCTGGTGTGGAGAATGCTGACGTCTCTTTGGCCCCATCAGTTAAGGCGATCTGCCAGTATCCAGACGTTAGATCAAACGTGCTGAGGTACCGGGCAGCCCCCAACCGATCAATGAGCTCATCAGCTCTGGGGATGGGGTGCGCGTCAGTCCTGGTGACTGAATTGAGTCCTCGGTAGTCCACACAGAACCGGAGTTCGGGTGTGGCACCAGGCGCGGCAGCCTTTGGGACCAAGACCACTGGGCTGGCCCAAGGGCTGTTAGAGGACTCAATCACCCCTAAGGCAAACATCTTGGAGACCTCCTCCTTGATGCAAGCTCTCACCCTGTCAGTCACTCTGTAAGTTTTGTGCTTCACAGGAGGACTGTCCCCAGTGTCCACATCATGGATGCACCATTCAGTGATACTGGGAGTCAGGGAGAACAGATCAGAAAACTGTCCCAACAGTTGGCGACAGTCATTCTGCTGCTCAGGGGTCAGGGTGGGAGAGAGGTTCACTCCATCCACTGACCCATCTTGCTCTTTTGCATACAGGAGGTCAGGAAGAGGTTCAGTCTCTTCTTCCATTCCAGCATCTGTTGCTAAGAGCATGCCCACTTCAGACCTCTCAAAGTGGGGCTTCAGGCGGTTCACATGCAGGACCCGCAAGGGGTTCCTGGGAGACTGCAAGTCCACCAAGTAGGTGACATCACTCTTGCGCTCCACCACCTCAAATGGTCCGGTCCACTTATCTTGGAGCGCACAGGGCTCCACTGGGGCCATGACCCAAACCTTTTGTCCAGGCTGAAACTCGATCAGAGTGGCATTCTGATCATGCCAACGTTTCATCTCTTCCTGGCTGGCTTCCAGATTCGCCTCAGCGAGTTGTCTGAAACGCCGAGTCTGGTTCCGGAAGGCCAGCATGTAACTAAATACATCCTGGGGAGTTTTCCTGGGAGCTTTCTCCCAGCCTTCCTTGACCAGACTCAGAGGTCCTCTTACAGGATGGCCGTACAGCAGTTCAAAGGGACTGAACCCTAAGGACTTCTGGGGCACCTCTCTGTAAGCAAAGAGCAGGCATGGCAAGAGGACGTCCCACTTACGCCTCATGGGTTCTTCAAGACCCATAATCATGCCTTTAAGGGTCCGGTTGAATCTCTCAACCAGCCCATTACCTTGGGGGTGGTAAGGAGTGGTGAACTTATAGGTTACACCACACTCCTGCCACAGGGACTTCATATAATTGGAAATGAAGTTGGTACCACGGTCAGACACCACCTCCTTGGGGAACCCCACGCGGGAGAAAATCCCCATCAGTGCACGTCCCACCACGGGGGCCTTCACTGTCCGAAGAGGGATGGCTTCCGGGTACCGGGTGGCATGGTCCACCAAGACCAGGATGAACCTGTTGCCCATGGCTGTCTTGGGATCCAGAGGCCCCACAATGTCAATACCCACCCTCTCAAAGGGGGTGCTGACAACAGGGAAAGGTTGGAGAGGAGCCTTGCGCTTCCTCCCACTCTTACCACTTGCCTGGCAAGTCTGACAGGTCCTGCAATGAGTATCTGAACTCTTGCGCATTTGGGGCCAATGAAAGTGGGTGACAAGCCTTTGAAAGGTCTTGTTTTGCCCCAAATGTCCTGCTAAAGGCACATCATGAGCCAGACCCAGTAGGAAGGCTCTGAAGCGCTGGGGTACCACCAGCACACGGGCTGACCCAGGCTCAGCGACCTTAGGCTCACTATACAGGAGACCATTCTCCCAGTAGATCCAGTGTGATCCAGACTGATCACCTGCTGCCTGGCTTGCAGCCTGTTGCCGCAAGCCCTCAAGAGAAGGGCACTTCTTCTGCTCCTCGCAGAACTCTTCCCTGGAGGAGCCTCCTTCCTGCTGCCAATGGGTCAGCTCAGGCAGGTCCCCCAGTTCAGCCACTTGTTCCCCTGTAGGTTCCAGGGCATCCCCCTCAAGGTCTGCCTCCTCCTGGACCGTGGGAACTTCGGGGGCCGGTTTCCCGTGCCCCCTGCCTCCTCTCTTTAAGGCAGGCACCTGGGCCATTCTTCCAGGCTCCAGGTCCTCTTGAAAACCCTTACCGGCTGCCATTGACCGAGTGGTCACACACGCCCACTCTGGCAGACCCAACATCTCCAAATGAGACCTCCGCTCCACCTTCGCCCAAGGGAAGCACTCCAAATCATTGCCTAGCAGACAGTCAACAGGCATGGCTGGCCTCACAGCTACTTGAAGGATACCTGAGACCCCCCCCCACTCAAAGGGAACCTGGGCCACCTTACAGTGGCTCTCTGAGTTGTCAGTGGCAACTACGGGGTAGAATACGTTGGGGACCACCTGCTCCTCAGACACTAGCCGACAACTGACAGCTGTCACACTGGCCCCGGTGTCTCTCAGAGTCTCCACCCTATGGCCATTGATGGTCACCCACTGCCTGTATTTTTTAGTGTTATCAGGCAGCTGGGTCCTAGGGACCATCTCACTGTCTCCTAAAGAGACCAGGGACATCTCTGCGGGACCCCACCCACCTTGGGCACCCAACTCCTCTTCCAGGGCTACACTAGCCATCTGCCGGGGTGGTGCACCAGTGGGTGCAGTGGTCACGGTATTGGGGCACTTGGGACTTCCTACAAAGTGACCCACCTGACCACAACTAAAACATGCCTTGGGCCCCTTCTGAACAGACTTATCTGTTGGGACCCATGGTCTTTTCTCAGTGGGAGGCTGGGAACCCTTACCTTGGTTCCCTTGGGGTTTACTTTGGGGCCCTTTTTGGAACTCCTTCTGTTTACCCTTGTCCCCCCACTCTTCTGCTGGGGACCCTCCCCACCTTTGGCGGAGTCTCCCACAAGACCCTTGTGGACCAGGGTACTGACCCAGCGGTCCGCCTCCTCAGCAAGCTTCCTAGGATTAGTCAGCTTACTGTCAACAAGGTGCTGGCGTAGCTCTGGAAAACAACTACTGGACAAGTGCTCCCATGCAATTAAATCATAGAACCCCTGCAAGTCATCTACTTTGCTACCCTTCACCCATCCATCCAATGCTCTGCAAAAATAAGACACATACTCCACCCAGGTATTAGACTCCAGCTTTTTGCAGTTCCTAAACTTTTGCCTATAAAGCTCTGGAGTTAACCCATACCTTGCCACTAAAGCTTCCTTCAGGTGGGCATAGGACATCTGATCCTCTGTGGGCAAGGCTAGCAAGGTTTCCCTTCCCTCACCTGTAAAGCGGCCCCACAACCCCGCTCCCCAATCCTTCTCAGGGACCCGGTGTGATGTCATGGCGATCTCATATGCTTTAAACCATTGCCCAATGTCCTCCCCCTTCATGAAATCTTTAATAACCTCCTTGGGGATGTACACTCTTCCTTCTACAGGCACTGGAGGTTTGCTGCCACCAGAGGGAGTGATTTCTAGGCTCCTAGCCTTTAGCTCTAGCTCCCTCACCACTCTCTCATGCTCTAAAAGCATCTTCCTTTCTTCCATGGCCAACCTCTTACTTTCCAACTCCAATTTCTTGTGCTCAAGGCTATCATGGCTTCCCTGTTTCAGTTTGGCCATCTCCATTTCATGCATCCTGCTTTTCTCCCTGTCCTCCAGCTCCTCTGGAGACAGGCCCTTTGAGAAACACTGCTGCCCTCCCTGGAAGGCACTCTCCTCCCAGGTAAGCCTAATGGCCCCTCAAGCTGCTCATCTAAATTCTCTGCCTCCTCCACAGGCTCCTCGGGCTGCCCACCGGCATTCCGTGCTTCCAACCAGGCCCTCAGCGCCTTTTGAAGCTCCTCCTTCCTGGTGAGGCCTCTCATAGAGATTTTAAACTTTTTACAAACGGCTTTGAGCTCTGGCACAGTGTAGGTATCAACCCTATCTTCTTCAAATTCAATATCTGCAGGTGCAATGGATCCTCTTTTGCTCATTGTGAAAATTGGCAGTTCTTAACAAAAATAAAGGTTCCAAGGAAAAAAGTCCTATCAAAATGTATGTTGGTCTGCACTCACTAGTAGTGTACACCAATCTCTGTATATGAATCACAAATGCAAGTCCAAATCCTCACCGCTGACCACCAATGTTAGAACTGGGGGTCTCTAGTTGGCAATGGTTTGCACCTTTGTCCAAATAGGGACCCTTGCTTCTAGTCAGGATAAGGGGGATACACTCCTAAAATAACCCCTGCTCACCCCCTGGTAGCTTGGCACGAGCAGACAGGCTTATCTCAGAGGCAGTGTGTAAAGCATTTGTGAACACATACAGTAATACAGTGAAAACACTACAGATGGACACCACACAGGTTGTATGTAAAAATAAGTAATCTTTATATAGACTTAACACAAGACCCAATAGCAAAAATCCACAATACTGTAATCTAAAAATAGACTTAAAATGATAGAGACAGTTCACGTTATCTTCAAAAATAGGATAGTCAATCAAATAAAGCTTGTAGCAACAAATAACTCCACTTGGAGTTATCACGACGTCGTGACCGGTGGAAATCCCAAAGTACGGCGCCGACCGCGAGGGGCGCAGCGTCGGGCCCGGAGTCGAGCAGACCCACAAAGAACAGTACCTGGAATTCGAAGAAAACAAAGACGGTGCACGGCGTCGGGGAGGTGATGCTTCGTTGGCGCCGGCGGCGTCGGATCCTTACGACCCCAGGGGAGGTGATGTCTCGGTTCCTTACTGCAGCGCAGGGGAGGTGAGGCGTCGGTTCCTTACTGTGTCGGGGAGGTGACGTCACGGATGGCGGCGAAGCATCGGTTCCTTACGATGGTGCGGCGTCGATGGATTCGGGGGTCACCCACGTCGAGGATCGGCTCCGCGATGATGAAGCCCTGGCGTCGGTGAAGTCGGGGCTGCGGTGCGAGTCGGGACGGTGCGTCGTGAGCGTCACGAGCGGTGTCCTCGGCTCCGGTGCAGGCAGCGGCCTCGATGACGGCTCGGAGTCGATGTCGCATGTCGTCGGCAGGCGTCGGGCCTACGGTGCAAGTCGGGGCGGTGCGTCGTGCTCTTCACGAGCGGTGCCCACGGCTTCGGTGCAGGTTACGGCGTCGCTCGCCGGCGTCGGTGTTGCAATTTCCCTCTGTTAGCAGCTAAAACAGCAGTTCCAGATGCAGGCAAACAGAAGGGGTGAAGTCTTTGTGTCCCTGTGACTTCAGGCAGGAGGCAAGCTCAGTTCAAGCCCTTGGAGATTCTCTTCTTCAAGACGATAAGCACAGCAAAGTCTTTTCTCCTGTCCTTGGCAGAAAGCAACCACTGCAGGCCAACCCCAATCAGCAAAACAGCACAGGGGCAGTACGCCTCCTTCAGCTTCTCCGGTTCTTCTCCTTGGCAACAGGTTTCTTGATTTCCCAGAAGTGATCTAATTTCATGGGGTCTGGGCCCCAGTATTTATACACAGAAATCCTTTGTTCTCTGAAGGCAGAGAGGCCCATGCCTAGTCCAAACCAGTTCTGGTCAGTCTTGGAACACTTTGTGTACATGACTCCTTCTTTCCTTTGAGAGTGAGGGGCAGAGCCATCAGACGCCCGGCAGGAGGTGGAGCCAGCATTGTGGAAGGCAGGCACAGCCCTATTCAGACCCAGGTGCAACTCCTCCCACCCATCCTCCTTCAGGCAGACCTATTCAGCCTAGTGCTGACTCACCCTGCCTCCTGGAATCCCCCAGCCCCTGTCACTCACAAACCCAGACATACAATACACAACCTGAGCAGAGGCAGCTGGATGGTTAGGCAAGAAAATACCTACTTTCTAAAAGTGGTATTTTCAAACACAGAATGTTAAAACCAACTTCACTAAAAGATGTATTTTATCATTCTGAGTTCAGGCATACTAAATTCGTTTTTCTACCATGTTCCCTGGGTCAGTTAGGATTATAAGGTGTAATAATCAAACTGCCCATTCTGGCCTATGGGGAACAGGTAGCCTTGCAATAGTGAAAAACGAAAATGGCTGTAATTCACTATTAGGACATGCCACACACACCAGGGCATGTCCTACCTTATACTTACAATGCACCCTGCCCTTGGGCCTACCTTAGGGGTGTCTGATATGAAGATAAGGGAAGGTTTAGGGACTGGCAAGGGGTGCACTTGCCAAGTCGACATGGCAGTCACAGACTGCACACAGGCTCTGCAATGGCAGGCCTGAGACACACTTTACAAGCTGCTTCTGTGGGTGGCACAACCAGTGCTGCTAGCCCACCAGCAGCATTTGATTTACAAGCCCTGGGCACCCATGGTGCACTGTACTAGGGTCTGACAAGTAAATCAAATAACCCAATCATGGAGTCACTAATCAACACATCAATTTACAGTAGGGAGCACTTGCACTGTGGCACTGAACAGCAGTGGCACAGTGCCCAAAAGCATCTAAAACCAGCAAAAACATAAGAGGCAACAGCAAAAAATGGAAGGGAGACCCACGCCAATGGTGCCAAGTCTAACACGGAGTAATGGCATGCGTTGTAACAACGCAGTTGTTGTAATGACTGTGTTGTAATGGCATGCAGTGCTCCGGTTTCAGGGTAAACGATGTTTACCCTCCCACCAGTAGCGGCCCGTGGTGGGAGTGCTGCCGGGCGGTGACTTGGGGCGGGGGAGGGGCAGGGTGGGTGTTTAGTAAACTACGGAATTCGGCCGAATAGAGGTAAGTAAACATATAAATAAATAAAAAATTAAATTGTTGCGCGTGCTGCATCGCATTTGGCGATGCAGCGCGCGCAACGAAATTCTTTTTATTTATTTATATGTTTACTTACCTCTATTCGGCCGAATTCCGTAGTTTACTATCCCCACCCTGCCCCTCCCCCGCCCACATCACCGCCCGGCAGCACTCCCACCACGGGCCTCTACTGCCTCCCACGTGCACACACTCTCACTCACAGACAATCTCGTACCCACAGTCACTCTTACCCATATGCACAACACACATTTAAAAGCTTTAAAGCTTTTTTTTTAACTTACCTTGCTGCACGTCCTGTTTGGACTCTGGCTCCTTTCTGCTTCTGGAGCTGGAGCATGACACTGAAACCTCGAACCTGCACAGTTACAAGGACTCGGTTTCAGTCTCTGCTTTTTCACCCCACCCTTTCCCAACTCTGTGACGAGATGAGAAAGGGTGTGTTGACAGGCTGATTGGCGTAGGCACAGACACTGAAGAGCTTAAGCCTGCACCATCCATGTCTACTTTTAGCTGTGATGCTTATCATGTTACATTGGGGTTGGCACATAAGTGTGCGAGAGCCCCAAGGCCAGGGATGGGATTTCTCCTGGTAATCTCTCTCTGACGGCAGGTACAGGTACCCTTGTAAGCCTGCGCCAGCCAGAAGACAGAGATTGCTGCTGGACCCAAAGGAGGTTGGCATTTTTTTTATACCAAGAGTGAATAATACGTTATTATTCACTCTTGCCGTTGGGCAGAAAACAAGTGGGGCATAGCTCCTCCGCCATTAAGAGAAGCCATCACTGGCTTCAATGCCGGAGCCAGCGCATGACTGAGACCTGTGCTTTAGATTCACGCACAGTCCTAACCAATCAATAGCCTACTGAGACCTGGGTGTCGATTACATTAATACCACACATGGTCACCCATCACCACAAGAAAATGAACTAAATATCACCAGTCCCACCAACAACAGACCAAGCTGTAAAACCAAGGTCAATGAAAAATCGCTGATTGTTGGGTCTGCAAATAGCTGGGAACTTGCATTCAAAGTACTGTCCTCCTCCTACCACGGGCGGGATTGGCCAAAGAGCCACATAAAATACATTCTGTCAGGTCACTTCAACCCTCCTGCCAGACTTCAGTCATCATTAGTGGTCCAGAGGGGGAAGGCAGTGTTCTGAACTGGCACAATCTCCATGCAGCATTTGACACACTGGGTGATGGACTGGCTATTCCGGCAGAACATGCCTAGACTTATTGGCTTACCCTTGATTTACATCCCCATTGCTTAAAGACAGGTGGCCAGAGATTATGTGGGACCCCAGACCCATGAGACTTGACATCTGTAGTCAATGCTCTGCTTTTCATAAATATATATGAAAAAGTACTGGTCCAATCACTCATATTGTCTAGATTGGACTATGGGAATGTTTTGTACCTAGGAGCTCCCAGCTCAGTAGTTGCCAAACTTCAATCGGTCCAAAACAGCGCTGCCAGATTACTAACTGGCACGAACAACAGACAATCCGCAAAACCTGCTCTTCGTTCTCTCCACTGGCTTCCAGTACAGGAACGCATTAGATTTAAAGCCCTATGTTTGGCACATAAGTCTATGCAGGGGATAGGGCCACCCATTAATTCAACTATGATCTGCCCGTACAAAGCAAGCAGGAACCTCCGGTCAAATAACCTGTATTTTGCAGAGATCCCGAGGATCAAGAGGTCTAGAAGTGGTGGTCGGCTGTTTTCTTATAACGCCTCTAAACTCTGGAACGCCCTGCCCCTACATCTTCGGACAGTTTCCGACCACCTGGCTTTTCGTAAACAATTAAAGACAGCATTGTTTCTATAGTTCTCTGACCTCCCCTGTATCAGCTTTATAGCGCTGGGACGCCTAAGGGTAGCCATGCGCTCTATAAATGTCCTTCCATTCCATTCCATATTCAGAATGGCAAGGTTTGTCAAACTTGTGGGTTAGGAACCAAGGGGAGTTGGAAGATTGTGAATTTGGGTCAACCTGATTGAGTCGGTTACATTTGTTTATAGCCCATAGCTTTCTTTTTAATTTCATAAAATAAGCTAATAAAATTACAACACAGTTAAACCTGGATTAAAAAACGTAAATAGATATTAATCAATACATAAAATCTTCTGTCCTTCGATATATATTTGGGGCTAAAATGCTGGTTCTGGTAGTATGCTTATAACATATAGATTGTAATCTCTCATATGTAGCTAGACACCCTAACCAAATGAAACATTATGCAAAACAAACCACCACACAATGCAGCCTCAAAGAAAGCACCATAAAAGTGTATACGCAGCTCTTTCTTGCCAAACAATAAAATAATTTTTCTAGCTGCTATCACGTAAAGCCGATGTACTAGGTGCCCTGTAGATATCACAAGGGAAAGACTTGGATTAAACTTGACTGCCGTCTACCCACTTAATAAGCCAATGGACTGGGTTTTTAGCACTTGAACTATTCTATTGAGAGTTCTAAGACAGATAACCATTTGAAGCCATTTTTGTAATTCCCAAACTTAGTGTCAACATTTTGTCTGCCAACCATAACTACAGGTACGTTGCATATCCTGTTCTGTTCAAAGCACTTGTTGGCTATTGGCCAACTACAACTCACTGAAAAAGCTTGTTAAATACCTCGTTTTCGACCAGGAATCATGATTGGACAGAGATGATCTCTGGTTTAAAGAGAGATAGAACTTTGGTTAATGGGCCTGCCCTTTAAGTTTTGGAAGTTCTAGAAAGAGAAAGGCGCCTGCACTACCATATAATACTACACTCACACCATACTCACACTTCAGCCATGAGTCTTCTGTACAGCTAGATGTTGTGTTGTGTTAGCTAGGTTGACTTGCCTGCCTGTATACAGCACTTATGCTGTTCACTGGTACCATTCTTTCTCTTCTCACTTGCCTTCAGAGTGGTCGGGTGCTTGTTGCCGAGGGTCATGTGGCCCCCTAAATGGATCACCATAGCTGCAATACATCTCAGACATATGTGATGGATCGAATCCTATGTCCAGCCATTGACCCACAGGACTCCATCATCCTTCCTGGTTCCCATTATCTCCCATTTCATAGGCACGTGTTGCACTCTCCTGAGCCAATCTGAGTGGCACTACCTGGAGGACAGACTCATAATCACCAATCAAACAGAAGGTACATTCCACTGTTGCTAGATTGCTTTCTACATTCAGGGTGAGAGAGCTATACATAAAGACTGTATCTTCCCTGATGAATAGCCAATCTACTGAATTCCCAATTGTCTTTCATCTAACTCCTAACTATCTTCTGCGAGATAGTCCCTTTATAACCCGGGTTATGAGGACACCAAAGACAACGTGTATTCTCTTTGGTAAAAAGGCAGATATTGTGAAGATTGCTCAAGGCCACACCAGCCATTGTATACACACTAATTGTCATAGATCACGGCTTCTAGTTTTCAAGTCAACTTGACAACCCAGTCACTAACAGAGATCTAGTGTAGAGAGCAGTGAGTTTCAGCACACATTCAATTAACTTCTGTCAAAAATCGCCACTGTACTCCACACGATCTTGGAACGCTTGTGGCATCTTGCATCTTCCTTAAAGTGTGCTACCTTTTGAAATGTTAGCACGGGCCTACAGAATACATCACAATTGCATAACCCTGGCCGATGGTGTGGTATATAAATTAAATGGCAAAAGACTGCAATAACTGTGTAAACATCCAGCCATTCATCCATCCATACACATGACCCTGACTGTTGTTGACTACAATGCTATACATTGCACAAATTGTTTATGCAAAATATCCTGAGAAAAGAAATTACTTCTTAAACACAATTTGCATTTTGATAGCAGTTCACTCTGCGAGCAACCGTAGGCTTTTATCTCGCCAAGGTCATTAATAAAAGCAACATTTGAAAAGTGATAATATTTAAGCCTCCTGCAGCTCCCTTACTGTGGGAGAGTGCAAGTAATTACCGCTAGAGTCGAATGCTGCAGAGTGTCTGCATTGATTTTATTCCGTGTGCAACAGCGTTGATATTTAACTGACAGAAACACCACAATGAATGATCCAGGGGTATATATATGAACAAATTGCGTCGCCCTCGTGTCACGCCCTGTGGTGCAAGAGCAACGCAACTCTTAAGTTTGATTTATCAAGCCCCATAAAGCCACCTTGTGCGGCCTTGCACGGCTTGATAAATCTAGAGTAACAATGCAGAGCAGCGTGAATCGCTGAATAGCTTTACTCTGTCCCAGGGAGGCGTTCCACGGGTGGAGCATGGATGTTTCCACGCATCCACCCATGAATTTTGGTGCATTCCCAGGTTTCCCATTACTGGTGGACCTGGGAATGCGTCAAAAGGCTAGGTCTCCCCAGGAGAGGTGTAACGAGGAGAGATATCTTTATTTCTCCTCGTTTTTTCCTCTTTCTATGTGTTCTTCATTTTTCAGTACGATTCATTTATTGCTTTCATCTCAAATAGTATTGATTTTATTATGCAATTAATTGCAAATCCAAGTTTACACCGCAAAGGTATTTCCTTGAAAATGAAGCCAATTTTTTTTTATTGATTTCTTTTTATTTATATTAACATTTCATTAAAAAAAGTAGATGTTTCAGTCACAAGTAGGTTTCAGTACAAAGTACATATCCCACAATTGAACTCTTAAAAAGAGATTTTTTTAATACATTCTTTCTAATCACAGCCCTAATTTTCATTTTAAAAAAGTATACATATGTTGTAGGCCAAATGAACAGTTTTTTTTTATACTAGGGATAATAAGGAAACCTACACAATAGAAATATGTGTTTTATGCATATTTTAGTTAGATGTTCACGTCATTTATTTGTATTGGAAAACTATCCAAAATACGATCTTCGTCAAAGGATACGGCAGCGCCCACCTAGTTTAATGAGAAGCCGTAGATCTCCCCTCCACTACCTGTAGGAGGCCCTGTAGAACCTCCAGCGCCATTTACCTGATGTCAATTCTCTGCTGTAGAATGTCCCTCTACTCAGCATGCAATCGATACGCTTCACCTTTACAAAATCCAGGCGAGGTCAGAAAACATTGTCAGCCTTCACAAAAGGTGATTTTTCCTAAATAATTGTTTATGGGGTGATGGCCGCCCACCTGAACGTTACATGGATATCTTACATGCCCATATTGAGGCACCAGCCTGAAGGCAGAGTACCTTTGACCGTCAGCAGTGTTTGTGTGTCGTCACAGTGGGCTGACATCCTGCTTTATGCTGCAGAGAGGGATATCACACCAGAGGCAGGACACTCCTATGTGCTTGAACACTACAAGGTGCTTGTAAAAGCTATTACAAGTGATGAGTGATGTAATTCAGAACATGCATGTAACAAGAAAATTCTGAATGCTAAGCTATGGGGTAATTAACATCTCCCACCGATTATAACAATATCGCCCTCTACAAACTTAGGACCCTATTTACAAAGGTAAATTTTCATGTGCAGGTTTTGTCATGTGTAAATCTACTTCTGCACTTAGGTGTAAGTCTACAACCTTTTCGCTATTCACCCTTCCAAAGTGTGGATTCATACTGATGGATAGACTTGCATGTGTCCAGACACCGGGAGTTGAGAAATATAAGATAGATGTTTTGAGTGTAACATTACTTCTAAAATTTTTAAACGTCTGAAAGAGCTCTTCGCCTCTGGGATGCAGATATCCCTACAGTAAAGCATAGGGAGAAAAATAATAACGTTTATTCATTCCTAATAAAAACAGTAAAAAGTATTTTAATGTAAAATAACAAAGTTAATTAATTTAAAATAATTGTACTAGAACTAATAAAATAAAACATGTAGCATATTAATTCATCAAAAGAAATGTTTATTTAAAAAGCAATAAATATATATACATTTATTTTATAAATATTATTGTTAATATGTTTGTTAATCAAATTAAACAAACACTCTTACTAGCATTTAATATTATATTAATATTTAGTAAATTTAATTAAAAGTATATGTTTTGAATCAATGTAAAATATTTTTACATTCTTTGTTAAAAGGTTAATAAAAAAATTGTATTGAGTTAATCATTAAAATGTACAATTATATAATATTTAGTTTCAACAAACCCTTTAGCACTAACAATAATTCTATATATAATTAAAAATTCCAAATAATTTAATTTATGTATTATTATTTCATGTGGGGTGCAATATTAAGTTCCTGCCGCTATTATATTCTTTGAGACTGAGCTGCAAGTTCCTGTGAGTGGCCATTTGTGGTGCTAGACTTAATCCATCACTGTTTACTTACTCCTGTTTTGTGATCTGTTGCACTGTAGTTACTCTAGAAGTGCAGTTTGTGAACGGCAATGGTCTTGCTCTTTTTGGGGTGAGTGTTTGTATAAGCATGCCCCTCCCTAAACCTTACCATGCTCCTCCCTAAACGCCTCATTGCGCCTCTCCAAACCCATCTGATGAAGTACTAAGAATTAACCATTTCCTGGGATTGTGGCAGAGATCTCTATGCAGAAACTGTGGGCCCGATTCACAGAACTAACTTAAGACAAAATCCTAAACTTACTACCATTTTGGTATTCACAGAAGGCACTTACTCATTTTGGTATTCACAGAAGGCACTTACTTACTCATTTTGAGTAACTTACTCATTTTGTGTAACTTACTCATTTTGGTATTCACAGAAGGCACTTACTCATAAATGAGTAAGTGTCTTCTGTGAATACTAAAATGAGTAACTTACTCATTTGTGTAACTTACTCATTTTGGTATTCACAGAAGGCACTTACTCATCAATGAGTAAGTGCCTTCTGTGAATACCAAAATGAGTAAGTTACACAAAATGAGTAAGTTACTCAAAATGAGTAAGTAAGTGCGTTCTGTGAATACCAAAATGAGTAAGTGCCTTCTGTGAATACCAAAATGGTAGTAAGTTTAGGATTTTGTCTTAAGTTAGTTCTGTGAATCGGGCCCAAGACGAGAGGAGGAGGTAGAAGCAGTGCTTTAAATGGGCCGGGACTGTCCAGTACTGTTTACTGGCACTTTTTTATTTTGAGAGGGAGAGTACCAGCACTTCTCAAGAAAACCGTAACACTTTTAATTGGAGAGTACTGGCACTTTTCAGAAACGAGCAGGTACTCTGGTACAGAGTACCTGCACTTCTATTTTTCCATTTCTAGCACTGGGTAGAACTTTCTGCATGTAGGTTTGTGACTTACAATGTGTAGTACAGAAGTAGTACTACACTACCACTACTTTTACGTACTACAAAAAATAGTTTGTGAACAGCCCCTTAGTATGTTAAATAACGTTTGGAACGACGCGAGAGGCATACGTGTTATTAAAATACTCTTCAGTCCACTGTCTAAAGTGAACACAACAACCCAGAGGCTGCCGTCAATGCCGTCAAAAAGGCCATTATCGTAATATTGGTTTATTCGTTCTGGGAGTCGAGTGGCGCTATTTGTGATTTAAACAAGATCCTAATTAGACGTCTAACGCTTTTAACTCACTCAGCATTTTGCAGGACCGCACACATTGCTTTCACTTGCGCTATGTTGCTGATTTGCAATGTGCAGTGCATGGAGCATTCATGTATTTCTGATATATTGTGCACCGGAAGTGGGAGCGAGGGGCGGCGAGTGGGGCGCAGCAGTTCCCACAGGCCTCAGAGAGAGAGCGGCAGGGTGCGGGGCTTCCACCCAGCAGAACCTGCCAAGCGGCAGTCATAGATCTTCCGGCCCATTTGAAGATGTCAGTAAAGTGTTATCACAAGTGGAAATCCATATATTTGAGCTCTTTTCTGAATATATTAATGAATGCTTACATTAGGTTGTCAAGACTTAAAACGTAAATTGCAAAGGCGGTTTTGTACACTACATTTTGGCAGCACATAGGGCTGTTCTAAGGAAAATTCCATTGGCATTTTTTTTCACATTATGGTTATTGTAATTTTAATTGAAATTGTATGTTAATAGCACTTACTATCCCTGACGAGGGGACTAGCATGCTACTCCGGAACCCAAAAAGAATTACTGGCGGATAAGTATCGGGAAATATGAGTTAATTTGAGCGGTGGACATGTGAGTCTGTTAGTTGGGTTGAATAGCATAATGGAGGGATAGAAGAGAGAAGAGTGTAGAACAGTGGTCTTCAAACATTTTTATGCCAACACCACCCCCTGTGGCAAAAAAAATCATCGGGCCCCTCTCAGAATTTTTCACACTTATTCTTTTAAATTGTATCTACTAAAAGTATACACTGTGTGTGGCTGGGGGTTTTGGAGAATATTTAGAGTTTCTTTTCTTTTGGCAAAAGATGTGAGTGATGGCCCATTACATTGCATAATGCTGCTTTTGGCCAGAGCCTGGAGCCCTCCTGGGACCACCCCTCCCCCCCAGTTTGAAGACCCCTGGTCTAGAAAGTGTTATTCAGGAGATCATAGTAGTAAAGGAGCTGCATTGTTCACTGTTTTCAAGCATTCCACTCATTTTATTGTTATTTTTATTTCACCTAACACTCCACTATTTGTAAATCAGATAGTAGCACGTGTGTGTGTGTGTGCACACGCATAAGATCTGTTGCCTACGTGATTGAAAAGAGATGACCGCTTCATGAGCTGCCTTGAATGTAGTTAAACCTCTAACCATTCACTGATGCTCTATGAATGATTAATGAGCATCTCTTTAGGATTTGGGGTCCCCAGGACTCCTTGTTCAACTATTCAACAATCTGATTCCCACATAGTCAAATTTCAATACTGTCGACAGAGAGAGAGAGAGGAGCTCCACCTAATCCAAAAGGTACTGCCGAATTGCTTCTTTTTATAGTAAACCACAAATATGGTCTTTAGAGCATTTATCTCTAGCCCATATGTGCCCCAAAAAAGTAAGCACCTATCCATAAGCGTCAAAAGGCCCTTGCATGTTTTGGAAAGCAGCATGGTGTCATTGGCAAAAAACAAAGCAAGCAACTTATTGTTGGTCAAGGATGGGGAGTCATTAACACGAAATAACAAGTACTCCATACTTTTGTTTATGAACATTAGAAAAAGTGTAGGGGCCAAAACGCAGCCTTGGCGAACACCTGTTCCTACATCTTTGTCCGCCAGTTCACTGTGTGGGCCCCACTGGATCGTAACATAATTATCCTAATGCAAGCACATTATTATATTCAGTAAGTTATCCAGGAGGTTCATGTCAGCTAAGATCTCCCACAATTTGCCCTTGGGACCAAGTCAAATACTGCTCACTAATCAATGAAAGCAACGAAAAGGGAACCACCTCCAAAGGAACCTGAAGCCGTGTCAATAGTTCCAATTTGTGGCCTAAATCCTGCTTGGTGGGAGAAGATGAAGTTGAATGGCCCAAGACTTGCTTTTTTCGGCAGGTTGTCTATTAAGCTAATAGATCGGTTCTCACTTGGGAGGTTACAAAACCTTTTTTGGTGATTTGGGACGATTTCCGCACATTTTGACGTATATGGAATGGGTGCCCCCACGACTATTGCGTTGGAACAATATTAATATATGGTGCCCAAATTGAACAGTGTGAGTGAAACATATCAGAGGGAATTTTATCTAGCCCTGGAGCCCTTCCTCTGTCAATGGAAGCAACTTGCAATCAAACTTTCCTGAGGGGTAAAGCTAAGGGGCGGACTCTCAAGGCGAGGATCTGCTTTGTGATCCTCAGGAAAGGGTAGCTGGCTGGTAGGCGGATGGACAGGGTTGCTGAACAACAGTTTAAAGTGTTCTTCCCATTCCCTGGGTTGAATAGAGGATTTGGGTTGTTTGACCCGATCTTTGGCTCTTTGGCTCACTATCTGCCAAAATGTTTTTGTGTCCTTCTTAAGTGAGGCCTCTAAAAGATCTACCCAGATAGATTCTTTCCACATTACTTTGGCCAATTTGATGGTCTCCCTATATGCTGCTCTGGACTCCCTAATTGTGGCCCTGTTACCTGTATCTAGGGTAGTTACTAAGTTGCTCATAGCCTCCCTACAGATAGCAGAGAACTACTCCTGGTATTTTGGATTCTTGACAGCCAGCTTGAAATCCTTCTTGAAGTAATCTTTAAGGTTTAAAAATAGGTGGTTTGTGTTCCTTGAGGATAGAATCTGGGCAATCCCAGTTCTCAAGCAACTTCCCCATGTGAACAGCCACTTTGTCATATTCCCAAGGGGATCACATCCTCAGTAGAACAAAGTGCGTTCCATTCGACGTTCCTTTGATTGTTAGTCACTGCTAAAGTATTCCCAATTAATATTGGACCTTCCACCAGTGTATAAGACAATAGCTTTCTAACTATTAATACCAATGGGTTGTGGTCGCTCTCAAGTCTATGTCTTATCACCATATCCACCATGGTTCCCCAAATGCAGAGATCTAAGAGGATCTAGTTTTTGGAGCTGGAGTAACTGCCTTTATGAAATGTTAGAACAGATCTTAGATCCAAAACAAAATGACCATTGCAAGCACGTAGTCCATGGGTAAAAGTGAGGTCCACCATTTGCAGGGCAGCCCTAGTCTAATAACTCTTGCAGGGGGACATTAACTCAGTAATGTTCCATGGCACATCCTCCTATGCACATAAATCTTGTGCTATTGAATTGGGTACGAAGGTTACATTTTAATCCTCTACGATGATGACATTGTGGGAGGCTGCATACGAGGATAGTATCATGTCCAATAAGGTAATAGTTCTCGATTCTACATGCCTACCCGTACTTCTGTTGTAGATGTTAATTAACTGAATGTGAGCCCTAGTGGATTGCGTTATAGCAGGCCCCTGCAAGTCAGGGGAAGGAAGTGATAACTCTGTGATGGAACACTTCAGTGTGATGTTCACCCATATTAATAAACCCCCTTAAGATGTCCCTACAGGTGAACTAATTGCAGCTGTGAAAAACTTTTATAACTATTCCTGTAAACATTTCCCACTGCCCTTGTCTCTTAGAAGAGACAAACCCTGTGGTCGTCGATAAACTTCCCCTACTCAGTGTTCTCAAGTTTGGTCTTGATCCCTTCCACATTCCAGCTTAACAATGATGTTGACATTTGCTAATTAGGCTAAGATCCCAGGAGTAGTGAAGTAGCAGAGGGGGGGGAGCGAAATTACTAGCTAGAATAGGATCAGGAAAAAATCCTATGGGTCTTGTGATGTTTCTTGCAAGTGGGAAGGGCGGTATAGATCTTGTCTAGATGGAGGCGTGAATGGCTCTCTCAAATTCAACTCTAACTCTAAGGTCAAGTCATGCATCGTGGGGAAAAGAATATTTGACCCTCCTTCACGAGGTGCAAATTCCTCTCAGAGTGGATCAGTACTCGTGGCCAGTGTACATTGTGCACAGGTGCTGGCACGAGCGGAGGAGTTGGCCGGACCATTGAAGTACCAGGTAATGTCTATGGGCCAGTTGTTCTGGTAGGGAGGGGACTGGTTTTGCTTCATTAACAGCAGGTTAACGGCAGGGTGCTTGATTTGAACCCTTTGGTTTTGCCAGACCCAGGGAGCGGTAAGTCCCAGGGTGAATTCTGTACCATCAGGAGCAGTCAATCATTCTCATTCAGACTTGCAATGGGTGCAAACCTATTGGCAGTGAAAATTTGGAACTGAGTTGTGATAGAATACTTGTTATAAGACTTATTCAGAAACATGTGCCGGAGATGGCGGTAGAAATAGCCTAAAGGTAGTAGTTTTATGCCACAGTTCTGCTTGTTAATTTGACCGTGTTTTGAAAGAAGAATCTTGACTAGCCTTGGATGCCTAAAGTTGATTATCACACAATCTCTTTCTAAGTGTTTCTCTAAGGGATCCACCTAACTTACCCAGCACACCAATAAAATGTTGTGGGTGTTTGAAAATAGGAAGTCCAATTTAAAGTGTAACCAGTGCAAAACCTTGTTCCTTGACTGCTGAAATGATTCTACTGCATGCTAGGAAACATGAGATATGTCTGCTACTTAAGGGCAGCTATCCAGAGGAAGGTCGGTAACATCGCTAGATGGAGGCTGCAAAGTCACAGTTTGGTTCCCATGGTACGCAATTGCCCTCCCTCGGGGCCTATCAATCGAGCTACTGCGAACTGGGTTCTCTGTGGAGGCAACATCTCCATACACCTGTGGCCACTCAATGCTGGCTGCCCCCTGGCCATCCTGTTGTACAAAAGGGGGGGGGGCAAAGGGAGCTATTAATAGAACTTGTTTCTTCAGGGAGAGCCGTTGCTACTAATGGTGCCATTGTAGCAGACTGGAGGCCCACCAAACCAGTGTGCACTGGAGCTAAGTCACCTCGTATTGTTCCAGGGGGAAGGTCTGTCCTCGACAAGCATGGGGGTCGTGCACACAGTCTCCGTTCAATAGCCTTAAGCAATTTCTCCAATGAGGAGAGAAGCAATTTAACAGTGGGTGTAAATTTACTCAGCAATTTTATGCAAAACAAGTCCACCCAGTCAGGTGATTGAAGTAGCTGATCAGTAACAAAAGGCCGTGCGGGTGCACAGCGGCCAGCCCTATTAGCTTTGGGTTTGGGTGCAGTGACACACTTTTTTCGTTTGACTGGTGGGCCCTCGTCAGAGACAAAATTTAAATCCTGATCCTGGTAGCAAGAATAGTATCAGGTAGATTTACCACTGCTGAATTTATAACTGATGTTGGAGGAACCTGGGGCAATATTGGAGGGGGATTGAGACTTTCTGGTGGAAGGTGTATGAATTCTTGCTCAGCTCAGATGTGAGTGAAAGAGAGCATTCAGTCAACTCTATCTCTTTGTTAATTACTCCTACTGCCCTTTGGATGAGCCCGTCAATTGAGGAGTTTAAAGGTGGCTTGGGTAGAGATGGTGGTACTTTATGTTTTCCCATAATGTGCCAGTCGAGGTTCAATTCAGCAATGAGTAGGAAAAAAGGAGCCTTTTCACTTGCTAGCTGGGCCAACGGGAGAGGAGGCAATGTCCACTTTTCGCATGGGGGTTTAAGTGTTTCCTTGCTTGATAGAAGCAGCAAAGAAGGAGTCCCAGATTGACGGGGCTAGAAGGGGGCCCAGCTCAGCCTCCTCTAAGTTCTAACGGGCGTGGGTGTGCCCTCCCTTAGCCCAGGCATTGCCTGAGCACGACCCATGCTGCGGGGGTTAAAGCGCGCTTGTATAGCATGAGTGTCACTCTCGCCCCTCCTCCCCCTCCTCAAGGCGAGGGAAAGCTGGGACATGCAGTCCCTCAAGAGTCCATTACAGGAAGGCATCCCGGGGTTTAAGCACGCTTGTATAGCGCAAGTGTCCCTCTCGTCCCTCCTCCCCAGGGAAGAGGGAAAGCTGGGACATGCAGTCCCCCAAGAGTCCACAACAGGAAGGCGTCCCGCACCGTGGGGGTTGTAGCGCGCTTGTATAGCGCATGTGTCACTCTCGCCCCTCCTATTCAGGGTACAGGGAAAGCTGGAGCATGCAGTCCCCCATGAGTCCACAACAGGAAGGTGTGAGTAGTAGGTATATGTCGCCCACCTGAATTTTATAGCACAGTGGCATGTATCAAGCCTTGTAGGACTCAGCAGTGACTTCAGCTTTGGCAGAGGTGTGGTCCCCCATCCTTGGTTTCTGACGAGTGTCGATGCCACACTGAAGTCCGGAAGGCCAAAGAAGTGCCAGAAGTTTAGGGATAAAGGTCATCAAGCAGCAAGGAAGCTTCTTGTCAGCACCGCAGAATATCAGAGAGGCGCAGCACCATGGTTCCTTCTCCTGCTTCCTCAGCTGAAGCCCCAGCCCGATCAGACCTCCTTGCAGTCTCTCGAAAGCACAAATAGTCATAAGACAGTACAAAGCAGCCAACCTATTTTACTTCTTGGCAACTCTATGGTCAGATCCCTTCAGACCGGTTTCGCCCTATTTGGGCTTCATCAGTAGGGGGTAGCTCGACTTTTAACATAACATGTGTATTTGTAAAGCACACATTCACACAGAAGGGCATCTTGGCGAAGTTTTTTGTTACCAAACGGTACTCATTTTATCGGCCTCAGAAGGATGAAAGACTGAGTGGACCCACCGGGATTTGAACCTGTGACCATGAGGTCAAATGCAGGCCCCATCAGTGGGCGCATTAGTCTACTAAGCCACCAGACCCAGCTTCTAAGGCATAACAAGGACATGATCCACATCTAGGCATATCTGTTACACTTAGGGTGTTACATTGAAGAAAACAAATCATTGATGGATGACTTGCTTGAATTCATCTCAGCCACTGGTAATTACTGAGGGTTGCAATCTTGTCATTGTTATTTTGCCCACCATGCCACATCAGACAGGAACCAGCCTTGGGCAAATCAGTCTTTGCCCTGCTCCAAATTGGAACAGTGAAGCTCAATCGTTTTTTTACTCAGTTTGATAATTAACAACCTATTGACTCTTTTCACAGACAGTCTCAAGAGTGGCTCAGGTTTTGCTTTCAGTAACCTTTTTTAAGGTAAGGACTGTTAGCAAGC
This sequence comes from Calotriton arnoldi, assembly GCA_963921515.1. Classification (NCBI taxonomy): domain Eukaryota; kingdom Metazoa; phylum Chordata; class Amphibia; order Caudata; family Salamandridae; genus Calotriton; species Calotriton arnoldi. Next base: position 1,912,441 of record CAWUFW010000522.1, read on the forward strand.
TACTTTGTATTAACAATTCAGTTTGAGTCAGCCTAATATCTAGGCTAATGTTCAACTGCTACTTGCATGTAATTAGAGAAAAGCCTACATATATCTGTAAGCTCTGCAGAAATCAAAGACTTACATCACTCACAGGACACCCAGCCCATAGTGGCACAGCCAAATGGGACTAAAACTATAGTGTTTTGAAGTGAGGCTTCGAAAGAAAAAGAAACGTGTGCAGCTATGCATCAGCAAACAATACACCAGCTGCAGCCTGGGTGGCAAGCTACACACCAACAAGTACTATCTCTATTTATTAGCGGGAAAACATCTCTAAACATACATGAAAGAAGAGAAACAGCTATGCTGTGAGTTAATCTCAGCCCCCGCCGTCATTTATCCTAATGTCTGTTCTGAGTTAAACAGGAGAGATTAGCATATTTCCTATCAATACTGTGGTTTTTCACACAGGCAATAGTCTAGTTGCCAGGCTCTTGAATACCAAGAAAAGACCACATGGATATAAAATAAAATAATCAGGCCACTCTGTGTCCATGGTCAGTGCACAATATACAGCAATAACACACACACACATATGGGGGGGGGATTTACCAAACATTCACGCAGCGCTGCCCCCGTGAGGCTGCACTGCATTTCGCGACAGGGAGGGAGCATGAGAGCGCCATATCTTCAGAGATGCGGCTCTCTCCTCCCCTTTCCCTTGCGCCGGCCCTTATTATAGCTGCTGTAGGTCACGCATACACCTTAGCGCCGCAGCGCTAGGGTGTGTGCATTAGTCTAGCATAGGTTTTGTACAGGAAGGCTACCCTTCCTGTACAAAATACGATGCCCAGACACAATGCAAAGTTTTTCCCACTCTGTATGTGTGCTGCACAGTGCAGCACGCATGCAAAGTCGGAAAAGGAAGGAGGAATGAAAGCATTTCTCCTTCAGTGCGCCTACTTGAAAAGGATGCAGTTTTTTCACACTAAACCCAATTTACTTTATTTAGTAAATTGGGTTTAGCGTCAGAAACCTTGGGTGGTTGCATGGGAACGCCCATGCTCCACCCTTTGTACGCCCCCATGGCACAAAGGAATGCGAAGCAGAGCTATGCGCTGCTTCGCATTACTTTTCCGTTATTTCCAACGCTAAACAAGTAAATTGGGAAAAAAAGATTTTGCGCCAATTTGCGTCACTTTTGTGACGCAAACATGGGGCAAAATCTTAGTAATAGTCTCTTGCGTAGTCTTCTGAAGAAAAGGTAGTTATTATGGATCTTATGTTTGGGGGTGAAGAGCGCCATAGCTTGGCTGCTTGAGCAGAGAAGGATGTGCCACCTATGTTTTTTTTTCTTGTATAGTGGGATTTTGAGGCGAGGTGCCAATCTAGAGCAGAGGTTCCTTTGCTGAATGTATAATGTAAAAAACACAAGTGCTACAAACAATAACCACTCGCATTCTGGTTGTTTGCATTCTTCCTGCAATCCTGCCTTCAATTTTGTCACAGCCAACATAATTACGGGAAGTGGTGTAATGGCACAATTTCTTCAATTTCACAAACAAACGTAATAAGAAATTATTGCATGAATTACGCCGGAGTAATTTACATTTCGCCCAGGCTTTGAATGTAATGTAGCATATTTTGGGTATGATTCTTGCCTCAAATGGGAGCTGATGGAGATCCCTCAGGATAGGGAAGAAGTGGTCACATTTTATTTTCTCACAGATCAAATGGGCTGTGGGGAGTAGAATAGCTTTAAGGGGCTGCAGGGTTTTTACCAAGAGATCAAATATGATGGCAGTGCCCGTGATTAATCGGGAGAATATGAGTGCGTGAGCGGCCATTATGAGTTGATTATTTGAAATCAGATGCTTTATTCTTTTTAATTGACGTAGATGGAAATTTGCAATTTCGGCAAACTTGTTAACGTGGTTCAAACGATAGCGTGCTACCATTGATGAAAACCAGTGACTTCGTTGTCGCGGAGGAAGTGAAGGGGAATCTGCAATATGGCAAAGCGGTAATTGGGACGGGATGAAACATTTCGATGGACTTGTGGGGTAATAATAAAAATAAAATTTTCTGATCGTCCAGTTTTAAGGAGTTTTCAAGTGGCCATTTCTCTTTTGAGGCTTTGGATGTCGTAAATGGCGGTCATTAAAAGTATACAAGAGTGAAATTATAAAAGAACAAAAAGACTATAAAAGTACAAAAACAGTATAAAAGAATTAAAGTACAAAAAAAAAGAAAGTACAGCATATCTTTTCATACATCAATGGCACGCAAACGGTTTAGAGCATTGAAGTCTTTTGTGTAGGTGTTGCGCATTCCTGCGCTTCCCTTATTACATGTCCACTCTTTAAGTCCACGCAATCACTCACTGTATGTAAGGAGCACAGCAAGTAAGTGTGCACTCCTGAGCGTGCAGCGAGATAGATTCTGGAACCTCCTGCAGGCATGGGCTGTTGTGCATTTGCGATCATCGATTATCTTACAGACACATTAGCACAATTTGTTGTATTGATTACTTTCATTGATTATATTATCGGCATGTTATCCAAGCGCGTCAATTTCGTAGCTCCTCCCTAGAGTGGAGCAGTGATCTGTCATAATGCATACTAGGAGTACTGCACTGTTTAACTTCAATAGAAGACTGAACAAAATGCAATGAGCAAAGTATCATTATCTCTTCAATTTCAGTCCCCTCTCTTTACCCCTCGCTTTTCCTGGTTCCTTATCCTATCTATTTTTATCTTCCATCTTATCTTGATTGCTGCTGTATTTGATCTACTCTTTATCTTCCCCTCCTTTCTCAGTCCTCTTCTTGTCCCTCTCCTCCTTTTATTTACTTCCCTTCGCCCTTCTTTTATTTCCATTCATCGTCCCGTTTTTCCTTCCGTACATCTTTTCTTCCTCACATCCTTATTCTCTTACCTTATTCTTTTCTGGCTCACTCCTTTCCTCTCAGTTGTCTTTTATTCCTTCATCCCGATTCTTCCAATGGCCTCTCCTTCTCTCCCTTACTCACTTACTTTATTACTCTTCCCTTTTCTCCATCCCTTCCATGTATCCCTCCCTGCTATCCTTCCTTTTTCTTCCTTTTCCCTTCCTCCTTCCTTTATTTCCTCCCTTTCCTCCTTTCACTACTCTCCTCTCCCATACTTCCTTTTTTCTATCGTTATTCCATTCCTTCCTGTCTTCTTTTCTTTTTACCGCCCTTGCGTCCTCTCTTCCTCTCTTCCTCTCTTCCTCCCCCCTTCACACTTTCCTCCTATTTCATTTTTTTTTACACTACAGTTCTCTCGTTGGTCCTTAATTCCCTATTCCTCATTTGACTCCTCCTCCTCACCGTTCACTTGCTAGGTTCTTCGCCAGTGGTGGCTGGCATTTAACGGCGGTGGGGGGAAGGGTGGCGGAGGGGCCGAGGGGGCGGGAGTGAAAATAAAATTACACATACCTGTCTGCCACCACCACTGCCGCTGCCTCTTCCTCTCAGTCCTCTTCTTCGCCCGCTTCCAGGGCAGGAAGCAGGAAGCACCCAGCTCCCATCCTCCCGCTAGCCAATCACAACGCTGCAATGCAGCATTGTGATTGGTCTAAGCGCCGTGGATCGGCTCTCAGCCAGAGACTGGGAGGCTGTAATGCAGCCTGCATGGAGAACATACAAAGTGCGCATGACGGTTTGGCCGGCCCGAGAGGACCGGCCAAAACTGTCATGAGCACTAGGAGTGCCAAACCACTCCTCCCCTGCCTTGTGAGCAGAGCAGTCCTACCTCGCCCCAGCTGAGCAAGGACATAAAAATAAAATGATAATAACAGTAATTTATTATCATTTTATTTTTACCTTTTTGACTTTCTCAGTGGGACGACGTTCCTCCGCCTTAGCGGAGAGCCGCCACTGTCACTTACTCCCTCCCATCCCTCCATCCCTCACTGCCATCCTTCCCGTTTCTCTCCCCTTTACTCTCTTCCCTTCTTCCTTTCATCTTTCCCTGCTGTCTCTCTCTCTCCCTTCCTTTTTACCATTATCTCGTGCATCCCTTTGCTTTGCACTATTACTTTTTCTCCCTTCCTTCGGCCTTCTCGTAGTTGCTGTTCCCATGACTCCTTCAATCTTCAGCACTCCTTTTCCACCTTTGATTCTCACTGTCACTTCCTTTCTCACTGCCACTTGTTTTTGGGCGCCTCTGCCTCCATGACATGGTGAAGAAACCAGGGGCGTTACATAGGCGACTGCAGCTCCAGCTGCGCAGGACGGGGGGGAGGCGTCCTTCTGAAGTGGGGGGTCATTCTACCAAAGGCCAATGAATCTCTGTGAGATATGGGAGACCCTGCAACCCGTCTTCGCATTCCGCGGGGGGAGTGGGGGAACACACCATTTTACATTACGCCACTGGAAGGGACGCTTTAAGGTTGTCCCCTCCTTACTATGACGGTCAGACCGGCTGCTGGAAGCGTCCATTGCAGTCCTGCACTGCCTTCTGGGCTGGCACAGCTCAGATGTAGCAGCCAAGCCCATTCACAGGGAGATAACGACGGCTGCATCTCAGAAGCCCGATCGCCTTTGAAAAACAAGCTTTTTTTCGTGTGAATCAACTTAGAGTTGACCTTGCAGCTGGGAGAGAAAGCCGCGGGCTCTGAAGCCTTGCTCCGTTGAATACAAATTAGCATGTTGATTGGTAATCAATACTCTAGCTTTGTATGCTTTTTGCTTGGCTTGTCGTTCCAGAGAGGCTGGCTTTGCTCTCACAGCCATGTTTGAACCGGATGACCCGTGTTCCCCTAAACGTGAGGATGTGAAGCTATTTCTGATAGATAACCCCTCCTGGAGCAGAGCCCTCTGGTAAAGGGAATAAGCGTTGACAAAAAAATGAGCCTAACTTATCTCTTACATCTATTTATGGGAATTATTTTTGTTGCTGTTGTTCAGATGCAAAGCAATGATGTTCTCAACCCCCAGCAAAATTATATTTTGCCGTTTGGGCGTTCTTTTTCCCCTAACAAGAAGGCTATTTTTGAGCATTTTAGTCCAATTTAGTTTTAATCATTCAAATCCATTCAGCTGTCACCAGAACCAAACTCCAACTTTCATTGCGTTGTATAAAATATTACTGTTCCTTGAAATGAAAAATCCCGAATTGAGAAAAAAAAATGGATCACTTAACACCTGGACTAAACTTGCTCCCTTGGCCTATGGCTACATCATAGAACAGTGTGGGCTAGTGTATAGCACATTCATACCCCTTACAAGGCCAAAAGTAATGATGGATAAGTAGGTACATCACTTGTAATGCATGTTTGGTAGGGTATTACTTTTTAGCGTTGTTTATTTGTTAATAATGTTGCTGATGAAAGAGGCAGGGCCTGGCTGCTCTTAGGATGGCTGACACGCCCCAGGCCTCTGCAGCAATCTGCTTGAACCCCATCCCATGCATGATATCTCACATACTGGCGGTATTCACATTGACATTTCTGTTTGACTACTACTGCTATCTGAACATTATTAGTACACTTGGGGCCAGATGTATCAACATTGCCTTTTGCAATTCCATAATAGCAAATTTTACCGATTCGCTATTATGGAATCGGAAAATGCAATGTATGTAGGTTTCGCAAAAAAAATTGCGATTCCTACATATTCCTTAATAGCGAATCGCAAATAGGCGATTCGCTATTAAGAAATCCCTTCCCATCCATTCCTATGGGCCTATAGGCCCATAGGAATGAATGAGAAGACATTCGCAATTTGAGATTACCAAATTGCTAATCGCAAATTGCGAATGCAATTTCAAGGGTGATAAGGGGCCAAAAGGCCACCCTGCTGCAAACCCAAAAAAGGTAAATGTGCACATATGGCGCACATACATGCCCTCAGGGCATGTGTGTGTGCCACATGGCACTTAGAAAAATGCAAAATGTGCATTTTTCTAGGATTTGTAAATTACCACCAACTTGAAGTTGGTGGTAATTTGCGATTCCTTAAAGCAGGGTTGCAATTTTTAACTGCTTCTGCATTGCATTTAGGGAATCGCAAATTGCGATTCCCTAAATGCATTCCCAAAATAGGGAATCGCAAAAATTGCGATTCCCTATTTTGCGATTACCTTTTGGGATGATACATCCCAAAAGGCTTTTTACCGTTTGCAAACGGGCCGATTTTGCGAATCGGCCCATTTGCGTCTGGTAAAAAGCTTGATACATCTGGCACTTGGGGCCTTATCGCCTGATAGATTTCACCATTAGGCATAGAAATATACATGGGTTGGTAGATACACTGTGATGACTTTATGCACCCCTCACCTGACTTGTTGGATTCTACAGGACACTCCAATCATTAAGACCCTGCTCTTTTAATACTCCGGCCACAATTCATCCTACCTTTTGTCCATGCCTACCGACTTTTTCATTTTTCTTCCCAGCCAATTTTCCTTTTTTTAGTTCTTGCACCTCCATCGTGGATGAGATGTCCTCCTCTCCTGGGTGCCGAAGGACTGCAGAAGTCATAGTATAGTGCCAGCTTCTCACAGTAGCAAGGATTGTCACCAGTTGACTGACGCGGGTTGAGCCTCTATTCCCTGGTATCTCTATATTACCCGACCACCAGTCCTCTATTTCACCCTACCGCTACTCTGCCAGCATTTTACTTGCCCCCACTCAGTTTTGTGCTAGTTCTATCACAAGCATGACATCCCAATGTCCCAGGGCTCACCTCCTCTGTAGGAGTGAATAAACCCGTTTACCATTAGTCTACTCAAGGCTTCCCCTGTGCGCCCATCACCTCGGGCGCATCTGCATGCCAACCACCACTTTTTTCCAGGTCCCACCGTCGACATGCTTGCCTCCTCCCTCTAGACTTCAGCCACCTTTGTAGGACCGTCAAGTGTTTGAACTATGGATTCTTCAGTCCTCGTTCTGTCATGGGAGTCCACCACCACACACCCTGAAGAGCCTCAACATAATTACCATGAATGGTAAGGATCTGCCACACTGCATTAGGAGAAAACAACACTTTGATTTACATCTACTGGTTCCCCGCACACTGCCTTACTCCATAGGACCTTGTCTAAAGGATGCCACAGAGGTGAACCGTGACTGGGTGGGTATGGTACTTTATGCTTGCACTAATCCTGCACCTGGGAGGTCTGTTTCCTACAACAGGGGAGAGGTTACTATTCTATTTATCAAGTTCTTAGCAATTTCACCTCTGAAAACTTGCACTAACTGTGCTGGATTCCGCGTATATGCAAACATCTCTGTGGAAGTTAACTTGTTAATTTGAAATTGATCCACGCATCCAATGACAGCAACATTTCTAAACTGCCTAAAATCACTCCAGATTTTGGCAACCCCAAAACTATGATAGAACCCAATTTGAATCTGACAGAGGACCTTGTTGTGCATGGGTCTGCAGGACTGGGCGCCTGCATAAGGACAGCAGTTTACTGTAAGATCTTATGGGAGATCACGCATTGCTTGACGGCGGAGGCTCTCACCTCCGCGACTCAGGGACCACACTTTGTGCTTTGTAGAACCATGCGCATAGGTTGTACGCATTGCAGTATTTGTGTCACGGGCTTTGTAAAAACAGTAAGAAACTGTAAACATGACACCATTTTACACTGTCCTTTTCATGGATCGACTCATTGTAAGCATTGCACTCTGAATATCACGTGGTTAGTGTAGCCAGAACCACAGACCAGATGTAAACACTGCACTGTTTGGCTCATGTCCGTAGTGCAACCGGGCAAAAGTATTGTATTGTATTGTATTGTAATTGCATTTGTATAGCGCTTACTACCCCTGACGAGGCGTCGAAGCGCTTTTTCGGCGAGTAGCACGCTACTCCGGGACCCATAGAGGATTAGTGTTGAATTAGTATAGTGAAACATGCAAGTAAATTTTAAGTGGTGGATATGTTAGTCAGTTATTTGGATTCAGAAGGATAGCGGAGGGATAGAAGAGGGAAAAAAGGTTTGCATATATATAGCGCTTCTAACCCCTGATGGGGTGTTGAATTGCTTTTTTTTTTTTGGGCGAGTAGCACGCTACTCCGGAAACCCATAAAGGATTAGTGGTGAATTAGTATGGTGAAATATGAAAGTAATTTGAGTGGTGGATATTAGTCAGTTATTTGGAGTGAGAAGGATAGTGGAGGGATAGAAGGGAAAGAAAGGTTTGCATTCATATAGCGCCTGTTACCCCTGGTGGGTGTTGAAGCGCTTTGTTGGCGAGTAGCACGCTACTCTGGAACCCATAAAGGATTAGTGGTGAATTAGTATAGTGGAATATGGAATTAGTGAAGTGAACATGCTAGTCTGTTATTTTGATTGAAAAGGATAGTTGTGGGATAGAAGAGTGAAGGATTTCTTTTTGTAGGTTATGGCAGTAGGAGGAGGCTTTTTGATGAGTAAAAAGGGTTTTTGGAGGGGAAGAGTCAGAGGGAAGAGGTTGCAAACACTGTGCAACTCCTGCCATCACGTTTTTGTGCACACGAATAAACTGAAAAGAACATAATTGCTTGTATCACGAATTTAAGCGTGGGGGTAAACACGGCAATGCCTGCTTGATTTTGGCAGATGAATGGGCAGGAGGTAAATACTGTCTGGCCCGCATCATATGCATACTGCAGTAAATGTGTGGGTATGATCTCGACGGTGCATGAATTAATTGCACCATGTATACTTTCACACAGGCAAACTAAGCCTTTTACCTTTTTGTGTACAGGTTTCTATTTATTTAGCCATGCACTTAGCACAGCTAGCCACACAGACAGCCCTTTAACACTTCATCACTCGTGTCACACACTCGATGAGTCAGACACACAGACAGCACTGCTTGTATCAGAGTGTGTATACTGCAAACTGTAAGCACCGCATTAATTGCATCTTGTGCACCTTGTCCTCAGCCTAGGCAGGCCTGTCTACAAACAAGAAGGAGCGTGCACTCAATGAAATCCTGTTATGTAAAATGATGCTGTTCAGTGCACCTTGTGCTATGGTACCTCCTCATTTCTCTTCGTGCTACCCCACAATGCATGACGGACATAAAACTCCATCCATCAGACCTGAAAAGGACTTCACATAAAGAGAGGGAGAAGTTGTAAAGTCTTATCAGAAATATAAATCAAAGTGAAAAAATATGGTTGCAATGTCAGGATACATACGTATGCATGTGTGGCATGTGTGCACCATCATGCTGCAGAGGCCAATTTGTTTTGCTTTTATTTGTTTGTTTTTGTTTTGGCCCGTTCTTTTCAGCATTGCCAAACAAGTATTTGTTTTCTTTTTGCCAATGTGAAATAACATCGACAAAAAGCATTGAAAAAGTCAAAAGGGCTGAGAATGCCATTGAAAGGAGTGATCTCTTGGCTTTGTCAGTGCTTGCTTTAGTTACTTTTCCTACAGCAATGGTGGTCAAATGGCATCGCTGAATCTCTCTGGAATGGTCTGGGATGGAATGAAGATCAGCGTAGCACAAAAGAAGCCCTCCTTTATCCCTCCTTGGATCACCCCAAACCTCATTTTAATACTATGATCTCCCACACAACCCTTCTAAATTCTTCCTTCATATATCCCTCCTTTGACTCATCACAAAAATCATTTTACTACTATGATCTCTGTTAGAAATGGGGGTCTCTAGTTGGCCATGGCTGGCGCCAATGTCCAAATAGGGACCCTTCTTCCTAAGTCAGGGCAAGTGGGCTACCCCCTTTGATAACCCCTGCTCCACCCTGTGGTAACGTAGCTCGAGCAGTTAGGCCTATCTCAGAGGCAGTGTGTGAAGCATTTATGACCATGCACAATAAGGCAGTAACGACACCACAAAAAGACACAACTCAAGTAGGTATAGAAAAATAACATCTTTATCTAAGGTTTAGTACAAGACTCTCAAAAGCGTTTTAACCAGTCACAATGCACGTAAATCAGTAGGGACTTAAAAAGGCAATAACTTGTTCACCAGAACGTGGCACTGACTGAGTTCAAGGCCTGGGTCTACGCGACCCGTTGCGCACCAGATACCTGCCGTTGGACGGGGACACAGGACGTAGCTTCTCGAAGAAGCGGAGACGGTGACAGGCGGACTCCCAGCGACCACAGTTCTCGACTGCAGTGGTCCGCAACGTGCACTCACAATGATTTGGGCACTCAGGGACAGGCGGGCCCTCAGCGGCAGCAGCACGCGGCTGCGGCGGCCCGGGCTGGTGGTGGCGATGACTCTCGTCGTGCAGCTCCGTGGTGGGCTCACAGCGGCAGCAGCTCTCTCCTAGCTGCGGCGGCCCACAGGACGATTCACGATGATGCAAAGTTAGCAAAGGTGCGGGCACTCAGCGGCAGCAGCTCTCTCTTAGCTGCGGCGGCCCACAGGACAAATCACAATGATGCAAAGTTGGCAAAGGTGCGAGCACTCAGCGGCAGCAGCTCTCTCTAGCTGCGGCGGCTCACAGGACAAATCACGATGAGGCAAAGTTGGCAAAGGTGCGAGCACTCAGCGGCAGCAGCTCTCTCTTAGCTGCGGCGGCCCACAGGACAAATCACGATGAGGCAAAGTTGGCAAAGGTGCGAGCACTCAGCGGCAGCAGCTCTCTCTTAGCTGCGGCGGCCCACAGGACAAATCACGATGAGGCAAAGTTGGCAAAGGTGTGAGCACTCAGCGGCAGCAGCTCTCTCTAGCTGCGGCGGCCCACAGGACAAATCACGATGAGGCAAAGTTGGCAAAGGTGCGAGCACTCAGCGGCAGCAGCTCTCTCTTAGCTGCGGCGGCCCACAGGACAAATCACGATGATGCGGAGTTTGGCAAAGGTGCGGGCACTCAGCAGAAGCAGTTCTCTCTTAGCTGCGGCGGCCCACAGGACAAATCACGATGAGGCCAGGTTGGCAAAGGTGCGGGCACTCAGCGGCAGCAGCTCTCTCTTAGCTGCGGCTGCCCACAGGACAAATCACGATGATCTCGACCAGGCTGGCACAACGGCGGACACTCAGCGGCTGCAGCTCTCTCTTAGCTGCGGCGGCCCACACTGATTCAGCGAAGGTTCTGAAGGTTCAAATTAAGGCGGGCGCTCAGCGGCAGCAGCTCTCTCTAAGCTGCGGCGGCCCACACAGATTCAGCGAAGGTTCCGGAGATTCAAATTAAGGCGGGCGCTCAGCGGCGGCAGCTCTCTCTCAGCTGCGGCGGCCCACACAGATTCAGCGAAGGTTCCGGAGATTCAAATTAAGGCAGGCGCTCAGCGGCGGCAGCTCTCTCTTAGCTGCGGCGGCCCACACACAGAGTTAACAAGGGTTACCAGTCCGCGTTCCTCACAGTAGAACTAGAGGTTCCGGATTACTCGACGGAGGCCTCACCTGCAAGTAGAATCCCTAGCACAGGAATTCAGACAGCTGACGGGGTGAAGTCTAATGTCCCTGAGACTTCAGCAGGAGGCGCGCTCTCAATTCAGGCCCTTGGGTAGTTTCTTTGGCAAGCTTGGTGAAAGTTTCAAAGTCCTTTCCTCTGTTCACTCGGACAGAGTTTCGTCTTGACATCCAGAAGGAACACACCCGAAACAGGTTTCAGCGGAGCGTTTTATACCTAAAAAGTCTTTGTTCTCTGCAGTCACAAATCACTGCATCCAGCAAGAACCAGTTCGGTGGGGTCGGGGAGCACTTGGTTTACGAGGCGACATCCTGCCCTTTGAGAATCTGGGGGTCTGCTATCAGACGCCCAGTGGGAGGTGGAGCCATCATTCACCTTGCCAGGCACAGCCCTGCTCAGATCAAAGAGTCACCCCTCTCCATACTCTAAATGCTGATCTCTCTCTCCAGCCAGGTCTGACCCAGCTGGCCCTGCTGCTCCAAAACCAGACGGCCAATACACACGCTAGCAAAGCCTACAGGAAAGCTGAGGCCAGAAAATACCTTGTTTCTAGCAGAGGTATTTTCGAACACGGGCTAGGCAAATAATCCCTACTAAAAGATGTATCTCAATGTCCTGAGCTTAAACATATCAAATTCGACGTTCCTATCAGGTTCCTAGGGGCAGGTAGGATTAGGGCATGTAATACTCAGCCTGCCCATTCTGGCCTATGAGAACGGATAGCCTCACAATAGTAAACAGTGAAATGGAGGGTAACTCGCTATTAGAATATGCCACACGGACATACTTTAAAAGCTGCTTCGGTGGGTAACGCAAATCAGCGCTGCCGGCCCACCAGCAGTATTTGGTCTACGAGCCCTGGGCACACACAGTGCACTGATACTAGGGACTGACAGGTAAACCAAACGAGCCAATTATGATTATCCCAATTCATACAGTTATCTTTACACAGGGAGCATTCGCGCTGTGTCACTGATTGGCAGTGGCATAGCGCCCAGAGCATCTAAATCCAGCCAACATAAAAGGTAAGAAGCGAAAAGAAGAAGGGAGACCGGCGCCAATGATGCCAGGTCTAACAATCTCCCTAATCTATTTCTAGAGTTCTTCCCTCCTTCATCTCTCCTTTACTCATCCCAATCCTCATTTTACTACTATGATCTCCCTAATCTATTTCTAGAGTTCTTCCCTCCTTCATCTCTCCTTTACTCATCCCAAACCTCATTTTACTACTATGATCTCCCTAATCTATTTCTAGAGATTCTTCCCTCCTTCATCTCTCCTTTACTCATCCCAAACCTCATCTTACTACTATGATCTCCCAATAAACACTTTCTAGACTCTTCCCTCTTCTATCCCCTCATTATCCTTTTCAATCCAGGAAACAGACTCACATGTAAATTATCTCAAATTTCACCATACTAATCCACCACTAATTCTATTTGGGTTGCCGAAAAGTGCTTCGACACTTTGTCAGGGGTAGTAAGCGCTATATAAATACAATTACAAAACAATACAATCAATCGCAGAACTTCATCTATTTTTATTTAGGTCTGACCCTAGAGATAGTTTCAGCTGCCTCCCCAGTCTATGTTTTTTTAGAAAAACATCATACAGAACATATATAAAAGAAGTGACTTTTGACCATCAAACGTCATCATTGGTCTGTTAATTCACACTTTGCTTCCGTCCATCACAGCATACAGCATGGGGCACTGGATTCGCTCACTTTACCCACTGGCTCCATTGACTTTGAGTGGCTGCACTAACCCAGTGCACATTCTTCACATCCATGTAAAGATAGTTCCTTTCTCTTCAGTTACACGGCTAGTTAAAACAATGCATTCTAATTATATGGTTTTTCTATTAACTTTAAATACCGGATGTATATTTAGCCTGCACTACTTTTTAACATTGATGCAATAAAGTGCACAAGTAACATTGTAACATTGTAGGGGCCTACAGGTTGAGTGCTTGTTTGGGTGGTGATTTGTGGCACAACTGACAGCTAATACAGCAGTCACCAATGATTTTTTTTTAATTTAAAATTTTGACTGCAAGCATAAAGTGGCCATGTTTAGTTGATGACCTACTTTCTTCTTTTCCCGTAAAAATTTTTTGTGGCATATGCTTGCAACAAAAATAAAAAAAATAACCATTGCTCCAGTTTGCCATGGCCAGACACATTGGCTTTGCACAAGCTTCATTTTCAAAAAAATACATTTGGGCTAATAAAGTGGCAGGAACATATTACCAAGCAGGGCATGAGCATGCTGCTTTGCATCCGCTTCTGTTTTTTTCCGATGGTGCTTCATTCCGTTTTGTTTCATGATTGCTGGAAGACCCAGTATTGGATTTCTAGGAGCAGGGAAATAAAATAAATCAAATGTATGACTTTTGTGTTTCCCTCTGTCCCTGTGGGGGAGGGTGGGTGTGCCTGTGCGTGTAGCATGCTGCATATGAGTTCTTGTTTATATGAACATGTGTAGACTGAAGAGCATACTATGTAGGACGAAGTGAATGATGAACGAAATATCGGTTTCCCCTCCACTTACCTTTATTCTTCTTGTGAATATGGCAGTATGCAAATTGCCCTCCCTGGTGCTCTTACCAAATAAACTGACAGACATTTTCTGGGCAAGTTGCATATACAATCACTGAAGTATACAAGAAGTGATGGCTGGAATGCTAGAATTAATCTTAACCACTGCTAATTACCCGGGCCTTGTCACAGTCCATTGTTATTCTGCACACCGTGCCGCCTGAGTTTGGATCGAGCCATATGCAAATCAGTCTTGATCCTGATCCGATAAGAACAGTGCAGCTCAAACTGCCCAGCCAGGTTCTCCCTGAATCGGAACACAAGCAACCCAAGAACGGTTTCTCCCTGATTGGGGCTCTTCTGCCGGGTGTAGCTTAGTTCCAGTGGCATAGTGAGTATGGGACTACCGTCTGGGCATACCCATGAAATTTAGAGCGTCACACTGAAATATACAGAAAAAAGTGATGGGTGGAATGCTCGAAATAATCTAAGCCACTGCTAATTCCTCGCGGCCCCATCCCAGTCCATCGGTTTTTTGCACAACATGCCACCTTAGTTTGGACCTAGTCGTATGCAAATCAGTCTTGGCCCTACTCCATTAAGAACAGTTAAGCCCTAACTGAAAGGCCAGATTCTCCCTGAAGCAGAATACAAGCAGCCCCGTATGCCCATAAACATCCTCATTGTACAAGTTGAGAATATCTGCCTAGCAATAAGAGTTGAACTCCCCTCCTTGTCTAGCACTTGGTAGCACCTAAAGATGGGAGCTATACCTTCTCAGTAAATCTGGCCTCTGGCTCTCAGTCCTCATAGAATTACCATTTGGTACTTGTCACTCAGTTCCATTTTAAGAGAAGGAGAAGAAAGCCTGAAAAGAGCTACTCTACTCAGATGGGTGGCTCAGCCCGCACCTTCCCATACTATGACTATGGTAGCCCGATCTGGCCATTCCAAGTCAGTGAGGGATGCTGAGGTGTTTCATCTTCATCATAGTTCATAGAGTAGTATTCCATTGGCTGAGGTTGGTCACTAATTGTACCTTCTTCTAGTACCTTTCTTCTACCTCGTGATGTTGCAGAGATATCGTGATTCGAGGTTGAGGTTGAACTCAAACCAAACATTAATTTGTTTAGTTTTGAGAATAGCTTTATTATATTACATTTCACCAATTGAGGAACATTACCACCACAAGGAAAAGCAGAAGGAGGGCAGAATGATGGTGTACGTGACTCGAGATCCAGCAGGCAGGACTGAGCATTTCACCAGTGGAAAAGGTGCAGACGTTTTAGAGAAATGTGACCTGTTAAAGCAGCGGGCAGGAAAACAACTCTGCTTGGAAGCAGTGCATAGAACAACAGGGGAAAACTCTGCAAATTTAATAGAGTGTGAAATCAAGCACTTTGTCAAACTACTGAGCACCTCAGAAGTATGCACACCCCTAGAAATATCAAATGAGACGAAAAGTTTGAGCAAAGAAACAGTCTAAAACGAACGTTATCATGTTTTTGTGTAGATCCCCTTCTTTAAACAATGTCCATGTTATTGTTTCAACTCAAAGTTTATAGAGAATACCATGTTTTTTTGTTGTGTGGTTATCTCATTGAAAAAAATCTTCAATTTTACCCCCGCAACCTAGCCCATATTTCATGTCACCTCGTGTTCCAGTCGGATCCACAGAACATTATCGGACAGTGGCGTAATCCGCCTCCGTGTCCCCTCATCCCTACCAGTAACGAGCAATCAATAGCGCCTGCTTGGGATGAGGTGCGAGGAGAAATTGGGTTCAAGAGCACTAGGGAGAAAAAAATCATTTTCTCATTATGTAGTTGGAAAGCAGATTTGCAGTAAGTGGTGCTTGCTTTCATAAACTGCTGGCAAGAGTAAGACCATCTCTAATTTGCTGTAATAAACACCAGGGAGGACTCAGGGGGGGAGTCGGTAATGGGTTCTATTGATTAACTGGGGAGGGAAAAAGTTTATGTGAAGTGTAGCTAATTTTGTGCATTTCCGCTCAAATTTCAGCTGACATTTTCCTGTAATTATGTGGTGGAGGCAGAGAATCAGCCAAGCGCACTGGGTTCGCTCAGCCTGTAATGGACAATGTCACTTTACGTTACTCAAAGCGGATCCCCCCTTTGGGAACCAGTGGTAGTCTTTGAAGAAACCAATGGACCCATGGCAATTCTTAAAGCGCATGCGTAGAAGGAAGGCGGGTCAACTGTTAGATTTGAGTTTTACTTCCCCATTGAGATGGTGGGCAGGTATGTGGGGTACCCAATGCCTCTTGTTCTGTTTCTCTATTGATGGCTCCCAAGCAAGGGTTGGAAAAACAAGAAACAACAGTTTTATCTCATTTGGTGTGGGTGTGCAGGGCATAAGGTACTGGAAGTGTGACCTGCTCTGTACCACACACCACACTCTGCATGACAAAGCACAGTAAATCCTTTAAAAACAACTCACACTTGATTGTAGTGCACAGCTCGGTCACAATTCAAAATGCATTCTGGTTCATTTCCACAGAATATGGACAATGTATTAACCAACAATTCAAATGATGAATTGCGATGCAGTACCACAAGAATATAGACACTATATTTACCAACAATGCAAAATGTAGCGCGATGCAGCACCAATCAAAGTTGGCAATACATCTAACAACTATGCAGGGGTTCGTCATGCAAAGTGATCACAATGCAGCGCTGGAGAACAGTGCACAATGCATCACTTTCGGACTTAACAACAATTGCAACGATACGGACAGCAATGCACAGCACATCACAGTGATCAACTTGAAACAATGCACACCTCACAAGGGGTCAGCACCAGAAAAATAGAACATGTGTTTAGAAATGTGCGCTCCTCCTTGGAGCTGGGTCGATACCTGAAAAGTATTGTGTAGTACATTGCAGTGAAGATGTGTTTAACAATGCAGAATTCAACACAATCAACACACATTGGATCAAACTGCAGCACTAGCCAAAAATGCATAGCATACTGCAGTAGAACACTGACCCATATTTAACAATGCATCACAAAGTAGCACGAGACATTTATGGACAAAGCAGTTTTCAATGTTCAACACATCATGGTGCAGCACTGTGACACAATACTCAATGCACTGCACAATAATGCACGGATGATCGTTGCCGCAGTAGACAATGCAGAGTGTTTTACTGTGTAGAACCGGGCAACAGTGCATTGGACAATACATTGCAGGCCAATGTGCAATGCATTGGCCTGCAATAGCGAATAACAAGGGACAAATCATAATACCGCTGTACTGTACAACAAAGGGCATTGTATGAAAGTGCAGCACTGGAAAATGTGATATATTGCATTAATGTCTAACACTGGACACTGATGGGAAGTGCAGCAGTGGTCAACAATGCATAAGGCATCACAGTCGAGAACTGTAAAACTACACAATGCAGCACAGTGCAGCACTGAACAATAATGTAGAGGCATTTGAGTGCAGCATGTGACAAGATTAGCAAAAAATATTGGTTGCTCTAAACAAAATTCTTTGCTGGGCAGCACTGAACAGCAATGTGTCAAGCATCTGGATACTTCTCACCACCTTTTCAAATTCTTAACAATACCCTCCCAAAATATATGAAGTGGCAAAGATCTGTGGGAATGATGCTTCTGTGTAAAAATCTGAACTTTCTTACAGCTTTTGTACATGAGTGTGATTTGAAGCACCTTTCACTGTTATTGTTGAGTCACTAACAATGAAAAGTTGTGCAAGGCTTGCACTAGCTTACAACAATCGCAAGTTACTGGCGCAATATGGTTTCACAATAGTCATGGAGAAAAGACAACTGGTTTCAAATATGAGGGATAAAAACTGTGCTTAGCGTGGGTGAGGGGAAAGTGGACATTTCTGCAAACTATGTGGAGGACAGAAGTATGGAACTACTCTGAAATTTGCTCGTTACTCACTCCTCAAAACTCAAAATTCCTCAAATTAAAAAGAAACACCAAAGCCGGCTTTCTCCTCTAGTACAAGTGTAGACTGGAATGATATGGGTGAAAATTGCCACTGCTCTCATTCAATTTTAATATTAGCAAAAATCCTGTTACCCTTACTTTTGCAAGCGTTACCAGCACCATCAACCCACGATCTGCTTTCAGTCAATCACGCTTTCACTGAATGTCTCTACCATACTACGAACTGCATATGAGGGGAACAAACATCCGCAAATTGCTTTTTTTTAATATATTGTTCAATCAAATTTCTTTAAGTTGTATCACTGTTCAAATATTTCCAGAACATCCTCGTTTAGGATGGGTATCGATCTTTTTGATAAAGTGATAAGAATTTATTCTGACTAGTGTCAGCTTTGGGTCCTTCAGAATGATGAAGGTGACTCTAAACATGACTCAAAACTCTACCAGAGACCTTTTGAAGATGCCTGCCCCATAGTGAACATTGCATGGGTGCCAAAACTGCAAAGGACTATCGCTGTAGTGTTCTGATAAACATGAGGTTAAGTCTGTGTAGATTTTACAAGAACGGCATTTCCTTATTTCTAGAAAAATAATTAAGTGTGGCTCTGCTCCCTAAAATCATTGACCTGAAAGTAACAGATGAGGTTCTGGCAAAGATGATTCTGACTTTGAGTTCCTTTTTCAGCCACAGAGACCTGAATAGGGACCGTAAACGACTGGTAGACCCATAGTCAAAGAGGATTATCCTAGCAAATCTTCAAGAAATAGTTCTTTGCACAGTAGTCATTTCACTTGGGCAAAACTCAATTCAAATCCTCTTCATGTGTAGAACCACCTGAAGATGGTCCTGCTCATGCTAAAGAATAGATGTTTTTCAATTCCCCATATAACCGTTCCACGGGGTATTTTTTATCATTGGTGGAATTTTAGTGAATTGTCCAGAATATTTCGTGAGTTGTGTTTGGACCTTTTGCTCAACTGAAAAAGGAAGTGATATGAACGACATAGGTTCAAACCTTCAGCCTATTATCCTTCTACGGATTGGGTAATAATAACAGCTGTTATTTATGGTCCTAAGGTAGCCAGAAGGGCAATATGAAACATTGTATTTAACACAGATCAAATGTATTGTTATTATTGTTGTTTTTGTTGCTGTTGTTGTTGTTATTAACTGACTGCCGGGACACTAAAACCTTTTGAGAAAAAAAGAGGCATTGGAAATTCTGACTTAAAAAAGAAAATGATCAATTTTAGTGAACTCAAGTGTTGATATTGTGAAGGTGTCTGTATTGGTAAGGGCATTGCCACTTGCTCCAGTTCACTAAGATTGAACTGACAGGTTCTAGTGTTTATCCACGTCATTATTCTGAAAATGTTTTGCATCCTTTTGTTTTGACTAGGGAGGTGAAGAATTAAAATCCATTGGATATAATTTAGCATAGGCGCAAAAGTTCATAATTTTACAAAGTTCCAGAGTGGAAAACTTTACACATAAGTGAAATTTGCTGTTGAAAATGGATTTTGCAGTCCATTTTTCCATCTAGAATTCTCCTGCAAAACTGTAGTTGTGCTAGTTTTCTGCCACCATACATACACGTTGCAGTATTTTGATCTTTATTTCTTATTTAATTCAAAGATTTGGCAACATCCAACTTTCCACCCTTGCTTGCCAGTCCCAATAGATGGCACATTAAGTTGCAGCGTTGTATCATCTGCCAGATGGTGATCTTAAAAGGAGAATTAATCTAGTGTATAGTGGAGTGACTTGACAAATACTGTTAAGCACAACACTTATACAATTTGTAATGACTAGTCCATATACAAAATAGTCGATCCTTCATGTAGTCATTATGTCCTCCTAGTCTAACCTTCTTCTGCTTTCATTTTAACACCATTTGACCTTTAACCAAAGGAGAAATTACACCTAATGTAGTGAAGAATACCACAAGATGGCCAACTGATGTGTAGTACTCAAGCCAGCTCCTCAAACAACACCTGGAAATCATTAAAGCCTGTCTATATAGATCTTCAACACATTAATGCCGCACAACACTTTCCTCGAGCAACTTCCTGCAATTTTCATATGTTGATAAATCCTTCACATAAATGATATATGAAGATCAAAGAAGACCTATATCTGCAGCTTCTCATTCCACCCATAGATCCTGCAGGGTAGCTTCAATTTTATTCCTAACACTTGTATCACTAACCTAAGGTAATTTTCAGGGTCCCCTCAAATCTACACCAAAGGCCTTTACCACTTCCAATAACACTGATAGTATATAATAGAAGTAAGCGAAAGGGCAGTATCAAATGATTACTTACTAGGCTGTGGCATCTTGGCTTGGCCCCAGCATTGTACTCTGCACTGGTAGTAATGGAGGAACAAATAATAAAGGTGAGTTTAACCATGAATCTTACTATTCCTCCTCTCAACACTGTCACCACTGGTTGTTTCGCTCCTCTTCCGTGTGAGGGCTGTCCACCAGCTGCAAAGCCTCCCAACTCTCTAGCTAATTTTGATAGTCCCGTCTTTAGGTCCAGATTGCCAGCTGTGTCTCCAGCTCTTTGCAAGGCCACCAAGACCGGGCTTTTATTTACTCTCTAAAACGTTGTCCCGGGGCAGGTACGCAAACATAGGCTGCAGTGCTCCTCACTATCCTGTTGAAATGCAAATAATAAATATTCAAAAGCTCTATATTCTAAAGGGCCATGACTTCACCATATCTAGAGAGGAGCCCAATAGAGAACTGGAAATCTGTGTATTTCTGGTTCTGCTGGTGGCAGAAGAGGAAGTACCCTGAAGACCTTAGTGAATTCATCCCATTCCTTCGGCACAACTATAGAGGCCATCTTGGACTGTTTCACTCTACTCTTGCAAAAGTTTAACAATGAATATGAGGTTTAGAATATCACATAATACCAATCTGAGCTCAGTTATATTCTTGACATACTCCACCATGCAGTTCATCTGCATTGCCCACCTCTACCATGCACAGACAACGATGAACCGATGACTAAAAGTCACCCATCCAACCTCTGTACCCTGAAGAATGCAGGCATCCAATGATCTGGCCAAACAACTGACTATACCTACAAGACCTTTGAACAACTCCAAATGGCATCCTGTGGTCAGGCATCTCAAAACCTATTGCCTGCACAAAAATAATTCAATCAATCCTACTGTTCCATCTCTTTACCCACATTTTGGAAACTGGAAACCAAAAGAAGACACACACTGCCATGAACACATAACCTTCTTCTCCCTGCCAGCTCATGATGCCAGAAGCAGTTGGGCTACAATTTCATAATCAGTCATTCTCTGCTCTGAACTTGACAACTGCAGGATAAGGCAGAGTATTGAGTTTGAGCTCCATTGTAAGGTCAGGCAACATTTAAAGTTCACGCACATTACTCTTTATTGCACGCAGAGCCACATTTTCTCACAAGGTGGAATACCTTTCTCCCAGGTCAGGCACTTGTGCGTGGTTAGGTACCCTACGTTTCTGATCATAAAAAACCTGTAAAATATATTGAAGGGCTCGTAATACACTGAATCTCATTGAAGAAATGTTGCACATAAAATGAAATGAAAAGAAAGCAAACCATATCATTGAAGGACATCGATGTCCTTTTGAAAAATAATTTTAGAGCCCTCCAATTTCTGACCCACCAAAGAAAGACTGCTGTTGCTTTCTTACTCCTACCCCCAGTCTACTACAAATTAAAGAAAAAGACTCTGTGGGCTCCGTAATGCCTCACATGGAGAGGACTCTCAATTGACCAGATAATTCCATGTCTAACATTTCTTTAATAGATGCCAAGTCCACTCTAAAATACTCATTACAGATACAAAACTCCTAATAATGAAGGACACATTTTTTAGGAGCCATCGAAACAAAACTCCCTGACAACATCTCAGTGGTATTAAATTCAGTGGCAGCTGGTGTCAGGGCAGAGTGGCGGGCGGGGCTGGGGGACGATGACGGACTACAATGAAAAAATAAAAAATAAGAACTTGCCTTCAGCCAACTGCATCGCACTCTTCTGCTCCCCTGCAGACAGGCTCTCAGAATCCCCTGCAGCCAATCCTGATGCTGCTTTCATGCAGCATGAGAGCAACATCACGATTGGCTTGAGTGCCCTCAATTTGCACTCAGTGAGACTGGGAGCCTGTGCCTGCTGTCTCCAACCCGGCAACGCAGCTCGGGTTGGAGACAGCTTCAGTGCGCATGTCGATTTGGCCATCCTGAGACGGGCGGCCAAACGCACATGCGCACTGAAGGCAGTACATACCACTCCCCCTCAGTGCCGTCATCCCCCTGGCCCCACCCCCAGACTCGGCACACTTAGCTAGAAGAAAAATGAAATGGGTTTAATCCTCGTTTTATTATTGTTTTATTTTTCATGTTTTTAAGCGTGCTGACGGGGGGCAACGCTCCACCACCATAGCGGAGGAACCGTGCTGATACAATTCAATGTTACATCCTGGTGACAAAGCCCGATACTGCAATGGTTCATGAGGGGTCATATTGTACTCCAGTCAATTTAAATGCAAAAGAACCCGTACGCCACCCTATCAGTCGTTTTACCAACTAACAGTAAAACGTACAGACGGAGCAAACTTCTCAGCAATATTTATGGCAATATACTGCTCTCCTATATGTTCCAAAATGCAAATGAAATTCACAATCTGTATATACAACATGGAGATCTGGGAAATAAAATGCATTTCAATATTTATTTTTTCAACGTCTACATACACCCACTTGCCAAACACTTAACAAAGGGGGGGTGCAAAGTTTTACATGTATATGTATGCAACACTTTGGGTTTATAGAAGATGCACCCCCTGCTCCTTCCCTGCCGAACCCTTGGTACGATGGTGGATGTCTCAGAACTAGCTTAAGTTGAACCTATCCACGACATAAGTGTTCACCTGGTGAAGGAGTAACATCTGATTCTCTATCGTGGCCCACTGTAATGAATCTGTGCCTGCCTGCTGCCAACTCAGCCCACGATCTGGGTATTCATTTTGACCCTAATCTAACATGTGGCCTGGTTGCAAATAAAGCTGCTAGGATGTGCTTGTTTTACCTCAAGATGATGTCCCTTTGTGGATGAATGCCATCATGTGGCGGTGGTGAATGCTATCATGCAATGCGATCAAGCGTAGACTATAGCAATGCCATCCTCTTGGCAATCCTACTCAAAACCATAAACCATCTCCAACTTATTGGAAATGCTGCAGCACGCTTAGTTTGCTGCGCCTTTAAATGCCAACATATGTCCCCCATTTTTAGGCACCGTCATTGCTTCCTGTACACCAAAGGATATCCCAACAATCTCCTGACTTCATAGCTGAATAATCTGAATGATACAAAGCCTCTCATAATTGAAGAGCCAATAAGTTATTTTTAGACGCAACAACCCACATTCATCTAGCACAGCACAGGGTACCATAGTGGGCTTTCATATTCCTACCTGTGGCACTTGCCACCAAGACCGAGAATACAAACACCCACCCGGCCTCCAACACCATGACTACACTATTACTCATTGCCGGGCAAAGGCATGCTACTATGTGTGTGAGAAATTTGTGTCATTTGTCTTTGTGTAATTATGTGGAAGTAGGTCACAATTACACAAAATTATGCAGAATGCAAATCCGTCATTTTTTCACTATATTTTGGCGCAAAATGCCTCCTGGCATCAATTTTTGGCACTAGGACGCATTTAAACAAAAGTACTGTGACCAACAACTGCTTGCGTTGTGCTGTTCACCACAAATTGTGCATTGATGGTAACTTTTTACCACAAATATCAGGTAATCACAAAGTGCTGTAATGGTGTACTTTCGAACATTTCACGTAACAAGCATAACGTAGAATTCCTAAAACTTCCTAAATTATTTTGCACCGGCCTATGTTCCCTGACAAAGAAATGTAAAAGCAACTGCTAAATTACCTGCGGCTGGCTACTCAGATGGCAGTGCCTTATTCATGGGCCACGTTTGTGACAGAGTGCCCAAATGCCAAAGTCGAAATCAGGCCCTGTGCCTGTCTTGAGACCCTGGAATTGTGCGCTGAGGCATAGTGGGTGGCATAGTATTGGTAATCTGTGCAGTAAATAAATGCGAAGGACATGACGTCTACGAACACACATCCTCAGGTTCAGCTTGAGGGCAGCTGCCGATGCTCCACCATTCATCCTTCTGAGGCAAGTATGTCGTGTACAATCTCACCTCTGCTGGGACAGATTGCGCGTCCTGTTTGTAGACTCTTTCGTGGCGGTAATGAGGTCAGAAGGTAAATTCACCGCCAGCCACCGGAGTGACATTTTGCTGACTGTGCTAAAAGTGTTATACCAAAAATGTCAGGCTTTATGGAGATTAATAGCTGATCCTAATAAGGTCTTAACCCGCAAGCCACAATATCACTAAAGTTCTTTTTTTTTTTTTTTAGATGCAGCCTTGAGTTACACAGGTAATTCATGGCAGATATCCGTGACCAATTTGTAAACTAAGAATGTCATTGCCGTCACGATGCTCTTCGTTAACACGGGTTTCAGGGAGCAGAACGCCTATAAACGCGACTTGCAATGGCACAGAACGGAATTGGAGCATTGATGGTCTCATAAAGCGGGGAATATTTACCTGTATCAGCGACTTTGGCTTGCGGGACAAAAGAGAGCCTTTTCACCCCTGACTGCCGAATGTGGCGCCGTAAGTTTGAGAAGGGCTCAGCGGGCCTCCGTGTGTGCAGCCTCTATGGAGGCATTGAGTATTTTTTAGTTTTTTGTTATTGGGTATCTAATCAAATTTGGGGCATTTATGAAAATGGAATTTTCAATGTGTCCTTGTGTAATGTAACTGCTGCTCATGTAAAGCGCTCCAATACCTTCGGGTAGAGTTTGCGCTATATAAAATTGAAAATAAAAAAGGCGCCACTTTATCATCAGCAAACAAAACCAATGCCAAGACCCGGGAGACCGCCTGGCCTCTACAGAAGCAAAACGAGTCAAAGCCTCTTCATATTAAATGGATAAAAAAGAGAGCAGCTCCTGCTTACCTCCAACAACACCGTAAAGCTCCTTCTCCATTACACAGCCCTCTGGAGCCTGTCCTCCCAGCTTCAAAGCCGAGACCTAGCTGTCAACCTTGAGTTAACTTTGATGCTAGAGCGCCAGATCTCACTGAAGGTAAACCTGTCCCATCAGTCTCTCTGTTTCTGGTGACATGTGTTCCCTTTTATTCCCCAAACGCAAAGTCAGTATTATTTAGAACTACCATGAACTTGACTCTGGTTTCCCTCCTACACTGGGTTTCTGTTCCTCTCTCTTAATCATCGGATGATTAGTGATAATAATAAAAAATCAAACATGACTGCCCCCATCCTGTTCACAATTCAAGTAAAATACATGAGTGATCTTAAAGATTCACTGCTAGCACAAATAAAACTATGACCACGTTACATTTTTACTGAAAGGGTGTTGGACGTTTCGGGGCTGATTGCAAAGGCATGTAAGAGTGAGTAAAAGAGAACTCTGGTCGTACTACTTCCCGTACTCATAAATACTTTTGAGAATCAGCTCCCAAAATGATTCAGTTCACTGCACTGTAAACTGTCCTTGTGTACATCCAACCAAAATCCATCCACCACGCATCGTCCATCCAGTCATCCATCTATTTTCAGATCTATCAATGTGTCTCTCTGTCATTCATCCATTCTCCGATTTTATAAGGTTGTTTGCTCCTTGGGTCTCCAGTGCCTTATGCAGTTGTTATGTTATTTATCTTGTTATAGATCGCTCTTTCACTTTCCCTCATTATTATGCAGATGCTCCTGGATACTTATCTAGTCTTAGTCTATTTTAGGCCAACACAGTAATATATACTTTCGGGCAGGAGGCCTGATCCACGCTGACAAAGGGAAATATATTTGTTGTATTAAATTGGTGATCATGTTGATCCCTGAATGACCCAACACCCCAGGTTGCACAACAGTCTGAATTCTGATTGACTTAAAAATCTCTGGATATAGCCTCCAGCTCTTCTGTCCTGCAGTTAGAGGGCAGTGCAATAAACAGTGATTGCTGTAGGAATGCAGACACATTGGCAGATTGGTTGGTCAATGCAAGAGTCTGCATGAACTTCAGCTTCTGGGCCTTATATTCAAATTATGACCTCATAACTTGGACTAAACCAACAATGGAGAAAAAGAAGGTGTGTCCCCAGAACATATCAATGAGATGGGCCACGGGCATAACACCACCAACAATCTTCAAATATAGCGATCGCAACTTAAGTTGTGCAAATTTGAATCACTTTCACTTATTTTGTGAGTTTGCATAGTAAACTTTGCAACCCATATGAAATTATACTAGCTTCCAAGTTAAATTTTGTTACACAACTTACATGTTTATGATTTATTAGTTAGCAAAATAAATGGAACACTTTGAAACTCTTTTTATTTACTGAAAACAAAGCTCAGGAAGTCGGTTTTTGTCGGAGATATTTTCTCCAGTAGGTTTTATTGCGAGAAATAGTCTGTCAGAGACATAACTGAACAAAGCATTGAAAACCGCAAAATGAAAAAATCTATTTCGGAAGCAGAACAAAACCTTGGCCGACCGCTATTTAAGCTAGGAGAGACATTATTCAGTTTATGCAGAACTTGCGGCTTCGCAGAACAGGCACCAGAAAAGAATCCAGATTTCACACCCTCAGCGGTGATCTGACAGCGCTGTCTAAGGTCCGACTCCTACTGGACATGAAGGTTCACACATGTTTTTTAGGGCCAGGCTTTTATGTGGCAGAGCTATGCAGTGATGACAGAGACCGGGATGGTGTGAGTTGGATTTAAACAGCCTTCTCGGCTTTGACCCACGACCTTGCAGTGTCTGAAAGACAAATCTGCTCGTACATACGAATTGGGAACATTGGCTTATTTGATCAACACACTGCGGCAGGTTTCCGTGCCATACTCTGCGCTGGGCACTGAGTGGCAGCTGGTTCACAGCGACAACGAAGCGGGTGTCCTCGCGGTTCAGTCTGGCAGGCACGCGGACAGGCATGGGCACAGTTGGCTGGGCCTGCCGCAGCGCTTCTTAATTCCCTAGTATTGGGTTTAATTGTTTTAATTGCCATTCAATCGATCACAGGCCGCGTGGCTCCATTCTTTGCTGCGGAAGTAAACACTGCAATGGCGGCCACCATCCGGCGGGGAACAGACGTTCCCCCGTAAAACTGCGTCATGGCGCGCCTTCAAATCTTGTCTTTGGACAGCTCCTACAACACGGCCGGCGTGGGCACGAGCTGTGGCAGTGATTCATACGAAGACAGACTCGGCTCACTTTCGCTGTACATCCCCCCTTACTCCCCCACATCCTCTAGTCTAGGCACGTGCATGTTGGTCGCACAAGTGGTAACTGGTTAGCAGTGATTAAGCACAGTTGCTTGCTTCTTCACCCCACAGGGTTGACATTGTGGGGCTCGTCACATTTTCCACACAAGTGAGTGCTAATTGCTCATTTGGTAAACATGGATGCCATATGGTGTGGAATTTACTGCATACCAGAGCAGGACTGGCCATTCTGCTGCTCAGACATTATTCTGGTGGGCTGCATGTTAGGAGGCTGCTTTCAAAGCAAGGTGGGCCGCCATTGCCCAACCATGTCCCCAGGATCCTCTTGTAGTCACGGCGTTTTGCAGTGTGGCTGGTTTAAACATTTTTTGCTGAGGCGAATTTTAGTATCCAGTCAGGAAATAGGCACATTTCACAACATTTCCAGTTTCGGGCATCAAAATGAGACTACTCCTCTAATCACAGCAGACCTGAGCAATGTTGATTCAACCTTTTTCCAGACCTGAACAATATGCACCACAAGGGGGCAGGTGTTCCTTCTGAGTCAAACAGATCCACTTTAACCTGACCGGATTATGTCAAAACAGGAAAAGCAACGTCCATACTTGTCCTTGCTCTGGTCCATCTCTCACATAAACTTACCCCCCATCCGCCACCACACACTCCATCAGAAATAACCAATGCAGCGTCTTCCTCTTCCATCCGGTTGCTTTTGTTCTGATTCTCTGCCTTGATCATCCGGGAGATCAGGCTTTCGTGGAAATCTGCATGAGTTTGTACCTGAAAAGATTTAGAAGTGAGAATCAGCCTTAAAATTGCTTTCACCAAGAGATATGCATCTCAAGGCTTCCAGGTAAGGGATTAGTCTTAAAATTCCAGGTCACCAGTCTGAACCCATCCTCGGCCAGCTTTGATCAGGGATTTTGCTGGCTCATGTGCAGTTAGAACATCACTATCATTACAGTCTCTTTTGGGATGCATTCCTGGCTGTCTCAGCAGAGGATCAACAACTCTGCATAGAAAGCTCACTGCACACCTTAAATCACTACTCCTGCTTGCTCGAAAGGCAGAAGAGCATGGCAGCTGATAGAGGTACAGATGAGTCATGTGCAGTACAACTACTACTACGAAACTGTGAGTAGAAGAGGCCTGGACCTTATAGAGTGAGTCTCCTGAAAGGCCCCAGCTCTTTTCTGTCTTGGCTGTCCTTTTTAAACTCCAATATCAGTACTGGCCCACGCAGCTCAGCACTCAACCAGGCTCCAAGAGGAAGTCTCCACCAGTAAAATACAGACATATCTAACTAATAGAGGCAAAACCAACAGTCCTACACACAAATGACAAAGGCCTTAACTACCTTAACTACCACATTTCATGCTTGATAGTGAGTTTGAAAAGTTTCAGCGCTCTGTCAATCATCTCATTGTGTTTGCTTTGTTCGCCCTAAGTTGGCAGGGTATGCCCAGACGTGGGTCCCTTGCTCACTTTGCCACTGGAATCAAGCTAGCCTAGCTGATGAAGGGTGTTACCCAGAAACCGGTCCCAGGATGCTTGTTTCCGGTTCAGGGAAGACCTGGCTTGGCAGTTCGGGCTGGACTGTTCCCATGAGGCACAGGGTCAAGACTGATTTGCATATAGCTGGGTCTGAACTGAGGTGGTGAAGTGAGCTAATGAATGATGATGGATTCAACCCAGATCTGTGACTGGGGGTGAGTGTCTGAAAAGTTTCAGCGCTCCGTCCATCATCTTCTTGTGTTTGCTTTGATAGTGAGTTTTGGCACTTGTGGATATTTTTGTGGGTTAGGTATATATGTTTCAAATATTTTGACAATCAATCCTTTTGAGTCTATTTGCCATGTATATTGTCTTATATTTCCACATGTTAAGTCAGCAGTCCTGAGAGGTTCAGGAGACTCTACTCGGTCCCAAACCCATCGTAAATCAGAGCTGCCCACAAAGTTTATTATAAATCTCCTCCCTTGTCGATGTACGTACCCCCAGTTCAGAAAACATTCTGCACCAGTGTTTTAGCTTGGGCAATGAAGCACCCCGCGAGTGACTAGGCAAACACCAATCCCTCAGCTAAACCCTTAGACCACATCCAACAATTAATCACCAGTTGCCTCATCACAGTCTATATTTATGCTTCTATACTTTGGAGTTCTAAAAGTATTGACAAAGGTTAGCTCACCCCCAGGTCCTTGATCTCTATATATTTTCAGAATAGATTCTACCCTCATTTACCGATGCAACCCCCACTGCGAAGGCCAAAGCAGTTTGCCCAACTACGCAGTGCTTTCCTGACCCTACTGCTATTGTGAAGGCCTTTGTGTCTGTGTTTTCTTAGTTTGGTGTAAAAATATCATGGAAAAAAGTAGACAACAGAATGATAAAATAAGTTCAGGTTGCAAAACAAAAAGTCATAAAATGTCATGTCTTGTAGGGCAAAGGTAAGTGCCCTTGGAGCACGTGCAAGGGGGCATACTCCTATTAAAGAAGAGTAGCGCACTTACACTGCACTGAAGTAGGAAATGGGTAGGTGGACTTGCAAGGGATGTTTAGGATTTATGGAAGGGTAGCATTAAGGGGTTTTAAGGGATTTGTTGGGTTCAGGAATTGGTAGTGTTAGTGTGGTGTTAGTGTTAGTTTTAGTGTTCAGGAACGCACAGCATTAAGGGGTAGTAAGGGTCTTTTAGGGTGTAGGGAAAGGTAACATTAAGGGGTAGTTTGGGATTTTTAAGTTAAGGGATAGTATAAGGTTTTTTAGGGTTTAGGGAAGGGTAACAATAAAGGGTAGTAAGGAGTTGTTAGATTTCAGGAAGGGTAGCGTTAAAGTATAACAAAGGGTTTTTAGTTTTCAGGGAAAAGTAGAATTACGGTACAGTTCAGGGATTTTAGGATTCATGATTGCATAGGGTTTAAAGGTAGTAAGGGGTTTTTAGGGTTCAGGAAAGGGTAGCATTAAGGAGTAGAAGTAAGGTTTTTTTTAGAATTCAGGGAAGCAGTAATAGAAAGTAAGTGTTTTTAGGCTAATGGAAGGGTAGCGTTGAGAGATGTTAAGGGATTTTTAGGGCTCAGGGTACCATTAGTAGGTAGTAAGGCGTTTTTGGTAGGGGTGGGTAGAACTCATGGAGTTTTATTCTGTGGAATTTTCCAAAAATGTCTAGAGACTCCATGGGGTTCCGCGAGTGATGGAGTTGTGGCACATTGTGCTGCTTGAGCTGATTTTTAGCATCAAGAGTTTATTCGTACTGTAAAGTCAGTGTGAGTGGCACCACGCAGTGCACCAGAGGGCTCTGCTTGTTTCTGCCGCTCGAGTACATTTTCTACTCGAGGGGTAGCTTTCCCTCCGCAAGCAGCAGCTTTCTCAACGGGAGGGGTAGCGATCTGCAGTGACCGCCTGCATTGAGAAATCTCGCCAGGAGGTGGTCCAGTGCTTCATTCTCTCGTTCACACTCAGCAACTTACAGTTGGCAAGCCACACGTGTGTAAAAACTCGGCCACACGGCAGTTGGCAGAGTTTTACTGGAACTCCACACTCAAAGTGGAGCACGAGGTGAGCAAAACTCCACTAACTCCATTGGAGGAGTGGAGCTTGCCGCCCACCCCTAGTTTTTAGGGTTCCGGGAAGGGTAACATTAAGGAATAGCAAGGTATTTTTGTTTTCAGGGAAGGGCAGAGTCAAGAGGTAGTAAGGGGCTACTAGGGTTCAGAGAAGGGTAGAATATGGGGTTGGAAGGGATTTTGAGAGTTCAGGAAGGAGAGTTTTAAGCATTCTGGAATGGGAAGGGGTTAGCATGCATTAACAGTTAAGGTGCAGTTAAATTAAAGAACATGTGTAATAATAATCATTTTTAAAATACATTTTTGGAATTGTCATAGGTAATAATAAAGCGTTAACGCACACAAAGGGGTTAGCATGCATTAACAGTTAAGGCACAGTTAAATTAAAGAACATGTGTAATAATAATCATTTTTAAAATATATTTTTGGAATTGTCATAGGTAATAATAAAGGACACAACATTATTACCTCGACAATTTGAAATGGAGTTTTCATAGGTATTAATGGACTGATTATGACCTCAACAAATTTAACTCGACTTTAAATGTAGTCATTTTAACAGTCGACGTTATTACATACAACTGTTTTCTTTTCCTCTGGCTGTGCTTTTATCACCAGTGCCCTAACGCAGGGGCAGAAAGCTCTGTCTTTAAGCATAAACAATATATACAAGGAAGATGTGGGCATGGAGGTAAAGATAGCATCTCTGTGAATTCTTTGGGCTCACCACAGGAAGCATTTACAGAGATGTTTGCACCTGCAGCCTGTGAGCTGCATGGCCTGTGGATTAAAGGAAGGTGATCAAGAGCACTGCAGGGTCACCAAATGCAAGAAATCCAGACATTTGCCCCTCTACCTCTAGAAGAGTCAAGCACATTCGTTCCCAATATAAACTTTGTGGAGAATCTTTGGCCTGCCCATTTCGCACTGGGTAAATACCCATTTCATTAGTCTTTGAGGGCACTCAGTCTACTGGTGCAAGGCAGGGTGGATCACTTGAAAAGCTGCTTTTAATTGCCTCCTTAATGGCCGAGCACCTGTCCTTTCCACGTGAGAGCTAAATGAAGTCGGCAGATGGCTGCATCGCGGGCTGACAGGCGTTCGCTCACCGGCAGCCTGGCGCGTGGCTTGTAGGGCGCGCGGGGCGTGCAGCCATTTCCGCAAACTGAATGAAAGCTCAGCAGAAGGCCCCCTCCCCCCAGCTCTTCAGTCACTCTGCAGCTCAGCAAATAATGTTTGATATTAATTATTGTGGCTGCCTCTCTTTTTATGGTGTGTAGGGTGTACGAAGTGTGTTGATGAGTGCATCAATGAGCCCTATTTACAAAGGCATTTTACAGAGTCTACATCAGTGCTCCGGTTTTGCTTTTAGTGTTCTCTCACCTGCCTTTGTGAATTCGCCCAAAACATCTAAATGGGGAAAAAAATGAATATTCAGGGAATAGGACTGCACGCTCCTTGCATTCCTACGAACAGGTAAGGTTTTGGGCCGATTCACAGAGTAAGAGTATATGAAAGAGGACTCCTATAGAAACACATCCTGCATTCATACATACTTCAGTGCAGAGCTCTGTGGTGTTCAATGAGTCCCTTGGACTTTTGTCATTTCCTAAATCCACTCTGGTTCATTGGCACATGTCCTGGAACATGTGCAGGGTTAGTTGGTGCCGCAACAAGCACAGTCATGGCATCTTTAACATATAGCAGGCGAGAGACACCTGCTGCTCTCACAGTTTCTTTTGTGCCCCAAATAGGGGCTAAGGAGCACATTTTGAAGGGTTTTGTCCTTATCACACAATCAAATTATACATTTATAAACAATCGTATGTCAGATACAAATGTTAAGTATGCTTGAAACAAGTATAAAAAAACCTTTAACACTTGGCTGATGTTAGAGTGGACAGAGACAACTGTGGATCTCTGCAGATCTTGAGCTCAGTGCTCAGGTATCTTTCAGGTGGTGGTACATTGTAATTGGTTTGTCTGCCTTCTGTTAAAGTCAGCGCCATCTTGGAAGTTCCAGCTCCATGGTGGCTGATGTTACCCATCATGGACCCTATTCTGTGGATGGCACTAGCTGGACGGGAAGCACTGCAGTATTATGTGCCTTTAAATCGACAATGACATCATCTGTAATTACAGCGCTCAGAAAATGCAGAAACTCCTTATGAAGCACTAGAAAAATATATGGTTTTAATTTAGTTGTGCTTCATTTTAAATGATTTATGGCACACATATATTGTATTCAGGGCCTTAAGTGGAATGAAAAACTGGGGGGGGGTCTCTCAAAGGGACGTGGCCGATGTAATTAAGGGCATGGCTTACGAACAGCTATGCTAAAAATCTGTGCTTAGCATAGTGTGCCGCCCGTCTGGTATTTTGCTGCTTCTGTCATTGCTCAGTGCAGTAACCAAATAAATAGATTATTATCATATGAAATACCACAAAAACACCTACACAGTTGTTCAAAGCTACGCACATACCGAAAAACCGTGAAGTGCACAATTTTCTCAACCTAATTTAAACTTATTTTGACTTGTACTTAAGTAGTTGTCTATTTACTTACTTATATACTTCGGCGCATCTTCCTCTGAGGTGTCTGTGAAACTTACCTTTTGTCCCGAAGTTTTGTCTTGAATTTTTGTCCTGAAGTTTGACCCTTTGTCCTGAATTTTTACACTTACCGTCCTGAATTTGCACGCATGCCGGTTGGTCACCCTACATTACATAGCTGTTAGCAGTGCACTCACTGCAAGATAGGTGTTTGTACTTGAAGATAGAGGCTTGTGTCGCCATCTGACCTGCAGCGTTCTGCACTGGCTGAAGCCCCCTCCTTAGGAAGGTTTCCACTGCAGCACCAGTAAAATGCACAACTACACAACGCAGTAAAGCCACAGTCGTCCATGGTGGCCCATGTACCAACCCCGCATAGCCAAGGCTTTCCCATGAACATAAGAGCGAGGTCGGCCTTCACCCAGTAAAATCACAGTGGTAGAAAGGCCTGGACTAGTAACTCCAGCTCTAGTGCTGACAAAAGAGGGCATCATTTTCTCATGGCGGAGGTGAGGTGGCATTTCAGAATGTTCAAGAGTGAAATATTGTTCTTCCAAAACAGAAAATGATGGCCAAAATATCCGTTACCACAATATAATGAAGGTAGGTATTTATGGGCAAGTGAATATATATTATTTTGTAGCTACATGCCTCGATGACACCACCACTATATCATCAGAGGAAGGATTTACATGTAAGTATAGATTTACTATTTCTAACTCCACATCTAGTCAACTTGAAAATCATCAGCACATTAAAGGCAGAATCCCACTGCACCAGGATGTGACCTGTAGAGTGATGGCTGAAACCTCACAGCGGAGTGTACCTGGTTTAGTGAAGGAGTAAATTAATCGGTCTGGGACTTTGAAGAGCAGCCATTGGCACAGTAAACAGACTAATTTGTGGTTTCTGCCAAGTGTGGCAAAGATTGCTACGTTGCTGTCCTGTGGGCTGTATCAACCTAACTAGAGAATGACGGGATTAGAGAAACAACAGAAAATGTAATAACAGTATGCTGGAGTTGAGACAAACTCACCTAAAACTAGCCGTCTGACTGACTCAGCACCAGCCCTATAGGCTATTGGGAAATTGTCTGGTACCGCTAGTGGCCAGCCTACCTCTATTCATGCCTACCTGGCTGGCTGCTCCTCCTACCCCCTCATCCAGAGGAGAAACCTGCCCACCAGCCCCTCTGCCCACTGGTAGACTCGGATTTCACAATGTTGCCCATCTGTGAGCATCCTGGTTCCAGTACTCCAGCCTGGACTATCTGTAACCTTCTCCCAGGGGTTGTGGAGGCTGATACAGGCGCCAGACACAGCTGAGCCAACTCCAGCAGATGGACAGATATTGCCGGATCCCTACTGACATTGTCAGTTTCTCGTAATGAATTTTGCATCATCTTTCAAAATATACTACTGGGTATGTGAAAGAGAAAATGAAAATGTACGTTTGTTATATATGCTAAATACGCGACTGTAATCTCTGGTAGGTGAGTGAACCAAGGAACAAGAAGATAAATTAAACAGTCCAGGATTACACAATTCGGTCTGTTTCAGAAGCCAGGACTCGAACTCAGTTGATCTTTGGGTAAAAGCGTTGATTACTCAGTAATAGACCACACAAGTTACTGAAAATAACTTCAATATTGTGTTAAAGTGACACAGCTAATAGAGGAAAGTGGCAAACCCCCTGCATGTTAATTCACATTTTCTAGAATTTACTGTTAACCTGATATGTCACCTTGTCCAGATTTCCCCCCCCCCCCCCCGGAGGGAGAGTCCACTTCACTCATTCTCTCCATCCAACAGATACAATAAAGTTGACCACTTTTGAAGGGCGCCCAAATTGTTCGTGGCTGGCTGCACTGATAAAGGTTTTAGCGGCATATGAATGCTTAAAATCAAAACAAAAGAAGAGAATTTTGATCTAGTCAATGTCACAGCATCAACCAACAACCTTCACGTGGTAGCACAATCCTGATATTTTTTTTCCCCAAATCCACGGGGTTGGTAAATTTAATCGTTTTTGGATTTTCTGCCAGGTTCCAATTAGCCGAGGCATTCCTGTGTGAGTTCTGCCTCTCACCTATTGGACCAGGGAATTTCTCTGGTTCTAGTGGGAGTTGTGGGAACCAAGGTACTGATGAGGCAAGAGGTCTCCTGTATTCAAGTGAATGGGTATTGTTCATACATAATTGTTTTATGCAGACCTTCCACTGCCACCTTCATGCTTCCGAGCTCATGAAAAAAGAACTATTTATTACACACAGGATTGAAAATGGACCACTCCTCTGGGGGAAACCCACTGTCTGGCTCCACTGTGATTTCTGGAGCATGTCAGGGGCACCCTTCGTTGAGTATATTTCATGTTCTAAGCAAAATTTGCTCTGCCTTTTTAATATTCTCATTTTCCCAAGAAACATGTGATTCCTTTCGAATTCTGAAAGTTAAAGGGTGTTTCTGGTGGCCCATTGCAGCATACTCACTTATATATCTGAAAACTATTTCCCTTTTAAGGTGTTTTACCATGTTTAAGTGGGAAACGGCCACTACAACGCAGCCGTTTTCACGCATAACTTAACCACGCATGCATTGCAACGCATGCGTGGTTACCACGAATAGCCTTTACCACGCATACCTTTACTACGAAATACGTAGTAAAGGCATGTGTGTTAAAGGGTAAAAAAAAAAAAAAGGGAGGCTTGGGGGGTCTCCCTCCCCCAAAAAAAAACGTGAAAAAAGGGGGTTGGGGGGGTTTCCCCCCCAAAAAAGAAACCACACCTATTTAAGTAGGGATGTGGAGGCAATCAGCGTCGTTAGAGGAAACGGAAAAACACTTCCGTTTCCTCTATACGGCGTGCAACGTAAACACGGAAGAAAAAAGATAAGAGACGACGTGGAGAGGTAAGGGGAATTTAAAATTTAATTTAAAAAAAAGCAAGGGTCCGATTTTAGGGTCAAGGGCAGGGGAGGGGTATTTGTAAGAAGGGTTTAGGGGTGGGGGAATAACCTTTACCAAGAGTATGCCCTTACCATGCATGAATTTACAACGAAAATCGTTGTAAAAGTATGCGTGGTAAAGGAATATTCGTGGTAAAGGTTATGCGTGGGAATGGCATTCACGTTGTAACGCATGCGTGGTAAAGGCATGCGTTGCAACGGAATGCGTTGTAACGTCATACAACCTGTTTAAGTCAGTGCTTAATATGTCAAAAAAATACGTGCCGGGGCCCTCATCAGGAGGCCACCGATTCAGACTATTTGAGGCCGCCAAAGCTTTAAGAATGGGTTGGGTGGCAGGTATTCGTTATTTTTAATGTATATTGAATTAACAAACAACTGTTTTTCTGCTCATCTTCAAATTATCCAAACAGCGCCACCATGTGCAGTTGACATAAGTGCAGGTTCCGGCAATTAAGTGCTGGTGTCAAGCACCGGAAACCGCCAGCTCAAATTGAGCTCTGGTTTAAGTGCTTTAGCTAACAGATGTTGATGGGACCCCAATTATCGGCAGTGAATGCAATGACTTCAGAAGGATGAAAGAATGAACTGGCACTGCCGAAATGAAAGGTTGTGATTGGCCCATCAGCGTAGGCAATAGTCTCAAAGGTTTAACTCATTAAGCCATCTTGCTGCCATATTATGTTCTAAGCCCTCTTGCTGCCATATTATGTTGTATTTCTGACTTTAATGCACATTAGAACATGCTCTGTTTGGCTTTTTTTGCCTGGCATAAAATTTAAATTATTTGGTATCAAACTCTCTCAAGCCTGTCTGGTTCCAACACAACTAAGACAACATGAAAGAGAAGAGTTCTGCCTCGCAGTCGAAGGTATATCCAGTAAATTCTGAAAAGTGATAAGGATGGTCAGTAGTTCCCTTGTGCAGTGCAAAATGCATATAAAAGGCCTACGGATGGACACAGGATGCTACCTGACCCAGAACCACCACAAACAGGTAATAGGTCACTTTTGAAACTGTGCGGCATATTTATCAAAAATTTGTGTCGCACTTGCGCCACTGTGTTGGCGCTAGGCAGCCGAAAGTGGACCAGCGCTAGGAAAGGACAGAGATGTGCCATATAATGTTAAATACTGCTTATTCTTGCGCTTTCCCTCTCACACTGCGCAGCACAATGGCTTGCTGTGTTGTGCTGCGTGAAAGATTGATAAATATGCCCCTGTGTTTCGGCTCTACATATTTGTGTATTCTCTTTGGTAGTGGCTAATTTTCTGTTGGTAAGCTTCCTAAAGAAGGTGCAGAGCTGTGTGATCTTGTGCCTGCAAATTAGAAGT
Organism: Calotriton arnoldi; assembly: GCA_963921515.1. Taxonomy (NCBI): domain Eukaryota; kingdom Metazoa; phylum Chordata; class Amphibia; order Caudata; family Salamandridae; genus Calotriton; species Calotriton arnoldi. The sequence continues at coordinate 1,950,044 of CAWUFW010000522.1, forward strand.
CTCCCTGTAAATTAAAAAATCAGATGCAACTCGTGTTTTGGCCCCATTTCAGATTCTGAGTTGAGTGGCACTTGTTCTTGGTACTGTCTCTCCCCCCATATGTTCCTGCAGGTATTACTTGGAGGAATTAAAGCAGGGAAAAGAGTGTGGAACCTGAGATACCATATGAGTTTAACATTTGGCAAGACTGGATCCACTCGTTATTACACATTATGCCAAGTAAAACGTGGAATTGGCCATTAAAACTACCAAGTTTAATCATGTGACCGTGCGGTTACGGTGCCCTCCCTTGGCTGTTTTAAGGCTCAATATTTCTGGTCCATAAAAAATGGGGTCCTCAATGCCTATTTTGGGAAACAGCCCTGCTCAGTTGTTATTGTTATTATTAATCCAGAAAAAAGCAAAATAGTGTCCCCAACTCTACCACAGAAAAGCTCCCCCTATAGCATATACCTCCTTATCTTCATACGCTTATATTGAAAATAAAGATAACTTACCTATTTTGAAAGTAGAAACCACAGAAAAGAGGTGAGTTCCATTCACTTTCACTCTCAAGACTATTCAGTTACACAGAACTGGAAGTAGACATTTAAAAACGAGTGTAGAGCAGTGGCAGCTCATCCGCTAAGGCGGAGGAGCGTCGCCCCACTGCTTCTAAGCATTGTCACTAAAAGACACATTAAATGATAGTAACTCTAAGTTATTATCATTTTATTTTTTCCTTGTTGCTGCAGCTTTGCGGGTGGGACGGGGCGAGGCTGCTCTGCTGACAGAGCAGGGGAGGAGTGGTTTGCACTCCCTAAAGTGCGCATGAATGTTTGGCCAGCCCTCTGGGGCCGGCCAAACATTCATGCACACTTTGCATGTTCTCCAGGCAGGATGCATTACAGCCTGCATGGAGAACATGCCCAGCCTCCCATTCTCCGGCTGAGTGCCGATCCACGGTGCTCAGACCAATCACAACGCTGCACTGCAGCGTTGTGAGTGGCTATTGGGAGGCTGGGAGCCAGGTGCATCCTGCTTCCTGCCCTGGAAGCGGGGAAGAGGAGCAACAGGAGGCGGCGGCGACAGCGGGCAGCAGACAGGTAAGTGTGTACATATTTTTTTAACCATTTCCTCCCCTCCCACCCCGTGACCCCCCCTCCCACCGCCTTCAAATATCAGCCGCCACTGGTGTAGAGGAGTGCTTATGCCTCTCCATGGTCATTTTGAAATGATGTAAACTGTATGCTTTGCGAGTATTTAAATTTGCAACAATGCTTTGCGATATTTAACCAACTGTTACATTTCCCTAAAAAATGACATGATTTTATACCGCAATTTAGGGCCTGACTTAGAGTTTGGCAGGTGGCCCGCCTGTCCCCAGGGTGATGGAGGTCAGTACCTTCGCTACCCTGGCGCTCTACCACCCGTCATATTTAGAGATCGCCGCTCGCCCAGAGTGATCTCTGTGCACACAGGTAACCACATTCACATCAGACTGTCCTCTCTGCATAGGCTGGCCGTCTGAGGTCCTTACTCTGATGGCCCCTCCTCCACAGGGCAGTCACAGTAGGCTTTCCAACCGCGGAGTCCGCGAGGGCACCACTGTCAAAAGATGATGGCACGCCTGACTCATAGTAGAGCGGCGGACCGATGCTTTGACAAATAGGGTACTCTGCCACAGTTGCGGTGGTGTACCCCAACTCCCAAACTTTAAATCGGGCCGTTAGTGTTTGGGAGATTTAACCCATTCCAATGGCGGAGCAGAGGAAAAACCTTTGCTTGGGAGTGAGACATGAAAACAGGAGGTACTGTAAATTTTACAATTGGTGGAATCGATATCTTTGCACAATTCCGCACATACATTCGGCAAAGCCTTAGCTAACATAGGAAGATGTTGAGGGATGATAAAGACACAAATCTGTTATCTTTCTCTTTCTTTCTTATCATTTTTTATCTCTCTCATGCCTTTCCTCTATCCTCTTCTTGTGAGCCTATTTCTTTCGTTCTTCCTAGACTGCCATCAGTCTCTTTTTTTCAGTTTCATCTTTACTTTTTCTACTTACTCTAATCTCCACTTTCTCCTTGTTCTCTTTTCTTCTTTTTCTTTTAATGTTATTTCTCCTCTCTTCTTCCCTTTCCTCATCCTCTTATCTCTTTCTCCCATCTCCATATCATATCATCTCTTCTTTTTTCTCTTCCCTCTTCTGTTTCTTCTTTTATATTTTTTTCTCTCCACTCTCTACCCTCTTCTCTCTCATTCTCTATTCTCTCTCATTATTTTCTTTTTTTGTTTCCTTTCTCTTTCAATGCTCTCATTTGCTCTATAGCTCTCTCTTCTTCCCCATCTCCCGTTTCCTTATCCTTCTTCCCCTCTCTATGGCTGTTTGTGTCTCTCTTTCTTTCTCTCTCGCCATGCCTGCCACATCCCTTGACTCTTGGCGTGATGGCTTCCATGAGAGCATTCTGAGCAAGTACTAGGGCTTAACACCTTATGTATATGCTGCTTGAGCACAAGTCCTACTCAGATGTCAGATCCAACCTGAATGGTTGGTACCCCACATGTTTCTTACAGTTGTCGGATTTGGTACATCTTTTAGCAAATTTAAATGAAAGTTTTACTGGATACTAATGCAAACCATGTTTACACCCCTCAACTCAATTCTCATAAGAACTCACTCCTTTTCTCTCTCGGATAAGTGAAAATGAGCGACTGGTTCGTGAATAGCTTTCAAGTGATTTTTTTTTTCTTTTTAATTTGTCACTTTGCCTTATGCTCCCTGTGTCCTCTATTCCAGCCTCATGTCAATTTGGCCACTACTGTAAAGTATTGAGCTGATCATTGATCAGCCCAACAAGGGATTCCTCAGGGAAATTCCCTGGAAATAAATCCAGGTGTCAATATCCGCCCTCTATTGGATTGGCTGATGCAGACGGGGGGCCCAAAAGGAGCATAAATTCTCGCACGTCACTTTCACCCCCGCACCCAAAGTGATCCATCAGGCCGGTGAATGATGCAAATTCTGCAGGCTGTGAATAATGGCCTCTCTATAAAAGTGGTTCCTCTAATGCATTTGTGACACGCTGCTGCGGACCTCTACTTTTCAATGCACAATGAAGCCCGGTGCCACCCAACAGGGCATCCATCTTACCTCTCAGGTCAGAAGGATGGATTGATATGTTTGTGTGGCGTGGAATTGATCACCACAAAAAATGAGGCATGAGGCCAGGATATCCGTTCCTAACATTACATCACTGTGAGTCATTCAGTCCAAGCACATTTAAGGACTTATTCGAGTTTGGCGGCTATCCCGTCCACTGTATTACAAATGACATAGGCTATAATAGATTTATAATATGGTGGACGGTGCATGTGCCAGATTTGTGATGGAGTATCCCTTCCACCAAACTCTAAATATGGCCTTTAGTGAACATTCTTCTATTGTTGGTCCCTTTCTGTTGCACCACCATCCTAACTGCACTGTGGTACAGTTTTCCCAATATCTATAAATTCCAGCTTTTTTGTATAGTGCTTGTTGCCAACTCAGCTGCTTTCATCACTCCCCAGGGAGACAGATGAACTCTCCTGTATCATGCAATGTGGTGAAGTGTGGAAGCTCTTTTTAGGACTGAAGCATCTAGATCCTGTAGCTGACCGATGAGCCAGTAGCCCACATCTTTGCTGCACAGTTTATGTGTTGGAAGATGAAAAGATGTGGTAATTCATCTAGACAGCTGTGCTGTGTCCACGTTTTTGACTCTTTATGTACTTTCCTAAACTTCCTTGCATCATAGTAAAGGGTAATTAATTAGATAGAACGCAAAAAAGAGGTACGCAGTTCCTCAGTATGCAGGTAGTGTCCCAGGCACCCAAAAAAGGAGGGGAATTCCTCCTTTTGGAACTGAGGCCCTCACACACCCAGCAAGCTAGGTGTCATGCTTCATCATATGGGTCTGCTCCTCGTCGGGTCGGCGCTGCAATACCCGACGGGCACCCATAGAGGGGCTCTTTGCCGGAGATCTTTTGTTCCTGCCGTAAGGGTGCCGTGGGTGTAAGGGACCTAGTGTGAGTGTAGATGTGCTGGAAGTGAATATAAAACAAGAGGGGATTCCTATGAGAGCAAATTTTATTCTAAATGGATCCCTACTTGATTAAAAATAGTGAGGAGAGGCGACTAACAAGCTACCAGGGTTCAAGAGGCGCTCTACTCCTTGATGGTCGACATGTTTCACGCCTGTGGCGTTTCTTCAGGACCGTGAGAAATGACTATCTACAGTGAAATGGGGTGTGCAACATGCCCCATAGCTAAAAATAAAACTTGTAATAGTGTGAGGATATTGCCTACTACTATAAGGATAAACAGGGTACTACCTGTTAGTACTGGGACAAACCTGCATTTAAGGATAATGGAAAACAACACTTGGTTATAAATCTAAAGGTAGATTGCCCAACAAGGTGCAAACCGCATTGTGAAACAAGGAAAACAGGGGGGAGGGAGGTGCCCCCTGTAATTGTTCAGTAAAAGGCACAATGTGAGCGGTAACAAGAATGATAATTCATAAACCGCGAGTTAAAATTACAAATTACTTGAGTAGCAACATACAGATGAAAATAAATTAAGACAGCAATGAACAAGTATCCAGGTAATGAAGTGATATCTGGTGTATATCGTAATTGGTGCTTAAGTGGGGAGTGGTGAAGTAAACAATCTCCAACTCACCTAATAAGTATCAGAATGACGCCCCATCTGTTACAGCACTAAATACAGACATCTGTAGTAGGATGTCTAATCATGGTGTAAAAAACACAACAAAAACAGAAACAGAAGGAAGGGGTTAAACCTCAAGGAAGGTTTATATATATCTAAAATTGTATTGACCAAACACACTTATTCAGCCCATCTCGTTGCAACAGTAGCGGGTAAGGCTAGCGAGCTGGCAGTACGTAGGGATGGTCACAGAACATGCCACTGGCCAGTTTCCCAAGATCCGACACAAGGGCGGGGAATGATGCGGGCAAAAGTCCCACCGAGAAAACTGAAGTAAGTGCTGCGGTGCTGTCCCTGATCTCGTGTGTGACAGACAACCGCACACATCCACGCCCCATGCGGGGCCCACAAAGATAAGAGTCCATAACGGGTCCAAGAGGGGCAGGCACAGTAACCATGCATCCACAAACCCCACTGTCAACAATCCAGTCGCTTACCTGTACTCAGTCGCTGTAGAGTGCAGGCAACTTGTAGAGTTTGGATAATACTCACCCGCTTCCACTAGAAGCCACGCTAAACACCTACCCCTTCGTGCTGCAACCGGGATGGTGCTGAACGGTCAGAAGAGCTCCCTTCTTATGCTCCAAATGGAGCCTCATTAAGGACTGGCGGGAAACTAATCGGCCCCAGCTGCTGCCATGGCATGTCATGTGACTTACTCAAAAGTGAGTTGAGCATCCTGTTAGAGTGTCGGCCATCTTGGAACGGTTACATGTAAAGGTGTGGGAGGAATCTCCCAAGTTAACTACTGGGATCTAAACATGTAAAAATAGCCTAGTGGAACAGGAAACCACGCGAAGGATAACCGGTGAGCTTATTCATGCACAGACCCCCGCGTGTGGTTATAATTATATCATAACGTGTACCCTTCCAGAATAGTGAAGGCAGTAAATGCATGTCGGCCATCTTAGAGTGGCTAATGGTACATAGTAAACTAATAGATCCAATCTATTCCAATATCGACTTGGAGAGCAGGTATGCTTGGTATATCATTTCCATTGACATATTGCTGAATGAGCTGATGTTATAATTATAATGATGTGGCTAATTCAGTTTATTGTTGAATATTACGTTAAAACAAAGAACTCCAAGGTATGTCATCGTTTAACCCCAGATGGTCTAGCCCTAGTCGATGCACCCATCGTTGCTCTATCTTGAATAGAGCTGCCTGCGTGATGCGCGGGTGTGCCTCCAGAATTAGCCAGTGTAAACTCTCCGGGGTATGATTTTGTTCCTTGAAATGTGTGTAGAGTTTTGTAGTGGTTTTCAGGCAACGAATGTTGCTTTTATGTTCAGAAATCCTGTTTTTTACAGGCCGCATGGTCATACCCACATATTTTTTATCGCAAGGGCAAGTCAGTAAATAAATGCATTGAGATGTGTTGCAGTTAGTGTGGGTGTATATCTTCCAAGTGAAGGTATCTGTTAACGTTATCTCTTTGGTATGTTTAGTTTGAGGACATGCTGCACAAGAGCCACAGGGATAGTGGCCCTGAACCGGTGGGAGGTTCCATAAGGTTCTTTGCTTGCTTCTGTTGGATGACTTGGGGCGTGTATGTACCAGCATATCTTTTAAGTTGCTTGTGCGTTTAAAAGCGAACCTTGGTTTAGAGATCTCAAGAGATCCTGTGTTCAGGATATTCCAGTGTTTGTTTATAATTTTCTTTAGTCGGTTAGAACCTGGTGTGAATGAAGTCACACATGTTAAGATGTCACTGGGTTCTTTTGTATTACTTCTAGCAAGGCCTCTCTGTTGTTATTCCTTGCTTTCTTTAAGGATTTCTCAATTTTACGTGGAGGGTAATGTCTCTCAATCAGGTTATTCCTCAGTGAATCCGCCTCAATCTTGTAATCTTTGACATCACTGCAATTTCGCCTGATACGGAGAAATTGCCCAAATGGCAAGTTGTCCTTCAATGCTCGTGGGTGATGGCTATTATAAGATAGCAAGCTGTTCCTATCTGTAGGTTTTTTATACAGGGAAGTTTGAAGGTGACCCTCTAGGATGCTAATCTTAAGGTCAAGGAACGGTATGCTAGTGGCTGAAATAGACCTAGTAAACCTTAGGTATTCATTCTTCGTATTAACCCAATTACAAAATTCCTCGCAGGTATTCAGGTCACCCCTCCAGAAGACCAGGATGTCATCGATATATCTTTTCCACAGGCTCAAGTGTTGTAGGTAGGGGTTACTCTGATGGTAGATTACTTCCTCCTCAAATGCCGCAATATAGAGGCAGGCTACACTCGGAGCGAAGGTACTCCCCATAGAAGTACCTTGAGCCTGATGGAATAGTTGGTTCTTGAATTCGAAATTTTTTTCAGTTAAAGCAAGAGTGGCACACTGCATGACAAAAGTCACGGGTGTTGGTGATGACCACTCCATCTGATTCAATGCTGTCTCTATAACGGTGAGTGTTGCCCTTTGTGGTATGTTAGTGTAAAGCTGTTCAACGTCTAATGTAAGAAGCAAGTCAATGTCTCTTGTGTCTCCTATTTCTCCCATTATACGAAGTATGTCTGTCGTATCCCTCACGTTTGACGGGGTTTGTTTCACCAAGGGTTGGAGAAAGTGATCACAAAAAATGGAAAGGGGTTCAAGAATGGAACCTATTCCTGAGACAATAGGTCTCCCCGGAATGGGTGTCGTGCCCTTATGGATTTTCGGGAGGGTGTAGAAGTAGGGAGTGCGTGGTTCCTTAGTAATGAGGAAGTCAGCTTCTCTCTTACTCAACCATCCATTAGTTTCTGCCTCAAAGACCACGGTTGCTATCTCCGTGGTCAGTCTAGTTGTTGGATTCACCGTGATGGGAGTATAGAATTTCTTGTTGTTCAATTGACGGTGGCATTCCTGTTCATAATCCGTTGTGGATTGTATGACAGTAGCACCACCTTTATCTGCTTGTTTAATAGTGATACTGACGTCATCGGCGAGAGACTTGGCCGCCAGTCTTTCATCTTTCGATAAATTGTTGAAGGGGAGTACACAACTTGTATTTTGGAGTTCTTTAAGAACAGCTTGTTCAAATGTTAGAACTTCTACTGGCACCATGCTGCTATTAGGGGTAAAGGTGGATGGATTTCTTAACCCAGAATCTTGTTGGACAGGCGAAGGTTTGTCCTGAAAAATGCCCTCAGACGGATCTTTCTAAAAAAATTCTGTATCTCACTGAGATCTCTGAATTTATCCATTTTCGGAGTGGGGACGAAACCAAGTCCTTTCTCTAGGACTTTGACGTCGGTCTCAGATAACCCGCGGTGTGATAGATTAACCACTAAGGTTTTTTGTTCTGTGTTTTGCTCCGTGTGTCCATTGAGCTCTGCTGGTTGTCTAGCCATTGGACCGTCTTCTGGAAGGCAACAAAAGACCTGAAGAAGGCTCAAAAAGAAACTGTGCTGGAACCCAACATAACAGTGGGGGTTAAATTGGCTACACAGTAGAAAGGGAAGATGAAAGGCTTGGTGTCTACCTTTGACGTTTGGACCTCTGCTCATCTTTTTATCTTGAATGTTGAACCCACTGCCTGGTCAACGATGCTTGCTTTATATTGTTGTGTCTCTCACTAACACTTAGCAATTAACATCAATCGTTAATATAAAGAATTTTAGATCTAGTAGAATTTGTCTTCATTTGATCAGATTTCCCCAAGGGCAAGGTTATACCTTTTAATCCTTTCCTTAAGATGTTTTCAAATGCAGATATTCTAATTGTATGATTGTGGTATGCCTGGAAGCCGATGTTCCATGAAAATTGGTTTTATAATTAGAGCTCTTATCTTTATACTTCCTTTTACATCTCCCTCTGTATTTATCCATATTTGCATGTTGTCATCTGATTGGTATCAATCCTTATTTACTTTTTTGCGGGTGGAAAAATGGAGTACCAACCAGCATATTTCCATGTTAATTTAGCTGAGTAGTGCGCACTTTGATGAGGTAAGATGTTAGTGCGCTAAGTAGTCATATACAATAAAACAATACAGTCCGCTAAAAGCATTTGCAGTGTAGGATTGAAATGCTTATCTCTCTAGGTTTCAGTAGAAATTCTCATCTTTTTTTTAATAAACTATGAAGTCAATATGCACAGCCTGGCAGTCATGATTGACACCATGTAGAGACCTTATTGCTGCCTTGTTCCATTGTTTTGAATAAACACAGAACAATTGTTTTCTGACAGCATCGTATGTATCATATTTTAAAATCAGTAAAACGGAAAACTAGGACTCTTCTTTAGACTTAAAGTATGTCTTTTGTAAATTCTGCAACAATGTGAAACTTCCCTTAATGAGGTCTGATAATACTGTGTTTGAGGCCGATTACGACAGTATTGCTAAGTGTAAAGATTTTGAAGATAGTGATCTTTCAGATGGAAGTCCACCTTCATCCTGAACATTTCTGCAACGCTTTGTCCTTATTAATATCATAACCTTCTTGTACCTTGAAGTCAATTTTCTCATTGCATGTCTTCCAGAGTCACTCTGTCTACTCGTTGAGCCTGATTGGCTACTGTGCCTTTTAATTTGTTATTAGCCCTGAAAATGAGAAGGCAAATACGTTTTGATTGGCAGTTCATCTAACTATTGATTTCCATCCCTCGTTTAAGGAAGGGAGAAAAGTTGTTTGCTTTTTAACCACTTGACCACAAAAAGTGCCATTATTTTAGCCTTTTGCTGTTATTTGGCATCACCACAAGATGGCGCACTAAGACTGTTGCCCTGCTTAACCTTCTGAAAATTCCTTTTCAAAAGAAAATAATTACTCTGAAAGTCAGAGGCATGCTAGCAGTTAAGTTTTTAAAAACAAATGGAATGACTCACAATTATAGCCATGCATGTGTATTGGTCATCTCCCAAAAAAAGGTTCTTTGTAGTGCTTGTTGAACCTTGGTACAGCATTGACACTCTGGGTTGAGGGTCTTCATTCTGTTTTCCAGTCACAAGGAGGCCTTGTTTTTAATTGCTCTGTTATGGCTCATGGAGGTAAATGGCATGTCTTCAGAATTGACTAGCTGCTGTGGAGTATATCCTTCCCCAGCCCTGCACATGCAGCACCGATGGTGTGGAGTGCACAGTACTTAATTTGAGCCTGTGCTTGCCAGTGGGCACCACTGACACTCATTTTTTTGCCAGGAGTGCTCACTGGTGCTCATTTGTGGACAGGTAGGGCCCCCCCCCCACGGACGTTATTCCGAAGTAGCCAGGGGTAGCAGCTCCGACCTCTAACTTGCTCCCTACTACTCCTGGCACTTCCTTTGCGACCCCTGGCCCCAGAGGGGACAAAGGTTTGAAACTAATCCCAAATGATGTCCATGGGGCCCACTGGCACTCCTATTTTGGGATTGGCATTTATGTTTCCTCATCCAACATTTCCCGAGACCAAGAGAGGGAAACGCCCAATGGAGAAAGAATGAGAAAGAGAAAGATGGAAAAACTGTCATGAAGGGAGAAAGCAGGAACGTGCAAGAGAGATAAAGGGGGAGGGAGTGTCTAGAAGTTGGTTAAAAAGGCCTGAGGTGTACTCCAGGCTACGCAGCCTTGGTATTCTGTGCGCCGGTGCCGGACGCAGGCTTCTTAGCAAAGCTTTGGGCACCTGCACTTATTCTTCATCAAATTAAGCACTGGGAGTAGGTGGGGCAGGGGTAGTTCTACACAAAGAATGAGAAAACAAATTAAATGTTGAAAATGCTTATCCGCGTGTTCAGTTTAGATTATATAGATCAAATTAGTGTATCATTTACCTACCACTTAGAGTCAGAGAGATAAAATATTTCTGCCGAAGCGGGACTCTCTTTTTTCACACACATGAGAAATATTTCCCACCTCAGCTTGAGAACGTGCCTTTTGATGTCAGCCGTGAAACATAATTAGAGGCATAAGTACCCGAGCAAATGATGAAGAAAAGTAGGCCAAAAACTCCGTCCTGTGGTTGCTCTCGAATACCACAGAGGAATAGCTGGAATCCCACAGAGGCTACTCCGAAATCACACAGCAGGCATGATGCAAAATGATGGGCCCCTGCAAAATGTAATGAGGGTCCGCTGAGTCTCGCATATCTCACAGATATTCGTTATCCTTGACCTGAATAGTAACCCCCTGAAGGATTAGGGGCCCCTGTGCCCCTGGGACTGCAGGGACTTATGTTACACCCCTGACCGGGGTTCCTGAAATGCCAGACACTGGGGGGCATATTTACAAGAGACTGTCGGAGCGTGATGGTGCTAAAGTTAGCTGCCTAGCGCAAATGCAGGCACCCTTGCACCATAGCGTAAGGGTGCCTGAAGGCACCCTTGCACCATAGCGTAAGGGTGCCTGCATTGCAGGGAATGATTGTTCATGTTTAGGAAGGTGCCCCTTCCCGCACATAAAAAATCACTGATGGCGATTTGTTACTTTTATGTGTGTTGCAGAATGCAGCACATATAGAAGTTGAAAAACGTAATTTTTTAATGATTGTTTACGTGCAGGAAGGGACACCTTCCTGCACATGAACAATCACTAATAGTGAATTGCTGTTTCTATGTGTGCTGCCAAAATCAGCACACATAGAAACAGCAAACACGAGGAGAAAATAATATTTTTTCCTCATTGTGCCTTTTTAAGAACAGGAATTCCCTGGTCTTATTTTTGCCGCTGCCCCATATTTACGCCACCCTTGTAAGTAGGGGGCAGCGTCAAAAAGCAATGGGTGTTGCAGTGGAACGCCCACAGCAACACCCATTGCCCGCCCCTTTGCTGCAGCGGACTGCTGTGGTAAGGGGCATATTTACAAGATGGCATTAAGCCATGTTAAGTGGCTAAACGCCGGCTTGTAAATAAAGCAAAGGACTTAACGCCACCAAAACGTCAAAAAAGTGACGTTCTGGTGGCGTTAACTCTTGCAAATATGCCCCTCTGTTTCTGAAGTACTACAGCGGTTTCCCTGTAATATCACACAGGCTTCCTTCTAACACATCGGGACAGTCCTCAACTACCACAGGGGATGAGCTGAAATAAAAGCTGGCTTCCCTATAATACCACAAGGACGGCCACTAGAATAACACACAGGCAAACCTGCAATGTCACATGGAGGTCCCTGTATTATCACGGGTGGTGCTTTGAAAAACTAGGGGGGGTGTTTATGAAATACCACAAGGAATTCTATTAAATGCCATAGGGCTGCTTTGTAATCTAAGATTGGCTTCAATCAAATACCAAATGGACCACCGCAAGGGCTGCACTATAATACTAAAGTGGCTTTCCGTTAATACCTATGGTGCTGCTATGAAATATCGTATGAGGTGACTGCAGAATACCACGGGGCTTCCTTGTAGTGCAATAGGGTCTATTTGGAACATGGAGGGCCAGTCTGGTTTTTGAAATACATTGAAATATAGTGAGCCTGATTTTGAGTGCCATAGGGGCTGCGTCAAGTACCACAGCAGCGTCCATGGAATACCATCACAGCATCTGTTTAATGCTACGGGTTTACTCCAGAATACCACAGGGCCTGCTATGAAGTCACATACGGTTGCTTTTGAAATCTAGAGTGACTTTCCTGAAATAGTATAGTGGCTGCTTCTGAATTACCACACAGGCTGTCTGTAAATACCAAAATGCTTCCCAGCAAAACTCCAGGATCTCTCTGAACAATACAGTAGATGCTGTCAAATCATATTGAAGGATCGAGCAAGCCGCAGCACCTATTCCCGGCCCACCAGAGGTGAAACATTACTTTTCTTCAACTGCTGGAAAAGGTACTCTTGGTCACTCCTGCAACCCTCAGGTCCTCACTGCAGGTTTTTAGGCACCAGCTGTTACTCCTGCCAGGGCTCCTCCAGGGTCCAGTCATCAGTGGTCAGCTGGGTCTTCTTGTATTCAGGAGGCCTTCTGCTTTTTCTCTTTTTGAAGCAGGCAAACAGGAGGTCAGTCACTTGACCACTCCATCCCTGGGCACCCCAAGAGTCAGGAGACCTTCAGTCCCTTTCTGTGAGCGTGACCTTCTTTCTTCTGGTGTAGACTTCCCAGGCCTACGAGGGTTGTGAGGTGGTGGTGGAGAGGGGCCAGTCTTATCGTGTTAACTAGCCAGTGACTGGAAAATCATTCCCACCCCATACTGTCTACTTTCTCGTCCTCTTCCTTCTTCCTTTTGCAACACTCCACTTCATTGTTTTAATTCCAATAATCACTAAATTCAAAATGCATTCTTCAACCAGGAGGGGTTCTGGCTCTCCCTCAGCCACTACCCTGTTAATAGGAAGTCTCCTACCTCTGTCAGGACCAATAATTAATTCCCCCTGCTTGGTGAGTACAGAGAAAAGGTGACTTTGCTACAGTCACATTATAAACAGTCTCCTAACCAGGCACTCTTGAGAAGGCATCCTCTCGCTCGCTCTGTGCCCCAAATGCTCGTCTGTAGTTCTGTCCTGCCTAAGCACAGGGCAAAGTTCACAGCATGGACGTCATTGGAGGTAGTCAGGGGTCGCAGCTGTGACATCTAACTTTCTCCCTGCTACTCCCGGCAATTCCTTTGTGACTCCTGGCCTCAGAGGAGGCAAAAGCTTTGCCTAGTCTGAGGCCAGGGGTCGCAGAGGAAGTGCCAGGAGGAGAGGGAGCAGGCTAGAGGTCACAGCTGCGACCCCTGACTACCTCCAAATGGTGTCCATAGTTCACAGCAACAGAACTGAAGCAGCCCCCCGGTCCACACTCATGGCCCTGGTGAGCTTGATTTAGTTCTCACTATAAACGCACACTTTCTCAAGAGTGCACGCGAGCCAGGGTTGCCACCGCCCAACACGTATCAGACGGCGCTACTGGGACAGACCAGTGTCATTAAAGGTCTATATGAATGAATCAATGCAATGCAATGCAGCACAGCACAACAAATACCAACTTCCTTGACATGCAATGGAGCCTGATTTAAAGCACCACAGACAATCCTGATTAATCCTAAAAGGGTTCTCTGGGTCTACCACAAAGACTGATCTGACATCACAAAGGCACTTTCCTTGTGATTCCCACAACACATTCCTGGTAATCCTACGGGGCTACTATGCACAATACCAGGGACTACACTGAAATTTCATAGCAGCATTCCTGAACTACAGGCCCAATGAAACACTAAATTGGTGATCTGAAATACCACAAGGAATGTAATGAATTGTTCCAGGGGCTGCAAGTTATCACCAACACACCACGGTGGCTAGGTAGTGACATAAGCGTGACACAGACAGTGCTGTCCATGTGTTAGGTGCGGCAAGAGATTCAAACTACTTAAGATGGCTTCTGCATGTAACCCAGACAACAATTATAACATCAAAAGTTCTATACCTTTTCTACTCAAATAGTTACCTACCAATATCTCACCTCACCCGGCCGCTGTAAAGCATGAGACGTTTACAAACGACCACTGTCATGGATCCTCTGTTGCTTCTGCGGATTGTAAAATGAATATTACAAAATCTTGTCCACTAACTTCTATCACCTGCCCTATTGTTCTAAAGAACATTTATATGAGTTGTAACGCCAATGTTTTGTCTCTTGGTGGAGACGCCTTTGAGAGCTCTCAGTGGAGCCAGAGCAGGGTCCGCAGCACTGGTGAGCAGAGCGTTATCCTCATTGATATGTTAAATGACGTGGGCCGGAAGTGGAGCGTGCCATGTAGCGTGCAAGGAGTGCATGCTTTCTGCTTAGGATGCTGTGTTAGAACCATGCTCTCTGGGATGCCTCCTCGCTTGGTCTCTCAAGGAATGGTTCATATTGATAAAGAGGATGTGGCGTAACGGCCAGAGCTGTCGACTTTGGAGCTGGAGAACCAGGTTCGAGTCGTGGTGTCGGCTCAGCATCCTGTGATTCTGGGCAAATCACTTAATCTCTGCGTGCCTACCAAAAAAAAAAGAATGTGTCCTTGTGTAATGTAATTAGTGTTCATGTAAAGCGCTCTAATACATTAGTGTCGAGTTTACACTATAGAAAACTGCACAAAAAAACCACCTAGCACAGAGGATCCCTGGGGAATGTGACCAACCCCAATCCAAGGATAACAGAGGTATAGGCAGAAAACTGATGCTGGCAATTCTGTGTCGTTGCAATCACCTGATAACACCCTAACGAACAAAAACAGTCACAGGTGTTTTGCACGTTTTCGTGTCTCCTGGTGCTCCTGCTGAATGGAGTAATGTGTGGCACTTGTGGAAGGAAAGCCCTTCAAGACAGCAACGAGTTACTGCACTGTATCCTCCCTCCATTGTCGTTTCTCCTGGACACTGGTGCTATGGCACTGCTGCGTGTGACATAGCGCTGCGTACTCCAGCTGGCATGGCACGTGATTCTAATTAAACCACGTGATGTAGTCAACGGTTAGAGTGGTCGGCCTCAAAGCTGAGGAACTGGGTTCGAGTCTCAGCAGGGACGCTCAACATCCTGTGATTCTGGGCATAACAGTTCATCTTCCTGTGCCTAACAAAATGAATGTGTCCGTCTGTAACGCAACTGGTGCTCATGCAAAGCGCTCTGATCCCTTCAAGTCGAGTTTGCGCTATATAAAACTCCCCCCCAAAAAAATGGACAGACGCATGTTTCAACTTTCGACAGGAACCCCTGCTATTGGCTTCCTTCTCTTGATCCGTCTGCCCCTTATTTACCACCTGTCGCTGTAAACCTTATATATGGCACATCTCCAGCTGCCCCCTGCAGTTCTGAGGGGTGGCAAAGGCCACCTGGGGTGGCCACTGACAGGGAGAGGCAGCCTTTGCAGGGTGGTTGATTGCAGGGACTGTGACAGCTGCAGGGAGGGGGCAGCCAGGAGCTCTGGCAGGGCAGATCACAACGCAGCTGTCTTGTGAGCTGCTCCCAACTACATGTGACAGGAGTTCATCCGTAGCTGAAGGCCAGCACCACCTCCATAGCATTTCTCATCCTGGGAAGGGAGAGATGTCAATCAGAAATGCGCACATAAATGGGTTGAGAGAAGAGGCAGGCTCCTTAGTTCATGGCATTTTGTAAAAAGTTCTCATGGTGTGTGCAAGAAAAAATATACATACAAAAAGGCGAATCTAAGTTTCAAGCACCGCTATCATCATATGTCCCTCCTGACTGTGATCCCTTCCCCACCCGCACCTCCAATAAATCCTTTGCAGAAATTAAGCAAAATGCCCCAAAAGTATGTGAAATTGCATGAAATAGAGAAAAATCCATTTCATGCAAAAAAGCGAAATCGTGCACAATACGAATAATGCTTTCAGTTCATTAGCATTGCCTCGTGCTCCCACAATATGATTTTTACCCGAAAGATATCTGAATTACGCAACGTGACATAATGGCACAATCTACGGCATTTTGTGTTACAATCCTAGTGCGAAAAGCTCGAAAATATGTGAGATTTAGCCAGAGTGGACAAGATTTTGTCCTTGCTTAACTGTATGAATGCCAGGGATAGAGGAAGTGGCGTCACACACCCTTTGACCTCCACTTTCAGTCACACACATACTTACACATACACACAAATTCACACATATACACTCTCTCACATATAAACACACTCTCACCCGCACAACATACATGTAAAAGCATTTTTTACTGACCTCAGCTGCCAAGGAAGGGCATGTTCCAGCTTATTGTATTCCATTTTTATTACACTATTAGTGAATAATATATTTTATTTGTTCACTATTAGTGTAATAAAGAAAATACAGAGAGTGGAGCCCCAGCTACCTCTGTGTTCCTGGCACTGAATTTGCCACCTCTGAGGCCAGGGGTCGCAAAGGCAGTGCTAGGGGTAGTAAAGGGCAAGCCAGGGTTCACATCTGTGACCCCTAAATGACGCCCATGCTTACCTTGAATCCCTCCTTAGTTTCAGCCCCCTCGTGCTCTGTATGCGAGGGAAGCTTGAACTGCTGCTGTCATGTTATAGCTGTGCTGTACATGTTTTGTGCAGAGGGTGATTGTAATGCTCCTGGCCTTAAAGTACTATTTTTGAGAGGGAAGGCCACTCTATCCTCCTTTTACTACTCCTGATTGAAATGTATTTTGTTTCTGGTGGTGAAACCTTGCACTTTTGTTTATGCTGCACCTAATCTTTGTACTTGAGGGATTGTAGCACATGCAGATTGCTGACCTGCACTGCACCAGCTGTGTATGCCTGTTTGAAGCTTGCAGTGCTGATGTCTGCACTCTGCCTATCCTGTCTGCAAGGGGAACGTACATTATCACTGCCCAACCTGGGCATCTTCTGTGCACTAATGGGAGCCTGCACTGCTACTGGCCATGCTGCACCCATTATGTCTGGTTCCGGATGCTTTTGCCATTTCACTGCATAAACGCCACAATGATCGTCTTTGTCCCTGACATTGCTGGAATTGGCTACTGCTGCTCCAACTCTCTTCTATGAGGGCTGGATTCATGTCAGGTTTCAAGATAATGACTGTCCTAGCTTACGATTCCCACTTATCCTTATTCCTTGTGTGTAAATTAGGGATGTGCAAAGTTATTATTTGCATCCTTTGTGAAGGTCTACTGACAACTTTGCAAAAGTTGCAAAGTGCATCCCTTACTCTTGATTTTTGCAACAATTTATGCCACATTATATCCTTATTTAACAAAATGGTTGTGAATAAGTTCAACTTTTTTTTTTGTCCTCTTATCACCATAGCGCCAGCAAATCTCAGACCGTTCTATCTGTCCGCCTCAGGGTCTGTTGCATTTTCACATGGCTCCGCCGTTCCAAGCCACCCAAGTCGGGCCATTTCCTGGAGCAGTACTGCGGTGTAATCATAGGAGCTCCTTGTTCTATCTGAGGATCTTTCCTAAATTCCGTACCACTTAGAGAGATCCGCCCATATCCCAGGAGGCCTTCCGATCATACACTCCATATCCGTATGCCAAGTCCAATTGACCGCCTTAATCCACTCAGCAAAAATTGGGGGGGATGGATCTATCCACCAGTTACAGATTTCCCTCCTTGCTAAAAGTATCAAATAGAACATAAAACCGCTTTGCTCCCAGCTCAATAGACTACGGGAGGTACACCCAACAGAACTAATAGAGAATTTAAGATTATCGTTGCCCGTAAAATATCTTTTAAGATGGTCTCAATGTCAGTCCAGAATGCTTTAATCTTAGGGCACAAAAAGAAAATGTGTACATCATTGGCTTTCAATCGACCACACCTTCTACACCTGGCGGTGGGGGAAGAAGCAAACATAGCAATTTTTTGTGGATTCCAATATAGCCTGTTGATAGTGAAGAAGTGGTTTTGCTTTAGGTTCGCTGGTTTAACGATCGAGTACCATCGAATAAGTTCTACTTTTGAATAAAAAACAGATTGGGTCTCATTTTGAGCGAACTGGCAAACTCGACAGGGCTGGTAACTGGAGCTTCTGGCCCATCAGGATTACAAGTGTGGCAAAAACACATCTCCACAGGTTTGTAACCCCATCCCAAGTGGATATACTAACATTCCAGCATGGATTCATCCTCGATGAAGCAATGTTTGACACCCAGAAGACAAAGATTAGGCCTGTGCAAAATTTCTGTTATGATGCATTAATGTGCGTAATTAGTGCAATTTCACGTTGGGACATTTAAGACAGTTGTTTTTGCTGTGCAGACTAGCTTAAATAGAAAATATTTTGCGGATGTACTGGTTTGAGCAGAAAAGGTGCAGAGGGAGACATTTTCTCCCTTAACCAGTACTGGTATTGTGAGTAATTTTTTAACGCAAGGTATGCCCTTATTTCGTAATTTCGTTTGGCCTTCTCACAAGTGTATTTCGGAGAAATCGCGTGATTATGCGTCATTTTCCCAAATTTTGGCGAAATTTTTCCAAAATAAAATTTGAGCTTTGGCCGACCTTTATGTACTCAGGCGTCCCTCCGCTTGACGTTTCTGTCTTCATGGAGGCGTCCTTCGCCGGCCCTCTCCGTTCCAAGCCCCAGCTGTACGCGTACCGGTGACAGCTCAGGTAATCACTGCATGTAGCAGTCGCTTCCATCGGGCTAAATTCGGTAATTGAAATCCGCCGCCCTCAGACGGGCCGTCTAATTTACTTGGGTGAAGTTTCCATTAATTGCAACGTTTCTAGGATTTTTAAGAGACCGAATTAATTACATTTGTGAGTCAATGAAAAGCAAACCAGCTATCTCGGATTCTCAGAGAGGCCCGCATGACTGCCTGGTTTACCTCAATTTTGTTTTCTAAGCAGGACCGGTTAAAGAGCAACCGCGCGCTAAAAAAAATAATATTCATGATTTGATCAGCTCTTCTATTTCAAAGCAAATGCGACACTGCTGTTAGGGGAAATGGACTCGGTAAAGTCCTTATTTCTGGAAAGAGGACTATAAACAAAATGGATTTGCCACGTCTTAAAAACAATATTGCGGCGCGAGCCCGCCAGTGCCAGTGGCTTTTTTTTAAGCATTGCCATTTGTCGTTTTTTATTTGATTTCTTGGGGGGTTAAGAAAAGCATTTGCTGGAAACTCGTATTTTTTCTTAAAATCGTGTTTGCTTACCATTTTGTGAATTGTCCTAGAAAATTATGGACACGAGTCAGGTTGCTCTACCTCGGTGAAGAATAGATTTGACACCTCCAGGAAGTGAGCATGCTGAGAAGTGGGTAATTGGAACAGAAAATAACGTGACAGCTTCCGTTACAGAAACTGGCATTCAGCCAGTATCTGTTTTCTGCTTAGGAAAAGGTTTGCAATTTGTGTTCATTTCCTTGGTATCTACTTGAACTTTATGTAGCCTTAATGTCATTGGTGGAAAGTTCCTGGTTGCCAGACCGTATGGTCATCAATTATCGATGCCTTAAGGGTATCCTTTTCTAGCCTGGTTTGTCTTTTTGTTTCCCTAGCTTTGCTCTTGCAACTGCTAGTCTCGTGGGTGTAGAATGCAGTGGCAGGAACAGAATTTAAATAAGATTCTAAAAGAATATTTACTTTTGATGGTTTGCTCTTCTTGGCATTGCCACCGACCCTCTGAATCAAATACGAGGGCGAGGCATAAAGGACATACAATAGGTCGCAGGAAGCATTCACGGCCATTGTTGTTCCTGTGACCTGTTGGACTTGTTTTAACATGTTGTCCTCTGCCATTGTTTTTTCGTTTACACTCTATATTGTTTTTTTCCATTGTTAATTATTGTGTAACTGTACGATCACCTTTTGTGTATTGCTCAAATGATCCTTTTTCTGTATAACGTTGTCTTTAGTAAAAATTGTTTTTGCAGTAGCGATTATCTTTGATTGATTATGAGTACCTTTTCATGATTTTTTTCCCCCCTGTATGGGTTTTGTGACCTCTAAATAATGTTTAATTTTTTTTCTTACATTTATGTATACTTGTAATAGTTGGTTGCTTCTATGTAATTCATTCTTCGATCCACTGTAGCTGTTAAAGGAGATACAAGGCTTCAACCGTGTGATGCTGTCCAGTGTGAGAGTGTCACTTCTGCTACCCCTGGCACTTCATTGAATCAGAGTTCATGCCGCACCTTAAGGTGGACACATAAAGTTAGTACCTGGATTGACATTGCATGTTGCATCCTCCATGTGGTGCTGGCTATCATTAGAACTTAGATCTCCATGTTTCAGAGTCAGCCGCCAGTGCACGTGCCCTCCCTAAAGGATTGCAATTGAATTGAACCCTGGACATTGTGTGTGTGGAGGTGGGATAGAGCCGTGCCGGTAGACACCGTTGGGTTTATGGATGGCATTTTTGCATACATATATGCAAATTAAAAAGAAGGATGAGGCCCTGCAAGAGAGATGTTGATTAGCTCAGCCCATACCTCATACTGAAACAGCAACTGGAAAAGATTGAAGATTAAATCATGGAAAAAGACTGCATCTTGCAGGAGTGGGTATAGAGACACAGTGGCATGGAGGAAGAATCGCTCATGATAATTATGCTAGCCACCAGCCTCCTTCAAAAACAAATGACCAGATACCTAACTGCAAATCACAACAAAGCATCCATACCACAAAATAGACATACAGAGATCACACAGACATAAAACTGGAGCCAATGCTCTGAGCATGGGCACAAGAGAAGATTAGCATATTAGCACTACAAATATTCACTGGGATGTGTGCCTGTAACTGGCGTGCTGCTGATTCCATGGAAACCAGACATGAACATTTCCACGCGTGACTAATGCATTTCTTTGGGCTTCACTCTTCCCTCATAGATAAACCTATGCCCTGTAATCATTCTGTTCGATTATTGAATATGCTAAACAAGTGTTTTTGTGCATTAACCTAAAACACAATCGAAGGCCAGCCATGTTTAAATGCTGCCACATTGAGGCCTTCTGAGATCTGATGGAGTTCGACAAAACCCAGGGCTTGCCAGGCCCATCTAGTGATCAATGTTTCTTACCTACGTTTCTTGGCACACACAGTGTACCATACACATATGAACTGCAAACATATAGTGTTGTTCTCAAGCTATACTCTTGCTTCTTCAGCACTATTTTCTCCTGGGCCTTTCTAAGATTTATTTCAACTGATTTTCTCTTTTTATCAACAGCCACCTGTTGTTCATTGCCAGCCTTTCTGTGGCAGAATGTTACTTGCAAGCAAGCCTCTCTCTTTCTTGTCCCCCCTCTCCAACCACAAAACTAGCCTCTCCTATTGCAGTTTCCTAGCATGGCCATTCTAGTAGTAATCTTAAGCTAAGAATGCAGCTTCCTGGACTGTGTTCTGTGCCCCTAAGAATTTAATCATCTTATTAAAGCCCACAGCCTTGGCTATACTGGTTGTTGTAGGCCTTCTACCTGACTTTTAGTCTATAATGAGGTGGGCAACTTTAACAACCGGTATAGTCTTAGGCAGAAGGGTTATAACGCTATTAGAACATGCCGCCATATAAGAGTAGAATGTACTAAATAATATAGAGAGAAACAGAAAGACAAACCTGGAATGTTGGAACAGAAATCCATACCTGCCATTATTGGCCCTAACAAACTATTGTCTTTTGTGCCGTTCCCAACATTCCAAAGTTCTAATGTCGCAGTCGTAGCACTTCCGTGATATTCCAGATGAGCTGGTCTCATGGTTCGCTGCACGCTACTACCTTTAAGTTACTTGTTTATCCCATATGGCTGCATATAGCTGATAGCTTATTTTAAGGTTTCCATTTAGTATTAATGTTTTTCCAGTTCAGTTACCTGTAGGTTTTAGCATCTCCACTCTGTTCCTCTGCTGCACCTTAGGGTCTCTCCACCATCCTTGTGTGACACTGCATTTCACTACATTGAATATTAGTGTTGGCATCTTAATAGCTAGCCAAGATATTTCATAACTTTCCTCCATTTTCCCAACATCTTTTTGGTATCAATCCCATTTGTTATTTAATGCTTAGAATCTTAACACTCTGCCTCTGAAAGATGAAGCTCAAAGCCATGAACCTAGATCTGAAGGTTGTCACACCTCATGGCGCCATATTTCCCCCCACCCCTTCTGCCGAGTGTCACTAAGCTAATTCTTTACTCACATCAATATGATATTTGCAATGGATCCCTCGCGTTCCTTCATTTCTTTAAATTCTTTGCTGCTGTGTGTGAGTGAGACAGTAGGTGTGGCATACTTCAATTATCATTGACCTTCTAAAGTTGTCCCATGGTTCGTTGACCATTCACCTTCGTTGACCGCCTGTTACCAAATGAAGTTCTCTTCCTTCCTCTCCACCACTCATCCTTACAGATCGCGTCTTGTCGAAGATCTTTCCCATCCTTCTTTTCTACCGCTTCACCGACAAGGGGCAATTTTGGCTGATTGCTGGCGCTCGGCGTCATGGAAACCTGACTTTTATATTTTATCCAGAAACGCTTGTTTCATAGGAAGCAATTACTTCAGTAGAAACCCTAATCTGGGCTGGTGAAGGGTAATCACTGAAATTAAAGGCTTTTCATGTCCCAGACAGAAATAACCCATTTTCATGCTCGTACTGTAGCCAAAAAGCATTGTTATGTTGGATTCTCAACCTTTAGGGGGTGCTTAACATTACTGCCTCATTCTCCTCTCTACTTTCAGACTCGTTTTACTTTCTTATTTGGCCTTTACTTAGAGATAAACATAGTGGTGATGTTAGTGCACAGTACTGAGGTACTCTGGTAGCTTAAACGTCATAACTAAAGTCACTTATAACAGTGGTGTAGGCTGTGTGCATTAAGCTGTTTGCAAGTGGAGTTGTGTAGTAGAATCAGTGGCTTAGCATGGGCGGGGCCACGGCAGCGGTTGCCCCGGAGGCAAAATTCTTGGGGGGCAAAATTTTAAAAGAAAAAAAATGAGCGCATCAGGAAGTGCTAACCTTCCACGAGTTAAGGGGCGCAATTCTTGCCTTGCCACGGGTGGTGGCAACCCACGCTATGCCGCTGGGTAGAGTGTGGGTGTCCCCAGGTTTATTGGAGTATGGGTTTGTTGTTGAAAGTTGAGAACACGTGCAGTGGCAGAAATATGAACGGTATTACAAACTATTGATAAATTGTTGAGTTCAACAAATCTGTAGGAGTGAAGAAAGACGATAAACTATATACCTAATTTGTTTCATTTGCCAAATTCATGAACAGTGCGAAGAGGAAGAACAAATAAAGTGTGTCATAATAATTGCCTAAAGTTTTCTTTTACGGTAGAATGGCACTGCATTTCCTACTTTACGGTAGAATGGCACTGCATTTCCTACTTTTAGCAAAGGAATAATCTTGAGAAATTAGATTTCGGTGGAATCTTTTCCTCTAATAGCATTTTTGTAAGAATCTTTTCCCGGGAAACAAAATTGTACAAAGTAAATATTTACATGACGTCAAAAAGCGCAAAGGTTGTGATCTTTTCATTACAGTATTTTGATTTTGGCCATCTCTAGAGGTTTACTAAGGTTTTCGGGTCAGACTTTAACTGCTTTGCATGGGGGCAAAAATTACTGGACTTTGGCGAATGTGGCTTTGATATCATCAAGGTGGGGGCTTGGTGAGGCCCGTTCTTGCGCTCAGCATAGTTAATACGGTTTTCTTTCCCACTCCATTCATTGGATTTAGGGGGGTTAGTGTGGGCAGTGTGGTGTGCTTAGGTGAAACATGTTTGAAGGTCTGTCTGACATCATCTGCCATGGTGTATGGGGGCGGCTTCCTATTTGGTTGGCACTAAGATTTATTTTGGATTGCACATAACCTAAATTACAATAGCCAACAATTGCCCATCACAGCAGACAACCATCCAAAGCCCACTCACAAGCACTGCTGCTCCCCGA
The DNA here is from genome assembly GCA_963921515.1 of Calotriton arnoldi. Lineage (NCBI taxonomy): Eukaryota > Metazoa > Chordata > Amphibia > Caudata > Salamandridae > Calotriton > Calotriton arnoldi. The sequence continues at coordinate 1,974,015 of CAWUFW010000522.1, forward strand.
TCTAAATAAGATATCGCTCTAAAGAAACTAAAAAATGACAGCTCTTTCAATTTACTAAGGGTTTCCTGCCCACCCAACTATTGTTGAGTTGCCCTCCTAAAGTATGTGTGTGACCTACATATGAAAATGAAAGAGAAATGTGTGTTCACCTCTTCATCCTGTACCCATCCAACTTTCACCACAGAGAGAGGACATCTGACGAAGGAAGCCTTGAAATGATATCACGGGATCAGATGCACTGAACATTGACATATTAGAGTTCTTCTCTGAAGTTTAATAAGATGGGGACTCATATAGTGACAAAAAGGACATTGCATCATGCCATGAAGTTATACCACTGAACTCCTGCAAACATCCTCAAACATTTCTCAAACAGCACAATCTGCTTTAGGGTACCTTTTGTCTTAATCAGTTGTGGCGAAGTTCTTGTTTTGATATCACATAACTGCATTTTGAAGAGTTGTTTTTAAAGGTAATTGTAACTAAAAGAATTTATTCCATTTTCTTTTTGAGATATGGAGTTTCTGCTTATTGCTGTCCTATTTGTTCTGTGATTTGCAGAATTCACTCTTAATGAGGAAACAAACACTAAAAATATGAACCAATTTTTAATGGGATGACTAAGGACTGAAGTCTGTCCCGGGTCAATGGGTCTGCCAGGGAACCTAAAATCAAAAAGGACAACCTCTATTGCGCTACATTTATGGAGCTCTATGCCGTTCTCCTCTACTGTCTTGCCTGCTATTCACACCCTTCCCTGATGGGCCTTGCAACCAATTGTTAAGTCCTTGCTTTTGTTCTTTGTTGTCCTCACCCTAATGTGTCTATGGATCGCTTCTCACCTGCCTCATGGTCTTTTCAACTATCCCCTTGAGTGTCCATTTGGTTTGCTTGCTTCCGAGATACCAGTGTTCCTGGTGAAGGATAGGGCTGGTTCTCTGTGATGTCTGCCAGATTGATTCATCCAGGTTCTGACTTGACAGACATCAGCATTCCTCCATCAGCATAAAAAAAGTAACATGCAAGAGGATGTTGTGGCAATCACAGGAGTCCATTCAAAGATGGAGGTAGCCCACCCAATTCTTTGGGGCAGCTGCCAGGGAATATTACATTTAGGGGAAACAATCAGTTCCACTGTGGCACTGGTTCTGACACACTACCACCCATTCTGACTTGTTGCCCTTATCTGACAACATGTGTGTGCTGCAGTTGCATCTCTTACTTACCTCACCTGCAGCCCTTGTGGTGCAAAGGGCCTAAACCCTTCAGGGGCCCAAAACCCCCTCAAAAGGGCCCCATTCCGCACAAGCCCGATCAATATGTGTGAGAGGTGGGAGACTCTTCACATTCTGCAGGGGTGCCCCATCATTTTATGTTATGCCACTGTCTCCCTCACGCCATTGACTCTTGTTTACCTCCCTCTCTTTCCCATGATTATCTTTGTAGGGTCCTGAATGTGTTTCTATAAGGGACGTCTGCAGAGGTGCCTGTTCTAAATTGCTCTTTGAACCAGTCTTCTGGCAGGCTGTGTTTCTATGACTCTAAGAGATATAAGCACCCGTGGTCCAAGATTTCAGGAGATATCTAGATAAAAGGAATATTTTCAATTCTGAGCACTTCTATGACATATTTTGATTATTGAACATTCTTTTCGTTTATTCTCATTGCTTTGTAGATTACTCAGCTGCCCAGTGTCCAGTCCCAGACTTTTTACAAACACTATCAAATCGATAAATTGAATATTATTAGGTTCGCAAAAGCATCGAGTGCTATTTGCTCATGCAATGAAGTCTAGTCTTTGCCACATTTCAATGACGACATGCAAAAAATTGAGATCCACTGGTCTGAGAGCTAGCCATGCATTAAGCATGTTTGGGGCCCGAAAAGGTGGCGGTTAAGGGTGTGCGAAATTTACATAATTTTCTTTTGTTTAATTATCAAAATTCCTAAAATATGATGTGACATTTCACAAAATGATGTGAAACGCAAAAGCAGCACTTAGCACTATATTTTAGCATGAAGTGCTTTCTCGCAGCCAATATGGATGCAAGGAAGCATTTTGATTTAATTGGAAAAAAGAGCAAAAGACGCAAGAGCCGCAAACAGCAGCTGCTTAGGTTCTAGTCATTCATATTGTTCATGTGCACTAAAATGTTGCCACGAATGCAGCATAATAAGGCCATGTGACGTAATGGCATGATTTTGGGAATTTCAAGCATAAAGCAACATTTGTGAAATTATTTATGTTTTTGCCGGCCTTACAGAAATTTCACCCTGGCTTAGTAGTGGTATTAGTGGAGGCCTAGTAGTGGTGTTAGTGGGGTACAATGAGTCTATTTTATTGATTTATTTACTGTTGCTACTGTTCTTTTGTACAATGTTTTGTTGCTGTACTCTTACAGGCATTAGTGTGCTTAACAATTAATAAAATAACAAAATGCAAAGACCAGGTACTGCACGGCCATGCACAATGGACCATGCACAATGGGAGTTGACTATTGGCAGAGGCATGCATGCAGGACCTGGCAGCAGGCCTGGCTCTATACCCAACCCCTGATGCGCATGGCCAAAGGCCAGTGTGGGTTTGCATAGCCACAGAGGCATTTTGGACCTTGTTGGATCTCCTGGGGGATTTGCAAATATTTAGGAATCTGCAAAGCACACAGGAGGTCAAGCAGTGAAGAGTGCTTGCCATGGGCTTGCAGACTCTGAGCCAGGGTTTGATAGCCTCGGGTCTTGCAGTGGGTCCACGAAGCCTGCCTCAAGGTCCGCGAATCACATGGCAAGATCTGTTATTTTTTATTAGAATTTGAACTCACGTGAGCCGCTTTGGGGCAGCCCTACATGGGCCAGAGAGTCAGGGCATGCTCCCCCTACACCCTTATGGCGCCTTAATTTTTTTGAGGACTCGAGGACCGAGCCCCACAGCCTGTCTACATATATACATATGTATGTCTATATATATACACTTATATATGTATGTGGAAGTACACAGGGGAGGCTGTTCATTTGAAAGTCTTCACTTCTGAATGTGGGTAAACCCTACATCACTCTGTGACTCATATCCATCCCCTGCCTTAGGCCAACTTCTTGTGCAGCCCCTCCTCAGGTTCTAGCTTCTTCTAAGATACTGTCTGCAAGCCAGGCCATGGCCTTGCCTGAGAGGGAGTCTCAATGTCATGGCTCTCTGGTATGTCCAGAGTTTAATGTAGGACAGTCATCTGTAGGCGATGTTTATAGACGCAGGATTCCATCAGTTGCAGGGCTTCTTTTCTGAGCTTTATAGGCCGCTGCAAGTACGCAGAGAGGTTACACGGACCAGGTACATAGTTAGAGAACAATGTTGCTATTTATACCTGCAACATTACAGCTACATCTCCTACTCATGCCTACTGCCTCTGACAATATCCGCCCCTAAGTACTGCAAGTTAACCCTGTAGGCTGTCCATCTCTCTTGCCAAGTGAACTTTGTCAGTTTCCAAACAGGAAGCTATGTGTGTCATTGCCAGTGATTGGCAATGTGTTCAGTATTTGCACTTATGGTCCTCTGACAATTTTTTATGTCAGAGGACCATGTCAGAGCACAGCTGGTTGGATTCATGTGAATATCAAGAGTTATGCAAAACACCAGTTTATTTCCCCAGTGAAACCAGCAAGCCCTCCGTTCGGCATCTCTTCTACTCATAAGCTGTAGCAGGTACCAGGTGATATCTTACTGTTGGTGTTAGCCTTTCTCTGTCTCCTGCATTATAGAAGAAGCCAGGTTCATAATGATAGAACCACTCTGAGGGTCCCTGTAAATCCACACACAATGCCTCCCTGCAGCTCCCCTGCCAATGACCAGCATTTGTATGGTTATTGCATGGGGGGAGGGTTCTTCGCTACCGCTGTATCTGAGGCATTCTGTGGCTACTCCTCATTTTTTCATATTTATCGTTGCATGCCAGTGGGCGGTAATCATGTTGCAGCTTGAGCATTATTTAGGCTCGCACAATTGGAAAATGAGTTTTGCAGACAAGGGGATAGCTTCCTATTAATGGGGATGCAAGGAGAGAATGCTGTAGGCTCATACAGGGACATCTTGTGTGTGAAAATTGCGTTTGGAGGAGAGAAACAAAATACGCAGGCTTCCTGTTCGGTGGCGGCAATAAAGCTATTGGGAGATAGACATTTGAGTGATGCCAGAAATAGCTTTCAGAAAATGCTTAACAAGCCAGACTAGCAACAGTCACATAAAACATCCCTTTTCATTTTTTTGCACCAGCTGCAGAAGATGTTGTATTTTTTAAGGAAGACACCTATTGGTTAAACCATTGCCACATAATAATCCAGGAAAGTCGGAGAGTTAGCGTGAGCTAGACCCTGAGGCGGCTCCTCCACTAGGGCGGAGGAGCATCGCCCCACTGCTTTCTCGTAGTGCGAAAAAGGCAAAACATAAAATGGTAATAACTTTTAGTTATTACCATTTTATGTTTGCTTTGCGCATTGCGAGCGGGCAGGTGGACGGGGCGACTCTGCTCTTTTAGCAGGGCAGGGGAGGAGTGGTTTGCCCACTCCTGAGTGCGCAAAGACTGTTTGGTCAGCCCTCTCGGGCCACCCAAACCAGTCATGCGCACTCTGACCTTCTCCATGGAGAGAACATGCCCACCCCACTAGCCCCTGGCTGGTCGCCGTCCCGACCAATCACAACGCTGCATGGAGCATTGTGATTGGCTTAGGGGAGGGAGCCTGGCTGCCAGCTTCCTGCTCCTGTCAGAGGCAGGAGAGCAGGAGCAGAAAAAACGCGGGACCCGGCAGAAAGATAAGTTTAATTTAATTTTTTATTTCCCCACGACACCCCCCGCGATCCTCCCCGGCGACAACCCCTGCGAATCCCACCTGGCCCATGACCCCTCGCGCCCACTTCCCCACCCGTGAGCAATGCCGGCCGCTACTGGCTGGACCTCTGGCCAAGAAGGTCGGGTCCTTGCCCATATTTCCTGTATGTGCATATAAAATAATTATACATATAATAAACAGATTATCAATGGAATCGCTAGTTAGCCTCAATATGTGTGGCTTGCACTAGCCCACATTGATAACACTGTGCAGATGCACCATACTGGGTAGTAACCACGAGGAAGTTCAGGACCAGACCGTTCTATCACTGTTTGTTATGTCTAAAAAAAATATTGCAACTTTGTTGTCCAACAAACTGCAAAAGAAAATAGGCCGCCACTGAGCAGAAATTCGCTTGTACGATCATAAGCATCTTTCTCCTGCGGTGGCCTGTAATGCGTGAGATGTAGTAGGAGCCAAGTCTCACTTCATGATGGTTTGACCTGTAATTCAATTGACGGTTTGAAATGCTAGGGCAGTAACAGAGGCTATGATGTGACTGTACGAGTGAGCCAAATTGCAAAACCTTTTTTTTACGCCATCACAAAGCTCAATGGAAAAACTTGAAACCTTGCAAAGCTTTCACATTACTTTGTTTGCCACATTCATATGAAAATTGTGACGTTTTGAGAATATGTATGTTGCAACAATCCCTTTTTATTACAAACAAATTGTTCTTCATAAGATATAGGTCTCAGAAACCAGGCCAGATTGGCTAAGCATTCACAGGAGCAATGCAACAACCAAACTTGCTGATTTTAGCAAGGTGGAAAAGGCAGCACAGAGCCATACCCTCTACGATTGCCCTGCTGGTGTTGTCCCCTCTTCTGGCAAACAAACACACTGACTTCCATGATGCACAGCCTCACAGCATGGTACAGAGGTGTGCTCTGTCTAGCATAGGGACCGGTTGGAAGCGTAGCCTCTCAGTACAAATTCATATGCCTAGACAAACTCAGAAGGATCCCACGCACTGGATGTGTGTAGCACACATGCAATGTGTGTGGTTGTTTTGAGAAATAAACACATTTCCCCTTGCTAGCACCTGATTCAAAGAAGCGCTTATTTTTGATGCAAAGCCCAGTGTATCTTAGTAGGCTGGGCTTTACGTTAAAACATTTGGGTATTTGTGCTGATCCATCCCAGTAATGTGTTCAGTAATGCCCCCTTAGCGGAAAGTGAGGCAATCAGTGTGAAAACAAATATTTTTTGACAAATATTATTATTTACTGACAAAAAGACATCTTTCCAGCGCAAAACACCTTTTGCGATGGATAGTCATTTTCCTTGTGAGACTTTGCGTTGCTTTGCCTCAATTTGACTCACTTTCCCTTGATTTGCACGGGGTGCAAAACACCTTTTGCAAGAGATAGTCAATTTCCTTGTGAGTCTTTGTGCCGCTTTGCCTCAATTTGACTTACTTTCCGTCGATTTGCACCAGCTCAAAGCATTAGTAAATCTAGGGCTTAGTATTCTATACAGCAGTTACATTGTAAACAGACAAACCTCTGCTAAAAGCAAACTAGTAGATAAAAAGACTGCATACATTTTTGGGCTATGATAGGTTGGATTCGAATGAAAATTATTTCTCTGGGCCCAACCTCCAGTGGCCAAATATACAGAGTGCTTTATTACTGTTACCGAGCAGTATTTCTGCAGTCTTATCCAGTGGCGGCTGGTGGACTTTGAAAGGGGTGAGGCGTAAATTCCTGCCTGTGTTGGAAGGAGCAAGCAACGCAAATAAGTCTGACTTTTATCAGGAGGATTCAGGGCCATTCTCCTACTGAATAATACAGGACTTCCATGGCATGCCAGGCAAGCCTCGCTATAGTCATCAAGAGCTCATATGTTGTGCTGTTACACTTGGACAGATTCTGTCTTTATTGCTTGTTTATAATCACATATGTGAGGGATGCTCGTCGCGTGGATGCCAGGGGTGGTTAGATTTTCTCATGATGGCCAAAGAATGCATTGGCAGCAGTATTACAATATTTTGGCTGTTATGTCGGGATTGCCAACAATTTGTTAAGGGTAGGCCACTGTTACACAATTATAGCAAGGCCACTCTCAAATTAGATGCTTACCATTATCACTGCTTAATTTGAGCCGGTGGTTTCCGTTGCTTAGCACCCGCACTTAATCACCAACACCGGCGCTTTTCATGGGCACCAGCTAAGGACACATTAATTTACAGGGAGATTAAGTGATTTGCCCAGAATCACAGGATGCTGAGCCTACGCCGAGACTTGAACCTGGATCCCCAGCTCTGAAGTTGGCAGCTCTGGCCATTCCACCACATCCTCTCCACACTTTCATGGCTAGTAGTTGGTTCTGTTTTAGGCGGCGCTAACAGGAGAAATAGGCTGGTGCAAGCTGCCTCCTGACTAGAGCCCCGGCACGTATTTTGTTTTACAAATTAACCGCTGACAATTTTGTGAGAACAACCTCTGTGGCAGGATACACTACAATTATGATGTCACCAGTTAGTCAATGATGAGAGCTATTATGCTGGAGATTACTTTGATTATGGCAAAAATGCCTGCAGTATTTCACGGATTGACGCCATTAGGTCAGCTACAGATCAATCATGCCAAAAATGCAGGGCTCCAGCTATCATTAGTGCAACAGGTGCAGGGCACCAGGTCCCAGAGGTCAGAGGTGCCCACTGTACCCCAGTTATAGGCGTTTTTAACTACCCAGCTTAGGGCATGAGGGGTCCATTTCTCTTTCCTGCAATTAATCCTTGGCACCCTTGCTACGACTAAAGGATGCTCACGATATGCCACTGAGAGCTTTTTACTTTATACAGATGGGTGTGGCTTCCATTTTACTGTGCACTGCATATTGTTGAGAGTGCTTGACAGTTGCTATTGACTTCTTTCTATGACTACATGTAAAGTATCTGAAACCACCACACTGATGAAAGCCAAGCAAGGCAAATCCTGTCTGTGAGTGTTGAACATTGTTGGGAGATATCTGTGTGTGGCTGACAGTCCTGTGTGATAAAACTTTATAGTACAATTATGCACAATATTTTCTTCGAAAGTTCAGTAAAATAGCATTAAAACGTCAAAATATTATTAAGCATGTCTGCAGGATTCTGCGGAGAATGCAAATCTCCACAGATATGGCTGCACAGATGTCTTTTTCTTAAAAAGGAAAAAAGTACAATCTGATTTTTGCCTTGTGCAGTTCTTTTCTATTTTGTGGATGAGATGAAGAGATTGCAACGGTCTGGCTTTTACCACCCCACAGCCCCTGACATTTCCATGTGTTGATTTTCAGCACCAGTCATTTTAAAGTAGAATTACAGAATGACTGCTGGGAGTGGGTCCGACGTGGTGCATATGGATTCCTTCATTTAACAGTGCACTCAGTCTGACAGTATTGCCAGAGTCACACCTGATAGTTGAGTGCACTGAGTACAAAGTGTACTGGTATGACAACTTTTGCACATCGTATTAAAAAAAGTAAGCATTAGACATCCTGTGTAAGACAGAATCAGAACTGAAACGCCTCCAGGTGCCCCCATTTCAATTTGTAATTTTTTTTTACAAGTTATTAAACAGAGATTACCTATTTGTCAGCTTAATTTGGCCAGGTACACAGTTTGCTTTGTGGAAGCAATCAAACCTAGTTACCCAGGTCTTTAAATTAGCCTTCATCAGATCTGCAAATCCCCTGTCTCACTAGTAATGCTGACGGGCATCAACCATTCACAGAGGGTTGTGCGGATCCCCTTGCAGCTTAAAGCTGACCTATGGCAGTAAGATATCCCTTAAACAGATGAGATCCCATCTTCATTGCAAGGAAGCAAGCTAATGCCTCAGAGCAAAAGAAACCAGGGCATGAAAAATAACACTACTGCACATGGAACATCTTCTATACATGTCTGATGGCGCCATGCTAGGGTGTGGCACCAAAGACCCAGGGAGCTTCCTTACATGGGGTATTCGTCCCTCACCCCTTCATCCTTGGACCTTTTTATGGCTGTATCTGTGTTTAAGGTATTGTTCCCCCCGCAACACCCTGACACACGATCAGAGAGGACAGAATTGTTTTTGTTATTGGCAGCTGCTCACTCAAGCAAAGAATGTAACTTTATGTTCTTAGCTTAAAAAGCTGTATTATCTTTTTACAGATCTAAAGATTGGAGGTTGATGTTTTTTAGAAGACCTCTACAGGTTATCTGCTCAGAATTGGTGAGGCGTGGTCCAAAAGCCCACAAGGAACTAGCCGCTACTGCCTTTACCAGCCATTACGAAATTCCACCCCTAAAATGATGAAAAACTGAAATGTTGAAATTGATGTTTCCATGCTGAATACAAGCCGGTATTTGCCATTTTTGTCCAGATTTTACCTTGATATTTGTCCTGCATGTAGCAGATAAAATATCTGGATACAACACCCCCGATCTATGGTGTTCCTGATTCAGCTGCTAATTCCTGTTACCAGCAGATTTTCGATTGCCACTGACTCTTGTTGAGCCTTCTGCAGTGTCCTGTTACCAACCAACTCAGGATTACTGGCTGACTAATGGTGGGTACTTTTGTGGTGAACATTATTTAAGTCAAGTCAAAGAGATTTATTGAGCGCACATATCACCCAAGGGTCTCATAGCGCTAGCGAAAAACTCCTGTGAAGGCTGGAGGCCAATTGAACAGAAAGGGCAGTCAGAAGCGATCACAACAGCCATGTTTTTAAAATTCTAACAATGAGCATATGCTATTAACATAGGTATAAGCAATACTAAACCAGGAAAGGTTTCAGAAGTACAAAAATCAAGTACCTTGGAACTAAAAAGATGTGAGGGAAGGGATCTTGGTATCTTGGTTTTGAACTTCACTGGGCCTGGGAAAAATGTAATTTACGCAGGTGTGATTTCAGGAATTTTGCATTGCACTTCATATTTGAAATTCACTAAATTATGCCATTGACCACGTCGAGAAATTACGCATCATTTGTGGCAAACTTTTACAGCGTGCGGGAATAGTGCAGATGACCAAAATGTGAGCGGCTGTTGCTCGCACCACTGGTGTTTTTCACGGTATTTTTTTAACAGCAAAACAGCATCGAAATTGCCAGGAGGACCCATTTTGAGCTAAAATATGGCACTAAGTGATAGATTTGCATTTCACATAATTAGGCATAATTTTGCATATTGTACATCATTTTCCCGAAATTTCATGCAATTACACAAAAGCAAATGCCACAAATTTCACACATCCAGCGCAGCTCAAGAAAACAAAGCCATGTTTATTTGCAAAGTTTCTTCACCAAAGTAGAGACTAGAAGGGGACTGCCTTGCTGTTAACATCCTACTAGTGACCAAGCTATAGATGGCTTACATTTTTTTCAGTCCATCTATTTGCGCTCCATTCCTCTACTGTCACTACATCCAGTGGATTTGATACAGACGTGATGTTCCTAGCCTTTCCTTGATTCTTGAAGCCTTTTCGACCCGCCTGTACTCAACAAACAGAACACTGCAAATAAAAGGCTTGAAAACAGTAACCAACGGTTTGCATTTCATTCTGTGGACTGATTAATTCAAAGTAATTGCATTTTGGTTGTTTTGTCATGGTTAAATATTGCTTACTTTACCACAGTTTAGTTACTTTCCTTCACTGTTGTGTGTCTCCAACATGTTTTTTCTCACTTATGTAGTAATTGGGCTTTTTTTCAATGTTTATCAGCCGTTCGAACTTTCATGGCATTACATATGTATTTGTAAAGCGCACTGTTCACCAAGAAGGGCATCTTAGCGCAGAATAACATTTTACTCGTTTTATCGACCCCAGAAGGATGAAAGGCTGAGTGGACTGCCAGGATTTGAACCTGTGACCATGAGATCAAACACATGCCCCAAACAGTGGACACATTAGTCCACTAAGCAACCAGACACGGCTGGTGCGGGGAGTGCATGGAACATGTCCCAGTGAAGTGGTAGAGGCTACAATACTACTCACATTTCAAGAGTTTTGTTGCAGAGGCTCAGCCACAGCGCTCAGATGGCTCTGGGATTCTAGTGCTCCACAGATGTTCGATGATCAGAGACGGGATCAGTAGGGCAAAGTAAGAAAGGGCAGAGCTGGAGATCCCACCGGGTCTTGGTGGTGAACGAGGTATGGAATGGAAAGGCTCGGACGGTGAGGGTTCATCCCAGAAGGAAGGACTGAAGACCACTGCGCAGAGACTGTCGTGATCTGTCACATTAGGATAGCACACCTCTTCATCGACAGGACATCCGTGATAATTCAGGGGCAGAGTAAAGGCCATGCGTGGACTTCTGCTTCCGCCATTCATGTCAGTTTGCCAGTTCCACTGCCAATGCATTGCAAATCCCCTTTCTTCCTTCTTTCAGGGGCGGCTCCTCCATTAGGGTGGAGGAGCATCGCCCCACTGCTTTCTCGCAGTGCGAGAAGCAGTAACATAATGGTAACACTACCATTTTATGTTACTGCTTCTCGCACTGCGAGAAAGCAGAAGGGTTTGGTTGGGGGTGGGTCTGCTGGAGGACAGGGGAGGAGTGGCTAGCCCAATGCTGCGGGCCCTCACTGTTTGTTCGGCCTTCTGGGGCCGACCAAACCAGTCATGTGCACTCTCCCTTTTCTCCATGTAGGCTGCATGCAGCCTTCATGGAGAAAATGGCCTCTTCATAGGCGCCTGGCTGGGCGCCGTCCCCACCAATCATAACGCTGCCATTGCAGCTTTATGATTGGCTTAGGGAAGGGGAGGGAGGCTGCCTGCTTCCTGTTCCACGGGACCCGGCCAGGAGCTGAGACGGCGCGGGACCCGGGAAGGTACTTTTCATTTAAAAAAATGTATTCCCCCCCCACGACCCCCGTGCGAAACCTTGCCCGACCCCCCCTCACCCGCAAGTCATGCCGGCCGCGACTGCCTTCTTTGGTATTTATATAGACTCTCTAGCACTCTGTTCCTGGCTGGCAGGCCAGCTGGCCACTTACTACTGATTTGTACTGGGTCCTTTTGTATCATTTAGATTTTGGACGTTGTACTGTATGTGCGCAGTGAAGAAAACCTCAGAAATTCTACTTGGTAAATAGAAATAAAAAATCGCACAAAATAACCAGTTTCACGATGCAACTGGAATCTTCAACACAACAGGAGAAAAGGAGATGTTCCTCTATCATTAGAAACCATGGGGCATATTAGCAAGACCGGCGATAAATTATCGCCGTTTTAGCGGCAGGAAACTGCCGCTAAAACGGCGATAATGGGCTTGCTAATATGCGTTATAGAATTCCAATAGAAGCCTAGGTTAGATGTGCAGGACATCTAACCTGGGCTTCTATTGGAATTCTATAACGTATATTAGCAAGCCCATTATCGCCGTTTTAGCGGCAGTTTACTGCCGCTAAAACGGCGATAATTTTATCGCCGGTCTTGCTAATATGCCCCCATGTTACTAGTCAACTTGCCTGTTCGCTAGGGGCAGGTATCTGCTCGCACTCCTGGCGTCACGAGGTGGCACTGTTGCTGTTGGCTTAATTTCACAACCCCAATTCTAGCTTTATAGGGATGGTGTGCCTGAGCGGGTCATTGGTTTAATAGGGCAAGTGGAAGCTTTTAATATTCGAGGGGGCGCTCCTGAAAAATTCTCTTAACTTTCCCTGTCTGGGCGAGCATCACCACGCATACAAAAGAGGGCCCCATTGGTGTTCCTAATGGCAACATTTAAGGCTGACCTCCTATGAGTAGGTTGACCAGACGTCCCGGATTTGCCCGGACAGTCCCAGTTTTTCACCAGCTGTCCCGGCAGATTTCGGCAATTTTGGCTCATGTCCCGGTTTTTAGAGGGGGTCGACTGAAAACAGTGAGAGGCACTTTTTTGGGTGTTCTAAAGCTGTGCTAGTTAGCAGCTGTTAAAAGTAAGCAATTTAATTAATAGGTATGATGTTGCTTGTAGAAATTACATTTTATTTATTTTCTTAATGCATCTTCTGTGATCCTATGTTGATGAGAGCTGTCATTCTGCACCATTCTGTGGGTCAAAAATTGTAGTCCTTCTTCTCTTTTTCCAAAATGTCCTGGTTTTTGGTTCTCAATATCCGGTCACCCTACCTATGAGCCCACCCGAGCACCAGCTTTCAAGTGCAGGGGAACAACACGAACGCCCAGAACGCGAGCGACTTTTGATTCCTGTTCTTAGATTTTGTTTGTTATTTTTTAGTGCAAATCAGTTCTCTCATTCAAACTGGACGCAAGGACGCATCCCATGCTAAAATGCAGCACCAATATTAGTTTTGCATTTCACATAAATACGGGTAATTTTGTATCGTTTTTCTGAAATGTGACCTCATTTTGTAAAAGAAAATTATGTCCCTAAAAAACATTCAAAACGTAACTCAGCAAAACAAGCATACTAAAACACCACAACATCACATTGCAATAAAAAAGCACCAAAACACAGGAGCACAAAAATATGCAACACATCACATCCATAACAAAATGCCACACACTAAATATGCACATTCTGGTCAAACATCACCACCTCCAGAAACCTGCTTTCACAATACACTGGTAAATGGTGTTTGGACAAAGCACTGACTTAATTTACCATCAATATCAATCTCACTTGTGCAGTGTTGTTGATCTAACAAAAAGTTCATAAAGTTAGTGAAACAAACAAGCATCAGTAACAACTTTGTTAGTTAGCTTGATTTTACTGACTGCATGGTAAAGGCGTGCGGGGTAAATGCCTGCGAGGTTCCATCATACAACCTCATGCAATGCATTGTTAAATTTGTTCAAATATACAGAGTAAGATTAAACTTATCTTTATATATAGTATTGAACTGAGAATTCATGTGCTTTCCTATTTACAGCCCCGTTCTGGAGCAGGCTCATTAAGTCAACAAATAAATAAATATATCTATATATATATATATATATATATATATATATAGAGAGAGAGAGAGAGAGATATCTCTCTATATATATATAGATATATATATATAGAGAGATATATATAGATATAGATAGATATATATCTATATGTAGATAGAGACATATATATCTATATATATATATACATATATCTGTTACCAGTCCCGAATCCACATCGGATCAGGAATCCACGCCGGCGAAGACACCTGACCACACCAGTCCTTTAGGTTTTTGCGCTTAAAAGATTTGTTCGCTGCTGCTACGCGTTTCGGCGATACACGCCTTGTTCACACATCAAGCGTCAGTTACAATCTCAGTATTTTAAAAGCCATCAAATACTTCCGGTCACGTGGTTTGCACAAATCATCACCACTGAAAACAGACTTTACATTGTAATGATCGCTCTGCATAAAGTGCAGTTATTCATACATTGAGCCCATTTGTGGATCGGTCATTGGAATTACATCATTAATTCATTTTGTTAAAATAGCACAAAATTAAAATGATTCACATTACTCAAATTCGATAACCCTTGTCTCCACTGGGGACCACGTGTGATTCACCGTGATAGTTATGCTACAAATACTACAAATAAAAAAATGGATTTATTCTACATCACTTAATCAAAATTCCTCATCAATTCATTCTGTTAAGGAGCACAAACTCAAAAATGTTTACCAATGGGTAACCAACTGATTAATCGTTTTCTCTTAAATTCATGAGATTAAAACTATACATTTCATACATATATATATATATATATATATAGATAGCAGAAGATTATAAAATCTGAATATGACTTGATAAAGATGAATTGCTTATTTACAAAACGTGCAACCAGGGAACCACTTAACGCACCATTCCTGCTCAGGGCACCTGTGCCCCAAATTGGTTAAGCCCATTAAAAACATAAATCTGTTGGCAACCACAAGATAGCTCTAGAAGGCCTGGGCCAACCCTAAACAGCCCCGTTCCCACTTGAAACTCTCAAGTAGTGCATTGAGATACTTGGCTGTAGTTTATAGCCTTAAAATGTCTGCATTCATTCTGCCTACACCTGGTTGAATCTATAATAATAGGGGGGAGAGCAGGACAGGTGCATGGGTTTTCAACTGCCTTATGCACTGCTGTCCATGGGGGATCACGAGAGAGGAGATTGTCTTGCGGGTGACTGTGATCCATATGCCTACTTCCTGTCCCCTACTGATGACCACATCTGGGTCAGATAACGCTTGCTGAAGTGCGGTGAGCAAAGGACAATGGAGAACTCAGGAGGGCAGTGGGCATGACAGGAAGTAGCCAGTCACCAGAGGCCAAGGCAGCTATCTTCACCACAGACCAGCTAATAATACCCCTCTGGTATCTGTGGGCTGCTCTGGTCCGGACAGGAAGTCACTCCAGTGAAAAAATTTTGTTATCTTGTCCCAGGTATTGATATCTGGCCACTTCTGGGCCGAGCCAGGAGTGATGAGGTATCATGTGTTTAGGGGAAGGCAAGAAGGGATCTGAGGAGAAGAAATTGGAGAAAGTTCATTAAAGGAGAGATGTGACAGTGTAAAGAGGAAGAAGGGAGGTGAGTGGGAGAGGAAAAAAAAGAGAAGCAGTTCTGCAGTTAAGGACAAGAAGGAGAAAAGGTAAAAGGAAAAGGTAAAGAAAGGAGACATGTGGAAGACGAAAAGGTGAGAAGGTGTAGGAGAAGAAAGGATAAAGAAAGCGTCAGAGATATCGAGAGAGAAGGGCAATGACACAAACTTAAATATACCTCTGTAAGTAGATACGCGAGTCCTCCATCTCTTTTCTTTTCTATAGGAAGGCAAGGCTGGGAAATATTCAGCCTTATTGGTGGTATCTAAGATTGCCCATGTGTCAGGCCTTCTGACACATGACGGGTTCTGCCCCAGCCGTTCTGGCACAGCTCTTGGCTGGTCGGGAAGTCTGCTTTCAGTGCAGGCCCGCGCGCCTCCAAGCGGGGACCGCTTGGTATTGAGATGGATGGCCCCGCAGGTCTTATTTTCTCAACCTGCAGTCTGAAATGAGTTTGTTAAGCGACAAAACATTTTGTGCACTTAATTTCGCCATTTTAGTTAAATAAGACTTTATTTTCTAGAAGCGTCGCGGCTGCCAAACTCCTGATTACTTCTCCCTTTAGTTGAGAACATAATTTATTGTAATGACAAATGTAGCAAATACGAACACAAACTGAACATTATGTTCTGGAGAGGGCCGCGCCGAAGCTGCAGCAACGGTGTAATTGTCTTTTTGAACATTTGGCGTTTATTTACGGTGGGAGCATGTTGATCTCTGGAGCCTGCAGGCTTCTCCACTGCAGGCACCCTCATGGATGAGTCTATGGTAGCAGGGGCGCCTGTATCACGCGGGCCGCCTTATCAGGACTGCAAAAGCAGGATTCTTGTGGCAAGAAAGTCAGATGGTTGACGACCTTCTTCAGAGCAGTGGTGTAGCAAGGAGGGGTGGGGGAGGGGCGGACCGTCCCTCGTGGCATGAGTTTTGGGGCAGAGGCCTCCCCGCCCCGCTCTTACCTGCGCCCATCGCGGCAAATGCGGGGATCGCATCCCCATCCCCCGCTCTTACCTGCACCCATCGCGGCAGACGAGGGGATCGCCAGCCCCATCCCCCCGCTCCTACCTGCACCCGTCGCGGCAGACGAGGGGATCGCCAGACCCATCCCCCCGCTCCTACCTGCGTCCATCGCGAGGGATCACCAGCACCTCTGCCCCCCTGCTTTTACCTGTGGCTGTCGCGGGCGGAAAACGCAGGGGCCGCCTCGGTCGGCCAAAGGTATAGCTATGCCACTGCTTAAGAGATATGTGACCTATAGCTCACAAGTTGGAATTTCGAGCTTTTTTTCCTTCTATTGTTAATAGGAAAGGAGCACTACTCAGCTATGTATTAGCAGCAATTTTTAGTGCTGTATGGTACTATTACGTTTGTTTTGTGACGACTATATAAATGCTCAATAGCTCGAAAATTGACTGTAGTCAAGTCCTTGATCACTGCTTTGTGCATATTGATTACCCTTCATGGTGTTTCATGGTGTTCGCCCTGCAAATGCAATGCACCCATTCTATGAAGAGATCCGGTACCTGCCTGATACTGAGGAAAAACAAAAACATTGTGCAAATCCTGTGGGTGCTTCATCTGGTCTGAGGTCTAGAAATATCAGGATTCTCTAACTCTGAAAGAACACCTTTATACAGTCTGGCTTGACAGCATGGCTGCAGGGGCGGCCGGCACGGCTTGCGGGTAGGGGCGGACGCTGGAGGGGGCGGGGGCTCGTAGGATGCTTTAAAAAAAAAATAATTTAAAACTTAACTTGCCGTCACCGGGTCTTGCGTCTTCTCTCCTGCTTGCCTGTGTCCGACTCCAGGTCAGAAAAGGAAGCAGGCAGCCAAGCTCCCACCTCTAAGCTAACATTCCATTATTATCATTTTATTTTTTCTTTCTTTGCTGCTCCTGGCAGTGGGGCAATGCTCCTCCACCTTAGAGGAGGAGCCGCCACTGCATCGCTGTCGCTAGACAGTTATGTAAGTATCACTCGGGGAGGGACTTTGGCTCCGCCTACGTATTGGGAGCCATAATTGCATGTTTTAATTGGGCAGAAGATGTGTGCTTCCACAAAAAAGTGCTTGCCCTCCACACAACTGTGATCATTTTGTTTATTTATCCAGCTGCTGACCTTGAATTTTGAGGGGCACACACACATGCCTTTGCAATGATATTAAAATGTCTAGATAACTAGGTAATTGATAATGTTTCTCTCTGGCAGCTGCACAGATGGGATAATGGCAGTCATTAACATGCATGGATGTTTAGGTCTGGCTTGACAGTGCATTAATAAACCAGACCTATTATCATTGTTAATGCTTCTTTTCTTTCGGAGTTTTTATATATAGCGCAAACTTGACCCAAAGGTATTGGGTATCAGAGCGCTTTACATGAGCACCAGTTGCTTACACAAGGACATATTCATTTTTGTAGGCACAGGGAGATTAAGTGATTTGCCCAGAATCACAGGATGTTGAGCGTCATTGCCGACACTCAAACCCAGTTCCCCAGATTTGAGATCGACTGCCCTAACCATTAGGCTACATCCTCTCTTTCCTTATCTTCCGCTTTCAAATTTGCGTACCCCATCCCCTTTTTTCAGAGCAGTGCCCTGATCTCTGCTTTCCACTTTGGCAATGCTTTTGGGTATCCTCACAGCCCTCTTCTGGTTGAGGGATCTCCACACACCTCTGGATTCTCCTCTTGTCTCAGGAAGCCCTCAGTCATCTCTCTGGGATCCTGGGACTCCTCACAGAGACTCATGGTGGTAAAACATTTCTCTTCTCCTGGGCAGACACGGGGGATAAGTGCCTGCAGGGTTTATGGGCTGGGTGTCTTGGAGAGGATAACAACACCCCTTGATGGAGAAACTGAAACATCGAACGAGCGTGTTGGCGCCCTTTTGTTACTCTGCAGAAGAACCCGCAGTACTGGAACAGTGGTTCATTTTGCGGACATCTCTGTGGGTGTCCTATTAAGTTTTTTGCTGTCCTTTGCCTACACCCCTCATGGTGGTTTGGATAAAAGATACATTTTATTCTTTTCTTCATCTTTCTTCACAAATTGTGGTGGTTACATATTTTGGAATATCTCTATGACAGTATAATGTGATTTTGTGACAAGTGGGTCCTCCGATCTACCTACTGTACTTGTGGGCAATTGTATGGCAGGGAAGAAGGGTGGAAGGAAGAAAGGATAAAGAAGGAATACATTGAGAGACGAAAGATGTCAGAGAGGAAGTTATTATTTTGAAAGAGATTACCCATACCATCTTAATGAACGCACTCTTGTTATATCGTAATATGTGAATCTTTGCTTAAACCCTGTTAGCTGTGGCTCAAGCAGCAGTCAATTCTGCTGAGAAATGTGTGCTATTAAGCAGAACTAAACAAAATGAAAGTTAGGAACTCAAGGCAATAAAACTCCAAAAACAATTGATAAAAATCAAGAAATATATAAGCAAAAGATACAACAATTGTCCATAGATATAGAGTGTTAGACCTGGCATCATTGGCGCGGGTCTCCCTTCCTCTTTTCGCTTCCTATCTTTTATGTTGACTGGATTTAGATGCTCTGGGCGCTGTGCCACTGCCAATCAGTGCCACAGCGCGAATGCTCCCTGTGTAAAGATAACTGTATGAATTGGGATAACCATAATTGGCTCGTTTGGTTTACCTGTCAGTCCCTAGTATAAGTGCACTGTGTGTGCCCAGAGCTGGTAGACCAAATCCTGCTGGTGGGCCTGCAGCGCTGATTTGCGCTACCCACCGAAGCAGCTTTTAAAGTATGTCTGTGTAGCATGTTCTAATGGCGAGTTACCCTCCATTTCACTGCTTACTATTGTGAGGCTATCCGTTCTCATAGGCCAGAATGGGCAGGCTGAGTATTACATCCCATAATCCTACCTGCCCCCAGGAACCCGATAGGAACTTCGAGTTTGATATGTTTAAGCTCAGGACATTGAGATACATCTTTTAGTAAGGATCATTTGCGTAGTCCGTGTTCCGAAAATGCCGCTGCTAGAAACGAGGTATTTTCTGGCCTAAGCTTTCCTGTAGGCTTTGCTAGCGTGTGTATTGGCCGTCTGGTTTTGGAGCAGCAGGGCCAGCTGGGTCAGACCTGGCTGGAGAGAGAGATCGGCATTTAGAGTATGGGGAGGGGTGACTCTTTGATCTGAGCAGGGCCGTGCCTGGCAAGGTGAATGATGGCTCCACCTCCCACTGGGCGTCTGATAGCAGACCCCCAGATTCTCAAAGGGCAGGATGTCGCCTCGTAAACCAAGTGCTCCCCGACCCCACCGAACTGGTTCTGGCTGGATGCAGTGATTTGTGACTGCAGAGAACAAAGACTGTTTAGGTATAAAACGCCGCGCTGAAACCTTGTTCAAGTGTGTTCCTTTTGGATGTCAAGACGAAACTCTGTCCGAGTGAACAGAGGAAAGGACTTTGAAACTTTCACCAAGCTTGCTGAAGAAACTACCCGAGGGCCTGAATTGAGAGCGCCTCCTGCTGAAGTCTCAGGGACATTAGACTTCACCCCGTCAGCCGTCTGAATTCCTGTGCTAGGGATTCTACTTGCAGGTGAGGCCTCCGTCGAGTAATCCGGAACCTCTAGTTCTACTGTGAGGAACGCGGACTGGTAACCCTTGTTAACTCTGTGTGTGGGCCGCCGCAGCTAGAGAGAGCTGCCGCCGTTGAGCGCCCGTCTTAATTGGAACCTTCGGAACCTTCGCTGAATCTGTGTGGGCCGCCGCAGTTAAGAGAGAGCTGTAGCCGCTGAGTGCCCGCCGTTGTGCCAGCCTGGTCGAGATCATCCTTTGTCCTGTGGGCCGCCGCAGCTAAGAGAGAGCTGTTGCCGCTGAGTGCCCGCACTTGTGTCAGCTGTGCATCATCGTGATTTGTCCTGTGGGCCGCCGCAGCTAAGAGAGAGCTGTTGCCGCTGAGTGCCCGCACTTGTGTCAGCTGTGCATCATCGTGATTTGTCCTGTGGGCCGCCGCAGCTAAGAGAGAGCTGTTGTCGCTGAGTGCCCGCACTTGTGTCAGCTGTGCATCATCGTGATTTGTCCTGTGAGCCGCCGCAGCTAAGAGAGAGCTGCTGCTGCTCAGTGCTCGCACCTTTGCTAACTTTGCATCATCGTGATTTGTCCTGTGAGCCGCCGCAGCTAAGAGAGAGCTGCTGCCGCGGAGTGCTCGCACCTTTGCCAACTTTGCATCATCGTGATTTGTCCTGTGAGCCGCCGCAGCTAAGAGAGCTGCTGCTGCGGAGTGCTTGCACCTTTGCTGACTTTGCATCATCGTGATTTGTCCCGTGGACTGCCGCAGCTAAAAGAGAGCTGTTGCCGCTAAGTGCCCGCACCTTTGCCAATTTTGCATCATCGTGTGTCGTCCTGTGGGCCGCCGCAGCTAAGAGAGAGCTGTTGCCGCTGTGAGCCCACCACGGAGCTGCACGACGAGAGTCATCGCCACCACCAGCCCGGGCCGCCGCAGCCGCGTGCTTCTGCCGCTGGTAGCCCGCCTGTCCCCGAGTGCCCGAATCATTGTGAGTGCACGTTGCGGACCACTGCAGACAAGAGTTGTGGTCGCTGGGAGTCCGCCTGTCACCGTCTCCGCTTCTTCGAGAAGCTACGTGCTGTGTCCCCGTCCAACGGCAGGTATCTGGTGCGCAACGGGTCGCGTAGACCCAGGCCTTGAACTCAGTCAGTGCCACGTTCTGGTGAATACGTTATTGCCTTTTTAAGTCCCTACTGATTTACGTGCATTGTGACTGGTTAAAACGCTTTTGAGAGTCTCGTGCTAAACCTTAGATAAAGATACTATTTTTCTATACCTACTTGAGTTGTGTCCTTTTGTGGTGTCATTACTGCCTTATTGTGCATGGTCATAAATACTTCACACACTGCCTCTGAGATAGGCCTAACTGCTCGTGCTACGTTACCACAGGGTTGAGCAGGGGTTATCAAAGGGGGTAGCCCACTTGCCTGACTTAGGAAGAAGGGTCCCTATTTGGACAGTGGCGCCAGCCATTGCCAACTAGAGACCCCCATTTCTAACATTGGCGGTCAGCGGTGAGGATCAGGACTTGCATTTATGATCCACGTACAATAACTGGTAGATGCCACTAGTAAGTACAGACCAAAGCGCAGCCACGCACGTTTTTTTTTCCCTCTTCGAATTTTTTTTTTTGGTTGGTTGTTCTAGTATTGAATCGTTGATCGCAGCCATGAGTACTGCTAATATGGGAAGGCCAACATCCAATGCTTCGGAGGATCTCACCTTTGAGGAGGAAAGATTAGATACCTATACTGCCAAACAGCTGAAGTCATTTTGTAAACAATTCGCAGTCCCCGTGATAGGTCTCTCTAGGAAGGAGGAGTACCACAAGGCGCTGAAGGCCTGGTGGGAAGCCAGAGGGTCCGCTGGGGATGAGGAAGAGAATGCTGGAGGGCAGCAGGATGATGCAGTAGAGGGGGAAGATAGAACACCCTCCAATCCAGGTACTAGTGTATCCCAAAGGAGCCTGACCCCAGAAGAGCTGGAGGACAGGGAGAGAGATAGGAGGCATAGTTTGGAGATGGCTAAATTGGAAGGTCAGAAGGACCTTGAGAGTAAGAAGTTAGACATTGAGAAGAATCGATTGTCAATTGAACTTGAGAAAATGAGAATGGAGCATGAGAGAATGTTGAGGGAGATAGAGATCAGGGCGAGGAGTGTCCCGGTCTCCCCTCTGGTGGCAGCATACCTTTAGTAACTCCTGAGAGTAGAGTTTATATTCCTAAGGATGTCATTAAGGATTTTCACAAGAGTGAGGATATTGGGCAATGGTTTGCCGCATATGAGATAGCAATGGTGTCCCACCGGGTCCCTGAGCAGGATTGGGGAGCGGGATTGTGGGGGCGCTTTGTGAGTGATGGTAGGGATACCCTGTTGGACCTGCCTGAGGAGAGCAGGATGGTGTATGCCCATATGAAAGAAGCTTTGATGACCCGTTATGGTTTGACCCCAGAAATGTACAGGCAGAGGTTTAGGACCTGTAAGAAGTTAGAGGGTACCACGTGGGTTGAATATGTGTCTTTTTTCTGCAGAGCAATGGATCGCTGGGTAAAGGGTAGCAAAGTGGAAACTTTCGAGCAATTGTATGATTTGTTTGCGTGGGAGCATTTTTCTAGTAACTGTTTTCCAGAGCTACGCCAGCACCTGATTGATAGCAAGCTGACTAACCCTAGGAAGCTTGCTGAGGAGGCGGACCGCTGGGTGAACACCCGGGTCCGGAAGGGTTTTGTGGGAGACTTCGCCAGAGGTGGGCAGGGTCCCCAGCAGAGAAGTGGGGGGGACAAGGGTAAGCCGAGGGAGTTCCAGAGAGGGCCCCAAAGTAATTCCCAAGGGAACCAAGCAGTGGTGTCCCAGCCTCCCCCTGAGAAGAAGCCAGTGTCCCTGACAGGTAGGCCTGTTCAGAGGGGGCCACTCACTTGTTTCAAGTGTGGTCAAGTGGGCCACCGGTATTATGATCCCCAGTGTCCCCAGAGGGACCCCAATGCATCCCCTCGTGCACCACCCCGTGCACCATCCCGCCAGATTGCCAGTGTAGCCCTGGGGGGGAGGAGGTAGAGGTCCAAGGTGGGTGGGATCCCGTAGAGTTAACCCTTGTCTCGCTAGGAGACTTTGAGAAGGTCCCTAACCCCACACTGCCTAATAACACTAGGAAGTACCGGCAGTGGGTGACCATCAATGGCCATAGGGTGGAGGCTCTCAGGGACACCGGAGCTAGTGTGACTGCTGTCAGCTCCCGGTTGGTGTCCAAAGAGCAGGTTGTCCCCCATGCATTCTGCCCCGTAGTGTCAGCAGACAACTCAGAGAGCCAGTGTGAAGTGGCTCAGGTTCCCTTCGAGTGGGGGGGTCTCAGGAACTCTTCAAGTGGCTGTGAGGCCCGCCATGCCGGTAGACTGTCTGTTGGGCAATGATCTAGAGAACTCCCCGTGGGCTACGGTGGAGAGAAAGTCTCATTTGGAAATGTTGGGTCTGCCTGAGTGGGCGTGTGCGACCACTCGGTCCATGACAGCTCAGAAGGATGTTCAGGAGGGTCTGGAGCCTGAAAGTATGGCCCAGGCCCCTGCCTTAAAGAGAAGGGGTAGGGGGCGTGGGAAACCGGCCCCCGCGGTTCCCACGGTCCCGGAGGGAGCAGACCTTGAGGGGGATGCCCTGGAACCTACAGGGGAACAAGTGGCTGAACTGGGGGACCTACCGGAGCTGACCCATTGGCAGCAGGAAGGGGGGCCCTCCAGGGAGGAATTTTGCGAGCAACAGAGAACCTGCCCTTCTCTTGAGGGGGTGCGGCGACAGGCCGCCGCCCAGGCAGCAGGTGATCAGACAGGGTCACATTGGATCTATTGGGAGAATGATCTCCTTTACAGCGAGCCTAAGGTTGCTGAGCCTGGGTCAGCCCGTGTGCTGGTGGTACCCCAGCGCTTCAGGACCTTCCTACTGGGGTTGGCTCATGATGTGCCACTGGCCGGACATCTGGGGCAGACCAAGACCTTTGAGAGGCTGGTCACCCACTTCTATTGGCCCCAGATGCGCAGGAGCTCAGATGCTCACTGCAGGACATGTGAGACTTGCCAGGCAAGTGGGAAGAGTGGGGGAAGATTAAGGCCCCACTCCAGCCCTTTCCCGTTGTGAGCACCCCATTCGAGAGAGTGGGCATTGATATTGTGGGGCCTCTGGATCCCAAGACAGCCATGGGCAACAGGTTCATCCTGGTCTTGGTGGACCATGCCACCAGATACCCTGAGGCCATCCCGCTCAGGACAGTGACGGCCCCCGTGGTGGGACGGGCACTGATGGGGATTTTCTCCCGTGTGGGATTCCCCAGAGAGGTGGTGTCCGATAGGGGAACTAACTTCATCTCCAAGTACATGAAGTCTCTGTGGGAGGAGTGTGGGGTAACATATAAGTTCACCACTCCTTACCACCCCCAGGGTAATGGGCTGGTTGAGAGATTCAACCGGACCCTCAAGGGCATGATTATGGGCCTAGGTGAGCCCATGAGGTGTAAGTGGGACGTCCTCTTGCCATGCCTGTTGTTTGCTTACCGTGAGGTGCCACAGAAGTCCTTAGGGTTCAGTCCCTTTGAGCTGCTCTATGGTCACCCGGTAAGAGGGCCTCTGAGTCTGGTCAAGGAAGGCTGGGAGCAATCTCCCAGGAAACCTCCCCAGGATGTGTTTAGTTACATGCTGGCCTTCAGGAACCAGACTCGGCGTTTCAGGAAACTTGCTGAGGCAAACCTGGAAGCCAGCCAGGAAGAGATGAAACGCTGGCACGATCAGAATGCCACTCTGATCGAGTTTCAGCCTGGACAGAAGGTTTGGGTCATGGCCCCGGTGGAGCCCTGTGCGCTCCAGGATAGGTGGACCGGCCCCTTTGAGGTGGTGGAGCGCAAGAGTCCTGTTACCTACGTGGTGGACTTGCAGTCTCCCAGGAACCCCTTGCGGGTCCTGCATGTTAACCGCCTGAAGCCCCACTTTGAGAGGTCTGAAGTGGGCATGCTTCTGGCCACAGATGCTGGGATGGAGGAGGAGAGCGAGCCCCTTCCTGACCTCCTGTGTGCAGGGGAGCGAGATGGGTCAGTGGAGGGTGTGGTCCTCTCCACCACACTGACCCCTGAGCAGCAGGGTGATTGTCGCCAACTGTTGGGGCAATTCAGTGATCTGTTCTCCCTGGTACCTAGTGTCACTGATTGGTGTGTCCATGACGTGGACACTGGGGACAGTCCTCCCATTAAGCACAAGGCTTACCGAGTGACTGACCGGGTAAGGGCCTACATTAAGGATGAGGTTACCAAAATGTTTGCCCTTGGGGTGATTGAGTCCTCTAGCAGCCCTTGGTCCAGCCCAGTGGTCCTGGTACCAAAAGCTGCAGCGCCTGGTACCACCCCAGAACTTCGGTTCTGCGTGGACTATCGGGGCCTCAATTCAGTCACGAAGACTGACGCGCACCCCATCCCCAGAGCTGATGAGCTCGTAGATCGGTTAGGGGCTGCAAAATACCTCAGCACATTTGATTTGACGTCTGGGTATTGGCAGATCGCCTTGACCGAGGGAGCAAAGGAGAGGTCAGCATTCTCCACACCCGATTGGCACTACCAGTTCCGGGTGATGCCCTTTGGAATGAAGAATGCCCCTGCCACCTTTCAGAGGCTGGTCAACAGGGTGTTGGTTGGGCTGGAAGACTTCAGTGCCGCCTACCTGGATGACATTGCGGTGTTTAGCTCCTCTTGGGAAGACCACCTGCGCCACCTCTGGGAGGTATTGATGGCACTGCGGAAGGCAGGCCTCACAATCAAAGCCAGTAAGTGCCAGATTGGGCAGGGTTCTGTAGTGTATTTGGGACACCAGGTGGGGAGCGGCCAGGTGGCGCCCCTTCAGCCCAAAATTGAAACTATCCTGGCATGGGAACCCCCCAAGACTCAGACGCAGGTGAGAGCCTTCTTAGGACTCACGGGGTACTACAGGAGGTTTGTCAAGGGATATGGCAACATTGTTGCACCCTTGACTGAGCTGACTTCTAAGAAGCAGCCAAAGAAGGTAAACTGGACTGACACCTGTCAGAACGCGTTTGACGCCCTGAAGACTGCCATGTGCACCGCACCCGTGCTTCAGGCGCCCGACTTTTCAAAGGAATTTGTTGTCCAGACAGACGCCTCAGAGCATGCTATAGGGGCTGTTCTGTCACAGATCAATGAGGAGTGACTAGACCAACCGGTAGCCTTCCTGAGCAGGAGGTTACTTCGCCGGGAACAGAGGTGGAGTGCAATTGAGCGTGAGGCATTTGCTGTGGTCTGGGCGATGAAGAAGCTGAGACCATATCTGTTTGGG
Source organism: Calotriton arnoldi (assembly GCA_963921515.1). Classification (NCBI taxonomy): domain Eukaryota; kingdom Metazoa; phylum Chordata; class Amphibia; order Caudata; family Salamandridae; genus Calotriton; species Calotriton arnoldi. The sequence continues at coordinate 2,000,236 of CAWUFW010000522.1, forward strand.
ACTCACTTCCGGGTTCAGACAGACCACAGGCCCCTTAGATGGTTGATGCATATGAGGGGTGAGAATCCCAAGTTGTTGAGGTGGTCCATTTCCCTACAGGGTATGGATTTCACGGTGGAACACCGCCCTGGTACAGAACACGCCAATGCTGACGGTCTGTCCAGATTTTTCCGCCTTAGTGATGAGAACTCCCAAGGGGATGGTTAGTTCTCCCCACATTTCAGCTGGAGGGGACGCGTGTTAGACCTGGCATCATTGGCGCGGGTCTCCCTTCCTCTTTTCGCTTCCTATCTTTTATGTTGGCTGGATTTAGATGCTCTGGGCGCTGTGCCACTGCCAATCAGTGCCACAGCGCGAATGCTCCCTGTGTAAAGATAACTGTATGAATTGGGATAACCATAATTGGCTCGTTTGGTTTACCTGTCAGTCCCTAGTATAAGTGCACTGTGTGTGCCCAGGGCTGGTAGACCAAATCCTGCTGGTGGGCCTGCAGCGCTGATTTGCGCTACCCACCGAAGCAGCTTTTAAAGTATGTCTGTGTAGCATGTTCTAATAGCGAGTTACCCTCCATTTCACTGCTTACTATTGTGAGGCTATCCGTTCTCATAGGCCAGAATGGGCAGGCTGAGTATTACATCCCATAATCCTACCTGCCCCCAGGAACCCGATAGGAACTTCGAGTTTGATATGTTTAAGCTCAGGACATTGAGATACATCTTTTAGTAAGGATCATTTGCGTAGTCCGTGTTCGAAAATGCCGCTGCTAGAAACGAGGTATTTTCTGGCCTAAGCTTTCCTGTAGGCTTTGCTAGCGTGTGTATTGGCCGTCTGGTTTTGGAGCAGCAGGGCCAGCTGGGTCAGACCTGGCTGGAGAGAGAGATCGGCATTTAGAGTATGGGGAGGGGTGACTCTTTGATCTGAGCAGGGCCGTGCCTGGCAAGGTGAATGATGGCTCCACCTCCCACTGGGCGTCTGATAGCAGACCCCCAGATTCTCAAAGGGCAGGATGTCGCCTCGTAAACCAAGTGCTCCCCGACCCCACCGAACTGGTTCTGGCTGGATGCAGTGATTTGTGACTGCAGAGAACAAAGACTTTTTAGGTATAAAACGCTGCGCTGAAACCTTGTTCAAGTGTGTTCCTTCTGGATGTCAAGACGAAACTCTGTCCGAGTGAACAGAGGAAAGGACTTTGAAACTTTCACCAAGCTTGCTGAAGAAACTACCCGAGGGCCTGAATTGAGAGCGCCTCCTGCTGAAGTCTCAGGGACATTAGACTTCACCCCGTCAGCCGTCTGAATTCCTGTGCTAGGGATTCTACTTGCAGGTGAGGCCTCCGTCGAGTAATCCGGAACCTCTGGTTCTACTGTGAGGAACGCGGACTGGTAACTCTTGTTAACTCTGTGTGTGGGCCGCCGCAGCTAAGAGAGAGCTGCCGCTGTTGAGCGCCCGTCTTAATTGGAACCTTCGGAACCTTCGCTGAATCTGTGTGGGCCACCGCAGTTAAGAGAGAGCTGTAGCCGCTGAGTGCCCGCCGTTGTGCCAGCCTGGTCGAGATCATCCTTTGTCCTGTGGGCCACCACAGCTAAGAGAGAGCTGCTGCCGCTGAGTGCCCGCACCTTTGCCAACTTTGCCTCATCGTGATTTGTCCTGTGGGCCGCCGCAGCTAAGAGAGAGCTGTTGCCGCTGAGTGCCCGCACTTGTGTCAGCTGTGCATCATCGTGATTTGTCCTGTGGGCCGCCGCAGCTAGAGAGAGCTGTTGCCGCTGAGTGCCCGCACTTGTGTCAGCTGTGCATCATCGTGATTTGTCCTGTGGGCCGCCGCAGCTAAGAGAGAGCTGTTGCCGCTGAGTGCCCGCACTTGTGTCAGCTGTGCATCATCGTGATTTGTCCTGTGGGCTGCCGCAGCTAAGAGAGAGCTGTTGCCGCTGAGTGCCCGCACTTGTGTCAGCTGTGCATCATCGTGATTTGTCCTGTGAGCCGCCGCAGCTAAGAGAGAGCTACTGCCGCTGAGTGCTCGCACCTTTGCTAACTTTGCATCATCGTGATTTGTCCTGTGAGCCGCCGCAGCTAAGAGAGAGCTGCTGCCGCGGAGTGCTCGCACCTTTGCCAACTTTGCATCATCGGGATTTGTCCTGTGGGCCGCCGCAGCTAACAGAGAGCTGCTGCCGCCGAGGACTCGCACCTTTACCGACTTTGCATCATCGTGATTTGTCCCGTGGGCTGTCGCAGCTAAAAGAGAGCTGTTGCCGCTGAGTGCCCGCACCTTTGCCAATTTTGCATCATCGTGAGTCGTCCTGTGGGCCGCCGCAGCTAGAGAGAGCTGCTGCCGCTGTGAGCCCACCACGGAGCTGCACGACGAGAGTCATCGCCACCACCAGCCCGGGCCGCCGCAGCCGCGTGCTGCTGCCGCTGGGAGCCCGCCTGTCCCCGAGTGCCCGAATCATTGTGAGTGCACGTTGCGGACCACTGCAGACAAGAGTTGTGGTCGCTGGGAGTCCGCCTGTCACCGTCTCCGCTTCTTCGAGAAGCTACGTGCTGTGTCCCCGTCCAACGGCAGGTATCTGGTGCGCAACGGGTCGCGTAGACCCAGGCCTTGAACTCAGTCAGTGCCAGGTTCTGGTGAATACGTTATTGCCTTTTTAAGTCCCTACTGATTTACGTGCATTGTGACTGGTTAAAACGCTTTTGAGAGTCTCGTGCTAAACCTTAGATAAAGATACTATTTTTCTATACCTACTTGAGCTGTGTCCTTTTGTGGTGTCGTTACTGCCTTATTGTGCATGGTCATAAATGCTTCACACACTGCCTCTGAGATAGGCCTAACTGCTCGTGCTACGTTACCACAGGGTTGAGCAGGTGTTATCAAAGGGGGTAGCCCACTTGCCCTGACTTAGGAAGAAGGGTCCCTATTTGGACAGTGGCGCCAGCCATTGCCAACTAGAGACCCCCATTTCTAACATAGAGTTTTAAAGGTTTAAGGCAAAAATTGTCACAAATTCCATGAAAAAATGAGTATGTAAAAGTTACTTTCAGCCTATGTGTCCTACCCAAAAACAACCAGCAGCTCTGCTATTGCACTAGAGATTAAAACTAGCAAAAGGTACAAGCAAACTGTTCTGCATCACAAGGCCAGGGAGTCGGGCACAGAGTAAGCAATCTTCCATTGCTTTCAATCCTCCAGGTACCCTTCTAGAAAATGCCAGTGAAAAGTCCAAGTGGGGGGCATGCCTCTTTCCTCTTACTTCCTGCTACAGCCAAGAGTCCCAGAATGTTGCTTGATGCTGGGAAACTCATCCTGGTCTTTGTTACAGTCCTCAGATAATCATGGCAGCTGTGCCTGCTTATGCACAGGGCGGCCTTTTGCATTTATGTATCTATAGCTCTCACAGTAGGCCACTTACTTGACCCTTGTAGAGCTATTCCAACCCTGTGTGTGTCTAGCAAGCATGAGCACTTCAGTCTTCTTTCCCCAGTCCAGCAGAATCTTCTTTTAATCCAAACATTTGTTCTCAGGTCCAGAAATCCTCTGAGAAGATAGTGGTGAGGTGACAGTCTTATACTGTGTGCTATCCACTGATTGGATAACTAGCTACATCCAATCCTAGCAACTTTCCCATGGAAAATCTACCTTACTCCACAGAACGTTCCTTCCCAACTTATTGCAAACCATCTTTGGGACCCTCATCTAAAATTACCTTCCCTTTCCTCCATTGGCAGGGGCTGTGCTTCTCCCTTGAGGCATTCCCATATAGAGATGTGATATACTCCCTTCTCACAGTGCTGGAATTTGTTTTTCTGCTTACCGTGAGCATAGACAGAGAGTGCAGGGTGGCTCTGGGCATGAATGGTTTCCCTCCCTGAGACTTCCATCTTGGATCTCCACCGCTGCTAAGATTGTCCCTGGTTGTGCCATCCATTTCCATCTGTTCCTGACCCACCTCCCAGATGACTAACCACTACTAAGCAGGTACCACTGAATTTGAGTTTCATTAGTGGGTGGAAGGTAAGGTTGTGTAAAAGTCCTAGTATTTTCACAGTGAGGTTACAAAAAAGGAGAGACACTGTTCTGAATGACTAGCCCTGCTCATGGAAAATCTAGCTTTAGCTTCATAGTGACAAACAGTATTTTGTAACTGTTCACAATGGGGACATTTTCTCTTAATATTTAGCATGTCCCACTTTTATATTTAAAGGACTAAGCCACGTGGGCTTACTTACAAGGCACATTTAGTGGTAACTTAGCTAAGATATAAAAACAGGTTTGTTTTCTGACATGGAAAAGCACCTTGTCATTTGTCACTGCACTGGTATTAAACTGAATTCCAACCAGAGAACATGGGTGTTTTCTTGAGCCATACACGTGAGTCATATATGTGGCTGGTGTTAACAACCTGCATATGATATGGACCTTCCACGCCACTAGGACATTCCCTGTCCCAACTTACAGGGGCTTGTTGGAAAGTGAAATAAGCCCATTCACTGAAACCAATTTAAAATACATGCTTTATGGGAAATCAGTGGCGTAGCTGGGGAGTGAGGGGGGCTTCAGAGGTGAGCAAGTTGTGCCTGTCAACTACCATCATCATCCCCCCGAGAACAAGTCGTCTGCCGGCTGCCTCCCCACCCCCTCCACCCCCCAGAACAAGTCATCCGTCAGCCGCCACCCCCCCCACCCGCTCTTACACGCACCGGGCCGCAAAGTTAGGGGCTGCCCCGCCGAGTGGTAGTAGGTCTAGCTACGCCACTGTGGGAAAGGCACTCATGCTGAGACATTGTTTCGCAGTGTCACAGTGTACTAGGTCCTAAAATAAATTAAGAAAAGGAGATACAGAAAAACTGAGAAAGAGCACAAGAAAGAAAAATGGTAAATAGGAAGAAAGTTTAAAAAAATAAGGCTAAGCAATTAGTAAAACAAATTGTAGACAAAAGTTGAGAAAAGAAAAATCATAGAAAGAAAAAGAAACAAGGATTAGGAAATAGGAAATTCTAATAAATTGAAATCAAGGAAGAAAGATACATCGGGTGAAGAACAATGAAAGGAGAGAAAGAGAAAAAGAGAAAAAGACAAGAGGGGGAAGAGAAGGAAGCAGAAGTGGATGAGCAGGGGATGGGTGGGGGGTAAAAGACTGAACCGAAGGAGGAAAAGGGAAGAATGAAAGACAAATGTGCATACTTACAACAAGAATGCGAGTCAGGTAAGAATGGACGGAAGGAAAGAGTGGCTGAAGAGGTGAGCGGTGGATGGAAAGTTAAAACCGGATATTGGACAGGCACATTCAGTGCTGCACGTCCAAAGTGTACACAGGAGCCAGATGCAGAGCCAGGAACACATCGCCCCAACGTAGGCCATCACGGTACACATCAGCTTCACCCACCCCCTGGGACGGCTCCCCAGTGTGGTCCCACCGCTCGGTAGCTGTCTGCCGTTTTTGTGAGCTGAGTGCTCGGTTTCCCGCTGCCCTCCTTAAAGGGCACAAACAGCCAGAGGCAGTGGCAAAAGAGGCTGGAGCTGACAGATGTAATTAGTGTCTGCACCTAGACAGAGAGATCGTGGACAAGATGCAATCGATACTGCCTTTTCTCTCCAGGTTTTTGCAAAAGCCGCGGTAGGAAGGAAGGAGGGTATCACACAAGAGGCCCAGCGATTTGGCTCCTTTTCTGGCTATAAACTGAACTTGAATAAGACACAGACGATTTTAAATTTTCAACTTGAAACGCCCCCAGCAACACTAGGGATTACAAGAACTGCAACATATCTTGGAGTCTGTCTTAGTAGCCAAGTTGATGACGTGATTACATTAAACTATGAGCCACTGCTAAAAAAGGTGGTGGCAAAACTGCGTTGTTGGCACCGGCTCCCCCTTAGTATATTTGGGACGTGCAACGTTGTTAAAATGAATGTTCTTCCAAAGTTTTTGTACTTTTCCGCACGATCCCGCTAAGGGTGCCGTTGACGTTTTTTAAGCGTTTAGATGGTGCCGTAGGTAGCTTTATTTGGGGCTATCTGCGTGCAAGGAGAGCTCTTCGGTATATTAAATTACCATATAAACAAGGTGGTTTTAAGCTCCCAGATTTTAAATTGTATTTCTGGGCCGCATTTGTCGGCCGAATACAAAGCTTACTTAAGGGACCCGATACTGGTACTGCTTGGCTTTCATACCAACTGGCTTGTGGATTAAATACAGTGTTTTTATTGTACAAAACAACTGACCCCAATTATTATAAGCGGGTACGATTCAAGGTAGTTAGGGACATTACTAGGATATGGCTTGACATTCGTAAGGTATATACATTACCAGAGCTGCACGTATATACTACGCTGTGGGGAAATCACATGCTGCCTGACATATTTCATGACCACGCTGGGAGAGGGTGGCAGCGTAAAGGCATAATACAGCTTGGTCAACTGTATGACGGACAAGGATTGCGATCATTTCTAGCCCTGAAAGAAGAGTATGGGTTGCTACAGAATTCATTTTTATAAGTACTTGCAAGTAAGGGATTTCTTCATCCGCAGTCAGGGCTTAGTAGAAATGCCGAATCCTTCTGAGGTACTATCTGTATTTTTTCAGATTTCAGGCCGAGGAACTATTGGCATAACCTATCAAAAACTTTTAGCAGCCGTTAGTGACGATGGCACACAGATAGCAGTTAAATTAAGTCGGATTTTTAATATAGACATAACTAAAGAGGCATTACAGGAATCTTTGGAAATTATAGATTCCGCAGTGACGTCAGTTAATCTGAAACTTCAGCAACATAGGGTCATGTTTATGCTCTATTATACTCCAGAGCTTATTTCTAAGTGGGCTAAGACCCAACCATCTGCTAAGTCATGTTGTCCGAAATGCCAAGAGTACGCAGCAGACTTACGTCACATGTTCGTCACCTGTCCAAGGTTGAATACATTCTGGTCCGATGTAATTTATGCGCTTGCAACACTGGTTGGTCACGATAATCAGATTACAGAGAAGGAAATAGTGTTAGGGGTAATACTAGACCGGAGTAGCCTTACGAGATCCTTGTTTCAATCATTATAGCATGTGCCCGTTTATGCATTGCTCGCGCTTGGATTCACAAAGTGAGTCCAAATATTAATGAATTTTGGGTCTTACTCAGAGAAATTTATGAAATGGAATTAGCGTTAGCCAAAGCCAGAGGTCCGCGCTCTTGGTTAAAATTTAAAAGGGTTTGGTCTAGTCTTCAGTGGGATTAAGAATCCGCGGCGTTAGTTTAGTAGTGGTCTTTTTCCGCTCTATATGTGTGGTAATTGCAATTGGATATGCCTAATGTTTCTTTTCTATTTTCTTTTGTTTGTGCAAAGTATGCTTTACTCTTTGTGTTCTCATGTGCTCAGATAATGATTACTGGCGTTTTTTCCCTGTTTTCTTTTGGTGTAATGTACATATGGCTAAGAAAAAGAATTTTAAAAAAATTAAAGAAGGAAGGAGGGTGCAGTCTGTTCATGCCTGCCTGGTACCTGCTCTTCGTGTGCACGCGCCTTTCTGTCCTCTGACTGCTGCTTTCGATGTCACTTTATCACTAAATTCTCTTCTAACATCAACACCCTCAATCTTTTTCTCTTCCATGTCATAGATTTTGGGAACACTTTAAGGAAATGAAGTCTGGACACATCTGTGTTTTTTCACATATCTATTATGCAATTTGACTGACAATATATTGCAGGATAAACTTTGGTTTACTTCAGTTTTGCCCAGTGAATTAAAGCCTCTCAAATTACAAAGAAACTTAATAAACTAATCGTTTAGCTTTCCAAATGTGTGGGTCAGTAAGAGGCCACGAGTAAAAGCCTGCAGCAGAGACCAATGGCTCAAGTAAAAGAGGGCTACTGACTTCGGTGATAAAATGCCTCTTATTTTGTGCCAAGATCGCCTGGATTTATGCCCACCATAAACGTCCAGGATTAACATTTTGGGGCCTATATCCCCAATCCTTGAAGCCAGAAAAGCTGACATCTCCAGCAGTTTCAAATTGAGTATTTAAAGGGCATCATAAAAGGGCCATTTGGCTCCAGGGATATGCAGGCGCACACATACATCTGTATATCATGGCTATGGCATTCCATTTATTTTGCTGGTCTTCTCTCCTCGTGTTTCTCTGCTATGGGCTTCTCAATGCGGGTGAGGGTTCTGTATGCTGCTTGTGTGTGAGAGCTACTGTGGCATTCTGGGTGTTTTTTTTCTGTGTGAATCTCTCCCGAACCACACGGGATGCTATTTGTGTCTGGGGGTCTTAAGCACTATTTGTAGGCTGCTTATGTGGGAGGTTGCCATGTGCCACGAGGTATGCTGTTTGTGTGCGAGGGTCTGCTGTGCCATGCTGCAATCTTTTTCTGTGTGAGTATCTCTTGTAGCATGTTGTACGCAGATTGCGTGTCAGGTTGTCCTGTACCACACTATGTTGTTATTGTGTGAGGATTCCCTGTACCGTGCTGTATCCTGTTTGTATGTGAGGGTCTACTGTACCATACACGATTCTCTTTGTGTATGAGGGTCTCTTGTACCATGCTGTGTGCTGTTTGCGTGTGAGGGTTTGCTGCAATCTTTTTTTCTGTCAGGATCTCTTGTACTACGCTGTATGCTGTTTGCGTGTGACGTCCTGCACCATGCTGTTTGCTATTTGTGTGTGGGTGGTTGTCCTGTACCATGAGGTATGGTGTTTGTGTGTCAGGTTGTCCTGTACTGTGCTGTGTGCTGTTAGTCTGTGAGGGTCTACTGTATCACCCTGACCTATAACATGCTGTGTGCTGTTTGTGAGTGCAGATGTTCTGTACCATGCTGTGTGCTGTTTGTCTGTGAGGGTCTCCTATATCATTCTGTATGCTGTTTGCATGTGAGGGTTTGCTGTGTCGTGCTGCATGCTCTTTGTGTGTGAGACTGCATTCTTTACCCAGATGTACAGAGCGAGTATACCTCATTTGCTGGACTGGGAACCCCAAGTCTCTGTTGAAAGAACTAAAGTCTGTAATTTGCTGGTTTGAAGTACTTTTGAGCAGAGTTTGGCCTGTGAAAGACTTGTATACACTGAGCGGAGCTTCTCAAATGTGACATCAGTGGCAGCTGGTGATTGCAAAAAGTGGTGAGGCGGTAGGGAAAACACAGCTATTCATTTTTACCCAACTCCATAGTCTTCTTTTTATCGACCTTAAGAGGATGAAAGGCTGAGTGGGGAGCTGAAGTTCAAACCATGGGAGTCAAATACAGATCATCAGCTTTGTTGGAAGGCTTAGTAGATGCATTAGTCCAATAAGCCTTTAGACTCAGCTAAGAGGCAAGAGGACTGTGATGGACTAAACTCCCTTCAAACCTTCACCAGATTTACCTGTTTATGCTTCGCACCATTTCTCATCAACTCACATTCAGCCCTTCACCCATACACTCTCATTACCCCACTGAACCGAAAACACTCATCCACACACTCACCCATTCATACACTCAATCATGCATTCTCATCTACCCTTCCACTCATTCATCTACTTCACGCTACCTCACCCACTCACACTTGTACCTTCATTTAATAAAATATATGATTGTAGGCAGCAGGTTATATTTCAGTCAATTCATGGTGTTTTAATGAGCCTTTGTCTACCCACTGTATCACCTAGTCATCCACTCAGTTACTTACTCAACTATTCAAGATCACTCACTACCCTACACACTATACACACTAACCTATACACATTCAACAGTTCGTTCACTTTCACCCACCTTTTCTCAATAACCTACCCACTCATATCCACCCATGCGCATCAAGCTTACCACTATCATTCACCCAATTTATATAACCAGTCATCGCATTTACCTATACACCCAGTCAACCCTCCACATTCGATAACTTTGCTAGTGCTTGTTTTATTCTCCCTGCAGGTTCCATCTAGATGTCCCACTGTCCCAACAATAAGCAGATATAACCTGCACTGGAGACAAAACAACCACATGCAGTTGTGGCAGTAAAGAGTTTAACGCTGACCCCATTGGTGGTGCAGAGGAGAGAGAGCAGCAGTTAGAAAGGGAAAGAAAAAGAGACAAGAGGGAACAGATTTTTAAATTTCTTCTCCCAGCGTAGTTGTCTTTGTTTTTGAGGCAGCTGCTTATCTGGTCATGTTGCCGGAAAAGGTCACGTCACCACAGCACGATCGAATCTAGGATTCATGTGCGCTCATACCGATTATAAATGGGCTCCTTTTTTGACATGAGATACACAAAATAAAAGGTGACCTGACTCCACAGACTGTTGAAATATGTTTGTCGGTGGTGTCTTGAAATGCTTCCTAAGTTCACCCTTTACTATCACATCACAGGGTGGGTGTGGTCAGTGAAGCTTGCAGGCCACACTTCACCCTGTGGCAGTTGCGGCTCGCTGTGGGAGTGCTGCGGGGCGGTGGGGCAGGGCGGGGGAGGGGCAGGGTGGGGGGGTTAGTGGAGTCGGACATACGACGTCCACGAGTGAAGTAGGTAAATAAAGAAATAAAACTATTTACCTTGTGCGCGCTGCACCGCCGAGTTGGCGATGCAGCGCGCGCGCAAGGTAAATAGTTTTATTTCTTTATTTACCTACTTTACTCGTGGACGTCGTATGTCCGACTCCACTACCCCCCACCCTGTTCCGCCCCACCGCCCCGCAGCACTCCCACAGCGAGCCGCCACTGCCCTGTGGGGAGATGGTAAAGGGTGGATTAACTACTGCTGAGTGGCACGCAGACTTGAACAGCCCGAGCTTGGAAGAAAAAACGCCCGAGGCTGTTCTTAAGCGGCACTCTAGGGGAAGGTGGAGAAATGAGACTGACGTCACAGGGCTGTGAGAAAAGACAAGGGCTGGGCGTGGGTGAGCAGTAGCGGTGCTAAATCAGGTACATGCTCCCACAGGCGCAGAAGGCCTTCTAAAAAATGCCAAACAATTCATACTTTTTGGATCTTCATTTTACTGTTGTTTATTTAAATAAGCTTATATTACGAAGCATAAAAGGAGTGGGTGTGCAGCCCCAGCGCCCTTATCCAGGAGCCGCTGCTGTGTGACATAGCCTGATATGTGATTGACGATTCTCCGAATCAATGTCAGGATCTCGGATTCAAGATGTGTTCCATGATCTCTGGATTTCCTGAGACTGATTATGTTATTGTTGCATCTTCTTACTCAACAAGTTGCCAGCAGAAAAGGTCTTCCAAATCCACTCAAAAGAGAATATTGTAACAGTCCTCCCTGTATGTCATTTCCCACCATGTTATGGGGGGCCCTCTTTCTTCCAAACTGGAGGTACCACTTTCACTGTCTCTGTCAGAGAAATCCTAAAAATTAATATACTTGGTCTTCCGTCCTAATGGGCAGCATTTTAGTATTCAACAAAGGGACAGGAACCGGCATCCATGCCAGATAATCAAGATATCTGCATGAAAGGGGTTTAATTCACAGTATTCATTAGTTCTTGTCCTAAAATCCAGTTTTGCGGCATCCTCTGGACTAGCAATAGTCATGTATATTTAAGACATTTGATAATATGCTTCTGACAGTTGAACATGCATATTAAATATTGTTTTTTCTGATTAAAGAACAGCTAGGCATACAATATATTTCATTCTTTGCATTGAAAAAGGTTTAGCTCATGCATCAGTGGCCCCTAAATTGTGGGTATACCTTTATAGAGCTGCAACCCTAAACCCTGAGAAAGCCTTTGACAACAACAGAAGCCATAATGACCATTGCCCTGAAGAAAGGTGAATTTGTTAAATTTTGTAATTTGTTCAAAAGAATGTAAGTGTTGATACGATGTCTAAAGACACACAATCTAATTTTTGATTGAAGGAAAGGGTAACCACTGGAGGAAGGATTCTATTTAAGCTCTTTGCCCTAAGACAGACTCTTATAGATGGATAGTTGGTAATAAACATTTTTTTTTTTAACAGCAGATAATTACAAAATTGCTCCCTGGTGCTTAAGTGGATTTTTTGGTTTACAGAAATAATGAACACCAAATCACCACAAATGTCCAGTGTGAAAGGTTAAATGTTGAATGTAAAAGGTGATAGAAACTGGGTGTTAAAATTAACTGTGGACCTGTTGATTGCCATGTTACGCTAGCAAACTTTCATAAAACATTCTGATTCCCACAGTAAAATCTCATATTTACAAATATATGCAAACAAATTTGTTGATTGCACACTGTGATATCCCCTTCTCCTCCCACCTGGTACAGGTCGCTTGATCTGGAAAACCATAGTATTGTAATTGAAGAGACAAACTCCACCAGTGACACAAACAATGGATTTTTAGCCACTGTGGCATCCATCTTGGAATCGACTTGTAGCCAAGAAATTAGTTTGGTTGTGCTACAGCTGAAAATTATCATACTTGCCTATCAAGTATGAAACAGAAAATATAAAAAATGTGCTCTGAGTAAGTGATTGGTATGTCAAGAAATACGTATACGCTGGTTGTAGGTTTGAAATATTGAACAAAAAATAAATGATTATAGAAAAAGAATATAGTTAATTTAATGAGAAAAGAAAGTATTCAAATTAATTGAAACGGTTTAGAAAAATTAGAAACTTCATGACGAATTATTTATAACTCCTCAAGGTATGGTTAACACGCTGATGGCATGGCAATTGGCATCAAAAGGGAAGACGAGGCACCACTCGTGTCCACTTCGCAAAGCGTCTCACCCCTCGAGCTTTACTGGGCGCCATTTTCAAGGGCCAACTGAAATATTACATTCACGAATCCAGACGAAAGAAATGAGTTGCAAATTGGGAACACAAACGTTCCAGCAGATTGGCTACAATAGTCTGCAATTACAGCTCTCAAAGAAGAGTGTCTAATTACACACCCGGCGTAAGAATTGTAAAGTGCCGAGTTTATAATCAAATCCAAGAAAGCAGAGGGTAATTACAGCTCTCAGGGCGTGTGTGCAACTTCAAATCTGGAAAAAGAGTCTAGCCAAGGCGCTAGACAGCATAAGATATCACTGAGTGATATCACTGGTTAGACAGTTTTAGGAGATCATAATGTGATATTAGCACACCATGAACCACAAACAAAGGAAAAGCTCTTCAGCATAACTTGATTAACAGCATAGCTTTCAATAGTGTAACATATGCAATCAGACTTGAGCCCCGGGGTTAACAAACCCCCTTTACTTCAATTATGACTGTGTTTTTTTAACCAACCGGGGGGAAGTTGGGCCGATTTCTTTCTTGATTTCAATAGATGACATCACAATACAATCTGAAAAAGACAAGAAAACCTTAACCATGCTATCTAGGAGTTTTTATTTTATACCGTTTGTTTTTATTTTAAAATCATAGGTTTTTGTTAAGTTATGTTAAAAGAGAAATCCCACTCTCCTTGGGAGATTGAATGACCCACAGTGCAAGATCACAGAATCATCCATCATTATTTTTTCCAGTGTAACGTCTGTCACTTTTATCCAGTTTTAACAGCTGAAAGGTAACACTTGGCAGTTCAGATCTTTCTCCCTCCTTGCTATTTTTTGACTCATGCCAAACAGAAGAGCGGCACGTGCTACTTTGTTATGGTACGCGGAGCATTCATCTTGGAATAACAAAATGCACAAATATATAAAGTAACAAAGTGACATGTACCTCTTTTCCAATTAAAACAATGCATGATACTAGTATTTTGTATTTTGGGCCATTCCTTGACCCCAAAATATGTTGGGTGAAACTTCTCCTTTACGGTGTGGTGTGGTATTGTATGAAATATTAGTTGCTTCTTGTATGGAAACCATCTGCCACTGATACTGCTTTGTAGCACTTTGCATTGGTGTGTTTCCATCTGTTGACACAGGGAGCCTGCATCACACATTGCTGCTGGAACAGTTAGAACAGGAGGGCATACCAAATGAGTTAAAATGCAGGACTCGAATGCTCAGTGCCGGGGCCCTTGGGTGGACTACATACGAGATATACAGGCTGCTTGCAGAAGAGTGAGACATTTCCTTCTGTATGGCCTTTTGGTACTGTGGGGGCTCGGAGAACGGTTGGTGTAGCCACATATAAGAAGTGTTGATGTGCTTCTTGCCCTGTTGAGTGACTCGTGGCCATCAATGGCAGACATTGCTGTCTGACGGCAAATGCTTAGATTGCCCCCTTGTTTATAAGCACAGATTGAGCACAAACCTCAAATGAGCACCACTGAAGGAAAGTAACCATGGGCACCACAATCTGGATTGTGACATGAGCAGAGCCCATGCAACCCTTTAAAGGCACATGTACTGCTTACTGAGGTACATGAACACCAAACCAAGCCACCTCACTGTTGACAATTGTATTCTGCAGGTCATGAGTTCGAATCTCAGCAAGGCAGACTCAAGCTTCCGTCTTTCTGAGATCAGTAAACCGAGTACCATAAAATCAAGTATTAGCAACATCTATTATTTGCAGCACTTAGATATGGAAGGAGTGTGGAACAAGCTACTGGATAAAAACAAATTATAGAATGTAAGTGGATTTTTATTTTCTATTCTGATACATTCTTTTCAGTATCACAGTGCAGGCACTTTAACAAATGTCTTTCAAGTCATCTTGTTGCATCCACTTCTGTCTACTCCATTGACTGAGGTCATGTGCCATCACTCCAATATTAAGACACCGATTTGGTAGGATAAAGCAAATAGAATTAGAGATTGCAGGCAGATTAGCTAAGAAAAAATCTAGTACTAAGTCTTGTTGCTTTTTCGGCTATCAATGATAAATGTAAAAAAACACTTTGAAATCAACAGAATCCATGTCAAAATAAATGGTACCAATGAGTGCTGCTCATATATATTGCCATGTTCTCATACCTTTATAAACATTGCAAGTGACAGATGCTCCTATGAAGGTGTCAGTGGCGGCTGCTCCCAACGCAACTTGGTAGGGCGGCAGCACGGGGAATAGAAAAATAAAAAACACAAAGGGAAACATTAAAAAACATAAAATATCACTTACCTGCCTTGCTCCTCTCCTGATCCTCGATTGGTGGACACTGCATAGGCTCCCAGAGGCCAATCCTGACGCTGCTCTCATGCTGGGAATACTATTACCCAGCATGAAAGAAGCACTGGGATTGGTCTGAGCAGCGTGCTTGGCACTCAGACAGGGCCTGGAAGCCTGTGCCTGTTCTCCACCACGCTGTGCAACACAGCTTGGGTTGGAGAAATGGTCAGTGCACGTCTGTTTGGCTGTCCTAAGATGGCTGGCCAAACTAACCTGTGCACTTAGCAATGCCCATCACTCCTCCACCCTGAAGCCCATGATGGCCAGGCTGCGCCGTGCCCTGTGACTCGGCTGGCTCAGTGAAAAATAAAATAATAAAATAATTTTATTATCATTTAATTTTTCACTGTGGGTAGCAGCAGTGGGGCGATGTTCCTCTGACAGGTGTACAGTTTAGGGTGACCAGATGTCCCGGTTTTCCCTGGTTGTCCCGGTTTTTGGAGCAGTGTCCTGACACTTTGCTCCAAATTAAAGAATGTCCCGGTTTTTGCGCAGTGCCCTGGTTAAACAAATAAATGTCCCGGTTTTTAAATAGCGTCTCGGTGCGCCTGCTGTACTTCTCACAGGTGCTGAGACGGGTTCCTATCGGGCTCTCCATTTTTGCCCTCACAGGGACAAAAAAATCTTACTGCTGCAGCAGTACCACGCTTCAGTGCCTTCAAGAGACCTGTTATAGTTCTTTCACAGTCTCATCATTCCAGAACTGAGGCATTTTCAATGTTATGTACAGCGAAGCCAAAGTTGTTGCTTATTTAGCACATGCAGCTAACAACAATTGACAAAGCTAATAGTCCCGGCTTGTTGTATGTGTATTGTTACTCGTTGTATTATTTATCTGGATACAATGACAGAAGCAGCACATTTTTCTGGCGGGACGCTATGCTAGGCACAGATTTTTTTAGCTTATGTGTTTTAAGCCACGTCCTTAATTACATCGGCCACGCCCCTTGAGAGACCCCTTCCCCCATTTTTTCATCACACTTAAAGCCCTGGGTACTTCTGTCAGTCCTACTTCCATGTCTATGACCTGTCCCGGTTTTTTGTTTTGGAAATCTGGTCACCCTAGTACAGTTAAGAAGCTGAAACAGGAGAGTGTCATTACAATTTAATGGTAGAACATTACCTTAAAATTAGGATCTTTCTGTGGGTTATGAGAGACTTCCCAATAATGAGCTTCTCAAACAAGAGTTCTGACCAAGGCATTGGGAGTAAGGTATGTAAGGCAGATCCAGAAGAAGGCTTTTGATAACCAGGAGACATGGTGCCGCTGTTTGTGCTCAACCAGAGAACAGCGATTTCCTTGTCTTGTCGAAGGACTGAAGAGTTGTTAGAAAAGCTTGACAATCTTGGCCAGGCCTGGAGTGTTCTTGCCCACTTACTGTCAGGGTAGGAGATGGCAGCGGCAGGCCGGGCACTTGTTGCTGATGGAGAGGGTAGCGGATGACACTAAATCGCTCTTTCAGTGGAAAATGCAAGGCGCCTCTGCAACCTGGCGAGCTGAAACTTATTGCCCCAGTAACTTTGCTAGCGCGCGGGGAGCCCTTAGATGGTCAGGTTTCGCCTCGTGTTTGTTTCATGGAATATAAACTGGTCCCCAGGAAGGAGTTCAGCTCGTTATTTGTTGATGTGCAGGAATCTCATTCGCCAGCAAATGTCTTCATGACTCGGTCCCATCTGCTGTCAGGCGCGCCAGTGCACTTTGCCAAAAAGGGCAAAATACTTTGTGTTGCTAATTAAGCGCAGTTTCTCAGTGTCTAGTAAAATTAAGACAATTCAGTCTTGGAGGGAAGGAGTTCCTTGTTAAATGTGACAAAATGATCAGGTAGACAGTCATTTCAGAGAGCCGGCATCAAAAACACCTGAACGCGGGTGTATGGCGGCTGCCAAACAGAAACATGGAGTAAAGGCGAAGGTTGTTAAAACGTTTGGTAGTCTTAGAGCTACCTAGAATCCAAGAAGGTATGGGATGTGTCCTGTCTCTCTTGTTAGCTTGCATCACTACTCTCATAAAGCAGAATGAGTGTCTTAAAATGAAGGGCAATGTTAAAAAATGGAGGATCGTCAGATCAATGAGGATTTATTATCTGACTAGACTCATGTTTCTTTCTTTCTATTGATTTGTGTGGAGGGTGCAAGGAGGAGAGGCTGACAGAGTGATAGGGAAAGGTGTCTGCCCTAAGAATATGTGAGTTGCATCTAGTAAGGGACAGGAACTTTGACTCCAACCACCTGCTGCCTGATTTTGCTCATCAGGGCTCATTGTCAGTGATTGACATATATAAAAAGCAATAGTGTGAGGAGTACAAGATGAATATCTGTGGCAGGTGAAGAAAGAATTGAATAATTCTTTTTAAACAAATCCATAAAAACTATAAGAAAGTCACACTAAATACATACAGGAAGAAATATCTATTGCCAGTGATTTTACCATTCCTCCAAGACATTTTCTGCTCATATTAGTCATTCACAGGCAGGATACGGACTGGAACAGAAAATAGCCATGGACATCAAATTAAAAGTGGTCCATATTTGCAAACCAGGGCAGTTTTAAACGTGTAAAGACAAGCTGCATAGGAGTTTTGCAAGGCTTGGTAGACTGCATGTAATATCAGAGAAATCAACAGTAGAAGGGAAGAAAACCAGCCCATATATTGACTTGTCAGACCAGCCCTTAGAGCACTGCCAGATTGCCCAATAGACCAGTCCGACTCTTGCCCGCTGGTGAATATTACGCAAAATTGCGTTACACAAAACTTTGCAAAGTTCACAAATCTTGTGCTATGTGCAAACCACAGATATATATTACTGCTTCGTTCGCCCATTCTCTACATTCAGTTCACTCTCATTAACATGCAATAAATATTACTGTTCTTGGTTATGCTATTCATAACTGCTCTGTGAAACAACTTTGCATGATCATTAACACTCTCTCTGCAGTTGAATCAACATATGTCTGAGACATCTGAGTGACAAACTCTGTTCCTTCTTATAATACTAACGCTCCTCCAGAAGGGGCACTCAGCTCTTTTAGTTCACTAGTTCTCCAAGAACAGCATATGCCGGCATCATCCTAGTGTAGGTAGGCAAAATTGATTCTATTACTTTCCTTATCATTGGTGGCACACTTGTCCAGTTTTCTAGTACCATCAACTGTGTGAAATCAGTGAGAAGAAAGGGTCCCCACTGATTCAACAGGTATAGCCTCAGATTTTCTAAAATGTGTGAAGTGCAACGCTGCATGAAAATCTGCAGTGCTTCATAGCAGAAAGTGTCTAAAATTGTGCAGCACCATACTTACAAATAAATGCATGATGATGATGTTATCGGCAGTGCTTGTGCAAAATAAAGGTTTTTTTAGGTCTCTACCAAGCAGCACAAGCTGTCTGTTTAGGAAAAGACCTATTGTCAGCTTACAGGGGGCTTAGAGCCCACCCACTGCGTACCATTTGTTGGCTTTATTGTCACTCTCATTTACTTGCCTTTTACGCGTAAGCTTGTGTGGACTTTCCTTCCTCTTCTTGGGCCTCATTTATAAGGCCCCCTGCGGCACCGGAATGTCACTTTTTTGACGTTCCGGTGGCGCAATGTGCCCCGGCATATTTACAAGGCAACGTAAAGCCACTTTACATGGCTTTTCATGTCCTTGTAAATATGTGCCCCTTTCATGCAGAACACTGCGTGAAAGGGGCGTTCCATGGGATTTGCTGTGGGTGTTCCCACGCAACACCCATGGAATCTGAAGCATTCCCAGATTTACGAGAAATCGTAAACTTGGGAATGTGTCATAATCTAACGCCACTCCAGGGGTGACGTTAGGGAGGTGCCATGAGGAGAAATGTTTTCATTTCTCCTCGTTTTTTCTTTTTTCTCACAGAAAAAGAGGAAATTGTCTGAATTGATTGAGTTTGAGCAGGAAGGTGCCCCTTTCTTCACAAAATCAATCAGCCCCGCAACGCAGGCACCCTTGCACCATGGTGCAAGGGTGCGTGCGTTGGCGCATGGCAGACCATTGTGCGCCGGCGCTGGGGAAAAAGACAGGAATGCACCGTATCACATAGATACTGCGCATTCCTGCCCTTTTGTTTTGATGTAGGGCAGCGCTGCAAGATTCCTTGCGGTGCTGCCAAAACCTCATAAATGAGGCCCCTTGTGTTGTCAATCACATGGTATCATTACTTATGTCCTCCCACTGCTTACTTTTCAAGCACTACTTTTTTTTGTTTAAGGACTCCATGAGAGTGCATGTGTTTTCTACCTGTCTCTCTGGTAGACTTCTCTTCCACCCCTGTGCTTCGAGGTTGATCTCTTTTGCCTGTATGCTTCTCCCCTGCCCCTTCCATGATATGCTCTCCTTCGTGTGCTTCTCTCCCGGTTCCTTTCTCGCCTGTGTGAGTCTTCCAGCTCCATATTGCTCTCTCTCATCCATTGGCTTCCCTTCTTCCTCACAGGGGTTCGCATTGCTCTCTCTCAATGGTTGTGTAGTTTTCCCCCCACCCTGCGTGTTGCTTCCAGCTCCATCTGTGATGCCTCCCCACACCCACACTCTCTGCATGTGTTCCGCCACTAGGCCCTCAGTACTGCACCTACCCAAGCGTGCGCTCCATGTGGCTCCCCATCCCGCCCCTCTGTTTTGCTTCCCCCCACATGCTTTAAAAACTGTTTTTGTGCTACTTGTTTTCTTTTTATTTGCCAATCTAACTCGGATAAAAAAATGCGAAGGAAAAAAAGTGCCTCCATCTTCTGTAGACGCGCACATGCGTGGTGCATGCACCTACAAAATGAAACAGCTGGCCACATCATAGGCTTTTTTTCCTCCTATTTAGTCAAGTAAAAGTTTATTTGGCATAAGCCATAAAAGTCAATCTTGAAATTGTACAATACAAATGCTTATTCTTAAAAGAATTCACCTGGTAAGACCGTTATTTCCCACAAAAGTGCATATACTATATTTAAAAGATACTAAAACACGACTCATCCAACTTATTACAATAACCAGACATCATAAACCATTATTTCATCCTCCGTGAATATTAAAAAATAGCAGCTGGAAAGGTATAACAGTACTATGAAAAGCAAAGTGCAAATACAGCTATCGCTTTCCTTATAAAATTAGGATCAGCTAAACATACTTCCGTCGTGGAGAGGTTTTGTAAAAATGTCAGGCCATCCATGTGAATTCCAAGACTAGATTTTCGTAAGACCGGCCTTAAAAACTCAATGCCAGGATCAGCTATAGTGAGCAGAACAGAGTAAACAGAGTAAAGTGACAAGTGCTTTGTTTACTAGTGTGGTCACACCCGACAGGGGGGTACATCGTGTAACTAGACACATTGGACAGGAAAAGCCACCTTAAAATGTAAAATGGACAACCTATAGAAAGATAGATAGCAGCGGTGAACTGGGTTTGTTACCCAGATTAGATATGGTTCTACATTAACAGACATAGAAATCGTAACATATCTATCAATTGCTACCATAGATTTAGTTTTCTGAGGCCTTAAATTTGAGTGATAGTTCAGAAAGCACATTCTAACTTCCTCTTTGGTTTTTGAGTCATCCGGGTAGGATTTGTGAACAGATCTTGCATAGCTATTAGTTCGAAAGTCTCCTTCAAATATGTGAACCAGGGAATTCGCGCCACCCCATTCAAAGAAAGACAATCAGAAATACAGGATTGGACCAACTCTGCCTCTGGATTTCCTTCATGCACAATAATAAAGGACTTGCTCTATAGCTTAGGATAAAAATTCATGGGCATGCCCCACACCTCTTATTGGTGATAATACTTCAGGTACTAGCTAAACAATGCTGTACACTTGGGGTGCTCCTATCCTCATATACAAATCTTCATGTGACTATCTCCCACAAACAGTAACCAGTGTGTATTTATTACTTCACGCAATTTCTCTCCTCCACCACCCAAAAAGTGTGTGAGAGGTGAGGAGGCACCTCACGGAAACACCCTCCAGGGAGCTGCTGATAGGTTCTCATCAGTATGAAAACTCACTCAACAGAGAAGTGCTAAAACCATTAAAACTCCTCGTTCTAAAAAGACAGGAGCGAAGGCATAAAAATGTCCTTTACTTTCAATAATACAGAGTAAATCTAAGAGGATGGGGTACAGGAAAAATAGGGGAGAGACACCACTTGTCTCAATACTGCCCTCACACACTTTGCAGTGTCATGCTTCATCATAGGGCCGCATCTGACGTCCAGGTGCAGACCAACACACTGGACGGAGCGCAATTTTTTTAAAGTGTCTATATGAAGATAAGTGGTGAGGGTACAGAAAAAGTGGCAGAACAGAAAAACCAACAAAAACCCATAACAAAGAGATATAAAGGAAAAAGTATTCCCTTCAGAAGGGACCAAAGAGTGCAGACACACACAGTTAAAACTACCTAAGAGGAAACTGCCATCACTCTTTATTCATGTAACCCCTTGGTAGGATTAAAAATCAAGAATTGGGATAGTCAGGGGAGGTAAAGACCCCTATATCCCTGCTGCGTTTACCAACATGTTTCAGCCAAATTTTTCACGCCCAACAGGGTTGCTCTGGCATTCGTCAGGGTGTAGGTCCCACGTTACCTGGTCTTCACCCCTATTTGGAGTTTTTACCTTATTTCATCATGCCGGACAGTGCCGCAAGATCATATACTCTGGGAAATTTCCGAGAGGGAACAATTTCACGGGTTTATTAGCAATTCTCCAAACCCGGGACCTTTGTGGGACCGTGGTCTTGTAGTCACACTTACTCCAAAGAACCACACAACTTCAGTTCCTCACGCCGGTCCACCGTCGATCAGTATGCTCCACTTATCATCATCGGTAGCCTCCACACCATATAAATTATATAATATATGTGAGAAATCGTGCACAACTTAATTGAAACAAAAATCGTGAAAAACCTGACCCCCTCATGTAAGAGCACTGGAAAAGAATTTCTCTAGCTCCTACACTGTAAAAACGATCTAAACAACCACTAGCACTGTCTCCAATTTTATTCACTGCTGTGTGTTTGCTCACATTAAAAACAAGACCTACTGTCGTGCTTCATCATTTCTATACACGAAGCCAACATGTTTCATTGCCTGTTAATACTTCTCGGCAATTTCTTCAGGGCTAGGGGTCAGTCCTCGCCACACTGTTAATCACAGTACAGTTCCTGCGGAAGATAGACACAGACAACACTAAATAAAACACTGAGTTACACACATACACGTAGCTCTACACACCAAGTTTTGTGTTACTGCTCATTGAAAACGGGGTCCCAAGGATAATTACCAGATGGTTGCCCACTCATAGCATACCAGCAGCCACCTTCTAAGGGTAAAATGTACTCGTCCACAGTACCCCGATTTTCTTAGTCACGGTTACTCTCCGTCAACCTACAAATAAAGTACATCACACATGTGTATATCCCTTTCAAACACATTGCCACCCATCAGTCACTTAGGGTATGGAAAGTATCAGCATTAAAAAGGAAAGCGCGGTTCATCTCATTCCAGCGCGACCCCATCATCAGCCCTTTCTGAGCTCCACCCCTAGAAAGAAAGTATTGCATGACTCTCCCGCCTTCATCTCTCACACGACTCCAATCCTTCCCAGGGTATTAATCAAGATATACGAACCAACCCCAACTCAGCGGAATCCCTCGTATTCCCACTAATTCGTGCTTAAAAACCCGGCTTACCGGACCTGCCGCAGCGTTCGGCTTATTCACTCCCCGCTCGTTCCCCATCTATGCTCCTCGTGTATTTAAACGCCAGAGCCCGGGCGTATGGACACGCCCCACTGCTTCCGGTGAATGCCGGTCACACAGCATTCACTTTCAGTGCCATCTTGGAGTGATATATTATAACGTTTTCGTTTAATCAATTCTCCGCTGTAACAATTTTTCATTTCTATCCAGAAAATTCCAATAATGGAGTTTGAAGCACATTACGATTTCTATGTCTGCTAATGTAGAACCATATCTAATCTGGGTAACAAACCCAGTTCACCGCTGCTATCTATCTTTCTATAGGTTGTCCATTTTACATTTTAAGGTGGCTTTTCCTGTCCAATGTGTCTAGTTACACGATGTACCCCCCTGTCGGTGTGACTTAGAAATTTGTATTCCCACTTGATTGGCTTTTGTGCTTCAAACTCCATTATTGGAATTTTCTGGATAGAAATGAAAAATTGTTACAGCGGAGAATTGATTAAACGAAAACGTTATAATATATCACTCCAAGATGGCGCTGAAAGTGAATGTGACCGGCATTCACCGGAAGCAGTGGGGCGTGTCCATACGCCCGGGCTCTGGCGTTTAAATACACGAGGAGCATAGATGGGGAACGAGCGGGGAGTGAATAAGCCGAACGCTGCGGCAGGTCCGGTAAGCCGGGTTTTTAAGCACGAATTAGTGGGAATACGAGGGATTCCGCTGAGTTGGGGTTGGTTCGTATATCTTGATTAAAACCCTGGGAAGGATTGGAGTCGTGTGAGAGATGAAGGCGGGAGAGTCATGCAATACTTTCTTTCTAGGGGTGGAGCTCAGAAAGGGCTGATGATGGGGTCGCGCTGGAATGAGATGAACCGCGCTTTCCTTTTTAATGCTGATACTTTCCATACCCTAAGTGACTGATGGGTGGCAATGTGTTTGAAAGGGATATACACATGTGTGATGTACTTTATTTGTAGGTTGACGGAGAGTAACCGTGACTAATGTTATGTTATGTTATGTTAATACAAATTTCTATAGCGCATGTACACCCAGAGGTTTCATGGCGCTTAACTTGATCAGTGTCCCGGCAGAGGCGGATTATGCATAAGCCTGCTCAAACAGCCATGTCTTGAGCATTTTTCTGAAACCCAATAAATTATTGCAAGATCTGATCGCTAGTGGGAGAGAGTTCCAGAACTTGGGGGCCAGATAGGAGAACCTGCACCCTCCCTGGCGTTTGAGCTTATAGGTAGGGGTAGTTAGCAGCTGGAGATGTGCAGATCGCAGGTTACGGGTGGGAACATGTCTTGATATCATGCAACTGATGAATTTAGGGCTCCTACAGTGAAGGGCCTTGAAAATTAAGCACCCTGTCTTAAAGGCTGCCCGCTGGATGATAGGGAGCCAATGAAGTTTTGCAAGTAAGGGGCTGGCAGATTGCCATTTTGGCCGTTTGTGGATGAGTCTCGCAGCTTGGTTTTGTACCAGCTGGAGACGTTTAAGTAAGAACAATGGGAGGCCGAGGTAAATAGAGTTGGAAAAATCATGACGAGAGTGAACCAAGGCCGTGACAACCTGTATGAGAGCGGTATGAGTGAGCAAATGGGCAATCTTCCTGATTTTGCGTAGTTGGAAGAAGCATGAGGAGACCACTGCCCCTACTTGACCTCTAAATGAGAGATCAGCATTTATGGTGACTCCTAGGCTTTTTACAGAAGAGGACGGGATGGGGGGGGGGGTCCCAATTCAGTTGGCCAATAGTGTGGGCCCCAATTGATCTGGCCTTTTCCAGGCAGGACTAGTTCGGTCTTGCCCGGATTAAGTTTAAGATGGTTATGGTCCATCCAACTCTGGATATAGAGCATGGTATCTTGAAATTCCTGAATTGAGTCAGGGAGTTGTCGATGGTAAAGACAAGCTGAAGATCATCAGCATAGTTAAAAGTAGTTAACTTCCTGTTCCTTAGAGAATCAATCAAGGGCAGGAGGTAAAGATTAAACAGGTGGGGGACAATGATGATCCTTGTGGGACCCCGCACGTGATAGCGGTCTTGGGGGCAGTAAAAGGAGCAAGGCGTACTGCTTGGGTGCGGCCCTCGAGAAATGACTTGATCCAATTGAGAGCTGCACCTTGAATGCCAGCCTGTCTGACACGGTCCAGCAAAATTTGGTGGTCGACCGTGTCAAACGCGGCCGACAGATCCAGGAGCACCAAGGACTGAGGGGTACCCTTGTCTGCGTTAGCTCGCAAGGCGTCTAGAACCGCGAGAATAACAGTCTCAGTAGAGTGGGCGGGCCGGAAGCCTGCTTGGTGAAAGTCCAGATGTTCGGAATGTTCAATAAAATTGGATAGACACCTGGCAACATGGGCCTCCAATATCTTAGCTAAGAAGGGGAGCAGAGAGATGGGACGGTAGTTTGATGGATTAAGGGGGTCGGCACCCGGTTTCTTTAGAAGAGGGACCACAACTGCATTCTTGAATGCATTCGGGACCCTGCCCTGCCCAAGGGACTCATTTAAGAAAGGAAGTACGGTATGTGGTAAGGCAGAGAAAATATCCTTTAGAATATAAGGGGGGCAGCAATCTCTAGGAGAGCCTGATTTAACTCGGACCAATAAATCAGAGAAAATCTCTAGGCTGATAGCGGGAAAATGTTCCATGGTAGCTGTATTAATTATCATACTGTCGGGGTGCTCCACATGTCCGGAAGGGAAAATGCTGGCTTTAATGCTGGCGATTTTGTCCACAAAATAGTCATTCAGGGAATTACATAGATCTTGAGTGGGGGTCTGTTTGGGGATGATTCGCTCAGCATTGCAGAGATCGTTGACTATCATAAAGATTTCCTTCGACCTGTTTTGGGAGCTTAAAATTCTGGCCGAAAAATGGGCGGCCTTGGCTGCAGTGATTGCGTTTTTATACTCTTTTCGAGCCTTAAAGTACTGAGTTTTTCCTTCTAAAGAATAGCTAGCTCTCCATCTCCTTTCTTTTTGGCGGAGATCTAGTTTTTTCTTTTTTAACTCCGCTGAAAACCATTTCTGAGCGTCAGCTGGGCGTGCACGATTGAGTTTAGTGAGCGGGGCATGTGTGTTACTAGCAACGAGTAACCAGGAAGAGATATTCTTTTCCATGGAGTTAATATCAGGGTCAAGGGCAGGTGGAGAGCTAGCCAAGGTGTCAATAAAATCTTGTTTAATCAAGGACCTCCACTTCCTAATCATGCCACCCTCAGCCTTAGGGGTCTTGATATTAAGGGGGATCGTTGCCGTAAATGTTATCAAGTGGTGGTCAGACCATTTGCAAGGTGAAATGGTAGGTACCGAAAAGGTCAAATTGGTTGACCAGAGCTGGTCCAATGTGTGCCCTTAGATATGAGTGGGCGAGAATATATGCTGTGTAAGATTAAGATTGGAGAGTAAATCAGATAATTCAGTGGCGAGCGAAAATCGGGGTACTGTGTACGAGTACATTTTACCCTTAGAAGGTGGCTGCTGGTATGCTATGAGTGGGCAACCACCTGGTAATTATCCTTGGGACCCCGTTTTCAATGAACAGTAACACAAAACTTGGTGTGTAGAGCTACGTGTATGTGTGTAACTCAGTGTTTTATTTGGTGTTGTCTGTGTCTATCTTCCGCAGGAACTGTACTGTGATTAACAGTGTGGCGAGGACTGACCCCTAGCCCTGAAGAAATTGCCGAGAAGTATTAACAGGCAATGAAACATGTTGGCTTAGTGTATAGAAATGATGAAGCACGACAGTAGGTCTTGTTTTTAATGTGAGCAAACACACAGCAGTGAATAAAATTGGAGACAGTGCTAGTGGTTGTTTAGCTCGTTTTTACAGTGTAGGAGCTAGAGAAATTCTTTTCCAGTGCTCTTACATGAGGGGGTCAGGTTTTTCACGATTTTTGTTTCAATTAAGTTGTGCACGATTTCTCACATATATTATATAATTTATATGGTGTGGAGGCTACCGATGATGATAAGTGGAGCATACTGATGAGAACCTATCAGCAGCTCCCTGGAGGGTGTTTCCGTGAGGTGCCTCCTCACCTCTCACACACTTTTTTGGTGGTGGAGGAGAGAAATTACGTGAAGTAATAAATACACACTGGTTACTGTTTGTGGGAGATAGTCACATAAAGATTTGTATATGAGGATAGGAGCACCCCAAGTGTACAGCATTGTCTAGCTAGTACCTGAAGTATTATCACCAATAAGAGGTGTGGGGAATGCCCATGAATTTTTATCCTAAGATATAGAGCAGGTTTTTGGTGTTGAAGAAGTTGTGAGTGGAGGGCAACCTGCGCTGTTCCCCTCTGTAGCTCCTTTTGTGAAGGACAATAATAAAGGAGCCAAGCCTGGTGTGTTTTCAAGATAAGTAAGGCCTAATTGTTCATGACATATCAATGTGGCAGACTGCAGTCCCTGGGGACACCATCAGTAGACTCCTGCAAAAAACAATCTTCCACCCGTTGTAGAGGGGTCGTGTTTACATACCCCCATAAACCCGCTCCATATGCCCCAGCTGCAATACATTTAGCTTTATAAAGGTGGATTAATTCTTTAATGGGCTTTTGTCCTAACCTGTGAGAAAATCTAAAAATAGCCTTAATAGTCCCTTTAAAAAGTTGTACTCTGGTGATTAAACGTGTTTTCCAGTAAATAGAAGAACTAAAGAGGATATCTAATGATTTTAAATCATTTACTTTTTCTAAAATAGAATTCCCCATCACAAACATTTTTGATTTAGTACTACGTGGGTGCCAGGTCATGATAAAAGACTTGGAGTGATTTATTCTAAGATCTAGGTTTCCCTTATATGTCGGGAAGGCATCCAGTAGAGTTTACAGCCCATTGGCTGGGCCGGCCATTAATACAGCATCATCCACATAAAGTAAAATGGGGATTAATTGGCTGTCTATTTGTGGAATGTCCTTACCTTCCTTAGCCAGGTGTTAATTACATTAATATATAGCAGGAAGAGAAAGGGGGTGAAAGTACAACCCTGTCTCACCCCCTGTAAGGATTTCAATTCAGAGCTTGTTTCACCCTGTAGGCCATACCGGACCTGCATCAGCATGTGTTAACAACCTCTATTTTTGGCACCTCATTGTCAGTAAAGAGTGGGCGATTGATTATATCCCAAAAAAGCGTGTTGTCTCTCAATGTAGCAGCTTTTTTAAGAACTTCCCATACTAGAACACGTATCTCTGTTTTCCTTGCCTCAACTACATGTTTATGTTGCTCCTTGCTGTTTTTACTGCCTCGGCGGAGCAGGCTGCTTTTTAGGTCGAGCCTAGCACAGCGCGCATGCGCTGCTCTATGGGAGGCTTCTTGTGAGCACTCCAAACTTCTTTGTGTGGGTCTGACTCCCCCCACGCATTGGGTTGGTTGTTGCCTGTGTCATTTACGCTTTGGTAGCCTGCAAATGGCTAAAGGCGGGCGCATGTCCCACCTTTTTAACAAAGGTTCACTCCCACAGCGTTTTGCTGTCGGGAGCGAGCAGCGGCGCGCAGGGTGGCAGATGCATTCCTCGTCGTGGCTCAACGCGCCGTGCTTCTATGCTTAGGCTCCGTTTGTCTTCAACACGGTTTTCTGATCTAAACCACTGGAGGGCGGTATAACACACAGAATAGGTTTATCATGCAGCGCTATTTTTAAATCTATTTGACAACATTGACAACCTCCCTTCCCGTACACCTACGTCACTCGTGGCTACCTGAGCAGACCAAGCAGCTAACTACCCGGACCCAACATATTTTTTTCCGGCGATCTGAGTTAAGCGCTAGAAACTAGTAGAAACCGCAAGGCGCACAAGCTGCTGAATTTGTAGGGAAAGAGTCCATCGGATAATAACGGGAATGGACCGTATCATAACCACAGGAGTTGGGAGATATGCAGATAATCTGCAAGTGATCATCAACGGACTTCTACGGGCAGGGACAACACCGGCCACTTTTAGAGACTTCAGTTTGTTAGTTTTAAAAAGTGCGCCTTGAAGCTAATGATAGCAACGCTCAGTGCAGTATTAAAAAATAAGCATTAACCTTGGTGCTTTGAAAAAACAAAGTACAAAACAAGCAAGCTCCCAAAGAAACGTAGCTAAGTAATCCCCAGACCGCCAACGTGTCGCATCCAAAGGGCATGTGTCAGATCAAAATCAAAATGCAGATACAAACTCCACGATCTGAGGTGCGGCTCAAACACTGCTTTTATGTAACTGAAAGGGGATGGTTTAGAAAATGGCTAAATAAATGAATACATAAATAACAAATTCAGCAAACGTTGGGGAGAGTATGTGGCCTAACGGCTAGAGCAGCGGACCTCTAAGCTGGGGAACCGGGTTCTAGTCTCGGCAGGGACGTTCAACTTCCAGGGACTCTGGGCAAATCACTTATTCTCCCCATGACTAATAAAACATGCATTTGCAATGCAATAGGTCTCGCATTTGCGAGAGTTTAAGCTACTAGCATTGCAAATGAGGATGCCTTTTATTTGTTTTAAAAACCAAAACATAAATAAAAGACATTGTAATTTACAATGCGAATAGCTCAAACTCGCGTAAATGCGAGACCTATTGCATTGCAAATGCTTGTTTAAAATAGCCTTTAAATTCCTATGGGCTGAAGAACATTCTAAGTTAAACCATCTGTGAAGGGGCTTATCTCCCAGAGTAATATGTGCAGTTAAGTTATCTGAAATTACTTTACATAAGCACTCAAAAACCCTGTAAAATATGATGACTCTGTAAGTTATCTGATAAACATGCAGTGACCGGGGGTGAGTAATGTGTAACAATCTCTTATTTAGCCATTCTGTACGGCACTGGGAATGCTGTACAACATCACTAAAAACCATTGCCAACGGATTGTCTTTGCCAATGTTTGTTGCTTGACACTAAGGTTTGCGAGCGTTGTCATGTGTGTTTTGTACTCGAGGGACACTGAATAGGTCAGACTTCAAAAAGGTCTTTTATGGTGGCCCAAGAGCCAGCCTTGTGAAGTGACAACCCCCGAAGACATCTTTGACACATTTTACCTCAGCATCTCAGCCAGAGCTGTCAAGGTGGATCCTGTGAAAAGAATGAAAATGGAACCAGGAATCAAAGAATCCAGCAAAGGTTGAAGTGCAAGTCTGGGCGAACTTTAGAGAGGCAGAAGAATATGACAATATGAGGGGCACAGATCAATATCCTGCATGCGTTAATGATGTTGCAGCCAGTTGAGAAAAACCTGTAACGTCTTCCATGCCTAAACCAACCATGAAACCATGAAATAATCATTTCAAAAAACACGCTCTGAATGCATCACAACACATTCGCAAGAACCTACACACCTCACTTGAACCCTAAATTAACCGAAGGGGTAAAAGTAATGCCAACCACCCTGAAGCATGGTCATAGCTGAAAATACTGCCTCTAGAATGCACAATGTACTATGGGGTTTCCTCCACAACTTTGTGAAGTTTTTCTTCTTCTGTTTTTAAGTATGCAGGTTTCATGAACTATACAAGGTATGCAAATAAAAAAAACAAAATTAAAACAAAATAACGGACAGAACTTTGCCTTAAATTCAGAAGCTGTGGGCGTAAACTTTGCAGAATCCCACTTGTAATAGAACGTTACTCTTGCAAGAAACGTTGTAGTGAGCCAATTTATTTAGAAACACTTTTCTGATAGAATTTTTTGCTTGTTTAACAAATCTATCAAACCTCACAATGTGTGAAGTTTGTTAACTACATCAATGGGTATTCACCAGATTTCCATCAGGACTAAGGCTTCTAAACTAATAAACTGTGGCCGCTAATTGTATCAATGTGTTCTTTTCCACTCTCTCCATTTACATCACAAAACTGGTCAATTAATCTCTTTCCAAGGGCTTAGTGCTAGAACGCCTCAAACAAGCCATATTCACCCACCTCCTGCAGGACCCGGAGGTGCTAGACAACTACAAACAAAGGGGCTTATTTTCAAGGCTTGTGCCCTGCTGGAACATCACTTTTTTGACGTTACGGCAGCGCAGAGTGCAGATGCCATATCTACGAGGCCACGAAAAGCCACCCTGTGTGGCTTTTCATTGCCTCGTAGATATGGTGTAAGGCAACGCAGCACAAGTCACTGCATTGCCTCACACTGCGTTGGGGAGGCGTGCCATGGACGTTGCGGTGTGTTCCCACCCAACGCCCATGGTATTTGACATATTGCCATATTTACAACACAGCGTAAATCTGGGAATGTGTCAAAATCGTGCACCTCCCCATGGGTTGCGCAACGAGGAGAAATACCTTTATTTCTCCCTGTTTTTTTCTCTTTCTATGTGTGCTGATGCACAAAAACAATCATTCCTACAATGCGGACACCCTTGCATGATGGTGCAAGGGTGCCTGCGTTGGTGCAAGGCAGCCATTTATGTGCAAGTGCAGTGGAAGAGGATAGGAATGTGCCTTATCTCACAGATACAGTGCATTCTTGCCCTTTTCTTTTGATGCAGGGCAGCGCAGCAAAGTGACCTGCAGTGCTCTCCTGTATCAAATTGTTGTAAATGAGGCCCAAAGTCCTGAAGAAGATCTAGTTAGCGTTCAAGTCCTCTGCTTACAGACAACTTGGCCGCATGTCCTTGAAACACACATAGTGAATACATATGTAGATGTCTTGGGAAAGGAGCACTATTTACCCCTCAGGGCACATCTCCAGTGGCCTAAAGATAGACTTGACCTATCAAAATAGCTCATGCTTTAGACTATAAGCCCTATGAGGAACTGAAGGATACAGGCTTAAGTATATTAGCAAAAAGTAGGGAAAGGGGGTTTTATTGTTGACAGCTTATTACTTTTAGGAATGGCATTCTCTAAAATGGAAGTATAAGCATATAGACAGAGTCTAGAAAGTGAAACTGGAGATAAGAATTGTTGAAGCAGTAGGAATTGGGTGTAAACAGAACGAAAATTAACTTTGTGGATAGGCCTCCCTAGAGAAGTGTTTTGGTCAAGAAGAATTGAGCATACAATTATCCTATCTATCTATCTATCTATCTATCTATCTATCTATGTGTCTGTCTGGCTATCTCTCTCTTCTCCACCTCTCACATGTCTGTCTACATGTTAATCCATACACACCGTCCCTCCCAACTTCCATCCACGCTTCCACCATCCCTCCCCCTCTGTATCTGCCCTGCCGGATCTATCAATTATCTCTCCATCCGTTAATCCCTCTTTTCCTCTCTGTATCCCTCTGTACATCTAGCTCTCAGTACCTCAATACCTCCACTGTAGCAATAGAGAGCAGAGCAACACCAACAAGAGAGAAAAGTAAACCCAGAGACCATGCAAATGTGAGCTGACAGGCTGGGGTGAGCGTGGGGGCGTCTGGGCTCCTCACCTGCCAGGACATACTACTCTCACATGTTTCTCTTTTTCGGTAAATACACCCTTGCTGGGATCGATCATCCATGTTCAAATGATTCTTCGACAAAGACCTAATGTGAATATTACACTAATAAAGGGAGACGGAGCAGAAGGAAAAGGGGATGTCAGCTGTTGAACACAATCATTCCTAAATGCGTTTGGTTTCCAAAGAAACGGCACAGTTTGGCTTACAGTGTGCCTGGAGTCATTAAAAAGCCTTTCAAGTAATACAAATCTCTTTCTGTGTTGAGGAAGGTCTTCTTGGGCATTCATCGCATCAATAAGGCGTTAAAAAATTCAGACTAACCAATGCATTAGACAAGAATTAGTGCAAAAACCCGCCCAGAGCACCGAGGTCCCTGTAGTGCGTAGGAGAAGCTAGGCGTATCATGGGCGCTGACGGCCTTGGCTCCATAGTAACCGCCTACTACTGTGGACGCGCTACTTAATTAGCAAGAGAAATGGCTAATGGTGGAATCTGTAATATCTAGTAGCGTAGCACGCGGATCCATCTCTAGCCATTTGCGAAAGAGACGGAGAGAGGAAGGCATATTGATGCGAACTCAAAGTAAGACCACAATTAGAGCTTGAGTGCTGAAGAACACTGGAAAATCCCGCCCACGGGCTAGTCAAAATGAAAGATTGCGGGATCCCCGGTGTATCATAAGCGACTAAGCAAGGCTATCAACAATATCCTTTAGCTGTAACATGATTGGATGGGAAATTGCTGGTTAGAGAATTGGTGTAAACCACTTCCGGGGAAATATATGTCTTAATTTTGGGTGAATCTGAAGTTAGAAATGAAAGAACATATTCATTGGTGAGGTAAAGTCTCTAGAGGGATATGTTAGCTTTTAGAGGAGACTGCAAAAGATAAAGACTGAGGATAAAGAGGGAGCAGGACAGAAGATGTGCACTCTAGTTTAATCCCGAGTTTAAATAAAGAGGCAGTGACAGTCTACTCAGAAAGACACATAGGAACTATTTTACTGGCAAGTGGATAGATCAAGAATTATAGGTTAGCGTAATGGCAGGTCCGCAGACCATAGGCAAAAGAGGTGAGCGGGCCAGCAAATTATCAGGAAGAGGCAGAGCCAAACCATGGATCTAGTTTGCCTCTAAGCGCCCATCTCTATCGAGTAAATGGTGCAGCGAGTGGCATGTAAAAATAAGCTAAAGCCTCTTCAAAATTCAAAACAGGGAAGCGTTTTACTTCAAATCATTAGATTATATCACTGCATCCCGTGGCATTTATTAAAAGTGGGAGGGGCAGATTTACAAGGACCTGACGCATCTGCACAGATGCGTAGGTTTCCCTGTGCCAGCGCCGAATGTCCTTGCACCACTATGGATGCGCTGTATTTACAATATAGTGCTCCATGGCGCAAGGATTAACAAATGCATCAGAAATACTGATGCATCTGTTGGCACAAAAGTGATGCATTGCTGGAGTTGCTCATGAAAGTGACGCAACTCCAGCCATGCGCCACAACAGATGGGTGAGTCCCATTCAAAAAGCCCTGCGTCATTCCTTACGCCTGGTCTGAGCAGGCGTAAGGATTTTGAAGCAGTGAAGGCGTAGAGTGACGCAGTGAAATCTTGTAGATTTCACTGCTGCAGTTCTACATGGCTTTTTGCGTGGGAACGCCCCCCTGCATACATTATACCTGACACAGGTATAATGTGACGGAGGACTTTAAAGCGTTACGCATCTCCCTAGATGGGTCACATTGTAAATTAGCCGCATTTTTTACGCCGCCGCTGCATCACAAAAGTGACGCAACGGCGGCGCAAAAGTGTCGCAAGGGGCTTGTAAATCTGCCCCATAATTTCTAAGCATGAACGTAGAGGTATTAATGCCTCCTCCCCCACCCTGATGGCAATGCCATTAGTGAACCAAAAGGTAAGCTGGCTCTCGTGTGCACCCTATGTAGCAACATTTAAAGTCTATTGATACATATACAAGAAAGATATTTTTACAGCGCATCCTGATCCGATATATTTCAAGGCTGTCTCAAATGTGATGATAAAAGTAAAAGAGGGATAATGAAATAAAGCAATTGCCCAAGGTCGCATAATCTGGTCAAGCAGGGAAGAAGAGGTTGGTCCCAAGTGTCTGGATGGACGTCTCTTTCTCTCTCCCATTTTAAATCAAATGTTAATTTGTTGTCTTTATTTCTTTGAGGAACTTCATCAGTAGGCTGTGCTAAATATAGTATATCAAATGAAGTAGAAACAAGAATATTTCCTAGAAAAAGGTTATTGAGGGAAGGATGGGAGGGAGACACCCCATGAAGGCTCGGGTCTCTTTTTGACTCGAGCCTTCAAAAGGACCTCGAGCTGAGACAGATTTGGACATCCGGCTCGAGCCTTCAGTGGTTCTCCTCCCCAACTGGCAAGGGCAGAGACATTAACATTTTGACAATTCAATAAGGCAGCCATCTAGGAGATTGGTTTACATTATAACATGTCTTTGCGTTACCAACGCTATCAAATCCCTTAGGCAGCGGTATGGCTCCACTAACAAAGAATCCCACCTAGACTTTTTAAGAATTGTTATCCATGAAAAGGACTCTGTGTTTCATTTGATTGCATTACAGTTAATGCTCTTCCCCTGAATCCTCCTATTACAATGTGGCAGACTGTTCCAGCAATGCCTATGCAAGATGGCTGGTACCCTGGCCTTAAGGTGGAAAGCAAATACCTCAAAGACTGCTACCATGTCACCCTTACTGTCCCTTTTGCTGGATATGCACTTGGAGCTTAAAGTCATTCCTAATATCAGCTCACTGACGCTACCTCAACTTTTCATTCTCTTTCCCACTCTCCGAATATTTCCAATGCATTACTAGGACTAAGCGTGCATTTTGGGTAAGCTCTAGGAATAGCTGAGGAAACGCTAACTCATCATGAATGTAATAAATGGGTAGAAAGGGAGGGTAATTGTGAGGAAATCTTTCAATGACAGGTAAAAGCTGTTCAGATGCCCCAACTTGCTATCCCATCCTACGGTATTGAGTATGATGCCTTTGGTTCCAGGTCAGTCGTCTGATTCAATAAAAAGATTGAAGTACCTGCAAAAGTGGGCACTTTGAGGAAAAGAAATATGTTGAAACCCCAGTATTGAGCTCTGTTCAGTGGTTTCGAGAACCACCCTTCACGCAGCAAGTAGATATTTAGATGGTTTCACAGCTTGGTCAGAGCAGTCAAGATTTTCCTTCAAAACTTTCTAACCAACAAATGTTTTGAGTTTGTAACTGTGCAGACGAGATTAGACTGAAAGTGAGTTTGCTTTAGGGTACTATTCCTATATTCACATATTACTACTTTTTTCATTATTTCTTAGTGAGGTTCTAAGAATGCAGACTCTCGATACATACAGTTAAAGTAAGGATGAAGCATGCACTTCAGTTCCAGAGTGTTTTCCCTTAGGTGCCACTCAGCATGGAAATTGGTTGATAGATCTTTCTTCACCTTTGAATTAACTGGGTCTGATAGCCATCAGTTTGCCACGCTTGCAGGTGAAAATTCTTACAAGATGTTTTACAAAGGAATTCACATACAAAAATAGGTTTTGCTTCTTATTTCCTCCATAGACCCTACTTTTTGCAGGATTTTATACACCCTGTTTAAAATTGATGAGGTTTATGCAGACTTGCTTCGCCAGTATCTCACCCTTTTGTGGTGAACCACTCATTATCCCTTTTTGCTACCTGACGATGTTCAATAAAAAGCATTTAGTTTCTGTTATCCTGTTACAGATGGGGTTTATTATGCACCTAAGCCTGGCAGAACCCACCACTCTAGTCAGGGTAAGGGAGTTACACACACAAGATAACCCCTGCTCATCCCCTTGGTAGCTTGGCACAAGCAGTCAGGCTTAACCCAGAAGCAATGTGTAAAGTGTTTGTGCAACATACTAACATAATTGACGTAATAAATACACCATAAAATGGACTCCACACATTATCATTTAAACATGTTTCTGTATTGCATATAAACATAGACCAAAACAACATGAACCAATAATTACTTTGCCAACTAGGCAATTGTCATAGCATTACCATGAGTGCAATAAGAGAAAGGTTCCTAGGTTGCACATGTCATGAAAACATCATCACTGCACATACACTGTACATCCTGAAATAATACTCGTTATCCTGACAAGGCAAGGCAAACACAACATATATCATAACATCAGGGCATGAAATTCAGCAGTTTGATTACAGTAATAAAACACAAGAAATGTCACAAGCGTAAATATGATACAGCAGGTTAGATTAGACGTAAAAACCATAAATCACCATACATTGCTGCTGTACATAAATCACCAAATATCCGCACAACAACCATAAATACTTTGGAGGTAGTGCAGTATTGTTTTAGAGGTCACCACCTGAAATCCCAATTTAACTCTATGGAGCAAAAGGAGGCTGTGTCAACAGAAAGCTGATGGACCGCCCAACTCTAAATGAGGTGGAAGGACCAATTGTTTAATGGACAGGGTACTCTGTCCATTTGTGATGGATTACCATGACTGCCAAACTCTAAGTCGGCCCTAAAACTTTGCCCCTCAATCCATGTATCTATTCTATGCCTCCATTAATGCCTCTTAGTCTCAGTCTCTAACCCTCCATATATATCTCCAAAACTTTATCCCTTAATCCTTGTCTTTAACTCTCCATCACTCCATCAATCTCTCTATGTGTAAATTCCTCCATCACAGTCTCCAGATCTTTATCCCTCAATCAGTAAGTTACTCTTTGTCCTTCATTTAATGTTTCTCATTCTATCTCTAGTCCTCAATAAAGTCGTCTAACCCTCTGGTCCATGGTGTCTAAACCTCTCTGTCCCTCTATTTTAGTTTCTAACACTATACGTAGCTTTATATGAAGGTCTCTACCTCTCTGTCCCCCAATGTCTCTAGCTCTATGCTACGGATGTCTCTCTGTCCCTCTCTCTGGGGCAAATTTACAAGCCCCTTGCGTCATTTTTGCACCGCCGTTGCGTCACTTTTTGTGACGCAGCAGCGGCGTAAAAATGCAGCCCATTTACAACGTGACGCATCTAGGAAGATGTGTCACGTTGTAAAGCACTGCGTCACATTATACCTGCATCAGGTATAATGTATGCAGGGTGGGCATTCCCATGCAAAAAAGCCTCGTAGAAGTGATGCAGTGAAATCTACCAGATTTCACTGCGCCACTTCTAGGACGCCACTGTGTCAAAACCTTGGAGCAGGCGTAAGGAGTGATGCAGCACAATGAGGATAGGCCTCCCCATAAATTGCTGGAGTTGCGTTGTGCTTGCGACACGACTCCAGCAATGCGTGACTTTTGCACCAACAGATGCGTCAGAATTTCTGACGCATCTGTCAATCCTTGCGTCATGGATGCGTACCTTTCTTGTAAATCTGCTCCTCTTTTTCTACCGCTCCCTCTAACTTGATGAAAATATCTCCTCTAGAAAAGAGACACCACTCTGCGCCCTGCACACATGTAAAGGGGTGCTGGACACCCCACTTGCGGCACAGGTGGAAACATGGCCATGTGTATGCAGCTAGTCTCTGGGAAACACGCTCATTTAGCTTGAGGTATCTTGAGCCCGTCTCTTAAACTGCCTTACTGCACTCTCTCTCTCTCTTTTAATGCCTAAAATGTGTTTCTTCCTGTGCGCAAGAATTTTTTTGTGTTTCGGCGCTAACTTCTTTAGCGACCCCGTAATTTGGCACTGATTACTTTTGAGAAGTGATGTTTGTGTAAATCAGTACCGAGATAGGTTTTCCCCCCAGTGAGACACTTTCCGCTGCATATTTAGATCAGAGAAGGCGCTTCATTAAAGCAGAACTGATTTGCATGCTGCATTGGTAACTATGCAGATCTGGTCTCTTCCCGCCGAACAAAGCCCCGGGCTGTTTATAGTTCAAGAGAAATCTTATGAACCAACCCCAACTATCGAAGCAGAAATGAAAGCCACAAGTTTGCATATTTTGCTTATTATATCAACACGCTCTCGCAGGCTTCGAATGAGCGTGGTGGGAAGCCGTCTCGTGCAAGGCGGGCGAAGTTGGTGCCTCCGTGCAGTTTAACCAGCCCTAGGAGGCCTTTGATTGACGAATTAGCACAGGTCAGCCGCGAGGTTAGGATGGCATTGCTGAGCTATTTATTTCCGTTTCTAATGCCTTTTTGCATCAGCGAATCCTAATGCAGGGCAACCAAACACTACAAGGCGCAAGAAAACTAAAATCAGAACTGCCAGATGTCGCTCGCTCGTATTTAGAAAGGCCTACAGGCTAGGCTGTCCATCTATCAGATTTCAGCTGGTTAATCCTTCCATATTTCTGGCACCTGCAGGAAAATGGCACGTTCGCTGCTTTGCTTCGATTAGCACAGCTAACTGCTAAGCTTTCATAGCTGCCAAGTTTCCCAGGTCCATGCGTGATGTGGTGCGCCAATCCATGTCTTTTTTCTTTGGATTATGGGACTTGAAGTCCGTAGGGGCCGGCAGCATAAAAAAATATGGTGCGCGCGATGCCCAAAAAACTCACCATATTTGATGCGTTTGCTGGCACACAAGGTCTCATTGTGTTCTCTCTGCTCTCCATGGCGGTGATCAAGGGTGGAAAGGGAAGGACTTCCTCCCTTGTGGAAAATGAAACCAACCAATCCTGGAGCTGAGCCAGGATTGGTTGGAGCAGGCTAACCCAGTTCTCATTTTAGGTCTGGAGGCCTGAGGCTGTAATTCCTCGGCTGTATCTCAGCCCTGGGATTGCTAGCTCTGAAGTGCGCATGTCAGATTGGCCGGCCCTAGATAGGCGGCCAGTCTGACATGCGCACTGACAGGGGGCTGAAGTAATAAGACAATTGCACTAATCAGCCCCGTCCCCTGCTTTCTTGCTTTAACAGAACAAGCCTGCGACACATTATAATAAAATGGTATTTATTACCATTTTATTAATGTGTGTGTCTACTGCGCTCGCAGCAGGTGGGGCGACACTCCTATGCCATAACGAAGGAGCCGCCGTTGCTTGAAGTCCTGTTCAAAGTAAAAACCTGCACTGGGACAGAACATCGTGCATGACCCTGGGAAAACTGGCAGGGCTGCTTATCAGCCGCGGTCCGTGCAGGTAACAGTGGTGGGGCAGTGGGGCCGTGTGGGGGGTATTTCGAGGAATGATGCAGAGGGAAAATTAATTATTTATTTAATTTTCCCTCGGCATCGTCCCTCGAAATACCCCCCACGCGGCCCCACCGCCCCACCGCTGTTACCTGCACGAACCGCGGCTGCTGCTTATGAAATCTATGTTTATGACTAGGGGGACTTTGATCCTGTTCCCTTCAATAAATAGTCTGTGTGTAATATTTTTTTATGCTTGAGTAATCTCATGTAACCTCCGAATGCTCTCTCACGTAAGAGTAGATTGGAGCAGAAATGACTCAAGGAACAGCGAAATTAGATATGAGCCGCATGCCTATTGCTAGTAACATTCAGCCTTCGACTTCAGGAATTCCACAGAGGAAAGGTACGCAAGCTCATTCATGCTTGTGAACAAAAGGCAAGAATGGTATGAAAAGCATAGCAACCGTTCAATTTCAATCAGCGAGCATATAAGCTAAAGTTCTCACAACAATTCTGCATAAAAAATGAAAACTTTGCAACTTTGCCCAGCTCTAGCTTTGCAGGGGACTCCATCGTATGTTCGGGAGGACTGAAGCCATGCCAGATTTTACGGATTTCGATTTAAAATGAACTGACAAAAGTGATACTAAATGAAAATAATGTACATAGCCTGTGGTTATTCTGAAATTGTGTGGCATGGGCCCACTTCGCCTGTAAATATGCTTCTTGGTCTAAGTGAAAATCTCCAAAGAAGTTATACTTTTGGCCAATCACCATTAGAGCTGCCATTTTTAGGTCTGAGTTTTGCCAGTGTGGCTGCCAAAAAGACCTATTGCTAAAACTATACACAGCGGGCTTTGGGTTTGCCCCTTTCAACCATTGTCTTTCTTTGACCAGCCTCTTTCGACCATTGGCTGGACACTGCTAATCATCTATTGGCACATCCAAGTGGAGTTCTCATCTCTCATTTAATGATTTTGGCTGTTTGGAGGTATCCCTCCTCTCAAGTGCTTGCATTGACCTGCATGAGGGGCTACTTTACAACTGTAGCCCACTTGGTCTGCTCCTGCTGTCTCCTGCCTCTGGGTCTCATTCTAAGGTGCTAATGGTACATGCATTAGCACAGTAAACCAGACCTGTTGGCTTTGTCGATGCTTTTTAATGTTCCAGGAACAATCTTGGATGCAGGATTCGATACAAGGTGTAGCTAATATAAGAGCTTTTTCTGAAAATCCTGCAGGAAGGGCATGCAGTGATCCATCCTAGGCTATACTCGCGGGGGAGCGCGAGCAAGACCTCTGACCTCTGGTCTGAGGCCTGCTCTCTCCCCAGCAGCTCCGCTGTGCTCTGCTCCGCCGTAGATCCTCTGATCTCCCCTCCTGGTAGGGTTCAAGACTGCTCCGCTCTGTGCCTTGTGCCCATCTTGCTGGTATTCGTTTTTTTGTGCATTGTGCCCATTTGTTGTCATTCGTTTTTTGTGCATTGTGCCCTTCTTGTTGCTATTTCGTTCTGTGTGCCTTTGCTCAATTTCTTATCACTCTCTTGTGGCGCTTAAGCTCTTCCTTGGGATTGCCTTTTCCCGCCGTTTCTTGCTGCCTCTGCCCCCGCGGCCCCTC
Source organism: Calotriton arnoldi (assembly GCA_963921515.1). Classification (NCBI taxonomy): domain Eukaryota; kingdom Metazoa; phylum Chordata; class Amphibia; order Caudata; family Salamandridae; genus Calotriton; species Calotriton arnoldi. The sequence goes on from CAWUFW010000522.1 coordinate 2,041,101, forward strand.
CCCCCTGACCGTCCCCGCTCCCGCCTCCCAGCTGCACGTCCCTCCCCCCTTCCCTACTTAATGGCGGCCGCTGCGGGGGAGCGCGAGCAAGACCTCTGACCACTGGTCTGAGGCCTGCTCTCTCCCCAGCAGCTCCGCTGTGCTCTGCTCCGCCGTAGATCCTCTGATCTCCCCTCCCGGTAGCGTTCAAGACTGCTCCGCTCTGTGCCTTGTGCCCATCTTGCTGGTATTCGTTTTTTGTGCATTGTGCCCATTTGTTGTCATTCGTCTTTTGTGCATTGTGCCCTTCTTGTTGCTATTTCGTTCTGTGTGCCTTTGCTCAATTTCTTATCACTCTCTTGTGGCGCTTAAGCTCTTCCTTGGGATTGCCTTTTCCTGCCGTTTCTTGCCGCCGCCTCTGCCCCCGCGGCCCCTTCCCCCTGACTGTCCCCGCTCCCGCCTCCCAGCAGCACGTCCCTCCCCTACTTTACAGCGGCCGCGCCGTTGGCGCGCCAAAGGCGCGCCTAAGGCAAGTCCGTCTGCGCCCGTCCGCGACCAGTGCCAGGACCCCGGGACTTCCAACCATCCGCCGCTACGACGCCTCCACCCTCCTCGCACTCAAACCCGTCCGAAGCAACAACTGCCATCAAGCCACGCCGAACACAACCCACGGCCAGTTCTCCTGCAGCAACTGCCACCGGACCTTCACCACTGCTCCAACCGCCGACACAGCCAACACCAACACCCCCAACGCCCTCAGATGCATCCTCCTCAACGTACGCTCCCTGCACCGACACGCCATGGAAATCTGGAACCTCCTGGACTCACTCTCACCCGAAGTCGCATTTTTCACGGAAACCTGGACCAACGCCTCCTCGGCCCCTGACATCGCCATCCCGGAAGGGTACAAGCTCCAGAGGAAGGACCGCCCCAACCACCCGGGAGGAGGCATCGCAATTGCGCACAAGAACTCCCTCCGCCTCAACACCTCCAGCGAGAACTTCCCCGCCGCCAAACACCTGCACTTCCAGATCCAGACCACCCCCAACGCCACACTCCGCGGCACCCTCGCCTACAGACCGCCCGGCCCTCGAGCACTCTTCGCCGACACCATCACCGACCTCATCCCACCCCACCCCACGCCATCGCCACCACAGACTACATACTCGTCGGAGACCTGAACTTCCACCTTGACAACCTCAGCGACCCCAACTCTGCCACCCTCCGCGACAACCTCGCCAATATCTGGCTGAAACAACTCGTCACCACTCCGACCTACAAGGCAGGACACACTCTCGACCCCATCTTCACGGGAGGTAACAGCGTTCACTGCAGCCACACCACACAGCCCCCATGGACCGACCACCACTGTGTACACTTCCTCGTCCACAAACACAAGCCTCCCGAACCCGCTCCGCGCCCCCCACGCAGGAACTGGAGCAGAGTCACTGAGGAACAACTCAACTCCACCCTCAATGACAACACCCCCTCCGCGGCAGCCGACACCAACCTCACAGCCAGGGAGTTCCACACCTTGATCGCCAACTGTGCAGACAAGCTTGCCCCGCTGCGCAACCCCGACAAGCAACGCCCCAGGAAAGCCGCCTGGTTCACCACTGACCTTCAAAAAGCCAGACGCACCTGCAGACGCCTGGAGAAGAACTGGAGAAACAGCAAGACACCCAAAAACTACACCACCTACAAGGACGCTATGACGGAATACCACCAACGCATCAGAACCACCAAAAGAACCTTCATCCACAACAGAATCCTCGCCAAATCCAGCAACTCCAAGGAACTTTTCAGTGTCATCCAGGAATTCTCCAAGCCCCGTAGCGAAGCAACGGACATCACCCCCTCCCAGGAACTATGCGACAAACTCGGCGTCTACTTCCACCTGAAGATAAAGAAACTCTACGACCACTTCAACGACCACACACCCGTCACCGCAGTCAGCCCGCCATGCGGCAACACCAGCCAGACCACCATCTCCGCCTGGACACCGATCACGACCGCAGCGACAATGAAAGGCATCCACTCCGGGGCCCCCACAGACCCTTGCCCACTCCACATACACCACAGAGCCGCCACCACCATCGCACCCGTATTACGATGCACCATCAACACCACATTCAAGACCGGCTTCTTCCCCGATGACTGGAAACGCTCAGAAGTCAGGCCCCTGCTCAAGAAACCCTCAGCAGACCCTACGGCCCTCAAGAACTACTGGCCCATCTCACTCCTCCCTTTCGCAGCGAAAGTCACCGAGAAAGCCGTCAACGCAGAGCTGACAAGGTTCATCGAAGACAACGCCATCCTCGACCCCTCCCAATCAGGATTCCGAAGCAACCACAGCACCGAGACCGCCCTGATCGCCGCCACCGACGACATCCGCATCCTCCTCGACCAAGGCCACACCGCGGCCCTGATCCTACTCGACCTGTCAGCAGCTTTTGACACCGTCTCCCACCGCACAATAGCAGCAAGACTACACGACGCCGGCATACAAGGCACCGCCCTCAACTGGATCAGATCGTTCCTCACCGGCAGGAGCCAAAGGATCAGACTGCCACCCTTCCTCTCCGAGCCCACAGAAATCAACTGCGGAGTCCCACAGTGATCTTCACTCAGCCCAACCCTTTTCAACATCTACAAGGCTCCCCTCGCCGCCATCGTCCGACAGCACGGCCTCAGCTTAATCTCCTACGCCGACGACACCCAGCTCATCCTCTCCCTCACCAAGGACTCCACCACCACTAGACTCAACTTCCAGGAAGGAATGCAGGACGTCGCAGCCTGGATGAGCAACAGCTGCCTAAAACTCAACTCGGAGAAGACAGAAGTCCTCGTCCTCGGAACCACCCCCTCGGCATGGAACAACACCTGGTGGCCCACTGCCCTCAGCAGCCCCCTGACCCCCATGGACCACGCCAAGAACCTCAGCATCGTACTCGACTCCTCCCTCTCCATGAATCGCCAGGTCAACGCCGTGACCTCCAGCTGCTTAAACACCCTCCACATCCTCCGGAAGACCTTCAAATGGATCCCGCCTGAGGCAAGGAAGACAGTCACCCACGCACTCATCACCAGCAGGCTGGACTACGGAAATGCCCTCTACGCCGGCATCAACAAGTCTCTACTATGCAAGCTCCAGACAATTGAGAACACCGCTGCCAGACTCGTCCTTGGGCTCCCACGACACGAACACATCAGCCAACACCTACGCACGCTCCACTGGCTCTCTGTCAAGAAAAGAGTCACCTTCAAGATACTCACCTACGCCTACAAATGCCTACACAACACCGGACCCCAATACCTCAACGGCAGAATCACCCTCCACACACCCTCACGAAACCTCCGCTCCACCAACCTCCTCCTCGCCAAAACCCCGCACATCCGCAGAGCCAGAGCAGGGGGAAGATCCTTCTCCTACATCGCGGCCAAGACCTGGAACGAACTCCCCACCGACATCAGACGTGCCCCCTCCCTGAACACCTTCAGGAAGGCGCTGAAGACCTGGCTCTTCGACTGATACGGAACTGCTGACCTCCCTCCCCCCCCCCCCCAGCACCATGAGACCCTCACGGGTGAGTAGTGCGCTTATAATTCCCCTGATTGATTGATTGATTGATTGATTGGGTCAGATGGAACTGATACTAAATCACAACCTGAAACATACCAGGTGAGTCCTGTTAGAAATTTCTGATAAAAACGAGGAATTCCAATCACACCAGTGCCCCCCTCCCCCCATTAGGGCAGAGGAGCGTCACCCCCCGCTGACAGTGCAGCAAAAGTGATAAAACGGTTATAAAGTGAAATAAAGTGAATTACCGTTTTATTTTTCACTGCTCCCAGCCTGAGCAGTGTTTGGGGTGGGGCATTGCTGCTGACTGGCAGCAGGGGAGTGGTGCTCACTCCACCAGCTTAGAGCGCGCAAGGCACTTTGGCCGGCTGTCTTGCGACGGCCAGCCTGACATGCCCAGTGTAAACCTCTCCACCTAGCTGTCTCAGACAGATGGATGGAGAGCAGGTCTCCTTTGACTGCTGGAGCATTGAGCTAACCCGCTCCAGTCAATCCTGGTGCTGCTCTCATGCAGCTCATCTGTAGCATGAGAGCAGCAACAGGTTTACTTTAGGATCCCATATGTTGGGGGGTGAAGAGGTGGCTGCAGAGGGGGGTGCACATGAGAAGAGGAGTCTGACCTTTAACTTGCATATGTACTTTATTAAACATTCTGCCCCAAAACAAATAGCCAAAAAGGATAAATATGATTAAAAAAATGTATTCTGATTTACTTAATTGATCACCAACAGACTGTTTAAAATATTTTACTGGTTTTTGGATACCCAGCAGGTTCCAGGGTATAGTAGCAATAACCTAACTCTTGTGGTTAGTGCATTTGTTGGAGAGATCTGTGTGCCTGCTAGTTACGGGCTTGCTTCATCTCAAAATAGGCATGGGGTAAATGTGCCTGCTGCAAAGCACAGACTTTAACATGCACGTCACAGATTTGTCTTTCATGCAGAAGGCTAACTGGGTTACTGATTTTTTGCATAGATCTATGTGTTACCTGCAGTTTATTCTTTGATACAGACAGTTTCATCTCACATTCTTACAGCACATGCATATTACTTTCAAGCTTGGAAAGGTAAGAAAACTGGGTCCAAATCATAGTTTATCTTTTAAACATATGTGAAGTGACACACCGAGTTTCTTTGTTTCCTCAGTGTCATTGGCATGCAGGTATTAGGCTTGCTTCCTCCCAGTGCCAGGCTGAGCCTCGAACAAAAGGACGGCTAATGGCCCTGTAAGTTAGACCTTTGTGTTGGGCCCAGCTGGAACTGAAAGGAAAAGACCGCCCTCCCCTCCTATGGATTGCTACTCTGCTACTCTGAACATAAAGCACACAAAGTGTGGGTGCCACTAAAGGTTACCCAGTGTCAACACATTGCACAGAACAGTCCGCACATTTCACTGGGGCTGGCCCGGATCCGGCTCTGTGCAGCCGCGGCCGGTGCAGGTAAGAGCGGTGATTGGGGGGAGGGGGGGGGGGGATTTCGACAGACAATGATGAGGGAAAATGTATTATTACTTTAATTTTCCCTCGTGGTCGTCTGTCAAATCCCTATCCAACCACCGCCCCACTGCTCTTACCTGCACGGGCCACAGGTGGCCCGCTGGATCTCTCTCTTTTCCAGCACTGGGAATTAGTAAAATGCAAATTGCATATGATGGGTATAATGCCCTTACCGTCTATATTGAATTTGTTGATGCACATATGTGAGGATTACGGTCGAACCGTGGTGAAAGGAACCCAGAAATGAGTTCATGATTTTGGTGATTTGTGCAAGCCTGCTTGGTTGACAGTATGTGCAGTGTAAGCAAATACATACATTCTTTGCCGAAAAAAGGATGGCCTCTGAGAGCATCCCAGAGGAATTTGACGGGGCAGCCAAGCACTCTTCAATGAGCCCATTGTGGATCCTGGTGACTCAGCTGCTCGCGGTGTGAATGGAGCTTCTGTGAGGTTGGTGATGTGGCTGAAAGAAGCTAGCAAGGATGCCGGCTTCAGATAGGTCTTCAGTCCTACCTCTCTTTCTCAGAGCCTTCATGGTCTAAACATTTCTAGTTAGCAATGGTGTGAGGGAGGTCAATTTTCAGTGTCAAGGAAGTATAGGAATTTTTCTCCTGGATCACTCTCCACACTCTTACAAGGTCCATGTTTACGCCTTTTGCAATCATTTGCCATGACAACGAGAGAGAGTTGTAAGGCTGTTGGCTTACCTCGTGGTATGGAACAGCCAGCCCTCATTCTAAGGTCTGCATTCAGGACATCGATAACCATATGTGGCCTCATTTTTGAGGCCCTACCGGCATTTTTGTGCCACCGGAACGTCACTTTTTTGACGTTCCAATGGCGCAATGTCCTACTGGAATATTTATCAGGCCACGTAAAGCCACATTACATCACTTTTCATGGCCTTATAAATATGTGCCCCTTTTATGCAGAAAATTGTGTGAAAGGGGCGTTCCAAGGGTGTTGCTAGGGGCGTTCCAAGCAACATCCATGGCTTTTTGACATTGCCCCAGATTTACGAGAAGTAAGTCTGAGGCAGCGCCAAAAACGTATGTGTGCTGCATTCTGCAGACACATAGAAAGAGGAAAAAGCCTCTTGTGATTGTTTTTGTGCAGGATGGTTTCCCTTCCATCCAAGCAATGCAGGCACCCTTGCACCAAAGGTGCCTGCCTTGGCGCACGGCAGCCCATTGTGCGCCGGCGCAGGGAAAAAGGACAGGAATGCGCCGTATCTAATAGATGCAGCACATTTCTGCCCTTGTCTTTTGCTGTAGGGCAGCGCTGCCCTATGGCAAAAAACCCATAAATGAGGCCCATGATCTGGAAAACTGTAAAGGGTTTAATGAATGAACAGTGAGCTGTTAAGATGCTATTAATATCCCTTCTAAGGTACTTATTACACGCGCACAGCGCCAGATGTGCTAATTGTCACATCTGTTAGATTCTGATATTCCTGGGGTTGAAATATGTCAGGTTTGATAATTAACACCTATTCTGAATTCACGCCTGCAAAATGAAGCATAAACTGTGGAATTTTGCGCTCCCTGCTCCAAAATCCGCATGCTCCTGTACTTCCCTGGCATTTTCCATCTGTAAATTTCAGCAAGTTTGACCTGCCGAGTTTTCCCATGAGGACAATTGCTGGGGTGCAGTGTTTGCTGCAAAGCAAGGAATTCCAGTGGGTGTCGTAACACATACTGGAATTTCACGAGCCACTCGTAATGCGGGACTTTGTATGTTGATTCTGTCTACAACGATGGTGATGCTGAGTGCTAGATAGTGAAAATGTGATGACAATTATAACACTTAATTGAGGAGGGTGGTGTCATTTATTAAGTGCTCCTCATTTTGGCATATAAGTACATCGAGGCCCAGTTCAATATAGTGATCTTCCCACAATCATGCACTATTTTATTTATTTATTTATTTGAGAAGTTTTATATAGCGCGAACACGACCCATCAGGGTATCAGAGCATTGTGGATATAGCAGTCAAGTCAGACATACAGGCACAAAAGAACAAATAACAGGCAAGAAGGAATAAGCAAGGAGTGATACAAATGGCTAGGCACAGAGAAAGTCATGACTGGAACTCAAGTCTCTTAATTGCAGAGCTGACCTCTGACCCACAAGGCCACTGCCTCCTCCTGCTCGAATGTCAGTGCTTTAGAAAAGGAGGAGGCTCTTCCACTCTAGGGCATAGAGTGAGGAAGAAGAAACACGGATAGGAGGTTAATCAAGCTGGCAAGGTTGAACAACTCGTGCCAGGATGATTAACCCCCTATCCTCTGATGTTCCTTTAAATACATGCCAACGTCCCCTGGGCATTAGTGATTCCCTACAGCCTTTTCAGTAGGCTTTCTGTGAGGATGGCCGTTACTACATTTTCACAACATTGACCTGTGTTCATTTTAAGGAGGGTTGGTAGGTGAGCCATCTGTCACCATTCTGCATGGTCAAATCTGGTCAACCTTTACATTTTCTCTGTATATCCATGGACCTACCTGCTACCCCCCTGCTTTGCCAGCTCTGGCTTTTTTGTGGCACTCATGGCTGGACTGGGAACTAAAAAGGAGTCTTTGCAAACAAAAATGTTCAAACCAGCCCAGCTGTTGCTTAAGTTTTTTCCCTCTCTCTGTGTCCTTCCTCTGTTTTCTCACCCCGCTGTGCCTGCCGCTGTAAACCCCAGGGACCTGGAGAGGATGGCAGAGGTAGTGGGACTGGGCCTGCAAAAATACATCTTCACCAACAAAAGATGCATCATCCAGAAGTTAAAGCTGTTCTTTTTCACTGCACCCTTACTAATGTGACTAAGTGGGTTGGTGTTTCTGACCTCAGCATCTCCCGTGGGGTTGTGAAATAGACACAACCCCACGGGTGCCACCGTGTGACACATGATTCCATCACACGGTCTCCCAGTGAGGAGCTGAAATCACACGGGGACAGTGAAAACAAGCGCGTTTTCCGAGGCTTTGAACTGCCAAAGTCCATTAAGGGGTGTGAAAATACCCCAGGTCATCAGCACCAGCCTCAGAAAGCCTTTTCTTTTGGGGGGGGTGAGGGGCGGGCGGGTTTCAAAGTGCCTCGTAGGTACTTCTCAGCATGAGGCCCCACCGCTTTCAAAGCCCCGCCCCCTCCTCACAAGGTGAGATTGTGCTTCAAGTTGGCAGGTATGGGGCCAGTTCACAAAGCCATTCATGAATACCCAAAGTAGCAGAAGTGCCCCCCTAGTACCAATTAACATACATGTAAATGAATTTGTGAATTGGCCGAAACTGGGAATATTTAGAGAATATTTATATACAATCAGAATACATGGAAATACGAGGGCGGGGGTGGGGTGGAGAGCTGGACGAACCCAATGGTCTAATCAATTTACAGTACAAAACAATATTCGCTGGGAAACGTTCACTGCTGAGCCTCCACTGGGGCTGTACATGTTCATAAATCATCTATTTTCTTTATTGGCTAATTGATACTGAAATATGCCTGTGCAGGCACATTATCGGCAAATGAATCGCGAAGACCTGGAACCCCAGTCTGTAAGCCTGATCTGTTTTGTGCAATTTGCATACTTCTTGTAAGGTCCACTGCATAGTGTCAGAGATCAGCACTAAAAGCAGGTCATGTACTGGGGTGGACCTAGAAGTAAATCAATGCAATGGAGCAGCACTAAAGGAAAGTCATGCACTGATGGTGGTACTACGATTAATTCAATGCAATGGAGAAGCAATGCAAGGCAAGCCAAGCCCGTGGGTGGGGATACACATCAAACGATGCAGCGGAACAAGGTCACAAGGCAATCTGTGGGCTGGGTTTAGGACTACAACACTTTACAAGCACTGCAAGGCTAGCCATGCACTGGGATCAAAACAACAAATAATTAAATGCAGTATAGCACAACTACAAGTCCAGCATTGCACTAGAATGGCTAAAAGTGAGTCAATGCAGTGAAGCAGCTCTACAAGGCAAGCCAAGCACTGTTGGTGGGGATAATAGTTAATCAATGCAATGGGCAGCCTTACAAGACACGCCGCGCACTGAGGGCAGGATTACAAGTAAAACAATAACATAGAGGAGCACTTGCATTCACTGAGGGGTGGAACTAGGGCAGCAGCACAAGGCAAGCCATGTCCTGGGATGCGACTACCAGTAGATCAATGTAATAGAGTAGCACTACAAGGCAAGCCACGCTCTGGGGACGGGATTATAGTAAAGATGTGCAATTGGGAGCAGTACATGAAAGGCCGGTTCTCTAGGGCAAGGACAATGCAAATGTGGCTGTCCAAGGATAGCATCAGAAAGGGGGTTTGATGGGTTCACCCTAGCTATGGTCTTCAGTAGTTCTGACTCTGAAACTGGGTCAGATGTGAACAAGATTGATGCACTTTGAGAGTTAGAATGTCCTCAGCTTTATTGTTTGAGACAGCAGGCAGAGCTCGGTCGATAACCTTTACTTTCTTGTCCAAAATACCTAGATTAAGGGTTGTTTGACTGCTCAGTCACTTCGAATAGAAGTTTAAGTCTGTTCTTTGCAGCTTGAGGCAGGGATCTGATATGAGTTTACCCGGCTTTGAAGATGTGGTCGTTGTAGCTTCTCGTGGCTCTCAATCTAGCAATACTTGCTGGAGAGGGAGCTTGTCTCCATTCTTTTTGAAGCTTTAGGTGGTATTTCTTTTCTTACTAGGTCTTTTGACGACCATGGCAGAGAAGGTTTGGGTCTTCTATGCTTGCTTTTCAAAGATGCAAATTCTTTTATCAGGACTTCAATGCAGCTTTTAAAATTTTCCGTGGTGGCACTGATATTGAGTTGGGAATCCATGGAGGCAAGACTCAAGCGAGCCTTGCATGCCAGCGCGTTCATACTGATGTTTTTGTGTCCCTGAACCAGATGTTATTCTTTTGTTGACCATAAGTTTTGAGGTGGGTAAAGATCACTGTAAAGGGGATTAGAAGGTGATTGGGACGTAGGGGGCTTTAGCCAAGTACTGAGAGCTGTGATATTGAAGATATTGAGGTGTACTAGTAAAGACAAGCACTGGTTCATAACTACATGCAGATTGCGGCACTCAGAGTGGACCACAAGGAAGGTGCGGTGCTACATGTTCTGGAGCCAGATGATAAGAAAAGAAATGCAGGGGGCCATGATCATAAGTGAAACTATTTACTGGGCATGGCTAGAAGCAATACTAAACACTTGGCAAGTCTACAAGTGAAGCCACACCTTGGGACAAGTGTTTAAATACACCCATGCACTGTAATCAGAACTGCAGGTAAAGCTGTACACTGGTACAGGATTCCCTAAAGATTTGAGCATCTTTGTCTGACCACAAGCACAGGACTAAACAGAGAACTGCATTGTAGGGCGATGGTAAACGAAAGCATGAACTGGGCAGTGTTATAAGTAGCATCATTGTCTGGTCAGAACATCAAGAAAAGCAATGCACCATAAGTAACATCATTCTCTCGACAGACCAGCATGGAAAGCCATGCATCAGAGCAAGATGATAAATACACCAATGCACAGTGATTAGGACTACAAGTACAGCAGCACAGAAGGGCACAGGACAGCAAGTAAAGCTATGCTTTGGTGAAAGTCTGTATGTGATCAGGACTATAAGTAAAGCCATGCAGTAGGGCGTAGGGCTGCAAATATAGCTGTGCCCTGGTGAAAGACTGGAAGTAAACCTATGCACAGTGATCAGGCCAATAAGTAAAGCTGTGAATTTGAAAGGACAGAAAGAAAATCTCCGCACCATTGATTAGAACATGGCTATATGCATCAAAATGCTCAGATTGTTCGGTTCTCGGTTCACTGTCTTAGTGCCCCAGTCCTCTGGCTCCTGGTCCAAGACCCCATGACCTTAAATATGGTTTTCTCCTTGATGATCAGAGAAGATATAAAGAGCTGCTGAATGCATAGGTAATTAGAAAAGTGCATAGGATGCAAAGGAAAGTGGTGTGAAGGGAAACAGAAGTGATGGAGTCACTCTGAGGACTACCTCCCCTTCCGTAAATCTCAGCAATGTTTAATTCAGTATCAGATTTTAAGAACTATGGGCCATATGTATCATGCATTTTACCAATCGCAAACAGCCCGATTCACAGAATCGTGCCGTTTGCGACCGGTAAAAAGCATTTTGGTATGCATGAATTCCAATTTGTGATTCGGTAACAAGTTAGCGAATCACAATTTGGAATTGCGAATACATACCGATTCGGTATTGGGAAAGGGCGAGTTCGGTAACAAGTTAGCGAATCGCAATTTGGAATTGCAATTACATACCGATTCGGTATTAGGAAAGGGCGTGTTCAGGGCGTCCCTTCCTAATACCGAATCGCAGCGGTATGTAGGAATGTTTTGTGACTGAAATTGCTGTCGCAAAACATTCACATTTTACCACCTACTTCAAGTAGGTGGTAACCCATTCACAAATGGGATGGAGTCCCCAAGGGACCCCTTCCCCTTTGGGAATGTTAGCGAAAACGTTTTTTCAGAGCAAGCAGTGGTCCCACAGACCACTACCTGCCCTTAAAAAATGAGAAGAAAACTTTTCATTTTTCTTTTTTAAACACAACCCGTTTTCCTTTGAGGAATGCAGGATGCATTAAAAAAAAAAAATAAGTACTTTATTTAAAGGTAATCACGGACATTTTGGTCTGCTGACCCCAGCAGGCTACCATCCCCGTGATTTTAGCGATTCTCAATGGGTCACAAATTGCGACCTACCTCATTAATATTCATGAGGTAGGTCGATTTGTGACCCACTAGGAATCGCTAAATGAAACTCTTGGAGTTTCTTACATTAGGAATAGCGATTAGCTAATTTCGATTCACAGAAAATCGCAATTAGGTAACTGCTATTTCCAATATTGATACATGTGGCCCTGAAACATTTCAAATTCTAATTATTCACAACAAAATCATCATTGTTACTCATTTATTTTATGCTACCAACAAGCATTAGCAATGGTCGTACTTGCTTTAGGCGTATGTCCATTGTTGTGTTATATATCTGGATTCAATAGCATAAAATTCACAGTAAGGCACCCAAATACTAGTCAGGTTTCACACTTTGTAAAGCACAGGGTTTTAGTCTTCATATTTAAGTCACACCCTTAATTATACAGGCCACTCCTGTTGGACTGGATTCCTAGTTACACTTCTTTGCCCACACTCCTTTTAGAGAACCCCCACCTTTTTCATCCCTCGTATGCACTGGCTATCTGGGATTATGACCACAGTAATCCGACCAACTCGCAGCGCTGGAGCTTCACGCCCCTCTCAGGCCATCGGTGGGGCACTTCAGCACTTAGGACACAGTACTTCAGCAATTGAAGTCACCTCTTAAATTACATGTTACCAGATGCAGCATCAGTTTTCGTCTATCTGAATACCCTGGTGTACATGAGAAGTACTAGACATAGGGGCATATTTACAAAAAATGTCAGAGTGCGGAGCTGCGCCAAATTCAGCAGCACCGCGCTCCGACATTTTTAAAACGCAGGGATGCACCGTATTCACAAGAATACAGCTCATGCCTGTGTTTCCCCTAACGCTGGTGCAAAAAAAGCTGCCTAGTGCTAGCACAGGCGCCCTGCCGCCATGTTGCCAGATTGACTGCGCTGCAGGGGTGATTGTTTATGTGCAGGAAGAAATATCTTCCTACACATAATCTTTCATGGTGATTTGCTCTTTCCATGTGTGCTGCACAATGCAGCACACATGCAAAGAGCAAAAAACGAGGAGAAATTAATAATTTCTCCTCATATTGCCATTCTAATGCCTGGTAATCCATGGCATTAGGATGACGCTGTCTTTGGCGCTGCCTCAGCCTTGTAAATCTGGGCCAGCGTGAAAAAAGCAATGGGTGTTGCGGTGGAACGCCCACAGCATCACCCATTGCACACTCCTTTGCCGCAGATGACTGCGGCGGAAAGTGGCATATTTACAAGGTGGAGTTAAGCCATGTTTATTGGCTTAGCGCCAACTTGTAAATATGGGAAATGGCGCTATGTCACTGGTGCATCAAAAAAAGTGACGCTCAAATGGCGATTGGGGCTTGTAATATGCCCCATGGGATCTGCATGCCGATGATTTTACCTGGTACTGTCGGGTCCTAACAAAATTCAGTTTCGTTCCCCTTTCACCAGGTTCAAGAAGCGGTCCTCAAAGCCCTTAACACTGCTTCACCTTCTTCCCGTTAGGCTCTGCCTGGACAGTCACCCATGTGTCTCTGCAGTATGACTGTGATTCATGGGGCCAGTCTTTGTGGTCAGTCCATAGCCACACTGAGAATTGCAGCTCAAAGAGGTACATTTTACCAACAGTTTATTAGCATCCACTAATTAGTACTTATAGAGCTTCATTTTGTATCATTTTGATGCACTGTAAATAATTATTGTTCAGATAAATGGGGGCACTCGGTTAACACAATTGCTGGAGTCACAGTTGCATATGTGATCTTAGAACTAGAACTTGCATGTCATCATTGTGTTGTACATCTTTCTGAGATGGTTGACTTCTATTCCTTCTGTGCTTCTCTGATAGCCAGCAGTGGCCAAGTCACAGTGTCATATCAAAGACATCATGGTTGTGGATTTATAATGTATTACAGCGGTATGACATCTAAGTGCACATAAGACAACCACCAGTCACTGTGCAGTATCACGATTCTTGGTGAGATGCTGTAACAATGGTTCCCAATTTTCTGTGCTTCATTGCCCAGCAGGAGGATGCAAATGCCCATCAAAATCACTAACCTCTTTTTCCACTTCAGCATGTGCACGAGGGGAACAGCTCCAAATGCAGCAGCATCAATGTCGTTTACACACATGTATCCATATGGGCACACATAACACTGACCCACAAGATCCATTCATACGTACACACATTCATACACACACCACAAGCATAAACCTATGCCACATACACAAGTGACCTTTAATTCACCGATATACACAACTGCCATCACCCATCCTTGCACAAATACCCATCAATCCACAAAGGCTTTCCTTTCACATTCATTCTCCATCCAAAGACATTCTACATTTATCTACTCATCCACTTATACACACAAATTCAGTATTCATCAAAAGCTAAATTCAAGAGCCATCCAGGCTTCCACTCATCCAATTGTCCACCAACTCACTCCACCATCAATCAACTTTACAACGGTAGCAGTGGAAAAAAATAGCTGCACATCCTTACACAAAGTATGCTGGTGTTGGCAGGACCGGTTACAAGTAGAAAGGAACAAATGTAAGCGGGTGCTACATCTGACAGCACCTTGCTATCAAAGGTTGCAGCTCCTGTAAGGGATAAAAGCCTCACCCAGAGACCACTGAAAGATATAGTCTGGAGCATACTCAAAAAAGGTTTCAAAAATCAGTTAAGTATCTAAACTTAGACATAAGTAAAAGAAGGGTTAAAGAACAGTTTTACACACCACAACTGTTCTGTATATGGAGGATATCTGTACTTTGCTGTCTGTTGATACCTCTGGTGTTTTCGTCTTTAGGGATTGAAGTGTCATTTACATTGTACATATGATGATACCCATGTTAAATGCGAAGATTGTGATATTACCTATGTGAAGAAAACATGAACAAACATGTAATAAATGGACCTCAATGTCCATATCTAAAACGTTGGACTCCATGTTTATGACTGCCTGTCTGCAAGAGGCCCCCAGCTTTTTTGCATCAGGAGGTCAGTCATATATAGGACTCTTATGCTGCAGATTTTTCCTGCCTGAGCCATTGCTGATTTTCCCTTTCCGAGTAGAGAGGGACATTTTACATGGTTACCGAACCAGGAGGGTCATTACGATGACGGGCGGACAAAGTCTGCCCGCCACCGTAGCGGTGAATGGGACCGTCCGCCAGAGGAGCGGCGGTCCCGCCGCGAGTATTAGGATGCCGCGGTGGTATCCCCTATTCCCAACATTGCGGCGGGCGGTGTTCACAGCACCACCCACCACAATGCTGGGAATGCACGTTGTGCATTGGCATGCACAAGGTGACAGGCACCGCGCGGTGCCTGCCACCTTGTCCATGCCAATGCAGGGGGGTACCATAGGTACCCCCCAAATGCAACCCCACCCCACCCTCCCCCGGGGGCCCGCAACGGGCCCCCAGTGTAAAAGACCGTTTGCCTTTCCATGGCGGCGTTGCCGCCATGAAAAGGCACATCTCCGCAGTCATCCTAATATGGATGGCGGTGTCTTGCAGACACCACCACCATATTACTGCCCTTTTCCACCTGGTCACCTGTGTGACTGGCGGAAAACCGGCGGACGGTCTTTCCGTCCACCGGGCTCCCCCCCGCCATCGTAATGTGGCGGGGGGAAATGGCATGCTGGCGGAGGGGAATGGCGGGTGGATCGCCACCGCCATACGGGCGGTGGCGATCCGCCAGTCATCATAATGACCCTCCAGGTGTACAAATCTCCATATGTTACGGGGGTCATTTTTTCAGTTTGATAAATAAATCCCAGCTATGGGTGTTTCTGTTATATAAGATCTTTGAGTTAACCACAACAACATGGCAGGCCAATTGGCACTTAGGTGCAAAGTTGTGTCCCCTCCCCCCCCCCCCACATATCTTGCCTAGCGATTTGCTGGTGTCACCTCTAACGTTTTGTATGAAGGTTTGCCTTGAATTAAAAAAAAAAAAAAACATACGAGGTACCAGAAAGAGATTGGTTCAAGCAGATAATGCTACTTGGTGAAATATTTGTGTGTGAGCCACACTCCTGTGGGCAAAAACTTGAGTAAAATTGCTTAACCTAAAATTGTGAGAAATTTTGTGAATTTCACATAATGCAAAATTTGGGAATTTTGCAGATTTTATTCGCATAAATATTTTTTTCCAGGAACAGGTTTGAAGAAAGTGTTTTCTCCACTGATTTAAGCAGGCTTGTCAGGAGACTCCTGACAGACAAACAGGCATCTCTCAATGTGATGGATGCTTCTTGGTGAGGAAGGCGAGTGCCTGTTCCAAAGTGACAGCCGTACGCACCACCTGCCGCAGTTTAAATGACCTTCTTAGTCTTTCACCAAAGGAACTTAGGGGCACATGCATCAAGCCCACATTTTGCGATTTCTAAATAGCGAATTTTTCCGATTCGCTATTTAGAAATCGCAAAATGCAATGCATGTAGAAATCGCAAAAAAAATGCGATTTCTTAAAATTTCTTAATTGCGACTCGCAAATTGCGAGTTGCAATTAAGGAATTGATTCCCATTCATTCCTATGGGCCTAGAGGCCCATGGGAATCAATGGGAATTGCATTCGCTCTTTGCGATTACTACATAGGTACTCGCAAATTGCGCATGCAATTTCAAGGGTGCAAGGGTTCCAAAAGGATACCCTGTTGCACCCCTGAAATTCCCCTTTTTCCACATGTTGCGCACACACATGTCCCAAGGGCATGTGTGTGTGTAAAATGTGACTTTGAAAAATGCACTTTAGTGCATTTTTCAAAGCAATCGCAAATTACCATCAACTTTAGTTTGATGGTAATTTACGATTCCTAATAAGCGAAATCGCAATAATTTTTTGTTTAATGCATTGCATTTAAGGAATCGCAATTTGCGATTCCTTAAATGCTATCATGCAATTAAGTAGTCGCAATTTTAGCGATTCCTTAAGTTGCGATTTTTGCATTTGGGATGATGCATCCCAAATGCAAAAATACCGGTTGCAAAGGGGCAGATTCTGCGAATCTGCTCGTTTGCGACCGGTTTTTGGTTTGATGCATGGGGCCCTAACTTCCCCAGTATCTGATTAGATCTGAATTTGTGTAGGAAAATCTGCAAGAACAGGGTTCATCGTTTTCAATACTGTGCCTTTTTATCATCAAGAGTCAAAGTAACATTCTCTGGGATTTTCAATCAGCTCAAGTTCGCTTACTGTCTGCCAAGTTCCATCACCTCCACCCCTCCTCCATCACACTTCATCTATCTGCTTCATATTAGTGACCTGCAATTAGTTATTAAAGCAAAGCTGTTATGCCATCTCCTAATGGTGTTCCTCCTTGCTCTGCACTATTTGAAGTCACAACTTGGCGAAGGTAACAATTAAGATCTGCAATGAAATCTAATGGCCCCGAGGAATGGCACTGAAAGTACCTTTTACCGCGCTGGAGCTCTCACAGCATGACATTAATGCCAGAGATTTCCCCTGACATGTAACAAATTGTAATTCTGTACACTTAACCACCAGAGACTGGATAAACCTTCACCTCAAGCACCCACTTCTATCAAGACACGAAAAACTGAGGAATACTTAAAGGAGCCATTCAGTATAGAGAAAACAGTTCTCTTTACTAGGCCTGGGCAAAATGTAAATTACATCTGCATAATTTGTGTAATCTCGGGAATTCTGAGTTACACTTGTTATGAAATTACCCCATTACGACACTTTGTGTAATTACGTACCATTCACTGTAAAAATGTACCCAAAATTACCCCATGCTGTACATTATAAGGATATTGCAAGTCACCGAGGAGTTCCATGATCATATTGAGCTATGAGGCCGAATGCCAAGTTCCTTTATGATGTCATGCAGCTCAGCTTTGACTTGCAATATCTTTATCAGGTATGGCAGAGGGTACTTTATTCCTTATAATACATTGTCACACCAGCACCAGCCCACAAATCACTTGGGGGCATATTATCAAGGACGGAGATAAAATTATTGCCGCTTTAGCGGCAGAAAACTGCAGCTAAAGCGGCGATAATGGGCTTGATAATATGCCCTGGAGAATTCCAATAGAAGCCCATGTTCACACCAGAACATGGACTTATATTGGAATTCTCAAGGGCATATTATCAAGCCCATTATCGCCGCTTTAGCGGCAGTTTTCTGCCGCTAAACCGGCGATAATTTTTAACGCCGTTCTTGATAATATGCCCCTTGGTACTCCCACAAGTTGTACAAACATTAGGTATACTGATTTCCTAATTGTGATTCTCTCTGAATGCCAATTAGGAAATTGGTGTTCTGAATGTATGAAACTCTTTCGAGTTTCATTAGAAATTCCTATTGAGTCGCATATTAATGAGGTAGGTCGCAATTTGCGACCCGTTAGGAATTGAAGCCATCACAGGGATGGCCCCCTGCTGGGGGCAGCAGACCACCATGTCTGTGACTGCTATTAAATAAAGCAATCTTTTTATTTTTTAAATGCAGTCCATTTTCCTTCAAGGAAAATGGGATGTGTTGAAAAATAAAAAATGAAATTTTGCAGTTTAATTTTTTTTAAATAGGCAGTTGTCCGTGGGGCCACTGCCTGCTCTTAAAAAGATTTTTTTAACATTATCAAAGGGAAAGGCATCCCTATGGGACGTCTTGCCCTTTGCGAATGGGTTACCACCAGTTTAAAACTGGAGGCAAAGTATTACTGTTTTGCAATTGGAATTCAGTCGCAAAACAGTAATACATACCATACCAATTCTGTATTTAAAAGGGACTCCCTAAACACGCCCCTTCCAAACACCGAATCGCAAATGCAAAATGCGATTCGGTAACAAGTTACCGATTTGCACTTTGTACATTTAAAAAAAAAACATTTTTCCAGTCACAAATGGACCGATTCTGTGAATCGGGCCGTTTGGGCCCATAAACACTTTGTGAAAGAGAGAGCATGTTGGCAAACATGAAGAATAGAAATAGAATCTCTAGTGTAAAATTAAACACATTAAAAAAACTGTTAAATATTGGTTGCAAAAATATATTAGAATCAGATTAATATGTCAGCTTGTTAAACAAAAAGCACATTAGAAACATGCAGAAAGATTCTAACTTTTCTATAATTGCCTAAGGAGTGCAACAAATAAACATATTGCCATAAATGTCTACATCCAGCTTGTCAGTGTACAGCTAGAAAAACAGTGCATAATAGCTGTTTTAATTATTTTCCATGACCTGGCCTGCCTTTCCCCTCAGCTGCTGGCTCTGGCAACAGGCTTTGTGACTCAGAGCTCAACTGTAATACGGCATTACAGTTGAGTTCTGATGTCATTTTTTAATAATAGGCGATTGAGTGCTTCACAAGTAGCCTATCATATAAGGGATAAACTACCCCCTGCTGTACATTATAAGGATATTGCAAGTCACTGAGGAGTTACATAACCATATAGAGGAACGAGGCCAAAGTTATGGAAATCCAAAGTGACTTTCAATACCCTTATCATGTACTCCAGGGGTACTTTATCCCATGCAGTACATGGTCAGACCATCACCTTTCTCACAAACCACTTAAAACCTTTCTGTGTAGCTCCTTAATATGAAAGAACAAGCATATTTGCAAACATGAAGAATAAAAATAAAACCTCTAGTGCAAAATTAAACACATCAAAAACTGGTTAGTTACTTGTTGCAAACAGATATTAAAAACAGTTCAATACAAGTCAGTTAAAAGAAAAAGCTGTACTAGTTTGGAATGTGTAGAAACATGCAGAAAGATTCTAGCTTTTTTCGAACAAAGGAGAGCAAAAAATGAACATGTTCTCGCTGCTTGTCATTGCATGCTAAAATAGAACTGAAGAAATGAAAGCAACAATTAATTTTCATTGTCAAACAGTTGCTTCAATTATACTCTGTGACCTGACCTGTCTTTCATTTCAGCTGCTGGCTCTGGCAGCAGGCATTGTGACATCAACACTCAAATGTAATAGCTTATAACAGTCCAGTTCTGATGTCATTTCTTTATGATCGGCGACTGAGTACATCACAAGTCAACGATTATAAAGAAATTAGAGACGGGTTTTTATACAGTGAGACAGGTTTTTATACAGGGATTGCCAAATCCTATGTATTATAAGGAAATATGTCAGTGTTGACCTATACAAAATAGAGCACGTAATCAACCCTTTCAATCATCCACCCTTCATATACAGCTATAGCCCACAATGCTGTATGCGTTTGTATTAGACAAACATGTTCTCCCTTTCCCTCGAGAAAGAGAGCATGACTAGGTTGTATATTATTCCGAACTTGAAACTGTGCATTAGCAGTTCCCTGCTGACTTTCAGCCGACACCAACAGAAAGAGACTATTATGCCAGCTGACAGTGATGTGCCAAGAATATTGCTATAAGACATATATCTATGGTAAGATTTGCTTCAGAGCACTCTAAAGATTTGAATTAATGCTGTGCAAGCTGCTAGAGTGGCATAGAATGGAGTATGCATGGTATCGTAACGCACTGCCGTTACAGACAACACATTTTCAATTGAAATGGGCATCACATTTGCCCAGACATACAATTTTACTGGTAAAAGTATATAGCGCACAAATGATAATGTGTGGAAATGTCAACACCTAGTGTATTGATTTGTTTTGATTATATTAAAATATTTGTTTCCACCACAGTTCAGAATTACCGAAAAATATGCTTTGTTTGTGCTTTTCTAATTCTGATATATTCTTAAATTATCTGCACAGTTTATTTATAGGCATTTATATTTTGTTGTGTGCTAGAAAAAAAATTACATCATACAGCTTTCCTCAAGCACCCCCCCTCGCCACCCCAGTAGCTAGCATGATTTTCTCATAACTCCTTTCACTTAGAAGCCAGAGAAAGAAAAGTAAACACCAAGTTCCCTGGAAGACAGTACCTGACATTGACCTCTGTCTTTGAATGCACAGCAAATGTGACAAGATAAGAACAAGATTTAAAGGCCCGTTTAAAGAAATCGATTACTGATTGAAGAATACAGTTAATAGGGTTTGGACAATGGAAGGGATGAATTTAAGCTGGACAGCCTAAAACAGATGGAGCCAGCAAATAGAAAGCAAGCAAATGTGAGTTACAAACTACAAAGCCAACGGTAAGCAACGGTTGGAATGTATTACCAGGGCATCTTTCCAAAAGTTCCCAAGTTGTCTTTAGCAAGCCATACAATGCTCTGATATAAGGGGAGAGCCACTGGAACCGGACACTGCTTAACTATCTTCCTCCTTTTTTCAGCCTCCTCTACCTCCCAAATCTTGAAGTGATAGTCTGTGGGATTTGTTCCATCACTTTTTTTTCTCATGTTTAATCCTTTATATTTGTGCTGAATCCTGCACAGATGCGCACTGAAGGATGTTCTTCCTGGTCAAGGTACAGTATTACAAGAATGTGATGTTTCAAAGGAAGAGGACACCATTGGCAGACAGAGCTGTGAATGCATGGGTTATGTTCCGCGGAGACTGTGAAATAGCAGCAGCAGATGTGAGTCTCCAGAAGTCATGACTCTGGGTAACCCTGAGGCCAAATCAGCAACCATTGATGGCAGCAGAGAGGTGCCCACGCGGACCCCTTTGGCTCGTGGCTGCCTCAGCGTCTCACACTGGCCTTCACGCAGGACCACACCCCCTTCTGCTCACGCGCCCAACAGCGAACAATGAGACTCTATTAGCAATTACACTAATTAATGCAATAGGCTCGTTTCCCAAGCCAGATTCAATTAACAAAGCCCCATTTAACTGGAATTGAGTCAAAAAATCAGTTTAATTGCTTAAATACCCGATGTAGTGTTGAGAAAGCAATTTAATGGCAGAATTTAGACTGATTCACCCCCGTTGCGAAACCAACGTGATCAAAAAAGAGTAGAAAGTGAGACTAGAAAGGCCATGCAAACTGAAGCACCACAGGACACCAGAATTCTTGCACCGCTCTCTCGCCATATTTAACTATCGTGTGGACAGAATCCCATCTCTTTAGCGAGGAGGGGAAGGTCTCCTGTTCCGCCCGATGCACCCTATCAGTTTTATGGATAAGTGCCAGGAAGAAGGCAATATCTGTGATTGAAACATGCCTGCAGGAGAGATTGTTGCCTGAGTGGGAGGTGTTTAAGCAAGCATTATTTGCATGAATTTATGTATGCATGAGTGTTCCTGAGATTCAAGAGAGCCTGTTTTCAAGACCCGAGCTCAGCAAGCTCTCAGACATGGGCACGCACACGTCAGCTGAGTAGTTGACACCACCCTGTATGACTCAAGTATATACTGTGGGCATGATCATCTAAATCTCAGCCTTTTATTTTGGCTTTTCGAGATCCCACTATTTTCCCATTTTGGAAAGTACAGCACATGAACATTTGTTGGAGAATTAATTGTGTAATTTACAGATCAACAACATGAATTTAGGCAGGATCCATTCTGAGCTTCATTTTTCTAAGTTGTGTAACCGTGAGTTGCAAAACGTCACCTCCTGCATCAGTGATATGTGACGTGGCCTACATTAATAGTCAGTAGCAATAAAAACAAGTTACAAAATAATGCACACCCCTCTTCTTCATGCCCTGAGGCCCTCCAAACAGAACATTAAGTAGCATAGCTGGTGACCTCATCATTTGACAATCTTCCACTGAAATATCGATTCTGTTATTTTAGTTCATTGCGAAATATGTTTTAAGAACATTTATAAAGAAAGGGTGTATCTATTTATCTATTGTAGATGCCATGCTTCAAAGGGGTTAAATGTCAGGATACAGCCATTGCTGTTTGATGACTTTTTCATTTTCCACATAAATAGACACCACTACTAGTTGGGGGATGAAGTCCCCTTGAGGGCCAAAAAGCCCTCCTGTTGCCTCCAGTAAGGCCCACACAGCGGGATTGCTGAGAGGTCTTTGGAGGCCACGCCTCCTTTGTCCACCACTTTGCAAACGCGCCTCCTGGTGCACTGCTGGCTGGGGGCTGAAGTCCCCTTGGCTCCAGAGGGTCCTCGGTGGCCAACTACCCCTCCTTCAACCTCCAGTAAGTCCCACACAGCGTGAAAGCTCCGAGATCTTCGGAGGCCACGCCCCCTTTTCCCACCACACTGCAAACTCACCTTCTGGCACACTACTGGTTGGGGGACGAAGTCCACTGCTAAATGTGATGTGAGTCCATTCAGCAGTTTGGGCTGTGGTCGTGGGCAAAAAACGAAAAATCCCCATGGACATACCATGGGGAAAACTTGTTTTGAGACCGCTGTTTTTTCTCGTTCCCGGTGTGATGGATCACCCCAAAACTTTTAACACAGCAGCTGAACCAAAAATGGGATGTTTTTTAAAAATGTTGTGAAGATTCATCAAGCGGCGCCAAGGCATTGACAAAACAGGTCCTAACTATAACTACCTACTTATTAAAAAACATGTATGTGACTTTCTTTTTACATAGTTTAATTATTACAATTTGTGGGTAACAAACTTGAAAACAGACATATTGGTTTAAAAAATATATTTTTCATCCCAAAAAATGCAATTATAAAAACTACCCCTAGAGGACTTTGTTTCTTTTTAATACATGTTTAGACCACATTCAATTTTTGCAGTTTTTATAGTGCAAACTCAACTCGAAGGTATCAAAGCGCTATACATGAGCTCCAGTTGCATTACAGATGGACATATTATATATATATTTTTTAGGAATGGAGAGATTACGTGATTTGCCCTGGTTTGCAAGCTGTTTGAGCCTCCCGCCAGACTCGAACCTGGTTCCCCAACTTGAAAGTCAGCCACTCTAGCTGTTAAGCCACATCCTCAATGGTGCTGCATAACCAGCTGCAGAGCAAAAGCCCAGCCTCAGAAATGCTTTGAAAAAATATTGTAAGTACTCCTGGTGTAATGGATTCAGTGACCCATGAGACTTGCTGCTTTTTTTCTAATGTTGCTGGGGGGGCTGCAAAACTCCCTGCAGCCCCCTACAACATTAAAACATGTTTGGTGGTTCCCCTGCCCCTTCTAGAGACATCACCAAAGAAAGAAAATTATATAGTGCTCACAGATCATTATGGGGCGCTGCTTGAAAGAGCAGATAATAGTAAGTAAGCGGCCACAGCCTCTCATTTATTATTCACTTTTAACCATTTTTATATATTTTTCTAGGTGTCCCTGTGCCACCCAGGACACCTCCTGTTTTTTTTATAAGGGGATGTGGCAGGGCCAAAGGTTCCACACAGCCCCGCCGACTCCTTGCAAGGGGCCCCATTTAACAGGGCCAAACAGGAGTTGGCAATTTTTTAATTATATTTTTATAAAGGGGTGCCACAGTGCCAATCTGGGACACCCCACTCCTTTAGTTTTGTTGGGGGCTGCAGGGCCAGCCCCAGGGCTTCCACTGGCTCCCTACTCCTGCAGGAGCCAGCATTTGTTTTATATTTTAAATTGTGGTGTGTCAGTGCTCACCCGGGGCACCCCACAGCACGTTAACCTTTGGCAGCTGCAGGGGGGGCCCAGGGCCCCCACAGCCCTGACGGCTCCCCTGTTTGCGCCCATCACAGGTGCAGCAGGAGCTGCCGGTGCTCCCAGCCCACAGGAGCAGTTTTCTTTTGCTCCCACAGGGTGGGATCAATTCACAGTATTTCCCTGGCCAAAAGCGCAGGCAGGGAAATGTTTTCTTCTTTTACCGGGTGGGAGCAGCTTTGTGCTCCCACCCAGTGCCCAGTGTGGGAACATTGCACAATTTTCCTGCCCACACCTGCGGACGGTAACATAGACAATGCCCCGGGGGTTGGGGACCCCGGGATACCGTACCTGAGCCAGACCCAGGAGATGGATGTTCATTGTATGGGTCTGAGAGTGGGCGCCGTGCACCCTCTCCACATTTAATAGTTTTGGCCCTGAGGGATGGGGTCCCGGGGGGCCTCCTCAGACCTGGGGAGGGGGGACCTACTTTTCCCTCCCCTTTATTATAATATCAGCCATGGAGGATGGGGTCCACAGGGTCTTTTTTGGCTCAGGGATGAGGGCCCTGCACCCCTATCTCCTTTAATAAAATAGTAACCCCAGGGGTTGGGGTCCCCGGGCTTCTTATAGGCTTGGGGAGGGGGGCCCTGGGCCCCCTACCCCTAAATAAAAATTGTGCTGCCCCCAGGCTTTTTTATGCTAACTTTTGTCTACCTTTTATTTTTGTGGACTGTTTTTGACTTTTTCTTAGAACTTGGGACTGCATCCTGAGTCCTAAGATGGCTACAGCCACGTACTTGTTGATGTGGTGGCACCCAATCAGATCTCAGCATGAGATCTGCTGGTTCCGCTGATCCTTCAGGGCTTGACATATACAAAGCTTTGAGCATTAATTGCTCAAAAACTACTAACAGATTTTCACCAAATTACAAACAGCACAACACATAACCATTCCTAGATCTAGCTTTCTGCAAATTTAGTGTAAATCTGTTCAGTGGTTTGGGCTGTAGCTGTGTCTAAAGTTCCTAGGAATTTTTCCTAAAAATGTAATGGGGAAAATGCCTGTTGGGACCCTCCCTCTTTTTTTTAGACCCCACTTGATAGAACACTCCAAAACATTACATGCGCAAACTAGTCAAAGAGTAGCACTTTTTTGGAAAAGTTTATGGAGATTCATCAAATGGTGCCCCAGGTATTAGTAACCCAAAAAGGCATTTCATATGGAACCAAAATCCTAACTCTGGTCCCTTAGCAACTGCCCCTTCAGAAAAATTCCAATGTCTCAGCAGCTGCAGGGCAGCAGATGGTTCACTGGATACAAGAAGAGTATGAGGACTAGCTTTTCAATTATTAACTGTATAGGAAAGGGATGTTCAAGGCAGGTCTAGATGCAACAGTTCCTTGCCGGGATTTCAGGCTATTCAGATAATATGGATTTATATAGAGTGAATCTAAATAAAACTCATTTACATAGTCAGGGGTTATTCTGAAAGTCTGTCATAGATCTGGCATCCTTGCTTTATGTTGGATACCTCTCATCTAGAACAATTTCCTATTATTCCCTGACTCAAGAATGTGAACCATTCCTAGGATTTCATAAGAGGAAAACTATTCCACCCTTTGATCCACCTGTGCAGGCATTGTTATAAAAATCCACATTTGCTTTACCAGTGAAACATATATATTTTTTTCAAATCGTCAAGTTAATAGGGTTGTTTTTTAATGAAAAATTAGGTATAATCATGACTTAAGTTAGAAAGACTTCAAAAGTAATTTTGAAGTGCAAACTAAATCTGTGGGACCTTCTGGTACAGCCTCATTTTGGGGTCAGAAGCGCACTTGCCACAGCAATGCTTCCCCACCTTGAAACAAGGACCACCATTTTTTAAGCTTTCGCATCTGCTGGGCATACTGGACATTTCTCCTTTAGGGATAAGACAAAGGGGCCGATTCTGATCTCGGCCGGTAGGGCTCCGAATCGGATTCGGCATAACCGGATCCGATTCGGAGCCCTATTTCCCGACCGATTCGTACACGCGTCCGGACGAGTGAGTACGATGCGAAATCGCCGACCGACTCGTTCGGGCGTCCCAACCGCTCCGACCGACTCGTTCCCGGGTCTAACCGCACCGACCGACTCGCTCGGACACGACTCGCACCGCGCAATGGAGACGTTCCCCGGCCGGGTAAGTACGATGCGCACCGCGAGCAGTCCGACCGACACGCGCCGTCCGGCTCGAAAGAGCAGTCGGAGCAGTACTTCGGGGGTCCGTGTCAGACCCCCCTGTACGCGTAGCCACGCGAGTCGCACACAGGGGGTCCCCCCTACCTGTGCGTGTACGGCGCGAGTCGCTTCGCCGCGTACCCGCTGTAGGGGGCGCCCTTGTTCGCCTCGCACCCATTGAGGCAATGGGAGCCCGCGTACGCGTTGTACGACCGGGTCCCATTGACTTCAATGGGAGTCTGACCGACTCGAGTACGATAGCATACGGACGCATCGTACTCGTTCGGTCGGGCTGCACGGGTCCGATTCGGTCGGAAATCTCTCCGGGTCCGGCTCGGTCGGAGAGATTTCCGGCCCGAATCGGAATCGGCCCCAAAGAGTTTACAACAACAAAAGCATGTAACGCATGAAAGAACCATAATTCGGATGTAAGCAGTCTCACTGCTCTCTCTGGGGAAGCGCTGGTGTGAAGAACGCGATAAATAATGCTGATTATTTTGTACAGCGCACAACACACAGTGAATTTTCTCTTGGTGCTTCAGTGTTAGGTCCTAGATTCAATTAAGGGTTTTGCAGTGCTCACAAGGTGCTGCACAATTTTGAGCTGCACCCAGAGGCCTTTAATGGTAACCCATTGCATCCCTTTGTGCTAGGTGACCACCCACAGTATCATTATTTAAAAAGTCACTAGATTTTATTAATATTGCACTCAATTATATTTATCTGGATAGGATTCCCACAGACTTGTTCCGCTTGAAGCCCAAACCCGAGTTGCCTTACAATAACTTTATTTCAAATGCCATAGCTGCTGGTGCCCCAATTCCCTCCTTATGGAAGGGGGCAGAGATTGTCCCCATTTTTAAACAGGGCTGCAGAAACTTGCAGGAAATTACCACACTATCAGCGTCTTGGTTAATATTCAAAAGATCTTTGCTAAGCAAGTCCATGACAAGCTGAGTGAATAGAAAAGGAAAATGTTATACTAAGCTACTGCCAAGCAGACTTCGGGGAAAAAACAGGAACCATTGATCAGGTGTTTCTCACGATCAGATGGAAAATGGTACATATTGGCGATGGGAACCTTTATGTTGCCTTTGTTGATCCCAGAGCCGCATTTGGCCTGGTCCCAAGGAGGAGACATGATGGACTGGGAGTCCCACCAGCCCTTTTAGAAATCATAATTTGTCTCATTGAAAACAGCTTTGCTTAGGTCAGGTGGGGCACAAAGGGAGAATTGACAGCAAAATCAGGGTTGACAAGGGTGTTTGCCATGGGTGTGTACTAACCCCAACTTTGTTTCTTCTTTACATGAATGGTTACATAAATGTATGGTCTGTTTGGGAAAATGATGCCCCAAGACTAGTTGGGGAGAAGATCTCGGCCTTAGTCTTCGCTGATGATACTTTGCTTATCTCCAAATCCTCAAAGGAACTCCAAACCCTGCTTGCTAGGTTTACTACCGTTTGCCACATTCACTAGAATGCTGTAACTATAGTGAAGGGTTAATGACAGAATATCGATGTAAAAAATATAGAAGTAAAAAATTTCGATGAAAAAATATAGAATGCAAATAATCGACTCCCTATACTTAAAACAGGTAAGTACAAAAATATCGATGTCAAAAATATAGTTGTACAAAATATTATATGTGGTGACGCCGAAACCCGTCAGGACTATGAGTTATTTAAATGCTGCCTCAGACGAATAAAGTCTTTTGTTTGCACAGAAGTCGGAGTGGGGCTCTGTTTCTTTGGAATTCTATGCATGCAGGATTCTCCGCTCCTGCAATTTAGAGCCCACCCTGCAGAGTCGGTGGCCCCCAGTAAAACGGAGGATGTTGTCTGGATTTTATGGAGGGGGCATGACA
This sequence comes from Calotriton arnoldi, assembly GCA_963921515.1. Taxonomy (NCBI): domain Eukaryota; kingdom Metazoa; phylum Chordata; class Amphibia; order Caudata; family Salamandridae; genus Calotriton; species Calotriton arnoldi. The sequence continues at coordinate 2,069,416 of CAWUFW010000522.1, forward strand.
CGCTCTTGTGCGCACCAAACTACGGACTGCCACAGGTATTGGTGACGCTACTAAGAGAAAGGGAATAGGGGAGACGTTTCTCCTCTTGTAAGCTCCGCAGCGCAAATGCTTATTATGGATGGAGGCAGCATTATTGTGCACTCGCTGTGAAATTTTATTGTGTGCACCATACACTTTGGAAGATTGTTGGGACTTTGTTATAATAACGCTATTTTGGCAAATATGAACACTGTGCAAAGCCTTGTGAATATAAAACAAATCTGGTGCATGCTGGGGCCTGTAGTTGAGCCTTAAGGCCTCGTGACCACATGGATGAATATTTAACTCACCTGTGAGAAAGGCGTGGTGACGCCGAAACCGGTCAGGACTATGAGTTATTTAAATGCTGCCTCAGACGAATAAAGTCTTTTGTTTGCACAGAAGTCGGAGTGGGGCTCTGTTTCTTTGGAATTCTATGCATGCAGGATTCTCCGCTCCTGCAATTAAGAGCCCACCCTGCAGAGTCGGTGGCCCCCAGTAAAACGGAGGATGTTGTCTGGATATATATATATATATATATATATATATATATATATATATATATATGTATATATATATATATATATATATATATATATATAAAATAATAAATATTAAATATGTTACATAATAAAATTAATATAAAAAAAAGTACATTAAGTATACATTTTAACAAATATAACAAATAAACTTAATGAAAACAATTTAAACACATTCATAAAAATTAATATATATATTTACTTTAAAACAGTTAATAAACTATTAATTTAAATTTATTTTACAATTTTAAAATTATATAAAAATGTACAAATATATATATATATATATATATTTTCAACCACAGGCGCCCCTCCTGGGAGCTCCGCCCGTAGACCGGTGGCGCGATGACCGCCGGTGGTGCAAACCAGCATGTAACTTCTTCGACTATGCCAATAACACGCGCTCTCAGGATCTCGTACAATGAAAGTTTATTTTGTTAAAGGTAACGCGTTTCGGAAGCAAGACTTCCTTGATCACACGAGGAACCCAGTGCATATCGTGCATAAGTGCAGCTGCGCATTCAACTGTCATTTGTAGCATCAAAATTTACATCGCCATACAATATGGAACATGAACGCTACAGAGTGTGTGGGCCGGCATGTGCATGCAGCGAAAAAACCTCATTAATTACATGGCCAAGCTCGCACTGCGTGACCCTGCTAGGGAGCCGATTCTGCTGCATGCAAAATATGCTGGCCATATTGGAACCCCTGTTACAATGTGTTTCGTAATGGACATTAACGCTACACGGTTGTGCACAGTGCGTGTAGTAAGTAAACCGACAAGGTGGCGAAGTGATGTGCCATTACTGGGTATTCCCTGCTATCTCAATACGAATGCGCTAGTGGCAATGTAGTTCAAAGGGAGGTCAAATCTGGTATACTGTAGTCCGTTACCATTTCCTATGTAGGAAATTCCATCCTAGCGCCAAATGGCTCATTAATGTCTGCTCAGTACTGTCCGAAGACAAAAACATAAACGGTGACTATAAGTGAAAAAATACAAAAAAGAATCTTATCTAAGCGTTGGTGGTGCACTCTTCGTAGAGGTGAAGAAAAGGTTAGGTAGCCCGTGAAGTGCCCGGAAGTGTTCGGTGGGCCCCTTCCTTTCCTCCTGTGAATGAAATAAAAGAAAACATAGGATTAAAAACATTAAAATATAACTCTAGCTTGACATATGATGGTACATGAGAACTGGTTCATACAAGAAAAGTTATATTAGTACATCAAGCAGCATGGAATATTTGTACAGCCTCCTAAGAAAGAACACATGCAAATGAACACTACTCTTCAATCAAATGTGTGGCTAATTCCTCATTTAAATTGTGGCCATGCGGGTATCGTGTCTCAAGTTCTAGAATCCATCTTGATTCTTTTTTCCTGAGCTTGAGTTCCCTGTTACCCCCTCTTGGGCTGCCTAGTACTTGTTCGATAACAAAGTAACTAAGAAGTGAGCTGTTGGAGAGGTGATATTCTGCAAAATGCCTGGCAACCGGATACTGGGGGTTCTTGTTATTTATGGCCCTGAGGTGTTCAAGTACCCTTTTCTTGGCCATGTGTGTAGTGCTCCCCACATAGCGTTTTTTTCAAGGACATGTCAAAATGTATATCACAAATGTTGTGCTGCATGTCAGGAATTGAGAAATAGTTCTTTTCTTTTCAGAGTGTGGCATACTAAGGGGCCCATTACGATGGCGGGCGGAAGCACTACCGCCGTGCTGGCGGATGCAAAAACCACCAGTTACCGCCCGCATGCCGCAGCCCACACGCCCGCCAAATTACGATGCGAAAAGCAGGCCAAACACCGCCGGCAAGCCAGCAACACCGTCCGCCATCAAAGTGCGCCCGCACACGTAGCGGCGCAGCACAACTGACACACACCGTCCGACGAAACACGTCCCGCCCGGCGCATAAATTACGATGCCGCAAACAAACGGCTCCCACGGCAAAGAGACACCGCACGTGAAAGAGAGGCGGAAACACGGACGCAGAGCACGGACAACGAAGAAGCGGCACCCCGGGCATGAATCCAGCACTGCAGGCCCTTCCCATGCTTCTGCTGATGCACCACCAAGGACGCAACGTACCGCGGAGACGCAGGTAGGCACACACACAACAAGTGCACGCAAACAGCGCACACAGTGCAAGGGCGGAAAAGCGGACAACCCCCACCAGCGCGTGCACACTACACATCCACCATTGCATCCACATATGACACACAGGCCAAATCCTAACATCGCAGAACACATGTGTACACACCACCTGGGACTAGGAACCAACCACCCCGTCACGGCCCCAAAGCGCCGATGACGCCGCCACACATGCGCACAACGCAGAGGCCAACCGCAGCGCCATGCATGCGTCGCACACAGGGACAGGGACACAACCAAGCAGCACACACATCAGCCCCACCCCGAACGCACATGACACGTGACAGGCCGGCCACAGACATGTCCCCAACGCCCAATTCACGGACAACACCCAACGCCACACAACCGACGCACACATGTCAGTGAAGTCACGCAACAGCAGGACACACCCCAGTGTAACAAACATGGCGAAGCACACAGCGGCGGCAACACCAACTAGGAGAAGCAGGGCCCCTTCGGGAAGAGGAACGCCAGTACCACACTGAAAAACCCATACCACCCTGCACATATGAACAAGACACATGAAACGGAACACCAAAGAGCCCGGTGACCGACAACAGGTGGCCCAAGAATTACATCCACACACAAGGCCCAACGCAGAGCGGAAAGGCAGGCTGCCGCCCACACAAGGGAGAGCAGACAGCACTGAATGACCTTCCATTCCAACACCGAAACCACAGCCCTACGACAGAAGCCGGTGAATACAGCCATTGTCCAAGAATAGACCAACACAGGCTTGCCGAGGAGACCGACCACACGGCAGATAGCGCATATCACAGAAGCACACAACGGACGGGGAAGAAAGAAGAAAACACTCCCCCATGTCGGCCACATGCAAGTTAATTGGAAGGAGTCACACAGCACTGACCTTGAACTGTCTGAGAAGCATGTGGGAAGAGGGCCCGTGTCCTCCAAACAAGCCAACAGAACACAAGTCCTGTCTCCCCACGACTACACAGAGCTCACAGCAACCCCGGAGCGTGCACATTGCAGACTGCACACACAGCCGGAGCACGCCACCACAACGCACCGCTGCGAAATGGCAACCGCAACACACCTACCCAACTACGCCGAAGAGCTCAAGCTGTACCAAACCAGCACGATACATACATTGGGATGCGATCTCCTGTCCCTGCTGAACGTAAGTTACCGACTGACTTACCGCATCACATTGTTCAGCTGCGTCATGCCCGTCTTCTACTGTCGGAGGTGTCCCTACCAGCATCCCGTCGAGATATGCCTCTCCAACCCGGCATGTCTGAAGGCGGACCTGCTACCACTACTCCTCCCTCTGGACGCACACGACAGGGCCTGCTCTGCCTATGGGGGCATGGCGTATGTGGCCAACATCGCACGCGCACTGAAATGGAACCACTGTGCCTCCACACGACGGATCATCGAGAACAGCTACATCGAATGTCACCCAGCATGCCCCATCATGGTCCTCCAAGGGACAACCTACGAACAACACCTTGACAGCCACCATCCGCTTCATTGGCTGGCAAACATGTACACCACCAATGACATGGAAGCCCTGCTGGACGGCATCGCATACCTGACAACCTGTAAATACGTCGGACCACAACGCAGGTTCCCCGAGTGACCTATGAAGTCCAACCCCGCACCCATGCTCAGCTTCCGCACGGACTGGCCAGTCACCACCACAACAGCCATACCAAACGACCGGCAACTGTAACCACACCATCAACGACATCGCCATGACATCGGATATGACCGGGACATGCACACTGTTCCCCATCACATCCAGGAACACCGCATGCATCGTGGGAGGCAGTGGCATGGGCTCTGTGCATCGCACCCACATGGACGGAACTGCACGAACAACCAGGACACGACATGGATCCAGCGCACATGGACACACACACCGCTCAGTGGACATGAATAGGTCGCCTGGAGTCTGTGGGTGCTGCACCCCTCCCACCCCCGCCCCGGGAATCCCATACCAGGACCTTTGCATGGACGACAAGTGCATACAACAACAACACGACCCCAGTGACTGTGACATGTCCAGTAACCACCACAGTGCAACAACAAGTGGCACGCCGCTGCATGCACGCAAGCACATGCCCTGATGTCATCTCACATGCACGCGTGCATGAGGAACAACCGCAGCAAACCTGTCACATGGAACTGAGATGGACTGTGCCCATGATGCCGAGCGGTCTGGTAGGCTACATGTATACCGTCTGTGTCAAAGTCCGCAGCTCCGCAGCTATACGTAAATGTACATTAGCACAGCCTTGGCCAAGCAGATGTAACCCCACACCCTATCCCATTTGTAATCATGCTCAGTATATCCTCAATATGTATTCCGCTGCCAGTAGTGTCCACTATACTGCATCACAGAGGACAGAAGACTCAATATAATGTTTGAAACCAGAACTGTCTCCGCTGACTCATTTCACAAGTACGAATGAGAGAGGATGAGAGTATGTGAAGTACACGGCAGTCGTGACATGACCATGTAGTCCACTGGTAATGGATGTCAACGCAAATGAGTAGCACTACTGTGGAAGACACACATGTGTCGTGTGAAGTCGTATGGACGCAGTGCTCAGGTGGGTGGGTGCGACGGGTAGATGCGCACATGCCAAGTTGGAGCACGCCGTGTTGGGAGGGCTCATGAACAGTACACCACCGCTTCCCTGGGCATTGTGAGAGGACACCTGTCGGGGGAGTGAACACGTGTGTGCACAGCAGCCGGGCACACGTACAAAGCGGTACCAGGCGCACCTCAGCCCACCCTCTGTGGACGAGCTGGATCCTGTTGTGCGCCCGCCATGCCCCTTGACAAGGCACACACAGCCCCAGTCGACCAGGTGTAACCCCAACATAGTCAATCCGCACAGGCGATACAGGGCACGGGATGGCAGTGGAGCATGGTGTGTGAGAGGTCTCCTCGCGCTCCTCCTGGTCATATCACGCAGGCAATAGAACCTCAACGTCCAGCATGGCAAAAAGTCAAATGGAAGTGTAGGGGGACGCACCACAGCACGAGCAGCACTGACGTCACGGGAGGTGGCTCGCACCATCCCATCCATTGCCCATCATACCAACCACGACACATGCCATTGCGACTAAGTGCAAGCGCGTGCGCCACCACCCCTGAGCCCTCCCCAGAGAGGCCAAAGAGTGAATGTGTGGGCCATCAGCCACAGACGGACGCGGCATGGCCGCAAGGGCAGCCACAGCCACTGGGTGTCGCAGGTGGCGGATCCGGAAGGCGAAGACTGTGATGCATAGTCCATGCAGGCCGGGTCTCCATTTGGGGCACCACGCAGGTGGACGGCGTCCCGCCACACATCATACCCTGAGACAGCCCACTCGTGCAACTGGACCCACACATACACTCCTTGCCCTCTCTGGTGCAAGCTTGGGGCTGCCTGTGCAAGCGCTAGCCTCGCAGGTGAGCATGCATATTGGGGGCGAGGGGAGGACATGAGGGCTGGGGCGAAGATGACTGTATCACTGTCAGTTAGTACAAGGGATGACCCAGATGTGGAAAGGAAGAGACGTGTCCCGTGTGTACTGCAACTAGTCGCCAATCCAACTACCCCCCATGTCCGGAATGTAAGCCCGCACCTAGGCCCGCCCATCCGCCACATCGAACATACCACCAGCACGACAACCTTCCCATTCGAAACACTGACTGGGGGTGGCGACCAGTGAACAATCATGTGTAGCCTACCCACGCGTACATGTGGGCCCTCCATGATCCATGTCACCTGCGGCAAAGACATGACATGCGCAATGAGGGAAGTGAGGAGAGCTGTCCGCCCCACGCGCAGAAGGTGCATCAGCTCCACAGACCCAGCAGCGAGTCCAGCAGGGGTCACATGTGCAGGGGCAGCTGTGCCTGGTGTGAAGGCACATGCATATAGACAGCACATCGACCAATGTGTAGTCTGCCCACATCCACAGTCCATCATCATGCGGACATAGGAATTGAACACAGGGCAACACATCTTAGCTGGTGCACCCACCGTGACCAACAATGCGCAATCATCGACGTACCCGCCCTGTGCATGGCCCCCCCAACGGAGGCACATCCAGTGCCACCATCCCACACACACAAGCCTTCCACGGAACATGCTGTGTCCAATGGTCAGTACAGAGTCAGCGCCCATCTGGTGGATCCTGAACAGGAGACACATGCACACACATGCCAGCTCCCACTATGTACGACTGCCACCTGGCACGTGCAATGTAACCTCTCACCTGTGACGTGTGACTGCAAGCACACAGCCGTCTTGGCATGGGGCTGTCAATGTGGACACCAGTCAATGTTTCGGGAGCTGTGATCCGTACAGTGCTGTACATAGGGTGCAGTGCTGACACCTACTACTGTCTCATATCCCCTCGTGCCACAGGTCCCACTTGTATTGGCCGCTCAGCCCGTGCCCACATCGTCGTCGTCGTGTGCCATACTCATCCAGCCTCGGAAGCAGTACCATGCTCAGCAGACACTCATGTTGCCGTGGCGTTGCCGCTTGACGAATATGCAGTCAGTCCCCATCAGCACGCCCGCAAGTCATTGGGGCCTAGATCCCCATGTGCATGCACATGGCAGTGGTATGTCTCACTTGCCATTGCCATTGTTGGGAGACCTGTGTAAGTGTATTGTGGCCGTGCCGTCCCAGCTTGACAGCTGGGCTGTGGCTCATGTGCTTGCTCAGTCATGTCAGTGATGTGTATGCGAAATTGCTATGTGCCGTGTTGCTTTGACATGTGTCCTCTGCCATTTAACCCAGGCGGAGACCGAACATTGACCGCCCATACCAATTGCTGGCGGACATGGACGATACAGAGGTAATCAGGAAGTTTCGGCTGGACAGGCCAACTCTGCATCGACTGTGTGCCATGTTAGAGCCCCATCTCCATCCCCGCAGGGTGTATCCGACTGCTGTCACCCCCACGGCTAAGGTGATGGCCGCCATGCATTTCTTCGCCACTGGGTCATTCCAGCACACAGTGGGCAGTGGAGGAGGGATGTCCCAGCCCATGTTCAGCAAGGTGCTGAGGGATGTACTGGCAGCCATGATGCTGTACCGGAACAGGTACATCAGATTCCCCAGGGCTCGTGAATTGGCGGCAGTGAAGGGTGCATTCTATGCCCTTGGCAGAATCCCACACGTCGTGGGAGCCATTGACTGCACTCATGTTGGCCTTGTTCCACCACAGGCCACTGAGCACCTGTACCGCAACAGGAAGCACACGCACTCCCTGAATGTGCAAGTGGTGTGCCTTGCGGACATGGTGATCACCCACGTGTGTGCAAAGTTTCCAGGCTCGGCCCATGACGCACACATAATGCGCAACAGCATCTTGCCACGACTGATGGCCAATCTGCAACAGGATCGTGGCTGTATTGTCGGTGAGTATGTGGAGTGGTGTAGCGTGCTGGTTGTGCGATGCTGTCCCCTGTCCAGTTGGAATAGCAACGGTTCTCTGTGTCCCTCACACCCAGGTGACTCTGCGTATCCGAATGGGGCATGGCTGCTCAGTCCATTGAGGAATCCTCGCACCCCAGCAGACGATCGATACAATGAGGCACATGGGAGGACCAGACGTGTGGTCGAGCGTACCTTTGGCCTCCTCAAGTCCAGGTTCAGGTGCCTGGACCGCACCGAGGGTGCACTGGCGTACTCCCCACAGAAGGTGTGCCAGATAGTGGTGGCGTGCTGCATGCTGCACAATCTGGCCATTCGGAAGCAGATCCCCCTCATTGTGGATGACGGAGATCAACCAGGGCCCCAGCCCGCAGACCAGGACAGCTCGAGTGAGGTGGACAGCGGAGAGGAGGAAGCTGGGAATGTGCGCCAGCAGCTCATCGCCCGCTACTTCACTTGACGGTGAGTGTCCATGTACGACGGATGATGTGTCTGTATCTATGCAGGTGTGTGTGTGCTGTGTCAGGGTGGCCGTATGTTCACTGCGTGCAGTGTGTCAACGCTCCATGGCCAGGGTAGTATGCCACTGTTGGTGGCTGTGGCATTGTGCCCTATTGCTCTGTGCGATGTGTGTACATTGCTTGTAGTTGTTGACATGTACTGTGTGATGGGTGTGTGACACACTCATTGAATGTGCTCCTGTTCTGTCTCCCACCCCTAGGTCCCTACAGGCCCTCCGGATTCCATTTCCATGCCACGCATCAGGTGCCTTTCCGCCCAAGGTGGCCGTTGTATTCCGTACAATAAAGACACAGGGCACAAACAGCAGTTAGTGAAAAAGGTGCATTTATTACAAACTGTGACATGTGATTGTGTGTAAGGTGATGACAAAAGTGGTGCGTGCAGTGACAATGAGCTGTCGGTCATGGCTGCGTGATGATCAGGGTGTACCCACTGGTTCTATGTCCATAGTCCAACACACACATGCCATCCAGATGGCTGTGTGGAGTGGGATCGTAGAGCAAGTCAATGCAGTGGCTGGTCAAGGAAGGCTGGCGGAAGGCTGGCTGGCTGCCTCACTTGCGACTGGAGCGTGCGAAGTCCTCCCGGGAGATCTGTTTCCTCTTCGGACGGCCCCTTCCACGTTTGGGAGGGGGTGTGTGGTGGCGACCTGCTGGTGGTGGGTGAGGTGTGCTCACTGGCTGTGGACGCAGGGGAAGTGGACACTGCTGCCCGAGCCTGCGCCCTAGCAGGTGGTGGCGGAGGTGGTGTTGCTGGCCTTGCCTGTGACCCCACCGCCACCACCAGCTGGCCCATGAGGTCCACGAGTTGGTCCATACGGGACACGAATTGGCCCATATGGGCGTCCATGGACCTCAGCACCCCCAGCACCTCCCGCGTGTCAGTAGCAGACCTGGCCCATTGTCCTTGGGCCTCTTCATAGGCCCCAAGGACTCTGTCCATTTGAGGCAGGGCATGGCTCCCAGGGGAGGCTGGCGTTTCCCTGACCCTGCTCCTCCTACCAGTCCTGCTGCCACCGGCCTGCCCACTAGCCACATTGCTCACCACGGTCCTCGCTGTGGCTCCCAGGGTGGATCCAGTCGGCCGGGCCACCACCTGCGCTGGGGCTGGTGCCAGCGAAGACGTGGTGGTGGTGGAGGCGGTGGTGGTCGGTGCGGCGATGGTGGCGGTTGCGGCAGTGGTAGTGGCCGCAATGACCGTGGGTGTGGCCGCAACGACAGTGGCAGCAGGGGACTGGGACTGTTCAGCATCCCTGGATGATGGGTTGGTGGGTAGGAGGGGTCCTGGGGAGCGGCTGGGCCCTGCCACGCCAGATGGGCCAGCTTGGTGGTCCGTGTCCGAAGAGGTGGACAGATCCTCCAGATCCGTGTGTCCTCGTTGGGGGCTTGTAGGCTGGCTGTGCTGGCTGCTGTCTCCATCCCCAGCGTCCAGCAGTTCGTCACCTGTGGAGAGAATGAGATTTGTTATTGTGTTGCACCTGGCGAAGTATGTATTAGTCGTCTGACATTGGCAGTTCGTGCAATCTCGTACATGGGTTTCCCGGAGGCGAGTGTGTGGCTGTGGCATCTGTAGGTGTGTGTGCTAGGCAATGGGACTGTGTGCTGTGCACATGTGGCATGGGACGGATTGGCCATGCCGATGGGTGTGTTGCTTTGCCCCTACTCATTGTGACTCTGGTGTATGCGGGCTCCTGGCCCATCCTGGGTCTGGTTTGTACTTTGCTTTTGGAGTTCAAATGGAACGCTTAGGAACGCATATGGCAACATGGGGGCCATGCCCCAGATTCGCATTTGGGATGGAATATGCTTTTGGGGTTCAAATGGAACGCTTAGGAACGCATATGGCAACATGGGGGCCATGCCCCAGATTCGCATTTGGGATGGAATATGCTTTTGGGGTACATGCTGTGAGCCATGGGTGCCGAACGTGACATGTGTTGTGGCAGCATGACAGTGCATGGTCTGAGGTGTGTGCATGCCTGACATGGCCTGCATATTTTCTGTCTGTTGTGGTTACTGGACATGGCATTGGACGCATCGTTATGAGTGAGTGATAGTTGTGTGCCAGCCAACGTATTGCAGTTGTCCCATCTCCTTGGTGTGCGTGCTGCCCTGTGCCATGTGCATCACTGCAGTGCTCGGGGGGTGTGGCCCATGTTGTGTGTTGTTGCTCACAGTGTGTCGTGCGCTTAATTGACTTCTGGCACATGGTTGGTCATGGGCATGTGTCTTAGCGTGACTGCTGTATGTGTGGCAGCTGTGCGGATGACATGCCTTTCATGAGACTGGGGCTGACGGATGGGATGGATGGTATGTTGTATGTGCATGGTGTGTCTGTGTGTTTGATGGGTTCAGTGGTGTTCGTGTGCATTTCTGTTGTTCCGCTCTGTTGCGTCTAGTGTTGTTTGTCTTACATAGGCGTAGTTGTGGGGTGTGTGGTTGACAGGCAGTAGGGGCTACATGGACAGGACTTCAATGGTGTTTCGGTTGTGTGTGATGAGTTGCACAGTGGCTGCCGTGTGGGACTATATTCAGTGTGGCTTGTGCATGCAGACGTGGCTCCTTGGGTGTTGCTATGTCTGTGATGGGTCATGTGGGGTGTGAGTCTGCTGTTCATGTCCGTGTGCACATTGTTCACTTGTTCGTGACGGTGGGCGGTGCTGCGTGTTCGTGTGCTACGTGACATGTCCCATGTGTTGGTGGTGTTATGGTCCTCATGCCTCCAGTAATCCAGCCCTGTCCAGTTTCCCACCTGCAAGTTGTTCGTGCGTGCACTGTACTGGATGCCACATGGCTCTTAGCGGGGGTGCTCCATGTTGCAGGTCTGTGGGGGTGGGGGGTGTAGTGGGTCGTGGGGGTGGCTGTACACCCACTGACACCGATTGCTGTGGACCGTGATGTCTGCCTTTCGGCTGTCGTTGTGCACTGCGGTGGCTGACACGTGGGTGTGGGGTGTGGGGGATGCTCCTCCTTGCTGTGCTGTGGGACTGGGGCCTGGTGTGTGTTGTACTTGGGCTGTCCACCGTCCCACCCACTGCACTTTGTGTTCCTGCCACTTACCTGTTACTTGTCAGTTGGTGCAGCTGTGCCTGACACATGGGTGTGGGGAGTGCTCCACCTTGCTGGTCTGTGGGAGTGGGGGCCTGGTGGGTGTTGTACTTCAGCTGTCCCCCTCCGACCCACTGCACTTTGTGTTCCTGCCACTTACCTGTTACTTGTCAGTTGGTGCAGCTGTGGCGGACACATGGGTGTGGCGGGTGCTCGTTGTGGCGCTTCTGGCATATTTGTGGACCTGTTGGTGGTTACGTGGCTGGCTTAGTGTACACATGTCCCCACGCATCTTACAGTTGTTCGGTTTGGCCTGTGTGTGGTAGTGTCTGTTGCATGTGCGTGTGATGTGTTGTGTATTGTGTGCTGGACATGGGGGTGTTTGTCCCTGGGAGCTGTGGCATGGTGGTTGCGCATGTGTGTACATAGCGGTGTGCTGGTATACATTAGTTTGTACTTACCAGCCTCCACTCCCCCTGCTAATCCGGCGAGGATCTCCGGATGGATTACGACTCGCACCTTCTCCTCCCACGCTTTGAAGGTCTTAAAGAGCGCGGGATTCCCTCCGCCAGTGACGGCAGCCAGCTCTCTGTTTTTGCCCTCCTTCTTCTTGACCAGGCTCTTTACGTCATTCCAACGTTTGTTTATCTCGGTTCTGTTCCTGGGCAGGGTCCCGACTGCATTGACCTGGTCTACGATCCGGGTCCACATTCTGTTTCTGGTGGCTAGTGGTGTGTGCTGGACCATGTTCCCATAGATTTGTGGGTACACCTTGATGATCTCGTCGACCATGACCGTCAGCTCCATGGGCGTGAACTTGGGCATCCTTTGTGGTGCCATGGTGTTTGTGGTGCTGGTGCGGTGTGTGTTGTGTAATGTGCAGGGGGTTTGTGGTGCCGGTGTTTGGTGGTGGTGGTGGTGGTGGTGGTTGTGATGTGTGCGTTTCTGTGGTGTGCTGCTGTCCTTGCTGTGTCACTGTGTCCTCTCCTCTCCTCTCTGGTTTGCAATGTAGCAAGGGGTTGTGGTCTGTGGGAGTGCTGCTTTTGTACTCACCTATGTGGGTGTGTCCTGATGGTCTGTTGTTTTCAGGTGTGTTGTGTCTGGGGTTCTGGCCTTTGTATTTTTTGTTTGTCCGGGGGGTGTTTTCGGGATGTGTACTGTGCTTGTGTATTTGTGCGTGCCTTGCTGTGTGGACTTGTTGGCCATGTTGTGTGCTATTGGTTTTGTGTGCGGATGGTTTCTGTGCAGGTACGTGGGCGCCATGGCTTCTGCCGTGTCGATTCTCATCGGCGTTGTTTGCGCTGGCGGGCGGTATTTTTGTTGTTTTTCCGCGCTCATGGCGGTGCGATCGTAATTTCACGTGCGGTGTGTCGGCCGTGAGGGCGGGCGGTTTTGTGTTGTCGTGCGTGTTTCCGTCCGTGGCGGGCGGTTTGACTCCGACTCGGACGATGGCGGGCGGTATTTTGTATGATTTTTCCGCCGATGGCGGTTTTCAGTTTGTGTACTCATAATGGCGTGGTCGGTGTTCAGGCGGTGTGTGCGGGCGGATTTTTGCCGCTTCCATGCCTGGCGGATTTTTTTACGCCGGGTATCGTAATGTGCCCCTAAATTCCTTAACCATGTGGCTGGCTTTGCCCGCCATATAATGTCCGCAAGGGTAAAAACCCTTGAGGTTGTGTGTGCTGGTAATTTGTCGTTCTGTAATATCTCCTTGCATGAGCATGTCTCTGAGACTGTCGCAGCAGAATCGGCTCCCTAGCAGGGTCACGCAGTGCGAGCTTGGCCATGTAATTAATGAGGTTTTTTCGCTGCATGCACATTCCGGCCCACGCACTCTGTAGCGTTCATGTTCCATATTGTATGGTGATGTAAATTTTGATGCTACAAATGACAGTTGAATGCGCAGCTGCACTTATGTATTTTTTACTTTTAATACTCCATTAATATAATATCAATTTTTGTATATAAAAATTTTGTATATAAAATTAGCTGCGCAGATATATAACCTAATGTGCAGACAGGCATACGAATATTCGTACTTTATTTACATTTTGCAAGGTTTTCGGCACTCTAAGATGGCCGCCAATTTCTTTTGCAATGTTTTCTGTCCTCTTTTTACTGCCATTACTACCACTATGTAAACTCACGATATGCACTGGGTTCCTCGAGTGATCAAGGAAGTCTTGCTTCCGAAACGCGTTACCTTTAACAAAAGAAACTTTCGTTGTACGAGATCCTGAGAGCGCGTGTTATTGGCATAGTCGAAGAAGATATATATATATATATATATATATATATATATATATATATATATATATATATATATATATATATATATATATATATATATATATATATATATATATATATATATATATATATATGTTCCAATAACATAAAATCTAATTAAAAAAAAACATTCTTTTAGAAATTAAAACATTAAACTATTTAAAAATCTTTAAACTTACATTTCCCACTCCAGTCAGTGCAACAGTAAGGAAAGTGTTGGATAGCGGAGGGGTAAAAATTACTATTCCCACTCCAGTGAGTGCAACAGTAGGGAAAGTATTGGATAGCGGAGGGGTAAAAATTACTATTCCCACTCCAGTGAGAGCAACAGTAGGGAAAGTGTTGGATAGCAGAGGGGTAAAAATTACTATTCCCACTCCAGTGAGTGTAACAGTAGGGAAAGTGTTGGATAGCGGAGGGGTAAAAATTACTATTCCCACTTCAATGAGTGCAACAGTTGGAAAAGTGTTGGATAGCGGAGGGGTAAAAATTACTATTCCCACTTCAATGAGTGCAACAGTTGGAAAAGTGTTGGATAGCGGAGGGGTAAAAATTACTATTCCCACTCCAGTGAGTGCAACAGTAGGGAAAGTGTTGGATAGTGGCGGGATAAAATTCACTATTCCCACTCCAATTAGTGCAACAGTAGGGAAAGTGTCGGATTGCGGAGGTGTAACAATTAATATTCTCACTCCAGTCAGTTCAAAATTAAAAACAAACAAAATATTAACAACAAAAATATTTAAAAAACAAAATAAATAAAAAAACATATAAATGTGTTAAAAATTAGAAAACAAATATATTTAATAAAAAAATTATTATGAAAAACACAAATGACAAGTACCTACAAATATTATATTAAATAAAATAAAAAATAATTTTCAAAAAATAAATATTTTTAATTAGAAATTATTTAGAAACAAAAACATTAATTATTACATAAATTAACTTTTTCTATTTCCTACCCTATAACACCACACAATTCACAACCCACATCCAAATTAAAAAAATGTACTTCCATAACTAAAATAATTAATTACCAACTAAAGAAATATTATTTAAAAAATGTATTAACTTTCCACACTTTACCCCTATAATCCCCACAGCTAAAATTAAACTGTAAAAAAAGTAATTACACAATTAAAACGTATTTACAATTATTATTATTTATTATTATTATTAGGACTTGTATCGCGCAACGAATCATCCCCAGAGGTATCTCTCGGCGCCTTGGCGGCACACTACCGGTGACTCATGACAATTAGAACATCCATGTTTTAAGCTGTTTCTTAAACTGCACCAGGGTTGTGCAGGCCCGGATCTCGTCTGGTAATCTGTTCCAGTGGAAGGGGGCAAGATGAGAGAATGCACGCCCACCCATTTTAATTTTACTGAGTTTCCAGGGACAGAGCAGTTTCCGATTACTCGATCTAAGTTGGCGTACGGGGACATAAGGGATTAGCTTCTTCCTTAGATACGCCGGGCCCGTCCCTTGAAGTGCTTTAAACACTATAGTCAAGAGCTTAAAAACTGCTCTCTTCCTAATGGGCAGCCAGTGCAATTGTCGCAGGAGAGGTAAAGACGGGGTGCGTACCGGTTTGTTGAGAGCCAGCCGCGCTGCTGAATTTTGAACTACTTGCAGCCTTGACGATAGATCCTCCCTCATTCCGACTAATAGTAAATTACCGTAATCTAGTCTACTGACTAGTAGTGCCTGTATTAGCGTCTTTCTGGCCACAATGGGTGTTCCACGGAAAAATCTTTCTCAACATCCGCATTATTCCAAAGCATGTGCCCGAAACCGTCTTCACATGATCCTCCATAGAGAGTTTATTGTCTATCATAATTTAAAAACTAATAGTATTTAACAACTAATTATAAAGTAAGTAAAATTAATTTACTCTCCACCCTTTACCCCTATAAAAGCAAAACTCCTGCACAAAAAATATAAACAATTACCCTAATAAAATATCAATTAATTAATTAATATTAATGATCAACAAATTATTAATTAATTAAACCTCAATTACTTCCCACCCTTTACCCCTATAAACCCCACAACCCACACCTTAAATTAATTAAACAGTTTCCATATTTAATTTTCAATAAATTTTCAATTAATTAATTAATATTAATTAACTACTAATTATTAATTAAATAAACATAAATTACTTCCCACCCTTTACCCCTATAAACCCCAAAACCCGCACCTATAATTAATTACATAATTTCCATAATTAATTTACAATAAATTAATTAATATAAATTAACAACTAATTATTAATTAATTAAACATAAATTACTTCCCACCCTTTACCCCTATAAACCCCACAACCCGCACCTATAATTAATTACACAATTTCCATAGTTAATTTACAATAAATTAATTAATATAAATTAACAACTAATTATTAATTAATTAAACATAAATTACTTCCCACCCTTTACCCCTATAAACCCCACAACCCGCACCTAAAACAAATTACACAATTACCAATTAATTAATAACTAACAACCAATTAAGAAATAAATTACTTCCCACAATTAACACTATAAAATCTCAATAAAATAAATATTAATAAATAAAAAAATAACCATTAATTTATTATAATTAAATTAGTTCCCACCCTATTCCCCTATAAACCCACAACCCGCTACGGAACTAAAAAACGCAAAATTACATTAAAATAAAATTGATAACTGCTAAAAATGTAACACATATATTAAAAAACATAAACAATACTTTTACAAAAAACATACACACATACATTTAAAATATTAACTAAAATACATAACACTAATTAAAAAAATGATATTTTAAACAACTATACTTTTGCAAATGATATTGACTGCTATATTTTTTAAAACGATATTTCTTACCTTAAATTCTATATTCTTGACAACAATATTCTTGCTGTCGATATTTCTGTCATGATATTTCCAACTTGATATTTGTGTAAGTCCACATTTCCAACTCGATATTCTGTCTGAATACCATAGTGAAGGTTAGTTACTGGTAACCATTCATAGAGAGAAGCGAATCCAGCAAAGCATTAGGTACGCTATCCCAAGCATTTTTGCATCACAAACCTATTTTTATGTCTGAGGAATTTGTAGACTATATTAATCCATCATTTTTAGGATCCCTGTATTTGAAGTTCAGATATTGTGTTTTACCACTAGCTAAGTTTACAAATAACTGGTCTTCCTGTGTCGTTAAGTCCAAACAATATCTCTCATACTTTATGGCAGAAGACTCTGAGGAGCACTTACTAATCTTTTGTGCTGCTTATTCTAGACCTAGAACTAAATGGGTCACTTTGTAATGCCAGATTATGGGCAAATCGGACAGGAAAAATGCCCTAGGACTGTGTAGAGCTGATTCAAGTATGCTCATTGTCTGTTCTGTCTTCAAATTTCTTTATGCAGCGTGGCTAAAAAGATCCAAAATTCTAGGGAGTTTGGATATTCTTAATGCATAACATAGTATTCTTTGTTTGAACTTATTTTCTTATTATAATTGTCCCCTTTCTAAGCGTTTTATCTATTTAATGAACCTTTTAGACTTTTTAATGTATTTGTATCAATTCTTGCTGATGTTCAAATTGCTTATCTCATGTTTTGTTGATAGATTTTACTATTCTATTGTTGGACCTGGCCCTTTTTGCAGGGTTGTTCCCAAGATTTTTGCCTTCCTCCTGTATTTTGCTGACCTGTTTTTGTTGGCTTTAGGACTCTGGGCACTTAACCACTTCTGATCAGTGCTAAAGTACATGTGGCCCCTCGTTTAAATTTGGTATGATTGGTCTACACCTGTTTGGCATATGTAATTTACCTGTAAATCCCTTGCACAGGGGTATCCTATATACCCAGGGCCTCTAAATTAAATGCTACTAGTGGGCCTGTAGCACTGCTTGTACCACTGACAGAAGTAGCCTTTCAAACCTGTCTCTGGCCTCTGCCAATGCAGGGCCTGCGTGTGCATTTTACTGCCACAATGACTTGGTATTAAAAGTTACTTGCCAAGTCTGGAACTCCCCTATGACTACATATAGGTCACCCCTAAGGTAAGCCCTAGTTAACCTTATGGGCAGTGTGTTGTGTTGGTAAATGGTAGGACATGTGCCTTCATTGTATGGCATGTCCTGGTAGTGACAAACAGCCTATTTGGTTTCTCACTGTTGTGAGGCTGCGCCTCTCATAGGTTTTTATTGAGAATGCCCTGATAGGTATTCAGTAGTAATTTCTGATCTGAAAGGAGTAGTGTTGCCATGTTTGGTATTTTTAGAATAGTGGTGATAATTCCTGCTTATTGGTGAAAGTGGATTTTTTATTACTATTTTTGAGATGCCACTTTTAGAAAGTGGGCATTTCTGTGTGCTTATGACTCTTTGTGCTTTGTAGTCTGGTTTAGACTGGCAGGGGCCTGTCACTCTGGACAGTCCCAAAGAGAGCTGGGGTGTGCCCTGCATATCCTGATGGGTCTTCCTGAGCTAGAGTGGTAAGAGGAGTTGTCACTGACACCTGAGTAGGACTGTGCCTGTTCTCTCACAATGATGTATTCACCTCCCTGTAGTGTGTCTGGAGCCAGGGCTAGGATTGAATGGGGGTGTTGTGCACTTCTACATCAGACATTTTGAGGATAAGTACAGGGGCTCTGTCCTCACATTTTAGAGCACTTTTGGAACTGGGACTGAAACTCTGTCAGAAGGACTGCCTGCACTTCACAATAAACTCGTCTGGACTTCTCCTCTGTTGTTGCCCTGCTGTCTGCTAAGTGTTGGGTGGCATAAAGGACTCAATGGATTTCTTTTCTGTGTGTTGCCCTGCTGCCAGCTGAACCATGACTCTGTTATTGCAAGTGCTGTGGTGCTGCCAGGAGAGATTGCCACTGGAGTCACTGGCTTTGCTGTGCTGGTCTGCATGCCCAATGATGCCTGCTTGTGTCCCCCCAACAAGTGTCCTTCCAAGAGCCCTACACGTGGTGAGTTTTGGTGGGGGCTCCTGACCTCTGCACTCCCAAGCTCCTGGGGAGTGCTTTTATTCCACATCTGGCACAAAGTGAGTGTTGCATGCCCCTATTCCTTCATATGCACAGATAGCGCGTGGAGAAGTGCTGTGCCCAGTTCAGGGGAACACATGGTGGGCGATCCATTCCCTGCACAGAAGAGATGGTGTGCCAGGGCTCCTAAAACGGCCCCAGCAGGAGAATCGCAAAGGAGAACCTGTATGGGAGCAGAGCTGCTCTAAGGCTGTCTTCCCGCAAGGAGTGGTGTTGCCTGACCATCCGAATCCCCCCTTGTTGCCAGGCCCCCTCTGCCATGAGAGGCAGGGAGAGCACATTGCAGGATGCAGCTTGAAAGGAAGACAACAGCACAGTGCTCTTACCTAGCAAAGCCCCTGGAGACCAGGGCCAGACTGGGAACCGAAACCGGCCCTGGAAAACTGCTCGTCCGGCCCCCCTGGGGGATAAGAGGGGGTGCGGCCGAGCTGTTTACTTGGTCCGGTTTCGGCCGATTTTGTTACAGGGGGCCGATATTGCCGACCCCCGGTAACGAAAACGGCCACCCAGGGGCCCATAACCGGCCCCCACCCTGGCGGCCCACCGGGGAAACGCCCGGTGCCCACTACGGCCAGTCCGGCCCTGCTGGAGACCCATGCCACTCACGAGGCACCACTTGCAGGCATTCCCCCAGTGTGGCCGCAGGAAGGTACTGTCGGAGGGGAGGGCGCCTCCAGCACCAGTAAAGCTGTCTCGCTTTCCCTTTTCCAGGCGGACCCGTGGAGAGTCTTTGTCTGCCCATGTTGTGAGTCTGGACAGCCACAAAGGGCTCCAAACTCGCCTAAACTGGGACCAGTGATCCTCTACCATTTGGTGACATTGACTATTCTGGGCATATCCGCGAGGTCTCCCTGCTTGTGTCTTCAGTGTGCGGGTCCCCTGCCCCATGTTTGCCCATACCTTGGGGGCCCTGAAAAGTTTAAACCAGCAGCAGGACGGGAGGGAAACCCTCTATGGGGCTTCCGTTCCGGCTGAGCCCATAAATTACCGTAGTTCCTGTGGTAGGTGTGCAGGTGTCCCTGTAACTTATGTGTTGTGCACAGTACTGTATACTATGTATTAAGAATGTGGGTTACTGCTCCTTGTATACTTTTGTCATGGCTTCCTGATTTCTGCGCTACGGGGGACATATGGTGATTTATGTGTTTTCATTCTAACCTAACTGCTGCATTTGGAGCCCTGATGTTATGAGATGTGTTGCATTATGCCTTGCAATGACAGGATAATGAGTATTATTTCAGGATGTACATTATTTCAGGATGTACATTATGTGCGCAGTGATGATGTTTTCATGACGCGTGCAACGTATAAGTCTTACCTTATTGCACTAACTGTGACAAAGTGATTACTGGTTTATGTGGTTTTGGTCTATGTTTGTATGCAATACAGAAACATATTTTTATATACAACTGAGTGGTGTATTCATCGTGTTACTGGTGTGTGTGTGTTGCGCAAATGCTTTACACATTTCCACTGGGATAAGCCTGACTGCTCGTGGCAAGCTACCAAGGGGGTGAGCAGGGGTTATCTTGGGTATGTAACTCCATTACCCTGACTAAAGTGGTGGGTTCTACCTGACATATGCGCACACCCTAGCTAAGTAGAGACCCCATTTCTAACATTGCTCTAACAATAAAGAAAGATATGAATTTATATAGTGTGAATCTAAATAAAACTCATTTACATAGTCAGGGATTATTCTGAAAGTCTTTCACAGATCTGGCGTCCTTGCTTAACGCTGGACATCTCTTGTCTAGAACAATTCCCTAGCAGTAGCGGCTCCTGGTGGGAGTGCTACCGGGCGGTGATGTGGGGCGGGGGAGGGGCAGGGTGGGGGGTAATAAACACCGGAATACGGATGAATGCAGGTAAGTAGACAATTAAATCAATAAAACGAATTTCGTTACGCGCGCTGCATCGCATTTGGCGGTGCAGCGCACAACGAAATTCGTTTTATTGATTTAATTGTCTACTTACCTGCATTCATCCGTATTCCGTTGTTTACTACCCCCCACCGTGCCCCTCCCCCGCCCCACGTCACCGCCCGGTAGCACTCCCAGCAGGAGCCGCTACTGTTCCCTAGTATTCCCCGACTTAGGAATGTAGACCATTCCCAGAGTTCCATAAGAGGAAAAATATTCCACCCTATGATCCACCTTTGCAGATCTTGTTATAAAAATCCACATTTTCTTTATAGGTGATGCATGTTATTTCTTTCGAATTTCCAAAATAATAGGTATTTTTTTATGCTAAATGAGGTATAATCTTGGTTTAAGTTAGAATGACGAGGGGCGTGGCCAAGATGGCGGATAGAGCGGACGCAGAGCCCTGAGCTCCGCTCAATGCCCGCCGGCAAAATCCTGTTTTCTCCTCGCCTGGCCGGAGATTCTTGCCTGTGATCGCTGCGGGAGATGACTGGCACACGCTGGAGGGAAAAATCGGCACTCGTCGGCGCCCCGTGAGCCCGCTGCGGGCTCCGATCTCTGCCTACACGACCGCGGGTGCCCCCGAGGCCCGGAGCAGCGCGAGAGGACGGAGGCACCTCGGCGCGGGCCGTGACTCGGCCGCGCGGTGCCCGAATTTACCACCTCCTTCACATCAGGGGGCCTGGAGTGCCTGAGGCCTGGGGTGCTGTGTCCTGTGCCCTTGCGACGCCGCCTGTGACCCCCTCTGGCCTGCTCGAACCTCCGTGGCTGAGACGGCCATCCTGAGACGAGGGGCCTGTGGTGACTGGACACTGGACCCCTGGGCACGGCGGTGAGGGGGTGCGGACCCATCTCCCCCTCCCCCATTTGGGGGGCTTGGAGCGCTGTGCCCCGAGAACCTGGCGGGCGCTGTCCACGGCTCCAGGTTCCTGATGGACTGACCACCCGTGTCCGCCATATTGTGTTTGGCGAACGGAGGCGGCCGGGCCCCTTGGGGTGCGGCTACAAGATTGCTACATCTGGCGGATGAGCGAGCGACGTCCCTTGACAGCGGTGAGTGGACCCCCATGGCCCCTTTCCTCCTCTATACTCCTTGCGACTTCTACGGACTGTGGGTGTGCTGCGAGTGCGCAGCTGGAACCGCGTCGCCCGCCCTGTGGTGAGTGAGACCCCGGTGGATTGTCTCGGTTGCGGGGGAACCCCCTGGAGCTCGGGTGTTTGGCTGTGGATAGCCTCGCCCACAGGGTGCGGCTTGGAGTATATCCCTGAGCCCTGGCTGGTGGACCGGAAGCGGCACGCTGGAGCTGAGCCTGTGGGTGTGACGACCCGAGGGGTGAGTGCCCTTGCGGGGTAGGCGTACCCCGGTGTGCCATAAGTGGATGCGCGGGGTGCATCTGGGGACGACGGTGGCTGCCTGAGCAAACTACGGCTGGGGCGGTGTCTCTGATCCTGCAGTGGGAACAATCCTATGTTAGTCCTGCGTCCCTTGGTGCCCCGCAGGGCGTGAGTGAGAACATCCTGTAGCTTGGGCGATCTATCTTGCGCACCTTCTTCCCCTTGCTTCGACTCCTGACTGCTCCTGACCTCTGAGGGTGCATGCCCGCCATTGCCTGCCCTGTGGGCGCACAGGGGCGACATCATGGGCAAGCCCAGACCGGACAGATCCCAGGCGCAACCTCCGGAGGTGGATCCGGCGTCCTCGGAGCACAGGACCGTGGATCCCCCAGGGACATCCGGCCAGGGAGACCACACTGATCAAACGCACCGCTTTGATGAAATACTAGCGGCGATTCTGGATATCAAAACCACCTTGGGCTCTAAAATTGACTCTCTTAGTATCGACATGGGATACTTACGAGAAGATCATAAGAAGCTTAAGGGTCGGGTCGACGAAAATGAGTCCGCCTTGGCATCCATGCGGCCTATGGTGGCTGCGACGACTTCCCAGCTGCGAACCCTCCAACAGGAGGTGGACTACCTTCAGGCCCGCATGGACGACCAGGAAGGGCGCTCACGACGCAACAACGTGAGAATCGTGGGCCTGCCCGAACAGGCGGAGGGGCCCAGCACGGAACTGTTCCTGGAAGACTGGTTCGCACGTGAGGTCCTACAGGGCAACATGTCTAAGTTCTTCTCTATTGAGAGGGCTCATAGGGTCCCGGGGGGCTCCCCGCGCCCTGGCGCACCTCCTAGACCAGTGGTGGCCAGATTCTTCAACTACCGCGACAGGTATCACGTGCTGCAGATCACCAGGACCAAGGGCCCCTGGCAAATCGAAAACGCGACCGTCCACATCTACCCGGATTATACCCTGACTGTGCAACGCCGCCGATCCTCATTTTTGGAGGTGAAAAAATGCTTGCGAGATCATGATGTTCAATACTCCTTGCAATACCCGGCACGCCTGTGTATTCGCCATAAGGAGGGCACGGTCTTTTGCGACACGCCAAACGATGCCTGGGCTTGGGTCGACCAACAGGGTTTGGCGCACGACCCTCCTGTGATGCAGTCGAATTCTGCACGACCATGGAACGTGGTGCCAGCACGAGGAGGCCGGGGCGGGAACAGATCGCGCCACCCAACAAAGACGCAGGCCACGCTTGAAAGAGCACAGGTCATCAAGACGGTGGAACAACTGGGCTCCCCTTCATCCTCCTCCAGACGGGACTCGGACTCTGATGCACAAATGGACCGCACACTGCGGCTTACTGACTCACAGATTGAGGCACTGGCGGAGACGGGCCCGGTCCTTTCCCCGCAAACAGCAGCTGATCTAGGTTGAAATTACCGCGCCTGGAACTTGTTTCTCTGTTGAAGTGACCGGACAGCTGGTTTATGCCTGATGATTGCCAGGATGATCCACGGGAGGCGGCACGGACATTACATACAGTCTTCACACCACCTTCCCCACCGAGTTCTAAGTAGCTGATACAGCACACTATTTCATTCTTTATCTTTTGTTGTATGTTTTAATTGTTGTGTTATTAGATTTGCAGTTTAGTGCGAATGGCCCATTGTCCGTTGACAACCAGGCCTGGGGTGGGAAGTTGGGATGTTTTTGATGATGTCATTCTTTCTTTTCTTTTATGTTTGCAATTCACGAGCCCTGGTGCCGATATACCCCTGTGTCCGGTAGTCTGGGACTGTGTGTGTGGCGATGGGAATGCGGTCTGCCACGTGGGGGGGGGATCCTCGCAAAATTTTATTATACACCTACATAAATGGCTAGCGGGGATTATTCTTTATTGACCTGGAATGTGAGGGGGCTGGTGGGATGTGCCAAGCGCCACAAAGTGTACCAATACCTGCGCAGCCACAAGGTTCCGTTTGCGCTACTCCAAGAGACGCACCTCACGACACAGACGTTGGCGTCGCTCCGCAAACGATGGTGGGGCATGGTCCTGGGCACGACATATTTGGGTTACGCTAGGGGGGCGCTTATCTGGGTGGCCCCTGGGACTCCTCTCCAAATTACACACTCCAGGGTGGACGTGCAGGGTCGCTATGTCACCATGGAGGGTGTGCTGAACGGTTCGCCCCTGGCGCTGGTTTCCCTGTATGCCCCGAACTCGGGCCAACCCAATTTCCTGAGGCTGCTCACACCCTCGCTGCTTACGGACCCCACGGTCCCTACATACTGGGGGGGCGATTTCAATGGGGTGTGGGATCTTGCCTCGGATCGCTCCCGCCCACCTCTCTCTGGGGCGCAGTCCATTACACTGGCGCATCACATGCGGGAATGGGCGCTGCAACTGCAGGTCTACGATGTCTGGTGCAGATTACATCCGCGGAAGCGCATATACTCTCACTACTCGGCTCTGCACGATTTACACACACGGATTGATATGGTGTTTTGTTCGGATAATGCACTGCATAGTGTGGTGCATGCTGCGTATTTGGCGCATGCGCTTTCTGACCATACACCCTTGCAATTGAGCCTGACCTGGGGCGCGCAACACCCTACGATCTCGACATCGCGCCTGCCGGGGGCGGCGCTGGCTTGCTCCTCCTATCGGGCCACTTTACTGGAGTCCATTACCAATTACTTTGCGGAGAATGAGGGGACTGCGTCATCGGTGGGGGTGGAGTGGGAGGCCTTCAAGTCTATACTTAGAGGTCATGCAATCAAGACCACGTATGGGGCTCGCACAACCCTCACTGCGGCACTAGATGTGCACGAGTCCGAGATCCAGAGTTATGAGCGGCGAATTCCGGCGGATCCCCTGCTTGCCCCCTTACTCGCCCAGGCGCGACTGGCGTACAGGCAGGCGATGAATGACCTGTGTGCCTTAGATTATAGAACATATTTGGCGCGCAGGCATAGCGAGGGAGACAAGGCTGGGAAGCTCCTGGCGTGCCTCCTCCGATCCGATACTACCCAGCCTCCCATTACTGCCGTGTACACGAGTGCTGGGACTCTAGTGAATACGCAGGCAGCTATCAATCTCTCCTTCCATGAGTACTACACCACGTTGTAAGCAGCTCCGGCACCACTTGACCCTGATCGTATTCTGGAGTTTTTGGAGGGGGTCCGGCTCCCGCAGATCGTCCCGGCTCACAGGGCCGCTCTGGAACAGCCCATTGCGCTTGATGAGATCACGGATGCCATCCGGCAGCTAGCGGCGGGCAAGACGCCGGGGACGGACGGGTGGCCGGCAGAATTTTATCGTACCTTCTCTGCACAGCTAGCGCCTAGGCTGGCCAAGGTGTATGCCGAGGCCTTTGAGGCGGGTGAGTTACCGCCAACTATGAGAGAGGCGACGTTGGTTGTGCTGCCTAAACCAGGGCGAGATCCCCTTATCATGGCCTCCTACCGCCCCCTGTCGATGCTTAATGTCGATTATAAGATCCTGGGGAAATTACTAGCTAATCGGCTCCTTGTTACTGTCCCTCTTCTGGTCCATGAGGACCAGAATGGTTTCATTCCAGGGCGCAATACGGAGTTGAATTTGCGGCGGTTGTTTGCGCTCCTGGAGTGGGCGCGGGGTGGGGAGGAGCGGCCCTGGATCGCCTCGCTCGACATAGAAAAGGCGTTTGACACCTTAAGCTGGGCTTACCTCGAGGCGACCCTGATAGGGTTTGGCATGGGTCCCCATTTCCCACGGTGGGTGCGATTGTTATACAGTGGTCCGCGGGCCAGGGTGAAAACGGGTCGCACTTATTCGCCGCTCCTGTCGATAGCGAGGGGGACGCGGCAGGGCTGCCCCCTGTCCCCGATCCTTTTTGCTCTGGCCATGGAGCCATTGGCGTGCAGGTTGCGGCTGCGGGTGCGAGATTGGGGTATACGGGTTGATCAGCGATGGCATATCGCCTCGCTATATGCCAATGACGCGTTGATTTACCTTCGTGGCGAGGCCGCGATCCTGCAGTCCGTCATGGCTCTTTTAAATGTACACGCGACCGTCTCTGGACTCCAGGTTAATTGGGCGAAATCGGTGGTGTTCCCGATGACATCAATGACTCCGGCACAGAGGCGGCTAGCGCCACTTACCCCGCTGCAATGGGCGTTCGACACCTTCAAATATCTGGGGGTGCAGATTTACCACTTGGGATCGGACACGATCGACGGGAACCTAGGCCGAGCCATTACGCGAGTGCGCACGACCCTCTCGTTTTGGACGAGTCTCCCCTTGTCTCCAATGGGTCGGGTAGCAATATCTAAGATGTTAGTTCTCCCCCGTCTCTTATATTTTTTCTGTGTACTCCCATATCGTTTACCCCGAAAACTCTTCCGAGACCTGGAGTCATTGCTGGTGTTGCTGGTATGGGGTGCTTCCCGGGTTCGGGTGGCCCTCCACAAGTTATACTTACCATTGTCGGATGGTGGCCTGGGCGCGCCCAATTATGAGCGATACTACGCGGCGGCGCAATTACAGTGGCCAATGCGGTGGCTCGCCAAAGGTAGCCTCACTGAGTTGGTCTCTGGTGCCGTGTCCTGTGATATTTCAACGCTCCTAGAGTGGCTATCCGGAACTGCTACGCCAACCCAGAGACGACAGGGCAATTTATTGATGACTGCAGCCCGACGACACTGGGCTAGATACGTGGTGCCCAAGGGCCGGCCGCCCCCTAGTCTACCTCTGGAGCTGCTCCCTGGCACGTATTCCTGCCATGGACGCCCGGAACTGGGGGCATGGAGGGAGAGTGGACTGGACACATGGGGGGATATGTTTGCGGATTCGCAGCTCCTGACGTTTGAGGGCCTAGTGGAAACGTATGACGTGCCACAGGGCTCCTTCCTACTCTATGCCCTACTGAGTCGCCTGTCCTTGCAGTCCTGGGGTGCGGACGGAGGGGAACCTGTTATTTCACACTTGCTACATACCTTGCTCACACACGGCCGCAGGCGTCAAGCCATTACAGCCATATACATTTCCATTAGATTGGACGATCCCCCTCCATTGACTACCTTGCGAGTGTATTAGGATGGCGAGCTCTCTATTACCCTGTTGGATAAACAATGGCAACAATGTCTTACTTACCCCAAAATTATTTCGACCAACGCCAGAGTGAAATACACTCAATTTAACTATCTCCACCATACGTATCTCACCCCTCATAGATTGGCACGTATGTACCCTACCACCATGGACGTCTGCCCTAGATGTAGAACTCAGGCTTCTACTTTTACTCACATGGTCTGGACTTGCACTACCATTCGCGTATTCTGGCTAGAGGTGGCTGCAGTGCTTACGGCGGCAGTGGATGCGCAAGTGGAGGTGGAACCCCTCCATTTCCTGTTGGGAGCTACGAGGCGTAATTCGGCTCGTAAAAGTATCAATAAATTCTTGGACCTTGCTTTGGGCCTGGCTAAACGGAGAATTGCCATGGCCTGGAAGGCACAGGTGGGCCCCGGGATCGCTGTGTGGCTACTGGACCTGCGAAGGGCACTGGTTTCGGAATGTATGAATCAACGCGAGGCTGTGGCGCGGGCGCCGCTCCCCTCGCGTCAATTACCTGCACAGTGGCAAGAATTTTTAACGGCGATCGAGGCCAGAGTTGCTGAGGGCGCTCCTCTCCTCTGAACCCCCCTTCACACACATCGGTGGGGAGACCCCCCCGCTTGCCCTGCTGCCCCCTCCCCGGCCCATGCGCTCCTACTCCTGCCCCCCCTCCCTCCCCCGTCCATTTACTCTTAAGGTTTCTTCCTGAGGTGCTTGACATGACCGCACACACTCCATCATGTCCCTATGACACTATCTATTGTGTATGTTATATTTCTTATGCACCAGACCAGCACTTGTGATCGTACTGGGCTTTATATATACATAGAGATCAGCTTTTGTTTTTTTTATTTGGGCCACATGTGAATTTCTTTTTGTTCTTTTTTTCGTTTTTTTTTTGTTTTCGTTTGTGGTGCCTTTTGTGTCCGAAATTATATTGTCTTCTTCAGGGATGTACGATATGTAACGGGTCTGGACACATCGAGCAATGCCCGATTCTCCTTTTTGATATTTCTATTGTACATTTATATATGGTTGATTGTGTGGCGCTGCGGAGTGAAGCAGTGAGCCGCCCAGCCCAGTAGGTACGGGAATGCTGAATGATATTGAATCTCCTTCTGCCCCTACCTAATGCCATTCGATTTTGTTATTGATCTGTATTATTTATTGTATACCCTGATCATTATGTACATGTTTTGGATGTCATTTTGTTAAAATCAATAAAAATCATTTATTAAAAAAAAAGTTAGAATGACCTCAAAAGCAATTTTTGTAGTGCAAACTCATTCTGTAGGACCTTCCGGTTTAGCCTCATTTTTGGGTCAGAAGTGCATTTGCCATAGAAATGCTTCTCGTTTTGATACAAGGTCCACCATTTTTTTAAGCTTCCACATCTGCGGGGCATACTAGACATTTCTACTTTAGGCATACAACCAAAGAGTTTACAACAACAAAAGCATGTACCACTTGAAAAATACATAATTCAGGTGTAAGCAGTCTCACTGCTCTCTGGGGAAGCGCTGGAGTGGAGAACAGAATAAATAACGCTGACCATTTTGTGCAGTGCTCAGCACACAGTGAATTTTCTCTTGGTGCTTCAGTGCTTGGTCTTAGATTTATAAAGGGTTGTGCATTGCGCGCTAGTTGTTGCACAATTCTGAGCTGCACCCACAGGCCTCTAGTGGTAACCCTTTGCACCCCTTAGTGCCAGGTGACCACCCACAACATCATTAGTAAATAACTCACTAGATGTTATTAGTTCCACTCAGTGATGTTTTTTTTTATCAACCTCAAAAAAGTGAGAAGTGCAGTGGGCCCTGCTTACTCCAAAGTTGTATCATGCAGTGTTCACCAAAATCTCTGCAGCCTTTGTGCCATTTCGTATTTAAGGTAGTCATTCCGAATTGACGTAAAGGTGGGGAGAGGCCAGGGCTGAAATTAATTGTTTTGGGTGGTATCTCCGCACGTGAACGCAGTCACTGCAAGATCAAGTCCCTGGAACGGGTAATAATCTGCCAGGCCCAGAATTACCAGGTCCTTTTCTATAGGTCTTCCCTGGATTCTAGGGTCCTTTCTGCTTATATTTAGCATATGCGTGAGAGGCGGGTGCCCAATGGGGTATTGGGGGTCGGGGCATGGTGTGCGGAGGGTGTGGGGGCATGGTGTGCGAAGGGTGTCGGAGCATGGTGTGCGGAGGGTGTCGGGGCATGGTGTGCGGAGGGTGTCGGGGCATGGTGTGTGGAGGGTGTCCGGGCATGGTGTGTGGAGGGTGTCGGGGCATGGTGTGTGGAGGGTGTCGGGGCATGGTGTGTGGAGAGTGTCGGGGCATGGAGTGTGGGGGGTGTCGGGCATGGTGTGTGGAGAGTGTCGGGGCATGGTGTGTGGAGGGTGTCGGGCATGGTGTGTGGAGGGTGTCGGGCATGGTGTGTAGAGGGTGTGGGGCATGGTGTGTGGAGGGTGTCGGAGAATGGTGTGTGGAGGGTGTCGGAGCATGGTGTGTGGAGGGTGTGGGGGCATGGTGTGTGGAGAGTGTCGGGGCATGGTGTGTGGAGGGTGTCGGGGCATGGTGTGTGGAGAGTGTCGGGGCATGGTGTGTGGAGGGTGTCGGGGCATGGTGTGTGGAGGGTGTCGGGCATGGTGTGTAGAGGGTGTGGGGCATGGTGTGTTGAGGGTGTCGGAGAATGGTGTGTGGAGGGTGTCGGAGCATGGTGTGTGGAGGGTGTGGGGCATGGTGTGTGGAGGGTGTCGGGGCATGGTGTGCGGAGGGTTTGGGGGCATGGTGTGTGGAGGGTGTCGGAGCATGATGTGTGGAGGGTGTGGGGGCATGGTGTGTGGAGGGTGTCGTGGCATGGTGTGCGGAGGGTTTGGGGGCATGGTGTGTGGAGGGTGTCGGGGTATGGTGGGTGGAGGGTGTCGGGGCATGGTGTGCAGAGGGTTTGGGAGCGTGGTGTGTGGAGGGTGTCGGAGCATGGTGTGTGGAGGCTGTGGGGGCATGGTGTGTGGAGGGTGTCGGAGCATGATGTGTGGAGGGTGTGGGGGCATGGTGTGTGGAGGGTGTCGGGGCATGGTGTGCGGAGGGTTTGGGGGCATGGTGTGTGAGGGTGTCGGGGTATGGTGGGTGGAGGGTGTCGGGGCATGGTGGGCGGAGGGTTTGGGAGCATGGTGTGTGGAGGGTGTCGGAGCATGGTGTGTGGAGGGTGTGGGGGCATGGTGTGTGGAGGGTGTCGGGGCATGGTGTGCGGAGGGTTTGGGGGCATGGTGTGTGGAGGGTGTCGGGGCATGGTGGGCGGAGGGTGTCGGTGCATGGTGTTTGGAGGGTGTGAGGGGAAGGCTCTAGGGCTGCTGAAGGAGTGTTGCATGGGTCACGTGCGGGCCGCCCTGAGCCTGAGCTCACGTGCTCTACTCAGTGTCCTGGTGGTTTTACCGGGTGCATTTTGTACCCGGTATAATCGGGTCCTTGTCGCGGCGCACAGAATCAGACCGGGCAGTATGCTGTCGCCACAACCCCCACCCCCATTTCCCTTCCCCCCTCCACGCCCCTAGGTATACTAAAAGTTTACTTGCCTCCCTGAGTTAAAACTCGCGGAGAGCTTTCTGGCACGTCAGTCACTCTTGAGGAGTGCGGCAGCAGGGCCGGAGAATGGTGCCAGTCCGCTGTTTATTCACAGAGCATTAATTCAAACATGGCTCTGCAGTTCTTGAAACATCTGGGTAATATACTGACTGTGCAGTGAAAACTCTCCGCCGCAGTCTAACGATGTGACATGTTTTCCAACACTGACTGCACTGCACACCACTAGAGCAGACTGACCCTAATAATGGAGGCGAGTTTGGAACTTTAAACCCCTAAAAGCTGATATGAGGGCAGGACTGCGTGTGCAATCTGCAACTAGCGGTGGGCGAGCCACTGAAAGCCGGAGCCAGGCTCGAGCCTGAAGCCTGGCTCAGCTCGAGGTCTTGTTGGAACGGTGGAACCTCCAGCCCAGAACGAGCCGAGCTACTAGGTGCATTCTACCTG
The DNA here is from genome assembly GCA_963921515.1 of Calotriton arnoldi. Classification (NCBI taxonomy): domain Eukaryota; kingdom Metazoa; phylum Chordata; class Amphibia; order Caudata; family Salamandridae; genus Calotriton; species Calotriton arnoldi. The sequence goes on from CAWUFW010000522.1 coordinate 2,100,840, forward strand.
CCTGCCTGCCTCCCTACCGACCCTGGATGTGGCCTTAGTGCCAGAGCTGTTGCCTTTGGACCTGGGGAGCTTGTCGGACTCTCCGCATCATTCCGTGATTCTGGGCAAATGAAATCACTTTATTTCTCCATCACTATAAACAATGAATGGTGACTTACTTTGTGTAATGTAGCTGGAATTTATGTAAGGCGCTCCAATTCCTTCCTGTCGAGTTCACGCTATATAAAAACAGCCGAAAGTGCACAAAGAACTAAAAAAAAACATCCTTAACATAAGGAATGTCACTAATAATAATCTGGGTCAGTACGGTATTTACATTACGATTGTCTCGCCTCTTCTTAGTTCACTAAAGTTTCATGTTTAAAAAATATCTCTTTTAGCAAAGTACTTCTCGGTGCAGTGTGCTATAATGTGAGTTATTATTGTCAAAGCTTCCACATGCTAAAGAAATAAACCTTTTAACATTTTGAAGAAACGTTATCATGTTTTACGGTATGTTCGGTCTCAGATATACAGAGCAAACATTACGGGGCTCGGCTCGTGTCCCGGTACCCGGGCTCTAACATCCGAGCCAGACCCTTGGATCGGCTCAGGCTCGGCTCTCCCCGTTCATTTGTTGCCTCGTCCACCTCTATCTGCCTGCAACAGCACCCACTGTATGTGTGACTGGGGGATGCTGTAGACCTGTTCAACAGTGACATCTAGCGGCTAGCCACTGTATGATCCAGCAACTGGGACTGCAATGTAGGCCTAAATCACTAGCGGTGGCCTTCTCTGTGGAAGGAATAAAGGTAGCGCAGGTAAGGAACTGGAGGTGCTTGACGGACAGGAGCAGAAGAGGCCTGTTAATGATTAATGCTTTGAAGTGTGATCGGCTTCAAGACAAAACCGCGCCTCGCCTTGTGAGTCAGTTCCTTGTTAGTAGGATACTGTTTTTGAAACCCTGGTTATAAGGGGTCTATTAAGTCCCAATCCTGTGCAAATACCTGTTTCCACCGAGATCGGAATGATAAGATGTGCGGCACTGACTCTGCCATACTGCTGTTTCCCCAGTTAAACTTTGACCTGCTAAACCTGTCGAAATTTAGTGGTGGAAAAATGCAAGACAAATTTCAGGACATGCATAGTTGCGGAACTCACAATTTCCCTATATATCTCATAAATTTTAAGAGGAAAACTCAGAAAATTAGGTATTTACCGTACCTGGTAATTAATTGCCTCACTGGAGTATAGATATTTACCTGGTTCTGTACATATAACATATTGTTACGGAGTCTCTATATGAGACTGATGGGCCTATTCACAAGGGAATGGCGAAGCGTGGCTTAAGCAAACATTGCTAACGCTGTGCTCTGCCATTCTGAAAACACAGGTATGCGCTGTATTCACAAGAATTCGGCGCACCCCTGCGTTTCCCCTAGCGCTGGCGCTAAATCTAGCAGCCTACCGCCAACGTAGGCGCCCTTTCACCATAGTGCAAGGGTGCCTACCTTGAGGGAATGATTGTTTATGTGCAGGAAGGGACATCTTCCTGCATATCAACAATCATTAATGGCGATTTGCTATTTCTATGTGTGCTGCGCTATTTCTATGTGTGCTGCGCAGCACACATAGAAACAGCAAAAAAGAGGAAAAATAAAGCATTTCTACTTGTTTAGTCATGTTAAGACCAGGTTTTCCCTGGTCTTAATTTTGGTGCTGCTCCCATTTACAGCACCCTTGTAAATAGGGGGCAGCGTCAAAATCAATGGGTGTTGCGGTGGGCCACCCCAACACCCATTGCACGCCCCTTTCAAGCTAAGTGTAGCGTGAAAGGGGGCCTTATTTACGTGGCTTAATGCCGCCTAGTAAATAAGGTGCAGGGATTATCGCCACAGGAACGTCATAAAAAATGAAGGGGCATATTATCAAGAGAATTATCGCCGCTTTAGCGGCCGTTTTCGGCCGAAAAGCGGCGATAATTCTAACGCATTATTAACAAGGACACGCTAGCGCGTGTATCCTTGATTTAACTCCCGTTTCTGTCACCACCCCTACGCATCGATAATGAGATGCAAAGTAGGCGTGGCTGACAGAAACAACATGGGAAAATATCGCGAAGGAAGCTTCGCGATATTAGCAAGGAGGGGTAGCGATGATAATAATCGCGCTACCTCTGGCCTAACGCAGGAATTTAACGTCTGCTAAATTCCTGTGTTAGGCATACCTAACATGGGAGGTGGATTATGGGGTTAAGGCCACAGGGCCTTATCACCAAGATCATCACCGTTTTGGGAGGGACATCGCTGTTTTTTAGGCGATGTTTGGCCATTTGCCCGCTATCGCTGGAATATTTATCGCCATAGCGCTGAGCGTTGGTAATACAGCGCTAGCTTGGCGAGATATTCCAGCGATAGCCAGCGATAAAGAAAAGCGCGCTAAGCGCGCTCGGCGATAATTTATCGCCAACCCTAGATAATATGCCCCGAAGTTCCTGTGGCCATAGGTACTTTTAGGTACTTGTAAATATGCCCCAGAATTACTGAAACCAGGGTGCCAGGATGTGGTGGGGAAGGCACGGTGAAACACGTGGGGCCTATTCACAAACTACATTTTGTAGGACGATTAGTAGTACCACAAAAGCACTACTAATTTACTACAAAATGTTATTCACAAACCTACATGCGGAGGTCAACGCCTCCGCCTATCTTTTATGTTCAGAGATCTCCGCCCAGACTACGCAGATCTCAGCACGAGTAGGAATACGTTTAGTAGCAAATGTGTAGGGACAGGGGAGTGGCTGTAAAGTGAGGAATGCTTGCTACTAAAGGTGGGGTAAGGGAGGAGTAAGGGGAGATTAAGGGAGGGCCAAGGAGGAGTAACAAGGGTTTAAGTTAGGGCTAGGGAAGATTTTAGGTAGTGTCATGCACCCAGTAATAAAAGAGTAAAGACCATTTTTGCAGACAAACTCCACTTCTAAAGTTATGACAGCCCAAAAAGTCCAGAAAAGTATTTAAATGTACTCCAGATTAGACCAGCACCACATATGGCTAACCAATGGTACTGCAACACCCTCCCATAGAAAATAACGGAGGTAGGCACTTAAATAGAACCCGGTAGGGAATAATGTTAAAATAAATTCATGTATTTAAACTTTCCAAAAATATATTCACATTTTTTTGTTAAAAATTAATTATAAGGGCGTGGCTTGGTGCCAGCGACGATGGCCGCCTAACAAGGGAGCGAAGCCCTAATTCCCCTGAAATCCGTCAGATATCCTGCAGGCGGCACAGCGGAGGAGCGGGAATGCCCTCCGGAGCGTGAGCGGCATTGACTACTAAAATCTGAAGGCTCTGGGACGCCTCGGTAGCCGCGCGATATCGAGTGCTGGTGGCAGCGGCTTGAGGAGCCTGGAAGACGGGTGGCGGGCGCGCCCGTCGGCCGCCTACGCAACACCCCGGCGTTGGGGCCTGCGGCGGCGCCTGTCAGCGTAGGTGCGGCCGGGGCCCGGCGCCCCCACTGACTGCAATACAACACAGGCAGGGGGTCACGCAGCGGATCGCGGCCCCTGGGTGTAACTCCTAGGACATCTCCGGAACTACGAAGGGGCAGGCACGGGTGGTGGCCTGGAAGGCCCGTGATACGACGGGGGGACGCCCATCTCCTCGGTCTGAAGAACGGCCCTCCTGTGATCCTAGTGGGGGCACCTGCACTCCAGGGGGGGCCGGACCTCGGCGCCCACAACAATCCTGCTACAAGATCGCAGGAGGGACCAGTGGTAGGCCGCCACCATAAGTGTGGAGGAGGGAGAAATTGCAGGCCTGCGGCGGGGCCCGGCGAGGCCTGGGGACTATTGCTGACTGGGGCGACGTTGGAAACTGCCGGTGAGATCCAATAAAGTGCACCAGAGGAGCAAGGGCCCGGTGAAAGACCCCGCCTGAGTGGGAACCCCTCCCTTTGCCCCTGAGTGATCACGGCAAGGTGAGAAACGGTCAGAGGTGGTTCCCCGGGGGCAGGTACACCGGAGGACCCAGGTGCAGAGGCGGGAAATGTGAGGTGACTACGATGCGGCGAGAGAGCTCGGCCCTGCCCAGAAGCGAATATTGAAGGCTACATAGTAAGCTGGGAGAGCAGCCCTAGCAGCGGACAGGGACCAAGGGGGGCCGCTCTAACTCTCCCCTCCTGGCTGGCCAGAGTGGGGACTGGAGGTCAGTGGCGAGACAAGAAGGCCCGGCTGGAATGAAAGGCACGCCCGTGACCGGGGGAAAAAAGGCCCGCGAGCCCGCCAGTTAAAAAGGACGAAGACCCGGCTGGGTGGCAGTGGGGACCGCAAAAAAGCGCGGCATAGTCAAGCCTGGGGACGCCTGGACGACCGGAGGATTACTAGCTGTACCGGCCCACTGGGTGTCCACGGGAGGACATCGCAGGACTCAGGTGGAGCCCAGCGGGAGGCGGCCTGATCAAAATGAAACCTAAGGGTGCGGCGGCTACCCAGACGAACAAACTCGACAGGTATGCAGTCCCGATGTCGGGCCCTCAGACCGAGGGAGCTGCCGGGGGCCAACCGGTCCAGGCGGAGCCCTCCCTGGCTTCCATAATGGCGGCCATTCAAACTCTAGGGACCACCCTCGAGACGAAAATCGATAAGGTGTCCATTGAGATGAACCTTATACGCGCTGATCTCAACAAGACGTCGGACAAGGCCAGGACCAATGAGACGGATATCCGGGAGCTTCAAGCATCCTCCAAGAAGCTCGAACAGAGGGTCAACGACCTTGTACACCAGCACCGCCAGGTTGCCTTGAAGCTCGAGGACCAGGAAGGGAGGGCCCGACGGAACAACATTCGCGTGGTGGGCATTCCAGAAGGTTCGGAAGGGCCTAGCATGGACCTCTTTCTTGAGGATTTGATCCTCAACTATTTGAAACCAAAACGGCTCTCAACTATGTTCTCCATCGAGAGGGCGCACCGTGCGCCGATCCCCAGGCCCAAACCGGGGGCCCCACCGAGGACCATCATTGCGAAAATACTCAACTATAGGGACCGGGATGCCATTTTGCAGGCAGCCAGACAGATGGGGGACCTCCAATACGAGAACGCGACGGTCAGGTTCTTCCCTGATTTTACGCTTAAAGTGCAACGGGACCGGCGCTCATTTGATGGGGTGAAAGCGGCGCTTCGGGACAAGGGCATTAAATACATGATGTTCTTCCCTGCAAAGCTCAAAATCATAGCTGATGGCAGGTCCCTTTTCTTCACTACGCCTTCGGAGGTGCAGGACTGGTTGGACAGAGGCGCATCACAGACGTCGGCAGCTGCTACAGGTGACAAGTGGAGAGACACCCGGGCCATGTCACCGGGCTCACTGGACGGACGACCGGAAACCGACAGAACGAGTCAGCGCTCATGGAGATTGAGGTCTCGCAGCCCTGACATGGGCGGCAATCAGGGACGCTAGTGGACTCACATTAACTGGAGAGACTACATTCTCGGACCTCGGCAAGCTGTACTGTAATGTATAAATCTTCCCTATGGTATGGGAGGGGTGGGCCTCCGGGGCGATGCCAGCCGGGGGGGGGGCGATGTGCTCTCCGTGCCCGGCATGGGCTGACTATGGACGGGGGGGCTGGAGATGCCTCCTGCCTTTCATTCTATGCACTGCACGGGCAATCCTCCAGGCCGGCCATGGGACATTGATAGAAGCTTTTGGTGGGGGCAAGAGGGGCCTGATGGTGCTATCGGGATTTAACTGCAAGATGTGTGCATTTGCCTGCTGAACTACTACATGTAAGGGGATGGGCGTTCAACGGCCGGAGTTGGTGCCAGCGCACTTCCCCACCTAATAGTTTTTCCGGGGGGGGGATTCTCTCTCTCTCTTTCCCTTTTTGGGGCGAAAGGCGCTCTGCTAGTTGGGGATGTGGGTAGTTCTTAACCTACGTGGCAGGGTAGCAGGGTGGGAGGGGAGGCGGGGGGGACAGCAGTTTCAGTGTTTTATTCTAAAGTTTGGAAATGCTTGGGGGGTGTGGGTTTGAGTTGGTCTTGTTGGAAATGTACTGATGGGCGGGTGCGGTGTTGCAGGTGCTACAGATTGCGTACTTGGTTAGCTTCCAGCGATGGCTACAAGGTGGGATAAAAGCCTTAAAATCCTTAGTTGGAACGTCAACGGGTTGGGGGACAAGCTCAAGAGGAGCATAGTTCTTCAATTTGTTATAAGCCATCTCCCAGATGTAGTCCTCCTGCAGGAAACGCATCTTATTGGTAACACATGTCACGCACTCAACAGATGGGGCTACACACTGGCGGTACATGCTGGGTTCACTTCGGGGTCCCGCGGGGTCGGCATGCTGTTGCGCCGTAACTTCCCATTTGTCATTGAACACTCGGAGACCGACCCGCTGGGGCGTTATGCGATGCTCTCGGGAAGGTGGGAGGGACGCATACGCAACTTGGTCACGGTTTATATCCCACCGGGTCTTCAAACCCAATCTTATCAGGATTTGGGTGGACTTCTCCTTTCCCTTCCGGAGGGGCAGCTTCTAATTGGGGGGGACTTTAACGCAGTGGTGTCGGGAGGAATGGATAGGCACCCACCCCGAGATATTGCGATTGGGCAAATGTGGCTCTCCAATCTCCTGGAAGCATTCGGATTAGTAGACCTCTGGCGTATGCGCCATCCAAACCTACAGCAGTACACATTCTTCGAGGGGCCACACCACACATTTTCTAGAATAGACTACATCCTCGCACCACTGCAGCATGACACTGCCATTCGAGAGATCAGACATCTGGCACGGGGTATCTCTGACCACTCCCCTATATGGGCACACCTTACCATAGGGGAACAGAGGGTAGGCTGTGTAGCGCCCATCAACCCCTGGTTCCTACATAATCCGGAGACCAAGACGAAAATCACCCGCTCGATAGACCAATACTTCCGGGAAAACGTCGAGACGGTGGAGTCACCTGCTGTCCTCTGGGAGGCATTTAAAACAGTACTGAGGGGTGAAGCCCTCTCCATAATTACCGGACAGCGCAAAGAAAAGGAGACACAAATGCTTACCATAGAACGCGATCTTCTTGCGTTAGAGGGGGAAGCACAAGTTGACGGGACTCCGGGGGCTCTGCACCAGATGCAGCTCAAAGCGGCCGAATATAAAGAGCTAGCCACCGACGCCGCTAAAACCATGGCGAGAGTCAGGGACGGCCGAATGTATGACCAAGGGGACAAAGCGGGCAAATTAATAGCCTGGTTGGACAAAAAACAAAGAGCGCAGAGGGTGGTGCCTGAGCTTCAGACCGAATCGGGCGCCCTCCTCATTGAACCCCAGGAGATAATAAACGAGTTTGCAGCGCATTTCAAAAGAGTATACAGAAGGGGGTCGGAGACGCCGGAGGAGGATTCTTCCGCACTGTTGGCAGACATTAGGATGCCCACCCTGTCTGAAGACGACCGAGAAACTTTGGAGGGTATGCTCACCGCGGAAGAACTGGCCAAGGCAATCAAGGAACTCCAGCCTGGGAAAGCCCTAGGACCAAATGGTCTCCCTATTGAGCTGTACAAGCTCAAACCTGACCTCCTGGGTCAACACCTTAAAAACATGTTTGAGGATAGTATAGTACGGGGGAAACTACCGAGAGACCAGCGCATCGCCACGTTGGTGGCCATCCCTAAAGAAGGGAAACCCAGAGAACTGTGCACCTCTTACAGGCCAATATCATTGTTAAATGCTGAGCCCAAAATCCTCGCGAAGCTACTCACAAACAGGATCAAGCCGATAATCACCAAACTGGTCCACCCAGACCAATCGGGCTTCATGCTGCACCGCAATACTGCGCTTAACTTGCGACGACTCCACGGAGTGTTGGGACGCTGCCACACGATCCAGGAGGACGCGGTCGTGGTCTCGTTGGACGCAGCTATGGCATTCGACACGCTCGAATGGCCTTATATGATGGCGGTCCTCAAAAAAATGGGCTTCGGTCCTAATTTCATTGGGTGGGTACGCCTCCTCTACACCGAGCCATTAGCCCAGGTGGTGGTAAATAATAAGATCTCAGAGGTCTTCACACTGGAAAGAGGGACGCGTCAGGGCTGCCCCCTATCACCCCTGCTTTTCGCCCTCTCCCTGGAACCTCTTGCGGCATGGATACGACAAGACCTCTCACTACGGGGGCTCAGGTGGGCGGAGGGGTGGGAGGACCGAATATCACTCTATGCTGATGACATCCTTCTGTACCTTGCCTCCCCCTCAAAGTCCCTTAGAGTTGCCCTAAACATTTTCACCAATTTTGGGAGAAACTCAGGCTACAGTATCAACTGGGGGAAATCGGTGCTTTACGTCCTACATGGCGCCCCCCCTTTAATTCCGCGCGATTGCCCGATAAAGGTGGCCACAGAGGGGTTCAAATACCTTGGAATCTTTATCTCCAAGGACATGGCGACGCGTTATGAGCAGAATCTCATCCCCCCTCTGCAAAGGTTTAAAAGGGACACCGCCATTTGGAAGAAGCTCCCGTTGTCCCTACTGGGCCGGGCGGCTCTTTTCAAGATGATGGCGCTTCCGCGCTTCCTGTATGCCCTCCAAAACTACCCAGATTTAATCCCGCAAAAGTATTTTGTAGATATCGAGGCTACTCAGAGGGACCTGTTGTGGGCTGGAACGCCGCGCATATCGCTCCAGAAGCTGACACTGGGGTGGTACGATGGGGGTATAGCACTCCCAGACATTCGGAAATACTACTGGGCGGCACACCTTTCAGCCATAAACCAGGGCACATATAGCGGTGGGGATGATCCCGGTTATGGGATGGACAGATGGCTCCTCCCGGGGGGGAACTTTGAGGCTGCGCTCTACTCTAGACCTAACAAATATCCACTCACGGGACCTACAAGGCACTCTGTCCAACTCTGGCATATGGTGAGCCGCAAATTAGGATGGGCTGATAAGCTCACTTTGGCTACACCGCTTTGGGTCTCCGAAAGGTTGGGTACACTGGGTCGCACAAAAGGGTTTCGCAACTGGGACCTGATAGGGATCTCCCATATAAAAGACTTATGGGGGCCCAATGGTATGGTAACATTTACCTCACTACAGCAAAAGTACGACTTAGCGCAAACGGAATACTTTCGGTACATGTAGATCAGACACTCCCTCCAGTCTAACATGAAATTTGTATCACACCCGGCACGAGGCTCCCGGAGTACTACCCCCTAGAGGACAGACTGCTTGACGGCCATCTACCAGAGAGGGCTATCTCCCTCATATATCAAAAACTTATACATCATACCCCTGATCCCTTGCTTGCCCTTAGGAGAAAGTGGGAGACCGATGGTCTGGAGATTGATGACGAAGAATGGAGAGAGGCGCTTTCCTCCCCCCGGGAGGTGGCGATCTCGGCAAAACTGAGACTGGTACAACTCAAAATATTACATCGAGTTTACACCTCTGGTACACGGCTAGTATTGATGGGTAGGAGTGAGGACGGGCTTTGTAGGAGACAGTGTGGGGAGGTGGGGACGTTCCTCCACATAATTTGGGAGTGCCCTCTAATACAAGCCTACTGGAAACGGGTGCACAACTGTATGCACACTGTCTGGGGGGTAGAACTGCGACCCGAAATAAAAGGTGCATCTTAAACATATGGGAGCCTGCAGACTTGTCCGCAACAGGCAAAAAATGGGCGACACTGGGACAGATGATAGCAAAACGAAATATAGCACGCCAGTGGGGAGCGGGCGCACCTCCAACACTTAGTGCATGGAAGAAAGACATGGATTGGTGCATGCTGCGAGAGAAGACAGTCTATGTAGCCCGGGGGTGTCCCCGGAAATGGGTAGCAATATGGACAAAATGGAATGAGTACCGCGGACTTCTGTGTGAACCCCCACTGGTCCCCTCCCGTGACGAACCATTAACGCCGTAATGAGTTATGTATTGTGACCATCTTGTATGCTGTAACATCGAATGAGGTAAATTAGTATCTGAATCTGTAAATGTAACACTGTACTACTCATGAATCCAAGTGTGTAATGACCAACAAGTTTATTTTTTGCAAATAAAAGAGTTATTAAAAAAAAAAATTAAATATAAATTCTAAATAACTATTGCATTTCAAAAATATTTGAATTAACCTTTTAATTTAAAAATGAATGTAAAGTTATTTAAAATAAAATCATTAAAATGAATTCTATACATAAATTTAGTAACTTTTAATACAAGATAAATCAATAGAAAAAATTATCTTTAGGTGGATTTTATAAATCTTTAAAATAATAATTTTAATTGAATATAGTTAATTTGAATATTAAATTCAAATCTAAGTTAATAGCTCTGTAGCATTTTTTTTATTACTACTACTTTTACAGTAAAAGATAACACACTTAGCTAGTTTTTGCCTTTTTGCATTACAAATATTTATCATTAGAGGCTCGTGAGAATAGACTGGTTTGCCCAGGACCGCATCTTCCAATATTAGAAATGTAAGCACCATACTCCCCCTCCATTGGATCACATTTCGTTCTGCTGGGGATCAGGTCACTGTTCCCATGTGTTAAGGACGCAACGCAAGTAGTGGTGTGGGACACTTTTTAGTCTTTGGTGGGGACTTAAAGCTCAGACACGAGATGTCACTGACGAGGTCATGATGTCAGGAGTGTAAACTATACTTTGCAATTGCTTTATCCACATTCACATTCACCCAATAAACAAGTCACACATTTCCATGCAGGACTGTTTTCTTGTCGTTGATATGCTCACTGTGAAAGGCACACAGCAGCACAGCAGCACAGCAGCAGCCTCTCCTTTGCATTATTGAGTTAGAAAAGTGCACATTTTCCACAGTGGCTCTAATTTATAAAGAAGACATTGATATGTAACCTTTCTTACCTGGCTGCCCTGGTATGTAAAGCATTGTTATCATGCCAGGTACCCACACGACTGTGGTATATAAAGCACCATCGCCCCAGTATGTAAAGAAATATGTTTCAAGCATCTGCCATGGACAGACCTCCACTCAATATCACCAGGCCCAATACTGCAGAAGCTGACATAGGGACAGCCGCGCCCTGGGCAGAGAATTCAGCTCCTAGACTTGCAGTGTTTGGTGGGGGCGAGGGGTACTGCTCCACCGGAGGGGGTGTCCAAGTGCCTGTGGGATTGTGGGAAATGGCAGCTCAGTGCACATCTGGGCCTGCTGCTTTTGAGCACCACACATGCCACTGGTAAATAAAACTGTCACTAGAGCGCATGTGCAGGCATGTTATATAGAGGAAACAGCATTAGTTCAAAGGAAGCTTGTAATAGTTTCTGAAACGTGCAAAATACCTCTGAAGTGCTTGTTCTTCCTTCAGCAGGCAACGACTCTTGTCTTGAGACCACCTCTGAATGTTGGGTTGAACAGAGCAGGCTGTAGTCAGCCAGAGGTCTGTGGCTGCAGATGGGTGAGGGAGAACTGTCCCTGTGGCTGCTTTTTAGCCACTATATCCTTTGTTTACCCATGCCGTAGCACATTACACCAGCACACAATCGTTCCCCCAGCACCGGTATTGCCTGCAGCCCTATTTCCGGGCCAGCCCATCACTAGGTGTTGCTCTTGCTAGCTTCAGCGCGATTGTCAACATCATAATTGCCCACTTTTCTTGTGAATTGACCCGCATTTGTTGTGTTTTTAGGCCTGACCAATGGGTGGGTAGATTTTACATTGGTTGGTGAGTGCAAGGTGTTGTCAACAGAGAATGAATGTGGACTGGAACAGGGAAACAAACTTCAAGAAAGGAACATGATTTTTGCAAACTTTCGTTTTTCTCCTAATCTGGACATTTTATACATGCAATGCATACCAGGGCTTGCAGCGACAGGATATTGAAACAATTTATAGCAAATTTCTGTCTCATACAGGCTTTTGGTGCGTTGTGGGTTCCTTAGTTAGGGCGTGATATCTCTGCAATGCACTGCCTTTTGTGCATGAAACCACTTCCTTCGCATTTGCCTCTTGCGTACAAGTGCATTCAGCCTCGTCATAGGATACTTCCTCGAGCTTCCGCAAGTAGTCTGCTAAGAGGCGGCCATGTAGGCTGGCAGCGAAATGTTTTAGGAAATCTTACCACATCTGACTCTTCTCTGTGCCAGAGGAGAAGTAGCTACTCACTGTGTAGCAGAGCTATACCAACTTTGTGCTTTTATGTCATGTTCACGGTGCTTGCTTGTTGTATGTCCACCTCAGATAAAGTGTATCTTTATTTGCCAGCTCTCTGCCGGTCAACGCCTGTTAGCTCAACTGTCCATCTCAAACACTCCCTCTCTGTGCATGTGCTGGAAACGTGCAAGTGTTCACTAGCTCCACTGTAGATTTCAAAACCACCATCTCTGTGCCTGCTAGGCCTGGGTGGAGTTCATGGAGTTCAAAGTGACCAAAAAGCTCCGCCGCGCTAGGCGGTGTTCCGCAAGCGGTGGAGTGCGTTAGGTCACACTGTTCGCGCTGATTTTTTGCCTCGGGTGTTTGTCCCCTGCTGGAAAATCAGCGCGAACGGCACCATGCGCAGCACAAGAGGGCGCTGCTTCTTTCTGCCGTTCGAGTAGATGTTCTACTCGAGCAGCAGCTTCGTCAACGTGAACGGAAGGTTTCTTAATGCGAGCAGCAGCGGCAATCCGCGACCGCCCGCGTTGAGAAATGTCGTCGGGAGGTGGTCTGGAGTAAGATTTTTCTTGCTCGTGCTTGCCAACTTAATGTTGGTGAGTGCAACGGAGGAAATAACTCTGTTCTGCGGAGCAGAGTTTTTCGGAACTCAACTCGCTACACGGAGAGCGGAGTGGGAAAAACTCAGCGAGTGGAGCTGAATTTCACGCACAGGCCTAGTGACTGCTGCACTGTTACTTCCAAACACATGCTTATGTACCTACTTTTTTGACTGTCCTGAGGTGTTCCTGCTGCACTGCCCACCTTAAACTTATCTCTGTCCTTCCATTACGTCCATGCCCGGCTCCAGGATTCTGGGCTGTGAATAATCCTGGGGGTGAGGGTGCATGAAGATACATGGGGGAAAGTATGTTATATATGATTTCTCTGTCTCGCGCCTCACTTATAAAGACATCATTTCTTCTTCCTTTGTGCTCTCACTATTCCAACAGCTGTGTCCCTCCTTCAGACACTTGAACATAAAATTCCAATCACAATTGGAACATATGCGGCCACTGGTTCTGTTCCCTCTGCAGAAAGGTCAAAGATGAAAATATGTTTAGGAACAGCGTATTAAAAATCTAAGGGCTGTCTTTTTGAGACAAAATATATTTTGTTGTAATATATTCAAAATAAGTTGTCTATTAATTTTTGTGTTCTTTCTTAAACGCAGTGACAAATGACTTTCTATATCTTATTAGGATGGTGTTCAGCAGGGGGGAAATAGATCATTTCATTCGTGAAAAAGGAGCGCTCAGCAGTAGTGGAGCATGGGGCAGGAATGAGGAAGGCAGATGGGCAGGGATAAGCCTACTTATGCCTGTCACATACCTGCCTCTCTTGCCTCCCTGCTTTCCAGTGCTCTCGTCTATCCTTCCTTCCATCTCAAACAATTTCTTTTAATGCGTGTCGGCAAGTTGGCTTTGATTTAGCACGTTGGCAGGTAAAGATTGTCTATCATGCAACAATCAAAGCACTCAGTTGGTCGCAGAATTCTCATTTGCCTAGGTCGATATCCACATACTGAAGTAACACCCACATGGGAGCACACACATGTAAAATGTGCACTTGCTTGATCCATATTACAGAAGGGGTAGCTCCTTCTCTAATATTATCTGCGCTTCCGCATAAACAACAGACACAAACTCTTTTTGTGCCTCCAGGGCACTCTCTGTAATACCTTGCTCTTTCCCTGCTGGCCCTTACCCCTGGGTGGCCCATTGCCTAAACCTCAGAGATAGGCTAGGCCGGTGCGATTCAAGGAGCCCTGATCTCAGCATATTATAAGCTGCTGATTTCCCATTTTTGTGGCGCTCTCATGGCATTGCAAAGTATTGTCAGGGCCACTGGAATTATGCACCAGGGGAGCACCAAATTATGCGGTAGGGTTGAATAAATTATGCAGCAACAAAAGACAAACTACGCGCCATAATGCACACTTTTTTTTTAATAGAATTACTGCATTATTTTGCCATTTTTACACATGGTAATACTGTTTAGACCAAGATTTGTCCTCATTAGTGTACCAGTTTAACAACCAAATGCAGAAATATGTAACTGAAAAATGACCAGTTAACCTTTGCGAAGGGCCTTCTATTGCATGCAAATCATTTCGCCATTTTTTTTAGTAAGTTCTGATCTGTTTGAGCTAGAATTGTTTTTTTTTAATCTGCAGATTATGCAGCAGATGATAGATTATAAGGTAAATGCGTTGAATCCATAATTATGCGAAAAAAGCCACAGTCACATATTTCCAGTAGCGCTGAGTATTGTCCATTTGAAAAATGGGTTTAATTTACCACTGATGTTTAAGTATGTGTGTTGTTCTTTTATAATGTGCATAATAAATGTGACCACACATTTTACACCTAGCGGTGTATCATTATTCATCCGTGTCTGGCTCCTCATAATGCTTACATCTGTGTGTGTGTGAGTGTATATGTAAAAATATATATATATATATATATATTCCACCAAACAGTCCTTAGCAGGGGGCGCTCTCACCAGCTGGAGGAGGAGAGAGATGGTCTGAATAAAAGTTTTGAAACATACAAGGAGAGTGCCACGTATTTTTTCAAGTTGTTGGAAAATATATATACCAATACTTGTCAATAGAAAAACGGTTCTTTTACAAAAGAAACAGAGTTTTTTTAGAAGGTTGATTTTAGGTATTTATACCGATATTTTAAACATCCTATGTAACATGCAGGTACCTATGTACAAGTTGGTGTATTAATATGTATTAATATTTATATATGTATATATTTATATATTTAACTTCTTAGTTATCTATTTATTTATTTAACTATCTACATCGCAACACAGATGCCAGCAGCAAATCGTCTGAAATCTTTGCCTTTAAAAATCTTTGCTGTAAAATTGAAAGCCACGTTTTAGAATTGTAACTTGAAACCATGAAAATGAAACACCGATGTGTTTTGTTTATGGGCATACATTTGTATTTCTTCCATGTTCATTGTCACCAGTGTTAATTCATTGCACTTGTCACTTTAAGAAATTTCACGAGGGAAAAGCTTGGTAAAAAAATGTATTTAAATAGACCAGTCTGCTGCAAGCGCGTCATGTGATCAAGTCCCCTGTGAGGGACGAAACGCGTCATGGCTGCTATGATCTGTTGGGAGCAACAATAAAATAGCCGGCAGAACTTACCACGTGGTCCGTGCTCTTTCTTTGCCAGTGGAAACGAGCGAGATGGGAAGGAGTAGCTTGGATATATATATATATATATATATATATATATATATATATATATATATATATATATATATATATATATAAAATCACACTATGTTTGTAAAGTTCTATTATTTTATAGGAAGCTGCATCAGTGATAGAATATAACTATGATGAATACTGTCGTTTTCTCCAAGGGTCTACTCTGTTGTTATTCATTTGGTCCTTGGCTTTTGCAATTTATTTTTTAGTTGTCCTCATTCTATAAGTGTCTTTACTCTGCGTGTTGTTGGTAATTTGATGTTTTTTAGTACACATTTCTTTCTGTATATCTCCACATATCGATGGGTAATATGGCTCCATATATCCCAGACATGGTTATTGCTGTCATATGTTGCATAAAGAATTTAGATGTAGAAATCAGAATTTGTGCCAAGGTAGACGTCGGTTTGCACATCACTGGCCATAGCTTTTCCATTCTTTTTATCTCGCACAATAATATTTGCTCAAAATCTAACAAGATGTAAATCATGTTCCCTAAATTCACAGCTACTGTCTTTTAAAAGTATTTCTCACTTATTTCTTTCAGGTTTACAGGAATCAATTTACCTGCCCCAGTAATCAGCAGCAAAAATTGGCTTCGCCTACATTTTACTTCTGACAGCAATCACCGGCAGAAAGGATTCAGCGCCCAATACCAAGGTATGTCTTAAGGAAATATTCAGAAAAATAAATGTCTGTATATTAGGGTTCTGCTTTGTATGTCTCATGGTATGTCTACCAAGGGAATTGAAGTGCTGCTCTAAGAGGAGGAAGGTCACAGTTTAATAGGAACCAAGACTGATTTGCTGCAAGGCTCAAACAATTATTTAACACACAAATGTGAGAATGTTTCTGTGATGAAGCCTTGTGTCATCTATGGTAGTTTGGCACAATGAGTAAGTCCTATTTCTGATAAAATGCATGTCATATATGTGGAACAACTATACAAACAAATACAGTCTGAGAACAAGACTTAAGGTCAAAATCAAGTTTATTAAGATGTCAAAGATGTAGCAGGAATCAGTATCACAAGTTATCGGTAGCAGATGAAATCGAAAAACTAAGGGTACTTTGCATAGACCATAATTTTTCCATTATTGCTTTTATGCAGCCCTGGAATTTGTCTACGCATGGATACTTAAATAGAAGATTTTGACCAATAATTCACATGCAGAGGGAAACTTTAGTTTAGTTATTAAGTAAAATAGCTTAACATTAGGAAATTTCCTAAAATGAGGAGTCCTAAATCCAAAAATATCCATCACACCAATTCAAATTCAGCACCCCTTGGTTTTTTAGTTATCACACATTAGTGCTTGCACACAGCGACATGTGGAACTTGCCACACTTTTAAACCATTATTGTTGACCATATTAAAGTTTTCTACTATTCTGGCCATTTTGAATTGCAGACCCAATATTCTCCTCACTTCTGTCCTCTCTCTTGCAGGAGATACTTTGTTATCTCCAAAGAGCCTCTTTCTTTGAATCTGTGAAGCTTAAATGAGATTTCCATATGGGCTCCACCCAAGTCTTCTTATTCTCAAAGCTCCAATTCTGACAGACAAGTTAACAGGTCAAGCCATTCTCCTGAGAACTCCAGGTTATGTCCCTTCACCCCCAAAAATATCATGATCCACGGATGTGTTTGCTAGACCTCGTGCATGCACACGAGCAGCCAAAATATATTTTTCTATGCGAACCAGATCAAGTCTATGGGGGTACACACACACACACACATACCCGCATACGTGCTAAGCCATGCCTGATTTATTTCGGGGAGCCCTAAAACAGACTGGAGCAACCCTGTAAAGCAAGGGTTAATAATTGACTTTTAAAATAAATTTACCAGTTGAAATCCAGTCAAGACAGACTGCAAAGATACAGGAGGAGTGGAGGGAAAACGAGAACACTCACATCTGCAGCTTAAGATACCGGAACAGACTTAACAAGATTTGCAATTGGATGGCGCGTAAGTCTATCAGCAGCAGGAGTCTCATCACTCTGGCTGTTTTTCCGGTGAGCATTAAGATGTTATTAAGGGATGATTAGATTTGACCTGATCCTAAAGAGATAGATAGACATGAGTGATGCGGATGTAGAAACTGAACAGCTATCTAACATTTTAAGAATTAATTTGATCCCAATATATAATGCTCTTAGCAAACAGGTAATTGTATTATATACTGATTTTTAAAGCAAGGATAGATACATTATTTACATTTGACATTTTGGACCAATCAGGAAGTAGGGTTGTCCTGCATGATCACCACACGTGCTCCAAATAAAAGATACATTTGCCTTCACATGCACGTACCAGAACTTTGCTATGGACTGGCCCCATGCGAGCAAAGATCCGCACTTCACACAGTGCCGTTGAATAAAAGTGGTTAAAGCGATGTTGCCAGGTGTGACATAAGATTTCAGTATGAGACCGTGAAGGCAAGTATTGCATTGGAGGGAGAAGGACTAGATGTAAATGTAGAGAACGAGGAACTCTAACAACTTATACAGGACAGATCCATTTCAGCTAACCAAAAATCGCAAAAGGGAATTGTGAGTTGGAGATGTTTCATATATAAAGAACAGTTAAGCCTTAAGAAAGTTCAATTTGTGATGGTGCGTCGTATGTAAGCCAAATATAATTGCTACAGTGAATACATTAAGAAATAGTAAACTAATAATAAAATGACACATAAGTACCCACAACACTGTTATTAAAATGTTCAGTTTGTCCATCATTGATTCCCCATATCAGTGCAGTGCATTAAAGGGCAGGGGAGGGGGGAGGTCCATTCAAAAGTAGTGGCCCGCTGGTTTAGCAGGTCACGCGGGTTGCACAGCCATATACGCATTGGTATCCCAAAGTAATACTCATCCACCTTAGTAGTCAAATTTTGTTCAATTTTATTTTCTCATTGTTTGTCCTCATTATTCCACTTTTTATCCATCACGTCAGAAGATGTAAAATTCGTTGATTTTTTAGCATTTAATTGTTCGATGTATTGCCCATCCAGGCCTATGCATGAACATATGTGATGGATAAAAAGTGGAATAATGAGGACAAACCATGAGAAAATAAAATTGAACAAAATTTGACTACTATGGTGGATGAGTATTACTTTGGGATACCAATGCGTATATGGCTGTGCAACCCGCGTGACCTGCTAAACCAGCGGGCCACTACTTTTGAATGAATCATGTTCAGGTGCGAAAGGAACGGCGCACCGTTTACGGGTGCTGCACGCCAAACTTGAAAAAATAAGGTAACATGAACTTAAATGAAGAAAAGTAATGGGTGTGCTTCAGGACACTTCTGTCTTGTCGAGGGGGGTGGTCCGCCATATCGTGCATCACCAACAATCACCAATAATTAGAATTCCTGTATGTCCCATTTTTTTGATGATTTCTAGCTGAATCCTGCATCGGCACCTGAAATCGCCAGAGCCATCAACCCCAGCTACAAGATTGCCAGGCAAGGCAGATTTCACAAGCTAGGAGGTGAAATCACCATCAACCACAAGAACACCATCAGCTACACCACATCCACAGACACGTCATCTTCAAACATGAAACACCTGATGCACAAGCTTCATGTCACAGCAAACTTCACCCTAAGTGCACTCTCATCTACAGACCTCCAGGACCATGCACCAATTTCACTGATATAATCATGGACTTCATTGCACCATTCGCCCTCAATGCTAGAAATACATCTCACTCGGAGATCTGAGCATCCACCTGGAGGACCACACCAACCCCAATTCAAGAGCACTCATTGAAGACCTTGGACATCTGGGCCTCACCCAAGGAGGAAGGGACCTACTCATTTTGCCAGACACCATCTGGACCCTATTTTCACCAACTTCAGCCACATCTGATTTGATGAGGCCACATCAGTCATCTGGACAGACCACGCTCTTGTTAAGTTCTGCATCCCCGTCCCGTCCCAACGCCCACACACCACTGCTGAAGAAGCCAACCAAAACTGGAACAGCATCACTGACCAGGACTGCTCTCAACACCCACCAACCCAAGGTACACTCTCCCCAAAGCCATCAAAAATGTCAACTATTGGATCACCTCCTGCGCTGACTGCCTGGCCTCCCTCAAACACAGCAATATAACAAGATCCAGACTCCAGGTCAATTAGCATCCAGAGGAACTAAGGCTGATAAATTGTCACTGCAAACAACTGGAGCACAAATGAAGAATGAGCCAGGACAATGCAGACAAAAGCACATTCCAATCCCCTCTAATCTGCTACCACCAAATGATCTGGACCACCAAACGTGCATCTCTGGCTGACCAAATCGATGCCAGCACCAACAGAAGCAAATACATTTTCCCATTGTGAAATATTTCACCTCACCATCGGCTGCCTCCAACTCAATCATCCCCTCTCAGGACCTCTGCAACAATATTTTACATATAATTCACAACAACCATTTTATTAATATACACTACAGATTCCTGTAGCAGAGGAGCTACATAAATCTACATGCTCACCATTGTTTGAGATCATAATTCAAATATCATTAATCTCTATATATCAGGTGCGTCCGGCACCGATTGGAGGTAGGGGTACGGAAGAGGGGAGGACATGGGCGAAGTGGCTAAGAAAAAATTTAATTAAAAACGTACCTTTTTGCTGCTTCCTCGCCCGTCTCTCCTCCGTAGACCTCCCTCGCTCGGAGTCGGCCACAGAAAGTACCCAGGCTCCCAGTCAGCCAATCACAATGCTGTCTTAGCAGCGTTGTGATTGGTCGGTGCTCAGACGTTGACTGGAGGCCTGGGCATGTTTTCCACGTAGGCTGCGATGCAGCCTGCAAGGAGAACATGCGAAGTGTGCATGACTGTTTTGGGTGGCCCGAGAGAGCCGTCCAAGCAGTCATTGCGCACTTTAGGAGGGTGCAATCACTCCTCCCCTACCCACGCCCCCTCACGCAAAGCTGTGGGCGGAAGTAGGAGAAAATAAAATGATAATAACGCAAGTTATTATCATTTTATTTTCTCTGTCTTTCACTGCAAAAAAGCAGTGGGGTGACGCTCCTCCGCCTTAGTGGAGGAGCCGTCACTGCTATCTATGAATTATTATAGTTGAGTTAGAGAAAAGGGGTTCTGGTAGATACCCCGCCTTCCTTTGTTGTTTGGTCCTAGTCGACCCAGAGGGTGTTAATGCATTATTTTGTGGTAGAGAAGGAGTCCATCAGTGAATGACCTGACTCTGGTGTTGTGATGATACAGTTCTGGGGGTGTAACTGGGGCTGGCAGACACAGAGACCACAGAAATAAAGGAGACTAGGTCATGAACTTTCAAGAAGAGACATAGGGGCATACTTACAAGGGCATTTCGCCACAGGAAAATCACTTTTAACGATGTTCCTGTGGCGCAATGCCCTGTCCCATATTTACAAAGTAGAGTTAAGCCGCTTTGACCGGCTTAACGCCGCTTTGTGAATATAGTACCCTTTCACTCAGGTATCTGCATGAAAAGGGTGTGCAATGGGTGTGCTGTGGGCATTCCACCACAACACCCATTGCTTTTTGACGCTGCCCCAGATTTACAAGGATCTGTAAATCTGAGGGGGCGTCAAAAACTAACGCCATGCAAGAGCAGGCGTTAGAATGGCGATACAAGGAGAAATACTTTTATTTCTCCTCGTTTTTGCTTTTTCTATTTGTGCTGCAGAAAAATACCATTACTGATAGTTTATGTGCAGGATGGTGTCCCTTCCTGCACATAAAAAATCATTTAATAATGACGATTTGCTACTTCTATGTGTGCTTCATTCTGCAGCACACATAGAAGTAACAAATCACCATTATTGATTGCGCAGGGAGGTGTCCCTTCCCGCACATAAACAATCATTCCCTGCAATGGAGGCACCCTTGCACTAAGGTGCAAGGGTGCCTGCATTGGCGCTAAGCAGCTAATTTAAGCACCAGTGCTAGTGAAAAGACAGGGGTGCATCGTATTGTTTTAAATACGGCGCATACCTGCGTTTGGAAATGTCAGAGCACGGCACTACCAAATTTGGCGCTGCTCCGCACTCCGACATTTCATTGTACATATGCCCAATTGATCATTAGATAAGTGAAATGATGAAAGGAGCTAGAAGGCAAAAGAAAAGCAATTTAGATGAGACAGGGATGGGAATGAAGGCCCCCATCTAAAGAAACCTTCGATGTGAATAGGTGTTGACTGAGCCTTTCTGAGCTGAGGGTCGACGGCTGGTCTTTTGAGATAAGTGACTGAGGTGGGACGCTAATAGTAGATATATGACTTTGACACAAGCACAAATGGGGGTAGAACTGAGATTATATGAATCAAGGTTTGGAGGCTGAGAGTGGGGGAGTGCTGCCCTCTTTTCCCCCGGGTCTTGCTCTTTCAGTTGCCGTGCTCTATAGATGACAAGGCTGTACTGTGTGTTTTTGGGAGAGGGGGATATTCTGGGGCAATTCCGTGAGTGCGAGACACTCTCTTGAACGAGACACTGGTAATTTGGACCCGAGTTTTCATTTTCAAGATGAGGCGGATTGGTTTATCCCCCCTCTTCGTAGTTGGTTACATATTGTTGGGTCGGACTTCGCATTGATAACGGCACTGCAGATGAGAAGATGCCAGGAGAGGTCCATTTCTGGATTGGCAGAGAAAGGGGAGGACATAAAGATGCTATATGGTACCCGTCATCTACCTTAACGCTAAAGGGCTTAGTGCCCCACAAAAATGTGTAGCAACCTAGAAGTCACCACTGATAACACAACCATACATACTTTCAATATACAGGAAACACACTTGGAAAAGCCCAATCAGGGGCCGATGGAACATAAAGCTTTTCCCGTGGCATTCTACTCCTCTACATACTCTAGCTGCAAAGCAGTGGCTCTATTTTCACATTAAAGACCTCTCATTCTCATTGGTCAATAGCAAGGCTGATAAGGAAGGAGGCTTTGGGGTCTTATTGTTCTGCCTAGCTCCGAAGTCCCTCACGCTGGTCACAATATATACCCCAAGCATTGTACAGGATACCTTTTTATAGTACTTTCTAGTGTCTTTAGCAGAGGTAGCTGTGGGGGAAATAATTCTCACAGGACAGTTTTATCTACTGTGGAATGAACCACATGATAAGTCCAAGGGAGGTGAGGATTGTACTGGAGCTTTTTCTAAGCAGCTCAAGAGAGCACTGATAGAGGTGGGTTTCACAGACATTTGGCGGGAACTACACAGGGTCAGCAGGTAATATACATATTTTTGCACATCATCGGATCGCAGTCATGCATTGACTATATATTAGTGAGAAATGTACTGATGTCCTCAGTGGATAGAATCGACATTGGGACAATATCAATCTCTGATCATGCCTCTTTGCTGCTATGTTTAAATATGGCTGGAGGACGATACACATCGTCTTGGTAGAAACCCTGATCAAGCTGAGGGATCTGGTATTTCAGGAGCATTGAAGGAAACAGATTGACAAATATACTTTGCTTTGATTAAAGAAAAAGAAGTGACCACGAAAGGAGTGTGGGATGCTATGAAAGCAGTTGTTAGTGGAAAGTGTATTGTCCTGATGGAACCACTTCATAAATTGATAATTGTAGAATCATAAAAATTATAAACGGAATTAAAAAGTGTGGAAGTGGAATATTAGACTCAACCTCCCTGACCTTACTTCATAAATTAAGAGCTGTTAGAGGCCAATTGAGAAGTATATTCCTTATTTCAAGCTCAGGATCCACTTGGTAGAGAATATAAGTTAAAAAAGAAAACCACTGGTTTTTTGCTGTCCTTGGATGCAAAGAAGACCTTCGACCAGGGCTTTAAGTGGGCCGGGTCTGTCCGGGTCTGAGCACCGGCAGTTATTTTCAGGGGACCGTGAAACGGGTCTCTATCGGGCTCTATTTTTGGGCCTCCCAGAGGTAGTCCGTAGCTAAAAATCCGAATTTTGGCAGCACAAAGTGGTGGATGGAAATGGTTGATTTAGTCTGAACCACCGGTGAAGGTAAGACGTGGGCATTTTAGATTGTCATCTGTGAAGCAGCGCAATTCATGGGACAGAGGAACGAGCACGAAATGGGGAGAGCATGGGCTAATTTGCAGAGATATGGCACAGAGAAACAAGGACCTGAGGAACCTACGAACTGCGAGCTGTGACTTTGAGAGAAAGGGATGCGTAGAAGAAATTCTTCAAAGAGAAGCCCGTTTTCTTTTTTTTTTCTTGCACCAAACTTATTTTGCTCTAGCTGGAATTGCCAGGCTAGATCCTGAGGCTGCTGACCTTTGTGCATGCTGTAGATCCTTTCATGCAGATTTTTATCATATGATGCGGGACTGTGGGGAAGTATGTATCACAGTTTAGGACAGAAAGTCGTCTCTTTAATTAATGACTTTTCAGGCACCTATCTCCGAGTCATTCTGAGTAAAGCTTTGTTTGTTGGGTAAGTTACGTAGAACTAAGGATAATAAAAAACTTGTAATTTCATAGATTTAGCGCCTTATTTTTGGTAAGCGTAAGATTGCGATCCTGCAACCAGCCTCCAAACACACAGCCGCACCCGAGTACTTCACAGGTCTTTAAAAGACCATTTGCTTGTTAATGAGGCTTTGTTGTTTTTCACCCCTTTGTAGAGCCCCTGCAGCTCCACTCTGCCTATTGCTTGAATAATTAGCCCCCCACCCCGCAATGTTTTTTTAACCACCCCTCCCCCCTCGAAATTTGGCTCTACTTGCGCCTCTGGGGAGGGTGTATGGCATTATCCATACATATCTTTATTTAGACCACGCCCCTACTTGGATAGGCCACACCCCTTTAAGAGGTTTGCCCCGCCCCTTTTAGAGCACCCCCAGTTTTTTTCCCCACTTAAAGCCCTGCCTTCGCCCAAGTAGTCTGGAAAATTCTGTCAGAGGTCCTCTAGCTGGGCCTTGCAGACATTAAGCACAATGTCCAAATAATTATGCAAAAGTATGTGTAATTAACTAAAATACGGGCTTCTACTATTTTTTAGCACAGAATGTGTCCTCACATCTACTTTTGATGAAAAGATGCATTTCACGCTAAAGAAACGTCACAAATCTCATACAATACCCCCTTGTGTTTAGTTCATTTGCATTTTACTTATGCTCCCAAACTAGAATTTTTACCTAAAGTCTCAATTATGCAATGTGGTGCAATGGCATAATGTCAGGCATTTTTTGTAACAGTCGTAACACAAAATGCTGACTATATTATGTGAGAGTGTGGTGGTGTAAAATAAATTTCTATCTGGCCTACCTTCAGCAGACTGAATGCACTACTTGATTCATGGCTAAGGGAATGGCAAACTATTGCCTACGTGCAGTGAGAATAGAGCTGGGTGAAATTTACATCATGCTGGCATAGTTTGTGTAATTTCGGAAATTTTGCATTTTGTTTGTTTTTTCGAAATGACGTCATTATGCTACTTCTCTTAATCACGGGGCATTTGCATTAAAAGTTTAACGCAAATGCCCCATTCATAGTAAAAATGTATTGCAAATGCATGGAAACAGCAGACCATGAGCAGTTGTTGACAAGAGATCACATTTCATGGTAAAATATAGCAGGAAATGACACATTTGCATTTAACGTAATTATGCATAATTTTGTGTATTTCTGAAGATGTTACATGTAATTATGCGAAAGCGAATTACACAGATTTCGCACACCCCTAAGTGTGGATAGCGCTGCATGGACATTCTTTCTATACTCTACGTCTACAAAGACGCAACCTGCCAGGGATGACCACTTTTGCCGTTGGTGTCCACCTTGACCATTGACTCATTGGTGTGCCCCACCCGTCACACTGTGGCTATAAAAGGCATAATATTTGTTCTGAAAAATTATAAGAAAAGCTTTCCATGCCTACAACGTCCTTCTGACCTTAGGAGACCTTGACTCCATCCTACCAGTAGTCAATGAATTCCTATAAAATTCTGAAGCAGTGGTGGTGTATAAAATGAACATGGAAAAAAACTCAAAACCTTTGCCTTCTCGCTAGGCGTGGACCCATATCAAATACTTTTGTATTAGAATTTAACTTTGGGTGGTAGATTTGTGAAGGGCCAGTTTTCTCCCCTTGCAGGATGAGATTTGAAAGGGCACAATCTATTGGCCAACCTTGTTCGTCTCCTGGACAGAAAGGATACATCTGACTTTGATGAATGTCCTAACAAGTGCACTGTACTTTGTCTAGGATCTTTCAATCGTGATTGTAAATAGATCCTTAGAACAACACAGATGCTGATATAGAAATTTATTTGGAAAAACTCCTAACCCAGTTTACCGAGGTGATTTCTACACAAGACTAGGCGCAAGAGAGACTCTAGCTCTAAAACATTTCTATATGCACTGCACAGCAGCACATTAGCGTGTAGTCGTTGAATGTTCGTACCAGAAGATCTGGGTCTTGATGTGCCTCATGCAAGTATGAATAGGAACTTGAGGGATCAGGTTTAATTACATAAATAACAGAGACCAGATTACCTTAGCCCACCAGCAGTCACCACACTTCTAATATAGACTGCACTGACTGTATGCATGGGTCGCATGGGTCTTAAGACTTTTCCGCCACCATATAATTTGAATCTTAGTAATGTCAACTATATCCGGGTCCATTGGAATTATGCAATTCTGCGGTGGCCGCGATTTTCATGTAATTAAGGATTTGATACATAATTCATCATCAGCTGCAAAATCTGAAGAATTTAACAAAAAAATGTGTTTCTAACTCAAACGGATCAAAAGTTACACAAAATATGGCGACTCATGTTCCTGCTCACCGGAAGGCTTTTCGCAAAGGTTGACTGGTCATTTTGCAGTGGCTTATTGCTGTATTTGAGTGGTAAAATGGTACTAATTAAGGTGAACACTTTTCTCAGACACTGTTACCAGATGTAAAAATAACAAAATAATGAACTAATACTATCACAACATGTGTCACATTATGCTGCAACATTAATCTTTTCCAGTGGCATAATTTAGTCAACCGTGCCGCATAATTTGGTCCTCTTCTGCTGCTTAATTCCAGAGGCCCTAACTATAACCTTGCATAATATTTTAGACCCCTTAATAAATGTATAAACCAAGCAGGTGCTGCTCATTCAACCACATTTGAGCTTGACCCGCATATATAAATAAATAACAAAACTACAAGTGATATAGGTGAACGAGAAATTAATGATTCAGAATAGTAAGATCAAAAGAATACTTCAAATATAAAAATAAATCAAAGACATTGCAATAAGAAGCAATAAATAAGTTTATGGAAAAAAATAAGAAAAAATAATTAACATATCATAAAGGTAATGATCACACCGTGAAGTGCACATATTTACAAATAACAAGGGTATCATTGGCATATAAGTGTTCAATCTCGTCAATATTAAATTTAGACTGTCTACGGGTGACTCCTTCCTTCCCTCCAATGAATAAGCAAAGGAGAATTTAAGATGGTCACAGGCCTGTTTCAATGAGATTCCATAATGTCCTTTCTGCACAGTGCAGTCTGCACTATGCTCTATTGAGCCATTGTGTTATCCATATGAAAGGTGCAGCTACTAGGGATAAGTCACTATTTGAATACCTGATACCAAAACTGGTAGGATCTAAGGACATTATTATTAGGATTTGTGCGCTGTTGTTGTATCGAATGGCAATCCACACTGTAAGTGCATATCGGCCCATGGAAAGGATCTTCGATAGATAGATTGAGACATGAGAGCTACATTGGAGTTCATTCTGTGAGCAGAAAGGAGAGGTACACTGCAAAGTTCCATGTTATTGGCAGTACACACCTTCACAATTATACCACATGCATCTCTCTAGCAGTTGGAATGTTGAGGGAAGTGAGGAAGATGGAGGACATACTACATATCTGGTAGGGCTGTCCCTGAATTTCTATATTCTGGGCTGGAATAACGAAAGCCTTGAAAGACATCTTGGACTATCCAGTTCCCTTCCATCATGGGGTAATGGCATTAGGTTTTAAACAACCAGGTTTAAAGTATATATCGAGATCCTATTGGCCTCTTGTGAATAATGTATGGAACCTGCGAAACTTGCTAGAGCGTTTGCTTGGAAAAATTGGAGCCACACTCGCTGGCACACTGGTACCCTGTTGTGGAATAGGTTAGCAGTGGAATGGATGTTTCTCCAGCAATGAGTAGGGAAAGCATCCACAGTTTAAGAGAGGTGGAAACCACTTACGGACTACTTACACTTGGGATGCCTTGATGGCTACATGCCCTCCAAGGTGGAAAGTAATGCGACTATTTCTGTTAGGGACTTGAGTGGTGAGAACGGAGCTGTGACGTGGATTACAGTGATGGTCTATTGTATACGGTGGTCATGCTAGGATTTATGTTCTTTTTCTGTTGCAGGATTTGGCACTGTTCCTACATAAAGAGTAAAGGATGGGGCTGGTAACACTCATGGTGATTCATTTACGTCAGTAGCTTTCTACGTATTGCAGGATATATATTACTATATATGATGTTTTTCCTTCTAATGGAAAACCCTTGAACAAAATAAGTAAACGAGTATTGTGGAGAAGCAGGCAGGTCTCATACTGAAGCTAGATTTAAAAGGCACATTTTAATAATGTTAATGTTAATTTATGCAACCACAAATCATCATGTTGTACGACTATGTATAGATCTGAGGACTTATGCTTCTCCGTGCTCTCCTCGTATCCTGTGGCCTCCAGGTCTGACAGATAAAGCACACTCCTGAGGATATTTCTTGGCTCAGATTCCTTCAGACAGTGCACGTTTAGTAATAGATGGTGTAATTTAAAAGGTTATCACTTGCTTCTCCTTTTCGTCCAACCTGCTGCATTCTAACAACGTGCCGCTGTCGGGTCTGAGGGATGACAGCGTAATGACCATGTGAGGACCGGCGCTAAGAAATGGGGCCATTTTGCTCTAAAGAAATGAAAAGTAAATCATAGAGAAAAGTCATCCACAGAAAACACATCCATCCAAAGCAAGACACTCAGCTTCACAAATCACTGACACTTCCCCTGCTTTCTCCCCTGAAAAGAGTTCTGTTTAAACACGACTCTCAGTGCCACAAAAGTATGCACAACACTTAAACAGAACAGCTTTTTGAGAAATAATCAGACGAATTTCTAAGAAATCGACTAATAGCGCCACAAGCTGTTTTCATTTCGAGTGTTATTTTTGTGCTTCCAAATGTATCCTTATTTCAGTCATTTTATCGTCTACTGAAACCATATATGTAAGTGCATGGCACTTAACAGCCACCTGTGGTTCACAGTCCTGTGTTATCACTAATGGGTTCTTGAGACCAAAAAATAAACCTCAATACCAAAGCTGAGTGATCTGTAAATGTCTCCCGAAGCCGGAGAAAGCGCTTTAGTAAAACAATTCCAGACTGCATTTTGTTATTGAATTTAAAAAAAAATGAAAAATATACATATTTTAAATTTCTTGACTGATGATTCTTAGCACCACATAATGGCCGTGGGAGAGAATTATGAACACCATGGCCGGATTCACGAAATTACGTTTGCATGTGTAGTGCTACTCATATTTAGATCTACTCCTACACCTACATGTTACTCTCCACTTTTTGTTATTCAACATTTTCGAGTAGAGATTTATACCCACCTGTGTAGACTTAAGAGTCTCCACCTCCTCAAACATGGGGGTAGCGACACCTATCACTGAAGTTACGATCTTAAAGGTATCATTAGTAGCTTTCCACTAGTTTATGGAGATGTCCCCCATTGGATGGAGATCTCCCTATAGAAAAATATAGGGACATTTAATAAAGTTTATATTTTTAATTAAAAAAATTAAATTAAATTAACATAAAATAAAAATGAAAAATAATTTAAAACAAATAATATTAACCAAGGACTTATTAAAAGAAAACAATACAGCATACTACCTCCTAAAATTAAATTAGGATTCTTTTGTAAATCAATTTAAATGAATCAATAACTTTTTAAGTATTATTAAATTGAAAACTATTTTACAATTATAACCACCCATCTTTACTTACATTTTTATTTAATATAATTTGTTGGAAACCTGGTTAAACCTCATATATTTAATTAATATTAATAATGTTTAGACTTTTTAAACTAAGTTGAAGCATGTATTTACTTCATTTTAAATGTTAGTGTATTATTTAATTAGAAAATAATACACTTTGTATTAATTATATTCACATTTTTTTCTTTACTTTAATAACATTCCATACATATATTTTTTAATGTAGAATTAATTGAATGCATTTTACATTATTTCCTATGGGGTGTTAGTATCCTAGCCTGCCTCCATTGTTTTGGAAGGGAATGTGTTGCAGTACCAATCATCTTCAACTGCACCCTCTCCTCCACTCTCCCTCTCACACAGCTCATTTTTGTTTGTAACCATCTTTGGATGGTGAAAAGTGAACTCCCCATGAAGAAGTGATAAAAACATAAAAACTGTGTCTTTTTTCAATATTATTCACAAAATTTTACAAATTTAGATGTAAAAAATAACATACACTAAAAGGCCTTCCTTTAGGTCTGTGCATACTAAAGGGAGTAGAAATGGGTTCATGGTGGGGCACCGATGAGGTGTTGGCAGCCTGAGGCAAATGAGAATTAAATCACGCAGGACCTCCGTGAGGTTCACGCAAATTGAAGGGAGAGGAACTTAGGCCCGCAGGCCAATTATTTGGTCCACATAAACAGAGGGGAACTGGCAATAAAAATGCGTGTCAAAATGTAGTGATGTCACCAGGAGGACCTTGAGAACTGAGTGGAATAGGAATGTGGTTATAGAGGACTAAACATAAGTTATGAGTAAATTGAGAGACAGTGGGAATGAGCCCATGCAGAATCACCATGAATTGAGGCAGATTGAGCGCTGAGGCAAGAGGTCTTGTAAGGCCACCAAGAAGTTGTGCAGACTGATGGAAGAGTAGAAATTACGTCATGCAGGACCATACAGGTTTACCACAATATTAGGCCAATCTGGGTTTTCCTGCTCTTGTGCTAAATACCACCAGGCTGATCAGTGCCCATCTCTTCACTGGAAACATGCCTTAACCTCTCAAGCATGCTACCATCAATTCCATCCTAAAGAAAACTTCAGTTGACCATGACAATGTTTCATGTTACAGACCTGTATGTAGGCCGTCCTGTGTAGCAAACTTACTGTGAACAATTTCTGTTCACCTCTCTTCTTGTCAAAAATCAAACTGTCTCTTGAGCCATATCCAATTAGGTTTCAGACCCTGTAGGCGTGAATAGTTTCGATTAAACATTAGAGATTAACTACTTAGCGCCAGTGGCAAGGCATACTTTCTGTCCTAATTCTGCTTACCTTCTCAGTGGAATCTGACACCATTGCCACAGAGAAGACAGTCCAATATCGCCAAGATACACAAATAGTGCAAGTGAAGTTCCTCATAGATCTGCATGATCACCAACATTATTCAACATCTACAACCTTCCTTTTAACACAATCCGAGATCCCTGCACAATTAGATTTCACATGTATGTGGATGACAGACAGCTACATCTTAAGCTAGAAGACAATACTGTATCACAGCATCTTTTTCTTGTCCACTGCTGGATGCAGAATAATTGGCTATACCTAAATGATGAGAAAACTGAAATCCTGCGCACAGTGATGATCAGTCAAGCTCAGTTGCCTTTCTCTTGTCCTTAGGTTTCTAGACTTGTTGCAGTAGCGAGAACCAAAATCCTGTCACCTAGGTGTGTTGCTCAACAATGACCTATACTTCATCTCCCAAGTAAATGCTGTCTTCAAATTGGGTTTCCACCACCTACTTCCGCTAAGATTTATCTTCCACTCCTTCACCTATCGTAGACTTTTTCTGTGATCCTTGGAGTGGAGATCTCTAGCTTTGGTTAATGCAACATCTCTTATGCTGGCCTTTGCCAACAAATATATCACCAACTGTGAAAGAGTGCAGAGTCAAGATATTCGTCTTCGGTTTGCCCTGAATCACTATGATCATGTCACGCCAGTTCTGAAGTTCTTCTATTGGCTCATGTAAAGGAAAGAACAAACTTCAAAACCCTCTTTATTGTTCATAATGAATTATGTGGTCAGTCACCACTTTACTTTGCTAAGTTGTTTGACCCTTACCTCCTATTCAGAAGATTAAGATCTGCAATTATAACGTGCTGCCTACTTGGACATTCCGCTACAAGAAATTTGAGGAAAGAACTCTACGTGCACAAGGATCATCTCTGTGAAGCTCACTCTTATTGCATCCTAGATTGGAAACTGTCTCTCTTAGATTCGGATGGTTGCTAAAAGCCCATCTTTTCAGACAAACATGTGGTTACCCTATTCTTGGGTGCCTGGCGCTGCTGTCCCTTCTCCAACCCAAGCCTGCTAGTTAGATGCCTAAAAGTGACTTACTCACCACCCGGGACAATGCTTGGATTTAGACTGTATTAACTCTTCTGATGATTTACCATTGTGTTATCAGCAAATATGGCCAAATGGTTCTAGCTCTAACTACCCTATATCATGGTAGATGTTGCTGATCCATTTTGTCTGACCCAGACAGCTCTGAGACTACAATCTGATGATTTGTAGTGCTTCACAAAACACCAAATAAATAATATAAATAATGAGTGGTGTGTGAATGGATAGCTGTCATAGATGCCAGGAAGTGATGCCAGACATGACAATGTCATGCATAAGTTGCCAAAGCAACACACTTCCGCCAACTTAAGGTGGCAGTTTAATGAAAAAAAGGAAAATAGGACCCACTTTAAAACTTGCCAAAAGTGTTAACAGGTAGAGGTGTGTGAAATTTTAACTTTGTCTGCCAAGCTGGGTGAACTGGTAAAACGTCAACTTTCATGAAAGCAGGCAAAGTTTTCTGACTTCATCGAACTTCAAAGAGGCATAGTGATTTTTTTTTTGCTGCATCCCGATGTCCTGTCTGGGAAGGGTGTGATGTCAGGCTGCAGGTATTGGCTACAAGCGTTCGTTGCTACCACTCACAGCTGCCCTGACCACTGGGTAGCATCCTAAAAAGCAAGACTTTAGTAGGCAGGGAATGCTGCTGGGCAGCCTAGCACTAGGAAGAGCTGTGGTGAAGTGGCTACTGGCTTTATACGTCATTTGGAATGTGTTCTGGCTGTTGCGTAGCGCTCTATTTTGTTTCTCTTAAGAAAAATAACTTTGCTGCTTTGAACTTTGCAAAGCTGTCAAAGTTTGGAAAAAAAGTTGCAAAGTGTTGAGGTCCTCAACTTGACACACCCTTTGTGACCGGTGACCTGACATGTTAATCATACAAACATAAGTGAATATGAGATGGAAGTATTGGCATTATGATGGTTATCATTCAGAGAAAACTCTATCTCACACAGTGGCCTGGCTTTACTAATTAGGGGCGTTCAAAATGGTTTCCTCATGAATGAATCTGGAAAAATCTCCCCTTTTTGGTCACCCTGCTGCCCAAATAGGGATACAAAGAGCCAAATTCTGCTCTGTTTCCAGCCAATCAGAATGATCTTAACACATGAACCTATTCAGACAGCTTTAGCTATCCCACCAACTATTGTTTTTCCAAGATATCCATCCATAGAGGAGATTTTGGTCAGTAGGCTTCATCCACTGGTCTGTTTATTCACATTGGGTTTCCACCAACCACACCGTACAGCATAGCCCAATAGATCAGCCCACATTACTGACTGGTTCCCTTCACATTGAATGACTGCATGAAACCAGTGCACATTCTTCACATCAGCCAATAAATAATTCCTTTCTCTTAGTGTCAAAGGTGGTAAAAAGTGTGCTTATTCATACTATTTTTTGTTATATTATCTTTAGAAACAAGTTATCTGTTTTGCCTGCATGCAGAGGGCCCAGTTAGATGGTAATTTCAGAATCTGAAGCGGAGACAGAGGTTTTGGAAGGAGAACAAGGGGCAAGCACATCTGGAACAAGTGATAGCACCAAAACTCCAACTTTGTTTCGGGAGTACCAATTTATCCGGCAAACTCAACCGAAGCTCCCCCAACATACCCATCCCCCAGAACAAACAGGAGGAAGACCAGAAGGGGGACGAAAAGATGTGGTACATTCCACAACCCAAAGGGTGCCAGAAGCAAATGGGGCGGGGGGTAGATGGAAGTATACAAAACAGAACGAACAGTGGTGAACTTGACTAACAGAACTTTGACCGAAGATGAAATGTCAGTTCCTTCTATGTTTAGGCTTATCCTTCTGCCGAAGTTCCTGCTTCAGCTTTGCGCAGACACGTAGTGACTTGTTCAAGTATATAAGAAAACTTAAATTAATGAAGATACATATTTTCAACCTTAAAAAAGATAAACCAGGCACTGAAACAATTATCAGTCATAGAGTGTTACCAACCGATCACCAGGGATGAATATGCGCAGAGTTTTCAATCTTTCCACGATCTATTCGAACTGTGGAGAAATAAAGGTGTCTTGGATTATGAGGCGTATCAGATCCTCCGTTGTGAATATCCACAAATTCCAACATTTTATCAGATACCGAAAATCCTTAAAGACCTAAGAGTACCACCGGGACATCCCATTTTATCCTCAAAGGACAGTCTTCTGGGGAAAACTTCAATATATGTCGACTCCTTCCTATTTCCATTCATGAGGGCCTTGAGTTCCCATATAAAGGATACTAAGGACTTATTGAGGATTATTGAAGGAATTGAGTGGTAACATTGGACATTACCAGCCTGTCGACATGTATCTCTCCTGCATGCCTGCATGCAGTACAATCATTTTTAAAGAGCAGAGCTTTGAACGTGTTTCGCCCCCAGCTACCCAATCCTTTTCATGGGCTGCTGGGAGAAACACAGGCCTGGGCAGAGGGGAATGAGCACTGGGTGGACAGCGTGGCCCTTTGAGCGTGCTATATTGATGATTTGGTTCTTGTTTGGAGAGGACCAAAGGAGGTGGCAGAAAAGTTCTAAATTGTAACTCTTTTAACCTTTAGTTTACTAGTTGAATAAGCAAAACCAATGTTGCATATTTGGACCTGATTGTATATATGTAGAGGATAATCGTTTTCAAACCACACTTTATCGCAAACACACTGCAGGAAATTCTGTGTTACATGCCTGTAGTCATGATCCTCAGAGTCTCATTAACAATATCCCCTATAGGGAGCTAATGTATATTAAATGTAAGTGCTCAACGGTAGGAGAATATGAGAAGGCAAAAAGCAATACACTACAAAGATTTAAGGCATGAGGATGCACGCAGGGAGTTTTAAGAAAAGCGGCCACTAAGGTGCCAGAGGTACAGAGACAACAACTACTGATAGACAAAGGACAGCGAGGCCCTAGAGGGAGACAGGATGAAAGAACAGTAAGGATGATAACACATTTTTCCTCTAGTTCATCTTGAATGTACCAAGTATTTAAACAGAATTGGAGAATTTTGCAATTGGACAATACGATTGGTTCAAAGTTACCTTCATCACCACAGATAACTTATAGGAGGGCTCCTCACTTAAGGATCTGCTGGGACATAGCCACTTTAGGAACAGTCCAACAAGGAGAGATCCTGTCACAGGGTTCTTTCCTTGCATGAGATGCAAAGCATGCAAATATAGCAGCAAGATACGGGAATATGCTCTTCCAGGCATTAAGAAACACTGAAAAATTGCAAAGTTACTTAATTGTAATTCAGATTTTGTAATTTACTGCCTGATCTGCCCTTGTCAGAAACAATAAGTGGGGAGTACCACACACCACACAAAAAAAGAGTGCTGGAGCATATAAAGGCATTCACTAATAGGGATCAAACTTACCCGCTTGCCAGGCACTTTGAGACCCAACATAACAGTAACTGAGATCTACTCAGGGTTTTCTGCTTAGATCAAATACAGAAGGATGAGAGAGGAGTTGATAGAACTAAACAGTTACAGGCTCTATCGTCAAGGTACATTATTGACTAACGCACAATGGTACATAGGGGACTGAGCAATGATGAAGAACTGTGTACACATATAGGCTGAGACATCTTTCTTGGGGGGTCTTCAGTCCACAATAGAGCGGTGTAATTGAGTATACAGCATCGTGTGGACTATAGATTTCACTGCTGATATGTAATCATCAATTGCAGTTAATTTCTTTTATGCAATTGCTGTATATACATTGTTTGATTTTAATTTTTGATTAATTATTATATATAGAGCACAGAGAGGACTGGGCAGTAAGAAATGTATTTATGAGCACCATAATGCCCATTAGGGGCACTCTTATAGCACCAATACACTCTGTGCGGGTGGCAGTCCACATGTGGAATTAATATTTGGGAAGAAACAGGTGTCAGTCCATACAGGGCATATTTGGCATATGTAAAAGAAATATCACATTTCCACATAGCCAGAGCCACACCGGGGCTGGGATTTATCATATGTTGGTTAGAGATTTGTGTTGGACAAGATGGCTTCTGGAATACTCCATGTCAGGATAAGACTAGTGTGGAACTGGACTTTTGACACATACATGTTTTTATGCTACCCCTGTGTTCAGTAGGCCACTGGCTGCATCTATATGTCACACAATAGGCAGCCATAAACTTGACCAGGGCATCCAAGTTTATGTCCTGTAAATGTGTATGAATTTGGGTTTTCAAGTTAATATGAGTTATAAGATGAGGAGACACCGAAACAAACTAGAGGCTCAGTGATTTCAAGTAATACAACTGGAAGACACATTGAAAATGTGGGATGCTTTATGCTATTGGGTATTGTTAGACCTGACATGCTTGATGTAGTGTTTCCCTAAATGTTTTGCTTTTTCCTCATGGGTTTGGCTGATTCTCTTTTTGTGGCCTTAGGGCCCTGGGCACTTTCTCACTGTAAATACAGTGTGAAGTAGCACACACCCTTCCTACACACGTTAGGAAGTGGTGCTTACCTGATGTTTCTAAAACATGTCTCCAGCCTGCCATTGCAGGCCTGAGTGTGTGCACTTGCACCTATGGTGTGTTTAAACATGTGTCGAAGCTTGCCATTGCAGGCCTGTGTGTGCGTAATTGCACTTATGCTCAGGTTGGCCTTTTAAACCACTGGCCAATCCTGAGGGGACCTCACTACCTATGAGGTTTGCTCTTCCCTTAGGTTAACATGGGGGATGGTTGAAAATACTTCAAGCTGCAATAGTGGCTCACAGTGGAGCAGCCTCATAATGTTTACTATAATTGGATTCACAATGACAAACCCTCTTGTGTGGTAAATAGGGATTTGTCATTAATAGCTTAGAAATGACACTTCCAGAAAGTGGGCATTTCTCTGCTCTAAAACTCTTGGTGTGCCTTTTAGTTTGACTCCAGTCCACACTGGAGGATGGAGGAGCACATCTGTGCATTCCCCAAAGACAGCTATAAACATTGGGCATGCAACTGGAACAGCAGACCTGGGCCATTTGAGGGTCTGGCTTGATAGATTGGAGGAAGAGGTTTTGACCCTTGGCCTCTGGGAGCCAGATCATGGCCCTACTAAGGATTAAGATCTGCATTCCATGGCCCCATGGCAGACAGGATTGAAATTTAGGGGAGACATCTGTGGTTCAAACCACGCCCAACTTCAAAGGCACACTACAGTATAACTACTAGTGCCATACTTCAGCAGGGGAGAGATACACTTGTGGGGTCGTGGGACCGGATATCCTGGAACTGCATGGTGCACACTGCCAGGGTAATCTGTTGTGCAGAAGGAGGATTACTGCTATGGGAAGAGACCGTGCACACTTCCTGAATAGTGACTGGCCTCGGCTGACTACCTGATGCTCTGTGGCACCCTGAAGTGTGCTCTTCAAAGCCTTGTTGGCTTCCCCCTGGTCTCTGGTGGAGTTCTCAAAGAAATCAAAGACCTCCCATGAGGGACCCACACCACCTACCTGTGACAGCTGGAGAGCAGTGACCTCTTAAGTGTCCACATCATCTGCTGGATCCCAGCTGGTAGTGCGGTGCGAGCGTGTAACTAAGAATTGTGCCTGGTGACCGGATTGCCTTGTGCGGAGCCCCAAAAAGTACTGCCCACATCTAAGGAGTGTGGCCCAGCATTGTGGGTCCTCAATGTGCATAAGCGTCTTGTTGGTGGTGAGGATTTTCACCGGTTGCGGGACCCCATGTGGCCCGCTTTGTTGATCATGTCGCATCACTCTTGTGTGAAACGCAGACTGCATGCTCATTGCGTGTGGTGTCCGCATCACAGATTGTGGCACTCGGAGGAGTGGGCGCACCCGTAGTAGTGCCTCATTCTGCCTCGTGCAGCACTGCTGAACTTGGGCCTGTGTGTGTGACCAGAATTGTCTGGTGCAACTCAGAACAACACGCACCAGAAATTGTGCCTCATTTCCAGAGAGGTACGGAATGTGCAACTCTTCTTGTGTGTGACCGGAATGGTCTGGTGTGACTAAGAACCACGTGCACCAGATGTTGTGCCTCTTTCCAGGCAGGTACGGAATTTGCACTCTTTGTGTGTGTGACCGAAATTGTCTGGTGTGACTCATACCAACGTGCACCAGACGTTGTGCCTCATTTCCATGGAGGTGCAGTGGAACAGATTCGTGTTCCGTGGTGCCCAGATTGCCCGGGTGGTACTTTGATTGACGTGTGTTTGACGAGGTGCCTCCTTCTTCTTAGATGTTCCCCTGCTTCACTCCCCATTCATTGATTGTTCCTTTGTGCCCTCAGTGCTGTGGATCAACTGTCCTCTTCTCACCCAACCCAACAGCCCAATGACTTTGTGTTGCCAGGTAGTATTGCCCAGATCGGGCCTGAGTGGTGAGAGTAATTGACTGGGCTGAGGACCGCTACAGAGAGTTGTCAGAAGAGGGTCAAGGGAATGTGTGACCCTCCCATCCCCGTGCTTTGCAGAACTGGGCTGGTGCCAGAAGGCACATTGTGGAATCCTTCGATTGAATGACTTTCGCTCTCAGTCCGCTCGTGCTCCGCATCCCGTGGGTAAAATTCTCCAGTGGTGGACAAACTTTCTAGAAGTGGCATTTCTAAGCCAAGGATAGGAAGACAAGGATAGGAAACAGTGGAAAAGGGAGAAGGCAGGTTAAAGAAACATAAAAGAGTGGTATAAACAGAAAGGAAGTGTAGTGTGGAGGAAGAAAGAGGCAATAGGTGGAACCAGGCCTATGCAGTATTGGTACTCAGCAATGCCAGCACGTGGCAGTAGCTGCAGTGGACGTCGGGTCCTGCCATTATCTATGCCATTACCAAAGGCCACCAACAGTGGAAATCCTATTGGAGAAGCAACTCAAGCCAAGTATGAAGGATTTCACCTCAGAAAATTCTCTGATTGAGTATGCAATATCTTTTTGCCTCAAAACGTCATTTAATATAAGTAATACCCTAGAGCTGGAGAAAACATGTTTTTGTCTTCTTGTTTTAAAGCAAGATGCGAGAATGTTATAACTCGTATTTTCCCATTGGTAACCTCATGCAAAATTTATGATACACATGTCCCTCGATTCATGGTCATAGTCATAGTGATCATAGTGGCTTGATTGTTGGTTGCCCAGAACTTCATAACCGTTGGTAAACATGGTATTTAGGGGTCTCTAACAGTTATAATTGCTACTGCGGTTTGTTCTTGGGTCTCAGCGTCCAGATAAGGCATCTTCTGGGCCACGTGCACCCACAGGAGCTAAGATATGGGTTATTTATGGTACCACACTAATTCCCAAGAGCTGAGGGTCATGTCATCAGGGGCATCAGAAGTTTCAAGAGTTACCCCAATTCCTCCTTTTCTAACTCATGTTCTACCTTTTAATTGATTCTGTGACAATAACAGAGGTGCAAAGGGAAGGAGGGTGTTTTCTATTTCGGCATTTGAATTGGGAAAACCTTGTAATTTGTGCGTGCGTATGCGTGTATGAAGGGGAGGGGTTCTTATGTAAAATATAGTATGTGTTTTTTTGCTTCCTCGCTTGATGTTTTTTAAAGTGAGCGATTTCATGAAGTTTGTACTTTGTAGTTTTTCACCCAATTGTGTGAACAAGTGGAGAAGCCAATTCCCCGAATTTTGCACAATCTCTAACTTTAGGATTTCCTATACATTTTGAGTGAATTTATGAAGGCCAAATGCTTCACAATGCATCATCTTGTGAAGTTATCGGGTCATTAATCATGGTATGCCTCTTGTGATGTCAGGGGGCAAAGGGCATCTGAGGCCACTTCTTACACTGGTTTGAGTTTGGGGAGATGATGTCTGTGGTAGTGTCCACTGTCGAGGATCTCCAGAGA
Organism: Calotriton arnoldi; assembly: GCA_963921515.1. Classification (NCBI taxonomy): domain Eukaryota; kingdom Metazoa; phylum Chordata; class Amphibia; order Caudata; family Salamandridae; genus Calotriton; species Calotriton arnoldi. Next base: position 2,140,514 of record CAWUFW010000522.1, read on the forward strand.
CTTGTACCATAGCACTGGAGACCCTTTGTAACTGTAATGCATTCGGACTATTTCGTATTTATTGTAGAACCAGTCGCAGAACTGGCATAGATCACGGCACAGATTCACAATATGATAGAAGCTGACAGCAGACACAAGGTTCTACACCCTAGGAAGCGTCCTCACTGTCACCTTTCTGCCTGGACTGGTGTTATGTGGAGTCTCCCTTTATAGCCTCGCTTCTCTGCATCCCACTGACTCCCTCTTTCCGAAGGAACATCTAAAATCCACATTGTGCTCAAGCTCTTCCATCTTGGGGCTATATGCCCAGCAGGGGCGACAGTTTCCAGTTCTACAAATCTGATATCTCACTGAATGTTGTCAGAAGCCATCTCTTCTCATCGAATCCAATCAGTGTCAGCAGTCTGCAACTCTTGTTCCTGTTTGCCAGCTTACATTTTGGGAATTGTCAGCTTATGCCTCTGTGATATCCATAGCTGCCAATTGCAGGTCTTGGCAGCGCTAGAAACTATCCCATACTCCCTGTGCCGGCAGAGGCACACCAGGACTCAAAGGGTTCTGATTTTCACAATGCTGACAGAGATGCACTTGGAACTCCGTGAAATGACACTACCACATTGCTGACAGTACATAATTATTATACTTTCACATTGATGATAGATGGGTACTTGGAGTCCAGCGTGATTGTCTTGTAGCATTGCTTGTGCTCCGTAGTAGTGCACTGTTCTTTTTATATCGTATACAATAGATTTGTGTTTAATTACTTGTGTGTTTTGTCTGCTTATTGTGCAGTGTTTTTTTGGTCATTCTGAATTTACAAAGCTCATCATATTTGATGGTATTGTAATTGCATTTATATAATGCTTACTACCCCCGACAAGGCGTTGAAGCACTTTTGACAGGCAGACCACTACTCTACAACCCTGGATCAATAGAATATCCAGTGGTTATTGGTTATTGTGTTTTTTATTGGTTGTTTGTTATGGAGATTAGTTTTGTGCTCTAAAGGAAACTCTCCAATACATCATCTCTAGTTTCTTTGTGGCAGATTAAATTAATAGTAGTTAGATGCATGAGTTCATGCAAATGGTCGGTGGGTCGAATGGATAGGTGAGAGGAGGTTAGGAATGCTAGGGTGCAGACATATGGTTTCAAAGAAGGAGGTTGTGATCTCTGAGGTGAGGTACGGACAATTTGCAGAAATACAATAATAAAGATTAGGCAAAAAAGGCATGCTGCTTAGAACGAGACACGCAGAGGATGGAGAGTGACGAGAGGGTCGTTTGATACAAGGAGAGAGAACAGTTGCTAGTTTTTTATCAATATCAATTTTTCTTGCTTGGTTTTACTAGCATAGAGAAGGCTTTTGAAGACAGCATGCAATCTAAGGATGTAAAACTGCAGAAAGAAATAGCATTGTTTGCATGTGGGATAGCATACTGCATTGTAGTAGATGCATAGTGTTTACTTCCTCCACGTAGGGTGCACAAGCGCTTACCCACATAAATAGCACGGTACACTGAGATATGTAAAATTATGTAGACAGACACCTACCCTATAATCAGTACTTGCTGATATGGTTCTACCTTGATCCTATAAAGGAGATATTTGTAAGGGGCTTGGGTTGATCTGATTCTCCCTTGATCACTAGAGTGTGGCGCAGCAGCATCTGCTTAGAAAAAGTAAGGCCCGAGTCAGGGCTGGACTGGGAACCGAAACCAGCCCTGGCAAACTACTCGGCTGGCCCCCCTGGGAGGGGGGCTGGTGCCGCCGAGCTGTTTGCGAGGGCCGGTTTCGGACGATTTTGTTACAGGGGGCCGATATTGCCGGCCCCCGGTAACAAAAACGGCCCCCAGAGGCCCAAAACCAGCCCCAACGCTGGCGGCCCACCGGGGAAATGCCCGATGCCTGCTATGGCCAGCCCGGCCCTGGCCCGAGTTATCGCTGGCACCGTATATATGTAAGATATTGTCTTTAAGAGCCGTAAATAACAACAGATGTTAGTGGACCATCCAATATAATGTCATGGAATTTGGCAACTTCAGAAAGGTGAAAGGCTGAACTTTATTGAAAGGCTAGCACTATCTTGCTGGACTTGTGGGACTGTAGGAACAAGCGCTTACCAGGGATTTGTGGGATGACATGAGCAAGTATTTTATAAAGATGTTATGATGGTTTGAACTTTCACCCAAGAGGGATGGTATGATGAGGTAAAAGAAGAAGTACCAGGGATGTATGAGGCAGGAAGTACTTGTATCAATGGTGTGTGAGATGCCAGGAGACGTTACCTAGTAAAAGGAATGTCTGGACCGGGTATTTACAGAGGATGAGTGGCGTGGAAGGAAAAAGTATCTACAAGGCATTTGTGGTTTGAATGTGGTAACTGACAGCAGATGTTTGATATGGTGGAAGTGAAGATCAAGGATGTAAGGGATGGGAAGAGCTGGTATCAACCAATGATATATACTGAATGGTAGATGATACCTATGAGATGTTTCATGGCAGGTACAGGTATCTATCAAGAATGTGTAGGATGGCAGAAGCAGACAACTACCAGAAACGTGAGCAGTGGCAGAAGCCATTAACAGAAGCCAATCAAAGATGATATGATGGCAATAGCAAATACCAGCCAGGAATATTAAGATGCCATAAACCAGTGCCTACAAGGAGAGTGTAAAATGTTGGGAGCGAGTACCTGCCAGGAAATTGTTGAATGACAGATGTGGGTTTGCATGAGCGGGTACCTAGCAGGGAGTTGTGAGATAGCAGGTGCTTGTGCCTATCAAGGCCGGGTGTAATGGCTGTGTCAATACTTAAAAGAGATGAGGGAAGTAGCAGGAGCTTGTATCTTCCAGAAAGGTATATAGGACTACAAAATGGGCATCTACAAGAGATGTCTACCACAGCTGTACTTAAGATGGCTTTGCATGATAGTGGGTGCAGGTATCCCAAAGAGTTGCTTGCAGTAGTGTGTGGTTATACCTAATAAGCATGTGAGACGTCTCTGAAGGAGGTACCTGTTACCAATGCTTGCAAGATGGGGGTAACGTTAACTGCCAGAGATGTCTACGATGGTGAGTTGGGGTACCCAGTAGAGAAGCATGGCGTGATCGGTTCAGTAGGTAAGGTAAAAAAACACTATGTAATCTGTCCTTGCACACTACGGTAGTTACAGTAGCTCAGAAGGAAAACACCTACCAATGCACAAAACAAGTGTCAGATTTACCAATTGAAAACTCTATTTTCTATTTGTCACTTTTCCCTAAGTGTTTTGTTTTGTTAGCTTGCCTCCATTTTCTGAACTTACTTAAATCTGTAAAAATGTACATTTATATCAGAAAAGGAAAGAACACTAGCGTTCAGATCTGTTTACTTGTGCTAAGTCAAAGTTGGCCTTTTGTTTAACAAGTAAATACACATTGAACGATGAAATGATGTTGCTGTAATGAATTCACAAACTATAATCTATATTTTTCCTCTGATGTCACTCTGTATTTGCACAAGTTATGCTCTCATGTTTTATGGTCTTTAGTTTTATGTTCTCCTGGCTCCGGCTTGGTATACTGACCTACCTTTATTGTAAATTTAGTGGCAACGCCAATTTCTCAAACGTCTTTTCTTTACTCTCTTACCGTTTCCAGTGAGGTTTGACTATGCTGTTGGTATGTAGAATAGAAATGTATTGACGCCAGAGTATGTGGCAGCAACACCTCATCCCCTGGAATCATTCAGAGCAGGTGGACCGTCTATAAGGCTGTGCGGATTAATCTCACATAAATGTCTGCAGATTTGACCCAACAGCTCATTATACACTTTTAACCCACCTTCGCCCAAAAATGTAAATCAAACAAGTTGCTTTCAATGGAGCAAATTAAATCAGAACAGTTGTGCAAATCCAACAAATATCTTGGGGTCAAAATACTCGGGTCACAAGCCTCAGACCATAAACGTGGCATTTTAATCAAAAAAATGGCAACCTTTATTTAAAATCTGTTTTTTAACAGATTACGGTGCAACAGTAATCCAAAGTACACTCCACATTGACAATTACTGGAAACACTTACTAGTGTTATCCTTAAATCTGAAAGTAGTGTAACCTGACATGTTGGCACTGCTCAAAGTGAATTAAAAAAAATATTACGAAAAATTAAAATTTAAACCTCATCCTTTTTGGCTTTATCTATCCTAATTTATAATCCAGGGCAAGCAGATGGTTCCCTTAACGGCTCTTTAGGAAGGGAATTTTAATTGATAAGTCTGGGGCACAGTCTGGCAATAATGTAGTACTATGTTAAGAGACCAGGGAGTGCACATTAAAATTTCTGCTACGACCAAAATATTTCTCTCCAGTCATCTCCTGGAAAGAACTTAAAATGTATAGATATGTTACAATCACTGCTGAAAAAATGGAGAAATGTTGAGAAAACATCAACTTTTTAGGTGAATACTCTTTTAAAAAGTCTTTTAAATGGAACAACTAAAATATGCGAATTTCTGCTTGTCTAAAGTTCTGAAAACATAGCTAATTTAGATCGAGTATATATTTAAAACAGTTTGCAGTTTGATGTATGATTACTGCCTGGCAAGTAAAAATGAGAGCCACGTTTTGTGTTAAAAACAGTTGAATAACTTTTACATAAATATTTTGAACATGCTTATAACCTGAAGAAGACCTACAATATGTACCGAAACATGAAAATCTTTGAGAGCAAGAAGGCTTGAGAAAAAGGAGGGGCCGATTTAGAAGCACTTAATTTCTACTGTAAAATGTATTTAATATTATCAATCTTTTTATTTTGTTACTGATCTCTAAACCATCCCTACTAGTTTTACTGGTGAGTTAGCTGTCCACATGGACATAAACAAAATGTATAGAAAGCAGCTAATGAGATAATAACGGTTCCTTTTCATTACAACTTTAGTAATTTATGCACGTGTTACACTTTTATTCTGTGTATATTATTTTTAGACTATTCAGGAAGTTGGAGGTCTAATGTTCCTGACTGTATATTTTGGAATTTTGCAGCGATATTAGGGACATGATTTAAAATCGCACTGTGTGTCCCTTTTCCCTATGAGGCTATCCCACCCTGAAGTTATGTCAACCAAAACTCCACAATTTTAGCATCTCTTCTTAACTGGGAAATGTTCATCTTTAAAATGGAGGAATGCATGGACACATTTGATCAAATATACTTATTCAATAAAGCCTATGTGCCAGGGGACCATAGCAGAGGGTAGTGCCATATTAGAGTAATCAATAATCGTCGTTTTCAAATAAAAGCATTCCAATTCAAATTTGCTTTTTTGCTTTAATTTCTCCTGAGACTTGATCCCCGCTTGTCTCTCTCTCTTTCTGTCTCACGGGTTCGGTACTGCCTAATAATTTGAATTAATATATAATGCTGAATATTGTCATTCAATCCTGGTTATTTGTTTTGTATCCTTTAAATATTTCATTGCTGCAGCAGTTTCAAGATATCATGAATAATTTATAATTTACAGTGCATGACATTTCAACAAAGAAAGACAACGCGTTCCATAAGCAAATGTATCTTTCTACCTGCTTTCTGCAAATGAACGACTTCAAATATTTTGCTGTATTGTTAGATATGTCCTGTTGCTATGGTGTTTGAGGGGGATACTCTATATAACAGGTTTACATAAATGACGTGTTTCTGATGCAGCTTAGAGGAAACCTGAGTAATGGATGGAATTGTTGGAATGAATATGCCTGTTTGCTTCTTCAGGGCAAACCTTCCTCCCCTGAAATGTTAAGTTGTGCAACACAAACTTATTAATCAAGCTGGATTTTGTTATAGTATTTCATTGCATCCAAGTTCAAGTGAGGTACAAGTCAACTGGGGTAGGCATTTGTGACAAATGTAATAGGGCTCGTTTAAGAGTGGGTGAGTTAATGGCTGGGTATTTTCCCCCACCCTTCCAACCTTGAGTAAAAGATACCATAGTTACTGTTTTTTCCTGGGTATCGGAAATACAAAGGGGCATATTATCAACACGTAGCGATAATTATCGCTAAACGCGCTCAGCGCGTTTTTTGCTATCACCGGCTATCGCTGGATTTTATCACCATGATAGCGCTGTATTAACAACGCTTTGCGCATTGGCGATTTAAAATCCAGCGATAGCGGCAAAATGCTTGAATATCGCTGGAAATCCAGCGATATAAACTCACCAATGGCGAAATCCTTGTTGATACGCCCTGGTGGACTCAGCCTGACAATCCACCTTCCATTGGCAGGATGGCTAAGTCAGGTTGGCTAAGTCAGGTTTTCTTCAGGGGTTAAAATCCGGCGCAAAACGCGGTTAGCGCGGCATTTGTGATCGCCTGACCCGCCTCTATAATAGGGCGATGTTGTGTTTTTGACGGAATCCATGCGGATTAGGTTGGGAACGCCTACTTTGCATGTCATTAGCGATGTATATCGCTGACATGCAAAGTAGGGTTAAAAAGGCACCTGACTCAAGGAAACTCGCGCTAAAGCATGATCGCGAGTCCTTGTAAATTGTGAGTTGTAAAACTCTTGATAATATGCCCCTCAGAATCCTATATAACGGTGGAAATCTGTGGTGTTTCTGCACAATCCCAATATGGACAGTAAGGATCAAAAACACGTCCTGATGATTCTGGTCTTCAGATATTACAAATTGTAAGAAATGGAATTTACAAATGAGTCCTATTAAATGAAGATTCACAATTATCCTAGTTATAAGACTTCATAATAAGGACTGATGCAAGGTGTGTACATCTGATTTAGGCACAATTGTAACTGAATGACGCAAAATGGTTATTAGATTGGAATTTACTATGTAGTAGAACGAAATAAATCTATAATGATGGATTTATTTGATGCCATAGTTTTCAGAGAACCTCTCTCAGGTTCACAGCAGACATCCCTGCCTAATTCAGATGTAGCCCGCACATCATTTGACTGAGCAATCTGTGTACATAGCTAACAGCATCGAAGAGAAAATTAGCCAGTGGCTTAAGAAAGCTTTAATAGGTATTTGCTGAGAGTCAAACAATGAAATTGGTGGATTTGTGTCTTAAGCCTATCTAAGCAGCTGGTTGATTTTTTTGTCCGAATAGGGATCTAACTAACAATTAAAAAATCACAATATAGATATTTGATGGAACTGAAAATTGAAAGGTTGAGGTAATCTTCTTTCTTTCTAGTCTACACTAGAAAGAAACTCAGGGAGGGCTTGCCTATCCTCCGAGTGGTGCGTCTCCGAAAACTCATTTCACAGCTCAAGGTTTCCCTTTTGTCAATGCTCTGCCCTACAGAATGAGCAGAGAAGCTGTCAGGTTAAATGGGATGGTGCTTGGTTTATTGCTCACGTACTACGGGAGATGGATTTTTATTCTGTAGGTTTGCCACTACGGTCATTGCTCGCTGTCTCAACAGATAAGAGAGGCTAAAACTTTTCTTGTCCAAATCTCTCTAGTCAAGAAGCAAATTGAACTGAAATCCAGAGGAGTGAAACTTCTGCCCAGCAAAGACAACAACCAGAAGACTTCAGTATGTAAGTGTTATATCTTTCTTATTGAATATTGCCTCTGTTTCAGTCCTGAGAGCATCATATGCTATGAATTCTACTGCTGTGTGACTGCATCCTAAAAAAAGTATTACATTGATGAGAATGCAGGCATGCTGTATCTGGGGTTTTTTTGAAGGACAAATTATTGTATTAGAGCCAAGGGTCAGGTAATTCTGTTGATTACAAGGAATGCATAAGAATATAAGTTCCATCAGACACTTCATGAGATGAACTGCTGTCTTTACTTTCCTCTTGTTCTTATTGTGATATCCAGCACCTGAAATTGCTTAGTCCTAAAAATTATCTTGTGACAGTATTGGGAAGATCCACTACAATCTCAATCAAGCATAAATTCACATGATTTGGGGTCTCATTTTGAATTCCCTGGTATTAAGGAATGTAATATCGTATTTGGCAAATCCGGTTATTGACAAGGGTGGTATGTCGTCACCATTCCAAGTTCTACACTTCAGAGTGGTTGATAATACAATGATATCTCATTTCCACAGTTCTTAGCTGCAAAAATCGGAATGTGCCATATTTACCCATCACACTTTCTACCAGGTATTACTTGCAGTCGTCTGTGTGAGGGAAAGTGCAGTATTACTGCACAAGCTTTATTCCCTATTTGGGTGCAAACTCCAGTTTGTGCCTGAATCTGGGTTCCCGGCTTGGTTGTAATGATGTCTATTGTGTTGTTGTTAATGCTTGCTGCAGCCAAGGCTTGCACTTTACCTCAAAGGAAAGATTTGCTCATGACATAACTAATATTCATGTTTGTTCAGTCCTTGGTCTGTATTATGCTTACGGGGATCCATGCTAAATGTTGGCGTTAATTCTTTCTACGCCTTGTGAGTGGGGTTGGTTGCCTAGAAATGAAGGTAACAAGCTACCAGTAGTGATTCTGGATGGGCTACTGAGCAAATCGAGACATTTTCCAATATGGTGGTGCTTTTAACAGGATGATTGCATTTACGACGAGGCTCTGGCATGTCAGACCTGCTCACATGTGACTGGTCCAGTCCTACTGGCATTCAGCGACACTAGCCACACCAGATTTTTCCAGATTTAGGCCTGCTCACCTCTTCATGTGTTGGACCCTCCTGTTCTCTGCTGTGTCTACTGCATCCTTGCATTTCTGGCCAGAAGCATCTTGAGGGGACGCCGGCGGCTGTACCAGGGCTCTGATCAGAGAGCTATGCCTCTTGCACGTCGTTGCTGAGAAGGAAGTGAGTCAAAGTTGGGTGTGGAAGGAACGGGAGAGAAAAGAAGGGAATGTGTGTGAGATACCTGCTCTCTCGAGAATACTGAGATGGGGCGGCTTGGATTCCCTGCATGCCACATGCCTGTGCATCCATGCTTTCTTGCATTGGATGGGGCAATGAACCGCTGTCCTTTGCACTCAATTATCACTCAGCTTAAGGTGATTGCTCTAATGTAGTGGCCATGATGTGTGGCCAAGAGCTTGAATGGCCATCAGATTTTACATTAACAGAAAGAACCAATTGTTTTGGCGCTTAAAAGCATTTTGGTGCATGCCCGGCTGTGAATCGAATGTAACATCACATGACCTAACTCCTATATATCCCACACTTCATGTTTAGTATATAGAACAACCCGAACAACATTACCAGTCATTGTAGCATCCACAGTTCATGCCAGCAGTTGTGTCACTTCTCACATCATGGCAGCACATGCACCTCTTCTACATTCTATGCCAGCAGTCACATGTCAAATTCATAGCAGCATCCGCACCTTTCCTACATTCAATTACATCAGTTGCATCTCACTTCATATTACATGCCAGCAAATGCATACTACTACTCAATTCATAGCTCTTTACCTGCACTGCTTCCACATTTCATGCCAGTAGTTGCACCTCACTACATAGCAGCACTGACATCTCCTCTACATTCTGTGCCAGCAGACGGATGTCAATTCGCAGGAGCACCCACACCTCTTCCACATTCCATGCCATCAGTCACATCTCAATTCGTAGCAGCACCCACACCTCTTCCACATTCCATGCCTTCAGTCACATCTCAGTTCGCAGCAGGATGGACACCTTTTCCACATTCCAAGCGGCAGTCACATCTCAGTTCGTAGCAGCACCCACACCTCTTCCACATTCCATGCCAGCAGTCACATCTCAGTTCGTAGCAGGATGGACACCATTTCCACATTCCTTTGCAGCAGTCACATCTCAGTTCGTAGCAGCACCCACACCACTTCCACATTCCATGCCATCAGTCACATCTCAGTTCGTAGCAGGATGGACACCTTTTCCACATTCCATTCCAGCAGTCACATCTCAATCCGTAGCAGCACCCACACCTCTTCCACATTCCATGCCAGCAGTCACATCTCAAATCGTAGCAGCACCCACACCTCTTCCACATTCCATGCCAGCAGCCACATCTCAATCCGTAGCAGCACCCACACTTCTTCCACATTCCATTCCAGCAGTCACATCTCAATCGGTAGCAGCACCCACACCTCTTCCACATTCCATGCCAGCAGTCACATCTCAGTTCGTAGCAGGATGAACACCTTTTCCACATTCCTTTGCAGCAGTCACATCTCAGTTCGTAGCAGCACCCACACCTCTTCCACATTCCATGCCAGCAGTCACATCTCAGTTCATAGCAGGATGGACACCTCTTCCACATGCCATGCCAACAGCCACATCTCAATCCGTAGCAGGATGGACTCCTCTTCCACATTCCATGCCAGCAGCCACATCTCAGTCCGTAGCAGCACCCACACCTCTTTCACATTCCATGCCAGCAGTCACATCTCAGTTCGTAGCAGGATGGACACCTTTTCCACATTCCATGCCAGCATTAACATCTCTGTCCGTAGCAGCACCCACATCTCTTCCACATTCCATGCCAGCTGTCACATCTCAGTTTGTAGCAGGATGGATGGACACTTTTTCCACATTCCATTCCAGCAGTCGTATTTAACTTCACGGAAGCACCCGCATCTGTTCTACAGTCAGTGCAAGCTGAGAGATGTCACTACTGAACTCTTTAGCAGTGCACGCTCCTCAATCCCTAGCCTCAATCTCTGTACATTTCTATCGTATCACGCCCTACTCTCACCTATAGGTTTGATTATTGGTACCAATGCTCATCTCCTCCCCCCACGTTTTCCTGAGCAGTTGTGTTAGCGGTAATTGAGTTGGAGTTTGGAGTCATCTCTGGTGCCTGTTTTTTAATGTATTTTTATTTATACTTTTCAATCTTTGTGACTTTCGTTAGGTTAACAAATTCTTTAAAAACCGTTGTGGATGGAAAATCCTGCTACACCAACTTTTTAGTTTGAGTATATACCTTATACAAAAAAAGGTGAGGAAGAAAATCATCCTACTAAAAAAAATTTGGGGGGGGGGGTTTAAATTTCTCTCGCCAGTCAGGTTGTAAAAACCTCACAAATTGTGTACTCTGTGATTATGAGGTCTTGAACTTCACCCAACTGATCATTCATAGTCCAGTTATTTAGATCCCAGCTACTATTTAACCTGCACTTTTTTTTTACATCCTCATTGTGCTCTTAAATAAGGCAGGATGAAATACACAAAAATCATTTGTAAATTTCACTTCACTTCTAAGAATAATACTTTACTCCCCTATAAAGCATGTCAGTTTCCTTGTTATTTTCCCTCTGGGTGGGAGCATCAGTATGCATTCCACACCGGGCCTGTGGTGGGCCTAGGCAATCAATAAACGCAGCTCATGCATGATTTGGAGGTTCTGCAGCAGGTCTGCTCACAATGCACGTGGTGTTTTAAGTGCAGGTGTTGCATGCCAAGCCTGGGCTAGCAAGTGCTGAAGATCTTAGACCATCCACCGTGCCAGCTGGGCATGGATGTACCTTATGTTCCACATTACCACCCGGTAATAGAGACTTGGTTTGAGGCAGTGCCATTGCGTCCTAAGGGTTGGGGCCTAGCAATTGTTTTCTTTTTTCAAGATCTGCTTAGACTTACCAAACAATGAAAAAATGAATAACTTGGAAGAATCGACAAACTCATTTATCCTGTTTCAGACAGTCCGTTTGGAATGTGAGGCCAGGGCCAGTGCAACTCTAAAGAGGTCCTCAGCAGCCAATCACAAAGTCTAACCACAGAGACCGATTCTGATTGGTTGAGGGCTGCTAGTCAATTATGTAAGTCTACTCAGCACTTCAACCATAAGAATGGGTTGATGTAGTTAGATCTTTGGGCTGCTGGCTCGCTAATTGAACAACGATGGGCAGCCCATGTCGCCTTAGACTGTTGTGTGGTGTTGGATTGTACAGGCGCATTTTTCTGTGTTACGTCAAGGAATCCTCCCTTTTTCTTATTAACCTGCAAAGTGGATTTGTAGTTTTTTTAGCCAGTGATGGTTCAGGTTTCCACTGGCAGCCTGTTGGTGTGTTGACGTTGGACTTTGCTGACAATGTGTTGTTGTGATGGTGCCAGACTCTGCTGGCAGTGTATTGTTATGACTGTTCTGGACTTCATTGCCCATGGTTGTAGTGATGGTGATGAATTCTGCTGACCGTATGTTGTGGTGACTGTGGAGGACTCCGCTGGCAGTGTGTTGTAGTGACTGTGGTGGACTCTGCTGGCAGTGTGTTGAAGTGACTGTGGTGGACTCCGCTGGCAGGGTGTTGTAGTGACTGTGGTGGACTCTGCTGGCAGTGTGTTGTAGTGACTGTGGTGGACTCCGCTGGCAGTGTGTTGTAGTGACTGTGGTGGACTCCGCTCGTAGTGTGTTGTAGTGACTGTGGTGGACTCCGCTGGCAGTGTGTTGTAGTGACTGTGGTGGACTCCGCTGGCAGTGTGTTGTAGTGACTGTGGTGCGCTCCGCTGGCAGTGTGTTGTAGTGACTGTGGTGGACTCCGCTGGCAGTGCATTGTAGTGACTGTGGTGGACCCTGCTTGCAGTGCGTTGTAGTGACTGTGGTGGACTCCTCTGGCAGTGTGTTGTAGTGACTGTGATGGACTCTGCTGGCAGTGCGTTGTAGTGACTGTGGTGGACTCCGCTGGCAGTGTGTTGTAGTGACTGTGGTGGACTCCTCTGGAAGTGTGTTGTAGTGACTTTGATGGACTCCGCTGGCAGTGCGTTGTAGTGACTGTGGTGGACTCCGCTGGCAGTATGTTGTAGTGACTGTGGTGGACTCCACTGGCAGTGTGTTGTAGTGACTGTGGTGGACTCTGCTGGCAGTGTGTTGTAGTGACTGTGGTGGACTCCACTGGCAGTGTGTTGTAGTGACTTTGATGGACTCCGCTGGCAGTGTGTTGCAGTGACTGTGGTGGACTCCGCTGGCAGTGTGTTGTAGTTATGCTGCTGAACTCCTGGTTGTGTGCTTTAATGATGATGCTGAACTTTGCTACTGACAGGGTGTTGTAATGATGGCCCGTAACTCTGATGCATTGTATTGTAATATTAGTTCTTGCCTCCACTGTTGTTGTAATGGTGCTGGATGGTGTGTTAAAAGATTGTGTGAGCTTCTTTTGGCAGTGGGATGTAGGGATGACGCTGAACTCCACTGACACCATTTTAGGTGTTCACTCCACTGGCAGCGTGTTGTAGTGATGGTGCTGGGCATCGCTGCCAGTGTGTGGATGATGATGGGTGTTTACTCACCTGAGAGTGTGCTGTGGTTCTGGACCCCTCTTGGAATGCTGTGTAGTGAATGCCGTGGTGTCTGCTGTCAGTATTGTGTAGGTATGCCAACAGAGTCTGTCCCATGACTTCAGACTGCCAGGCAGGGTCGTACAGTGGTGTCTATGGACTGCCAGGCAGTGTCGTACAATAGTGTATGTGGACTGCCTGGCAGTGTCGTACAGTGGTGTCTATGGACTGCCTGGCAGTGTCGTACAGTGGTGTCTATGGACTGCCTGGCAGAGTCGCACAGTGGTGTCTATGGACTGCCTGGCAGAGTCGTACAGTTGTGTCTATGCAGTGCCTGGCAGTGTCGTACAGTGGTGTCTGTGGACTGCCTGGCAGTGTCATACAGTGGTGTCTATTGACTGCATTGGCAGTGTCGTACAGTGGTGTCTATCTACTGCCAAGCAGTGTCGTACAATGGTGTCTATGCAGTGCCTGGCAGTGTCGTACAGTGGTGTCTGTGGACTGCACTGGCAGTGTCGTACAGTGGTGTCTATGGACTGCCTGGCAGTGTCGTACAGTGGTGTCTATGGACTGCCTGGCACAGTTGTACAGTTGTGTCTATGCACTGCCTGGCATTGTCGTACAGTGGTGTCTGTGGACTGCCTGGCAGTGTCATACAGTGGTGTCCATGGACTGCACTGGCAGTGTCGTACAATGGTGTCTATGGACTGCCTGGCAGAGTCGTACAGTTGTGGCTATGCACTGCCTGGCAGTGTCGTACAGTGGTGTCTGTTGACTGCCTGGCAGAGTCGTACAGTTGTGTCTATGGACTGCACTGGCAGTGTCGTACAGTGGTGTCTGTGGATGGCCAGGCAGTGTCGTACAATGGTGTCTGTGGACTGCCTGGCAGTGTGGTACAATGGTGTCTGTGGACTGCCTGGCATTGTCGTACAGTGGTGTCTATGGACTGCCTGGCAGTGTTGTACAGTGGTGTCTATGGACTGCCTGGCAGAGTCATACAGTTGTGTCTATGCACTGCCTGGATGTGTCGTACAGTGGTGTCTGTGGACTGCCTGGCAGTGTCGTACAGTGGTGTATATGGACTGCACTGGCAGAGTCGTACAGTGGTGGCTATGGTCTGCCAGGCAGTGTCGTACAATGGTGTCTGTGGACTGCACTGGCAGTGTCGTACAGTGGTGTCTATGGACTGCCAGGCAGTGTCGTACAATGGTGTCTGTGGACTGCCTGGCAGTGTCATACAGTGGTGTCTATGGACTGCCTGGCTGTGTCGTACATTGGTGTCTATGGACTGTCTAACAGTGTCGTACAATGGTGTCTGTGGACTGCCTGGCAGTGTCGTACAGTGGTGTCTATGGACTGCCCGGCAGTGTCGTACAGTGGTGTCTGTGGACTGCCTGGCAGAGTCGTACAGTTGTGTCTATGGACTGTCTAACAGTGTCATACAATGGTGTATGTGGACTGCACTGGCAGTGTCGTACAGTGGTGTCTATGGACTGCCAGGCAGTGTCGTACAATGGTGTCTGTGGACTGCCTGGCAGTGTCGTACAGTGGTGTCTATGGACTGCCTGGCTGTGTGGTACAGTGGTGTCTATGGACTGTCTAACAGTGTCGTACAATGGTGTCTGTGGACTGCCTGGCAGTGTCGTACAGTGGTGTCTATGGACTGCCAGGCAGTGTCGTACATTGGTGTCTGTCGACTGCCTGGCAGTGTCGTACAGTGGTGTCTATGGACTGCCAGGCAGTGTCGTACAATGGTGTCTGTGGACTGCCTGGCAGTGTCGTACAGTGGTGTCTATGGACTGCCCGGCAGTGTCGTACAGTGGTGTCTGTGGACTGCCTGGCAGAGTCGTACAGTTGTGTCTATGGACTGCCTGGCAGAGTCGTACAGTTGTGTCTATGGACTGTCTAACAGTGTCATACAATGGTGTCTGTGGACCGCACTGCTCAGTGTGGCACTGCAGTGATGTTGGCCCAGCCTGCTGGACTCACCTGGGATTCTGGGACAGCCACAGTGCTGGAGTCCTCTAGCAGCGGCAGTGTGGTGTCTGGTTGCCTCTTGAATCCTGTGGCAGTGTGGCTCCCTGGTGGCAATGGTGTCTAAGTGAAGTATAGTAAGTAATAAATTGAGAGTGCAAGGCTGCCCTGGCAATCGATACAGTAGTCATTTGAAAGTAAGCCTGAGGTGTTGTCGTACCCTTCTCTCCACAAGAAGTCTGTTTAAAAAGACCCCCACCTGTACATAATATTTCACAGTGTACTTAAAGAAATGTCTAATATTATCTTTGAAGTGCATGGATTTTTGGAATGTGCCTGGGTTACTTGAATCATCTGAGTGGGTCACTCGCGCGACTAGGAACCCTTATGTTATGGACAGCTTCCGCTGGAGGCCATTAGCTTGAGTAACTGAATGGAAATCTGGTTATTCACTGCTGTGAGTTAACAAAACTGGAAAAGTAGACTTGTTTCCCACTGTTGTTACGTCAACAGGGGAAGCACTTACTTTCCCTGCGTTCCGCCATCTTGCCAGGGTCTCTATAGACACGAGCGAGGTGGTAAAATGGTGGCTGGAAATCCCACCCATATTTTTTCACCTCTTCTGGGTCACCAAATGAGGGTGGGTGTGTGACTGGTGCTGTACCGTCAAATTCCCCTGTCAGGGCGGGTCTCTGTAGACCCATCCTGACAGAGGAAAGCAAGCTGCACGGTGCTGCCTTTCAGCTCAATAAAAAGAGCAGAGAACTTGGCTTTGGTGCGGAGGGGGAGGAAAGGCTCTGAGGTTGATGGGGGTGGGTGGCTGTAGACAGTGGTTGGTATTATATTTAAGAGAGAAAGGAAGAGAGATTGTAGAAGGTGAGTGGCAGTTTTTTCATTCGGGCAGGGGTAGGATAAATATAGAGATTGGTGGGAATGAGTGGCAGGAAGCTAGGTATTTCTTTTCATCTTGGGAATGGGGAGGGAAGGCCATGATCTGTATGGCTTCCCCAGGACTCCTTGACCCCAATGTGTCTATTGAAGCATTGGCAGATGATTTGGGGGGCATATGCAACATAAAATTAAAGATAGTTAGAAAATAAAAAACAGGGCTGTTGTACACCTTGAGTTCAGTGTGATATCACAGACAATGTGTGTTGTGCCCTCCTTTTATATGTGATGCCCCTCAGTAAAAATCTTCCCTGTTATTCACTGGTATCCATCTTTAATTGAAGCTATTCTCTATGACTATTAACATACCTCCATTCAAGAGCCCAGAGAGAGGCAGCAGCATCAACTACAGATGTTCTAGGGATGACAGAGCCAACACAGACGGAGAGACACACATAGCAGGATGAAGGAAGTAAACCTCAGTGAGGACAGAACAGTGTCTATGAGTGTCTTTGTGTGTGCCTGTGTGCATCAATGCACTCCTGTGTCTGCTGTACTAACAACACAATATATTTAGTGCAGTGTGCAGAGCGTGCATGTTTCTCTCTACACTAGGACCACCTTTGTCTTTGTTGCCTAATGAACATATATATTGAATTGGTCACACCTTGTTCTGTGTGATTGCACAGTTGACAAGCATTGGCAAAGCCAACGGGTCTGGCGCTAGGTGGCAGACTTTTAGTTTTGTCAATGCTTATTTTGCACTGGAGATATCTATGCGCACTTAGGTAGAGCTGAGTTCCATAATGCGAGCAAAGGGCAGGATATATCATGCGTGCCTTATCATTGGCCATGTTTTGCCCCATTACCTTATCTCCCCTGCTCACTCGAGAGCTGGTCTCTGATTGGCCCTTATCCCTCACCCACAACTAGCACGGGTCTGCGACAATGCACTTTACATCCAGAAAGAATCTCCCGAACTCCGCGGGGAGGTGCCGTCCCATTCCACCAGTAGTTTTTGGAAACACGAGAAGCCTGGTGCTGTTTATATTTCTACTCGCGCCTTTTTTTCGTTCTACATTGACTGTATCCTGTAAATGAGAGCGGTAAACAAGACGCAAAAACCACAGATGGGCAAATAACCCGTTGGGACACGTCACCCTGAGTCTTGCAATTTGCAGAGTCAACAATTCATTAAAATTGAACGCCCTACGCTTTCCTCTGTAACCTTGAGGGATTCACTCCGGATGTTTCTGCCGGTGAAATCTGTGGGCCGCTTAATCCTCCGCTCGAAGGGATTGGCTGCCATCTCGGTTCAGACGCGGACGTGTTTTATAACCTGCTTCGGGGAGAGAGCGGGACTTTACTGGACTTGGTCAGATAATAAAATAGGATTGAGGCGAAGGTGTGTGTTTTATGGGATCAGACGGGAGCAGTGGCGAGATGCTCGACGTGTGAGCCCCAAGGCTCGCGCGTCCTCCTTCAGTGACCTACGCATCTTTCACGCCACGGATTGCCTGAGTAGCCCAAGCAAACGCTTTGCAATGACTGCATTGCCCTCAGTACCACTGCAATTATGCGGCAGCAGAGAAAGAAATTAGACAGCAGAGATAATTAAATTATGCGGCAAGAAAATCATGCAGCTTAATGCGATACATTAGTGGTTCTTAATCTTTCGACTTCCGTGATCCTCAGAGGAACAAATTATGCAGCAGAGATAACTAAATTATGCGGCAAGAAAAAGCATACCATGCAGCCTAATGTAATACATCAGTGGTTTTTAATCTTTCAACTTTTGTGGTCCTGAACTTAATCATAACTGGAAACTGGGGACACCACTGAATCATTATTTGAATCCAGCCCCCCCTGAGTAATTACTAAAAACCAGGGACCCCAGTCTAAACATTTTCTATAATTTGAACCACTAAACAATGCACATACAATACAGGAGCAAGCATTCATCAAACAAAAATACAAATTATGAAATATTTTATTTAACTCAAAATAAATTATTAAAAAAATCAAAAATTTCATTTTAATGGGAATGTGTTTTTTTTTTTCTAAATTCAATTTTGCCTTCTCATCGTCCATACTATAATCTGTTTGATGCACTTGCACTGCTCCCACAAATCAATCTCAGGATACTAACCTAATTTTAAGCCTCCAATTTCAAACTCCTAACGTATACAGCACCTTTTAAAATTTAGAATTTTACATTTTGCCTCTTTATTTATATAGACTTTATTAATCTGTTAATATTGTTGTATTTCCTAAGCGGTCGTGGACACCCCTTGAGTAAGCTTTGGGGACCCTCCAGGTGTCCCGGGACCATAGGTTAAGGACCACTGCGATACATTGTCACAGTATTGCTTCACTATTTTTTTTTTCACAATGTTAACACAGATTGGGCAGAGATTGCATCTCATTAGAACCTCTTTAACACCTCAAGGCAGCAATCAGCAAAAGAAAGGTGACCTGTCACTGCACAGTTAAGGGCCTTCCACTGCACGGCAACATGTGTGGCAGCATTTTTAGTAACTTTTGATCCAAGTGAGCTAGAAGCCTTTTTTATTAAGATATGCAAATTACGCAGAAGATGGTGGATTATGTGGCAATTCGCCAAATCCATATTTATGTGGAAAGCGTCAATACTGAAGAATCACATAATTCCAGTCACCTTGATTATGCCCAATCATCTATCTACTAATTAGCTGTAGAATTCATCCGTGCGACACCCAGCTATGTTGCCGCGAAGTCACTTGGCCCATTTCTTGAAGTGATGCCACCTTTCTGGTCTCCTTTCGTCTTCACAGGCCAATACTTGGATTTAGAGTCAAAATGTATCCCTAGTTATGCAGTCCATGTTTGCCAAGAAGTTTTTAAAACAACATGATTTATTTGAATATACTTTTCGAAGCATCAGCGTGGCACTGTTTGATCACATTAGTCAGCTATAGTAATTGACTCTTAGTTGATGTAGTGTCTATGCCTCATTGTGCATAGTGGTGCTTCATTTCTGCAACCTTTTTCTGGTGCTTTAATTACATGTAGGGCGGTTAGTTGAAGGGGTGACGCCAGTCCTTTTCTAAAAATGATGTTGCTTACTTCGGCTGTACATTTGAGCTGTCTAGAGGTCCTTTTGGGGTGTGAAAATTATGTGTTTATGCCCACAAAGTTTAGTGAAGTTAACATATTATTCTCTTCACAAATATTTAATCATTTCCAAGATTTCTTTCAGCATTTGGCCCCCACAAAGAATGTTTTGTCTGCGCTTCCCATTTATTAAGATACATTTTACATGAATAGAAATCAGACAAGCAAAACACGAGCAGCAGAGAGTGACTCACAATACTTGTGTGTGTGCCCAGAGTTCTATGCAAGAAAATGAAGCCAGGTTTTTCTTATGCAAGTTTACATCTTTCTGAGCTTTTGTATGCACAGTGGCTTTGAAGATATATCATGTGCACAATCATTTTGCTATGTTAAAACACATATACACAACATAAATTGTTACAAACCACTCATTTTGGATGCTGTCTCCCAAAGCCGAAAACGATTCAAGCCACACAAAATTGCAAAGGCTTCCACACACCTTCACAAAATGTGCCAACAGAACCTTATACACAGCTGTGATGGCCTTTCACCACAATGAGCCAGCAGAGCTATGTATGAATGTCCTGATCTCAATTCTCTTCTCTCCCTGGTGCCATTTGGTGCCAGTGTATTTAGCTTGGTACCCGTGTCTTTCCTTCCATCTATATTATAGATTGTACGAGTCCTGTTTCCTTCTGCTTAGCAGGTTCAGTAAGCCATTTCGCAGAGTCCTAAGCAGAATTAGGTTAAATGAAAGATTATTGTATCACATAATTTTTTGATAGACAAGTCTACATCTTAGATTGCCTCTTTATGGGCATGATGTACATTTCTGATCAAGTGATAAGCAATCAGTTTTGCCCCTTCATCTCTGAATCAAGGGTTTGATTAGTATTGAAATCAAGAATTTTTCACAATCTTTGTCATTGTGACGCTGCTTTTTAAAATTTTCATGCAAAGGATGTGTCTTTGGAGTAAAACCCTTCAAAGTTGGCCAGGCAATCTGTGAGTTGCATCTGCATAATTAGCACAATTTTTCATTACCCTTGTTATGTGGAATTCCCCAAATTACGCCATTATGCCGCACCGCATAATTACGTACACATTTCCTGCAAATGCATCATAAATGCATGGGAACCAAGTGCACAACAGAGCGCAAGCAACTGTTGTTCGCAGTGCTTTTGCCTTTCTGCTGGATTATGTTAGTGCAAAAAGCATCCTTGCTTTCAAAGTAGACGCAAAAATGTGTTTTGCGCTAAATACAGCATCAAATGGCAGTTTCAAAGTTTTCATAATTTCACGTAAATTTTCTGAAATTTCCCGTTACTACCAGGCGCGGCCCGTGGTAGGAGTGCCGGTCGGGCGGTGACGTGGGGCGGGGGAGGGGCAGGGTGGAGGCTAGTAAACTACGGATTAAGGCCGAATACAGGTAAGTGAACATTTAAATAAATAAAACGAATTTCGTTGTGAGCGCTGCATCGCCAAATGCGATGCAGTGCATGCAACGAAATTCGTTTTATTTATTTAAATGTTCACTTACCTGTATTCGGCCTTAATCCGTAGTTTACTAGCCCCCACCCTGCCCCTCCCCCGCCCCACGTCACCGCCCGACCGGCACTCCTACCACGGGACGCGCCTGGTTACTACACAAAAGCAAACTATGCAAATTTCCCAAGCCCCGTATTCAAAAGTCTCAGGCATGTTGGAAGAAATCTGACAGAACATGGAAGACATTTAATATGTGAGCAGTGGAAATGTATGCCCCACTTTGGAGTAGATATCTAAGAGCCACATTTGGGACAGTAACGATATCTTGCCTTTCATGAAACTAAAGGTGGGAAAGGCTTAATGTGGCAGACCTTCTGTGGTTGAAGTGTTTCCCACATCAAGCTGGCAGTTCAGTGGTCCGATCGCTGACATCTGAATGAAATCCAAAGAGCTAAGATGGCTGGTAGGAGGCAGTCGCGGCAAGCATGACTCGCGGGTGAGGGGTGGGGTGCGGGGGCTCGCATTGGGAGGGGGGGGTTAATTTAATTTAAAAAAAATAATAATATACTTACCATCTCCTCCGGTCCCGCATCGCATCTCCTCTCCATACAGGAAGCAGGCAGCCTCCATCCCCTCCTCTAAGCCAATCACAGTGCTGCAATGGCAGCGTTGTGATTGGCTAGGATGCTGACCCCACAGGCGTCTGTGGGGAGGTCATTTTCTCTATGTAGGCTGCATGCAGCCTACATAGAGAAAATGCAGAGTGAGTATGACTGGTTTGGTCGGCCCTGGGGCCAACCAAACAGACAGCGCACTCAGAGTGGGCAAGCCACGCCTCCCCTGGACTCCTGCAGGACCGCCCACCAGCCCGCCCCCAACCAGGCACACCCTTCTGCTTTCTCACAGTGCGAGAAGCAGAAACATAAAATGGAATTTAAAATACCATTTTATGTTTCTGCTTCTCGTACTGCGAGAAAGCAGTGGGGCGACGCTCCTCCGCCCACATGGAGGAGCCGCCCCTGGTAGGAGGTAGGGCCGACCACTGTCCACATGTCTGAGTTATGATCTCAGTGCAAGGGGAGGAGCATGGTCCAGTATTAAAAGTTTAAGTCAGTAGGAGTAACTTTGCATACTTTGCATATCGTTGAACAACAAATAGTCATTTTTAGGCACAATCCGAACTTGAAGGAAGTTCATGAGTTGTTGGGTTATCTATGAGTTGTTGGGGGGTGACACCTTCCTTTCAGAGTGTGTAGACCAGTCGAGCCACTTTGAAAGTAACGTTTGCTACCACCACAAAATGACGAACATGTGAGTGCATTCATACCTGCCAGTCACTCTTCTGTCCTCAGAGTTTTAAATTTGCTTGAGTTTTGGCTGGTAAACTCTAGATAAAAGACATCTCTGTAATCTACACTTTAGTCAGTGATGGCAGTGCTGTTACCATATTTAAATGAGAATTTGTCGATGTGGCTGAAGTTCCCAGAAATGTCAGATGAAGGAATAAGATTTCTTTGGACAGGTTGAGGTTGCATGCCAAGGGATCTGTTGATCATATACTGAGTGGTTCGAGGTTTCGTGTATTGAGACGGATATCTGCTCGAGGAGAAGAGAAATCTATATTGGAAGTATATAAAATTTTCTAGGAAGTGTTGATTAGATTCCTGTGCATACACAAATCGTTCAAGGTGATTCGCGATGTCTTACATTGATGTCATCGATAGCATGGCCACCATGCTACTGTTGGCTGAAATGATCCTGTACCTTAAAAAATAAAGTGAATGGCGAGAAAGAATTAACAGGGGGGTAACCCCCTTTTCCATTGGTGAAGTTGTCCAACAGGTCAGTTGACATATTTCACTTACGCCAGAAATGGAGTCGTTTTCTGAAAGTACATATCTGTGATATCAATGAACTTGTAAACAGCTTCTCATTCTCTGGGAAATGGAAGCACATTAGATGCTAGGGGAGCCCGCCAGAAGAGGCATAGTCTGTTAGCTAAAGTATGATTAAGATACTACCATGGATGGAGCCATTCCAATATTTTCTAAATTCCCACTGTGCTCGCTTCTTTTCAGTGATTTCATCCATCTTACGTTTCCTCCTTTTAATCTTTGTTTATTTAATTTTCATTATACTTTTCATTATGAAATTGTTCGTCTTTTGGCATTTTTCTCCTGTTTTTCATTTTTTCATTTCTCCCCTTCTCTCTTCCGTTTTGTTTCTCATTTTTCTTTCTTTTTCCTTCAATCATTGGTTGTTCTTGGCTGCCTTTTTTTCTTTTTTCTTTTTATTCTTTCCCTTTTTCTCATTCTTTCTTCTTGCATATTTTAATTCTGGGTTTTGGCAGCAAAGTGGGCTTTGGGTCCACCACTTTGAACCCTTGGCTTTGTTCAATGAGCCTGTTGTCAATCACATCTCATCTCAGCCCAGTGGAGTATTCATCTCTCATCTAATGCCATTGTCTATGTGTAAGCCTCCATATTACTCCAGTGCTTGTATTGAACAGATAGAACTGCTACTTTGCAACTACAGTCTGTCTGTCCAATCTTGCTGGCTTCCACTGTGTTTCACGCTCTACATTGCTCGCCGTTCATCCCAGACCTCTTGGCTTTGCCAGTGCTTGTTTATAATAAAAAAATCCATTCTAAATGTTAGCTTGTTTGCCGTCCATTCTCCCTGTCTTATTGCTTTCCCTTTGTTCCGTTTTCCTGTCTTTCACTTTTATTTGTCGTCTTCATATATGTATTCTGCTTTCTTCTTTGTAATCCTCATTGTCATTTTTCTGCTTTTCTTCCAGTATCCGTTCTTTCTCAGTGACAGAGGGAAAGACACGACTGCAGACAAAAATACACACACACACACAGAGGTTCACAAATATCCACACAGACGTGTAAACTCACATATAATAATACAAATACTCTAACATGCAAAGAGACTCACAGATATATCCAAGCGAGCAGACACACACAAAAATATGTAGAGAAAACAGAAGGCCTCAAACACATCTACTCAGAAACACCCACATAGACACAGATCAGTGCGCAGATATAGAGGCATGCACAGTGAAACTCAAAACAATGCATGCACAAATGGAAACATACACATGCACACACAGAGCCACATATGCTCAAGTATGACACACAAAGTCTTATGCCCAACATGTCTACTCACACATATCCACACTGAAGTGCATATTCACACATATAGGACACGCTTATGTACACAGATACTTACACATAAATACATACAGGCCAAGGCAGAGACTGGCACACTGAAATACACATACACCCTCACATAAATAACACTCACAAGTATAGAAATATAGACGTGTAGGATATCCTACCCACACCAGACTTCCCACCATCTATCTCTCTCACCTTCTTCTGATGGTGGACTTCTTCCTAGACTGTTCATTGACTTCATTAGAGTTTGCTTTTGAAATGAACCCCATCGACTTGTTGATTGTAGTGTGGAGTACTGGAACAACAATGGAGTAGGCAAGGGTCAAAAGCAAGTATCCATTGAGGAAAATTCGACCATGGATGGAAGAAGAGCCCTGAGGATGTAGACAGAGTAGACACTTGATAAATGGTATTGCCCTTGACTCCTGGTTCAATGCTGATACAAAACAAAGAGAAAGGCATGTGTATTGGTGTGTGCGTACAATACAGATGTGTGGTGCACAGGGTGCGGGTTGCACAAGTAGAGGCTTCCACACCGATGATTAATGTGTTTTGTTGCATCTTTAGTTCTGTGTTACTAGTGTTGGCAGTGGACATGTTGACTTGAAATGTTGTTCGAGTACCAAAGATGCAGAAAGACAGAAGCGTAAAAGAAATAATCTAGTGAAATCTTGCATGACCAGAAGGGCACTGCCTCAAAGACTTGTGTCTATCAATGGTCACCACTGCAGCAGCCATCTGGGCATGACAGGCCTTCCACTGAACATTTCACTGGTAGGCTCGAGCCCTTGGCGGATGGTTTTGAAGGCCGATGGCTGCTCCTGGTGCTTCTGTTATTTTCCCCAGCTCCACAGAGGTAAATTGCAGCAGGCATGAGGAGGCTTCAAGAGAGAGTGAAAGAGAGGGAGGGAGAAGGTAGAGATAAACTGATCAGAGAGGGAGAGGAGAGAGAGGGAATGGATGGATGCAAAGAGAGAGATAGCTCGAGAAGACCAAGGGAGCCGGACTGGTTTGAGAATTTTTGTCAGGGCGGCTTTTGGTCCCTCAGTCCATCCCTGGAAGCCATGTCTTACATGCAACAGAAACGATAGCGCTCCTCTCAGTAAAAAGCCATGCAAGGGATATTTATTTACATGTATAATACACAGAGATATATCTGGAAATATGTTGACCCTTTTTATAATTTTATGGAGCAAAATCCAAGGCACTGGTTGCAACAGGAATCACTAGGTGTTGGAAAACGAGGCAGCATCTGTGAGGCCTGCACAAATAACATGACTACATTTGTCCTTCACTGGGAACCAAACACCCAATTGTAGCGCCTGACTCTCAGAGGGTAGCGTTGCAGAGCAGTCTGAGGCTTACTCAAGGGAGGTGGTGTGGGCTAGTAACCGCCATTACAGGTGCGCCGCAATAACACTCAATAATTGATTGTCCAGTCTGTACTTTGCTTTATAAAAGTAAGAGTACATTTATTAAACACACACACTACTCAATACTATGCACCAATTTACAAATATACATAAGCTGTTGGAATTACTTTGTGACATTGCATAACATCTCCACCCCTGCCGCAGGGGGGGTGGGGTCTAGTACCACCACTCCCATGTATGCACATCATCTTGCCCCCAAATGCAGTTAGTTGAACATAACCTGGCGCGAGGGTCCTGCGCACTGGCACCATCCCAGTGGCGACCCACCCTATTACCTCAACAAGCATTTAAAATAGGCACACCTGCCTTGGTGACACATAATCCTGACTGAGCATTTCCTACTGACCGTGAAGTATACACCTCTACATCTTAAGGGCTAACAGTCTGCGTTATTCACCTAAGCGCAGCAGCAAGAATACATGTTTAAGCATCACTTTAGAATGACAGTACTCATCACATTTGTGGATCATTAGAATGCATTGCAATTACAGCCCCTAAAGGCATCACAGATGAAATCACAGGATTAAACATATACAGCCAGACACCCTAACAGGAATGTCCAGCAACATAACCCCATTTGACTTATGGCGTCACCTTACACATGTACTTCACATTATTCATGTGACTCTCAGTCCCTCTAAAAGAAATAACGTTAGTAAATGCAGTTCAGGTGCACTTACACCTCTTCACCTCCAGGGGATGCCCTTCTCCAGACATCCCCAGCTCAGGCCTTCAACCCGTGGTGCACTTCGCAATACACCCCCAGGTGTAGAACATAAGTTCCAGCCCAGGAGATGTTAAAATGCTGGCTGAGCCCTTGAGGGGTTATTCTTTTCAAGTCCCCATGAGACTTAGGGGGGGACATCCATTTTCGTGCTGGGGGAGACTGCGTTGCTCCTGCAGCTCCCCCTGCACCTTTGCACACGTGTGGTGGTGACCCCGTTCTCCTGGGGCCACCACAAGTAGAGAAAAGCTGACTTTTCCTTGCAGGCCGGTCCGGGCCTGCAAGCCATTATGGGCGCTCTCGCATATTAGAGCAGCGGGCCTCCGGCCGCGTCTGCCCGCCGTTGGAGGGTCCGGTCCCACCCAGACCCCCAGGTGAGTGATACGGCTCGGGGAGCCCACCCCCGGCCGCTTATGCTGATTTTCGGGGGCCCGGTCCCACCCAGGCCCCTCCACGTGTGTACGGGGTCCCGGTCCTACCCGGGACCCCCGCAGGCTCTCCAGATTGGAGGGCAGCCCGGGGAGCCCAACCCCGGCTGCCCCCGCCGGCTCCCTGCCCGGCCAGCACCCTCGTGTGCTGCCGCGGGAGCCGGCATAGCAGTTCTGGTGTGCCCGCTCCGGCGGGCAGACGCGTTGACTCCCGCTGGCCCGCGTGTCCTCAGGGGAGTGCGGCTGCACTCCCCCAGCCTCCTCCTTCTCCACGGGGCCCGGAGACGGGGTCCCAGGCCCCCGGACATCTTCGAGGGGGGCGCGACGGTGCTCCCCTCCCTCTGGAGACTTCGGGGGCCAGGGTGGGCTCCTGGCACCCCGCTCGGCCATTTTCACGTGGAGCGCGACGGCGCTCCCCGACTTGTCTTCTCCTTCTTCGGGGCCCGGAGATGGGGTCCCAGGCCCCAGAGTCTTCTTCGCAGGGGGCGCGACGGCGCTCCCCGCCTCCTGCTCATCACACGGGGCCCGGAGTTGGGATCTCGGGCCCCTCCCCCTTCTTCACGGGGAGCGCGACGCCGCTCCGCGGCTTCGTTTTCGGCGGGGGCCAGGGTGGGCTGCTGGCAGCCCGTGGGGGCACCTTCACAGGGAGTGCGACGGTGCTCCCCGACTTACATCTTCATGGGGGGGTGTGACGGCACCCCCCACCTTCAGTGGGGCCCGGAGTTGGGATCCCGGGCCCCTTTTCACCACCTTCACGGGGAGCACGACGGCGCTCCCCGCCTTAGCTTCTGACCCACCCCGGGGGCACATTCAAGACCGGCAGCGGAGCCCCACGCGCTTCGTCGTCGGTCTTCTTGGAGGTCAAAGGTCCCCTACCTTCTGGGGGGCAGATCTCAGCCTCCTCTTGCTCCTGGCGGCGCTCCCCAGCCACTGGGAGCAGTTTCCTTCACCCTCTTGGTCTCAAGGAGGGTGCATTCAGCAGGGAGCTGTCTTCACTGGCTCCCTGCACCAGCATTTCGCCTGGCTCTCCTCCTGGGCCTCTTTTCTCCCTGCGCAGAGGCCCCTGCTTCTGCGCACTGGTCCTGGTCTCTTCTCCTGGCGCTGTTCAGGATCCTGGGACAGTCAGGGGGTTCCTCCTTCCAACTGCCCATTGCGCCAGGCTCCAGCACCCTCTGCCTCAGCAGACCACACCCCAGAGAGAGCTTCTCTTCCTGTGCAAACACTTTTAAAGAATTGGGGAGGGGGCTGGCAGGAAGTCTCTGTTGGCCCTATCGCACAGCGACACATCACTTCTCTGCCCCTGCTCCCTCCTTCCTGCCCAGGCCTCTGGGTTTGTTCAAAATGGCGTCGTCCAGGATCTCCTGCCACATGGTCTCTGAGAGCTCCTTCCCCCCAGAGCTGCCTTCTCCCTTGTGCAGCTAGGTGCCTGGCACCCAGTGACAGCTTCTGATGGATTAGCCTGTAGCTCCACCCATCTTCTCTCCTTGGAGGGAAGGTCATCAATCCAGGCTGCTGGGGTCAGCCCCCAGCCAGGCCCTGGTTATGAGCTGACTCAGAGAAATATAACATTTCTAGATGACCCAAAAGCAGTACAAATATGACTTTGGACTCTGCAGAATACTTCTTCTCACATAGGTTACAGTGGACTTTGGTGCGTGTCTGGAATTGGTAGGCCCTTGGAAAGTAAAACTAGCCCATGTGCTCCCTATCCCCATAGGGGAATAATGAAGTGAAAACAGTAAAACACACTGACTTTCCCTGGCATGTTTCTTCCCAGTGTATAAAGTCTATTCCATGTCACCACCCAATTCTGCATAAGTCCTGCCACACCATTCACTTTGTAGCTACTCCTGGACTGCGCACGCCAGGAATCTCCCCTGCGCAGCCCACACACGTGTGCACACGCATGTACACATGTGTCTGCATGTAACCAGCCCGGTGCCCCTTACTCCAGTTGCTGCGCAGCGGCCTAGTCAAGCTAGGGGGACACCAGTAAAATCCACACACAGTCTCTTTCATCATGGGTTCACTGTGGGTGAGTCCCAACTTATGAGGCTCTCCCACAGTAAAAGCTCAACAAATAGGTGCTCAAAAAGCGAAAAATCCGGGCGGCTCAGAGTGTCAGAACCACCTTCTAACACTGGGCGATAGTTACAATGATGGCATTAACACATTTTGAAGTTGGGTGTGTGGCCATAAATATTTTGAGTGCATTGCACGTTTACAGTGGGGCAGGAATTTCATGCCTGGGGCACCTGTGACAGGACCGATCTGAAGTCTCATATCCTACAACCCTACAGCGTCGGAGGAGTGTCTGCTGTTGGGAATTTGTTAATTCGTAGGATTTGCATCTGTCGTTGTGCAGGTCACAGTGCAACGCTTGTGTCACTGCTTGTGAGTACAACCCCATTATACGCAGTCTAATGGGTAAACATGGCCACTGTGAATAATGGCCCTCAGTGGAAACCAAGCCGGTGTTACGAGAGGCATTGAAAGGTTGGGATCTGGCTTGTGCTCAGGCACAAAGCTACCAGCTAGGTCCAACTCTTGTCAAGTGGAAGCTGTATGAGGATATGGAAGTGTGGGCCTTGGGCAGCCATGTCCTACAGAGCACACAGACGAGTACATGTGCAGGAAAATATATAAGATGGCAAAAGTTGGTTTCTGAGTGATTCTTTGTGAAAATGAAATTCTACGTATGTCTGTGTCTGTTATTGTGCATGGCTAATAACGAATGTGTGCTATTGCACACATAGATGAAATGTATCTGTACATCGATGTATTCATATGTGTATTTGTGTGTGTGTTCAGCAAGCAGCTGTTTATATTATATTGCTAGGGACATGCCTGAATATGTTTGTGTGTGTGCATCTAATATAGCACGTCAAAATTGCTAAGAAAATATACAGGTTTTACTGTGTTATTGTATGTGAGCATATGGGGTTCTGTGCTGTGTTTGCATACAACTACTGTGTGTAGACTGTACATTTTATAGACACGAATGAAGGAGTATGGAATAAATGACTTCAGAGCTTGCATGATTTATGAAATGAGAAATTCTTAATGATAATCGACATACAGGCCAGCATGAATTAACCAAAGATATTTTCCAACTACAAATATCATGAGTGAGGTGTAAAATGTTTAGCTGGAGGTCTTCTTTTAAAGTCGATTAACAAAGGATAACGTGAAAAAAAAATACAATGGATGTGTGAAACTAACAAAGTTGACGACCCACCTGAGGGAAGTTTTTTAAAACTTTGCGAACTTCGAAAAAAAGGAAAAATGGATGAAAACCCCCACAAAAATAGCATTTCCGAAAGACTCCCCCTCCCCCAAAATTCTACTTTTGAAGTAGAGTTCTCCAGCAAGAATAGAACGATTTATTGAGAAAGAACTCTTTTTAAAAAGGCGTTTTTGTTACGACATTTCAATCGCAGTCGAAGTTGTGCAAAAATTAGAAACGTTGTAACTTCACGAACTTTAACAATATTTGCCAATAGAATTGTAATTTACATATTCCTAGTAAGAGCAGGTGTGAGCAATATAACCACCTTGAGTAGGCGTCCAGAATTGGATTGCTGACAATTCTTGCAGCCTCAACTTCTAGGTAACATTTTAAAGAAGCAGCTTGGGTTTGTTGGATTAATAAGGGTAGAAGGTGATAAGAAGGTGGAACATATTGATGATCAACTAGGTCTCTGTCTTCTTCCACGGAGATGTCTATTAGTTTCCAAGACTAAAATCCTTTAAAGTGATCCTAGTATCACAGGACCACCCTATCAGCAGAATGAATCGGCTATTATAAACTTGCACGCTGTTAAGATTATCAGATATGTATGCTAGTGTTCCTGGACTTACAAAAAATCCTTAAAATATTAATTTCTGTTAGGTGGCCATAATTGTGTAAATCCCTAATGAAGCAACAGTGGTAGGACAAAGTTCAATTAAAAGAATTGTTTACTGCATTTGATTTTATTAAATCATGTCTCACAAGAGAATCTTGGTTTCTTAACTTCTCTCTTGCAAATCTTAATTTGTTTTATCTAACAACTGCTGCGAAGAAGCCTGATTGTTTAAAATAAAGTTACGTTTGTGTGCATGCATTAGGAAATGTGTAGGAAATTATGTGCGTTAGTTTAAAGGTTTGTATGCATGACTGTATTGTGGAAACATATTTTGGGAGCATGGAGATAGCACATGAATTGGGGTTGGAAATGATTAGAGAATGTGTACATCAAGTGGAACTTTATGAATTTCCATAGTAAAAATACACTACATATAGTTATAATTTGAGGCACAGGGAGATTTAGTAATTCCCCTCAACCACACAATTCTTGGTCATGCCTGGATCACAACCTAGGTCTCCTGGTTTCAAGGGCACTGACTTTTCTAATAGGCCACATCTCTTTCCTGTTTAGAAATGCATGCGTATGTATCCCTGCATGTAGGAATGTGTTGCTATTCGTGTGTGCAAATGTATGCAAGAATGAAGTTTACTGCACCAGTATAGAAGAACACATTTAGGGAATTTCATACCTCACAATGCAGTACGAAGTTTCCCAAATTCCCATGGGTGGCTGGTTAAACTTTACTCATCCCTGCAGTCACCTGCCCTGCCCAACATGGTTGGGACTTCGGTTTGCAGAGACTTGTATTTCTGGGCCATCACCTGCAGGAATGGGTTAAACAAAATGACCACTTTCTGGCCACGTCACAGCGTTTCCCACTGCAGAAAGGCCCGCTCTAAGACAAACGCTGGGAAGGGAGCCGAAGAAAAGGTAAGCGACTGCTGCTCTCTGTCTCATGCAGCAGTAAGAATGGTTTCTTGCTTCAGCGCAGACCCTTCCCACAGTCAATTTTTAAAACTGCTCCAACTTTTATGATTGCAAAGCTGGCATGCTTTAAAAAAACAATTGTGAATTTTCGAGTCTGCTGCCTTCGTAAATCTGATTATCCCAACACTGCTGAACCATTCCTCTGTGTGCATGTTCAAATTCATATGTGCGGGTGTATTCAGTCATTCTGTCCTGTATCAGAATGAATATCATACATGCATGTTGTAGTTGCATGTGTTGCAGACATTCACTTATTTATTAGGGTGGATTTGGAAGGGAGGAGGTGTAATTATTCGTAGGACATGGTGTGATTGGGAACACACTAGGTGACTAGGTTATGGTGTACCTGCTCGCCCTCATTTAACACAGTGTGAAGATGTTTTCACGTTTAAATTTTCTGTTTTGCAAACTCTACGGGTGAACTCCCACCCTTCCTTGTAGTTCCATATAAAGCAGCAATGCACCAGACATGTAACTGACCATTGTCTGCGATATGACCTCACCAAGTCTTTGCGTTTTCCAGATGTATATCAATCCACCACAGTACAAAAGGCTGGCTGCAAATATTCAGATAAATCCTGCCTTATCAGTGTTCTTGAGGCAGGATCCTTTTTACAAACCCTAGTAATCAGCTGAAAGTGCAGAGGTGGGGACATGTAGGGGACATTCTCCCTTTTAAAGTCTAGTTCTTGCACCCCTCCCTTTAAAGGACAGGATTTGTCATGCCAAAATGGGGCATAGTGTGAAAGGGATGTATGGAGGTGAATGCAGTTAGCCACTGCCTCCCATCACATCCCCTGCTGACCTCCACCCCGCTGCCCGCGCCATGCTGCCATTCGCACAATGGAAGCTGAGGTACAAATCGTTACCAAGTTACAAGAGGACTAGTTATACATGACTTTTCAGATCGCAAAAGAGGGTAAACACCCCTTTGTCACCCCTTTTCTTCTTAATTCGCAAGGAATTGCATTGTTGACTTTTTGAGACTCAAAAGCATGTACAACTCTCCAAGTCCTTTTCCTGTTGGGTTTTGACCCTTGCAAAGCCTGCCGCTTTCAGAGGGTAAGAACCATTCATACATTGGGCTTCACTGTTCATTCTTACTTAAAAATAGGAGGACATGGCTCAATGCATGGTTTCCTTTGTATTTGGAAATCAAAGAGCAGCCAACACTCATCTCATATAGTAAGGCACCCTTCCAAGACTTACACTGCTGTGCAGAATCTAAAGCGAAAGAAATACATTTGATGTTTCCAACAAATGTCCACCACTATGTAAGAACAAAGAAAGGCACTTTGCCCTTTACAAAGATATGGATTGGGCTTACTTCATCCACCATCTTTAATGTTACTTTTAAACTAGAATCTATGCAACTTTGCAAAACATGAAAAAATGCTTTTATTGCACAAAGCCAAGCCAGCTGCACTGCTTGGTATATAACCTAGAGATTGAATGCACAAGAAAATATAATTTCAGTGTGTGCCTTGACTGAATGAATGAATGTATTCATGGGTGAATGCGTTCAGATCCTCGATGTTTGTGTGAGAAGGAAGGTTTCAATAAAGCGAAGCAACAAGCCGACATCCCGTCCCCTTCTACCAAGGCTCCTTGAAGGCCTACCTGGGGCCTGTTCGCAGAGGGTTCGCCATTGAACGCCCTATCCTGCGGATTTCACTGGTTTATTATTAAAT
Source organism: Calotriton arnoldi (assembly GCA_963921515.1). Classification (NCBI taxonomy): domain Eukaryota; kingdom Metazoa; phylum Chordata; class Amphibia; order Caudata; family Salamandridae; genus Calotriton; species Calotriton arnoldi. The sequence continues at coordinate 2,173,442 of CAWUFW010000522.1, forward strand.
ACATGTAAGCACATGCCACTGAATTGAAGGCGCATGCCCAAGTTTGCTGGACAGAGGTCGAATATATGAAAAATGTAGTTGAACTGCGGTTAGCGGGTGGGTAAGTTGATGGGCGGCCATGTGGAGTGTGGTAGAGTTCAGTGACAGGAAGAGGTAATTCCATATCATGGCATATCACGGAATACACTTTAAATATGCCCCACTTAATGAGCTACTGGGATTAAAAGAGAGTACAATTGCAATTGTAAAATAATGCTAGTGTGATGTAAAAGCAAAACAAAGGGGTCTGGTGTGAGAGCTGGGTATAACCAGGGTCACTCGAATTATGTGATTGTGCAACTGTGGCGATTTCCACATAATTATAGATGTGATGCATTTGCCACATACCCATCACCCGACGCATAATCTGCAGATTTTACAAAAAAAATGTGTTTCTAGCTCAAACAGTTCAAAAGTTACTAAAAATGCATCAAAACGCGTTGCAGTGCAATGGAAGGCCATTTGTAAAGGTTGACCAGTTGCTATATGTGGGTGTTAAACTGGTACTAATGGGGTGCAGCCTATGCCCAGACAATGTTAACAAGTTTGAAAATCACAAAATAATGAAGTAATACTATCACACAATGTGGCGCATTATGCCGCATATTTTGGCTTTTTTTTTTGCTGCATAATTTACTCAACCGTGCCCCACAGTTTGGCCCTCCCTTGCCACATAATTCCTGTGGCCATGACTATAGCTAGCAGCCACACTGATTAACAGAAGAATAAAAGTAGTGGCTTTTGGTCCCTGTGAGTTCACATTCACTTCGACCTTGGGTGCAGTCCATTCTCACTTAAACATGCATGCAGAAACATTTGTGTGCCACAACAACCTTGCACACCCCTATACAGTTGTATGTCAGAATACTTTATACAGAAATATCATCTGACATGCACATAGTGCCCTAATTATAGTCTACAAAAAGATTGTCCCATTGGGTGTAAATTTTCTGTTTTTAATCCCGTGGGGCAATAATTTAGGAAATTAAATTTTTAGACACAATACCTATGTCAAATGATATTCTGACAATCATCTTTTGGTACTATACCCCTCTGTATTTATGGAAACGTTGCACAGCGGTGCAGACAGCTAAAGTTAGATTAAACAATATTAACAACATATTGTGTGGAAACGAGATTCTGAGTATGCTACAATTCACCTTGGAAGCTGTTAAAATAGATGCTAAGAAACTGGCATGTGGGATTTTCTATGCCTAAGTATTTTGAATGATAAATAAAGGGGAGGCACCAATGAACACTGTCTTGTCCTTTGCTCGTCCAGCCTACCTGTATGTATGTTACTCTTCCCATATTTTCTTCTCTTTGTCCCTTAGCCCACTCCACATTTAGAGGTATGGAAATTTGGAATTAGACCTGCAAATTTACATACTTCACACTTTGCAATATGTGTGAGGTTATGCAAAATTCATTAAATTTAACATAGTGAAAGTTCTTCAAAACATTTTTTTGTAGAATAACTTTCCCAAAAAGACATTTTTGCAAAACGCGGCAGATTTTTTTCTCAAAACGTATTTTAAAATGTACACAGGGTTGCAAATTTTGCAAAGTTTAAAAAAAAACTTCACAAAGTTTGCAGGGGAAGTACTTGCATCCCAACTTGCTTCCACATCTATCGTCCCTCATTATCCTGCCTCTTTTCCCTCCCTTCCCACTCCTTATTTTTTCCCCCCTTTACACCCGACTGTCGTTGTTGCCCTGCCGTTTATCCTCTCCCTTTCAGTCTTATTTCATAGTCCCTCCTTTTGTACCTCTTTTCCATTCTACACTGACCATGCCTTTGGTCTCGGCCTGAACTTCCAAAGAGCCGGCAGGGGAGTTTATTTGGCAGATAATGAAGCTTACGATGGTGGGCAGATTTACCATGAAGGTCCAGTCCAAGCTGACTCATCTTTGTCCTTTCTCAATCTTCTGGAATACCTTCTCCATTACTTCTGGGCATCCTAACTCAGATTACACCGGCCACTGAAGGGGAAGAAGAGCTGAGCAAGCCATATGGGTCAAGGGGTCGAGACTGCTATCAGCGTAATGCTGTTATTCACTCTTCTGAAAGGAAGAGATATTACACTGGAGTGAGGTAACCACAGTGCTTAATTTGTAAAATATTAAGTCCAGGTGCTCAAATTTTTGTAGGAGGCCACTGCCACTTTCCCTGGCCCCACCCACTTCCTCCACTGGCCCCACCCTCTTACTCTATTTGCTCCACCCACATTCTCAACTGGCACTGCTGAAAGCCAGATGTAATACCCGATCTGAATTTCAGCAAGGGAGCCTTCCTCATATAAGGGTTTGATAGGAGGTTCCTCTACCCCATGATCACTTTGAAAAAGATGAAAACAAAAGTGCATTTAAAGCACAATTGTGGAACAAATTGGCTGAAGTGACAATGACATCACTGAAGTGTTAGGATTGTGAAAAGTCCAAGCATCACAGAAAGAACAAGCATAGCAAATGAGCCTTGCAAATTCCGGCAGAGGTGGTGAGGGTGTGGTATGTAAGCAGTGGAGCATTTTGAGAACCACTGTTGCAAACATATTGCTAAAGCATGCTGTGACAGCGCTCTGTCAATTACTGACAGCACATTTTCCATTCAAATTGCCAAAAATCCCACTGACATGCAGTTTTACTGATAAAACGATAGTGAGTGGAAATTGAGCGTCAGAAAATATTTACAATTTGCACCTCACAAGCAAGGTGTCCTGATTAATTTTGCTCCTATTAAAATCATTGTTTTCATCACAATTCAGAATTACAAAATAATGTGCTTCACTTCTCTAAATGGTGATATACTTTTGAAATATTTGTGCAGTTACTTTACCGATAGTTCGTTTTACAAAAGCCACTAACTTTATAGTCACAAAAATAAAAGTAAACACCACTATCCATTTAAAAAGAATAAACAGCACTTTGTCAGATGACATAGCCTGCCTTTTGACCTGTCTTTGAACGCACAGCAAATGTGACAAGACGAAAAGAAAAAAAGTAAAGGCATTATATTGTCCATTCCCCTATTTGAACTCTACCCCGATTAATTTGGAGTTGCTGCAGCAGCATCCACACCCCTATTTCCAGCACCTATAGCCCAGGCCAGAAAGCATGGAAATGGCACACACTAAATTCGGACAATGCAAACTTAGCAGGTTATACTCACCACCACCAGTCCTCTCTGCCTGTGCCGCCCTCTACCCTCGTGGCCCGACGACACTGGAGAAAGCGCCACACAGTCTTGGTCCAAAACTCAGGTCACTCTGCCTCAGAACAGAAGCACCCAGGGAGCCCTGTGCATGTGCACGTGTGCAAGGCAAGGGGTAGCCAGCGAGGGATTACATATCGGAAGGGAGGGGCTCCTGCATATTGCAGAGAGGAACTACTGGGCAATCCAGATACGCATTTGCATATTATTTAAAGCTTATGCCCCGTGCAAGCATAAGCATTAAATAATATGCAAATGCGTGCCAAGGTGATGGCAAGGGCAGAGGCCACGGGGACAAGCAGACCAACCACACTAGGGCGGTCAAATTTGTAGCTCTTTCGTGCTACTCAATTGAATGATGCCCCCTGGGGATGGGATGATGTTAATTTTAAAAAGGAAAACAAAAAGCAGTGCAGGGTCAGCATGTGTGAAGTGTGTGCACGCTGAGCCTGCGCTCTACAATGTGCTTGCTGCTGGTGCCGGTCGGGAGGGAGAAGGGGAGGCTGGCAGCATCATGTGCTTGGTGCAGACTGCAGAGTGCAGACTGTAACAGTGTCCTTCTGATTTTGTTACTGTGGGCCGATTTTGCTAAAAAATAGGCCTCCAGTAACACAGCCAGCCCCCTGTTTCAGAAACGGCCCCCGACCTTCCAGCCTCCGGGGGTCTGCCCGGTACCCGGCATTCAAGCGTGATTGCTTGTCAGTCACAAGTTACAATACCGGCAGCCTCACTAGACGTGCTCACTGGTGCAAGGCCTCTCAGGCGCATTCTCTCTGCTCTACTGGTTCCTTCCTACTGAACTCTGCACCCAGACGTGGCACACTTTAAATAAATCACCTTCTTTATCAACAGTTTAAACAAGCCTTTGCAGTCAGGGGCCCGCTGATGGCTGAATATTAACAAGGGCTGTGCCACGACCCCTCACTTCTGCACTCAAAAAGCTTTTAAGGCAGCAAAACAACCATTCAGGCAATTCGCAAAAATTTGTAAACTGCCGATCTTAAAGCTTGGGACACAATATCATAAAACGAGAATCTCTAGAGTCTGCTGGTTAGGCGTCATATAAATGTATAGATTGGTAGGGATACTAACATATCAATTCCTACAGACTTAACTCTCAGTAGCAATTTACCTGCCTCCCACCCGATCACGGATTGGTCTCTGATTCAATTTAAAGAGATGCACATACAAAATTAAAGGAACTGTTTTGGAGGGGCACACAGTAGGAAAGAGTTAAGTCACTGTTGCAAGATGAAAACGTCATACAAATGTGTTGTGATAAATAGCATGCACATTAATCCACTGAGCTATCCACACTATATTAAGGTAATGTAATGTTTCTGGGCAATACTTGGTTTAGAAAATCAGAAGCCAAAACAAGCATGCAGTAAAAAAATATTCCTAAGTAGAGCCCGGAAGTAAGGATCAGTTAGAGGGTCGTCTCTAGGGCAAGATAAAACTTGTTGTCTCCAAGGAAATCACCCATATTTCAGCTTAGCTGCTATGAATGGCGGGGGATTATTCCCAGGAGGAGCGACGTGGGTACAAATAAAATTACACTTCACCTGGCTGGCATAAAACTGTGCTGGCCGGCAAGCTCAAGAAAAAGCAGCATTACTTACTGCTTTTATTAATCTGATTCCGAGGCCTGCTGCTGCACTGCACGACACGGTGATGCTTGCTTCAACTGGACTGACTGAATAGTGCTGGTGCGTCGTACCTGTGTGCGTCATGATAAGGCGGGTAGCGTTGTATTTTTAAAACATTACGCTTCCGCATACAGGACCAAATCCAGCCCAATCAGTGGCCCACCCAGCGCACACTGACTGAAGGCTTGGATTTATTTTACTGTGTGATATATCGACTGGCTCTTCACCGGAGACTGCAATGAAATGCCGATATTGTGTGACACACGTTGCCACCATGTGAGTTGGCGCTCAGGTATGTCTAGACCCGGCCCTGATAAATAAGTGCCGGAGCTAAGCACCGGAAAGCACCGGCACAAATTAAGCACTGGGTAACCACAAAGAGCACATATTATAGATAAGGAATACAGCAACACCACTCCAGAAACTGATAAGTGTGAAACCCCAAGCTCCACCAAAAGTTCAGTGAAGCACGGACATGTCACCTGTTCTGCCTGTCACAGAGGAGTGTTGTCAGAGGTCAGTTCAGGATGGACCTCTGCCACAACAGATGGTCACAGGAGATATCCAGGCCAAACTCTCTATGTGTGCTGAAAGGCAGCTTGTCCCCCCAAAATATTTTTCCTGGCGTTGTTGTGCAAGAGGAGCAAGACCACTGACCTGTCAGTGTGACTGCTCTCCCCCTGCACAGCTCCACCACTAAGTGCTGCGCCCTGGGCCCCCTGAGCTCTCTGTTTGCAGGGTGTTCGAGGTCCTCCTCCGCCCGCAGGCTCCTGCGCCTCATCCCTGGTGGTCCAGTGGGAGAGCACTCTGCTCTTCTGCCGCTCTTTACCTCTTTCCTTTTGTGCCCTCTTTTTCTCTCTCCTTGGTTTTGCCCTTCTGTCACTTTTTCACTTCTTACTCTCCTCACTCTTTCCTTCATTTTCCCCCTGCCGCTGCTGCCCCCGCCGCCCCTCCCCACTCCAGTGTCCTTCCCGCTCCTGCCTCCCAGCTGACCTGCCATCTTCCCGATCCCTACTCAGTGGCGTCCGCTGCGCGGCTGCGCGCATCGGGCATTCCGCTGGCTCGCCAAAGGTGCACCAAACGCAAGCCCGTCTGTACCCGTCCGCGACCAGCTCCTGGGACCCTGGTCCTCGGACCCACCACTGCTACAACTCCAGCACCCTCCACGATCTCAACCCCAGACGTAACAACAACTGCCAGCTCTCGACGCCGAACAACACCCATGGCCCTCTCGCCTGTCTACACTGCCGCCGCACCTTCACCCACCTCTGTACCACAGCAGCATCTCTCAACCTACAGGACATCACCGCTCACAAACCACTCAACTGCATTCTCCTCAAGGTACGTTCTCTACATAAGCACGCCATAGAAATCTGGGACCTCATCAACACCTACTCACCGACGTCGCCTTCCTCGCGGAAACCTGGACCAATGCCAACTCTGCACCTGACATCACCACTGCCTTTCCTGACGGATATTAGAACTTGCACAAGGACCGCCCCATCCCTCCAGGAGGAGGCCTTGCCGTCATTCACAAAAGCACCCTCCCCATGACCACCCTCCCCGATGACACAGCGACCCTCATGGAGCACCTCCACTTCCAGATCCAGACTAATCCCAAAATGACTCTCCGTGCAACTCTCATCTACAGGCCACCCGGCCCCCGTGCTCCCTTTACCGATGCCATCACCAACCTCACCGCACCCCATGCCCTTGCATCCACAGACTACATCCTATGAGGAGACGTAAACTTCCACCTGGATAACCACGACGACTCAAACGCTGCATCCCTTCTAGAGAACTTTGCCAACATAGGACTGAAACAACTAGTCACTGCCCCCATGCCATCAGCGGGATGCACACTCGACCCTGTCTTCAACGGAGGACACAGCGTCTCCTAAAGCCACACCACGGAAATCCTCTGGACAGATCACTGCTGCAACCACTTCTCCTTCAAAAAAACATTGAACACAAGCACACCCACTGCCTCCCATGCGGAAGCTGGAACAAAGTCACCAAAGACCAGCTCACCTCTGCCCTCGTCAGCACCCCATCACCGACTACATCAGACGCAAACACTGCATCACACAGTCTCCACCGCTGGATCATGAACTGCACTGACACACTCGCCCCCCTCAAGAAAGCCACGGGAAGACACATCAAGAAAGCAAGCTGGTTCACCCTTGCTCTCCAAGAATCCAGACGCTCCTGCAGATGGCTCGAAAAGACATAGAGGAACCCTGGAAACACGCACCGCCTACAAAGCAGCCGTCACCGCACACCACCAACTCATCAAATCCACAAAGAAGAAACACCTCCAAGACAGAATCCTCACCAACGCACACAACACTAAAGAACTCTTCTCCATCATCAAGGAATTTGCCAAACCCAGCAGCGAAACAATGGACATCCAACCCTCCGAAGACTTCTGCAACCGACTCAGCACCTTCTTCCACCACAAGATCAAGATGATCTAGGACAACTTTGACAACCAAGACCACCTCACCGCTACAGCTCCCTCCTCATGCGACGCCTCCAAACAGACCCTGCTCAAATGGATGCCGCTCATGACAGAAAACACCTTGAAGACCATGAAAAGTATCCACTTCAGAGCACCCTCAGACACCTGCCCACACCACATCTTCCACAGAGCCGCTACTGCCATCGCACCCGAACTACTTCAGACGATCAACTGCTCCTTCGAGACCTCCACCTTCCCCAATGATTGGAAACACGCCAAAGTCAATACCCTCCTGAAGAAACCCTCTGCGGACCCGACGGACCTCAAGAACTTCAGGCCCATCTCACTGCTTCCCTTCGCAGCCAAGGTCATCGAAAAGGCCATCAACACACAGCTAGCAAACTTCTTCGAAGCTAACAACAACCTGGACACCCCCCAATCCAGATTCAGAAGCAATCACAGCACCAAGACTGCCCTACTCGTCTCCACAGACGACATCCACTCCCTCCTCGACCAGGGTGAGATGGCAGCCCTCATCCTCCTGGACCTCTCGGCTCAATTCAACACCATCTCCCACCGCACCCTAGCCACCAGACTCCATGACGCCGCCATCCACTGCAAGGCCCTCGACTGGATCCGCTCCTTCCTCACCGGCAGAACTCAGCGGGTCAGACTACCTCCCTACATCTCAAATCCGACAGAGACCAACTACAGGGTGCCTCAGGGCTCCTCCCTCAGCCCCACCCTCTTCAGCATCTACATGGCCCTGCTAGTAACCCTCGTCAGGAACCACTGGCTCAACATCATCTCATACGCCGATGACACCCAGCTGATCCTCTCCCTCACCAACAAACCCAACATCACCAGACACAACTCCCAAGAAGGGATGAAAGCCATCACCACCTGGATGAAGAACAGCTGCCTGAAACTCAACTCAAAAAAGACAGAAGTCCTCATTTTTGGCTCCACCCCCTCAGCACGGAACAACTCCTGCTGGCCCTCTGCTCTCGGAAATCCCCCCACCCTGACGCATCATGCACGAAACCTCTGCATCATTCTAGATTCATCGCTCACAATGAACCGCCAGATCAACGCGTCTCCTCAACCTGCTTCAACACATCTCTGCATGCTTCGAAAGACCTTCAGATGGATCCCAATCAAATCCAGAAAAAGTGTCACACACGCACTCATCAGCAGCAGACTGGACTACGGCAACGCTCTCTACACCTGAATCAACAAGAAACTCCTTTGCAAACTCCAGACTGTACAGAACACTGCAGCCAGACTGATCCTCGACATCCCCTGTCGCAGTCACATCACCCAACACCTCTGCGATCTCCACTGGCTACCAGTTGAAAGAAGAATAACCTTCAAACTACTCACCCATGCATACAAGGCCCTTCACAACACCGGAACCGCATACCTGAACAGCCGCCTCTCCTTCCACGCACCCAAAAGACACCTCTGATCAGCCCAGCTCTCACTGGCCACCGTCCCATGTACCAGCAAGACTAGAACGGGAGGAAAGCCCTTTTCCGACCTCGCAGCCAAAGCCTGGAACACCCTCCCCCTCCGCAATCTCCCACATTGCCCCAGTTCAGGAAGGACCTCAAGACCTGGCTTTCCAGGTGACCCCAGCACTCAAGGGAGCCAATCCCCCTCCCCCCCAGTGCCCTGAGACCCTCACGGGTGAGTAGTTGCGCTTTTCCAACCCTGATTGATTGATTGAGAGGTCATGTACAGTCTCCTCCTAACTGGAATGTTGACCCTGATATAGCTGAACTCCTCTTCAAACTGTCCGTGGTCTTAATTTTAGCAGTGCAGTCCTTGTGGTCTGAAGTGCAGCAAATGCTGGTCCCAACCTGGGTGCCAGAACAAGCCAGTGAAATGGCACAATGGTGCATCCAGCAGTCCGACAAGTGAGAGAAAGCCACATATTACAGAACACAACCATATTATTACTCATGAAAACACAATACATTTCGCATTCCAATAAATATCATTTGTAACACTCAAGTGAATTCTTAAAGGTTATTTTGGTCATATTGGTGTATTATGGCATGGGGTTCACTAAGTCATTATTATTTTTAACTGATCGAGTGTATGTGTGCTCCTGTGCTGCCAGATACGTCCAAGTCCAATGTTTGCTCCGGCCTTGTACAAACATTAGATTGGAGCTTCCATTGATATCAGTGTCTTGTTCCCATATATATATATATATATGAGCGTAGAGAGCGTTGCCGTAGTCCAGTCTGCTGCTGATGAGTGTATATATATATATATCTATATATATATATATATATATATATATATATATATATATATATATATATATATATAGATATATATATATATCATAAGGGCATATTGAGGGCACCTGTTTATAAGGTCAATAAGTTTCAAAGGAGATTATTGTGTCGGGTAAAGATGTTTGTGAGAAGATTTGTGGCATCATATAATATATGCTACTAAAATGCATGTAAAAGTCCTGACTACTTACAGGTAATCTTCACTACCTCTAGTCAAGCTTTCCTCGTCACAGTTGTTCCATCTCTTCCGGCAGTGGCAGCTGGTATTTGAAGGCCGTGGGGAGGGAGGGTCGTGGGGGTTGGGAATGAATTTTTTTTTTTAAATACACACTTACCTGTCTGCCGCTGCCGCCTGCTGTCGCCCCCTCTCGGTCCTCTTCCCCGCTTCCAGGACAGGAAGCAGGATGCACCCAGCTCCCAGCCTCCCAATAGCCATTCACAATGCTGCAATGCAGCATTGTGATTGGTCTGAGCACCGTGGAGCAGTGCTCAGCCAGAGAATGGGAGGCTGGGCATGTTTTCCATGCAGGCTGTAATGCATCCTGCCTGGAGAACATGCAAAGTGCGCATGAATGTTCGGCTGGCCCCAGAGGGCCGGCCACACATTCATGTGCACTTTATGGAGTGCAAACCACTCCTCCCCTCCCCTGCTCTTTCAGCAGAGCAGGCCAACCCTGTCCCGCCTGCCAAGCTGGCGCAACAAGGAAAAAATAAAATGATAATAACTTATAGTTATTAATATTTTATTTTTCCTTTAGTGACAATGCATAAAAGCAGTGGGGCGACGCTTCTCCATCTTAGCGGATGAGCCGCCATTGTCTTCCGCCTTGGCTATTGCCAGGTTCTGTTGCTTGGTGACTACAAGACGTGCTTATCATATGCCAAAAGGAAGCTATACCTGAGTAAAGGGGGTGGGGTTTAAACAAATTTGTTTAGGGCAAATTAACTTCATGTCTTCTGCATGAAGACTCACTTCAGGCTTAAGCACTGTGGCGAAGAAGGTCAGAACGGTGATGATCAGTCGAGTCTGCAGAAGTTTTTAACAAAGACTGCTTCAAAGAATGCAACTACATTTTTTTTTTAAATTAGTTAGCCATAATTCATTGTCTGTTTGGAAATTGTTTGGTTGTGTTCTTATACTGAAATTCTTAGCCATCTGAAAAAAAGTAGTTAGGGGGAAAAGGCCAGCTGCGGCTATTGCAGATAAGAGCGGTGGAGCCGGGTGGTGTGGGATTTCGACAGACGACGACGGGGGAAAATTAATTATTTATTCAATTTTCTTTTGTGGTCGTCTGTTGAATCGCCCCCCCTCAACCCGGCCCCACCGTTCTTACCTGCACAGGGCGCTCCTGGGCAAGGCTATCATAGTGCAGTGAGAAAATGGGTCCAGCTGAAATGGGGCCCACTGCATTCTAATTGTGGCTCTTTTAATAAACACCTGGATGGTAGAGGGGCCAAGTTTACTTACTTGCCTTATTTAAGGTCCGTGACACACTTGCTAGCTATTGATAATAAGTAATCAAATAAAAAAAATCACAAATGGCCCTTGAATAAGGGTAAATAACCTGAATGAATGTCATAAGCCTTGAGGTTGTTGCAGAATTCATGAGAGCCTGAGTAGCAGCAGACAGTTGATAGGACTGTTTCACAGTCGTGTATGTGCTCCTGGGAGGACGATCATGCAGTTAACACTTCCCCAAGCCTACCAACCTTTCTGAGGCTCCAACCTGTCAAGAATTCTCCAGATTTCCTCTATGGGGTGCAAACATTGTATTATTGGAGCAAACTCTCAGACAGATCCCAATTATCGGCGTATCCAAGTTCAGGTAGCTTCCTGCTTTCCTTCCTACGTATTATGCTCTATATATTTTCTGCACAATCCGCAATATTTTTATGTTTGTTCGATTGGCCCTGAATATTAATGTCTTTTCTCATGAGTTAACTTTAAACCTGTTTTCCTGACTACTTTTAAAATGGATGAATGTTGGTAATCTTCTTTTTATCTCAAAACAATTTTAAATGGGCGCTAACGTCCAGATTTTACCCTGAAAATCAAAAATTGAAAAACTTTGGGAACTCAAACAGCAAACAAGTTATTTCTAAGACTTACCCTTGCAATATTGCACTTCCCTAATTTCTGTAGAGGCCTGTTTATTTTTTTTCTGCGTTCAGACAATAGTTGAAGAAGCAGTGGGTACCTCGAAGCATCCTACCCATGTCCTTCCTCGATCGCTGGGTTCCCACTTCCTCATAATTGCAGCTGCTGAATTGCATGTCCTGCCTGCATCCTTTCCAGGTCAAATCGTCTTGCGCACAGTTGGAATGATTAGAGAAACGACAAAATTAATTTCAAATAGGGTACTGCAATTATTTTAATTCACATGGTATTGCCAGGCGCGGAGACTCAGAATTCGATCTTTTTATGGTGCTTCGGAGTCTTTCTATTACTTTTAGCCTCGACGTCATAATACTCCGTGCTCGAGCAGCCTTGAGTAACCCTAGCAACAGAAAGGCCTGAAGTACAAGGCTGTAGCCACAAGCCGGTGCACCTCCTGGACCCTGTGTTGACAGGGAAGTGTGAGGCAACACTGAACATGGCTGCTGCACTCAGTGCGACGCTGTCTGCTTGCAGGTGACTGGCTGTACCAGTTTGGTATTAGCAGCATGTTTTGAGAGACAGAGGCTTGGCACAAAGGAAGGAACATTCACCACCAAAGAGGTGAGGAAACATTTGTAGCGCCCTCCACCGAGCTCCCTCCGTTCTATTCCTCAGTGAGAGGCAGGAGGGTGGATGTCAAGTATTCAATAAGAAATCTGTGCATCTTCCCTAACTCGTCACGTCTGCATGGACCAAGTGGTGTTGTAGATCAAGCACTGACTGTCTGATGACGGTCAGTAGACCAACCACATCCAACATCTAGATCCAGTGGGTATCTAAGAATTTAGGGAAACTGTCAGTCACTTTGGTATCTTGCTGGTTAGTTTGAGATTTATTGATGAGTTTTTTGGTTAACTTTGCGAAACTGCATGATTTGGTGAAGATCTTTCTTGGATCTGGGGCAGAGTTTGGGTCCAATAATACGCTTTTCTTGTGGAAATAAGGAATATTGTTCAGCTTTTCCTTATGGAGGGTAAAAGCACTGCTTAATTTGAGCCGGTGGTTTCCAGTGCTCAGCACCGGCACTTAATTGCCAAAACCGGCGTTCGTGACAGTCTGCCACAAGGTGGCGATGTCTGGTTAATTTAAAGCTGACCACTACAATAGTTAATTATTATTTCAATATACATTAAAATGACTATTTCCTGGCGCCAAAACCAATGTTATAGCTTTGGGGGCCTGGAATAGTCTGAATTAACACACTTGTAAGAGAGTGATAGTTAGTAGTTGTGGTGTTAATGTTACTGGCAGCATGGCAGGGGCAATGCGTGGTGCAAGCTGCAGTGGCCTCCTGACCAGAGCCCTGGCACATTACAAATTAAGCACTGGTAAAAGGGGAGTATGGAGAAAAGGAAGCTTGGACCAATCATGCATTACTTATGCTTGTTTGTAAACAAAAAAATTCGAAGCTCATCCTAAAGGGCAGATGACAACCATCCTTCAGACTGAAAGCTTAAAAAGTAACGAAAACATGTATACCCCAAGAACATTTGTTCACCTAGATTCCCATCCATACTTAAATATTCAACAGGCACGAGAATTTAGGGTGCAACACAACTACCCATCTAGCAGAAGGATGAAAAACATTTAACAGACAATTGCCAATCCTGTGTCATGGTGTATTCTATTAATTCTTGTAATATAACACTTTCATGGAGCCATTAGTAATTTGCTACTTTGAAAATATTCCTTTACGTTATCACTTTTTTAAAAAAAACGAGGGGGCATATTATCAACGGCCAGCGATAATTATCGCTGGCCGTACATAGCGATAGAAATATTATCGCTGGCTATCGCTGAATATTATCGCCATGATAACGCTATATTTACAACGCATAGCGCTATGGCGATAATATTTCAGCGATAGCGGTGTTTTCAATGGAACATCACTGGTTTTCCAGCGATGTTCCATTGAAAACAGCGATAACATTGCTGATACGACCCTGTGGTCGTATCAGCATAATCCATCTCCCATTAAAAGTATGCTTTAGTCAGGAATTTAACAGACGTTAAATTCCTGAGTTAAAGCTGAGGTAGCGCGATTTTTTTATCGCTGCACCTCCTTGTTAATATCGCGAAGCTGCCTTCACGATATTAACATGTGTTGTTTTCACAACCACGCCTTCTTTGCATCTCATTAGCAATGCGAGGCGAGGCTGTGAAAAAACGGGCTCTACATCAAGGAAACACGCGCTAGCGTGTCCTTGATGATATTGCAATATAATTATCGCCGCTTTTCGCCCAAAAACGGACGCTAAAGCGGCGATAATTATATCGCCAGCCCTTGCTAATATGCCCCGAGGTATCCTTAATGCAACGAGGTGTTATATTTTGTTGGATGAGTTTTCTTAAGGATGTCCTATTCATATATTTACTGAAAAAAAAGATGATGTAAATTGCTAATGCTATACAACTTACAAGCTTTCACGTGAATCTGTGTTAGTTTAACTGTAATAATGGTATGCAACGAGTAAACTTTGTTCTTATGTATAATGTATGCACTAATTGTACCTTGATTGTGCAAGGTTCAGTCACACATTTTGTGGTTGGTTTCCCAACATTTTCGTCAAAGACACTAGTCTACGTAGTAGGTTGATAGCAATTAACTTTTTCGTTTGATTTCGGTTTTACCTGATTGTTCAGAGATGGCCTGACCTGCAGGACGGTCAGTCTGAAAATCCAGTAGGGCTGGACGTACTCACATCCAGTCATAATTCTAACATGTGACTGACCTAGCTGTAACATGTGACTGGCATAGCCGGGTTCTTTCTTCCTTTAAGAGACAACACCCTATTGGAAAAAATCAACCTTTCTCAGTAGAACATTGTCTATATCGTCTTGATTAAAGAAGACAAGTGGCACTATTATGCATAGTACCATGGGGTGCAATGCGTCTTTGTGCCCATCTTCTGCACCCTCCCCCCCAGCACATTTAAGTATCACATAATAGGCCACATGTGCTTGCACCTTCTGTAATATGGATGGTGCAGGTGCCAGATGTGCGCCAGGGTGGTCACAAGGGGATGCAATCTCGTTTGCATTGACATGCGGCCCCATGCAAATGAGGGAACCTTTGCTATTGCGCCCGCTTCCTATTATAGATGCAGGTGCAATGGGAAAGAAGCTGTTAGTAGGCACACTGGCAGTGTGCCACATATGAGGTGGCATACAGTCCATGCATCCCCAATGGCCCCTATTGGAAGGAGGTAACAGGGGTCCAAGAGACCCCCAGGAATTCCCCCGCAGGCGGGTGCCGTCACCCACTGCACCCGTCTGCGGAAGGATCCATGTCCCCTTTGAAATGAACACCAGGTCTGGCTCCTGAAGTGAAAGGCAGACCGGTGGCTACAAAGAACAAGCCCCTCTTTCACAAAGTAGCTGCTTACAAGGCAGGCATGAGTTTGCACATGCACTGTGAACATCACATTTGCTGTAATGGGGTGCACTGTCCCAGTCTATGCCTGACACACCCATTTAAGGGTGCACCTAAGAGTGGGACAGTGCACCCTATATGTAATATGGCCCCAGTTGTCTGCTTTGTCAAAACGAATGACATTTTTTCACATCTGTCAGCCCACATGCAGTGGTGGTGTCTGTCATGACAGTGTAAAAGCAATGACGCTTATTGGAATGTGAGTGCTATATTTGCTCTGCGCAGAAGGTACTAGCTTACAACTGTTGCAGATTTCAACATGGCATTAACTGAGGGCTATTAATGAAACAAGGTCTTGTTAATTTGGCCATATTCCTGGCTTGACTCATTGCTTGAGTAATGGAAGCATGTTCTAGATAAAGGCTCTGTACCATGAGTCATACACGTTTCACTATGGAATGCATGACGACAGAAGGGGGTTGGAGTCAAAAATGTCTCGTTCCCCATCATATAAATAATCATGTTGCTGTGTGCATTGTCAAGATTCTCAAGTGTTCGTGAATTTTCAACCTCCTGAGTCCACACTGCCCTCTAGGCTTAGTAACATGATTGTAGAGAGTGTGTTTATTCTTCTGGTTGGCTGTATATGTAGAATCATCTCAATTTTTTTTTTACAGCTCTTACCTTTATCAACTCTTTTCTGTCCCTGGGGGAGTGTTTAAGACAAAATGGATTCTGCTAATGAATATGTTGCCGTTTGTAAGATTACATTGCATCAAGCTGTCTCCATCCTGCCCACCCGTTCTTTATGGCAAGGGTGGCCCTATGTTTTTATGTAATGACTTTGATTCCAGAGCTGACAGTTCAGTTTGAGGAGATTCGAAGGATAATCGCGTTAAAGTGAAGGAGAGAGAGAGTGCGTGTGTGCGTGTGTGCGTACGCGCGTTCGCACGTGCAGGTGCCTGCTCGTGTGCAGAGGGGATTCTTTACAAAACGCGGCAGTCCACCAGTCTTGGGCGCCGTTGGAGGGCCTGCTTGTGAAAATATAAATGATGCCGAAATGATTCAATTACAGTCATTAGCTTTGTTTGTAGGGAAATGCTTACAAAATTCATAGGCTCAGACTAGCAATTATAGTTCCCTGCTCCCTCGACCCAGGCTGCGGATAAAAATAGAACTCTCAGCTGCATTCCATTTCCTGTGACATCCTATCTTCTCTGTGTGTGCTATTTTGTTCTTCCCTTCCAGTAACGCAGGTCGGAGTCTCTCAGGGCCACAACATGTGCCCGGACCCTGGGATCCCGGAGCGGGGCAAGCGCATAGGATCCGACTTCCGGTAAGATGGCATTTAGTTTCTCTCTTTTCCAGTTGGGGAGCTTGTATTATGCTAGCATGAAAACCACCATCTTGGGCACAAGGTGCACTGTTTTTGGCCTGATTGGCTGTAATAAGATGTGCATGCAACATGGCCGAGCTTTTCCCTATAGCCTGTCTTACTTAAATGACTATCAAAGTCATCCACGTGTTGTGTTTAGGGTAATTAAATATATGGTACGAAACAGGTCTCCAGGGTGGTACAAAGCTAGGCATATGGTAAGTTAAAGTCATGATGCAGCGTCGTTTTTTTGTACTGTGCTTCTCGTTTTATGACCATCATCTGGACAGGACCTAGTCAGGGGTTATGAGCTACAGAGGATCGAGGCTATAAAGGGAAGTATTGAAAGCATGAGGATGTAGACTTGGAAAAGGTAATGTCAGTGAGATACTACTTGAGTTTTCCACTCAGAAAAGCAGGGCCTACTTTGTAAAATTGCCAATGTACGATACGATCCAGCAGGTTTTGAATTTCACTCTTTTTGAGTTGGCAGCCACTGTGGTGCTTTCCAACGGGGGGTAACCTGGTAAAGGTAGATCATTCTTGTGAGAAAACACGTGGCTGAGTTGTCTGTGTGTAAGTTCACAGTAGTAGAGACGACTCAAAGCAAGGAGATTATCTGATTCTGAAGACTAGTGACAAAAAGCTTTTATAGTGATATTATAGTGATAACTTATTTAAGATGTTTTTCTCTTTTTTTCATTTTCTTTTTACTTCAGTGAAATCCCCACGCCTACCATTCCAACGCTCCATACCCTTACGCAACCCTTCTTCTATTTCTCTTTTTGGTTGCTATTTCACTTCACGCTGGAGCTAGAGTGCTTCCGGCAGCTCACTCCTGTGTCTCACAAGTCTGTTTCTAAATTGCCATATCGAAATAGAAGGGGATTTGCAGGGCACATCCAACACCAGAAGGGCACAAGCATGGGCAGTCATTGGCTAGTTGAGGCAGCGCACTAGCCCATACAACACTGTCATTTTTCTTGTCAGTGTAGAACTGTGCACCACTAACCAGGAGCACCACTTTGCTTGTACCAACAAATAATGTTTATCATTTTACTAAGTCTCCGTGTTTTCTTTCTGTCTAGTTTTTTTCTTTAGAGGTGTTGGCAAATACCTTTCATTAAATTCACATAATGCCGGATCCCATTGTACCTGAGAGGGTGAGTCCATATAGAAAAACCTGGAAGCTAAGCATTCTTGTTTTATATTTAATTCACAAAGGAACACTTGACCTCCACGATAACTTGGGAGGGAAAGAGGAAGGGAGATAGGTGTTTATGGAGTATAGCTCCCACCTGGTGAAGCAATTTAAATGTTAGCAAGTGTAGCACCACCTAGAGTATATGCTATTGTGTAATCCAAGAAGATGGATTTAACCATTCAACATACTGACCCTCTACCTGTAATTGATCTCAAAATATAAATACCAGACTCACCCAGAGTTACAAAGGAACCAAATTAGAACAGGGTTGGCCCATCTATCAGCGTACACAAAATCTATTTAACTGCATACAGTACGATTTTCACTAGTGCAAATCAGAAGTGATCAAAACATATGTTAGGTTCTTAGAAATTTTTGAAGCTATTCACATCTGAGCAAACTCTTCTCAATGATGCACCAGGCATCTTCTACTTGGTTCTAGTGCAGTTTTTAACAAATACAGTATTATACAGAATTTACGGAACATGGTTAGCCTGGTTAGTAACCAGGAAAACCATACGGAAATGACTGGAAATCATATTGATATAGGATAACTAAGACACACTATAAAGAGAGAGAAAATAGTGATACAAATATTGGAACTAACCATAGTAATGAGAAAGGAGGTTAACTAGGAATAATAACTAGGCAAATATGTTCAACGACTCATTAACTGAAGAGTAATTTGAGATAAAAATGCCATACCAAGCTGGAAGCCTAGAAAAAGATCTTTTTATTGCACAACATGTGATGAAATTATACCATGTTGTCAAAAGTAATGTTCGATTCAAGTTTACTGGTGCTGCAAGAAAGGACTATACAATAATCTATGGGGCATATTAGCAAGGAATAGCGATATTTATCGCTAACCGCGCTTAGCGCGACTTTGGTTAACGCCGCCTATCGCTGGAAAATATCGCTGAGATAACACCCTATTAGTAAGGTTTATCTCCATAGCGATATTTTTTCCAGCGATAGCGGTAAAATGTGAGAATATCGCTGGAAAAGCAGCGATATTCTCGCATTATCGCTAAGGTGGATTCAGCATTAGAATCCACCTCCTATACCTTAAACAGGTAAGTCATCCTCACTAGCAGGAGATAAAATATAGCGATAAACGCGCTTAGCGCGAATTATAATACCGCTTCGCCTGCC
Organism: Calotriton arnoldi; assembly: GCA_963921515.1. Lineage (NCBI taxonomy): Eukaryota > Metazoa > Chordata > Amphibia > Caudata > Salamandridae > Calotriton > Calotriton arnoldi. The sequence goes on from CAWUFW010000522.1 coordinate 2,192,376, forward strand.
TTGCTAATAGGGGGTAGTGGTGTTAGCGACTATTTTCAGTCGCTTTTAGTAGGGAACGCCTTCCTTGCATGTCATTAGCGATAATTATCGCTGACATGCAAGGCGATGGTTAACGCGGCCTCTAACGCCTAAAAGCTGTCGCTAACGCCTGTTAGCGACAGCTTGCTAATAGGGCGATAAAATTATCGCCGCTTTAGCGGCAAAAAGTGCCGCTAAAGCGGCGATAAAGCCCTTGATAATATGCCCCTATATTTTAATAAGGTTATTAACCATGTTCGGTAAATTCTTCAAAACTCACCTTTTCCCAATAACTGAGTTTGGCGATCACAATCTAATTGTTCACCCCTTTAATGGAACCTGAGAAGGCATTCATGTGTTTGGAATTCAATGGTATGCAAATGCAAAATTCAAAAAAGATAACTATGAAAACTAGGGTCACTGACCACCATTCACAAGCTGTAGTTAACCCAGCTCCATCACTTGCTGCTGGCAGGTTTGTCTGTTAAACGCCGTGCACCCTTCTCCTCTGGAAGTAAAGCAAAGGACCTTTCTACAAAGTGGGGTTGCCCTAAATAAAGGCGGCTTTTAAATGATGTGCAACTAGCCGCGGCGGAGAGGAAGGAGGCATATGTAGTAATCTTGTACATGCCTTGCAACTCCCACATTTAGCAGAGGGGACTATTGTACTGCCTCAGGCTGAAAAGATGGGGTTATAAGGACGTGCTGCTGGGGCAGCCTGGTGGTGTCAATACAGACTCCTAGCAGAGGAGTCTGAAGAGGGCTATGGCCTGTGTCTGCTAACATGGCCAGTGACACGGCCAATGGAGAGGCCGCACAGCAGGGAGGCAGGCGCGCTCAGCATCAAAGCAATTACTGCTTAAACGTCCTGCCAGCCAGGATCTAAGGAACTTATTCAGTTAATTTTATTATATAGCGATTTCGCCAAAGAGTGCTTCATAGTGTAAAATTGAATGATAATGATTATTTTTAATATAATTGTTATTTAATTATATACATTATAAATAATAACGTTAACAAGAATATTTTTATTTGTGTTGATAATATTAACACTACTTGTGATGACACTAATGCCAATAAGCCTTTGAGTTCACAATGCTCCCGTGGGACAATTGTCACGAGAGAAGTGGAGAATAAATATAGTTGGCCCAAGCAAATAATGTTCATAGGGTTGTAATTCCATCCTCAAAAGGTCTCTGTTTCCCTCAGCAATGCAGCCACCCCTTAAGACTGAGGGCAACCTCTTTCAGGAGTGCCCAGTGCCATCCAGTGAACATCTCCATAGCAACTATGTGTTCATGGGGGTTATTTATCTACGAGGGCTTGGAAGTGGGTGTGGTGCATATTACCCCCTTCCAGACAAGCCCAGACCCCCCCAGCCAAGGTTCCCCCAGAACAAGTATGATGCAGGGCCTGGCTAGAAAATATGTAACATTGTTTATGTCTTCCTGTTTCATTTTAGAACATTGCCTTGTTTCTTTGAGTGCTTAATTCTCGTGAATTAATGCGCTTCTAAGCACGTGCTTCTTTTTTTACACAAGAGAATTGAGACATCGTCAACACACTGTACAAGACTTGATTAGGGACCACATTTCTCTTCAAGAGACTGGGTCCCACCAATCACAAAACACACCCACTTTCAACCCAAAATTCCCACCTGTTTAGCATGGTGATTTAGCACACTAAAGAGATCACAAAGTGACATTTAGCACTCTACAAGATAATAATAACAATAACAACAACAGCAATTTAAAAAAGATTCCAGTCAACGGAGGGGCCGTGCAGTGATACTAGAGTACTGCTAAAATCTCCTGCCAGCCAGATACTAGGGATATACTTATCCAATTAATTTTATTTATATAGTGCTATGATGCTACTACTACTTCCAATAATAATAATAACAACAGTAATAACAACAACAACAATAAAAACAATAATGAATATCATTGAAAGGAACCAGTCTTTGAACTACCATCAAAATTCAGGTAGCGACTGTTTGCTTTTTAAGATATTTTCATGTGATGCAGTGCAATGAGAGTGCATGGGTTTACTGTGTGTAAACAAACAGCCTGGATTTACAGGACCCAATTCTCATGACACCTTCCCTCCTCCTTATCTCTGTTCCCATTAAGCAGGCATGCGCCCTGATATGTACATGTGGTGGGAAATGGCCTGCTTGCTGGTGACGAACTGATCATTACTCCATCTCTCTAGCTGTCTTTTGTGGAATCTTTGTCAGGGTAATGTATATTTATGAGCTAGCCACCCATTGCGGCTTCAGGTTAATGTGTATTCATGAGGTGACCATTTGCAGCAGTTTCAGGTTCATGTGTATTCATGATCTGGCCATTTGCCCTGCAGATCAATATTTAATCTTGATCATGACAATTACGCCATATGTGTATCTTTTAAAAGCCTCACCAGGGGGATGGAGTCTTCCCTGGCCATTGCTGTGACCATGTACGGTGTAAATGCTGGTCAGAAAGCATGCACGAAAAGTTACAGCATCGAGGGGAATTTTTCAAATTTCTTCTGTGTTCCACTTAGGCACCCTTTGTAATGTTCACCCCTGCTACCTGTGACTGCCGTCCCCATTCTTCCGCTCCGAGGGGTTAATGTTCACTATTGTAGTGCCCAAGGCATCTGTGATTGTGGCTGCATCACAAAAGGACCTCTTGTGGATAAGGGACAGAATGCCTACCTCCTCCAAAACTCCAGTAAGTGCCATACCGTGGCTGGCCAGGAGAGGTCAGAGGAGGACCAGAATCAATCTGCTCACTGCTTTTACAAGAAGCAGCAAAAACTAGTACAAGGGGACTTGTTGAAGGAGCATGCGCATTCACACTGAAAATCCACATCTAGACATGCACACAATTTAAGGTTGAGCCTGTGATACTCGTATACAGAGGAATGCAAATTAATATATCATTGACTCAAGCCAGAGATGAGGAATCTGTAAAACAGTGTTTTATATATTAGCAAGAGCTGACAACTGAAACATCAGCATCTTCTTTATAAGGACTGCAGAAAGTTATATCATCGCTCAGAACGCCTGCTTCCTCTTTCTGGAAGAGGAATAGCGCATGATTTAACTAACCTGTTGGCATAATCCTTAGTAGAGAAACTGGACCAAGGAAAGTTTGATGCATGAGCCATTTACCCTGTTTTGACCTTTTGCCTTTTGCCTGATCCAATACTCCCCAACACAATCATCCATCTAGTCAAGACATATATGTAACTCATACAGTGGTGTTTCACTGGGTTGCGTTAGTAGGCCAAAAGATTACAAACCTCAACCATGTGAGTGTGTCACTCATCAAAACCAACTCTACGTCTTCAGAGTCTTCTGAGCCTCAACAACTGACCACCACCCAAACTACAAAGCAGCCTCTCTATCAGAATCATCTCTGTGGAAAATGGCTGTCTTCAGTGAGAGAAACTGAAACTATATGTCTTCTAATTATCGTGCAACCTCGCTATAGAATTGCACTAGTGGCGCACCTGAGTGTCTGAGTTAAGAAGATGGAGAAGAAGCCGCCACTCCAAAGTCTGGGCACCTCAATGTGATGCTCATCATCAAATACTGTGCTCCATTGCCTTGAAGCTTTGCTTTATTCTGCTATATAAATATAATTAATTTCTAGAACGTATCCATATCTTTACTAAATTCAAGTACTACAGTACTATTCAGCATGAAACGGTGACCACCAGTAGCTTTAACAAAGTGGTCAGTATCACAAGGCTGCAGCAGTGATGGTTCCTTATGTGAAGTAGCCCAGTTGCCCAATTACGGGTTCTGCAGGGTGATGTGTATCCATGAAAAAGAACATTACTCAAGGTAAGTAACTTGTTCATCACCTCTCCACTGAATCGATTGAAAGGCTTTTAATGATTCATTCACAGCGGCTGGTAAAAGTAGCGTTAAAAAATCCAGTGAACATGAGTCACAGTTGGGCTGGAAGCAGTGAACTTGAAAGCAGCTGATATTCTTATAGATACAGGGTAAAATTGTATCCATAGCGCACCAAGTAGCCGACAAAATTCTTTACTCTTATGATGTGCATTGAAGCCCTCCCGCTGAAGTCTGGAGACACTGACTGCTGGAAGATGGTGTCAATGTGACGTGAAGTTCTGCATTACTCCTGCGAATCGTTCACGAGCGATTGAGAAATGTCTTAATATTCTAAAGAGCAACACAAAAACATGATGGATGGAATGCTGGACATTGTCAGACATTCACCCCTAGTCACAGACCTGAGTTAAGTCCATCATTTTTTTGCTCACCAAGTCACCCCAGTTTGGAACCAGCCATACGCAAATCCGTCTTGACCCTGCTCCCCATGGGAACAGTCCAGCCCAAACTGCCAGGCCTGGTCCTCCCTGGACCAGAAAACAAGCATCTTGGGATCGGTTTCAGGGTTTCACCTCTCATCAGCCAGGCTAGCCTGAATCCAGTGGCATAGAGAGCACAGGGCTCATGTCTGAGCATACACTTCCCACTTTGGGTGACTATAGCAACACAAAAAGATGATAGACGGAATGCTGAACATTGTCAAACATTAACTCCCAATCACAGATCAGTGTTAAATCCATCGTTTTTTTGCTCACCATGCCACCCCAGTTTGGACCCCCAGTCTTGACCCTGCTCCCCCTGGGAACAGTCCAGCCCAAACTGCCAGGCTTGGTCCTCCCTGTTCCTGCTGGACTGTTCCCATGCCACTGGATTCAAGCTAGCCTGGCTGATATGGGGTGATACCCCAAAGCCGGTCCCAGGATGCTTGTTTTCTGGTCCATGGAGGACCTGGCCTGGCAACGTGGGCTGGACTGTTCCCATGGGGAGCAGGGTCAAGATTGATTTGCATATGGCTGGGTCCAAACTTGGGGTGGCATGGTGAGTAAAAAAACAAAAAACTATGGACTAAACCCAGATATGTGACTGGGGGTGAATGTTTGACATTGTTCAGCATTCTGGCCATAATTGTTTTGTGTTGCTATAGTTGCCCATTAATATTCTAAATCCGTGTAGGCTGATCCACCTCTGGCAGCCTCTGTTTTGCATTTAGCAGTAAAATATCTACACTGGGGGTAATGGTATGTGTAAGCAGTGAGTACAAATCTTTTCTAGTGCATTATTCAAAGACAAGTAGATCTGGTTCGGTATACAAGGAAGAATCATCTCAGAATGCTAGACACAGGAAGCTCTATGAAGTAAGATGGAAGAACTCTCCTCATCAGAGAGGCAAAACCAGCAGCTTGGTTGGGTTATATGCGCAGCCTCCGAATTTCACCTCGCACTTCCTATATTTGTATATCTCAGCGCATGTGATGAATCCAGGGAATGTTTTGTATCCACCATCAGTGCTTTGAATGGGTAGGTAATGTCAAGTACTGAGTACCTACACTCTTTTCATTCTGAAAGGCAAGTACCAGCACTGCTCAAGAAGGTGAATTACTTTTAATAGGAGAGTACTGGCACTTCTCTGATTCAAGCAGGTACTCGTGAGTAGTTGCACTTGTGTATTTCCATTTAAAGCGCTATCCACCATGAAACCGGATTCAGCAGTCTGGACAGCAAACGTCTTTACAGCCATGAGAAGTATGACATATGACATATTTTATATGTAAACTGCGCAGGTGGTCGAGGAAAACTTTGTTTAAGATTAAGTTAAAGAAAATCAAATTCCATAGAGCGTTCTGAAGGAAACCATCGGACAGATTCTCTGGGACTCAATAAATTGCTGTCTCTACAACAGGCGAGTGTTTACTTCCGCCCCTTCCGTTTGCGGAACAGCCTCAGTGGCACATTCTTTCACTCTGGAATTTGACATGAATTGTTCGGCTCACGGGCTGCTATGGAGCTGTAGCAGAATAGAAGTGTATCCGAGGAACGGAGCTCAGCAACTGGTCCGATCCAGCGACATACAAAAGACCGAGTAAATATTCGCATCGTTTTCTGATTCTGGCGGCAGCAAATGGCGGCCGCCCGCAGAGACACTGCGGCTGCTTCTTAATAGAAATCGACAGAACGCATGTTATCATCATATCCCATTCCTTTCCGAGCTATGCATTCGATCAGATAGATGAGGTATAAGTGCTGTTCGCTTTTTATGCACACATATGATTTGATGAACATTTCTGGGGCTCAGGCGGCAAGCCTTATTTTCTACCACTGAGGTTTGGTAGGATATTGCCCTGTTCAGACATTTAAAGACGCAGCCATGTTGGGAGAGTGGTCAGGTGACACTTTCTTGACATTTATCAACGCATTTTCAAGCACAGGCCGCTTCGCTTGCCATTTTTTTCCCAATTGTTTACCAAACATCCTTCCCAAGACATGACTTTCTTTTCATACTGCCAATTAGCTCTGAAGTCAAAAATATATCTCAGTGTAAGATATTCTTTTTAAGGCTACCAATGACATGTTGACATGCTCTTAGCCCTGTTTTTGTTTAACTGGTAATGCATTCTAAGAGCTGTAGTCATAATTCCCTTATGTTGAACACTTGGAGAAAATTTACAGATTTTAGTTGCTTGTAAAATGATGAAACGCCAGAAATTGAAATATATTGTGCCAAGTGGACAGGCAGCCATAAGTTTACCATACAGCTGTCAGTACGTTTTTTGTGCCTTGACTTGCTGCCTGAGGAACTCTTCAAAAACCAGAAAAAATGTTTGGTTGGCACATAGCAAAGACTTTGACTGGGGCTTACACATATTGTTATTGACCATCGTTCACATGCTAATGCCCACAACACGCTTTGAACGAGATATATGGATAATAAGCTGTAGGTGACAATCTTCTAACAATATGGTGTTGGCACTAATCACAATAATGTGCTTAAAAACGATCCACCCGTACCCCTCAAATCTTTCTTCCAATCTGAACCAACTGTGGCATGGTGGTGGATGCATTTTTTTCTTTCTTGGTATGCTTGTTGTGTATGCAGAAGTGAGATCTGTTTCCTAATTTGTCGATGCTGTTTGGCATAGCTTTTCTCTAACTGACAGATGTTTAGGCATACAGAATTGTGTGAATAAAAATATATTGTTATAGGCTTGTACTTCTTTACAGTTCCACTCAGCACTAGCTATACTTACACTTAAGCCCTGATTACGAGTCTAGTGGAGCAGAATTACCTTATGGAATTTGCTGTTCCTGCAACCAATTTTACAAGCTAGTAATTTTGGTTGGTAAAATCACATGAGATTTTGGATTCAACAGCAGTCAATCCTCGCCCATCACCCCTGATAAACTTGTTCTTTAGCAAGGGGGGGGATCATTACTTGCTCCTCCTTCCAAAAACTATTTTCCTATTCCCTCCCGTACCTTCTCAGCCCCCTCCCTCCACCTCTGCCCGCAGGAAAGTCACTGCTCCCATCTACCCCAGCTGAGAGCAGGGGGTAAATTGGAGTGCTAAACCCCTCACAATACGGAATAGCGTGCAGAATTATGCATGGTAATACGGTAATTCCGTATTTGCATGTTTTTCCTCATTCTGAAAAGTTCAAATTGTGATAGGCAGAATTACATGCAGAGATACCATCCAGTAACAATAATTCCGGCCTCTGGTAATTTCCTTACGGAATCCCTCCTAACTTGTAATCAGGGCCTGAGGATTGAAAGACTGGCCCAGATCTGTGTATTCCCTTTCTAATGGGTGGAAACAATTAGCTACCTCCCAAATGTTCTAGAACGTGGTGGGTGTTGTAGTTTGCTCTGTTACCATGCGCTTCATTTTCTTAATACAAGAGTCCTTCAGCAGCATCAGCGCAGCCTGCGATCATTCAACTGACACCTACTCTGACTTGCAGGTTAGGATCCAGCATCCAGTTTGTCTGCAATGATGGCTATGACCTACAAGGCTCCAAAAGCATCACCTGCATGAAAGTCAGTGACATGTTTGCAGCCTGGAGTGACCACCGGCCGGCCTGTAGAGGTAAGATTGCAGAGTCCGTGTGGGCACCCGATTTGCTTCTAGTTCTATGGCACGGATATTAATTGTTAACATTCTTTTGGCATTGAAGATTTTCTAGAGATGTGTGCCGTCAATTAGTCACAGAGTCAGCAGTTGTACCAAGGTTTTAAAAAAAATCTTTTTATTAAACTGTTTACTGTTTACAGAAACTGTGAGAGTCAATTTGACACATTTAAAAGTCAACGCGCGCCCCCCTGTAATTCGACTAGCAGAACAGGGCCCACTCCCTTCGCCCATTTCCTCAGTGGTCCAGAGTTTCTTCACACCCTACCCTTAAGTGCCCATAGGATATTCCCCATCGCCCCTTTCGGTTGCTCCTTCAGGGGAGGTTAGTGCATGTCCCTGTAGTCCTGCCATGGGCCCCATGCCACCTCAATTTTCCTCAGGCATGCACAGACCTCATATACAGCTTTCTCAGCCTGCATTCACTAGTCTAAGTTGGCCACCCACCGCTCAACTGTAGGAGCGCTCCTGCTGCTCCACAGCTGTACAATGTCCCTCTTGGCCACCATGAGAGCTATATTACACAGCAGCACTGCATATTTGGGTAGTGTCTGTTCCCCTCAGATTCCCCGCGCCTGACCCAATGATATCGTCTCCCCTGTGACCTCCAACAGCCAGCCTCTCACCTGGTCCCACTAGTGTTGACGTTTCTAGCAGCCCCACAAGGTATGAGCAAGTGTGCTGTAGTTGTACCAAGGTTGGTACGTACTAGCCTTATGAAAGCCAAGTGTTGCTTCTGCTACATAAATTGTTATAATGAACAGAGTGATTTATTCTTTTTTTATCAGCAATGCGGTTGTATGTGGGGATTGGATCACTAAGCATTCTAAATAGTACAAAACCACTTCCAGAAGACTCCTGCATGTCATGAAATGGAGGTGATCTGTGTCCAGGAATAAATGATGGAGCCACCATTATCAGTTGGGGCCCATTTAATGCACCGCACAGTGACAAGGCCAGCGGTTGTTCTGTCATTGTGAACACCAACTTCTGCCCACACTCTACACGAAGGGGGATAAGCTAGAGGTGAGCGGACAGAGCAGTGTTAATGTTTGGCAGCCGCTCTATTTCAATTCAAAATTTTATTTGATTCAGACCTCAACTGAGGTCAACAATTACAAATACATAATATAAGATAATTAGGTATAAACTTAAAAAATTACATTAAAACTCAATGTAAACATAGTAGGTTAAAATTCATGATTAGATGTACATACGTTTATAACTAATCAAGCTCCGTGCTTTTAGTACAATTCTAAGAAACTCTTTAAAAACTTGAACAGATTGTGGCAAACAAATTCATTAGGAGGAGATTTGCACAGCGTAATTAGGTCTTGAGTTAAAATGACATTGTATTTAAAGCGTATTGGGTTTATAAAACGTTGTCGTGCCTCTACCAAAATCTGATTTGGACAAACAAAAAATACATGGTAAAGATCTTGTACTCCTCCGTTACACAAGTCACAAACGCCTGAGGACTGTTCAGGGGACTTCCATCTAGAGGAATAAGATTTTAAGGGAAGAATTCCTAGTCGTAAAAGAAAAATACAGCGCCTTACTCTATGTTCTAATTGAAATTGTATATAATGTTCGGAAGTATTATATACTATAGTTTCTGCAAACTTTCTAAAGTGCTTTAATTGGATACAATGCTCCCTGTCTAGTGCAAAGCTTATTCTTGGCATCGTATGTTTTAAAAAGATCTTCAAGTGGGCTGGTGACCAAACCTTCAAAAGTGCGACAGTGCATTGAGATACCTCGAGAGCTATTTTGAGATGCCTATTGAAAGTATGCCGTGCCGAATCTTCTCCAAAGGTCTCTTGTTTCAATATATGTCTTAAGGTGCCGGGAGTTGCGTGTATAAGATTAAAGGCCCACCGTAAAATATTAGAACTAGCTCGAGCGTATGAACTTGTTAAAGAAAGCTCGAGACGTATGGCTTCTACGGGGACTGATTGGTTAACTTTCAGCATTTGTCGTAGAATAGTCCCTTCTTTTACTTCTATTGGTCGCCAGGTTTTAATCTGTGTATGTTCTAAGACATAAGACGAAATGGGTGGAATTTTCATACTCTAAACCTCCAGCAAAGATTTAAAAGGCCTGTTCCCAGTGGAGCAGTAAAATCTCTGTAATGCCCCAACATGGGAGTCTGCCTCCCACCCAAGATGCTGAAAATGGGAAACATTTTGGAGGTTGTATGAAAATATTCGGCCCAAATAAACATATTCTTTCACTATCTCTATCGGTTTACCTCCCAGGGACCAGGTAAAAGGCGGTAATTTCCTTCTTCCTCTCAGCAGCTGCTCTATTTCTACCAACCACTACATGAGAAATACAAAAAAAGAGAAGGATGGTATGCTTGAATTAATCTCAGCCTCTGGCAATCACTTTGGTCCAGTTAGCATTTTATTCTGACTGTGTCAATACAGACAGGTTCCACCAAAGTTACGTAAATCACCACTGACCCTACTCTTAAAAGAGCTCGTCAGCCCCATCTGTCAGACCATGACTCCTTGGACCAAAAGCAACCCTGGACCTCTTTTGGCCTAGTTGGGCCTCGTCAGTGAAGTGCAGCCTGAGTCTCGGGGCACCCACTGTCCAGACTGATCACTGGTATCTGAGACTGTCAGGCTTTTCAGCCATCACTCTGTTTTCTTCAGAAAAACCTCTAAATGAGGTTCAGACGCTGCTCTGAAAACTAGGCTTGCCCGTTAAACTGAAACTGACCAGACACTCTCACTGAATTTGTGTAAACTGGGATTATTTTTCCACTGAGGGAGAGAGCTGCTTGCTGGCAGTCTAAGTGAACCCCAGACTCTAGGGAGAGGTTTGTGGGATATTCAACCCTGAAGTTCTCACTTGTACAGAAATACATTTGAGTAACTGCTGTTTTACCTCAAAATGCTGTGTAATGTCAGATTCATGGCTATTGGGGTTATTTATTGTTAGGGCCCACCACCTCACCAGGTCAGTGGAGGCCCCTCATGCTGATCCCGGTGGAGGACCACCATCCTCTCTAATGAAAGTGCATCCACCGGCCACAGCTGACGGGCGAGCATGCCTCCATGCTGATGTGGCCCCTTGCCATTCATTTTGCTTTTCAGAAACATATCTTCAAAAAAGAGATCTTTTTAAGAAAAGCAAAAAAAATTTAAAATGGCTGTCATGATGCTTGAAAGACGTGCATGTGACGAATGGATCACAGCTTCTGACTGATCACCAGTGGCGCTGAGGTGACCCCACAGCAGTTCCCTCACACCTAAATGAAGCAGGTAAACCAGACATTTGAAAGGTTAGGAACAGTTTTTCCAGCTGCCAGTCTAAACGGCCTCTTACCAGTGCTTAATTTGTAAATTAAAGAGTGCCGGTGCCCGAAGCTCAGCTTTGAAACATGTCACTAGTGTAATAAAATGTGCACTCGCGAAATACCAAAGATGCGTTGTCCTTGCCTCTTTAATCCGCTAAGTCAAGTGGTTCCCAAACTTTTGACTCCTGAGGACCCCCATTGAGTCACCACTGGAAGCCGGGGACCCCCAAGCAATTTGTATGATTTAAATTTCAAACATTAAAACAGTAATTCGAAAAAAAATAAACACACGTGCACACAAAACAAATACTCAAATTACTAAGGATTTTAGGGGCATATTTACAAGCCCCTATTGACATGGGAACGTCACTTTTTGTGACGATCCCTTGGCGATAGGTGCTTCGCCTTATTTACAAGGCAGTGTTAAGCCACTTAACGTGGCTTAACACTGCTTTGTAAATAAGGCCCCCTTTTATGCAATGCTTAGCGTGAAAGGGGTGGGCAGTGGGTGTTGCGGTGGGCGTTCCACCGCAACACCCATTAATTTTGACGCTGCCCCCTATTTACCACGGCAGCGTAAATAGGATGCAGCGCCAAAATTAAGACCAGGGAAAACCTGGTCTTAACTTGGCTAAACAAGGAGAAATGCTTTATTTCTCCTCGTTTTTGCTTTTTCCATGTGTGCTGCCTTGTGCAGCACAAATGGAAAAAGCAAAGCAGCGTTAGATTGTTTATGTTTAGGAATGTGACCCTTCCTGCACATTAACAATCTTTTACAAAAATGGCATTTTGTAACTTCCATGTGTGCTGCATTAAGCAGCACACATAGAAGTGACAAAACTTCATTGCAATATTGTTTGTGTGCAGGAAGGGGGACCTTTCTGTACATAAACAATCTTCCCCTACTACGCAAACACCCTTGCACTATGGTGCAAGGGTGCCTGCGTTGCTGCTACACTGCTAAGTGTAGCGCCAGCACGGGAGGAAACGCAGGGCTGCACCATATTCTTGTAAGTATGGTGCAGTCCTGCGTTTCTGAAGTGGCGGAGCGTGTCGTTAAGCAAAGGAGGCTAACGACACACTCCCCCACTTCTGTTGTAAATATCCCCCTTAGTATTTTATATTGAAAGAATTTGCAAAAAACAAAAAAATTTAATGGGAAGGTTGGTGCTGCATCTCTGTGACTAACTTTTAAATGGTTGGTTTTATTTCGCAGTACGAGGCTCCTGCTCCTGCTAGGGCCAGACTGGAAACCCAAAGCAGCCCTGGCAAATGTTTTCAGGCCAGTCCCCATACAGTGCACACCAAGTGCAGTGAGTGAGGAGCCTGACTACTACAAAGGGGGCTTTGGGAGGCTCTCCCCCAAAACATTTAGGAAACCATGGTGCAGTCTAAAACACATTTATCGTTATATATTGAATTGTATTAGCTTTTAACGAATAGTAAGTGAAGACCTTACTATGCACCAGGATACGACAATCTTTGTTGGGGTTCTTCAATGGTTCCCTTATTATCACCCTCCAACAGTGCCTCTCATCTCTCCATAGCCCCGGTTGTCACATATATTTCATTTGTTTTATAGCGTCTCTCGTACCATTGTAGGATGTCTGAGTACTTTACATTACACACATATAGAGACAATGAATCATACGTGTAAATCAGTGTATAGAAAATGTTACATAAGGCAAAGGGGACTACAAGGTGTAGGATTCACATGTCATTCATACTGGTAGGCGGCATTTTTAAAGAGTGCTTGGTCTGGAGAAGCACAAACGTGTGATTCAGAACATAACACAGTGGTTAGCATTGACTTTAACAATAAAAATGTATTTCCACCCAAATAAACCTTTTTAGCAGCATCAGGATAATGAAAGACTGGGGAAAAAACATAAGATACTAACTTGTACCATGCAATTTGCAAGCAGCTCTTTGATGAAACTTTATAGGTCACTGTGCTAGATTACAGTTGTCACTTATGAACTGCACAGTAACAAAAGAATCTCTGACAAGAACAGTAAACCACTCACCTATGCACATAAAATACTGTTTTTTAAAATGCATGGTACACGTTCTTTGCAGTAGGCATATCAACCCTCTGTGCTACATTAGACAACTCAAAGTTGCCACTGGACAAAACACTCATCTCACTCCAGCAGGTACATTAATCACTGGTATTATCTTGACAGGTTTATTGTTGCTCGAAAACTACTAATTATAGAAGGAACTTTGCAGTGCTTTTAAAACTGCTGCCTGCGGACCCCCTGGGAATGTGTCACGGACCCCTGGGGGTCCGCGGACCACAGTTTGGGAAACACTGCCGGCGGCTAAGAGACACCGCCTTCCTTTAGGTCACTCCTGCAGGTTTTCGCTTTCTCCTTTTTGACACTTTTCCCTTCTTTCTCTTCCTCCGTCTTTCCCCTTTTTAAAAATTTCTCCTCTATAACGTCTGATGCAGAAAATTAAGTGCCGGTCTGCAAAAATAAGTGCGGGTGCCCCCCACCGGCAACCCCCGGCTCAAATTAAGCACTGTCTCTTACAGTCTTTTACTTAGCACCAACAATGTGTTATACCAGCTAGCTGGACTTGTGCAAATGATCTAGCTATCAAAGAGGGAAAGCTCCCAGCTCTTAAATAAAGATCTCAATCATGTCTGTATGTTCCTCTTGTTGAAGAGGTCAACATTAGTGGATACTGAGACAACAGAGATTCGCAAAGAAAACGGAATTGGAGCAAAATGCATCTGTTCCCTTCCTGCTAATTAACTAAATGTCACGTGCCTAAAGGGCAGATGTTTATAGCTAGTGTCACCAAACGCGCACATTTCTTGGAAAAATTGCACGAGCTAAACATAGTCTTAATTAACTTTCTGTTGGAGACATGCCCGTGTACTTTTTCTGATAGGAGCAGATGAACTAATTTTGCATACATGTTCTATAGATTCAACCCAAGGTTCTCGCTATAATGACCTACTTCTGTGAGTGCAGGTGACAGAATGAAGCAAGCCGTAATCAATTTGATAATTAAGCGTAACTAACCTCTGCTCGGCGTATTAACTGTGACTAACACTGTGCTAAGAACGTTAACGCAATCAATTTATTGTCCTGCAGTTATGGGCAGGGAATGAAGGTGAGGGGGCAATTTGCAAATAAAACAGTAAAGACCAATTGACATATGGACACTATGCAGCAGTTTCACCTAGGTTGGTTTGTATTAGCCTATTACCACTAGGAGCTGGTAAAATGACTTTGCAAGAAAGTTACATTAATTACAGAAATTACGCTTGGTGGTATCGTGCGTGAAAATTACATGAGGCGTGCCTGTATAGTTTTTAAAGGCATGCAGTGAACCCTGTTACTGCAGCACGTGTAGATGTGTCACACATTCCATTTTGCAGGACAAGACATAGGGAACAAATCAGCCAGCCCTAAATACTAAGGGGCTTATTTACAAGTCCCTTTCATCACTGGTGCGACACTTTTAATATGGGAAAAAGTGACGTACCCAATGGCGTAACTAATCATACTGTTGCTGTATTTAAGGGACGGTTCCCCGCCCCCACTCCAACGGCACAGCGTGATGCTGCTTGCATAATTTCTTCTTTTGTACATAATTTTATTCCTGGTTTTCCTTTCTTACATCATATCTTCCACTCTGATACCTCTTTTTAATTTCACACGTAAGGTAACATGCCAATTTTCAACGGTTTCTCATATTCAAGATTGTCCATCCGGACCTTATTTCAAGAATAAGTACAGACGCAAAAAAGTTCATCCGAAGCAGAATTTTAATAACCCAATGCATTTCGGGCACATCGAGCCCTTCGTCGGGGGTAACTAAAAACAACAATGAAACACGCATCATTATTTTATCAAACATTGCATAATCTAAACAACAGCCGTGGTAACTTAGTTGCACCTCAAGTCTCTTCTGAACAACACCTTTCACATTCACTTGAATGATCATTTAAATACCATACCATGTATTATTACCAAAACTATTAACACTACCTGGTTCCAACTTGGTTCCCTCTATTATCTCTCCCTTATCACAAAACAATAATTACCTCTGACATGCACCCGACCCCTGCGCTAAACTTCATATCATCTCAATTTATACCTTCGTAATTGCACCTACTATTGTGTTCCCCTCTCTTCCACACTACCATACGCTCAACCCTTCTCTTTATACGAGTATTATCACACCCACTTTACCCCGTCTCAACCACATATCCGTCCCCACTTACGACTCAGCTTCATCACGCTTCTTATCATTCTCACATTCTCACTGCTCCACACTATTATACTGCCCTCCCCCCTCTCTAATATCCACCGCATTTACTCATATTTCTATCACCCTCGCAGTCTCATAGTAACCGCATAATACAATCAACTGCTTAACTCTCCCCCATTATCATTCTTTGCTAACACACATACTCAAGAACAATTCAACTATATTCTAACCCGAAATCACGTTTTACATACCTGCCTCAGCCAAGTAACATGTCCCTCCTCCTCTCGCAGTTACAAGAAAAATGTTTCCCGTATTTTTCAAAAGCGCCGATTTTAAACACGCTCACGTGACCTAACACCTCCTACTTTTTGGCCACCAATTAACCACACAGTTAACCCGCCCTCGCTGGAACCATGTCCTAGATTCCTAATTACTACCAATCCCATACTGCACTAGGACAACACATTCAAACATCTCAATGGAATTACACCAATGGCGTATTAGTAATAAATAAAAAATTGGTACATTAAATACGACATCACGACTAAACATGTTAAAAAGATTATGATCATTGCTGCAAATGTCTTTCAATTCATGTTAATGTTCATTTAAATGCCCCTTCAGTAAAACATTGCTGGATGCACACGATCTTCCGCCTTGCGTGTTTTTCTCAATGTTCCTAGCCGATTCCATCTTGTCAATGGGTGCAAACCCGTGTTGAGGCAGAATTATAAAGACTACATATTTGAGAATAGGGAATGCACACCCACTTAAAATAGTTTTATCCATATTAGTCCTCACCATTCATACATGGTCGCGTGCTCATTGGAATGGTGCCCTGCCCCGATGGCACCTGAGTATTAAGTTGCTGTATTTAAGGGACGGTTCCCTGCCCCCACTCCAACGGTAACTAATCATACTGCCACCCGGGGCGGCCCCTAAGTTTGCCGCCTGGGTGCAGGTGGGGGGGGGGAGGGCGGTGGCCGACTTGTTCCAGGAGAAGGGGCCGGGGGGGATGGTGGTGGTCGACAGGCACGACTCCCGCTACCCCCAAAAACAGTGCTGCCCCCCTAGCTACGCCACTGGACGTACCGGCGGCATGAGGGGCTTGTAAATAAGCCCCTACGTGTCTTCATAATCTTGCTCCACACAAGCAAACACACATGCTCGCGGTTCCTGCTTTGTACTCTCTCTGAACTCTAAATACAAGCAAAGACCAGTAGTTAATTTTGGCATTTTAAGCATCCTGATTGGCTCAACCAATCTAAGAGTTCCATATTCGTTGCTAATTATTGCTATTTTTTATAATATCCTTATTAGGTCCGGGGGGTAAATTTATGTACACTGGTGTAATCAGAGTAATTTAGGTAATTATGCGTTTCTCTTTGACGCAGAATTACTGATCATAACACGATTACACTTGCTTGCGTAATTAAGAGTAATTTGGGGAAAAACAATCCTAACTCAAGTGCACATTTAGCGATCACGAGCGGCTGCTCGCTATTTGTGTTCTACTGCATTTAGCGCTATTTCTTAACGCAAAATGCAAAATGGACACAAGGGTGCATTTTGTTCTAAGAAAATAACAATAGATGCCGGAAGTAAGTTGGGAGGAAAATTCTGCCCCAACAGCACATTTAGCACTATTTTTTAGCAGAAAATGCTTTCTCGTGTCCATTTTGGATATGAGGGGGCAATTTTGCAATAAGAAAATAGCACTAGATGCCGGGGATAAGTTGGATGAAAATCCTACCATAAGAGCACATTTAGGGAGCTAAAGTGGCTGCTCTCGCTTGGTATTCCTGTTCAGTCGCATTTAGCACTATTTCTTAGCGTAAAATACATTCTCGTGCCCCGAATAACTCTTCTTGCATAATTATACATAATATCATGGAATTTTTAGGTATTTCTGTGTGATTACACTACACTGAACTACGCAAGTTATGCCAACCCCTAATCCTTATTCACATATTCAGGTACTCTCTATTTTCACATACCTGTAGAGATGCATTTTCTTAGACAAAGGCACTGATTTTATAACTTACTATATATAAAATATGTAGATTGGCAAGCCCGTCTGCACCTGGACTGCGCCTAGCCCCAGGACCCCTGGCCCTCCTGCCACGTGCCGATAAACCACCAGTGAACTCCGGGAACTGCACCCCGGATACCAAAACAACAGCTGCGTCACCTCTGCACCACGATCAACTAAATGACTCTTCACCTGCTGACTCTGCCATTTCTCCTGCAACACAATCTACAAGGTTCCCACGCCACCCAGAAGAACACAAACAACCTGGAACCACTCCAATGTATCCTACTCAATGCCTGGTCCCTCTGCAAGCACGCCACGAAACTCTGGGACACCACCCCCTCCATTGACAGTGCCTTCATCACCGAAACCTGGCTTAAACCCTCCTCAAACCCGGACAACGCCATCACCATCCCCAATGGTTACAAGATGACTCATCGTGACTGAACCAACAAACAAGGGTGAGGCATTGCCATTATCTTAAAGGAAACCATTGGATGCACCATCACCAACGATGTCCCCACGTCTCTCATGGAGCACATCAACTTTCAACTACAGACAGACGCGAAGACCACAATAAGGTGTACACTCGCCTACAGATCCCCCGGGACCCTGTCTTACATTCTGCAATGCCATCTCCAACCTCATCGCCCCCCTGGCCATCGACTCCCACATTGACGTCCCACTCAGCGACCTCAACTTCCACATCAACAACCCCAATGACGCCAAAACCGAATCAAATTCAGCCACACCACAGAAATCACCTGGGTGGACCACTCCATTGTACACTTCACCATCGCCAACGGCCCACACCCATCATTATGTGCAACACCTCCCACAGCAATTGGAGTCGGGTCACCAACTCTCAGTGGACACAGGAGCTCACCACCACCCAACCCAAAGCCTCAGCAGACCTGGGCTAGGCCATCCAGAACTTCTCCACCTGGATCACCAACTGTGCCGACAGAGTCGCGCCACTGAAACCAGCAAAAGGCAAGAAAAACTCCAAACATGTCAACTGGTAAACCCTAGATCTTAGGACCTCAAAGCGCTACTGCTACTAACTGGAGAAGCAATGGTGTGCCATGAAGAATCATTCCGACAGAGCCGACCACAAAACAGGCCTCAGCGACTATCACCAGCTCATCAAGGAAGCCAAGAAAGCAGCCATCACCGCCCGTATCGACACCGCAGGCACCACACCAAGGGGGTCTTCAAAATAAACAAGGAGTCCTCCAACCTGTAAGTCACAGAGAACACCATCCACCCTTCCCAAGAGCTCTGAGACAGTCTCTCAGACTACTTCCACAGCAAGATTGCCGCCATCTACAACAGCTTCGACCCCAACCCACCACCCTCAACCTCAACCACCTCAACCAACCAGCGGACACCAGCCAAACATTTACCTCCTGGTGTCCCCTCACCACCCAGACCACCACAGCCACCATGTCTTCCATCCACTCCGGAGCACCCTACGACCCCTGCCCCCACCACCTTGTCAACCTCGGAGCAAACCCCATCAGCACAGAACTCACCAGCATCCTCAATACCTCAATCAACACAGCAACCTTCCTGGACAGATGGAAACACGCAGAAGTCAGACCCCTCCTAAAGAAATACTCCGAGGACCCCAGTGACTTAAAAAATTATCGACCGATCTCCCTGCTCCCTAATACCCGGCCAAAGTACTCAAGAAAGCCATCAACTATCCAACTCACTGAATTCCTGGAACATAAGCACCTACTGGACACCTCACAATCTGGATTCTGTGCCTACCACATCCCTGAGATGAAGCTGATTGTGACCACAGATGACATCAAAAGTCTCCTCGACCATGGAGAAACAGTGGCCCTGATCATCCTCAACCTCTCTGCTGCTTTCGACAAGTCTTCCACAACACCTTCATCAACAGACTCTATAGCATCAGCATACAGCACAACACCTTAAGTGGATCGCCTCCTTCCTTACAGGTGGCATACAGAGTATTCTGCTGCCTCCCTTCCCCTCCGCCCCCAAGGATATCATCTGCGGTGTACCCCAAGGATCATCACTCAGCCCCACCTTATTCACCACCTACATGACCCCCCTCGCACACGTTGTCAGATCCCACGGCCTCAACATAATCTCTTACGCTAACGAAATTCAACTGATTCGCTCACTCACCGAGGATCCCACCAACGCCAAAACCAAACTCTCAAGTGCCATGACCAACTGGATGAGAGACAACTGCCTCAAACTGCACTATGACAAGACTGAAGTGCTAATTTTCAGGAACAACACCTCCGCCTGGGACCGCAGCCAGTGGCGAGCTGAACTTGGACCAACCCCTACACCAACAGACCACGCATGCAACCTGGGGATCATCCTCAACAGCCAACTGATCATGAAATAACAAGTCAACGCAGTTGCCTCCTCCTGCATCCACACTCTTTGCATGCTCTGCAGAATCTTGAGATGGATCCCAGTCAGCAAAAGAAAGACCGTCACTCAGGCCCTCCTTACCAGCCGCTTCGACTACAGCAATGCTCTCTACACCGGCATCGCCACCTAGCTCCTCAGAAGGCTCCATACCATATAGAAAACCGCAGCCAGACTCATTCTGGACCTCCCCAAACGATCACACATCACCCCCCACCTCAGAGACCTCCACTGGCTCCACATCCAGAAGAAAGGCCCGTTCAAGGTCCTCACACATGCCTACAAAGTCCTCCATGATCAAGGATCATCCTACATCAACCATTGACTGAATTTTCATCAACCCTGTAGACACCTTCACTCCTCTTCACTCACCCTAGCCCTCACCCCCAGCATCCGTCGCAGCCGGAGCGAACTCTGCTCCTTCTCCTACATTGCCGCCAAGACTGGATCAACCTGCCCCTCTGAACAGCTCTGCCCTGGTGGACTTCAGAAAGAGGCTCAAGACCTGGCTTTTCGATGGAGGCACAGCATCCTAAACGCCCAGATACCCCTAAGGGTGACAGTGCTGCACTCTACAAATACTGATTGGGTGATTAATTGATAGGCTGCCTTTGTACTCCTCCTAATGAATCACGCGGGCCCACTGCACCTTGATTTTTGCTGTATTTCGTTTTTTCACAGTTGAACCAGCGGCCAGGGGACCCATTTCCTTTTTTGCACAAGGGCCTATGTCACACTGGCTACACCACTGTTTCTCACACCAGATCAATTCTGACCTACCTGATCAAATTGCCCAGAAATTTAACAGCTATATGGACAGCATTTGCTTATGGAGCAGTTTATGTTGAGGGCTCATTGGAACACATACTTTGCTACTCTTTGGATAAGTGGATAAGAATGGATTATTCTCGTTCAAATCCATTTTGCCTACTCTGTCAGCATCTTCGTAGAATTCTACTCCTTCCTCTACTATGCTCGGGCAGTGTCTTTTGTATAGTGCTTACAAGGCCTGAAAGCATCAGAGAACTTTATGTAGAACACATTACAGAACTTAATGAAACACACAATGGCATAAAAGAAATGAAGCACGGCAAATCAACATTGGCAAACACAGATCAATTCAATTCTGCTATAAGGTACGAGGAGAAAAACGGTTACTTAATGGGAGAATTACTCCAAACGTACCATGTGATATGTGATGATGTGTCCCTGCATCCGGAGGGTCTAATCAAGTCTGCTTGTACTGTGGTTTGGCTCTTGTTAGAATGATTGCTAGAGAAAGTCTATCTTCGACTGAGCTCTGAAGCTGCAAAATGCTGTTTCTTCGTATGTCGGCTCCCCTACGGTTAAAGGTCATTCTAATTGCTTCCCTTTGGTATAGAATTCTTTTGGTGGAAAGGTCACCTCTCTAGAAAACGTATTTTGCTTCTTCTGTAATCACTGTCATTGAGAAATTTGAAAAGCTCCTTGTTAGGGCCATGCTCAGGAGAGATCCATGGAATGAACATGCATGCAAGGTCAGGACTCAAGACGATATACCACGCACACAGATTCCTACAGCATATCGATTGTCTTCGTCCTCCTTCTTTAGCTCCTGTGCGAGCTCACCTTCCAGCTATATCATCAAAGAGTGACCTAATGCACACAATCCCCATTGCCTTCCAATTGCCCAACCTGCCTTTGGAGAGTTAAGGGCATGCTACATTTGCTTTACATTGGATTGAGTATCACAGAACCTGCCTAAAGGTTTGCCTGTGAGAGACTCCAACTACAATGAACCCAGTCAGTCAAGCAGCTGGAAGGATTATTTGTTTCTTCTCTTTTAAACTGTTGCTTTTCAGTGAGTGGAGGACCATGCGGACTGAGGAATCAAAAGTGAGAAGGTGAAATATCTCTATACAACAAAAGCTTTCTCATCACCTCTGACTTTATGGTATGACAATATACAAAGGAAACCGCACACCAATTAGTGAAGCCATTTAGTGGTTGCTTGGAGTATGAAAATCCACTAATCATCTCGGGAGTTTAAGAAACCGAGCTGCGAAAACCCTAATGCATTGTTAAGTGACATGCTATTTCTATAATTACCATTTTACAAATACCTACCAGGTCCTGCTTACCAGGGACAAATCTCCTTATTTTTCAAAAGAAAAATATGGTGTTTCTTACTATAAAAGTTATAAATACTACCCGATTTCCCATTACAAATTATTGGTCATTCTTTTTTTAAAATTTGTTAGCATTTTCTTCATTAGCTTGTCTCCTATTTTCCAAATGTCCTTCAACCGTGGAGACGGGAAGAGGCATCAGAGGAAGTCATGAAATGCAGAATGTAAATCCATTGCAGCAGCAAAGGTGGGCTGTCAAAAGTCGCATTTTGGTGTTAGAAGTGAAAGAAAGTGTCACTATGTTCTAGGTTGCTATGATATAACTGCATTTTACACTATGTGCAGACCTCTGATGTTGCTACATCTTTTAAAAGCTGAATGCAGTTCATAAAATGGGAGGCATTGAAGGCATGGAGGGTATTGAAGACTCATATGTAGCGGACAGCCTAGAGTCTAAACTAAGTCCAGGAAAGTAGGAACTACCCAACATTTTTGAGGCCATTAACTATATAACTGAGGTTAATTTCAATTGTTAGTATTTTTTGAATATCTTGAACATCTGGCATGGATGCTGCTCTTCTGGATCGATTTTGGAAACCCCTATCCTAGATTATGTGGATCTTGATGGAGAGATTGGTCATTCCTCACAACAAGACATTGACTTCCCAGAGTATTGCTTCACCAAAATCTGTTTCTTGTCAAAGTCTTAATCATGACAGTAAAATTAGTTTTGGTAGAATATGGTATCCCTGTGAATTTGTACTGGCCCATGTTTATTTTCCTTGGCTTATGTTGGCGCTAGAGCATATTACCAGTCATTGAATTCGTATGTGAATGTATAAGTTATATAAAACAAACAAATCCAAATGGGATTGGGGTATTGATTTTGGTAGCACTAACAATGAAATAGGAGATTGTGTGCTGAATGGTGTCGGCCCAGGCATTAATAATACCCATTACCTAACAAAGTGAGCTGACAGCTGCACTGAACTCTCTCTTGAAAAAACATGTCTGTGTTGCGAGTTTGTAAGGTTTTTCAGCATATTTCACCCTATACTGCTTAGTGCTCCACCACCCTCTGCTTACACCCCACCACAACCCAAAACCATTTTACTGCTCTCACACATTGTTAAAACACCTCCAGTTGAACTCATATCTATAATTAAGGCAGCCAACCCATTCCGTGCACCATCAAACCCTTTTTATTCTTCAGACTATCAAACCTCTCGCCATCACATGCAGCAGACTTCTAACCCCTACTTCTCTTTTCATTTATGCCTCACATACGGCATATATGCAAGTTGATTCAAACTGGCAGTGATTCTACATCTTCCAAAAACACTACTCCCTATTCCTATAGTGTACTGTCACAATTCCCCCTTTTTTTCTCCAAGATACTGGAGCCATTGGTGTTTAATGACCTCACACTTTACATTTCCTCAAACAATCTTCTTAAGCCCCCTCCAATCTGGTTTCCAGAGCCTTCCCTCTGCAAAAATAGCACTTACACATGTATCCAAGCTTATCTTCACTGCCCCCCTCAACCAACTCTCTTCTGTCTTTATGCTCTTACATCTGGCTGCAGCCTTTGATTCAGATAACTACCCAACCGCATTCTCCTCACTAAACTCCCATCTCAGAACATGGACATAAAAGGCTCACCTTGTACTTCTGACCACACTTGTTCAGTCACCTGGGAGTTCAAAACATCGATTCCTACCCTTTTTCCAATAATCATCCTTCAATTCCCTGTCCTATGCCCTCTCGTTTTCTCATTCTGCAGCTCCTTCCTTGGTGACATCTCCTCATTTAGGTTTTCTTGCAACTATTACACCAATGACACTAAAATCTACTTTCCTCCTTTCACGTGCACCTCTGCCTTGCACCACAAATTGCCAAACAGCCATGTGGCAATGGATGACACTATGGTCTCAAGTGCTGAACTGCTCAAAAACTACAATAATACACATTGGCTTGTCAATTGCAGAGTCCTTTATAGCCCATCCATGGAAAGAAAGGCCTTTGTTATCATGATAGTTACTGTTCTATAGTTTCAACTCCTAAATATAATATAATAATGCTAACTTAACTTAGCACAACTAAAACACCAATCAACTCCTTGGGTTTCAGTATACTGGATGGACTATTGTTATAGCCTTCTACTTGGACTCTCCGTTTACTCTTTCCAACTATGGACAAGATTACATTCTTTTCCAACCAAACTCTATACAATGTACCCAGGCATACCCCATCTCAGAATATGTACGATTTGGGTGCTTGCAAATGAATAAATGCTATCTGATCTTTCTTTTAAAAAATAACTTTACTTCTACAGCTGGGTAAAGCAGATTTTAAAAAACGATATCAAGCTAATCCAGCCTTTGCAGTCTTAATACAATGTCTACCATCTGTGGCCACAGAGTTTTGAAAATAAAGACTGAGATTTTAAGATAAAGAACTAGAAAGATCCTAATTTTAGGGATTATAATTCGGAAAAAGGGATAAGGAAGAGTGAACACCAAAAAGTGACATAGAAGGAGCCTGCCTCACTAAGGGAGTGAAATGTTTTGGAGTGAGGCTCCTTTAGGAATGTGGGTACAATAATGCTAAATTATTAAAATTCATCTTGACGCAGACACCCTGAAGACTGAAAATTATATTTTTGTTTTTTCTTGCTTTATCAAGACTTGTTTCATTCAAACATTCATGAAAATGAGCAGAAAAGGAAATGAGCTGCCCAGATATTACTGCCATACTTGTCTATCACAAGGATCTGGGAACCTACCCAGCCCTCTTTTATTTGCTTCCTTTTCTTACTTGTCTCAGTACTGTGCACCTTTCATGACCCCAACCTCACCCCAACAATGGCTCCCCGATCCTGTCTAAAGCTGCTTAACAAGGTGCAGACACTGTTCTTGGATGACCTAGGTGCATCAGCCTCGCTCATTTCCGGCTGGTTCATCATTGGCTCACAGACACTATTTTGGCGGAGGCACGAAGGAACCAAATTAGCGAAGGAGAAGGGCCCTGGACCCAGGCCTGAGTCGGAGATGAGCCACCATTAGATACTGCAGCAAATTGATTTCCTGCTGGCTGGGCGCGCTCAGTGATTAATGACTAGGCAATTCAGCCATAAAGTAACAGAGGCCTAACAGGCTATTATACGCTGCATACAGGGCCTCCTCCCTCCAATGCCCCCATAAGCTTAAATGAGTAGCTGTTCATCCAGGGAAGGAGTGATACCTGTGTTATGTTGGGAGGCATGGTGATTCCAATTAGGAGGCAAAATTCATCCACCCATATTCCTGTCTGGGAAAGTGCCACATTTACTTGCTACACCTACAGGATGGTTGCCCGTTCCCTGCATAGCTTGCTTGTGATCTCCAGAGCACCTGAAAGTATAGATATGTGGGCGGGGAAGAGAGCAATCTGTCACTGCGGTTGGCAGCAAGGTGAGGTGATTAACATTCCATTAAGCAGGATAGCCGTGCTTCCCCTGTCCAGCAGCGTGATGGATCGAGGAGGCGCGGGATAATCAAGTGACAAGTGATCGCCAGTGCGTTGCATGTATAAATGAACAATCCCCTGACATCCACTAACATAAAACCACGTAAAATCTCTTCCATCAGTGGATTAACTCATGCGTGCCTGAAAACTTCTTCCGGATTCATAAATTTTATAGAGAGCAGAATATGAGGATTGTATAATATGTTTCTATCCGATGTGCTGACGTTGACAGCAAAGTCAACGAAGGGGACAAATCTTTATCTGGAGCTCATGTTGAAATATCTCATGATGGAGACCCATGTAGTGCTTATTTATTAGTGGACTCATTTTTTTCTGTTAACCACCATCACAGACTTGCTGTAACGTCAGAATATCATTGCTGAGGTCCAAGGCAACTGATGTCATCTCTCCGAAAGTCTGCAGTTTATTACAGTCCTTCCTCAATTTTGTCAGTCTCCCTCCCAGATATGTGACCTTTTGTTGTAGTTGAAGACTGAAGTAGTTGTAATTATCAAATCAAATGTTTGCACTGTGTTATTCCGCCTAGGTATCAGGTTTCCTTCCTTAATTGATTTCTCATGAGATTAAGCCATCAATTGTTTTCTCCCTCTTACATTATGCCTCTCTACCAGTGAATACTGCAGTAGTACCATCTTTCCGTAACCTATGGATTCAATTGTCTTCTTACACTGATACAGTTTATTCCTGCTAGTGAAATTCAAATTGGTCTTCTTCCCTTAGTGCTATAGTGTCTTTCCGATGACTAAAAATAGAAAAGTAGTCCTTTTTTTAGTTAATTGTATTTAATGTACCGGTATGATCTTAAATGATTGTCCTCACGGAATCGCAGGTTGGAGTTCAGCTCTCACATTAGTTATGTTAAGTCCTTGTACATGAGATGCTTTTTGTGCGGTCCTCTTGGAAGCGAGTATTAGAGTTCTTGTTTCCTATAAGTTGAACATAGTCCTCATGCAAAGTCTGTAATGATCACCTATTTCAAGTATGTGTAAACCTCACATATGCAAGGATAAGGGTGGTTATCTGCCCTTGGGTATTTGGAGGGCTCTTACAGGTGAAGTTGCAGTGATTTTCTCATCTTTGCTTTGGGCAGTCATTGTTCATGCAAAGGCTTAAAAAATGGCTGCTATCTGTGGTCCTACTTCCTAAGTTGAGACCAGAGGTGGGGTCTATGATTCTGCTGGTTCCTCTAGTATCCTACTCCCGTTAAAATATGTGCAATGGGCACTGTTGTATACTTCTATGGTTAAAGGTAGGAGTAAAACTTTCTAGTTTCTGCAGTAGTGTCCTTCAAGGTTGGTGTAATTTCTTCCACTGTCTAATAGTGTATCTCCCTACTACTGAAGGATAGAAGGATGGATTTCTTCCACTGGGTGCAGTAGTGCTCTCCTACAGCTAAAGGCTGGAGTATCTCCCCCACTCTGTGCCATTATATCCTCCTATGATTGAAAGATGGGTGGATTACTCCTTTGGGTGTCACAATGTCTTATTACTGTTGAAGGCTAGATGGGTTATTCCTCTTGCTGCATGAGGAATCATTCTAACGTAGAAGGATGGATAAGAGTGTCATTCCTATCAATCAATCGACCAATTAATCAATCAGTAACACAAACTTGTGATAAAGTAAAAAAAACAGCAACACAACCCCTGGGGAATGCACTCAGCACTTACGCAATGTGCTCAATATTGGGATATATGCCTGGCACCAACACAATAATGCACAGCACCAATAGCACTCCAAAAGGCAACAGTGTAAAATCTGTCACAGAGCCTTAGATCAATACCTTACACCTCTATCAGTGAGCCAAGGAACTGGCAATACTAGGAAAGAACTCAGTACACTGATTACTACAAGAATTGGACTTGTTGTAACAGGGCTAGAAGTACTACCACCAATCATCAGCACTATTATTGTAGAGGAAGGCCATGACATGACACACCCGCTGCACACATGACTGTTATTGAGCCATAGAGGCAGCGGGCACACCAACAAAGCCACAGAGTGTGACTGCAGCAATTAAATAACAAAATACAAGGAAACATGTTTGCAGGGCATTAACCTTCTAAATAACCAGTATTACCGTCTGTTGTCCGATGGTGGATTTGTACCTGTTGACTCGCAGGCTGGCATTTGCTTGGTTACTTTTGCATTTCCCAGTGGTCTCCTGGCTGGTATCCAATAGTGAAAGTTATCACGCTCATGGTGACTGATTCACCCTCCAACCTGCTCATTAGAAGATCACCCATCATCCCTCGTGGCATTAATGGAGGTGGCTTAGCTGCTTCCATGAGCATTCTATCTGCAATGAAGAGTGATTTACTATGTGGAGACACGAGGATGAAAAGATCTCTCTATGTACTCAGTGTCTGCTTGGTGTCATTTTTGAGGGATTGAATATGCAAATGTGTGCAGTGGATGGAAGGGGAGGGCATGTAAAGGATCATGCCTGGCTGGTTTAGGTGGTATCAAGAGTTTATATTATATCAGCAGACAGACATTTTCCTGCCTCTGAATATTCTGAGAAATGAAATTGCTAGATTTACTGGATTTGTAATATTTCAGCAGAAAATGCCTGTAAAGATGCTTCAGTCAATGCAATGCATGCCATCTAACCTACTGATGGCTGCAGTATAGACTGTGCACTCACCGGCTTGTCTGTACTGTTTATCAATTAGAGCTGACACATAACTCATTTTAAACCATTTTGACATAAAGTCAATTGAAAATATCTCTATGGAGTGAAGAAGTGGCTTGGAAAAGGAGGATCCAAACCTGGTGTTTTTCGTTCTGTAGTGAAATGAAAAACGTTCCTGATCATCTAATCCTTAGAGGAGCTTTCTTTCTTCATGAAGTTTCATTGAGGTCATTGAAATCAATGCTATCGTGAACTGGGTGTCTTCCATACAAGACAATCCTGATCACGTACAGCCGGAGCATTTGTATTCCAATTAAGCTGTCAATGTTGATTCTACTTTAAATTTTATTTTTAAGTTTGGCCATATATAATAAAGTTACACAAATACACAGTTTTACATTAATGAAGTTACAACTGAATATTTGGATACATTGGTAATATTAGTATAAGCTTTACAATTCTACATACCTCTTTCTTGCCATGGATGGTGCCCAGCGGTATAGTTCAATGAGTTGAACATCTGCTGCTGGAACAAAGAGGTGATTGGCATGTCATAAGCCTGAGTCCTGCCAAGGCCAATTCTGCAGTGAGCTGAGTACCATACATTGAGAAACATAAACATGTGCTATTTTACAGCAAACAGCAGAAATGAGATATGAGCAGCACATAAAAAACATAGATAACTTGATGATCTATTGAGATAATAGGCTTTCAATACCCATAAAAACTGAAAGAGACTGTTGACCATCAAGAGTTCCCACTGTAGACAGTGAAAACCTCCCAGACCTGGAAGAAGGGCATGAAAATTGGAGGTCAGCATCAAATGAATGTGTGGTTTCCATCAAGAGATTCCAAAAGGGCATAGACAATGATGGCAACCTAGAATTATAGGCATACACATTTGGTTGAGAGGTTGCAGTTTGATCAGCAATAATGATGACCAACGAGAAATGGAAGAATGTCTTCCATTAAGAAGTATACTCAGGGCAGAGGTGTTAATGAATACACAGACCTGGAGGGATCTTCATACTGGAAAGGTTCACATGAAATCAGAGACAACTAGAGGTAATCATAACTGGAGGTTTCTGAGCTCCCCAAAGTACCAATTATAGAGTAGCTAAAGAATCCTTATGAGATGAAAGTCAGTTGTCCTCCATCAAGTATTTTTGGTTGAGTCACCAAAATACTGAACTTTTAGATCTAGAGAAAGATGACTTCTACCAATATATTAAAATCATACAATCGATATTAAAGCCCCGCCAGAAGTGCAGGACTCCACCATCATCAGGAGTTTTAATTTAGGTTAAACGTAGCTAGTAAAATATTTCCAAAACGCAACCTGCCATATCAAAATCCCAACATGTTTCATGTTGTGTTTGGTAACCCAAATGTATTCACCAGTTTAATGGAAGTTCCACTCTTGAGGGGAGTTTTTGAAAACTGCTCGTAAGAGAAAGAATACATCATAGCTAATTTTTCCAGTTGCTCTTTGGATTTGCCTGAGCGCTTTGTTGTCAACTGCTTCTACTCATTCAAAATCAGATGTTGTTTTCAAAGACAGTAGACGCTTCTAATACATCATTGAAATGCATATGTAACTTTCGCGGTAATGGGAAAGTCTGATTCCACAGTACACCAATCACTGCCAATAAAGGTGATGCTACGTGGAATGGAAATCAAATTAGTTGCTAAAGAGCACTGAAGTTTTGTATTTGACAGGTCAGTAAATACTTCTGAATTACAGGCTTGTGAGCTGAGTTTTATATTATTCAGAACAGAGACTGGGAATGCATACCCCACTCTTGGTTTCCTAGTGCTTAATTGTTGAGCCGGTGCCTCTGAAAAGTGTGTATTTATGAAAACAAAAGCCAGTCACTCTTCAGTGGCCAAATTCCCTGCATGGAAACCTAGATCATGACTGACATGCCTTTGCCTTGGGTAGGTCTTCTGGGGCAATCAGATTCGTCAGAGGATCTTTTCTTGGGGGCAAAGCAGACTGTTTATGGTTCTTTTTCTTGTCTCGAAGCGGTTTCCTAACACAGTGGAATAACAAATTACAGTGCGCAGTTTACTCTCCCACAACATGTCAGATTCGGAGACCTGACAGAAATGTCTCAAGTGTTCTATAGGTCGGTAGGCCTCTGTTTTAACCAAGTATTTTCAGAAATGTTGAATTATAGCTCTCTGTGTGAAAAGATGTTTGACAGTTGTGTAGTTCAGATGGAGAGATGGAGAGATGGAGAGAGCATGGTCTCATCCCTCCTGAAAGAACCTGAAGGCTCGCCTTTTCACAAGTCATTCCTCTGTTTTAGGTCGCACCACCCATAAAGTGCTGCCTTATTGTAAGTCACCCTGAGTCTCAGAGCTCTCACCCATGTTCTCCTGGCTAGGTTTGTGCTCTAAACTCTCATACATAAATGCATACATACATACATGCACACCTCAGAGTAATGCAAATTACTGTTCTAGAAACATACCTCAAATTAGCAGGGCTAAGCGGGGATTCAGTGTAAACCCTTTATATTTCAGAGCTCAAAAAATGGTGTTGTAAGATGTGTTACGATTAGCAGTTGTTAAGTGAGGACGTGGCACAACGGGTGTGTCCAATGTAAATCCAGGAGGGCCGAACACAATGCATTGAAATGTAGTGCACCCAAATCGGAATCGATTACATATTCAGTGGTTGTTTTGAAAATCTGTCAAGGCCCTAAAATGGACACCCCATCATAAAGGTTTGACATAAACGGCTAGGTCTGATGCTCATTGCCTGTCTATATAGGTATGTAGTTGATGATATACAAAGACCTGAACATACCCCTGACTGAGAACTGTCGCATTTGCATATAGGGTAAACACCTTCCAGTCTCCAGTCCTGAACTTTTCACCTACAAATCACTGATTTCAGCTGTTAGTCTAATTAGTTCACTCAGAGCAAAATAATACGACTGCACCCAGCATGCATTAGGATGTCACACACATGTCCAGGAATTGATACAGTGACATGGAGCAAGGTGGTCACACTATTTGCAGATGCTTCCGCCCTCGCTTTGTTTGATACTTGTTGTCTTTCACTCTGGCACAGATGGCTTCTGTACCTTTAATCTAATACGTTTTTGTCGTTTCTGCTCTCCACAGCCAGGATGTGCGACGCTCACATGCGAGGGCCGAGTGGGGTCGTCACGTCGCCCAATTTCCCGGTGCAGTACGATAACAACGTCCACTGTGTCTGGGTAATCACGGCTCTGAATCCGGCGAAGGTACGTGACAAGAATGCCTCGTTCTCCCCTCCCCACGTCATTTCAAAGCACATTTTCAGAAAGTGTTCTTGTGTGTGAGATGCAAACGCGACAATGTTTCAAGTTCCTTATGGGACAGCTGCGACCCCGACCCCCAAACACAATTGCAAGGGTTGATATACAAAGCGCCTGAATCAAAGAAACAGAAGCGGCATTGGGAGGGGGTAAAAGTTTAATGAAAAGGGGGCCGTTAATTATTTTTAATCAAACCCTCTGATATCGCGTGGCGGGTAGTGGCGAATTGCGAACTCGCTTAACAAAGCATTTCATTAAAAGTGGCTTACAGACGTCGCGCGCGCAGGCCGTGACGGGAATGCGGATGCGGGCATTTGAGTGATAGCTGGGCCGGGGCCAGCAGGGATTTGCTCTTGAAAACGGAGTGAAAGGCAGGAAGCGATGGCTTTCTGTGGAAGCCCGCTGATGGCGCATCATTGCAGGCTGACGCCAGTCAGTCCATCACGGGTCAGGGATATGTAAGCGTAGGCCGGGCCTCCTCGCTCGGGTCTCGCTACGGTGGCCTTGATTGCCAACGCTCAACCAGAACAGATGAATTTTTATTTTTGATCGGCTGCCGCGAGGGACACTGACATGCCATCGTGGGGCGCGCGTTTTCTAGTGAGGCGTGCAACGGGGGGTAGAGATTTAGCCTGTGATATATTATAGTGCCAGCTCTCCAGACAACTCAAGTATTTAACTGGGGGAGATATTGTTAGAGCAAACATGTATATAACCTGTTAATGCTCTCTATTCTGTCTGTGGCCTAATCAGCTCCTTACTGTCTACGCCTTAGAAAAATAGTCCCTCGTCTCTTTTCATGACAATATTTCACTTGCCTCTCCCTGTGGCCTTTTCGTCCATTCTAGGTCTCCTGGCTTGTTGAGGCTGATCTGTTCCAGTGCTTTCATGATGTACAAGCCCACTGTTCGCGAGATTGGACAGTGAAGTGTGTGGTCTGGGTCAAACACCAGACTCATGGAGGCCAGTGGTGGTCATGCACGCTTTTAACAACTGGAGGGGCTCGATGTGCTAGAGGCCATAACCCTTTCTTGATTCCACTTACAATCTCAAAGAAAGGCTGATAATAAATATTCTTCAAAGGTCGCAGGGGAAAGGGCACGTGTTCTACGGATTCTAAGCTGTATTTGTGGTGTGGGCGGGGACAGTAGGGCAATTCTTTTCTTTCACATAATGGTGACAGCATATGTGGTCCTAAAGTGGAGTGGTTTGTAATTGGCTTTTGGCAGCCTCCACATAGCATTCAGTGTACATTGTGGGCCTTATCTCTGGAAACACATGTTTTAAAGGCGGTGGGGATGGTCAGACTCTGATCATGGCCATAAGGATGCAGTATGCAGAGAGCACTGCAGAAGTGCGATCTGGTATGGTCGATTGCCCAAGGGACGTATTTTGTTATCTAAGTAGTGCATCAATCAAGTGGATTTATAAAGCGCGGCTAATCACCTGTGAGGGTATCCAAGCGCTGGGGGTCTTGCTGCTTCAGGTGGCATTAGTTGAACAACCAGGTCTTGAGGGCCTTCCAGAATTCTAGGCGAGAGGTGGCGATCCGGAAGAGCAGGGGGAGTTTGTTCCAGGATGTAGCTGCGAGGTAGGAGAAGGAGCTTCCTCCACCATTGCTTTGGCGGATGCAGGTGTGTGCGCGAGGGAGAAAGAGGTGGCGCACAGGTGCCTGGAGGGTTGGTGGAGGTTCAGGCATTGGTTGATGTAGACTGGTCCTTGGTTGTGCAGGGTTTTGAAGGTGTGGGCGGTCAATAACTTGAATTGGCATCTCTTCTGTATGGTAGCCAGTGGAGTTTCTGGAGGTGAGTGGTGATGTGGGTCCGTTTGGGGCGGTCGAGGATGAGTCTGGCCACGGCGTTCTGTATTATTTGCAGTCTCTTCAGGAGGTGAGCAGTGATCTGGGTTTTCATGGTGAGTTTGCTGTCCAGGATAATGCTGACGTTACAAGCATGGTCTGTCAGTGTGGGTGAGCGTCCTATTTCCGGGGGCCATCAGGTGTAGTTCCACGGGGAGGTATTGTTGCCGAAGTCCATCCAGTCGGTGATGCTCGTCATCCACCTGTGGAAGTTGGTTCTTGTGGTGGAGGTGTCTCCTGAGAGAGAGAGGATGAGCTGCATGTCGTCTGCATAGGATAAGATGTTCAGTTCATGGGCACTAATGAGGGTTGGCTAGGGGGGTCATGGAGGTGTTGAACAGAGTGGGGTTGAGGGATGAACCTTGAGGAACGCCACAGATGATCTTCTTGGGATCTGAGGTGAACAATGGCAGGCAGACACTCTGGGTTCTTCCAGTGAGGAAGGAGGCGATCCATTTGAGGGTGTCTCCTTGGATTCAGATGAGATGTAGCCTTTTGATAAGGGTGTGGTGGGATATGGTGTTGAATGCTGCTGAGAGGTCAAGGAGGATCAGGGGCTCCATGTCTCCTGATGGGTTCTGATATCAATGACAGCAATCTAGGTGGTTACGGTGCTGTGTTTGGTGCGGAATCCGGATTTGGAGAGGTCCATAAATGGTTGTTCTCCAGGTGTTCTGTGAGTTGGCGGTTGATGGCTTTTTCGAGGACTTTGGTGGGGAAGGGGAGCAGAGAGATGGGGTGGTAGTTTTTGAATTCGCTGGGTTCAGCGGATGGTTTCTTGAGAAGGTGTTTGACTTCTGGGTGTTTCCATTATTCAGGGAAGGTGGCTGTGGTGATGGGGAAGTTGAAGAGGGTAGTGAGCTCGCTACTGATCATTTTGCTCCCAAGGTTGAAGATTTAGGGCCAGATGCATCAAGCATTTTTTGCCTTCGCAATCGGTCATTTGCGAACGCAAAAAAACGCTTTTCTGGTGCAGCAAACCCTATTTTGCGATTTGGTAACCTGTTACCGAATCGCAAAATGGGTTTGCGATTTGCTATTAGGAAGGGGCGTGTTTAGGGCGTCCCTTCCTAATACCGAATCGCATCGGTATGCATGAATGTTTTGTGACCGAAATGCGGTCGCAAAACATTCGCATTTACCACCTACTTTAAGAAGGTGGTAACCAATTCGCAAATGGGAAGGGGTCCCCAAGGGACCCCTTCCACTTTGTGAATGTCTGTAAATGCATTTTCTAAGAGCAGACAGTGGTCCCACGGACCACTGCCTGCTCTTAGAAAATGAAAGGAAAAGTTTTCATTTTCTCTTTTGTAAAGCATCCCGTTTTCCTTTAAGGAAAACGGGCTGCTTTACAAAAAAAAAGATTGCTTTATTTAAAAGCAATCACGGACATGGTGGTCTGCTGACTCCAGCAGGCCACCATCCCCGTGATTTTTGCGATTCCTAGGGGGTCGCAAATTGAGACCTACCTCGTTAATATTCATGAGGTAAGTCATTTGCGATCCCCTAGGAATCGCAGAAAGTGTTAAACACACTTTCATGCATTCCATTTTGCGATTTTCTAATTGCGAAGCGCAAGAATTCGCAATTAGGAAATTGCAAAATGGATTGTTGATGCATCTGGCCCTTTGTGTGGACAGGGGTATGTGGAGGCTCCTGAGTGCATGGAGTTCAAGATGTCTGTGGTGGTCTGTGTGGTAAGCTGGTCCCAGGTGGTGAGTTGGTGGTTGGGCTTGGTTTATTTGGAGTGAGGTGGCCAACGAGGTCAGAGGGGGTGTCCTGGGGTTCAAAGTTCTTGAAGATGATGGAGATCTTGCAGTGGAAGAAGTCTGCTAGGGTGTCACAAAGTTCCTGGGAAGGGGTGATGATGTTTTTGGTGGCTGAGGGGTTGGAGAACTCTCTGACAGTGTTGAAGAGTTCTTTGCTGTGGTTGGAGCTGGCTACGATGAGGTCTGCCAGGGCATTTTCTTTTCGTTAGGAGTTGGTGGTAGAGATTGATGTCTGTCTTAAAAGTGGCTCTGTCCTGCCGGTGCGCCATTTTCTTTCTAGTTGCATGCAGTTGTCTCTTTCTAGTTGCTTGCACTTGCAAGTGCATCAGAGTGTCCTGCTCTAACACTACTCAACGTATAGTGAGCGTAGTCCTGGGCACACGCGGTGAGGGTATTAGTAATATAATATGTAGAATTGATGCGTTATTCAAATACAATGGTCAACATCAGTATTTGTCCAAATAGGTATTTTTTTATTTCAACAACAACTGTGTTGAATATAGTGAACCAGCCGACACGTGTTTCGTCACTGGGAAAGGTCCCGTGACTCATCAGGGCTGGGAAGGATACAAAAAATAAAATAAATAATAAGTGAGGAAAAATAACGATGCAACAACGGGTACCTAGTCTGTGCTAGACACGTTATCCAAGTGGAAAGGGATCACCCGAAGTGACTGTTGGGAACATAAACAACTGTAGGTGACCAATATGGTGTTTGGTGACACTCGTGAAGGTGCCGCTGTTCATGGATCAAGGTTCTGGGTGAAGATGCAGCAAACATTTAAAATGATTTCAAATTATAGTGACAGGTGTGACGGTGCCGCTTTCATGTACAATAGAAAACATGAGGAAAACGCGGGAAAACTGGTACATAGTGTGAGTGAACAGTGCTAGAGTTAGCGTAGAATCGTTCAAGAGGGCAAGAGGTGAAGAAAAGATGTGTGAGGACTAAGAAGGGCTAGAAAAAGAGAAAGGGGAGAAGAAGCGGGTAAACTGGTAAACCTGAGCTGTGGAACTACTAGAAGAGTACTGGAGAAAGAGGGGAGGGGACACAAGAAGAATGTGATAAGTAAGGTGCAGAGGTCAAGACACAGGAAGCGAGGAAAGGAAACAATGAGAGCGTGGGTAAACTAAAAAACCCGTGATCATAAACTACTGAATGAATACTGAAGATAGAAGGGGAGGAAACACAAAAGTAGGGTGAAAAGTAAAGGTCGTGGCACAGGTAACAAGGGAAAGAAAAACGCTGAGTGAGCTTACCCGAGGACCGGAAAAGAATACAGCAACCCTGTGGGGGTTAACTCGAGATCGGGAGTAACAAAATTATGGCGCAGAAAAGGCGCTGCGCTGGCATCAAGGATGCAGCGAGGAGGGAAACCGCTGAGGAAAAAAAGGGGCAGGAATGAGGGTGAAGAGAAAGGAGAAAGGAAAATGCCAAGATGGCTGAGAACATAAGCGTGGTGGGAAGGTCTTACCGGGTGGTGGTCTCCCTCTGTTGACAAGCGTGATTGCACTGGGGCGGGTACGCCACGGCAATCGTGAAAGGCAGGAAAAGGGTAGCGAAAGGAGGCTGTCCAGTGTCAGGCTCAGTAGATGCGGTACCAAGCCAAACAGGCGAGGTACAGGTTAGGCTATAAAGGAGGACAGGGAGGGGAGGTTACAAGGAACGTGGATATGTGGGCGGAAAAGTGGAGAGAGGAAAGGAAAAGGAAAGAAAACTTACCCCGGGTACGGGAAGTTGAGTAGTATCAAGGGTTGTAGAAAGCTGTGTGAAGCAGACGCCTGTCTGAGGAAAACAGAGGCAAAGGACACTATAGTACTGAGGGATGTCAAGGAAAACGGGGGTGGAGGAGACAGGTACCAAACATCCACAACTAATACCTGGGGTCTGGATCGGAGAGCTGCGAGGACACACTGGAGCCGAGGAAACCGAGTAGAAAGGGAAAAGGGAACCGAGAGAGCTATATCCGGAATAGATATAGAAGACTAGACCGAGAGCAATAGGATGATCCGACCGAGCGGTCGCCATATTGGAAAACTTGGGAGTATGTCGAAAAGTAATGCGCATGCGCGGAGGACGTTACACTGTCAGTGAGGCACCCGCAGCCTCGGGAAACTCGCACAATGGTAAGGACAAGAAGCGGAAAGAGTGGACAGAGGTGCGTGTCTGTGAACAAGCATGCATCTGAAGGAAAGACAATTACGAATGGATGTGACAATGATAAGGATGTTAAATACATCATAAATTGATGTTGTGACAGATACATGTGAAAGGATGCAAAGGGGGAAGTCCCTGTAACAAAGTGTTAGGTATACTGAGTCATATAGGCAATGCAATGAGAAAATGCGGTAACAAAAGTAAAAAATTACATGAACCTAAATCATGGGAGGGTAAGTCAATAGGGAGATATTGGCACATGAAAAGGAGTAGAGAAAAGACATGCAAATATTGCTGACATTGATAAAGTACACATTATGAGGAGAATTATGTAACAATGACCAAAAGCACAGTAAAAGATGTAACGGCAACAATTGTTAGAAATACATGGCTCCTATTCATGGAGGCGATGTAACAAAGAAGATGATGACACATGAATATGGTATGGAGAATAGACATGCAAGTATCAACTGATTATATAGGTAGAGGACAGGTATCATACCCAAGTAAATGATACAAAACGTAGTTCTAAACAAGCAAATTGTCATAATGTTCATTCACCCAGGAAGTAATGCAGTTCGTGATCAGTGTTCAATCCGTGTTGTACTGTTCGAAGACGCATAATCCAAGTGGCTTCTAGGCGTCTGAGTCTGAGTTCTCTGTTGCCACCTCTCATATTGGTGGATGCCATGTCAAATCCGAAGAAGGAAAACCGTTTCTTGGGGCCCTGGTTAGGACAAGTGGCAGCATGGATCGCCATGGGATATCTAGTGTCAAGATTGTTTAAAGCTCTGACATGTTCTCCTATTCGATCTTTTAGTGGTCTGATGGTACTTCCGATGTACCAAAGTTTGCAGGTGCATTCCAGAATATAGATCACAAATTTCGTGTTGCAGTTGATGTTATGTCTGATCTGGTATTCTTGTCTGTTCATGGCCATGAAGTTTCTTATTCCATGTTGGGCTAGTTTGCAGACCCCGCAGTGTCCGCACTTGAAGAAGCCAAGATTATGAGTCGTAAGCCAAGTAGGCCTGGTGCTAGGACCAGGGATGCTGGGGCTGAGTCTAGTTTTCAGGGTTCTGCCTCTCCTGTATGTGATTTGTGGTTTAGGAGGTACAATCTCTTTAAGTGTGTTGTCTGCAAGTAGTACGTTCCAATGTTTGTTAAGGCTTTTCTTCATTGCTAACCCCATGTCGCTATAGTCAGTGATAAGTCGGACAGGTTGGTCTTGCTCAGTGATTGTTCATCTGGTGTGTAAAGTATCTTCTCTTTTATGTTCCTGATTCTTTTTTCTGCTGAGCCGATGGTGCGGGCACTATAACCTCTGTTTATGAATCTTTGTTTCATGTTGGTTAGGCACTTTTGAAATTCCAGTTCCTCACTACAGTTTCTCCTGGCTCTCATGAATTCCCCGTAGGGAATCGCCTGTGTTTGGTGAGGGGGATGTGAGCTATCTGCATGCAGGATAGCATTGCATGATGTTTCTTTTCTATATAGACGGCTCTCAATGGTGTTGGACTTGATGTAGATGTCCACATCTAGAAATGTGATGTTGGTGGCACTAGAGTTACCTGTGAATTTCATGTTCATGTCGTTGCGATTGAGGTGTGCACAGAATTTGTCAAGTTCAAGTTGAGACCCTGACCAAAGGAGTAAGCAATCATCTATGTAGCAACCCCAGTATATTATGGAGTCTATCCATTGTGCCCCTTCCGGTCCTACTCAACGTATAGCGCAGTGATCTGGGATCCTGTCTGTAAAAATCATGAATAGATGTTTTAATGTTGAACGGAGTTGAGGCTCTGGTACTGTACTTTATTCATATGGAGCCAATTGAGATGTTATTTGGTGCATTCTTGAGAGAATTAGAAAATTATGTCTTTGATGAGAAATCGGAAATTGTTTCCTTTAAGTCTAGGATTAGCATGATCAGTCAGAGAACTATGCTATGGAGCAATGTGTTGCTTGGGGGTCATAGAGGTGCTAGGTACCCTTCCTCCCTTAACTAGTTAGGCAATGCTTTTGAAGAAAGCAGCTAGGGACAACTGGTGTAAAAGAGCAAAATGATGGTGACACAAGTAGCCAAGGGAGTGTCTGTTTGCATGTGGTGGTAAATGAAATTATTGAGGTCTTCCAGTTGAAGACAGCAGTATCAACAGGATATAGGGTGGGTGAAGGGGAGGTCTGGGGCTCTACCTTCATATAATGTTTCATGTAGGGAAGGGTATCATGTCTGTGAATAGGTGACAATTAGACAGTTCCTCTTTAGAGTGAGGGTTTTGGTGATCCAGAAGTAGAATTTTAGAGAGAGGTGCTCAAGAGGGGCAAGAAAGATAGAAGGGGATGCTAAGGATCCTCATGAACTGTACTATATGACCTAGGGTAGTGATCTTTTGGGCATGATCAGCAAGCCCGTCCACTCTGTTAAGTCATTCCTTACACCACTTGTGTAGCTAACTTCATGACCTAAACTCCCACACCTCCTTTAATACTCCATTATCTTTGTAAAATATTCCATGCTTCTCATCACCTTGACATGTATTGTGTGCATCTATCCATCTTTGTATTTCTTGGACTCCATCTCAGACTTAAAAACATTCTGATGTCTGCAAGGGTTTTCTGCTTAGTCTGTGGGTGCACCATTTGAATTTTATGCGCTGTATTGGAGTTAATACATTGTTTTCCCATGACAGAAAAGTTGAGGGCCCATAACATGTTTCTGATACTGAGGAATTTCCTAGCAACCCCGGGTTCTACTGTGACACACCAGGTTTCATCCTGAGAGCATTCAGGCCACCAGGAGTGTGGCAAATACTTTTAGCATCTACATTGTAGTGAAATACAGAGACATTAAAATAGTGTATGCTTATATATAATTGTGCTTAATCCTGAAATGTAAGCGCCTGATGATGCTGAGAGTCCCACTGTGTCTAATAAAAATCAGTTTTGGGTCATAATGGACCTGAGGCACAAAACGATAATGTGATACGTCCAAACGTGCACTATTTCATAATGTAGTGAAGCTAAGACTGTAACTGTTTCTTGA
Organism: Calotriton arnoldi; assembly: GCA_963921515.1. NCBI lineage: Eukaryota > Metazoa > Chordata > Amphibia > Caudata > Salamandridae > Calotriton > Calotriton arnoldi. The sequence goes on from CAWUFW010000522.1 coordinate 2,232,771, forward strand.
GAAGGTGTTCTGGGGCCACCCACTATAACGCTAGGCCATACCCTTACTTCCTTAAAGTTGCTATCTTTGTACACACCCTTGAGCCATAGACTGGTTTCTCCTCTCAGTCAGTCTCTTTAGAGAGGCTTTGGTTGACTTATGCATCTGTTCAGAAAAAACAATGATTTTGGGAGTAAATGAATGACATAAGAAATATATGGGGCGTTTTATTCATAATGTGGAAGCCTGCTGGTACAACTCACCTCCCTGAACTTGACATGAAAAAACAACATCAAATGTTTGCCCATATTTTTGCAGTTGCCTCCATGTTGTTTTATCCAATGAGCATATTGATTTCTCTCAAATCTTTTCCTACCCTGCAGAGCAGACCTCAGCTGCAAACTCTGATGACCTGCAGAATGTTCACAATAAAAAATAACTCCTATGCATAACAGAGAACTTCAGAGGCATGGATATATATTTAATTTTAATTTTATTGTTTATCACAGGCATTGCGCTGAACAATGCTTACCAACCAATCAATCAATCAAGTCGTATTTCTAAAGTGCTACTTGTCACCCAGGAGGGTATCCAGGTGCTAGCTGCTGGTCTTATTCAAAAAGCCCGGTCATGAGTCCCTTCTTCAATTCGGTCAGCGATGGTGCAGTGCGGAGTTGGAGTGGTAGGGTGTTCAAAGCTTTGGCGATGAGGTGGGAGAAGGAGCGTCCTCCGGTGTGGCTCTGGCGTTTGCATGGTATCTCTGCGAGGGCGAGGTGTGCTGAGTGGAGATTCCTGTGTGACTGGTGGAAATGTAGGTGGCGGTTAAAGTAGGCGGGTCCTTGGTCATGTAGGGCTTTATAGGTGTGGGTCAGGAGCTTGAAGTGGCATCTCTTCTGAACTGGGAGCCAGTGGAGGTCCTTCAGATGTTGGGTGACATGGGTTCTCTTGGATAGGTTGAGGATCAGTCTAGCTGCTGCTTTCTGGATTGACTGTAGTCTTTGCATGAGTTTGGTGGTGATGCCGGCATTGAGTGCATTGCCATAGTCCAATCAGCTGGTGATGAGGGCCTGCGTTACCATTTTTCTGGAATTGATAGGGAGCCAACAAACAGGGGATAATTGTTCAGTTTAATCTGATTCATCAGTTTATAGAAAGTCCTTTGACAGATTTATTGAATTTTAGTGGATAACAGCCAGGCATCACAACCTCACCCAAGCAGGCAGATCCACATGCAACCCTTAATCTGCAGAGTGACAGCTCTCTCCCAGTGGAATCTCAAATACAGACGACTACAAGGAGAGTCTCCCTGGGCATGATTTCATGGGTACCTAACACTGTCCATTCTTGTGAGTTTTGTTTGATAACTTATCTGGACCTTACCCTATCATCTCACACTTTGTCTCACAAGGCCAGAAAATGACCAATCATTATCCTTGTGCTGGGGGCTGACTATGTTTGTCCTCGTCACTCAGTTGGTTGTCATACGGAGGCGAGGAGGGGGGTAGGTGCTAGCAAGCACTTGTCGGAGTTAGCAAGTCACGCTCTGATGTGTCCTCGCTATCGGATAGGCCACTTTACCCTGACTTTCAGGAGTGTTACTGTATCTAAAGCACTCTGTTAGACAGTGCTCAGCAGTAGTGGTAAGATGTTAGTAGGCAAGTTATCACCAATGCACAGTGTGGGGCTTTGAGTTACTGAGCTCCTCACACTGCGGAGAAGATTAGGTCACATTTACCTGTTTTCACGTTTTGGTCCTGACGAAATGCCAACAGATCGCTCCCCGACTACACATGGCATGAAACATGTGGACCTGAAGTATAGACCGTAGCCTATTAGCAGGTCTATAGGTGACCGACACATTCTCATTTACAGAGATAGGGACCATTATTGCCCCAATTTCTCTGCCACTTCTTTTAATCTCAACATCAACCAGGAAGATCACATAAAATATATTGTGGCATCTGGTCGACAGTTGATCTTATATTCACTCTTTCAGCAATCTTCTCACATTTTAGGACACAACATCCTTTGTCCTACTGTGCTCATCCGGCGTATTTATTAAAAAATCTCTGGTTAAGTGCCCTCTCGCGGAGCCCGCCAGGCATTGCAGCGCCGGCCTGGCAAGGAGCATAGCCCAATAATGAAGCATGTCACATTTGGGTGAGTGACAGGAACTGGTATTAAAAGCACATGCTTCCTAGGGTACCTGCATTCAGCTAGAGATAATGTCTCTGGGACTGTACTTCCGGAACTGTATACTGAGATTTGATTACAATTTATATGAGGAGTGTGTATACAGGCCCGTCATTCTCTTTGTCCTCTCTTGTGATATGTATGTTAGTCCTCGTCACTCAGTAGGTTGTCCAGTGGATGGTTATCAAAGTATTCATGCTGTTGGGTGACCTTATGGACGTCTAGTTTTGTCACTTGCTTCTCTGACCAATGATCATCAGGGTTCTTATGTGCGGGGCTGACCGTGTCTCCTTGTAGCTCATCATTTCTTGTTGTCATTGTTTCCAATTGCTTCTTTCTCCAAAAATAGCTATTGGTGTCCTGTGCTCATGCTCAGGTCTGAACTTGTAGGTGAAAGGTCGCATTGCTCTGTTCTTCAAAAACAGACACCAAGGTGTCTCCTGAGAGCATCACAGCAATTGAATAAAACAAGCATAAAAATCAGCTGCGGCCCGTGCAGGTAAGAGCGGTGGGGTGGTGGGGCCGGGTGGAGGGGGATTCTGACAGACAACGACGAGGGAAAATTAATTATTTATTTAATTTTCCCTCATCATCGTCTGTCGAAATTAACTCCCCACCCCACCCGGCCCCACCATCCCACCCGGCCTCACCATCCCACCGCTCTTACCTGCACAGACCGCGGCTGACAGAAATCCTAATTATCTAATAAAGTTCACAACTTTTGGCACAAGAACTAAAATAATTTGACCAGAATCACACAATTGTCAAATCATGAAGCTGGGATTCGAAAACAATGCACACATTACACATTTGTAACTTAGTCATTGGACTATGTTTCCTCCTTCCTCTCCTCTCATTAAGGCAGCATCTCAAATCTGGGTCTACCAGCCTATTGTAAAACTGGGAGACCTGACAGGCTGGTGCCTTTAGACAGTTAACAGGATTCGTAGCAGTCATTCACTTTGGTTTCAGAACTTGTCGTTTGTTTCTCATACCGTAATGAGATAGTATTAACTAGTTTCCTCTTTAAGTTACTCTCTCAGAGACATCCTGTTTTCAGCACTCTTCAAAACATCACTTTCATCACTATGTACAACTTGTCACCCATGTATCATCGCTGGAAGTGGTGGGGTCAGTTCTTAATTTGAGACGTTGGTTTCCCGTGCTCGACACCGGCACTTAATTGTCAAGAGCTGCACTTATGAGTCTGTTACTAGGTGGTGCTGTTAGTCTAATATAATGATGAGCACACCAACAGTACTTCATTTATTCAATATATACTATAATACTATTAAATAACAAACAAAACTTTGCCTGGGACTTCAAAAGATTATGTCAAAAACTACTCAAGGTAGCTGCAGATCTGGTTTCTGTTTGCGTTTTATTTTTGTTATAAAATAGTGTCTACCTCTAACACATTCCTCAAATATTCAACTATTACATGATTCATCACATTCAGATATACAGAAGATATTTAACTTTTACAGGAATTTATACAATCTTTTCTCATATATTTTTTGAGTAGCACTAACGGCCCATGTCTTTTTTTGTTTGGTCTGGGTCCATTTTACAAGTAGTCCATATAAGTATGCAATTTCCTCCCAATCCGATGTCCCAAACTGATTTGCTATTACACTTAGATTGGTGTTTTTTGTGATTACTCCATTTCATTTCTTGTGGACTCAATTTAAGAGAAAGTCGACACATTTTTGGCCTGTAAAGTTTCTGGCCCTTTCAGGACTATACAAGGCGAGTGTGACCTGTACAGTCTTATTACTTCTGCCCTCAGCCGAGCATACTTTACTTTGTACTTAGCGGGAAACAAATCACGGCTAAAACAACTTTAGTGATATATCTTTACATGCGACGGTCTACATGGAAGGTCCTGTCTTAAAATAGACGAGTTTCAAATTCTGCGACCGTTCTTATGGATTGGGGACCTAGAAATTTTATGGCATGACACGGAGGCCAACATTATGCAAATCTCCTTTATTGCCACAGCTCAGCAGTAACAATGAAGAGAATATAGAACTTCGAAACATTCTAGATATAGTATATAGTCCATGAGTACACAGCCATCTTCCTTCTTTGTTGCTGCTGCTCACACAGATAAGTACCCTCTTTCAATCGTGCTTATTCAGTGCGTGTGTTTGCTTGATTTTGACTGCTTATCGCATAGCTGGGTCCAATTGACCCTATCATGCGATTGTTTCTATCTTTATTGGTTCAAAATGCCTTTTTCTCTCTATTACTAAAATGTAATTCCTTTCAACTTTAGCTCGCCTAACACTTTCTCTTGGGTTTTACTAACCCCTTAACGCTTCTGCCCCTCCCTTCCCGGCTTCGCTCTGCCCCCGACATTGCCCTAGCATGAAATAACTTGATTTCCCCTTACTCGCGTCCTTCAAACGACGCGACCGCATTCTCGTTGCCTGGCAACGCCCAGAGCGCAACAGACACACGAGTCCAAATGCAGCCGCACTCGCGTTCCCCACAAGCGCTCTAAGCACTGCAGGGCATACGGGCTTGCTGCCCAAAGCGCAATACCTTTTTCGGCTCTGATGAAGGACCTCAGCTCCTGCCTCCCTCCACGAGACCCGGAGACGCCCTAAACTCTTCTTTCCCCTCCGTGGTGCGCCTTCAATCGTGTACCGCGGAGGGGACAAGCATTTAAGGAAAAGCCCTTAGGGACGACTCACGCACGCAAGAGACGTGCGTGGTTGCCTCGGTTACAGTCAACATTTGGCAGTTACTGTGTTTTAACGCGTCTGACACTCCGAGGACTAGATTTATCGTCAATACGCCCCTCCTTCAAACTTAAAGGCCCTTCCTGCTTTATTCAAGTAAATTAACCCCTTTCAACTCTCTAACCCTCGAGGTGCATATTATCCCGTTTATTTAACCACAAAAAAAAAAAAAGGCAAAGGTAGGAGATTGGATATAATCTTATTGATACAATTAATACTTTGATACGATTATACATCCCTTCTCCATGATGTCCTCTTATCCTGATACCAACCTAGAAGGGAAATTAGAATCAATGGTTTCTAAGGCCATGGATAGAGCTATGGACTCTTTTAACGAAACCATTAATAAAAATTTGAAATGCTTTCAAGGGCATGGCCCTCTACTAGCAGTGCGCATACCTTTGGCGCAAAAGAAGGGGCAGTTAAGGCCCCAAAGAAAAGAGCCGCAACAGAACACCCTACCCTAACTGTCAAAAAGACAAAGAAATCAACAAAAACGGCTCGATCTCGCTTTCCAGGCGGAGACCAGAACGATGCCTCGGGCATCACAGAAGGGCAAGAGACAGGCCCACAACCCCCTATACACATTGATAGTGACGAACAGGATGAACCAGAGCTAGATCGCTCCTGTTCATCACCCTTTGACTCGGACATTGAGGTCCAAGCAGACAAATCTTTGGGAAATTCTGAAGAGGCAAGCAAGGCCTCAGGATCAAAAATGGGTATCACTGACCCTTTCGGGGACGATATGTTTGAGCCTCTGTTAATCACTCATCCCCTATTCTCCCGAATGGCTACCGTCCCAACATGTAGCAGATTATATTAGCTTCTGGCTAAGAAGGGAGATTTCGAAAGAAGTAAGATCCAGATTGAGATCGGAATGCCCTCGCCCATCCCTTCCAGACAAAATTACTTACACGCCTGAACTCGACCCTAAGGTCGTCGCTTTTATAGCCAAGGGTGCAAAGGACCCAAGAAAAGGCATAGACAAAGGTCTAAGGTCATGCCAAGACCGTCTGCTCGATATAATTGGTCCCCTAACCAAAATTTTTGACCTGCCTGAAAACGCCTATGTTGATGGTACTCCTATTGATCCCAAGGAGTTACATGAGTGGGTCCAAAGATCCATCTGCCTCCTCGGCAATGCAAACTCTGCCATATCAAATGAGCGCAGGAAGGGGATACTCCTTAAAATAGATCCTAAGCTAATAGAATTAGCCAACAAGGAGGCAGGACCCACCTCACAAGGACTCCTATTTGGAGAAGATTTTATCCGTGATATGGCCAAATATGTAGGGGCGTTCAGCTCGATCCAAAAATCCCAGCGCAAAATTAAAAAAGTCTTCCAAGACAACATTTTGGGAAGGGCCGGGAGAATGCGGGGTCGGTTCCTCGGCCGTGGCCAATCTACCTCAAGACCCTTTTTGGACGAGGATCTAGGTTCCAACAGACGTCTTTCTACGGGAACCAAACCTTCTACCCACAGAGGCAACGCAACAGGGGAAGGCCATTTCGAGGCGAGAGAAGAAGCAGAGGATTCTCCACAGGTAGGTGTATTGAAAGACCATTCAGATACCCCTATAAAGGTAGGAGGGAGACTAGCCCTTTCCTCTGGGAACTGGGCATTGGTAACTCAAGACCCGTGGGTCTTGCAAACCGTCAAGGGTTACAAAATAGAATTTATAGACATTCCCTTCCAATCAAAAACACCCCACGAGATAATCTTTTCCCAAGAACAGAAAAACTAGTATCTCAGGAAGTAAAGGATCTACTCGCCAAAGGGGCTATAATAGAGAGTTCACAAACAGGTTTCATCAGCAATATCTTCTTGGTATAAAAGAAGGACAAGACACAGAGACCTGTCATAAACTTAAAAAGTCTAAATGGGTGGGTATGCTACCACCACTTCAAGATGGAGGGAATACACCTCCTGAGAGATGTCTTGAGAAAAGGCGACTGGCTAACACGCCTGGACTTAAAGGACGCATATTTGACCATCCCAATTTGGCCCCCACACAGGAAGTTCCTCCAATTCACCTGGGAGGGAAAACTTTGGGAATTTTGCAGTCTTCCATTCGGACTATCCTCAGCCCCTTGGTGCTTCACCAAGGTCTTACGTCCGGTAGTAGCGTGGCTAAGAGAAAGGGGTGTAAGACTGATAATTTATCTGGACGATATCCTTATCATGGGTCAGTCCAAAACAACAGTTTGTCAACACACGGACCTTACTATCCGCCTTCTGGAACATCTAGGCTTTATCATAAATACAAAGAAATCTTGCACTACCCCAACCCAAGAAACTCAATTCGTGGGCTTCATGGTGAACACGGTATCGGCAGAATTGAAATTACCATGGGAAAAAATAAGGAAACTCAGAAAGGAACTCAAAAAGATACTTTCTCTGGAAGTCTTCCCCTTGAGACTTTTAGCCAGGATCCTGGGTCTCCTCTCCTCCACCATTCAGGCGATCTTTCCGGGCCCTTTACACTACAGGGCCCTCCAGAGACTCAAAGCGAAAGCTCTGAAGTCGACTCTGTCTTATACTCAGATGACTTCCTTAGACGAAGACTCGAGGAAAGAACTATCTTGGTGGCTGAACAATGCAGAAGCCTGGAATGGCAAAGCCATCTTTGGGGAAACCCCAGATTTGATAATAGAATCAGATGCGAGTCGAGAGGGTTGGGGTGCCACATGTGGCGACTCTTCCACAGGAGGGCGGTGGACACACGAGGAGAAGAAACTACATATCAACTGCCTGGAACTTCTAGCAGGTTCCTTTGCGGTTCGAAGCTTCACCCAGAATTCATTGAAATGCTGTATAATGCTGCGCATGGACAATGTCGGTGAAATACGTCAACAAGATGGGGGGACCACGTTCGAAGGGTCTGACTGAAATAGCGAAGGTTTTTGGGACTATTGCTTGATCAAGGGACTGTCAGTCACGGCGGAACACATCCCTGGTTTGAACAATGGTGTAGCGGACTGGTTCTCCAGGAATTTCAGGGACTCCAGCAATTGGAAATTAAACAGGGAAATATTCTTGATAATCTTCGGGACGGATCTCTTCGCGGACAGATTGAACGCTCAAATGATGAACTTTTTCAGTTGGAGGCCGGACCCACAGGCATCAGGGGTGGATGCCTTCCTCCAGGACTGGCAAGGGTTAAGGCCATATGCCTTCCTGCCGTTTGTCATGCTCCCGCGACTTCTCTTACACGCTCGCCGGTACCCTCAGAGTATGGTGGTGATAACCCCCCTCTGGAGGTCTCAAGCATGGTTTCCGGTCATCTTGGAGATGACCATGGACTTCCCAATTCTAATACCACCTTTCAGTCGACTACTCCTGGGTCCTCAGGGCGAAACACATCTTCTCTTAGACCAAGGTCTATTAATCCTGACGGCCTGGAAGATTTCAGGCGACAGTGGCAAATCCATGGCCTTTCGCACGATGCTTTCCAACTCATATCTGAATCATGGGCATCTAGAACAAGGAAGGCATATCGATTGGCATGGAACAAATGGGTTCGCTGGTGTATTCAACGACATTACGATCCCGTTTCAACTGATTTAGTTCATGTAGTCAATTTCCTATCGGAGCTCTTTGCTTCTGGCCTTAGCTACAGAACCGTTAATGTCTATAGGTCAGCAATAGCTGCAGGCCATTCCTTAATCGATGGTGTGTCAGTGGGACAAAGCCTTTTAACAAAAAAGATCATGAGAAGCATGCGGGTTCTCAATCCTCCAACTCCCAAATATGCAGCCTTATGGGACGTAAGAAACATATTACGACTTATCTCCTCCTGGGGAGATAACGCTAACCTCTCTCTCAAACGTATTTCTTATAAGCTTACTGTGTTACTTTGCTTGGTATCCTTCAGACAAACATCAGATGTTAAGGCTTTAGATGTTACTAGCAGGGCTTATCAGCCTGAGGGAGTTTGGTTTTACCTTAAAAAAAAGGACCAAGACTATGTTGTCCTCTATCTTCTATCCTTTCTTTCCTCAGAATGAAAGTTTGTGTGTTGTCAAATGTCTTAAAGAATATGAAAACAGAACTGTAAGTCTGAGAGGAACTGAAACACAACTATTGATCTCCCATAGATCTCCTCATAAACCAGTTTCATCTCCCACACTTGCGAGATGGGTGAAATAAGTGATGAGTGAAAGTGGTGTCGATGTTTCAATTTTCGGTGCACACTCTCTTAGGGGTGCATCAGCTTCTAAAGCTTTAATGCTTGGTGGAGGGCTCCAAGATATTCTAAGAGCCGCTGACTGGTCAAATGAGAATATGTTTAAAAAGTGTTACTTTAGACCAATCAATAATGTGATTGACAATGTTCTTAATTCACTTTAAACTTGCATAATGTTGGCCTCTGTGTCATGCCATAAAATTTAGATTTTTCACAGCCTGCTGGGCAGAAAATCTGGATTTTATTAAAGACACGGAGGCTAATATTATCCCTCCACTAATTGACCCTCCCTAAAGGTTTTATCTTTTGACTTTTTGTATCTCTTTCTTTTCAGAATAGAATATCTACATTTGGTTAATGGAAATGACTCTGCTCAACGTCATGATTCAAGTTTTGAGTTTATTCTTTTGGTTCGCAGCATTGAACAAAGAAGGAAGATGGCTGTGTACTCATGGACTATATACTATATCTAGAATGTTTCGAAGTTCTATATTCTCTTCATTGTTACTGCTGAGCTGTGGCAATAAAGGAGATTTGCATAATATTAGCCTCCGTGTCTTTAATAAAATCCAGATTTTCTACCCAGCAGGCTGTGAAAAATCTAAATTGTCCCACTTGTAGGAGTGTGATAATAGTTGTGTTGGTACTGGCATTAGCAGTCCTGGCAGGGGCAATGGGTGGTCCAAGCCGTAGTGGCCTCCTGAGTCCTTGTAATTGCATGTCCGACAGCTTCCTGCTCCATCAGATGTCTCTTGGAGTGCCACTCCCTGCAAGTCCCTGGCAGCAGCTGCCCAGCCCGCTGTAACTGGGATACGGGTTCCTGTGGAGACTTGCTTGCAGTGACTGAATCAGCTCTGTGTGTCTATAGTCTCACTCACAAAGAGAATGCTCCCTTTGTGTTCCCTGCACAGCCCACTCCCAGTTTGACAACCTGAGCTTGCTGGTGGTAAACTCTTCCTTCATTTTATGTGTTTGGGTGAGAAGAGGTGGGGAGTGAGAAATCTGCTGCTACAGTATGATTGTCACTTACAATGGTTTGCTCGTTTCCATTAGTTTGAGCCACGGTGGTAGACCAGGAGTGATGACTTTGCTCTGCTAAACTGGAAGAACTTGTTTTGCGCTGTCCCACAGGCAGAGTCATCTAATGGCAATTCCCAGCAAGTGCACAACCTTCATTCTTAATCAACCACGGTCAGCATTTTGCTGTCACTTCTGTTGCTTGTTTTGGAAATAGAGAACAAGGTAATTCATCTACTCAGTTTAATCAAGCGTTGTTTATAAAAAGTAGACTCTGCTGCTCTCCTTGGAGCTGGCAGGGTGTTTTCCAAAGTGGGCCTGTTAGACTTGGCTTTTTCAGCGGGTTTACCCCGAGACTTTTTGCTTTTTGGCCTCCTGTTTTTGACCCTGTGTGTGTTGGTTTTAGGACTCTGGGCACTTTCCAACTGCCAATCAGTGCTAAAGTGCATATGCTCTCTGTGTAAAATGTGTTATGGATTGGTGTTTCCATGATTGGCCTATTTGATTTATGTGTCAGTCCCTTGTAAAGTGCACTGAGAGTGCCAGGGCCTATAGATCAAATGCTGTTGGTGGGCTGCAGCACTGGATTGTGCCACCCACGCAAACAGCCCGTAAAGTGTAACTCTGGCCTGCCATTGCAGAGCCTGTGTGCAGCCTGGGGCTGCCATGTCGACTTGGCAAGTGCACACACTTGCAAGTCCCTAAACCTTCCCTTTTCTACATGTTAGTCACCCCTAAGGTAGGCCCAAGGTACCCCTGTGGGCAGGGTGCATTGCATGTGAAAGGTAGGACATGCCCTGGTGTGTGTGGCATGTCCTGATAGTGAATTACAGCCTATTTCGTTTTTCACTATTGCAAGGCTACCTGTTCCCCATAGGCCAGAATGGGTAGTTCTGATTATCACAGCTTATAATCCTAACTGACCCAGGGAACATGGTAAAAATTCGAGTTTAGTATGCCTGGACTCAGAATGATAAAATGCATCTTTTTGTGAAGTTGGTTTTAACATTCTGTGTTTGAAAATACCACTTTTAGAAAGTGGGTATTTTCTTGTCTAACCATCCAAGCCTACCTCTGCTAGGTTGTGTATTCCTTGTCTGGAGTGTGAGTGACAGGGGCTGGGGGATGCCAGGAGACAGGGTGAGTCAGCACAGGGCTGAATAGCAAGATCTACATGTAGATGGGTGGGAGGAGGTGCACCTGGGACCTGAATAGGGCTGGGCCTTCCCTCCACAATGCTGGCTCCACCTCCTGTGGTGCGTCTGATGTCCCTGGCCTGCACTGTGAAAGGAAAGAAGGAGACTTGTCAACAAAGTGCTCCAGGACTGACCAGAACTGGTTTGGACTAGGCAAAGGCCTCTCTGCCTTCAGAGAACAAAGAGAAATTGAGGATAAAAGGGGGACCCAAACCCCAGAAAATTGGAACTCTTTGGGATCAAGAAGACTGCCAAGAAGAAGAGCTGGAGAAGCTGTGAGGAGGAACTACCACTTTGCTGTGTGCTTTGCTGTGTTGGCCTGCAGTGGCTGCTTCTGTCTTGGGAAGTGAAAGGACTGGAACTGAACTTTCTGCAATCTACTTTGTGAGTGTCTCCAAGGGCTTGAGGTAGAGCTTGCCCCCTGTTCAAGAAGTCTCAGGAACAGCAAAGACTTCAAGCCCGACGCCGTCTACGACGCCGCTGCCGACTCCGTGTCCTGAAGGCACCGCAGAGGGCACCGCCGCAATGCCGCACCGCGACCCTGGTCTCACCGACGACGCCTGCTGATGCCGCCACCGAGCCGCTGCTCGCACCGCGACCTGTGGGCACCGCACTCCGCACCGCCTCACGACGATGCCGTGGCATCCCCGACGACGCCGCTCCATGCCGGACTCGACGCCGCTGCTTGCACCGTGGTTCGGGGGCACCGCTCGTAAGTTACACGACGCACCGCCCTCATCCCGCACCGCAGCCTTGGCCCACTGACGCCGGTGCCATCGACTCCAAGTTCGTCAGCCGACGACAGCGCTGCAGCTACAACGACGTCGCTGCTGCACCATGACCTGCCAGCACCGTGACGAGCACCGCCTCCATCTCACACCGCGACCCTGGTCTCACCGACGACGCCATCCGACGCCGCCACCGAGCCGCTGCTCGCACCGCGACCTGAGGGCACCGCACGCCGCACCGCTGCACTTCGCACCGCAGCACCCGACGCCGGCCGACGCCAGCGCTCCTGACTTCAACAGAGAGGAGATCGATCTGCAACGCGTGTGACTTCGAGGGCCCGACGACGCCGCACCGACCTCCGGAACCGACGCCTGCGAACACCGTGTGTTCGGAAGCTCACCGCGAGGTCATCAACGCCCTGCATTTCTGAAAGGTACTGTTTGCGGGTCTTCCCGACACCGTAGCTGACCCGCGACGCCGCGGTCAGCCAGAACTGTTTGGATTTGTTTGTTCACGACGCCGTGATAGCCCTGGACGGAGCTATCGACATCAAGGAACTGTTTTTAAGGACACTGTGATAACTGAAGATTTTTAAAGTACTGTACTGTGGATTTTTATTGTATTTGGTCTTGTTTAAAGTATATAAAAATATTGGATATTTTTCTAAACTGGTGTGGTGTCCGTTTGTAGTGCTTACACTGTATTACTGTTGGTTATGTGCAAATGCTTTACACACTGCCTCTAGAATAAGCCTGACTGCTCGTGCCAAGCTACCAAGGGGGTGAGTAGGGGTTATTTTAGGAGTGTAACTCCCTTATCCTGACTAGGAAGAAGGGTCCCTACTTGGACAAAGGTGCAAGCCCTTGCCAACTAGAGACCCCCATTTCTAACATTGGTTGTCAGCGGTGAGGATAGGACTTGTGTTTGCACTTGACTTACAGTGATTGGTGTGCACTACTACCATATCGCAGACCATTACGTACCACTTACAGGTTCTTTTTCTTTTTGGCCTATTTTTGATCTTGCCAGTTTGAACTTGCTACTTGGCTGGTTCCAAACTGGAATGGCATGGTGAGCAAAAAAACGATGGATTTAGGCCTAGATCTCTGTACTGGGGTGAATGTACAACATTGTTCTGCATTCTGTCCATCAATTGTTGTTTTTGCATTTGTCACCCCGAGTGGGACGGGTATGCCCAGACGTGGGGGACGTGCTCTCCATGCCACTGGAGTCAAGCTATCCTGGCTGATGAGGGCTGAAAGCCCGAAACCGGTCCTAGGATGCTTGTTTCCAGTCCAGGGAGGACCTGGCCTGGCAGTTCGGGCTGGACTGTTCCCATTGGACGCAGGGTCAAGACTGATTTGCATATGGCTGGGTCCAAACTGGAATGGCATGGTGAGCAAAAAAACGATGGATTTAGGCCTAGATCTCTGTACTGGGGTGAATGTACAACATTGTTCTGCATTCTGTCCATCAATTGTTGTTTTTGCATTTGTCACCCCGAGTGGGACGGGTATGCCCAGACGTGGGGGGACGTGCTCTCCATGCCACTGGAGTCAAGCTATCCTGGCTGATGAGGGCTGAAAGCCCGAAACCGGTCCTAGGATGCTTGTTTCCAGTCCAGGGAGGACCTGGCCTGGCAGTTCGGGCTGGACTGTTCCCATTGGACGCAGGGTCAAGACTGATTTGCATATGGCTGGGTCCAAACTGGAATGGCATGGTGAGCAAAAAAACGATGGATTTAGGCCCAGATCTCTGTACTGGGGTGAATGTACGAAATTGTTCTGCATTCTGTCCATCAATTGTTGTTTTTGCATTTGTCACCCCGAGTGGGACGGGTATGCCCAGACGTGGGACCCGTGCTCTCCATGCCACTGGAGTCAAGCTATCCTGGCTGATGAGGGCTGAAAGCCCGAAACCGGTCCTAGGATGCTTGTTTCCAGTCCAGGGAGGACCTGGCCTGGCAGTTCGGGCTGGACTGTTCCCATTGGGCGCAGGGTCAAGACTGATTTGCATATGGCTGGGTCCAAACTGGAATGGCATGGTGAGCAAAAAACGATGGATTTAGGCCCAGATCTCTGTACTGGGGTAAATGTACGACATTGTTCTGCATTCTGTCCATCAATTATTGTTTTTGCATTTGTCACCCCGAATGGGACGGGTATGCCCAGACGTGGGTCCCGTGCTCTCCATGCCACTGGAGTCAAGCTATCCTGGCTGATGAGGGCTGAAAGCCCGAAACCGGTCCTAGGATGCTTGTTTCCAGTCCAGGGAGGACCTGGCCGTTCGGGCTGGACTGTTCCCATTGGGCGCAGGGTCAAGACTGATTTGCATATGGCTGGGTCCAAACTGGAATGGCATGGTGAGCAAAAAAACGATGGATTTAGGCCCAGATCTCTATACTGGGGTGAATGTACGACATTGTTCTGCATTCTGTCCATCAATTGTTGTTTTTGCATTTGAACTTGCTACTTCAACATGCCTGAATCTATAGTATCATCAATTGCATCAGTAGAAATTGCCTTTGAGGAGGATCGATTGGAAGCCTACAATGTCAAGGAGTTAAAATCGATTTGCAAGAACCTAAAAGTCCAGGTCAGAGGCCTCACCAGGAAGGATGAGCTACAAAAGGCGCTGAGGGCCTGGGTAGCAGCCAGAGGTGCCAGTGGGCAATCTGGTGATCTCAATGGAGAGGTGGAGGAGCCTGTTCCTAGGGTGGCTGTGCTTTTGGGAGGGGGGGAACCCTCCAGGCAAGGCAGCAGTGGCTTGTCCCCAGAGGAGCTAGAGGACAGGCGGGAAGCAAGGAAGTTCGAATTAGAGAAACTCAGGATGGAAAGTGAGAGGGAAGACAAAAGAATAGCCATGGAGGAAAAGAAAATGATACTAGATCATGAGCTTAAAATGAGAGAGCTGGAGCTGGATTGGGAAGCCGGTAGGGCTTTGTCCAGCCCAGATGGTGGCAGCAAAAATGTAGTGTCTAGTACTGAGGATGAGGTACACACACACACAGATTTGGGGCCCTACTTCAAGGAGGGGGTCGACATACACCAGGGGGTTCAGGATTGTGAGGTTACTCCAGTGGTGCGCAGTATCCCTGAGGTGGATTGGGGAGCTGACACAGGGGATCATTTTCCTGGTAGTGGGAGGGACACTCTACTGACTCTAGATGAGAGGTGCAGGGAGAGGGGTTCCCCCATGATAGAAGCCCTGGTAAGTGAGTATGAAGACCAGCCAGAAGAGTATGGGTTGAGAGACAGCAACAGTCAGACACTGTCTCACCAGTCTTGTGAGAATGATGTGGGGTACTTTTCTGAGGCACTGGATGGTTGGATGAAGGGTAGTTTGGTTAACACCTGTGTGGGGCTGTGTGATTCAATTGTTGGAGAGCATATTTTAAGTCCCTGTTTTCCAGAGCTATGCCAACACCCAGTGGCGTGTGAGTTTTCTGACCCCAGGGAGCTTGCACTGTTGGCAGACCTTGTGGTGGATTCCAGAGGGTCTGGAGAAGCATCTGGGGGTGACCCGGAAGGAAGTGGCTTAGGTATTTCCCAACCAAGGGTGGTGGGAAAGGTTCGTGGTAGCCTAGATAGGTCCCGGTGTCATGGGAAGGGTGTAGGGACTCACGTTCTGTCTCCGCGGAGAAGGAGTGGGAAGGGGCTGCGGCCCAAGGTGCCCGAAACCCGGTCCCAGAGCCTGGGTGGTTCCAGGAGGGAACACCAGGTGGGGAGCCTAGGCTGTACTGATAGGCCATCCGTTGAGGGGGATCTCCTAGGGTCCGGAGAACCTGGAGCATCTGTAAGCGGAGCTCCAGTGGTTCTGGTGTCTGTCGGTGCCGCTCCTAAGTGGAGGGTGCAGAAGTCCAGAGTGAGGGGTGAGAGGGGGATGTGTTCCCCAGTGGGAGAACCAGTGGGTCAGGGGCCAGCCAGAAGGGCTGAGCCTCCTAGCAGTGACCATGGTGACACCACTTCTGTCCTGGGGGATCTTCGCGCACTGTCAGATGGACAGAGGTCAGGAGATCTGCGCCAGGCAGACTGTCACACAACGCATGAGTCATGTGTTACCCTCAGGGGGGCATGCGTGCTCCCAAGGAAGTCCTGGTGCGCCGGGCAGGTGCTCAGCTGCAGGGTTTAGTCCCTGGGTTGGGAAGCCAGGTTCAGGTCATGCCTGACCTGGAGGGAAGGATGACTGTAAGCAGTGTCCTGACCGGTTTGTCTTCTGGGGGTGCCGCTCCAGATGGGAGGGTACAGTGCCCCAGGGAGGAGGACCGGGTGTGGGAGAGCCTACCCCAGTCCCTTGTTCAGCCTCAGGGTACAGACCCTGGGCTGGTGTACCAGTTGCAGGATAGCACCCATGAACTGGTGGGTGAATTGTGCAGAACGCCTGCCACAGGTGGCCTGACAATTCTGGAGTTGAGGGGGACTGCTCCCGGTGGGGGGATGCAGTGCCCCAGGGAGGAGGACAGGGTGTGGGAGAGGCCACCCCATTCCTGTGTCCAGCCTCAGGGTACAGACCCTAGGCTGGTGTACCAGTTGCAGGATAGGACCCCTGAACTGGTGGGCGAATTGTGCAAGGCAACTGCCACAGGTGCCCTGACAATTCTGGAAGGGGGTACCGCTCCAGGTGGGAGGGTACGGAGCCCCTGGGAGGAAGACCGGGGGTGGGAAAGCCTACCCCAGTCTCCTGTCCAGCCGCCGGGTACAGACCCTAGGCTGGTGGGTCAGTGCCAGGATGTCATCCCTGGCCTGACAAGAGGGAGAGTGGAGAAAGGGTGCCAGGCACCTGGGGCTACCGCCCCCCACTCTCTGACGCCACAGAGGTTAGAGAGCCCTGAGAGGCATAAGGCCTGGGTCTCCCCACTGACAACTGTCGGTAGCCACTGTGGCTTACTGTCCTGGTGGACAGAGTTGCCCCCGGGAGGGGGACAGGAGTCACACCCCGGGGGTGGACTGGGCCACACCACTGTGTTGGCCATGTGGGCACTGTCGGCCTGTTGGGACACATCTGTGAGCAAAGTAAATTTAGGCGCTGAACAGATGGGGTTCACAGGTGAAGAGAAGGGTACCCCATGGGTCAGCTTTGTGGGCCCTGAGAGTATGGATAGAGGGATCCAACTGGGTTTGGAAAGGCGTAGAACCAGAATGTGCCCCCGCTGTTGTGGGCCAGGTCTATGTTCTATCGCCCAAGCAGGGAAGTCCATCAAGGGATTGATTAGTCTACCCTGGCTTTAGGCTGGGAGGGGGTTGTGTTAGACTTGGCTTTTTCAGTGGGTTTACCCCCAGACTTTTTGCTTTTTGGCCTCCTGTTTTTGACCCTGTGTGTGTTGGTTTTAGGACTCTGGGCACTTTCCCACTGCCAATCAGTGCTAAAGTGCATATGCTCTCTGTGTAAAATGTGTTATGGATTGGTGTTTCCATGATTGGCCTATTTGATTTATGTGTCAGTCCCCTTGTAAAGTGCACTGAGAGTGCCAGGGCCTATAGATCAAATGCTGTTGGTGGGCTGCAGCACTGGATTGTGCCACCCACGCAAACAGCCCGTAAAGTGTAACTCTGGCCTGCCATTGCAGAGCCTGTGTGCAGCCTGGGGCTGCCATGTCGACTTGGCAAGTGCACACACTTGCAAGTCCATAAACCTTCCCTTTTCTATATGTTAGTCACCCCTAAGGTAGGCCCAAGGTACCCCTGTGGGCAGGGTGCATTGCATGTGAAAGGTAGGACATGCCCTGGTGTGTGTGGCATGTCCTGATAGTGAATTACAGCCTATTTCGTTTTTCACTATTGCAAGACTACCTGTTCCCCATAGGCCAGAATGGGCAGTTCTGATTATTACAGCTTATAATCCTAACTGACCCAGGGAACATGGTAGAAATTCGAGTTTAGTATGCCTGGACTCAGAATGATAAAATGCATCTTTTTGTGAAGTTGGTTTTAACAATCTGTGTTTGAAAATACTACTTTTAGAAAGTGGGTATTTTCTTGTCTAACCATCCAAGCCTGCCTCTGCTAGGTTGTGTATTCCTTGTCTGGAGTGTGAGTGACAGGGGCTGGGGGATGCCAGGAGACAGGGTGAGTCAGCACAGGGCTGAATAGCAAGATCTACATGTAGATGGGTGGGAGGAGATGCACCTGGGACCTGAATAGGGCTGGGCCTTCCCTCCACAATGCTGGCTCCACCTCCTGTGGTGCGTCTGATGTCCCTGGCCTGCACTGTGAAAGGAAAGAAGGAGACTTGTCAACAAAGTGCTCCAGGACTGACCAGAACTGGTTTGGACTAGGCAAAGGCCTCTCTGCCTTCAGAGAACAAAGAGAAATTGAGGATAAAAAGGGGGACCCAAACCCCAGAAAATTGGAACTCTTTGGGATCAAGCAGACTGCCAAGAAGAAGAGCTGGAGAAGCTGTGAGGAGGAACTACCACTTTGCTGTGTGCTTTGCTGTGTTGGCCTGCAGTGGCTGCTTCTGTCTTGGGCAGTGAAAGGACTGGAACTGAACTTTCTGCAATCTACTTTGTGAGTGTCTCCAAGGGTTTGAGGTAGAGCTTGCCCCCTGTTCAAGAAGTCTCAGGAACAGCAAAGACTTCAAGCCCGACGCGTCTATGACGCCGCTGCCGACTCCGTGTCCTGAAGGCACCGCAGAGGGCACCGCCGCAACACCGCACCGCGACCCTGGTCTCAACGACGACACCTGCGGACGCCGCCACCGAGCCGCTGCTCGCACCGCGACCTGTGGGCACCGCACTCCGCACCGCCTCGCTTCACGACGACGCCGTGGCATCCCCGATGACGCCGCTCCACGCTGGACTCGACGCCGCTGCTTGCACCGTGGTTCGGGGGCACCGCTCGTAAGTTACACGATGCACCGCCCTCATCCCGCACCGCAGCCTTGGCCCACCGACGCCGGTGCCATCGACTCCAAGTTCGTCAGCCGACGACAGCGCTGCAGCTACGACGACGCCGCTGCTGCACTGTGACCTGCCAGCAACGTGACGAGCACCGCCTCCATCTCACACCGCGACCCTGGTCTCACCGACAATGCCATCCGATGCCGCCACCGAGCCGCTGCTCGCACCGCGACCTGAGGGCACCGCACGCCGCACCGCTGCACTTCGCACCGCAGCACCCGACGCCGGCCGACGCCAGCGCTCCTGACTTCAACAGAGAGGAGATCGATCTGCAACGCGTGTGACTTCGAGGGCCCGACGACGCCGCACCGACCTCCGGAACCGACGCCTGCGGACGCCGTGTGTTCGGAAGCTCACTGCGAGGTCATCGACACCCTGCATTTCTGAAAGGTACTGTTTGCGGGTCTTCCCGACATCGTGGCTGACCCGCTACGCCGCGGTCAGCCAGAACTGTTTGGATTTGTTTGTTCACGACGCCGTGATAGCCCTGGACGGAGCTATCGACATCAAGGAACTGTTTTTAAGGACACTGTGATAACTGAAGATTTTTAAAGTACTGTACTGTGGATTTTTATCGTATTTGGTCTTGTTTAAAGTATATAAAAATATTGGATATTTTTCTAAACTGGTGTGGTGTCCGTTTGTAGTGCTTACACTGTATTACTGTTGGTTATGTGCAAATGCTTTACACACTGCCTCTAGAATAAGCCTGACTGCTCGTGCCAAGCTACCAAGGGGGTGAGCAGGGGTTATTTTAGGAGTGTAACTCCCTTATCCTGACTAGGAAGAAGGGTCCCTACTTGGACAAAGGTGCAAGCCCTTGCCAACTAGAGACCCCCATTTCTAACAGGGCCACTTGACCAATTCAAGACTGTTGGATGGAGGGTGTGACGGGATGATGGACAGAGCCTTGTGATGAGTTTTGGAAGCTGTGGTTGGTCACAGGATTTCGGACCCTCTGTAGGTGACTGTCTTTTTGTACGAGATGGTCAGTGAATCGCTGATATCTCCATGCGCCACTCTGCCCAGTGATGGATCCTTGGAAATCCCAGGGTGCACTTCCGTGCTAGCAGATAAAGTGGGATCCCTGAGGTCATACAAAGCAAAGGGTTGGAGAGCGGGGCATGACCGTAGAACCCAAGGCACAGTTCTTGCAGCATTAGTGCTTGAAGTATGTCCCCACATCTTGCAGGTGACTTATGATTATTAAAAGTCCCTGATAACTAATTCTTGGAGAAAAATATAACCCCCAATTTAGTAAAACCAAACAAGTGTCTCGTGATGGATCATGTGCTATTAAACTACCCTTAGACAAAACATTGTGAATTTAAATGAAAACATATTATTAAAGGATTGCAACAAGGTAAAACACTTAATCACTAAATAAGTGAACAATTTATTATATCATATAAAAACAATTTTTGTACAATGAGCAGAAATTCAAACGTCTTCTCATAGAGAAATATACTTCAAATCAGATTAAAAATTATAAAAAATTATACACATAAATTACACATTGTTTCTCCTATATAATAAGGAAACCCGGAAGCAGTAATCAAAGAGGCGTATCGTGCTGGAGCAGGGAGGCCACTCGTAATTTTACCGATTTTATCTGTGTACCGCGAATGCAAAGAAACGTGGTCACGTTGAAAAGGAAAAGCTCAACAACCCAGTACTGAATGGGAAGCTTTGTTGTACAAAAATACAAAATAAAAGAATTTTAATTTGTTTTAAGGCATTTTCGAGATTAAAGAAAGTGCTGTGACTACACACTTGATGGTGGCTCCAGTCGAATACCTTACAGCACTAATTATTCAGGGCACGGTCTTATTTTGGATGAGGTCATCCCTTCCAATCGTAAGAAATTCGAATTGCTGCACTGATTCTCTAAAAGAATACAACAAAATTAACAACTTTCCTTTAAAGACTATTAGTGTAAGAAAACTTGTCCTGAAGAAGGTGAAGAAAAACAGTTGTCACCGAAACGCTGTGTCGACTTTTCATTTAAGTTTTCTTTGTGTTTCCTTATTATATAGGAGAAACAATGTGTATTTTATGTGTATAATTTTTTATAATTTTTAATCTGATTTGAAGTATATTTCTCTATGAGAAGACGTTTGAATTTGTGCTCATTGTACAAAAATTGTTTTTATATGATATAATAAATTGTTCACTTATTTAGTGATTATGTTTTTTACCTTGTTGCAATCCTTTAATAATATGTTTTCATTTAAATTCGCAATGTTTTGTCTAAGGGTAGTTTAATAGCACATGATCCATCAGGAGACACTTGTTTGGTTTTACTAAATTGGGGGTTATATTTTTCTCCAAGAATTAGTTATCAGGGACTTTTGGTATTTTTAGATTTGCTACCCCGTCCCTATTATGACAAGTAGGGTAAACTCCCTTTTATTTTTTGACTTATGATTATTGTCATTATAAGGAAACAGCAAGCTTTCAAAGCTCTGGTTCAGACTGCGCTACTCAAATTGGTGAAGTCTTGACACAATGGTCCCTTAGGAGAGCATCTGAGAAGTATATTGTAGTATCAGTAAAAGGCCAAAAAGGAGCATGTGACTGGGGAGACTATAAGGCTCACCATTACAAAAAAGTAAGAGGATTTTGCAAAGTTGACGTCAGTTGACTTGAATGACAGAGTCTGAATGCAGACACCGAGTTTAAAGCCTTGTACTGCCACCTGGGTGAAGCCGTTGTGCCAGAGGTGAAAACATTGACAGACGTGGGAACTAGTCAATTTATGGAAGAACCAGCAAGGGCGAACTGTCCCTCTCTGGCGTTCAGAACAATCCTCTCCAGAAATCTTTGCTGTTTTACAATAGTTTTGTATTATTAAAAAATGAATCCTGGGGGAGCATTTTTTTCTCAAAGATCTTAAAAGCAGTTCAGTAACTTGCAACCTATGGCTAATGAGGAGCATCGCCATCAATCAATGTATACGAAAGAAACAGCAAATCACACTAAAAGCTGTGCTTTAAATTAGCAGTGGCTCTCAGAAACGGAGTACTTGCATTTCTTTGGTTTTAAAAGGCGAGTGTCAGCACTTCTCAGTAGAAGTGTGCTACGGTGGCAGTCCAGCGCCAAGACACCTCAGGGTATTCGTGCACTCAACAAGTTGGAATAACATAACGTTTAATGGGAAAGTACGGGTATTTGTCAGTAACAGACAGGTAATTAGGAACAGTATCTCTACCTACACTTCTACATTTCTATTTCAAGCACTCATCAAACGTGTCTATGCTCACTTGTCAATGGTAGAAGTATTCATATAGAGAAGTTTCCCTGTGAGTGTATTTTGCCTTCAAGTGCAGCAGACATTTCCTTTTAAAGTTTCATTTATTTGTAACTTATGTGAAGTAAATAATATTCCTAAAATCCCCCAACAAGCACACTTGTTTCTTGTAAAACGAAAACCGTTGTTAATGATGAGGCTGGACCAATTTTTCGACATGCCCAAGTTACATATCGATGTCCAGGGCATAGAGCGCATAAGCGCAGAAAGGATCCTCAATTACAATGTCTCTGTCCAATAAATGGCCAAGTGGCCAAAAATCTGCAAAGGGATAACAAGTAGTAGGGCAACTTAAAAATTCACACTGTGACCTCAAATGGAGATACTCTTTATCACTTAGAGGAAAGCTCAAATTTCAAAGATGGTCACCTTTTGCTACTGAAAATTACATGAATGCGGCTCTTGCAGATGGATGCCTGAAACACGTGTAATGAACAGTGGTCCCTAGAAATCTACAATTGCAATACGTATAATAAAAATATTTTTATTATACGTCTTGCAATTGTAGATTTCCTAGGGACCACTGTTCATTAAAAAGATAAGCACCCAAGGTCCCTGGCGGATTTGTATTGGGGTCCCTTGTTCCTTCTAATATATGAAACACGTGTAAGGCAAACCTAATATTTGCTTGGTGCAGATATGGAGGGCGCCACAAAGAGAAAAAAGGGTAACAGAGAAATGAAGTGGGCACAATGAAAGAGAACTCAGAGAGGGTCAACAGCAATCAAATTGGTGGGATGCATGGTGTTAGAAATGGCGGTCTCTAGTTGGCACAGGTAGGCAGGTACCTGTGTCCAAATAGGGACCCTTGCTTCTAGTCAGGGTAAAGGGGATAAACTCCTAAAATAAACCCTGCTCACCCCCTTGGTAGCTTGGCTCGAGCAGACAGGCTTATTTCAGAGGCAGTGTGTAATACAATAATAAAAATATGACTTTCAAATGGTAGAAATAGTTCAGTTCATAGCAAATTGCAGATGTGACACTTTTCACACAAAGTACCTTGGATGCGTTGCGCACACAAACAAAAAGGGCCACAGGGAAAGTGATGCGTCGGTTCCTTACACTCAGGGAAGGTGATGCATTGGTTCCTTGCTCCGGGGAAGGTGATGCGTTGGTTCCTTACTGCTGCACAGGGGAGGTGATGCATCGGTTCCTTACTGGAGAGGAGGTGATGCGTCGGTTTCTTACTGCGTAGGGAGGTGATGCATTGGCTTCTTACTGCGTTCCCTAACGATGCGACAGACCTGGCGCCTCGATGTGATGCGACGATTTGGGACGATGCATGGGTTCTTGCAGCCGCAAAGCAGGGCTTGCGTCGGAATCGGTGCATGATCTCGGACTTCGGAGATCGGTGCACTCGATGCAGCGTGCGGTGATTTCTCAAGCCGCGGGCAGGCGCTGCGACGACTTCTTCGGCATTGCATCAGAAACAGGTGCGGATGCATCACGCTTCTTGTTGTTGCATTGCTTTTCCAGCTCCCAACAGCTAGGACAATCTCCAGAGGCCCAGAACTGCTACAGGCACCTCTTGGCAGGTCAGAACTCCCAGCAAGGAAGTTCAGGGGAGCTGGGGTGAAGTCTTTGTGTCCCTGAGACTTCAGAATAGGAGCAAGCTCTTCTTCAAGCCCTTGGAGATCTTCCTCAAGCAGGGGATACAGCAAACAGCAAATTCCTTTTTCCCTTTCCTTGGCAGAAAGTAGCCATTGCAGGCCAACCCCAGACAGCAAACAGCACAGGGGCAGTATTCCTCCTCAGTGTCTCCAGCTCTTCTCCTTGTCAAAGGTTCCTCTTGATTTCCCAGAAGTGATCTTTGAAGTCTTTTCTATCCCTGAGACTTCCAACACACAGCAAAAACCCAGGAGGCAAAGGCAAAAATACAGGGGAAACCCACGCCAATGATGCCAGGTCTAAGACGTGTCCCCTCCAGCGGAAATGTGGGGAGAACTACCCTCCCTCTTGGGATTTCTCTTCACTAAGGCGGAAAAATCTGGACAGACCATCAGCATTGGCATGTTCTGTACCAGGGCGGTGTTCCACCATGAAGCCCATCCCCTGTAGGGAAATGGACCACCTCAACAACTTTGGATTCTCACCCCTCATCTGAGGGGCCCAGAGGTGAGTCCCAAACAAGTAGGGCCTCAGCTTCTTCACTGCCCAGACCACAGCAAATGCCTCACCCTCAATCGCACCCCACCTCTGTTCCAGTGGAACTAACCTCTTACTAATGAAGGCTACATGTTGGTCTGGGCCCTCCTAATTTAGCTGTGAGAGCACAGCCCCCACAGCATGCTCTGAAGCATCTGTCTGCACCACGAATTCCTGTGAGAAGTTGGGTGCCTTGAGCACGGGCGCCGTGCACATGGCAGATTTCAGGGCATCAAAAGCTTTTTGGCAGGCGTCAGTCCAGTTCACCTTCCGGGCTGCTTCCTGGAAGGCAGCTCTGTCAAGGGGGCAACAATGGTGCCATGTCCCTTGACAAATCTCCTGTAATACCCGGTGAGTCCTAAGAAAGCTCTCACCGGGTTCCCAAGCCAGAATGGTATCAATCGTGGGCCGGAGGGGCGCCACCTGTCCGCTCCCTACCTGGTGTCCCTAGGGCACCACTGAACCCTGCCCGATCTGGCACTTGCTTGCCTTGATCATGAGGCCTGCCCTCTGCAAAGCCTTCAACACTTTCCAGAAGTGGTGCAGAAATTCCTCCCAAGTGTCACTGAACACTGCAATGTAATCCAGGTAGGAGGCACTGAAATCCTCCAGTTCAGCCAACACCTGGCTGACCAACCTCTGAAAGGTGGTAGGGGCATTCTTCAACCCAAATGGCATCAGCCGGAATTGGTAGTGCCCCTCTGGGGTTGAGAATGCTGACCTCACTTTTACCCCATCAGTTAAGGCAATCCGCCAGTACCCAGATGTTAAGTCAAACGTACTGAGGTACGTGGCAGCTCCCAACCGATTGATAAGCTCATCAGCTCTGGGGATGGGGTGTGCATCAGTCCTGGTGACCGAATTGAGCCCTCGGTAGTCCACACAGAACCAGAGTTCTAGCGTGGCACTGGGTGCGGCAGCCTTTGGGACCAAGATCAGTGGGCTGGCCCAAGGGCTGTTAGAGGGCTCAATCACCCCTAGCGCTAACATCTTGAAGACCTCCTATTTGATGCAAGCCTTGACCCTGTCAGTCACTCTGTAAATCTTGACAGGAGGACTGTCCCCGGTGTCAGCATCATGGACACACCACTGAGTAACACCAGGGGTCAGAGAGAACAGAGCAGCAAACTGTCCCAACAGTTGGCGGCAGTCTCTCTGCTGTTCATAAGTCAGGGTGGGGGAGAGGGTTACACCGTCCACTGGCCCATCATGTTCCTTGGCAGACAGGAGGTCAGGAAGAGGCTGAGTTTCCTCTTCTATTCCAGCATCTGTCGCCGGGAGCATGCCCACTTCGGACCTCTCCAAGTGGGGCTTAAGGCGGTTCACATGCAGGACCCGCAAAGGGTTCCTTGGAGACTGCAAGTCTACGAGGCAGGTGACTTTACTCTTGCGCTCCACCACCTCAAATGGCCCAGTCCACTTATCTTGGAGCGCGCAAGGCTGGCCAGGCTGAAACTCGATCAGAGTGGCATTCTGATCATACCACTGTTTCATCTTCTCCTGGCTGGCTTCCAGATTCGCCTGAGCGAGTTGCCTCAAGTGCTTAGTCTGGTTCCTGAAGGCCAGCATGTAGCTATATACATCCTGGGGAGGTTTACTGGGAGCTTTCTCCCAGCCTTCTTTGACCAGACTTAGAGGTCCTCTTACAGGATGCCCATACAGGAGCTCAAAGGGACTGAACCCTAAGGACTTCTGCGGTACCTCTCTGTAAGCAAACAAAAGGCATGGTAAGAGGACGTCCCACTTACGCCTCATGGGCTCACCAAGACCCATTATCATGCTCTTCAGGGTCCGGTTGAATCTCTCAACCAGCCCATTAACTTGGGGGTGGTAAGGAGTGGTGAACTTGTAGGTAACACCGCACTCCTGCCACAGGGACTTCATATACTTAGATATGAAGTTCGAACCACGGTCAGACACCTTCTCTCTGGGGAACACCACACGGGAGAAAATCCCCATCAACGCACAACCCACCACGGGGGCCGTCACAGTCCGGAGAGGGATGGCTCCCGGGTACCGGGTGGCATGGTCCACCAAGACCAGGATGAACCTGTTGCCCATGGCTGTCTTGGGATCCAGAGGCCCCACAATGTCAATACCCACCCTCTCAAAAGGGGTGCTGACCATAGGGAGAGGTTGGAGAGGAGCCTTGCACTTCCTCCCACTCTTACCACTTGCCTGGCAAGTCTGGCAAGACCTACAATGGGTGTCAGAGTTATTACGAATTTGGGGCCAGTAAAAGTGTCTTGCCCAAATGTCCTGCCAATGGCACATCATGAGCCAGACTCAGTAGGAAGGCTCTGAAGCGCTGGGGTACCACAAGCACACGGGCTGACCCAGGCTCAGCAACCTTAGGCTCACCATACAGGAGACCATTCTCCCAGTAAATCCAATGGGATCCAGACTGATCACCTGCTGCCTGGTTTGCAGCCTGTTGCCGCAAACCAACAAGATAAGGGCATTTCTGCTGCTCCTGGCAGAATTCCTCCCTTGAGGGGCCCCCTTCCTGTTGCCAATGGGTCAGCTCAGGCAGGTCCCCCAGTTCAGCCAGTTGCTCCCCCGCAGGCTCCAGGGCATCCCCCTCAAGGTTTGCCTCCTCCTGGACCGTGGGAACTTCGGGGACCGGTTTCCTGCCTCCCCTGCCTCTTTTCTTTCTGGCAGGCACCAGGGCCACTGTTTCAGGCTCCAGGTCCTCTTGATGCCCTTACCGGCTGCCATAGACCAAGTAGTCACACACGCCTACTCAGGCAGACCCAACATCTCTAAGTGAGATTTCCACGCCACCTTTTACCAAGGAGAACTCTCCAAATTGTTGCCTAGCAGACAGTCAACAGGCATGGTTGACCTCACAGCTACTTTCAAGGCACCTGAGGACCACCCCCCCCCGCTCAAAGGGAACCTGTGCCACTTTGCAGAGGTACTCAGAGTTGTCAGCTGCAACTACTGGGTAGAATGTGTTGGGGACCAACTGCTCCTTAGACACCAGCCGACAACTGACAGCTGTCACACTAGCTCCAGTGTCTCTCAGAGCTTCCACACTATGGCCATTGATGGTCACCCACTGCCTGTACTTTTTAGTGTTATCAGGCAAATGAGCTCTTGGGACCATCTCACAGTCTCCTAAAGAGACCATGGTCATCTCTGTGTACCCCCACCCCTCTTGGGCAACTAACTCCTCCCCGAAGGCTACACTAGTCATCTCCCGGGGCGGTGTACCAGTGGGTGTGGTGGTAATCTTTTTGGGACACCTAGGGTCCCCCTGGAAGTGACCCACCTGACCACAACCATAACATGCCGTGGGCCCTTCTGACCAGGCTTACCTGTAGGGACCCATGGCTTCTTCTCATTGGGAGGCTGTGAACCTTTCCCTTGGTTCTCTTAGGAATTACTTTGAGGCCCTTTCTGGAACTCCTTCTGTTTACCCTTGTCCCCCTACTCTTCTGCTGGGGAACCTGCCCACCTTTGGCGGAGTCTCCCACATGACCTCTGTGGACCCTGGTACTGACCCAGCGTTCCGCCTCCACATCAAGCTTCCTGGGATCAGTCAGCTTACTGTCAATCAAATGCTGGCGTAGATCTGGAAAACAACTACTAGACAAGTGCTCCCATACAACCAAATCATAGAACCCCTGTAAGTCATTCACCTGGCTACCCTTCACCCAAATATCCAGCGCTCTGCAAAAATAGGACACATACTCCACCCAAGTGCTTGACTCCAGCTTCTTACAGTTTCTAAACTTCTGTCTGTACAGCTCTGGGGTCAAACCATACCTAATTACCAAGGCTTCCTTCATGGAGGCATAAGACATCTGATCCTCAGTGGGCAATGCTAGCAAGGTTTCCCTCCCCTCAGACAGGAAGCGGCTCCACAACCCCGCTCCCCAATTTCTCTCAGGGATTCTGTAGGACCTCATTGCTACCTCATAAGCAATGTCCTCATGCTTTGTGAAATCCTTAATAACCTCCTTGGGGATGTACACCTTCCCTTCTCCAGGCACTGATGGTGTGCTGCCACCATGGGGATTGGGCTCTATACTCTTTGCCCTTAGATCCAGCTCCCTCAAACCTCTTTCATGCTCCAAGAGCATCTTTTTCTCTTCCAGGGCTAACTTCTCCCTCTGAAACGCCAACTCCATGTCCTCTTTCCCCAGCTTGAGCTTTGTGAGCTCCATCTCATTCACCCTGGTTTTTTCCTTGTCCTCCAGCTCTTCTGCTGGAGACAGCCCCTTTCAAGAGACACTGCTGCCCCACCAGGAAGGTACCCTCCCCCCAGGCAGACACAATAGCCCATCCTGCTGTCCATCTAAATTCCTCACCTCCTCCATAGGCTGATCAGCATGCTCACTGGCATCCCTTGACTCAAACCAGGCCCTCAGCGTCATTTGGAGTTCCTCCCTCCTGGAGAGGCCTCTTAAAGAGATTTTAAACTTTTTGCAGATAGCCTTCAATTGTGGCACAGTGCAGGTTTCAACTCTATCCTCCTCAAACTCAAGATCCATGGATGCAAATGATGCTGGCTTTGACATGATGAAGATTGTCAGTTCTCAGTTGCAAGAAATAAAATAGTCCCAAAGAAAAAGTTCCACCAAATCTATGTGGTCGCGTAATGACCTGCACTATACTAGTAGTGTACACCAATCACTGTATGTAAGACACAAATGCAAGTCCTGATCCTCACTGCTGACCACCAGTGTTAGAAATGGGGGTCTCTAGTTGGCAGAGGTAGGTACCTGTGTCCAAATAGGGACCCTTGCTTCTAGTCAGGGTAAGGAGGATACACTCCTAAAATAACCCCTGCTCACCCCCTTGGTAGCTTGGCACGATCAGACAGGCTTATCTCAGAGGCAGTATGTAAAGCATTTGTGAACACATACAGTAATACCGTGAAAACACTACAAATGGACACCACACCAGTTTAGAAAAATAAGTAATCTTTATCTAAACCAAACAAGACCAAACGACAAAAATCTACAATTCAGTAATAAAAATATGACTTTCAAATGGTAGAAATAGTTCAGTTCAAAGCAAATTGCAGATACAACACTTTTTACACAAAGTACCTTGGATGCGTCGCGCACACAAACAAAAAGGGCTGCAGGGAAGTTGATGCGTCGGTTCCTTACACTCAGGGAAGGTGATGTGTTGGTTCCTTGCTCCGGGGGAGGTGATGCGTCGGTTCCTTACTGCTGCGCAGGGGAGGCGATGCATCGGTTCCTTACCGGAGAGGAGGTGATGCTTCGGATTCTTACTGCGTGGGGAGGTGATGTGTCGGTTTCTTGCTGCGTCCCCCAACGATGCGACAGACCTAGCGCCGCGATGCAATGATGCGTAGGTTCTTGCAGCCACACAGCAGGGCTTGTGTCGGAATCAGTGCGGTAATCTCGGACTTTGGAGATCGGTGCACTCGATTTGGCGTGTGGCGATTTCTCGAGCAGCGGTCAGGCGGTGCGACGATTTTTTCGGCGATGCGTCGGAAACAGGTGCGGATGCGTCACACTTCTTGTTGTTGCATTGCTTTTCCAGCTCCCAACAGCCAGAACAACCTCCAGTGGCCCAGAACAGCTACAAGCACCTCTTGGCAGGTCAGAACTCCCAGCAAGGAAGTTCAGGGGAGCTGGGGGTGAAGTCTTTGTGCCCCTGAGACTTCAGAACAAGAGGCAAGCTCTTTTTCAAGCCCTTGGAGATCTTCCTCAAGCAGGGGACACAGCAAACAGCAAAGTCCTTTTTCCCTTTCCTTGGCAGAAAGTAGCCACTTCAGGCCAACCCCAGACAGCAAACAGCACAGGGGCAGTATTCCTCCTCAGTTTCTCCAGCTCTTCTCCTTGGCAAAGGTTCCTCTTGATTTCCCAGAATTGATCTTTGAAGTCTCTTCTACCCCTGAGACTTCCAACACACAGCAAAAACACAGGAGGCAAAGGCAAAAATACAGGGGAAACCCACGCCAATGATGCCAGGTCTAACACGTGGGAGGTGCGTTGAAAAAAAAATCAGATGAACAATAAAAAAGAAATCTCAGAGTGAAAATGGAGGAGAAATCAGAGGCTCACAATGAAAAAGAAATCAAGAAATCGGCGTGGCAATGAAAAAAATGACTATTATAGATAACTCAGGAGGTGAGAATGTAAGACAGATCGAGATAGATAATGAAAAGGAAATCAAGGTGAGCAAAGTAGGAAAAATTAGGTGGGAAAGAAAGAAGAGGAACTGGAGGGTCACTGTTACACATCAGTCAGGTGGCAATATTGAAAGAGTAATCGGGGCAAAAGGAGAAAAATGAGTAGTGATAATTAAAGAGAATCAGAGTCTAACAATGGAAGACACTTAGGGCTTGTCAGGAAAAATCATGACTGAAAAAGATACCGGGTCTCCTTAGAGAAATGAAGGGGTGATAATATTTGAAAAATCAAGGGTAACAGTGAAACGCATAGGAGTGATGACTGAAGAGAAGTCAAATGTGACATTGACAGAGAAGCCGAGGTGGGACAGCAAAAGGGAGGGAAGGGTGCTGAAGGAGACATCCGAGGTCAGCAGTGGGAGAGATCTGAGAGGGCAGCACTGAAGAGAGGATCAGAGTGGGACAGGGAAGTAGGAATGGAGATGTGACAGCAAGAAAGTAGTAGCTTTTCTGCAGTGCACATCATGGAAGGTCGAGAGTTATGAGGCAGATGCATAGGCTGTGGGTGAAGGGTAACAGGGAATAGAGTGACACTAACGGCTTGCAAAAATTAGGTAATAAACAAACAGGCAGCAATAGACAAAGAACTTCCACAGGCTTCAAATGCAGCATTGGAAGAGTGGGTTGGTTTCTAAAGCGCACCCTAAGCAGCAAGTTTGCTGTAAGTCTTGAGGTAAATCTATTGCAAATCAGAGGTGTTGGGCCGATGAGGGCCCTAGCCTGGAGTCCTTCACTTCTCCAACCTCCAGAAGGCCTTGATTCCCTATGGTGTGGTGCGGGGTGACAGTGGACTGTCACAATATCTTTTTTTTTTTATGTTTAAAAGCTTTATTTGAATAAGAACAAGAGATACAGAAGACCAGCAATATAGATTAAGGCATATTAAAATAGAAACATAACGAAAAAATGGCTAGTACAGGAACAAAAGAGAAAGCTGTTTACATTTTATAAGGAATAAGGGGAGGAAGGGGGGAAGGGAGGGGAGAGAAAGGGAGGGAAGGGGAAACTCTTACAAATTGATAGAATACGATAATGCATATTTACAAAGGAATGTGAATATAATCCTAAAATATTTAATAAATACAATAAGCCAACAAAGGTAAAAAGCAAGGAACAGAGAAGATAAACACTCAAGGAGGTTTAACATTTTCAGAATTTAAACAAGAGTTATCTGTTAACGGTAGTTTGTCTAAATAAGTAGTAAGAGGCAACCAAAAGAGATCTCTATTAATCATTGGCCTGGAGGAGGAGGCAAAAGCAATATCAAGTCGATGAAAATGGCAAAGACTATTCCACCAGTGTTGGATAGAAAGTTTTGTAAGCGTTTTCCAGTTGAGAGTGATGTGTTGAAAAGCTAAGGCAAGCATAAGGACAAAGAGGCCATGGTTGTGGGAGGAAAGATCTAAGGAATCGGACAGACTCCCAGAGAAAAGATGAGGAATGGAATAGGGAATGGAAATATTAAACAGGCGAGAAATATAGGACCAGATTTTCCCCCAAAAGTTAGAAACCGAAGGGCAAAGGAAGAGAAGGTGTAGAAGATCAGCATTAGAAGAGCCACAGGTCCAACAGTTGGTATCAGTAGAATGGGAAAATCTAGCTATAGAGGTCGGGGTAAGGTAAAGTCTATGGTAAAGGAAAAACATAGATAGGGTGAGAGAAGCAGAACGAGAGATTTTGAGAGAACGGGACCAAAGTTTGTCCCAGAAGATGATGGTCCATTCACATCCCAGGTCAGATTCCCATGAAAGTTCCAATTTAGTTTTAGTGCACTCTGGATTAGGAGCTGAGAAGTATTTATAGATCAGAGAAGCTTTGGGTAGAGAGAGAAGAATCTTGAGAAGGGAATTTTGAACAGAGGGAAGCGGGGAAGAGGGAAGAGAGTAGTAAGTATCAAGAATGACCGCCATTAGAATAGTGAATTTCTGTAGGAAGGATCGGGGACAATGAAATGAGGTTTGAAATTGGGGAAAGGAACATGGAGACAAGCCATCAAAAAGATTTTTAACCCAAACTACACCCCTTAATCTACAAGATTTCCAAAAGATTGTTCTATTATTGATAGTAATAAGGGAATTATGCCAAATTGGAGAATCTAAAAAGGATTCTCTAGAAATAGATTTTGGTTGCGTCAAAGGTTTCAATAAGGAACACGTGTGTTTAAACAAGGGAAGAGAGGAATGAGGGGTTTTGGCAGAAAAGGCTAGAACTTCCTTTAAAGAGAAGGGTAATAATAAGGCTCGTTCAATGGAAAGCCAAAGGGGAGTGAAAGGGGACAGCTCAGAAAGGAGCCATTTCGATCACAATATCTTTTAAAGCCCCACTGCTCTGATAAATCACACAGAAAGGGGCGCCTGTACCATGATGGAGATGAGTGTCTATCGTTGTAGGCAACGTTTTTAGAAATGGAAACGTCTCCTGCCACCGCACAAAAACTACAATAAAAAGAAGTGCACAGGCGACCAGACGAGGATGCAAAGGGCAGAAGGAGTGAAAAGGCAATTCCACTCTAAAAAATATTCAGATGAAATTCCCCGATAAGGACCGAAGTATGACTATATGAAAAATGCAACGTATAAGTAAGACCAAGAGATGTAGGAATGGAGACATTTTAAAGGTTATTCCTCAGATATTTCAACACAGATCCAGTACAAATCGTTCACTGCGATTATCTCCTACCTTTTAGATTTTTTTTAAATACCGATCATTGCACCCAAAACAAAAATCTGCCAACAAAGCAAATAAGAGAAAAAAAACATACTTTACTGTGTGTACCCTTTATAGTATTTTGTTACTTAGCAACGCGTTTACAGAAAACTAAAATCTAATTAGCACTTTAATTAGGGCCAGCTTGTTGAAAATGCAGTTTCACTTGAATGACTGGTTTGGCTAACAATGCGTGTCCTTCAAAAGTACTGTGTGTATTAAGTGAGCGGTGCAATGATAGGGCGCACACTGACTGGTATCTTGAAGGTCTCACCAAGGCTGATGATGCAAGTTACCTCTCTCCTCACATTGTCTGCAGGAAGTTGTAAATGTGACATCTGGGCATCTCACGTAGCCCAAATCCAGGGGAGTTGTTCATGATCTCCTAGGAAGTAGAAAGTAAATGAAAGTGTAGATCCTGGTGAGACTGGAAGAAATCTGCATGTTATAAGTTCCGCCATGTTTTCATCAGGTTTATAAATTCTTGTGACTTCGACCCGCTGGACCTGCCATCATAAAGTCTCTTTCTTTAGTGAGCCAGTGATGAGGGTCTGTGATGACGTGGTGTTGGCAGAATTGACTTAAGCTTTTCTGCTGAATTTCTCAAAACAGAGAAATTTCTCATGTATTTATGATCATTTTCGTGCACAAGGGGGTGAATGCTGGCTTTTCGGAGAGCTTACCTTGCATATGAAGAGCCTCTCTGTGTTAGTTTTGCACTTGTGAAGTTATGTAAAATCTCATAACAGTTTATTGCTGCTGTTGGAAATAAGCATTTGTCTCCAAAATGTGCAAGAGTGTAAAAACGAAATAGACCTAGTTCAATCTTGAGAATAAACAATCTCCCATCCCTATTTTTGATATCTCCTGCACAGCCAGAAATTGGAATAGACAGTGATACAAAAAAAACACCTTGTAGTTTGCCAATATAAAGAAACGAACCATGGTAAGAAGTCAAGAGGCGCCTTTGGCAAGGGAGGAAGACCAGGCAAGAGTGGAATTTGGAAATCTTAGAAACTCTCAATTCCTAGACTTCACTTTTGGAATGATTTAATCGTTCCATGGAAGTCTTTGAAAAGCAGACATTGCTATTATCCATGCTCATGTTGTGTTTTATCACCTACACTTTATAGTTTCCCCTCTGTCTGTCTCTTGCCCCCACAGTTAGTTTATTAACCATTGCAATCAATGCTGTCCTATTAGTACCTTCCCGCACCTGCCGGGCGGTATTAATTAATGACTAGTTGCTTGTTCAGCAAGTTTGAACTGGACTGTGATTTCGCTTGTTAGAAATACCAAATACTGAAAACATCTGCTTGGATGTGATATTTGCATTAACAAGTGCAAGCATAGATCTCCGATCCCTCTGGTGGTCTCTGCTCAGGATGATACATCTGGACATGGTGTTCAAAGGAAGATAAGAAAAACCCTTCACCTGCACTTGAACGTTTGTAGTGA
Source organism: Calotriton arnoldi (assembly GCA_963921515.1). Classification (NCBI taxonomy): domain Eukaryota; kingdom Metazoa; phylum Chordata; class Amphibia; order Caudata; family Salamandridae; genus Calotriton; species Calotriton arnoldi. Next base: position 2,267,514 of record CAWUFW010000522.1, read on the forward strand.
ATGTTCTTTATTGTATTAAACTTTACAGACTCAATATCCCTTCACCGACACCACAACTACTGATAATATCCTTGTTGCTCTTATGTACTTGTACTGTTTAGGTATGTCTAAACCTCTTTAAGACCCTCTTGTGCACTGCTTCAGCTTCTTTGCTTTTGTTTTTACCATAACTTCACTCTATATGCTTAGACTCTTGATCCTAGCCTATAATTACTATGTGTGGCTTTTCTTCGACCTATCGTTCCTGCCCAATGACAGGCTCGCTGTTCCATGCAGAAGCAGGAGGCCTGATGTTACCTGTGTGATGAAGAAATGTCCTTGCTTCCCATGCGGACTTTGGAAATTTAATTTGGACTGCAATGTAGGTCCTTCCGTGGCTGGGGTTAAGATTGTAAGCATTGTGGAGCTGCTTGTACAGACATGAAAGGTTTATGGGTGGGACAGTGAAGGTTGAGTGAGTGGTTCGAGGCTGTAAAAATAGTGATAGCAGTGAAAGTGTCACAATTACTCCTGGATTCGACCCTAACATTTGTTTTATTCTTGCTATGCAGGGGCACTGGACTTAGCAAAACCAAGAAAACATATCGGCCAATCTTACATTGATATTTTCTACCATTTTTGCTCTCCTGTCTAATCCTCAGGTCCATCCCCATGCAAGAGGAGATAGCATGAATCTAATGAGAACCAACATAGGGAACACTCATGAACGAGTTCCAGTCAAAAGTGGTAGCTTCTGTCTAAATGAATGAAAGGACAAAGCATGAGGACAAAAGCAGCAGCATTTAATGCCTAAGTTGCATCCTAATGAAAGTAGGAAAAATCATTTGACCTCGGTGGACTCCATCGTGTTCAGCATATTAGGAAAGACGTAAAAGGCCATAGTTAACAAACCCCATAGGATCGCATTGATGAGAACATTGACTGAATTGTAAAAGACCTGTGTGTTGTCCCATCTGTCAGTGAAGGCCATCATGGAATTTCTCAGTCTAATTTGATCACTTAATAGTTCTTGTTCCCTCTTTCTTCTTTTCTATCTCTTCTGATGATGCTCAAATTTTTCCTTCTTTCTTCTACTTCACTTCAATCTTCAAGACCGATAGGCCGCTAAGACCCTTTATGGGCAGCCCCTGAGGTTGCAAAAACCCTCCATCTCTTGTGTGGCATAGGACTGCTCACGATATTGGTGATCTCTGCCAAGCTGGCAGGTATCATTGTTTTAAGTGCATTTGCTGGTGCAGTGGATACAGATAAGGCAGAGGGAACCCCAAGCCGGCACCATGTTTTATTACCCGCTCAGCATTCATTTTTGAAGTTAAAAAATCAATAGCCATGACACACAGGATAATTCTTTCCCAGTACATCAGGGCCACTGCCTGTTTTCCATGCCTTGGAACAGCCTTGTCTCACATGATGATTCTGGGAAGGGAATCCATTGATGTTTGGCCTGTCATTAATGGGGAAGTACTACTTCCAACGTGACCCAATGATCCTGTTGCAGATGAACCACTTGGTCAGAGTTTCCAAAGGCAGAGCCGGCTGAGGCTTTACTGCTAAAACCCAGCACTTCCCCACCTCTAAACAGGATGAGTGAACTCCAAAGTTGGTGGACAGGTCATGCGTTGTATTTTGCCGGGTATCCGCACACTCCAAACTATAAATGACTCCAACAATATTTTATTGTCTTTCCACTTGCCTGTACCTGTTTTGCTCCTGCTCCTCTTTTTCTCCTTCAAGTTAGTAATTTTTCCTTCAATCCACAACGCATGCCTAATCTTTGATACCTGTCTTTTTCGCCCACATATTTGTTGTTGCTTCGTCCTACTGGTTTTGTAGGTCGAAAGATTTCAGCTTAGGGACTTCCCAATATTTTATGCCTCAATGAGTGAGAAAACTGCCTGCTCTGGCATCTTAACAGTAATGGGTCAGTCTGCCTTTAACAGTAATGGGTCAGTCTGCCAAATGGTCTAATCTCTTTCTTGGTACATGAAAATTGACAATGTTGATTGATAACATAAAAGTAGCATACAAGAGGAATATATCTATCAGTGTTTGAATGACTGATGCCAGTCAATAATATTTGTTACATCTTAGGCCAGAAATGGATTGGATTACCTTCATTTGGTGACATGATGATGTTTGCATTTGTAATAAGAGGTATGTAAATCCTCTTTCTAGGTAAATCCAGCTCAACAAGATGGCATTTGCCCAGATCTTGGTACGTAGGATCATTAAAGGAGGTGAACAGACAGACAACGACACATAATTTGACTGTCTCTTAATTCACCACTGGATAATGACTCCAGGCTTTCTCCCATCAAGCCATCTTGACAGCAACAGCACTTCTGACTATACTGAGCTGGACACCAAAAGGCCTCCAGTAGGCAACAGGATTTCCAAGATGTTCTGAATTTAGAAAACATTGATTTTGTATGCCTTGATAATTTTGGTCATGGAGAAGAGATATTAGATTATGTTTACAAGTAGACCAACTCCATCAATCCGATAATTGGCACCATGGTCCAGTAATAAGATCAGCATTGCAAGATGTCACAAAGCTGGGGTTTCCAATTAAGGTCCATGAGGGCCTGATCTGTTCCAGAATTTTTCAACATCTACATAAGATTTATTGGCATACATTGAGTTTAGATGTGAGTCATTAAAATAATTAGTGGCTAGCCATAGCATACAGAATAAATGTGGACATACTGAACAGACATTGAACACCCTTACCATGAGGTAAGATGTCCATCAGCCAGGTTCCAGCACATGAAAGAAACTCCAAATATTTTCTTGGAAATTTCTGTTTTAAGAGAAGGTCTTTATCTAATGCAGGATTTTAAACACCTCAACAATTTGGGGATTTGTTTCAATAAGGAAACACTTCTGCAAATTCTGTCTTTGGATAAACCAGATGTCTTCCTAAAATCTTTAGCGCTCAAGTATGATTATTACAGTATCAAAATATAACCCCTTAAAATGAACATCTCCAGTTTGCGATGCAGATTTATTAGTTTCAGTTTGTGGGGTGCACAGTTCAGCCTCAGAGCGGTTCCACATGTTTTCACAAAAACGATGGAAACTGAGATTCATATCGAAGCAACATAAGTCCAGTCTTAACTGGATGACTGGCTTATACATGCACTATTTATATCTTTGACAGTGAATGACACTCGAGGCCTCATTAGAAGTGGTCCGTTATTTGGTGTAGGGATACAGGGTGGATGGAATTTCTGATTCTGGCCAGCACTCCTGCACTAAACAAGGACATCACAAGTTATCCCATGAGGAATAGGGAATTCATCTGAACCAAGGAATACTTGACATTCCATGTTTCCAGGCTGCATGCCTATTCCGCTGACATTTACCACCTGCTTTATGAGGGTTCGGCCCAGGTACAGGGCCAGGGAGTGGAGGAAGAGCACAATCGGGCAAAACAAGACAGAGAGGAGTGTTAACTGCACCCCCCCCCCCCAGTGCTGAAGAGGGCCTGCTGAGACAGAGCTGCACCCTTGCTTAAAGGCCCTGCGAGCGGTTTCACCGTATGAAGAACTGCACCTGGTGAAACCGGTTCATGTACAGGAATTAGCTGGTCTGGTATTTGCTGACATAGTAATCATGGGTTTAGAAACAATAGGCCACTAGTAATACCCCCAAGAGACACTGTTGCAGGAAACTCGTGATGGGGCTCATAGAGGGTCTGTGCATCTGGTGGGACCCAGGTTACAAGAAACTATCGTTGGCCAGTCCAGGTACTGGAATTCCTTTAAGCTCTTTATAGTATGGCACATGGGTGTTGGGATGGACTTCTCACAATAGAAAGGAGTACAAACCAAACTAACAGCCTTTTGTAGAAAGTGGAGGCACTGGACATCTTTGTCTCTCAAGATTTAGGGATACATGGTGTTAGCAGTCTTTATGATACTGTGGGCCTGGCCATGTATAAAGCTGTTACTAAGCATGTTCAATTGAAGCATTCCTCACCGCAGATTTCTGATAATCTGATGCCATTTTCATCAACAGTGAGCAAGGATCTAGAATGGTGAATGTGTCAGGTGGTTCCAACATTTGTTTGCGGTTCAGTAACTTAATGAGGGGTGTCTTAACAATTAGGGGGACAGTTGTCCTTTGTTATGTTTTTGCACCCATTCCCTTCACACTACAGGTGATAATAAAACATAGGATACTAAGTAGTTGGTTCATACGGAAGTTGAGTATGGGTTATAGAGTCAAGCAAAATGCCTCACAGATCACCAATAAGACATTATAGGAACTTACCCTGATATTAAGGATTTCAAAGGCATTTCCCTTAAAACCTCTTCAAATTGTGCCCATTGACCTGATTATATATAAAGTGTTGTGTTGGTAATATGCCCTAGTCAGATGAATTGATTATATAGGGGTGTTAAGTTATTGGTTTGTGTCCTTGCAGGTTTTGTCCTGCAGGTTCTGGCCCTAAACACTTGTACAAATTTTCTTAAGATGTTTGTATATTCTTTCAACACCAAGATGTGGTTTTCCTTGCAACATAATATCCATCTCTAGATGTAGCAGAGGATTTAAGATTTCTCAATATCGGGCAAGAATGTTGATGTACATTGACCAAACAGCCCATTTCTGTAACTGCAAGCATCAGTACAGGAACTCTGGGGCAGCTTGCTGAGGATCGAAACTAACAGAGTCTACCCTATGAAATGTTTTGCTTTATTACAGAAGCATAAAAATGGAAGATTATTATTTTCCTGCCCTTATTCACTGTCGCTACAAATTGAGACTCATACCCTTGTGGGGCAAGACTGGAAACATACCAGTTGGAAAAGTATCATCGCTGGATGCACGTAGGGCAGCCACAAGGGTGCCACGATTCATATCTATGACACAACTACTTTAGTTGCCTACACCTTAGCAGCATCAAAAGGTGTCTTGTATTGCAGCCGAATACTTCCTTAAGAAGGACATGCAGTCATAGTCCAAAGATCAGCACGATAGCATTAGTATTTTACTGCATATTCACCCTCAATAACTCCAAGGCAGTGAGCAGCTTTGGGTGTTTCATTATGAGTATGGCAAGTCACGAGGAAAAGTGACGAGAAGTTAAAGTCTAGTTTACGATCCTCTTTACACCACAATGTGCCTTGTCCCATGCCCCCACCCCACTCCTCCGCTGTAAACATAAGGAGATTAAAACATAATATTTTTTGCTTAATGACACTAGAAGTCGACACAGGGGTCCTCTTGGTGTTTATCGGATGGGAATAACGAGGCCACCATACAAGGATAACGAAGTTGGATCAATGTGGCCCTACGGTGTATCTTAAGTTCATACATACCACCTAAGTTTCCAAGGTGACGAGGAAGACATGATTCATTGTATTGAGAGTTTACCAGTTGTAATCTGGCCTCTCATCTGGGTTCCGAGAGGAGAAAACACGTCTTTGACATTTCTTTATTAAAGAGAAGTTATCAATATTACAGAGAGCGTAAAGTCACTATTGGCACAAAAACATATCCTCTGTTCAATGGAAAACCTTTTAACCAAGAAAGTGAGACCTGCTTTGAGAGCTATCGCAAAGACTTTAAATTTGAAGAGGGTGGTCACCGAGAGATAACGTATGCAGGCCAGATCATGTGAGACATAGTTACATTACTCATTGACAGAGTGACCGAAATTCTAAGATATCAGCTAGTGCCATCATTTGGCAAGAGACCGGCCAACCTCGGTGTTGTAGAAACAGCCAACCCAGGCTCTTTGCATTCATGCAGTACACGGTACACGTGTGCCTACACATGAACAGCTCATTGTACTGCGCATGTACTTTCTTGGGGTGGAGTGGGCATCCTGATATTGCCACAGTGAAAAGGTGGTCATGGATGTGTAGCTGACATTGTCTCTGCTCCTTCATCCCTGTGAAGGGATAATGCTTTCAGGATTACTTGCAAAAGATAAAGTAAAATAAAATTATGACAGAATTATAAGACAATATTTAGTTTAGGAAGTGTAGATTGCTTCTAAACCATATCTTTTAAAAAAAGATTGATGGTGTTGCTTATGCAGCTGGAAGAAGGGCTGGGTCAGAAAGTCCTTGAGAAAACTGTGGCCTGAAAGGGAAACTTTGGGATCGATCAGTCGTTTCTTGTCATACTCTCAACCTTCTATGTTGTTGTTGTATTTACTGTTTCCTTGTTACTTGTGAAGCTCTCCGTTGTCCTTGTGGCGAAGTATGTTATACAAATATGCAACCCTGGGTGGGTAACTCCGCTCCGCCAGCGGAGTTTGCGGAGATTTGCCTACTCCCCGCTCCATGGCGAACGCGGAGGTAGGCAAAACTCTGCCTCCGTTGCGGAGCGGAGTTAGCCGCTCCCTCCCCCCTCCCAAATGCTTTATAAAGGTATAAATAAGGCACTTACCTGCATGTCTGCAGCCTCCCGTGCCTCGCCGCTCTCCTTCCTGCTCCTCTCGTGTCCTCAACGTCCTTCTTAAAAAAAAACACTACGTTGTACGTCTTGTGAGTGCGCATGCGCACGCGCAAGCCTTACAACGTAGTGTTTTTTTTTTTAAGAAGAACGTCGAGGACGCGAGAGGAGCAGGAAGGAGAGCGACGAGGCACAGGAGGCGGCAGAGAAACAGGTAAGTGCCTTCTTTATACCTTTTTAAAGCATTTGGGAGCGGGGAGGGAGCGGAGCGGAGCTACGCGTAGCTCCACGGAGATTTTCCAAACTCCGTGGAGCTACGCGTAGAGGCACTACGCCAGCTCCGCCCAGGGCTAAAAATAGGTTTAATAAATAATAAAAATACCTACCAAAATAATCTTTTGCAGCATATTTGTGCAGCGGAATTTGTAGATGCAACATTGTTTTTGGTGTGTGAGGGTACTTCATGGTATTTTTCAGTCTCTAGGTTGCTGGGTAGAGGTGAGAGGGCAATTGGCCAGCCATCTTTTTTTGTTGAGATTTAAAAAAAATTAAGTATGCTTTTTATGCCATGTGTATTTTTGGCTAGCGATGTTCAATTGTTAAAGACAGGGCATTTGCCATCTTGGACCGTATTACAGAAAATGCCCCGGTGGCGCCCCGGGACACTTTCGTATTACAGACACTTTTGCAGTCCCTTCTATAATACCAATAGCGCTGGCGCACATAAAGCACCAGTGCTATCTGCAGGGGGATTCCCTCATTTGCATGGGGGCGTGCCCCAAGCAAATTAGGGAATCCCTTTGACTCTGTGCCCACGCCGTATTACAGACACGGGCGCAGAGGCAAAGAAGCCCTTAGCAGGTGCACAGACAGTGCGCCACCTAGAAGGTGGCGAACTGTCAGTGCGCCCCCTGATGGCAGCCCTCTGGCGGGGGGAAAGGGGGTCCCATGGATCCCTCCAGACCTCCCCTTGCAGGCGGATGCAGTCACTGACTGCACCCTCCTGCAAAGGGGAGCTCTAATCCCCTTCAAAAGTGCAGGGGGGTTGCCGCATGCACTGTGAAAATACGGAACGGCTGTATATCAGCCGTTCCGTTTTTCACCTGAATGCACTGGGGGCAGCACATTCATTTATCATAATAGGGCGCACTTTCATTGTTTACGCCGGGCGCACCATTTTAAAGGTGCAGCCGGTGCAAACAATGAAAATGCGCATATTGTGTAATGTGGTCCCTTGTGTTCAATTTAATTAATTTAATTTTATATTGGGTTAAAGTCTATTTTAACCGTTCCTACAGGCACATTTGTGAAATAAGATTTCCACTGGTGACTACTCTATAACACTGTATGTGGCATCTGAATTTTACTGAGACATTTTTTTCTGAATCCATTCCTTTCTTCTAATTGTCTCAGTCACATTAGTACCTTTTTAATTTTAGAGCATTAATTTTTTCAAAACATCTGCTACTAACTACATTAAGGCATTCATGGATGACAAATTAACTTTCATGGGACAATATAATTGGTGAGTTCTCCAGTCCTTGGTTATGGCGGTTGAAGTCCACACTCACATCTGTTCTTTTGCCGCAGGTCATCAAACTCACCTTTGAAGAATTTGAATTGGAGAGGGGGTATGACACGCTCACCATTGGCGAAGGAGGCCAGGTCTCAGACCAGAAGACCGTACTATATGTGTAAGTATAGGAATGGTGACCTAACACAACAGAACTGTGGGATACAATTACTGTACTGAGAGCAGATGACACCAATAATATAGGGAAAAAGGTGTGGATCCCCCAAAATCATGAAAGAGAGTGTGAGGTTAGAGTTGTAATATAAAATATATATTGTCTGTCTGACACACTCACGTCTCTTAAGTACTGCTGAACAAAATGGAGTAAGTGTGGGCAGAGAATCATGCCAGCCTTCAAATGCTTTAAAATCCATTTCTAGTGCAATTTTATTTATCTTTTTGTCCCTCAAGAAACAAGACCTGCCTCTTACACCGTTCTCTTTTCTGGTGTCATACTTGCAGTGGTTATTAATTGTTTTCCTGTCCTTGGTGAGAAAAGCTGTACCATTATTGTGTTCCCTTTCCGAAACATATTAACAGGTAGGATACTCATCCGCAACCTACCTGTTACATAGGTAGCGGAATTTCACCCGCTCAGCGAATCCATATGTTGACACTACATTTTTCTTAAGATATTTAGCCCTGTAACCTTCGGAGCATTGAAATTATCTTCAATGTTCTTCGTTATACTTTCTGGTTAATTGACTGATACACTACAGAGCAGGTAGCAGTTGGAAGTGCGTTAACACACATCTGTACATAAATATCTCTCGGGATGCCATTCGAGGTAGTAACATCATCAATCATAAGCTTACTTTAATTGAGGCTTGTGCGGATGATGACAGGCTGAGCCTCACTATGGCAACACAGGAGCTCATGCTGTTTGTCTGTAAAACATGGTAAGTGAACTACCGCTTCTCCGTCGTGCTGTTGTCGCGGATGGTAACTGTATCGATGAAACTGTACAATAACGCATGGAACCAAGTATTTACCAGACATGGAACATGGAGCACTGCATATCATGAGCCAGTGTGAAGCCAATCTTCTCTACAACAAACTGTACCTTGGACTTAACCATACTTGGTAGAATCATACATGTTAAAAGTGCCATGATGAGAGGTGAATTGATATGTCAACATTCTGTGTACCAGAGTCGTAGTAGAACACATTGTCATTGTGCCAGAGTGCAGCAGCCAGACAGTCACATCATCAGACACATTTAGAAGGCTGACCCTAAAGCGGGAGTTTGCCTGAGGTACATTGCCATGCTACAGAGGAAAAGAATACAACCCTGTTGTCCATGGAAAAGTACAGGTATTAGAAACATCCTAGAAGCAAGAGCGGCATATTGTGTGGCACTGTCTTTGCAGCATAAGTTCCTTCAACTTGCTTATGCTTCCAGTTGAGCTCAGAGCTGGAATCCTACACATCATGTCCCAACATCACTGCAAACAACTGTCTTCTGCAGAAACAAACTGTCACTTATTTAAGGCTTATGATCTCCTCTGGAACAATTAAATGAATAGGTCAAAACTTCTTGCAGGTTGAGTGTCCGAGAACCCAGGTGTTCTGTGCTATGGGATTTTATATAATATAACTAGATGCACCGAGCTGCCGGTCACCACCTATATCGGAACCCATCTGCGGCAACGGCCTCTTAGACGTGGGTGTTGTGGGGTAGTTGGAGAAGGATGTTAAGCAGAAGGACCACATTTCTAAGGGAAGTCAGTTATTGAAAATCAACCCTACCCGCAGTTCTGATACTAGACAGCATAACCAAACTGCAAGAGAGGAGATCAAATGTTGCACAGCAATTTATGTACTCTTGTTCTACAAAAGAGCCGTACAATTCTGATCTATGAATAGATCTGTGGTTTTTCAAATGCGCAGTGCGGGCTACTTTCCAGCAACCTACCATTTTAGAGTTGATTCTGGCTCTTGACATGATTCGCAGTAGAATGAGGAGTATTTGATTTGATTTACTCTCATGGTCATACACTGATGTGGAAGTGCAAAGCGCCTGGCAAAGGATGTGAATAAAGTTAAAGAAATCACATCATAAATCTCATGTGTCACTGAAAGTAATTTCTCCCCACGGAACCGCCAACCTCTGCTTGGCAAGTCCTGCGATACTGTTAACGTGTTTACCAAGGTCCTATTGTAGGGTGTCGCGTCCAAGGCTCCCGGGGGATAGATCGCTTCATTCTTGCGGGTATCACGCACACACAGAAATCGCAGGTGAGTAAGGAGGGTCAGTGCATATGGCACAGCGGTGAGGAATAGGCAGCATTTGTGACTGCCTGCCTGGTATCCGGACGCTTTAGGGGTGCTGTCCTTTGAATATTGATAGCTCATGGAGCAGCAAAGCTTGCATTTGTCTCTTAAGTGCAACTTTTCTTCAGATACCTTGTGCGCTCACTTCATTTCTTCTCTTTTGCCTTGTCACCCTTTATGTCAGTCTAAATTAGTAGGTCTTTCCCCTAGCTTTGTGTCTCATATGCTGCCATCATTTTTTTTAAAGGTTTTCATTTTCATGGATAGTTAGAAGATTGGGAGAAAAAACGTTTACAGTGGAAGCAGATATATGGTGCTGCCCCATAAGGGAAATATAATTTGATGATATGTCACTATATCTGAAAGACCATTACACGCGGCATCGTGTATTATCTTTTTTCGACATATGGCTCGGTATGATATTCTTGAATATTGGAGATCTATAGTTCAGTGTCCTGAGCATTGCACATGGGATTCATAGAGGTTGAGCTGGATTGGAATATACAATACTATCTTTCCATGAAGCGAGAGCCTGTTGTGGCTGAACAATCTATGAGAAATGGCCACGATGGATGCATATTGGATGAAGAGCCCACTAGGGCTCTACTTTGGATGACTAAATTATAATGAATTTACAATGGAGGGAAATAACCCATTGTAGATTTACATTAGATGAACATCCTATAATTGGTGTGCATTAGATGAAACATAGGATCAAAAATTCCCATTATTGCTATGCAGTGGATCGACAACCCATCGTCACTGTACATTAGATGAAAACCCCATCATGGATGTACAACAGATGAGGGAGCTCATTGTGGTTGTACATGGATGTCAATAGCCCACCGAGTCTGCATATTGCAAGGCAGGAGCCCATCACAATCAAATCACATGACAAGAGACCATGATGACTGTTCGTTGGAAGAGAAAAAACGTTTATGGTTGTAGTTTGGGAGAAAGAGCCATTCTTGTTGCACTTTGGATGGCTAGTTCCCGGGATGTCTTTACAGATGATGGGAAAACCCCCAATTGTCTCTTCCTTGAATGCTATACACTACTATGGCACCTTTACATTTTAATAGAAAGAAACCATTGTAGTGAAGGGTCCACCCGGTTCTGCATTGGGCGATTACAGACAGTTTCAGCTGTGCAAGGGAACGGATTAGCATGCCATGATTGTACATTGCTTGTAGAGTTCCTACTAACGGTGCATTGTTTGAAAAGAGTTCATCACTGCTGTACATCAAAGCGAATATAATTGTAACATGTTACAGTGGATGAGATTATCCAGTCTTCATTTTCAGTGGGTCTGATTAGCCCACTATCATTTTAAAAGGATTATCTAATACCCCTATGACTGTAAAACTGAGTAAGAGAGCACATTATTGATGTATATCAGATGGCAACATCATCATTGATGACAATAGATTCTATTAGGAAGGTATGTAGATGCACACGTTTTCTGGACCATGTGCAGGTAGCACTTGCAATCATGTTATCAAGGTCTGATTTTTTAAACAGTATCTAAGCCAGAAATATATGACCTACATACTTCAGAGACTGCAAAGTGCATCAGAGTAGGTATTGATTTGCCTGATACCATATAATACCTGATTTCCAGGTGCTCCATAGGCTCCTAATTAAAAGGAGCAGGGAATTAAAATGTGCTTTCATGATTCACACACCTTACATCAGCAGGCCCTGAACGCCAGAGGCAATTTGTATTACTTTACTTTCTGCCTAAATCTCTTCAGCCAGAGGGGAAGGGGCATTTCATCATTCCTTGTTTGAAGGCGAGCAGATGCAGTGCAAGTTAACTTTGTGCCAAAAGACAAACATCAAAGGTCAATGCTGTGCTCTCTAAGTAACTTTAATGTATCACAGTGTAAAAGATTAGGCCAGAATGGTTGTTCACGTGGGTAATATCCACCATGGCAGTAAGCAAGTAGGACCTCATGATGGCGAAGTGCCTATCATGGAGGTAAATTGTTTGACAAGTGATGGTCACATAATTTTTTGGTGTAAGAAGTGTCCATCACGTCTTAATGTTGAACGAGAACAGCCAACCATTGATTAGCTTTGGATGGGAATAGATCCTCATGGCTACACATTGAATAAGACACTCCGATCATGGCCTTACGCTGGACGAGCAGAGCTCATCATGACTGTACTTGGATGTGTTACCTATTAAGGCTGACATTCATTGAAGAAATCATCGAGGGAGTACTTCGAGGCATAAAAGTATGTCCTTGCTGTACACTGCATGATGTGCCTATCATCGCTGTACATTGTATAAAAGTAGACTATACAGATTATTATACAGATAGATTCTGTGAAAGGGGATGTTTCTTTGGTGACGCCGGGGTCAAACCATAAGCCCCAGAAAGCACTGCAGCAGAGGAGGTGGGGAAGCACATACAGCGCCACGCAGGCACTTGACAAGTCCTGCTTTCTCCCGTGGCGCGGGACGTTTCTTTGGTGATGCCAGGGGCAAACCACAAACCCCAGAGGGCACTGCAGCTGAGGAGGTGGGGGAGCAGATGAAGCACCAGTCCGGTTCTTGATAAGGCCCGCTTTCACCCCACAGAGTGGGATGTGCCCCGGCGAAGGCCAGGCCAAGAGCGAGCTCGTCTGCGCCCATCCGAGCCCGGAAGAGGCTGGGCCCACTCTCTTTGACTTCCCGTTTTAAAGGTACTTTCTTTCTGTGGGTTGGTCCCTATCCAGATTTGTTTTCATTAGAAGTGTGGCATGTTAAATTGTGCTCACATCCCTGCTGGCTGATTTTTGTATCACAGTCGGCAATGGGCAAAAGGAAGGATTCTGGTGCATTGTCAATTCCCACTCCTCCTATGAAGTGCACATCTATTGATCGGATGCTGGAGAGGGCAGTGGAGGTAATTAGTACAGAAATAGCCCTTACTGAAAGGAGGCTATCCCTGAATTCATGCATTAACCTGATGCCAGTGGACAATACACCTTTGGGTACTTTGCTAAGTTCCTCTGCTATCAGTTCAGATCAGGACACCCCGCAGCTGGAAAGGGCTATTCCTGTCATTGCTGGCCATAAGGTGTCTGCCTAAGGGAAAAGGCCTAAGCGGGGGCTGCAGCATGATGTGATTGAAACAACCACACAGACAGATAATTCTGCAATGTCGGTTTGTGTCAATACCCCAGGCTTTGGAGGCAGTTGGGGCTCTACCCTTGCATAATACCTGCTGCGCCAATCGCTTTATGGAAGACTGTATTATAAAAATCAAGGCGCTCTTACCAGCTCAATTTTCATCATTGTTAGACCATTTAGGAGCTATTGAAACCCAACTCGCACCCTCTTTGGTGCATCGACCCTTTCTTATTAGAGACTCTACAGAGGACATTGTAAACAGCAATGTTGCTCCTACCCAGTGTTCAAAGTTACCCAGTGAAAAAACCTTGATAATGGCAGTGGAGGTTTTACTATCTAAGGACCCTGTTCATACGACATCTCAGGCCAACCAGGTATCTGCGGATGCTCTTAGAAGGCAGGGAAACCTGAGGCAAGGGACCCAACTTTGCTCCCAAATCAGACCATTTTAAATCTTTCCCCGGCCTATTGTCTTTATGCAGCGGTCTTGTCTGGAGTTCCCTCCCTTACGGAAGAACCAGGAGGAATCCTTTGGGGAGTTGTGCAACAAGGTATTCGACTCGTTAGTTCAGCATAGAGGTTTTCCTTTCACCCTGTCCGATAAGATTTTGATAACCCAAAGGATTGGATGGATTGGTCATGGTCCAATCACTATTAAAGGAGACTGTATCAATATTAACTTTAAATCACCATCAGTGGATTAGGCCATATTGCTTGGGAATATGGGCCTGTGTGTCTCCAGGAGCTCTATAGTCCCTGTCTCACTTGAATATTCCTAATAAACCCGCTTTTTGTCTGTGCCATTTGGTAATCTGCAGGTAATGGTGCCTTGCAGGAAAGGGGCGTTGGATACTCCAGGAGTGACATTAGCTCCACAGCCATCTGGCTCATCTGTTACCCTGTTTGTTTCCATTAATGATCATTTTAATGTCTCTTTAGGGAACTGGTTTGATATTTTATCTGAAGTCGGCTGACTCCCTCAGTCTTACATCGTAAACATGTCTTTAAATGTATCTAAAGGGTCAGTAAGTGTGGAGAAGGGGTTTGGCGCAGTATTTGTATGGCCTATCTATTCTTTTTGTCTTGTGAGGTGAAATGTAGCTGGGTTTAAAGATAAGATTATAATCCCAGATTGGCTAGACTTTATAAACAAATTTGATTTTGATATTTTGCAAAAAGCCTGGGATATCACATCAGATTCATGTAGGTGTTTCTCCTGTTACTCTTACTGTGCTCTACCTTTAACTCATGGGAGAGCTAGAGGTGGTCTTTCTGTATGGGTAAAATTGAATCTAAGGGCTAAAGTGTTAACTTTTGATTCGGGTAGCCTCACTTACCGGTCTCTGCTTATTAAAGATAGTTTGAGTTCTTTTTACTGTTATTTGGTTAATTTTTACAATAATGATTTTACTAATTCCTTTATCATCTTTTTGAGGAATGTTTTCATTTTATACTGAGTTTGAAACCAATTGGGTCTGGCAATACATTCCTCAAATTTTTGCTTAGTGGGGACTTCAATGCCAAACTTCGGGTTCAGCACGAAGAGATGGGGTTCAAGGGCTTTGCTACTGAAATTGCTCATCTAGATACTAGAGGGAGAGGGCTGAGAAATGTCATAGTCTCACTTGATCTTGTGGATTTAGCTGATTTTTTTTTCAGAGTGAAGGACCTACTATACCCACTTCTAGGGGTGGGGCGAACGTCTACTATTTATTATGTATTTGCCCCAAGGAACTTGCTTCAATGACTCTCCAAATGTTTGATTAGAGAAACCCAATGGGGGGATCACAACGCATTGTCTATAGAAGGGGTTTTCCCCAAGGGCAGGGACAATCCGCCTTCAGTTTGATTGAAATTACTCAGCATTCGAGAGATGGTCTCAGATTGGTCTGCTTTCTGAAGGACCCAAAGGCTATGCTTAGTCTTCTGCTAAAGAATCATTTGTCAGCATTTATGGGTTGTCTAGTTGAGGATACTGGAGAAGTTTTATTTGCACAATATCATCATTTAAGCTTATGTATTTGGAGTCGCTTGATGAAACTCCTTTGGCCAGCTGAAGATTGCGCACATTGGATTGACAAGCATTGTTCTGCAGCAAATCGCCTTTTAAGAAAGGCTCTCTCTGGGAGCCCTAGAGATATTGGTGAGGTTCAGGAGGCTAGGATTGTCTATAAATGAACTATTAAGGAGAGGAAGAACTTATTGAACAAAAGTACTGGGAACAGTTGGATCTGGCAGCGATCGGAATAACAGCAAAGTGCTCTGGGATACTGTTAACAAGATCTGCCAGAAGGATGTCTGATCTAATCCACTAGTCCATAATATATCTGGTTTGGAGTGGGTTAAGCACTTTTCCACTATTCATCAGCTATCAGAGGATAAGACACAAAACTATTTCTTGTGGGCTCATTTGGAAAATTCTCCTCCCCTTCAGACTTCCCTTTTGGAAGTGGAGGAAGCTATTAGGAAGAGCTCAGGCGGCAAAGCTCCTGATCCAGATGGGATACCCATGGACCTTTTTAAGTGTAACATTGAACTCTGGGATCTTTTGCTCACAATTTTGTTCAATAACTCCTTGTGTAGCAGGGCACTTTCAATAATTGTCCCAATTTTTAAAATAGGGGACCGTGGGCTACCGAAATGTTATCAGCCGAATTCTCTTATCGATAGCACAGTAAATATTCTGGGGAGGGTCATTTTAAATAGTTTAAGGTCTTGGACTATTCTTAATAATATTTTGACCCTGTGTCCATATGGCTTTCGTCCTGGGCTTGGTACCATGGAACAGTGCCTGAAGCTGCACTTGATTGTGGATCAGTATACCATCCCCAGGCGCTGTCCACTGTACCTGGCCTTTATGGACTTATCTACCGCATTTGATTGCATGAATGGGACCAAGATGTGGCAGATTTTGATACATCTAGTAGTGGAAGTTCCCCTGGTGAATTTCTTGTTTATCCTGCATGACAATTTAGGGGCCAGGGTTCATTATGGCCGAGCAGTGGAATCTTCTTATATTTTCCCTTTGGCAAGCGAGGTGCATCAGGGATGCATTTTGGCACCTTGCTTTATATTATTTATATTAATGAATTAAGTCCCCCACTTGTCTGCAGCTACTAGTGATGTACAGAAGATTGCTAACTCATTTGTCCTGGTGCTATTAAACGTTGACAGCGCTGTTTTAATGGCAAGGACTCCTAGTGCCTTACATAGCTTGGTTGAGTATTTTTTCTCATTCATGGGTATTTTAGACCTGTCAACAAATTATGAGAAATCCCATATAATGGCGTCTGGTCCAGGGAAGAGGACTATGACGTCCCTGCGGATTAAAGACCAGTCTCTGAGTTGTGTGAAGAGTTTTAGTTACCTTGGTGTTAATTTTGATTCAGCAGGTTCTAATCAGCCCCAGATAAATGCCTCTCATATGAAATTAAGCAGGGCGGCAGAAGCTCTATTTCATCTCTCCCAAAACGTAGGCAAGGGCCTTATTTTACTCTGTATTGAGATTTATAACCTGCAGTGCATCCCAACAGCTAGGTACGAAGCAGAGATTTGGGGGGTTTCAATACAGGTGGAAGAAAACTGGATTTGTAGGTGGCTTTTGAACCTTCTGCCAACTATCTTCCATTTTATATTGCATTCAGTGCTAAAATTATTATATGTTTCCGATTTAGTTAAGTTGTCCTTGCTTATGTTCTGGGTTTGTGTGTGGTCAAACGTGGAAGCAAGTTTTAATAGGAAGGTCAATTTAGACTGTCTAAGTTTAGACAAGGGTCTTTCTTTCCCTTGGTTTAAAAATGTCCTTAACCCCTTCGCTGCGCGGCAAATTCCGTGATGGGTTGGTGAACCAATCTTTGTTGCATTTCATGTTTTTTTGTAAATTTTATAGAGGGGGGGGTGGGGCTGGGCGTGGCGCTTGGGTGCCCAGGACGGCTCCCGGCCGTCATGAGTCACAGTAGGCGTGTGCTCATGACGGCCGGGAGCCGTCCGAACTCCGCCCACTCTTTAATTCTCCCGCACAGGCGGGGAATTAACCACGCGTGGGCGGAGCGGCAACGTTCGGACGGCTCCCGGCCGTCATGAGCACACGACTACCGTGACTCATGACGGCCGGGAGCCGTCATGAGCACGGAAGAGGTTAAGTCTTTTATTGATATTGGCCTCCCTGAAATGTTTATCACACATTCAGAAAATCAGATAGGAGGCTGTTTATCCCAAAGATTGGAGGGGGTTTTAAGTAAGTGCTCTTTCCGTAACTACTTTACATTTTTCCCTTCGGGAGAGAGGGCTTTTTATTTATCTCTGGAACTCATTCCGTGGGAGTGGTCTTTCCTCTTTTGGTTCAGGGCAGGGACAGTATGGTTCCTTTTGGGCTTTTCAGATGGGGCAAAATTCTGGGGTAGTTCTTTATCGACCTGTCCTTATGATGGGTTGGTGAACCAATCTTTGTTGCATTTCATGTTTTTTTGTAAATTTTATAGACCATTTTTCTTATGTTGTCTCAAACACGTTTAAAAACCTCTTGCCTTCCAGAAATGTAAAGATGCCTCACTGTATTTACAGTTGTTAAGTAGTTCAAAAGTTTGTTATAGCTTATGCAGCTCTCTCAAAATGTCCATAAGAAGTAGGAAATCTATGGACAGTTGATGGCAGATTATCAGGCCAATTTGTGCATTTGTCGTCTGCTTATTAGTGGAGGTGTTTACCTTTTTGTTAAGTAAATGCACTTTATTATTGAGGTTTTTATTGTATGGAGATGAGATTCTCTGCGGATTGAATGGAAGTAGTATGCTGTATTTACTCATGTTTAATGTGTTATATTTTTATGTGATGAATTGTATTGTGCTCTTTTATGATTTCATATGTAAAATCGAGTAAAGATATACTGGACTATTAGATCTGTACATTGTATGTTAAAAGCCTATCATGTTTATATACATTGATATGGATGTATTCCCATTATGACTGAGCAGAGGGTACAGCTATTCCATTATGGACATATATGCACAAGAAGAGCAAATATCCTTTTACTTAGAGTACGTGTCTAATTTTTATCCAAAAAAATATGGTGAAGCCTGTTCATAAAATTAACAGCAGTTATGATTCCTGTTATTTAGTTAGAGCTAAGCTCTTCTTGATAAATCAATGGTGCAAAGTCACTGTATCAATATATGGAGAGTCAAGCAGTAGTCTTCCCTTTCACCAATCCAATATAGCCTATGCGTGAGGCCCAATGCTGTCAGAAAGACAGCTACTCGGGCCTTTCGGATAGTATCTTATGGCATGGGACAGCTTGTGAAGTTGCATCTTCAATTTTTAGTAGCTATGAGCACTATTGTAGAAATGAAGTGAACCATTCGTGGACTTTACCAGTAATGCTCACGTCTGTGTCTGGGTTGTTCATGAGAATCACAAGTTCCTCATTGCTGAATGCCACTAACATTGAGTAGAGAAAGAAGGCCAGCTTTGCCTTTAATCAAAATGCATAGTGTATCATATACATATTTGTAGCTTAGCAGTTCCATTGACGTTTCCTACCCTAAACTCTGAATGAGACTCTTGAAGCAGATTGTTTTCATAGATGTGCGCGTTCACTTGTTTATCATCAAAAAGAGAGGCCTCTGATGGGATGAATGTTACTGATGGCCACAGAATCCACTTTAAGTTATTTCAAGAGGCTTTTCACATTATTCATGCTAAGGCTCTTTAAGAATTTTCAATCTTCCACAGAGAGGTGGACAATCTCTAGCCAGCATGTGCCCACTGTCTATGTTAGGTGGATTTTAAAGTGGTTGTAGATTTAAAGGCTTTAAGCTGAGTATTTTTTGTGAGACATGCAGCTAAACTTAAGTAAAGGTTGCTCGTTTGCTCTGAATGTATAGTTAGCCAAGTGGAGAAAGGTGCTTGGCATGGAGGAAGCTAAGTCATTTTTGATCTTGTGACTTGTAGTGGCAATCAAATGAATACATTATTGCCCCTTTTCTTTTGAGTGTGGGATCAAAGAGATGATTGTATCTTTATGAATCAATATTTGTTTTAGGTTGAGAGGCTTTAGCTTTGTTGATGTTGCTCTAGCATGCCTTTTTCCTGATTTGTAGGCTTTTTATATTTTCTGGGGTGTGAGGTTGGTATCACATTCTTTCCTCGTTCTGCATGGCATTTCTGTCTTCAATTAGTCCAGCTACAAATCACTGAGTTGTGGGTTTCTTATTATCTTTTTATGCAGAGAAGGTCCGCATACAGATATCTGCCATGTTATAATACGCCTTCCATTTTAAGCACATGGTTGTTAGATTACATTAGGTAAATGTTTTGTGCTTCTTCTCCTCGATCTTTGAAATAATCCTGTATGTCAGACCTTGTTAATGTGGAAAAACATCCAGTCACAGTTGTTCATGGGATAGTACAGCTAGGCTTCCCATGTGAAAAAGAAGTCTACCAATGTGTGTGAAGGAAAGACTATAGTAGTTCATTGTTGAACAAAGTTTACCAAGCCTAATTACTAACATGATCTGTAGCATTAACATAGAAGAGCAAAAGTCACCATGGTCATGCATTTCTTCACCTATGGTAATTAGCGCGTCATGGCATAAATTGAACGAGGTGAATTTACAGTGAATGTATGCAAGATTCAAATAGTCAATTACTGATAAACGTAACCTTACACTGGCGAACAAACAGTGGAAATCGAGTAATTTTTGTTGCTGAGTGTGCACTTTAAGAGACAGTGTCATATCCACCCTGAAGATGAGATGAACTATTTGTGTTTATAATAAAATAGGGGTACCACAATATTATTACTTGTTTTTGCTTAACTACAAATGCATTATGACTGTACATAGTTCATGATTACCACTTATTTTCTTAAAGTAAATGCTCTTAATCCTTTATTTCCACAAAGATGAAATTTACAATGTGTACCATTACTAGCCCATGTGCATATACTGGTTACACTTGTTTGTTTTTTCCCATAACCTATGATATTATAACAAAATCACATGTTGTGTGTAGAGAGTGGCATATACAGCACAGTTTGAGATTGCCGACAATTTTGAACAACGATATTAATCAAGAGCAATAAAAAAATGTTCACAGTAAGGCAATTGTTCACAGTTCTTATTCATCAGATTTCTGTTTTTTATGGGGATTGGCTGTGCACAGAGTGCTTATACTTGCTTTAGTGATGAAGGTGGGCATAAAACAAACTCTGAGAACTTCAGAATGCCAAGAAGGCTTCAATTGGAGGACCTGATGTATAGAACCATAATGTGATGGCACAACCAGTAACTGTTTTAAAATATGTTGCTAGAGCTATGTCTTGAGCCTCTTTAAGTCGGTAACAGTATAAGAATTATTGAGATCATTTAAGGTTGTAGAACATCTATGAAGGCTCATGACATTGAAATATAATTTTTGTCATGCATTTAATATATGCTGTAGCTCCAATGATATGTAGGTCTGGGTGGGCGGGATCTTGTCTTAATCCTATAGACTTCGTTCAAATTTAACAAATGTGTGCTTTAAATATCTTCCGACAGTTTGACAGGTACAAGTGTCCCTGACCTGATTGTGAGCAGCAATCACCAGATGTGGCTTCTCTTCCATACTGACAACACCAACAGTGCCCATGGGTTCAAAGCTTCCTATGAAGGTAAGGTGCTCTGAGCACTTGTGACTTGCTGGTTGTTTACCTGTACAGTGGCGCTCAGGATACTTATGGAGTTTTTAGCAATCGGTTAACCGCTAAGTCATCTTTTAATAAGAGGGCTTCTGCTGTAAACTACAGTGCTAGCACATGTGTAATTTGAAAGTAACTGTTCAAAGCCATGAATATAAACATCCATATCAATGTGACTTAAATATGTTGACCCTTACACATTCTCAGATTATATACAACACATTTTTAAATGCTCAAGCAGGTCCTTGTGAGCATTTTTACATCTATAGGAAGATATATATCCTGCCGTTTTTAATTACTGTGATTTGTATGCACTTAGTGAGGCACAGACATTACCTTTTTCACTTCTGAGATTGTGGGGCCAGCTAGGTTGAAATGAGTCAGCATTCTCCGTTTTCTAAAGCTACTGAATTTCTCTTTTGGCTGTTCAAAAGTTATCACGGCTGAAATTGGAAGCATTTGTGTCACACCACCTTTGCTAGCTACAGAGTTTCTGCATTTGTGATGGTGATAAACGGAACTATATTGCAGTATATTACAGTATGAAGGTAGTTTTTCTTTTAGATACTTTGTATTAAAATAATGCTATTTTGTAAGACATAGAGGTGAACAGCTGCTGTGAAATCTTCTCTTTTGGTAACAGGGAAATAAGAGAACCGGCGTGCTTGATTTTTGTAATTAATCACAGATATTAATCGTTACTTTTGTATTCATTATTTCATTTATATATGATTAATTGTGACTAGGCAAAGCATCATTATGGTCTCAAATGTTTTTGTAAAAATGTGTCATTCATATCTGAGGTGTTGCAGTTGATCACACCTTCCATGTTTTGTAATGCTGGCACTGGATGTTTGCAATCAGGGTGAAGTTCAAATGTTTCTTTGCTTACTATTATATTTATCGCCACAATAGGTTGTAAGTTGGTGAAATGTTGCTTGGCTGAAAATACACTTCAGACTTCACGCTGTATCTACCAGTGCAGCCTGAAAAGCACACTCCCGCCCAGTGGTTATTCCATAGTTTGCGCTCCGCCATTGCTTTCTAAACACGGCCAGCACAGAGTCCCCAACCTCTGCAAAAGTTTTAGCCTAATAGATCTCAGCAATCCCATTTCTGTTTGTGTGGCAGTCCCCCTTAACTGATATGAATAGTTTCTCCAAGTGGCTGTACCGCCTTTCCTGATTTATTGGATGTCATGAACGAAAGAAAGCAGGCTCTTTACCCACACAATATATTGGATGTCATGAAAAACAAGTTTTTGGTGGATGAGAAATTATAGCATTCTTTCTGAACTCAGTTTAAAAAGCAAGCAATTTCCTGGTCATCTCACGTGATTAGCCAGGGCAGGCATGTTTAATCTTACGAAAAACAAAATGCAATGCCTCTCCAGCAAGGCCTGGTGCAGTGTGGTTATAACTATCACTGGGCCTGGCTATCTTTTGCTTTGAACACTGCCACCTGCCTTACCTGAACCTACAGCATTCTGTGAACCTTCTAGTTTGAATCCTTTTTGGAGTATGCAGACCACATTTGAGGGTTTGTGAAGCTCTCCCGAGGAGAGGCGAATTTGGCAAGTTAATACAGCCTAGTGGTTGAGTCACAGGCTGGACCATCCTTTAAAATATTATTTCCACATTGACTGGTTTTAAAAGGCTCCTTTATTTAGCTCATGCTCACGGGGTCAGAAAGTGATATTGAAAGGTAAAATATACACCTGCTGTAATTCTCCCTTTCCTTTCATATTCTTTTCTGTGAAAAGATCATGTGGCTTTTCGAAAAAGTGTATTTATTTAAAAAAAAAAAAAAAAAAATATATATATATATATATATATGTTTATATATATATATATACATATATATATATATACACACACACACCCTGGCTAGCAGCTGCAGTCTGGATAATGGTTAGATTCTGTATCGTTCAGACCAGTCAGCTACAGCGATACATTGACCATTCTTGAGACGTAATAGCATATTTTGAATTACATCTCATGAAACTGAGAATTAAAATTATGTGTCTGCTAAAAAATAGACGAGTAATGATCTAAAATGAGAAATCCATATCTTTGCTAGCATCTGTGTGATGCACAAGGTCGAGATATAATAAAATGTTCTCTGTGTCAAGTTCTTGTCCAATCCAATGTTTCAACACACCCATCCAATACAGCGTATTACTATTGTGCAAAAGACCTTAGTCTGTGAAGATAAGTCACTCTTAAATCGGAAATACTTTTTTTTTTTGCGACAGTGGCTTCCCTGACAGTGGCAGTTCAGTTTAAAGGGGCAAGCCACAGAGATACATCACTCTAAGAAGTTCATCAATCAAAGACCGCTTTTGGCCTGCTTGTCTCTGAACACTTTCATAATCTTGCCAATTAATTAAGTGAAGGCTGTTGTTTGGCATGGCACGCAAACAATGACTTTGCTTGACAAAATGTTATAGCTATGTCACTTTGTGAATATGTTTTTCAACGTGATGTACCAGAAACATCTCCAAATTTCTGCAGATGCACTATCCAGTCCCCCTGGGCCATGTAGCAAATTGAAGCATATAGAGGAACTATTAATGCAGTTTATTTCAATTTATTTAGTAGTTATGTTCAATAATAAATGAATGTGCATTGTGGGATCAAATCTGTATGCGTCTCTCTTATAGTAAATGCACGTTTCCTTCCAAACCCCCATGCAATTATATTTGATTTCTGTTAAGCCAACTAATTGTGTAATAAGTACAAGAAAAAAGGTGTACAAGCAAAAGATTATCGTGGTTATTTTATTCTCTTAGCTTTTTTTAGCATCTATTCCTGCTTGATGAGCCTGCAAATGAACACATTCATCTTTCTAAATGAGCAAAATATGCAGATGAGCTGAGCAGGCGGGATCTGCCTCAATCTTACGGTTATTGATCTTATATTGTCCCAGAAGTTCCCATTAGCCGGCTTCATTGATTATTGTAATGTTTCCTGCAATGTGAATTTCCCCCACTCACTGCATTCTGCCTGCATGTATCTTCTCAATAACTGCTCTCTTGTGGTGGTAAGGTATTTTGGTGGGCTCGGCGCCCAACAAAAAAAAGTATTTGAGTGTAACTTGCAGTTGGCAGGTTTCTATCTCAGCAATGCCAACGTTGCCTTTTGTGCTTGCAAATTTGATAAAATGAGTACCTTTTGATTGAAAATAATAACACTTATCTTTAAAGCAGCTGGAGGCAATTTAGGTTTAGGTTGTGGGGCTACACATCTTGATCTCTCTCCAGCTATTCCATGTACCACTACTCACCAAGGTGCCAGGGGCAGTTTAAGTGACATCACGCTCCATTTGCCCCCCCAGCCACCTCACAGGGTTTTGTCCTTGTCCCAAGGTCAGTCCCTCAGCAGCTTCCAATTTGCTGCTAGAGTGCTATGAGAAGGAAGGGCAAGAATCAGGCACCACAGAAAGTAAATAGTCCTGTTTCCTTACTGTTTTTGCCAACCCATGACACAAGGGTTAGTAAGGACGGGTTGTTGGTATTAAAGGAAAAGCCTTGGCTACTATTTGTTACCCATGATTGCCTTCCATCCACTCTTCCTCAAAATGTTAAAAATTTACTCAAGCAATATTCCTTCCTTCTTATCATTAATCTCGTGTCAGCTATGTCAGTGCATAGTGGGCTATATTTTTCTGTCACTTGCAAAGTGGGGCTCTGTCTTCTTTTGCAAAGGGTGGTGGGCTCCAGACTTGAAAATAACACTTTGAAGAACCCTTTCCAGTGAATTAGCCCTCCATTAAGACTGGAAACAAAGTATTCATAGAAAAGGGGGGCTCGTGCTACTTACTTCAAATTTTAGCTTGTCTAATTTCAGAGATTTGATTCATGCTTCCGGGGAAAGCTCAAGCTGTGTGCTTCCCGCTGATTGAATCCCACTAATTTTGCCTGGCAGGTCTTATAGCCATGTAAAGAATTCTTCGCAATGCTGATTCTTTTGCAGTGGTAGAGTGAGTACATTAGCACAGAAAAAGAAGGAGGTCTTCTGTGGTCAGAATAACCTTTGACGTTCATACCCACTTGGAAGCATGCCAACTACCTGCTTTCCTTCTCCAGATACATTATATTTTAGACATCCTTTAAAGGAAGTTACTTTGGTTGGAGATGAAAAGTAGTTGATACCGGATGTTCTTGATCTCTGGCCAAGAAGACAGCTACTGTTCGCATTCACTGTAGATGCATTTGCAGCAGCTATATAGTTATCTGAGAGCCTACCCTATTTTCCTTTTTACATACATCTTATTTCACCATATAATTCAGGAGACCACTATTAAGTGACGAGAGGATGAAGACATTTGTTGAATATGTGACTACATGTCCGTTCATCTCTAGTGCCTTATGGGGCATCAGATGTACCCCAACCAAAATATAAGCCGATAAAACTCAGACTGGTTTCTATGAAAGGCATGTTTGAGTGTGTGAAATTCACAATTAAAATACTCTACAGTAATGGTGTATCAAAGTTGTTAAAATAGACCCAATTAGGACAAATTATGAATCTAAGGACGACCCTGAAGAAAGCCATTCGACCCATAGGGCAGATGATTTGGATGAAAAACGTAGACCTCCAGATGTTGGAGTAACTAATTCTCTATAAGAGCATCAAACTTGTTTTTAATCTTGTCAGTGGATGCCTGAAAAAACTGGCAGGTGACAATTGGGGTATACACTACTCAATTGTATTCTTAGAGCCACCCCTCCAAAACAAACCGCTACCTGGACGGGCAAGGTAGAATCCACCCAGATTTAAGTGGTATCTGGGTGAGGACTCAATGGTGAAGCATGCTACTAAGAATCATAGTCAGTCAGAGTCCTTTAAAAACAACAACGAATAATGCCCTTCTAGGATCAGGTGCAGAGGCATTAATACCAATATGAGGGGGTTGACTCTCCTAATTGATAATTGTCCTTTTTATCAAACTGAGAGATATCAAACACTGAATTGGTCAAGCCAAGACTGGTGACCACAGATGAATGCTGGTCTCTGCAGTGGGAGATGAACTGACTGAGATATGTTTCTAGTTTGTGGCAAAACAAGGCATTGTTAAGGTGAAATTGTTGTGTACTGACTCTTCGAAATGCCTCAAAATGTTTTTCTGAATGTTTAATACGTTGTGAAAGTTAAGAGTCTTTCAAGTGTAGGTGTTTCAAACTTCTAATTACTTGTATTTAATTGTTCTTCTTCAGGAAACACCGATCTCTATCTTTGGTCGCTTTGTTTTGTTGTTTGTAGCTGGGTTTTCCAAAAAATGTGTACTTTTTATGGTGACTACCTTTAGCGTTTACAGCTCATGCTGTCATTAGTATACCTTCGCGAAATCTCTGATGGAAAAACGAAGATTTACTCACTTGGGATTTTGACAGGATCAGCTTTTTATGCAGATGTGCCTGCAAATCCCTGTGATAATGTTAGGAAGTTTCAAAGATATAGAGACTTACTGCAGAAGTAATCCCGGAAAATCTGAAAGGTGCTGCCCTAAAAATCACTGTCTGATACCCAAAGTGATATTATCTCTGTCATCCCTGGCCAAGAGATTCAGGTTTAGAGAGACTTTTGCCTGGATTTGATTAATATATTTCGGCTTATATGCTTTGATGCTCCGATTTGCATCCTCCCCCATCCCCTGCGCTACAACATCTGAAAATATGAGAGGGATGTCGATCAGTAAAGTTTGAAGCATGCAGTATGCGCCATATACAGAGAGTTTGAATCTCAGCCCTCCCGAAACGTTATAATCTTTAGCAATATTGATCCAACACACATTCTTTGTTTCATCAGGTGTTCTTTTGCTATGAAGGCTTCTATTGGGGGCATTAGGGATGCATAATTGCTATCAGCCTTATGTGTGATCTTATTAAAACCACAGCAAGATTTCTCTAAAAGGCAAATAAAAAGAGAAAAAAACCGGTGTCAGTAGGCAAAGAGAATGGTGGAGTGAAACGAACTAAAAATAAAACAGATAATAATGGGTGACAGAAATTTGGGATTCACACAATTGTGAATGGAATAAAATGTAACCTACCACCTCGTCTGCCATTGGAAATGCAAGGCCAATTCATCTTGAGAATAACGAAAAACTCGTCACAGTTTAAGGGCATTGGTCACTTCTTACAACATAATACACAAAAAGGGACCGTATGTTAAAGTGATAACAGTATTTGCTTCTGATAGATATGGTAATTTTCTTGTATTGCTAAAATATGGCAGCATTTCTCCTGCCGGTAATTAATGTTGGGGGGGGTCCAGTTTCCACCATATACATCATCCTTTCTTGTGTCAGTGCGACCTCTAATTCCGTCTGTCCTCAATAGTCATAATCACGCTGCTACATTGTAGGAACCTACATGTACTTTGAGAATGACTGACTAAAATCATCACTCTCTACGAATAACCCTCCCTGCATTCTCTAAAGGGTACTCATATTTACATCTTATCTAGAATACGGAAACTAATGTTGCATTGTGCTACCTCAGATTTTGATCTTGAGACTTAAATGTACACACAATGAGGCCGTCAAAGCTTGCTTTCACTACTTTCATCTTGAACCAGCAAGGCTATATCCACTCTGTACAAAGATCTTTCCACAGGCTGCTCAGACAATGTGAGTCAGTAGCTTTCCATTGAAGCACTAACTTCTTGTGTGACATTGAGAATGTCTCTGTGTAACAAATGCATGTATGGCTATGCTAGAAATCTGTTACACTTCAAATCTGAGTTTTGTCTAGCTTTCCATGAAACGTTCCACTAAATTGTGTATGTTGACAGTAGGCCTATTGCTACTTTAGCTGAGATGGTTTCTGTTGAGGGTTCACAATTTGTATTGCTTTACGATTTGTTTGTAAAACTTCCAGATTTATTCTCAGTGTACTCCCCTGCTCGGTTAACTTCTCAGCAACTCTTTTCCATTTAAGGGTATTTTAAATATGTGAGATCAGTGAACACTCACATTTGTAGCCCCTTTACGTCTTCAGCCTCAAGCAAGCATGAAACTGCTCTGTATAAAGATCACTGCATAGACAAGGAAGTTGCCAACAACTGATCTATTGACCCACTATCCCTCAGCTTCAAAAGGTGAAAATCAAAAGGCTAGTGTGAGCAACAAGCACAATAATGCAAAGTAAGTAAAGTAGAATTAAAATACAATTGCTTATACATGTCAGAGAAGCAGAAAGAGACAGATGAAGGACTTAGTGGCTGAAATTCCACCAGTAGTTGATAGTCAAAGAGGAGTAGATTGTGCAAGACTCTGAGAGAGATCTGACCTAGAACTATAGTTTTAGGAAAATTGGTTCACAAACAGAAAAAAAACTTTTCCTTAATGCAAGTGGAGAGTGGAAAATCCACGTCAGACTGAAGAAAAACATGTAAAACAATGTGCAAATATGTAAGCAACGTCGAAAAAGTGATAGCTAAGTTCAATAAAGGAGAGTCTGTAACAATACAAAAATGAGTTGAGGAAACTCACTATGGAGCAAGGATGGAAGGAGACATATTACCTGTGAGTGTGCCCATCAGTGTAAATAATGCATTTGTACTGATCAAGTGGGAGTAACAATAAAGGAGGAGGATGAACATATTCATATTGTAAAAACTCCTGCGTCTGTAAAGAGGATCAAAGATAAAGTTGATATCAGCCGACGTCAAAGAACTAGCCCATTGTATCCACCGCGGATGCAAGGCTTTAGAATTTGGGACACTAGCCTTTGAACTGCTTCTAAAACAGGTACCGGCGAGACCAAGAAAATGTGTTTACCTTGAGCCAGAGAGCGTTCCTTAAGAATCGGCAACTGGACAGCTGTCAAAAAATTTTCCGTAGAAGAGAAACGCATCTCAGCAGGAGTAAACAAATGCGATTTATAGGCCATGGGGACAGTGTCCCCCTCATTGAACATCAAGTATGTAAAGCCTAACGCCCCTGGTACAATCCTTATGACCAAATTTGTAGAATTGTCACGTGTTAACAAGAAGATCGCAAGCAGATCAGACTGCAGAGACCGAAGAATTGCGGAATGTTCCGGAAGCCGACAAGAAGCAGAGAAAGATGGTTGTATCAAAGAGTAAAGAGGTTTGATACGCTGGGCATAATCATGGATGTATGGCCTCCCGAAATTCAAAAAACCCAGCAATGATTGCAATTTTTTAAGCGTAGATGGAGGTTGCAATTGAGCACATTTCTCCAGAAAGTGGGGGGGCAGCCCCCTACCTTAATTGTTGAGTTCATAACCAAGAAAAAGAACCGCCAAGAAGGCGATGTAAGACTTAGCAAAATTGAATTTGTAACCAAAGTTTGTGAAATGTGTGATAATGCGGTCCACACGCAAGAGATGCGGTGTAATTCATCATCCGTCAAGTATATGTCATCGACCTACGAGAATGCATCAGGGTTGATCTCATGCGAAAGGGACACTAAGCGGTGCCGCAAACACACCAGGGCTATTCTTATATCCCATAGGCAATCTCTCATATCGGTGCTGATTGCCCAACGCACTGAATGAGGTCAAATCACGGCTC
The DNA here is from genome assembly GCA_963921515.1 of Calotriton arnoldi. Taxonomy (NCBI): domain Eukaryota; kingdom Metazoa; phylum Chordata; class Amphibia; order Caudata; family Salamandridae; genus Calotriton; species Calotriton arnoldi. The sequence continues at coordinate 2,297,114 of CAWUFW010000522.1, forward strand.
TCAGGAGCCAAAGAGTGACTGAAATATCCAAGGTGGTTTATTATTTTTGGCGAACAATGTTATTCACTAACGCAGAGCTATGTGTGTTCTGAACCGCAAAAGTACGAACATGACTGTTTAAATGTCTGTAATCTAAAACTATATGATATAAGAGGAAAAAGAGGATTATTCATTGATGAAACATATGGTTCAATCACACCCTGATATTCCAATTGGGTCAAGATTTCACTTACGGACGCTTTCGCGTCTCGTTTGATTGGATACTGTGGTTGGGGCTGAGGTGTAGAACGCAAGGGAATCACATGAACCGGGGAATCCTGGTCCCAACCAGCCTGATTGCGATATAACGCTGGTGCTAAGGCTAAAGCCCGCTTGGAGGCATAAGCCATTTTATCGTCATCAGGAACGTATTGTGAAAAACTGGGTAGTATAACATCTTCCCCTCTAGAGGCAGGTAAGACAAAAGGGGGAGGCCAATCAACCTCCGCCAATAAAATATCATAAGAAGAAGTGAGGTTTTCCCAAAACACTGCCTTAACTGGGCATTTAATATCACCTTCAATTTGGAGGGTCACTTCGTAAAGTCTATCTGGAGGAGCTACTCGAGTATCAGCTGTCTCTACTGTAGTAAAAGTGTCAGTTGCTTTCGCCTCCAGATGCTGGTGTAGTGTCTGCCGCACTATGGTAACCTCCGCTGCGCTGTCCAGGAGGGTTACTGCCCAGCTCCTGTCGAGTAGCAGGGTTCTCACTGTCTGAGGCATACTTTCAGTCAAAGCGGCAACTTTCTTCTTCTGAAATGGGGCATGATATTGAGGTGGTTCCCCCTGCTTGACTTTTACATCAAACTGGCGCTGCAGGTCACGTCTAGGTTGTGTAGACTCACCTTCCCTGTGATCCTGATGCCCTCCTTCGCCGAATTGTTGATCCGATGATTCCTGAAAGGAACGAGGAGAACGAGGATCAGGAACCTGGAAACCTCTCAGGTGTCTAAATTTTAAAGAGCGGTCACGCAAATCATATCTACGTTCAGAAGCGTCAGGCAAAGGCGAACCTGCAAAAGAGCCGGACTTCTGTTGTTGCTGCCGCTGATTTGTATTCCAAGCCTTTTTAGGAAAGACTGGGCGTCCCTCCTTTTCAGGAGGAAACTTATTTTGTACCTGAGTAAAAGGTCTTACTACCGAACTGTAGCGTCCTAAAGATGTATACACATCCGCAATAATAGACGGCAACTTCTGCTGCCGATCCACATCTGCCAGCACGGCTAGACACTGGTGCACTTGCAGGCAAACTGCCTCACCTTTAATGTTGGCCAGAATCATTTCGGAGACAATAGAAACATGCCCACTAACTTCATCCCCAAATCCACGGCTGGACCAGTCCCATGTTCATCATGTAGCTTCTTCAAATCGTTCGGTAGAACGCTCATGGAGGGGGTGCCAAAGCACAGTGTGTACACCATAGCAAGTCACCTAATGCGGGAATTAAACCACTTGGCAAACTCATTGTAAGGATCCTGTGTTTTTCCACAGGGGTAGTATGCGGAAAGACAGCTTCAAGTTGTTCAAATTTTTGTGCAAGCCAAAATGGCAAGTCATCACGGTTTTGAGGACGTTTGCCCATCACTGAATTAATCATGACGGGACTAATAAAAAGACCACCACCATGTCCTGGTGGCTCGGGAGTGGCTCCTGCCGGAGTCACTTGAATCACACATGATATAAATTGTATGGCACTTCTGTGTATATGAATCAGCGTTGTATGTAACTGACGTAGCTTTGCGTGTGTAACATTAATATAATTTGTAAGCGGTGTAAAACCCGCCAAAACGGGCCAAGTGGCCCCATTGACTGATAAGGGGCCTAAATGGACCACAGAAACAAGGTGAGGAAGGGCGCCATTAAACCAGATGGTATGCTCCCAGGCCGCCAATGGATCTTCAAGTAATGCATAAGGGCGATAAGCCCGCGGCACTGCGGCTGCTGTATATTCATGAAACAAATTATCATTCCCATCCACTGCCGGGAATGTAAGTAACCCAGGAGTAAAAGACCTGGAAGTGGTGAGCCACGTCCGCTTTGACAACAAAGATAAAGGACGCTCCAGCATTGGGGACTCCACGTTGAGTCAAGAATGCCGTAACCGCCACGCGGTTAGGTCTCGGAATAGCGATCGCCATAATTAAAGCAGAAAAGGATAAACCAAGAGAACGGTAGCGCCAAATCGGGTTGAGAGAGACTTTTAAACTTCGAGCTTGAAAAACCTATAAAACACAAATATAGGAGGCTAAGTCCTCACACCACAGACGTCTCCGGTAACCAGTGAGAGGGTATTATGGACAAGCACAAGCCCTACTCACGGGTCTCGTGAATAAGTACCAGACCAAACGTTGGTTTTGCCATGTTGCAGAGACTCTGCACAAATACAGAACTATGCGCAGGAGTATGGGACCTTGGTGTATAGGGACGGGGTCTTCCTACCACCTTAGTACCCATGAACCCAGGACCAACTACCTATAGTGTCTCACTTGCTCTCCTACTCACTCCCAGAGAAACAAATGATTAGACACCCCAGAACACAACACTCCCAGATCTCTCAGGAATCGCAGTAACAAGACACACCCTTTCGCTCACACTCTGGTCTGGCCAGAACAAAATAACAAAGGGCATTGTTGTTCGACCTTGCACATAATGTTCAGTCAAAATCCCTGGAACATGCAGAGAGTGAACCCAGCAATGAGTTCTCATGTGAAAGCAGTCTTTGAAATTATTGCAAAAATAAAGACGTATAGTAGTAACGTGCGCAAAAGCAGCAGGCAAGCTGTGACGTGCTCATGCTAACTTAGTGAAAACGACAATGTCCCTATGTGCCACGTGACGCTATGGAGCAAGGATGGAAGGAGACATATTACCTGTGCGTGTGCTCAGTCACAATATGGCCCCAAGCAGCACAGACTGTCTACTGGACCAACACGTTTCCCAATAAAATACCGGATGAGTGTTTGTTCCATGATAGTAAGATGGCCACCACTTCAATCGGAATGGAGAACAGTGGGGCTGAGCATCTGTTAAGAGGTGCCATCGTAAACATTTAGCCTGCGCCCCATCCCATGGCTCTGTAGGAACTAGCGAAGGCTTGCCACCGGACCAGGTCAAATCCAGCAAAACTGTAAATCAAAGTTCAGCAGTGTGTAAAGCTTGCGTTACGCAATCACCGTATAGGATTTGTGGTTAGAAGTGTGTTGCCTTTGTTTTGATCCTATGTGGGAAGTTCTTCCATGTTGTGTGTGATGACCATCAAAGTGAGGTTATCATGCTATGGGATGCAATGCTTAGCAAAGTGATGGATAAAAAAAGCGTGAAAGAGAGGCATGCTCTTTATGGTTTTTCAGTACGTTTGCAGGTATGAGCAGCTCTGCATGTCCCTTTGTGGTATTTTTTATGATCATGGGCTACTTAGCTTGTTAATTCACTGTTTGTCCATTCCAAGATATTTTGTTTTTAAAGTTTATGGTCCTGAGCAGGCATAGAGTGGTAGGAGAAATGGTGGAGCAATCTTTTGGGACTAACTTTGCTATGATCTTCCCAAATGATTATCATTCTGCGATGTCAAGAAGAGGTTATGGTATGTAGCTTGTCAGGACATGCAGTTGTATCTAAATTAAAGTCCCCCATTGGCCAGCGGCATGTGACATATCTCTTCAGTTAGTTTATGCCTGTCCAGTTGGTGATGGGTGGTTCATTTATGTGAACTGGTACACTAAAGGGTGATGGAATATGATCCGCAGCAATTTTGTTTTATGTAGGTGTAACAGTATCAAGCATTATAAGGGAATTATTATGCAGCTTGTATAAACTGCAATCGGCTACCTGACTTTGGAGTGTTATGTTGTTATTGTGGGCGAGGAAGGTTATTTATGTTATTGCAATTGCATTTATATAGTGCTTAATCATAGCTGCCAAGGTTTCAGATTGCTTATGAGTGACATTTTCATAATTTCAGTGTAATTATGAGTGACATTCAACGACTGTGAGTGACACTTTCTCGCGAGCAAAATTAAACATGATGACAGGCTTTAAGCATCAGGTTATGCTTTGTTTGACCATGGTACCAGAAGTCAGACTGTCAAGCCCTATCTCCCTGTACTCCAATTGTTCTCTTTCCCTCACAGCCAGTCAGAGGTAGCAGATATGAGCACAGGGGCACGCACAGAACTGATTACAGGCAGCGTATATCACCCCAAAGCAAGCTTTTCTGGTCTCTGGCCCTGCAGTGTTAGATCGCCAAAACTTTTAAATCTAAACACGCTCATGTATGTATCAAGCAGGTAAAAGGTTAAAACGGCGGGCACAGGCTTTACGGAGTGATTGTGAGGATGGCATGACACTGTTGTATGCATTATTCATTGTAAATGTTGCATAAACATCACAGGTGTTTCAACATCCACTCTAGAGCATCACATTGCATATAGGCGAGTCATTACTTGAATAAACTACGTTGCATGTACATAACTGTTTTATTCTATTAACTGTGAAAGTGCCATAACTCAAGAATTGAAATGTTACACATAGGAACACAGCACACAAGGAGTATCGCACATAAGCAACCTAAAACATGGCAATTAATTCTAGTTTTAAATCTGTAATAGGCACAGTCCTATGTTCACCTCTCCCTACAACCTTCGGTTGTAGCTATAGCTGATGCTGCCCAACAACACACCTTGTCAGCTGCCCCAAAAATTAAGTGACACAGTCAGCTGACTCGTGGACACCGCCGCGACAGACAGACACTGGACAAGGCTCATAGGCAGTCAATGTGAGCCGGCAGCCATGGCACTGTAGTCTATTAAAACGAGTCTCTTCAATCCTAATAAAAATTATGATTATCCCAAAAGCGTTTTGCGCTACCTGCCCAGCCCTGCAAACAGCAGCACAGATAAGGTGCCTAATTTTAAAATTAAGAGAGTCAACACAGCTGACTCGTGGACAAGTAGCTAAACACTAGGCAGCTGAGGCACATAGGCCACTCACAGCAAGCAGCATTCATTTAACATTACTCCTCGACTCACAGACACCCAAAAATAATCAAACCCTGGTCCGCCGCCTCCCCCTTACCTCGGACGCACAGATCACACCACAGCAGGGCTGTCACAGAGAGCTATCCAATGCTGCTCTGCTGCGACTAGATGCCGCTGGTAGGCTCCTTTCACGTACTGTGTGTGAACTTCTGCTAGAGGGCACTGGCAGGCAGGTGATCATGACCGCGCTGCAACTGCTAATTTAAAACCAATACTATTGCCAACTAAATAGCAGAGAGATTATACACACTTCAGGGGGCACTGGGACACACACTTACTTTGCGAGGCTCACTGCAGCAATTTGGTAAAGGGCCGACTCGTGGTCACAACAACAACTCCTGCTGCAAGCGCGCTGCGGCCTTCCGGCCTGCGCACTCTTCTCAGACACTGTGACCTCTCGGCGGCAGCTGGAGCACAGTGGTGTGCTGGGCTCCCCCGGGCCGCTGCCCGTGCCGGCGGGGTTTGGGACCGTCCGGGTCCATCAGTCGCGTTGCGGGGCTATTAATTTTAAAAGTATTGCCGTGTGCCCCGCCCTCCTTCCAATAGAATTGAGGCCTTCGCACTTAAAGCAACTGATATACTGGACTCAGCACACTTACTTCTTTCGAGGATAGCATTGACGACTCCTCATGCCGCATGATTCTGTCTCAGCCGGTACCTGAGCATACACACACACTGTTTTACAGGCGCGGCCGGTGGGATCGAGTCCGGTTGCCTACCGCGTGCGCGCACTGCCGCGGTGAGCTGTTTTCCATATTGCCCTCGGCAGGGCAGCAGTGTGTGCCAGCGGGTACGCGAGCCGCCGGCTGGGTCCATCACTGGGAACCACGCAGTGCGAGGGGCGCGCTTTGCTGCCATTGCCCCAGCAGCACGGCCTTAGAGCAGGCAGCAGCTCATGCAAACTTTGAGAAATGCCACTTGCGGCCGCTAAAGTTGCGTACAATGTCCCGGTTGCCATTGGGCAAGCAATGAATCCGACGTCCTGACGTCAGTGAACGCTAATGCCGCACGCGTGTCCTAAGTGATACATTGTAACACTGTTCAGCGCTTGCAGCTGCGCCAGAGTCCCTAAGCCTGCCAGGAACAGCGCGCCCAGCGCTCTGCCATTGTAGCTTGTATGGTACATTTGAATATAGCAGCGCTCCGACTTGACAGGTGAGGAGGCTATAATGCGTGACTTTGCATTTCAGTGCGGTGATGCGGATCACCACACTGAAATGCGTTAGAGTCACGCCTGATGCGTGATACTTGGCAGGACTGCTTAATACCCCTGACGAGGTGTTAAAGCACTTTATGCCATGCAGCACACTAATCTGTAATTTAGGGTTAGTGGTTATTGCAGTGGTTTTTGGGATTAGTTTTGTGCTCTCAAGAAAACCATTCCATTCATTTACTCCAGGTTCTTTGTGGTGGTTTAGATTAACAGGAGTTGGGTGTGATCATTGGTGGGGGTATGTGAGTTCATGCAGATGGTTGGTGGGAACATACTTTCCCCTATCACCCTCCTAGCATACAAAATGTTGAAAAGCATCAGTCAAGACCCAAAAATAGACATTCTTTGCTCGCTTGATTCTTGAAGCGTTTGTTGTGCGACGATCTTTATCTCAAATAATTAGCTCTTAATTTTGCGTTTTAACTGTTCTGTCTTTAATTCTCCGGGTTGTATTTGAAACAGAATATGTTTATGTAATTAGATATTATCTTTTCAGTAGATTATGCACTGCTCGCATGAAAGTTAATCTCCTCAAACAGATTGATAGGAGCCGGCAGGCTTCGCTCTTATTCCAGCTGGGCTGGACGTCTGTTATTCAGGCTAATAGAAACCGACGACAATGTGATTGGATCAGGAACGCCACGCGCCGTTGGAGGGTCAGAGTGCAGCTGCATCGAAAACCAGCCGCGCGCGCCTCAAAGCACGTTTGACTGGCGTTTCCTCCAGGAATTCCCATCGCCTGACTCTTCCAATGGACAGCTGTTGTAGATGTTTTAAAAATATATATATTTGTTCACACACCAGGGCAAGTAAGAACTTGAGTATGATTTCCTACAATGACTCTATTTGTGCGTAAAATGCTATTGTATTTTCGAATAGAATAATGCCTCCTTCATGGTTAATTCACAGAATTCAAACGTATTCTTTAGACAAATTTACATAGTGTTCCAAGATTACTTTCCCTAATTAATATTGTCGTACCACGATGCATATTTCAATTTAGTCAATCGAACGGGAAATAAAGATAAATAAAATATGAAGTGATACTTCGCATCCAGTGTTGAATGCAAACAAGTAATATTGTATTGCATTTCAAAGAAAACCAGTGACTATTGGCGAATATTCTTTAGCTTTTAAGTACGTTTTAACAGGTACCACTATTAGGAATCCTGAGGGTTTTTATTTAAAAAACGTAGAGATGTTTGACATGGTGCTCTTAAAATCTCAATTCTTAAGGTGCATTGGATTATAATAGCAAGCCTTGTTCCTACTCAGCAGTAGTTCGTAGCAAGTGGCTGGTGCCAGCCCCACTTCCTAACACTAGGCCTGAGCCTGACGGAAACATTGGCGAGACGAGTCCTAACAAGTGACCTCCTGTTCTATAGGTGTCTATTCACATTGCCAATCAAACAAACATAAACTACAAGGCGCCAATCACCTTCAGTCTACTTAGCACACCCCTATGCATAATACCCACAGTCTCCAGGTGCAACAATACACCAAATGGGTGTTAGTGTAATCTTTCTTTCAGCTATTTAACAACCCTGTATTATTTTGACTACCTTTGACAAAAAAGGCCCTGAGCTGTCTAACTGAGAATAATTTAAATCCCATTTTCACAGGATAGTTTATTCATTTTTCTAAAAATAGTTTTTAAAAGGGCTTTTTACTTTTTGGGAAATCGTTAACTATCACTCTGCATAAGAGGACACAGACACAATGTAGAGACAAGTTGTTTAATGAGTAAGTTATACAAGGGCTCTAGCCACATAGCTGGCCATCGATGTAAATGGATGCATTAAGCACAATTTCAGCAGTATATGACTGATCGACTAGTATAATAAAAATAATAAAACTTGCTCCCAGTTACAATTGTCATTGTGCCCCCTGCAGGATAACGTAGAAACGACTATTCACAGCCCAAGGCAAACTCCTATTCATTTTGAGTTAGTCAAAGATAAAAAGGTCCCTTGTTCCACAAAATGTTCAGGGCATAGGTTACCCCCCAACTCTCCCACCACATCCAAAGCCTCCTCACACCTAGACAACCACTAAAGAGAAAAAAGACGAAATATGTGAAAATAGATACCTCGCACCCGGACCTCATTGTTCTGTTATTGTTCAACCGGATTTCCTACTCAACAGCCTCATAGGAAGCTGCCTTGATCAATGTAGAATCCCCTCCATACACCCACCATGTATATGAAAATGTCTTAATATCAATCAGCAGTCCCACTCCCATGTCCACTCTCAGTCTCCAATGAAATCATAGTACACCCAGGACCCACCTTGCCGCAAGGTCCCAATGAAGACCGACCAGACCAGATGAAAAAGAAAATGACCTTTAGTTTCCCAATACTGTCATTCTGGGTATAACTGCCTCATGCTCAACAGTGGCAAAACTGAAGTGTCGATCTTGGTAAATAATAGCTCACCTTGGAACTCCACCTGGTGGCCCAACAAACTTGGACCCAGAAGCACACCAACTGACCATGCTAGGAACCTAGGCCTCATCCTGTACACCAACCTCACCATGAAGTCCCAGGTCAATGTCATCACCTCCTCATGCTTCCTCATCCTTCATTCCTTGTGAAGTATAATCTTCAAGTGGCTTCCACTGGACACCAGACGTACCATCGCACAGGCCCTAATCAGAAGAAGATTGGACTATGGTTACAAACCCGACACCGGCATCCCAACCCATCTTCTTCACAGACTTCAAACCATCCAAAATGCTGCTGCCAGAATCATCCTCGGCCTTCTAGCTGAAGCCACACCTCACCACACCACTCCTCAGAGAGCTAAGCTGGCTTCCCATCCAGAAGTGCTGCCAGTTCAAACTTCTCACACACACATTAAAGTCTCTACACAACACGGGACCCGCATAACTCAATCACCGGCTTCACTTCCACCAACCCCTCAGACAACTTCCCTCAGCATTGCTGTCACTCACACACATACCCCACATCCACAGAAACAGAACGGGAGGTTGATCATTCTCCTACCAAGCCGCCAAATCCTGGAACGACCTCTTCCAACACATCAGGGTCTTCTCCACTCTTCTTAAATTCCGAAAGAAGCTGAAGTCCTGGTCATTCAATTAGTCTTCTTGCGGCACCATTGAGACTGCCTGTAATCTGGCCCAGCCTCACCACATGGCTACATTCACCTACTCACCACCTGGATACCTTCACAGGTGACAAGCAGTGCTCTACAGATCCACCTTACATTACATTACAGGTATCAGCGTGGCAGGGACTATGGAATTATTATTGGACCAGACAGGTCAACGGCCTTCTTATCTCCTACAAATAACACTTCCCTGTTCCATACGCATTTCTCCAGACTTCGTGACCAGAAAATATTCCCAAATTCTCAAGAACACAGCCTGTTCATCATTAATATTATATATCTTAAATATCAGACACTCGTCCTGTCTTGACTACTTTACGCTTTTTACCCATCATTCCTTGATGTTGAAGAAGTAGACTTCCATCACCTCAACAAGCACATCTTAACCACTTCCAAGTAGATAGCAAATGATCTTCTTGAGTGTGTGGTCATGCAGGGGATATCTGAGAGACAGTGCAAGATAACCACAGACACTAATAGGCAGAAAGAATAACCACATCCTAATTTTATTTTGGCATGCACTGATGTCCAAAAATGTGAAACCAGTGGACAAGACCAAAGGATGTGTAGAATGTTATACCCCTCCTGACCACATCCCCAACAGTTAGAGTCTGGACATATATTAATGTGGTGCAGAAGCTGTGCTTTCTGGTGACATTCATGCATGATCTTAAAAACTAGGTTTCAACTGTACCTCCCTCAGGTCTTTACAGTGATGACCCAGAAAGCCAGCCTGGTCATCTCTAGAGAAGTCATGGGAGAGCCTAACTTGCCTTCTTATTCTGATTAGCTGGGAAGCAGGAACTGAGAACAGGGGTTTGATGATAGTTCCACAGAGCCCTGATACTATCCCTCTAGCCCTCTGAACTGATCTAATTTACACAGGTAGACCCTTACTGAGGACGACGGTGGGCCCTACTGTGGGGACTACCAGATTTCAGACAGTGGGACATTGGACTGAACACCACTTATGGGAGAGTGGGGCACCAAACTCCAATTGTATATCTTCAAAGGATGTAAGTTCACATTTGAATATCAGGTACTAATACACCTAACCCCTGCTGCAAACAAGGCTACCCAATACAATTAGTAACCTTTTATCCGTAACATGAAGTTCCACAACAGAGGTTTCTCTGCTTGTATTTATGTGTGTATTTTGAGCCATTTATGTACAGCTCTCCAACTCTGTTCATTAGAACAGGAAACGAGGTTTAGAACCCCATCTGAACTATTAATGGCCCTGTCTAGAGAGTACACCCCATCGGAAGTGAACAATAATAATTTTCTGTCACCAGCGAGGCCGGAGCCAGACCCACTTGGAGAAATAGCCGGGCAAGGGTTGCAAACCTGTAGGAAAAGTACGTGTACATGTGGGGCAATAGTAGGCCACCAGAATCTTTTGCTGTGCTTTGATATATTTTGAGTCTCAGTCGTGCCCCATTCCAAATGATCCCTCAAATTGTGGATCCTATTTCTCATATTAAGAGTCTAGCAAGTATCACAGCCAGCATGCCAAAGATGTAGTTGAATTTTCAGCACAATATCAGTTTTTAGGACTTGTGCCCATTCACTGAACTGCAGTCCTAAAGTGATCCATCTTTTATGGTCACAAGTCAGCAGTTTGGCATTATCTGTGGCCATGTCTATTGGTCCTTGTTTAACCGAAACCCCCATATATTTAAAATTCTTGGGGATAGATCAGAAGGGTGAAACCCAATAGAATCTCTCCCTGTGTGGTCAGTGAGTGGTGGTACCTTAGTCTTCCCCCTTTTGACCCTGTGTCTAGAGAAGAAGGAACAATCTGAAATAAGGGGTATGAATTCCTGTATTGAGTAGGTAGGGTTGGCCAATGCATAAAAAATAACTTCAACTGACCAACCACCATCACAATGCCCTCTACAATCTACAATCCATCATGCCTGATGGATTCCAAGGTCAACAGGAACAGTGGTCATAATTAGCACCCCTTTTAATAGGGAAGGAACTCAACAGAAATCACTCACAGTTGACCCTAGTCACTGAGATCTCATATAGCCTCTTAACCTTCTTCATTAGTACTGTACCTACATCCCCTGTACCCACAGTCCAAAACAGGTACAATCTACACAGTCAAGTTCCTCCTGTCTAGAAACAGGGTGATTTGGGGTCCCATTATTCTGAACTTAAACAGTATGAGAAAGAAGGATCAAATCTCACTTGAGGGACTTTGGGGAACAAGACCCATATAGGAAAAGTGTATCAGATGAGAAATCACCTTCTTAATCTGTGAGGCAAAACTGTTGCAAGGATCTTAATATCCCTGTTCCGAAGGGAGATCAGATAATAGTTCACAGTAGGAGCGGCAGAACTCGCAGAATTTCACTCCACAGAATTCCATGGAATTACATAAAAACTCTGCGAGATTCCGCAGAGCTCCACCAACAGGCGGAAATATGCATGTTGTGCATCTCGTGCTGCGATTTAACGCATAGCTGGTAGCTCGTTCTGTGTTGAAAGGTAAGCGCAACTGGGACCACGTGGTGTGCAAGAGCGCATGGACATTTGAGTTGATTTTGCTGCCGCTCGAATAGAAATTCCACTCAAAAGCAGCTCTCTGACCGTGACTGCGCCTGTGACACCTCCGTTAGAAAATCTCACGGAAGTCCTCCTACCAACCGGAAATTGCACTAGGGGATGCCAAATCTCACTCTCACTCATGCTCACTAGCTCGCATTTCTGGAGTCTTGCCAGTGAAAAACTTCTGCCATGCAGCGATTGGCAGAATTTGGCCAAAACTCTGCATTACAAGAGTAACACGGAGTAACCAAATTCCACCAATTCCGCAAGCAGAGTTAAATTTTCCACCTAGGCCTATAGTTTGTGAATAAGTGTAATCAATGCGCTGTTAAATTTGAAGTGTAAATTACCGGTAATGTCTGAATCTTTGAACACCATGTAATCACCAAGAAGAGACAACCCTTGTTGATTTTTATAAAAGATGATTAGGAACCCATCTTCCCAAAGGGAAGACATTTCCTCAATAGCCAAATGGATCTCTACCACTAGTATATCACCCTTGTGTTCCTTCCTCATGTCGTCTGATAATGTGAACATGTGTATGTTTTCCAGGAGGTGTTCTTCATTTTATATGAATCTCAATGCTGTTTCCATCTGCACCATAAAAATGTGTATAGAACATATTTGGCCATGGATTGCTCCCTCAGCCATGCAGGAGATAGAGTAGAATTATACCTTGAGGTAAGGTTTCAGACCTTAGCCTCCAAAGACCACTTTCTGTTTTTTTTATGCTTCCTGTGTATTGCAGAAACATGAATGAGATTACCTCTCAGAGAAGCCGTGCCCTCTGCCTACAAAAACTGTGCCAATAGGACCACCCCTCATTATGCTCCAGGTATTCTGCCAGGTGTATTTGGCAATTATATTTCCTGTCTGGGTATATCTACAGGAGTTCATCCTTCATAGTTTGAATGGGGAGCCACAATACCTAGAGAGAGGCACAATCATACTGGTGCATACATGCATACACATTCAGCATTGTTTTTTGTATGGTCAGGAAGTTGTCAATATACATGTTTGTGCCAGAAACACAGTGGAGGAATATATACTAACACCCTCTAGGGAAGTAACAGTCTCCATACATCTACTGTTAGAAATGGGATTTATGGTTGGCTAGGGCATGCGCCTAAGCCAGGCAGAAACCACCACTCTAGTCAGGGCAAGGGAGTTACACGCTGAAGATAACCCCTGCTCACCCCCTTGGTAGCTTGGCAGAGTAGTCAGGCTTATCCCAGAGGCAATGTGTAAAGCATTTGCGCAACACACTCACACAGCAGCGACACACTAGGCACACCACAAAAGAAACTCCACACAAGTTTATATAAATAATAGCCTTTGTATTACTCATAAAACACATTAGAATGCAATCACATATACACTGTGCCACCTGGCACTAGGTATTACTTTACAGGGATTATATACAGGACAGGGCCAATCAGGCCACTGTCATAACCATTAGCACTCACAGTTAGTAAAACCACCAGTAACTACTGGCAACATTGCACTTAGCACAAATGCATTAGGCATGAACATCATAGCATGACTCCACATAACATATTAGGCATAAACAACCTAACATCGCCTAGTACCGCATATTAGGTAAACATTATCAGTGCAGTGCATCACTATCACTGCATACATGGGTGCTCTGCATAGCACTGTATGTAAATACATCTGAACGCCCATGCACCATCACTGCCCATCATCAGTAGGTCCGGTAAAAGTACTTCAGCCCCTAGGATGGCAATAACTCTCCACTCAGTGTGGAGTATAGGGATCTCCGCTTCCCCCCCATGGGGAAGGCGATACTGCACTCGGGGCCCCTCTCAACACGAGGCCTCTAAACTGGCCCCTTGGCTGCCGATGCAGCCACAGTAATGCTCCCACCACCCGGTAAGGGGGGCAGCTGCTGCGACCATGTGGCGCAGCTGCACAACGCTAGACTTGCGGGGCCCGTCACCACCGCGGCCCGGATGGAAGCAAAAAGAGGCTCAGCCCCACTCACCACTCCTCGGGGGCTGAGCACGATAAGTGGCAGCCGTCGTCCTCCGGTCACTTCCCTCTAGGCGAAAAGGCACGGAGCGAAGTCTCCGCCTCTCCACTCCTTTTCGGTGGGCCTCCGGCGGCCCCCAGCTGATGGAAGGCCGTGAGGCTCGGCTGCCTCCTGCTTGTCTCCTCACGATAGGGGACCCGCCTTCAAACAGGCTCGACCTTTGACGGGTGTCCGGTTTCCTCCGGCCGCACCCGGAGCCCACCTACAAACAGGCTCAGCACGCGGGGCTCTCACCGGCAACACAGGAGCCCCGCCCACACCCAGGCACAGACTTGCCTGACTTCCTTCCTTTTCTCGGCTTCCTCTGGCCGGCCCTGCCCAAGGTCAGGCTCTCCTCTTGACTTCCTCTCGTCCTCCCTCGGGGTTACAGAAGCCGGGGAGGCTCCGACTCCGTTGACCTGGCCGGCCCCACCCACAACCAGACTACAGCCTCTGCCTGGCTTCCGGCCTCTCCACTGCGGGGCTGGTGGCCAGGTAGCAGGTCATCAACGAGCAGCTGCTCTCGAACGGCAGCTCCTCATGGCACGATCACACTACGCCCGCCGCATCCTGGAAGGGTGAACCCACTTCTCGGGCTCCTAGAAACAGACTGCAAGGCACCCTCCACACGCAGCACTGAGCAGGGGGGGATGCCGACATGCACACCGGCTGCTCCCCCTTCTCTAAGGAACTCGATATTGCTCCTGCGCTCATTCACATGCCCCGCAACAGTAGGGGATGGGAGCACAGCACTCCCCACGTGCTGCACCAAAAGCACACGGGGCAAGCCACACCAGCAAAGTGTCCCCAGGGAGGCCAGCACAAGGATTCCTTTAGGCAGGGTGGTAGTTCCCCCCTAGCCCCAGAAAGGCAGCAGGTCAGCACTTCCTGCAACCCAGGTCCATGGCAGTTCCTCCTGGTCCCACGCAGCCTACTGTTCCAAGCAAGTACAACAGCACCCTTCTTCATGGGTCACAGCCTAAATACTTATACCAGTTAGTGCCTTTGTTCTCCCCCTGACACAGGGCTCTGCGCCCGGTCCAAACGAGTTCTGGGGGGGTACTTGCATACATCTTTTCATGTGCACCACCACCCTTATTAGTGTAGGCTCTGGCCCCAGATACACCACAGGGGGGCGGAGCCAGCATTGTGTAAGGCAGGCACAGTCCTATTCAGGTCCAGGTGCTACTCCTCCCACTACTCCAAATACAGATCGGCCTAATCAGCCTAGTGCTGACTCACCCAGCCCCTCTGGAGCCACTGAACCTCCCCAGCCATCCAGAGTCAGACATGCAATACACATTAGGCAGGTACAAAGACACATAGCACACAGAAATGCCCACTTCTAAAAGTGCCATTTCTAAAATAGTGATAATAAATCTGCGAACACCATTACTCAGCATTTATTACCACTATTCCAAACATACCAAACTTGATTATGCTACTCCTCTCATGTCAGGAATTACCACTGAAACACATATCAGGGAATCCCAATGCATTGCTATGAGAGGGCAGCCTCACAGTAGTGAGAAACCAAAATGACTGTTTGTCACTCCCAGCACATGCCACACAGTTAATGCATATGTCCTACATTTTAACTACAGCGCACCCTGCCCATAGGGCTAGCTAGGGCCTACCTTAGGGGTGACTGATATGTAGTAAAAGGGGAGTCACGGACGTGGCAACCACTTTATGTGCCACGTCACAGCGGCAGTAAACTGCATGCGCAGGCCCTGCAATGGCGGAGGCCTGAGACAGTTTTGAAAGGCTACTTTGGTGGGTGGCGCAAGCAGCGCTGCAAGCCCACCAGTAGCATTTAATTTACTGGCCCTGGGTATATGAGATACCACTTTACAAGGGACTGATAGGTAAATTAAATATGCCAAATAGGTCTAGACCAATCTTACCACGTTTACCATAGAGAGCACATGCACTTTACACTGGACAGCAGTGATAAAGTGCCCTGAGTCCTAAAACCACCAACACCAGGTCAGAAAAAATACTAGGAAGAAGGCAAAAAGTTCAGGGGTGACCCTGCAAAAAGTGCCAAGTCCAACATCTACCAACACATATTTACCTGTAATGCTCAAATGATACTTGCCCCTGCAAAAGTCCAATCAACCCAACATGCCTAGGATGGGGTCTATTGTGATATTCCAGTCCCCACAAATCACCAAATTTCTCAGACTTAATTCTGAGAGAACCACTGATAGTCTACTCCAGAACTGTTCATTGGCCTATTTGGAAGCACATTTCAAACTTAAAGCTAGAATAAACTCCTGTATCATAATGTTTGCAAATATAACACCCCATCCAAGTCCCTCCTTGTCATCAATATACAATACTATAGGATAATTCGAAAGAGGATGGCCGCCCCACGGTTCCTAAATGAGGAGGAGTTTGGATCATACAGTTGGCAGCTTGTAGACCTACAGAAACATTCCAACTTCCCCACCCTCTTCAGCTTGTCCAACTCAGAGGTGAACAGAAGTGTTTCCTTAATGAAAGATATGTCTTGACATATCAAAGCAATGTGCGAAAGGACATTTTTGCATCTGCTGTAATGTTTGAGTCCTTTGACATTAAAGGACATGATCAGACCACTGGTTCTCTCAGTTTAGTGAGGGAGAGTCAGTGCTTAATTTGTGAGTGAAACAGTGCTGGTACCGAAAGCTCCTACTCAGAAGTCCACAGCCAGTGCAATTAAATGTTGGCTCTTTAATTCACTATCTGACAATTCGTGTGCCTTTATCTGACTCTTGCATGTTTCTGCTTTATCCCTTTGCGATGGTTTTTCCGTCTTTCTCTTCCTCCATCTTCTGATTTGTGTATTTTTTTCTTGTTCACTCTCGGGAATATCTGATGCTGAAAAATAAGTTCTGGTCCCCAAAACGAAGTGCCTGTGGCCCCCACTGGCACCCACCAGCTCCACTTAAGCACTGGGGAGAGTTTATGCCACCCACTGAATTTAACTGTGGGCCTTGAGTTGTCCTCATAGCAAGGCATCAAAAAGGGTATGAGATAGAACTTAAGGAAATAATTCAAAGAAGTCAAACAATTCAACCGAAGGCAGATACCTGTATACTATTTGTCCGGCATTTGTTTATACTCCTGAGGAGTTAAAACACAACCAAGATCCCAATAGGTGCCAGAAATTAAATAACTCTTTAGATGAACAGGCTATCCCCACTAACTGGTTCCCACCTGAGAACTAATGGAAACATAAATACATCAGAGCAGAAGTCATAGCATTAATCAGGCAAGGTAGAACAGGAGAGGAGCCATGTCTCCAAAAACAGAACTTGAAGAAGCACAGACAGGACAGGCCAGACCTTTTGTTCCACCCAACATTTCACCAGTGGATGCTGGTTTTTAAAGCCCAGAGCTTCTCCTGGTGCTTCTGTTACTTTCCCAAGCTCCCTGAGGTTAACTACAGCGGGCACTAGGAGGTTACAATAGAGAGAGAGAGAGGAAGAAGAAATGTAGAGAGAAAGTGATCATAAAGGGAGCAGAGAGAGGAAAGAAGCAGAAGGAGAACGGATGGATTGAAAAAGAGAGATTGTGCAAGGAGAAGAAATGAAGTGGGCTGGTTTGAGCATTTTTTGCCAGGGCTGCTTTTGGTTTCCCAGTCCGACCCTGAGCATGAACCCATAAGGGAAGTCAAAACTCCATAAATGAGGGCCCAGGGGTTAATTGGGCAGACGTAAAATATCCCAGTCCTGCAGAGAGATTTCTCCCTTGGTTCCTGGTTTTTGGTCAGAGGACCTCCACCACCCTCCACAGTCAAACTGATAGACTACCCAACATCATGTCTGCAAGCGTCAGTCTTGTAATAAATCAAACAATACAACATACAAATGAAAACAAGGTATGCCTTCAAGGGACACCTCAACTTGTCTCTGTCTATGTCCTTCTGGAGACACATCAGCCCCTCCCATCTCCACCAGTCTTCCTCTGATAATCTCTAAGTGGTCTCTTTCATCATGAGCAGGCAGCCTCCAGTGCTCATGGTGGGCTCATTCCCAGGCTGCGCCCGGACTTAAGACTGTACCCAGAACTCGCAATATGATTGTTACAGACTGTCCATTTTTTTTAAAACATGCCAAACTGGCATGACTGACTTTTCAGATATTTTGATCCCTGCTGGGTGCTCGGTAAAGGGTCTTCCTCCAATTGGGTCTTAACCAAAGCTCCGCAAAATACAAAATGGAACTATTTTACTACATGTTTTGGAAACTGGGATTAAAAATTGATTAGTCGATTGATAGAAATATATTCTGATGTCAAAACATGGGTTGCTAAGTTTTAATCAATGCTGTCCTTGCAAGTAGTAATGCATGCAAATGTAATTATGCATTTATAACTTAATAGCTTTCTCCAATTCAGAAAGTCACAATAGAGTGCTCCATGGATGAGAACATTTCACTCAAAGCAGCACCAGCTGAACGAAGGGGAAACAGCCTCCTGAATGTCACTAACTATCTCTTTTTAGGTCAAGCTCATCAGACATCACAGCTGTCTAGTTGCGAAAGACTTATTATTATGGGCTTACTAGGAATATGAATGGGCTTGCAGCCCACCCATTGTTTGCCAATGGCTGACTTTACTGTCAATCATGTTCACCTGCTTCTTATTTGATGGCTTGCCTTATCCATCTTGTGTCTGTCTCTCTCCTGGATCTTCGCCAATTTACTTATGTCCTTCCACGTTTCACTTTTAGGGAAATATGTTTTCCTTTAGTCTTAAGCACTCTACAAGAGTGCATGCGTTTTCCAGCTATGTCTCTAGTGTGCTTTTCTTCCCCTTCCATAGTCTATGTTGCTCTCTCTTGCCCATGTGTTTCTTCTCTCCGTGATGTGCTCACCCCCATGTGCTTCTCTCCGCCTTGCTTTCTTGCCTCTGTGCTTCCCCCCCAAGCTCGCTCTCTCTCTCTCTCCTCTCTCTCTCTCTCCCCCTCTCTCTCCCCCTCCTCACTCCCGCCCCCCCCTCTCCTTCTCCTTTTCCCTCTCTGGTTTTCAACACCCCCTCACCTGCTCCCTTCACGTTGCTTCCACCCACATGCATCCTGTGTTGCTTCTGCCCTCTCAGCACCCATGTTGCTTCCACTCCCCCATGTTGCTTCTCCTATCTGCTTTAAAAAAAAAAAAAAGACTTATGCGCTTTAAAAAAAAAAATTCTGATGCAAAATGACGCTGCAGGCCACTTCACATTTTTTTAAATTCTTCTTTAGACATACTGTACAGCATTGGGGATGCTGTACGGCATCACTAAAAGTCATTGACAAAACCAGTAGTCCCAAATGCGAGATGCATCTGACTTTGCCAATGTTCATTTGATTTTAGTTGGGATATTGTTACTTTCTCATTGTAGTTTCGAGTACCAGGATGATCAGTGGGGGCATGAACCAGGCTGTTAATACTCTTAGGAGACACCCTCACTCTATCTTCGCAAGGGCTTGAGTACCAATTAAGGACAAGCGCGTTCTCTCAATGATTTCTCGGCTGTTCTAAAATGGCCGCATATCACCATCAGATTCTCTAGTGGAACACACCGAAATGCACATAGAGGGAGACACGAAACGGTATTTGTGGAGACACAGTGATATTAAGACAGATATGAATTGAAGATAGGGGGAGGGGGGAGATACCGTCATTGACTGCAATAAAACGGCAGGTGAGTCGCCCCCTTTCTCCAAAGAGAATAGACTAGAGGGGCCGAGTGGAAGACACCAAACGTGTATAAAAGCAGACGTGAACATGTATGTACGCAGGCGCTGGGAAAATGAATGTTTCCTTTCAGGTTGTTGAAGGCGGATTGGAAGCGCCTGACAACTCACCAGCACCAAGCAAACAAAAGCTGACATCCCATCGCTCCACGGTATTGCCTCAGCGGTGTGTCTACACTCTTCAACCTTTTTATGCCTTTGATATGGCGAGGGAAGAAAAAGTAGGTCGGCACAAATTGTTTTTCCGAGAACCATATATTTGCAGTGTGCGATTTGCTGCCCGTGTTTTTACGAGTTGGCCGACCTGCCTAATGGATATTAGCTGAATATTCAAAGGGCGTTTATTGCTAATGTCGCCTCCTACCCTCTTCACTCATCAGCACTGCACGCCTACCTTTGACCTACACTGAATGCTTAAGTATATGTGAGTACCGAAGAATCCTCAAGGTAGTATTGTTGCTCACTAAAAAGTATGCCCATTATGTCAATGTATTTGTATTTGTAAAGTCCCGCTATGTTGAATGTTTCACGTAGTGCACTGGGGGGGCTAGATTATGTACAAGATACTATGCATAGACTGACGTAAACCATTTTCCCTATATGTGTGCTGTACAGTGCAGCACACTTACAAAGTCAGAAAAGGAAGGAGAAATGAAAGCATTTTTCCTTCGTTGCGCCTACTTCAAAAGGGCACCATTTTCTGATTCTAAGCCCTGTCTACTTTATTTAGTAAGTTGGGTTTTGAGTCAGAAACCTTGGGTGGTTGCATGGGAACCCCCATGCTCAACCTATGGTGCGCCCCCTTGGCACTAAGTAATGCAAAGCAGCACAAATTGTCTTCCAAACTCTATGCCTGTCTCATAGAATAAAGATCAGTTTCCCAGAAGCAATGTCATTCAATATGTCACTGTCTCTTAGGCTGTGACCTTTCTTTATCAGGCTCGGAACCTGTCCCTCAACCTCTCTCTCTGTCTCCTAGGTTCTGGCTTGTCTCACAGACTTAAGCCTTTCTCTGTAACTGTTCCTGTGTTCTAGGCCGTTCTCCTATTCCCTCAGCCAGTGTCACAGGTACTCTACCTGCTCCATTTGATGGACCTGTTTCACAGACTATTACTCTTCTCCAGTGGCCTGTTTTCCTTTCTTTAGGTCGGTCTCACAGAATAAAGACTTCTTGTCCAGAATCTCTAGTATAAGTCTGGGCTCTGACTTGTCTCCCTGGCTCTCGGGCTGCTTCTCTCAGTGTTTGATGGTCTTCAGACGATCTCCCATGTACTTGGGTGTCCCTGCAGTTTCTAGGACTGATGTGCATGCTCTCTGATGCTCTGGGACGGCCTGTTACACCTGAGCTAATCTCCCTGCCGCTGCCTCATTCCAGGCTTTATACTTACCTCCCGGATTTAGGGCTGTACTCTGGGCTCTGGCCTGTCTCCCGGCACAGGTTTGTTTCACAGGCTTGCCCCTCTCACAGACTTGTCGTCAACAATAGGGATGCCACTGAATAGACATGTCTCAAGGGCTCTCACTCTGTCTCTCTCAGTCTCTGCACCTGTCCTTCAGGCTTTTGACCAGCCTACCGGGTCTGGCCCTACCTCACAGATAGCAAACCTGTCTCTCAAGCCTTTCTGTGCTCCAGTGTGGCCCTGTTGTCTTTGAGTTAGTCTCACAGGCTCTCTACATGCCTATCTCAAAGTCTATGGCCTGTCTTACAGGTTCTTGAGTTGTCTGTCAGATTCTGGACCGGGCTCACCTCAACCACTGCACACCTGTTTCTCAAACTCTATCCAGTAGACCGGTCATTTATTCTTGAACCAGATTAACATGTTCTCTATACTTCTGTAGGCTCTGCACATGTCTCCCAAAATCGGTGTTGTCTCCCAGTGCCTGGAAATATCCCTGGAGTCCTGTGTCTGTCCCTCAGGCTTTGAGCTTATACCTTTTGTTCTGGGCTGGTTTCTTTCCTACGTGGCCTTTTTCCCGAAGTATTTTGGGTAAGTGATGTGCGTGTCACCCTCCGTCTCTTTGTTGTCTTTGGTCTGCGCCGTCATGTAGAGCTGTGTAGGTTGCAGTTGTCCAACAGCTTCCACAGAGTGGTTGTTCCGAAGAATTGTCTTAGAAACTTTGCAGAGCCCTCGTAAACAACCGGAGGAGAAATCGACAAGTCAATAATTATTTGAGCAAAAATGAGGTGAAGTAAACTATTGTCGAAAACAGCAAAGCAGAATAAGGAGAAATAATGAGGAACATTGACTGCTCTGCGAGGGGCTTAACATCCGCAACATCCTGTAATGATGAACTGGGAAACCATTACTTTTGAGCAAAATACTCCCTATTTCAGAGATGTCGATAAAAAATAACAGCTTTAACTGTGCAACACAGAGCCGAATGTGAGAAACAGTAAAATGGATCTGGGATTATGCGATTTTTGTCTTTAAAGCAACTGTCATAAAACGAAGTTTCCAATTTGGCAGAAGCAATTGAAAAGCGAGACAGGCGAACATTAAAGCTCACCAATGCTAATGCGGATAAGAAAAAATCCTACAGGGAGAGATGAGAAAAGCACTGCTGGAAATACACAAAGAGCTGATGCACACACAGGCCCAAGGCGTTCATGGTGTGACTGTCAGTGCGAGCAGGCAGAACACGGTCAGAGGTACTGTACCTCACCCAGTTGAAACACAGTGCCATGTAGAGAGGTAGGTGTTCATGCAAACCTAGGGCAACCAGCCTGTGCATCCAGACTAACAGAAAAACAAGCACCTACATGCACCCAGACAGAAAGGGTGTACCAAACTCTAATCAGAGAGGCACAGTAATGCTTGCCATGAATACATGCACTCAGATTGTACAGGCACAAGCAGGCCTAAGAAGCAAACTCATTCAGATACAACAAACCTAGTGCATATATTAAAACAGGTGCACTCAGCATACATCCATGTTGGTTCCATGCCGGAGTTTCAGAATCTCCATTGACAATATATATGAATTCCATTTTAGATTTATTGTAGGCAAAAGTGGCTTGCTGAAAATAGGACCTAGATACAGCCCTCCTGGGCCTATGTTGTAAACTCCTTAATTAGAGAATAAAATCTTATTTAACAAAGCTAATAAAATGTATTAGAGGACGGTAGAGCCGCATTAATAATGATCATGGTCCAGTCACGTTGAAACAATGTTCTCAACGTGACAAGCATTCAGAAAATGTAGTCTTTTAAAAATTACATACCACATTTGCATATTCGTTTTGATTATTTGAAGGGGACGAGGACATACTGCATCTTCGGAAAATGAAAGACTAAGCCAGTGTACATTTCAACAAAGCTGTTGTTTTTTGTTTTTTTTAGGTTTTCCTCAAATAGTCTTTGGTGGAGTGCTGAGGCGTTCAGCCAGACTCCATAATGTCATACCGACAGCATTTTTATAATATGATGACTACCTTTTCCTGCCAGAGGTTATTGAAATCAGATAGTGCCACTTAAAATGATATTTACCTCTTAGTCTATCGAGCAAGGTACATTACAGGCCTCTATCTGCTGCGGTGCAGCTCTGAACAAGCACATCTGGTTTGAAGTAAATGTGAAATAATATGTATGCTCTGGGTTCTCTGGCGCCAGAATACCTTGTTCTCTCTGCCTACATGGCAGATTAAGAAGACACCCAGGTGATGGCAGTGCTCCCACTTCCCACCTTGTTTTTGGTCCCGTTACTTATATAGTGCAAACGTAGGTTGGACACAATCGAGCCATTACACTGTCATGTTATGTCAACAGATCGGAATAGGGAGTAATTCTAACAAAGCCACCAAGATGGCTCAGTGAGTAAGTGAACTGCAGATCACAAGTGTGAATCCCACAAGGTCACTTTCCCCTTCTATCCTTCTGAGGCACGTTGAACACCAATACACTGGGTAAGAGTAACGCTGAAGCCAGCAGAGCAGAGTAGTTCCTTGTTGGTTTGATGGTGAGGTGCCACATGTCGGTCTCTGTTCTCAGAAATGCAAGGAGTGGCCAAGCTGGTATGCGTTGAAATGTTCATTCAGATCCTGGGTATAAACCTTGAAATTACTTGTGGTGCAGCGATCTGGGCCAACCCTCTTACCATTTGTCCTCCGATGGACCTTTTCTTCGCCGCCTGAGAGGTGAAGGGAGTTAGCATTCAATCAATCAATTTTGATCAACAGTGTAACCCATTTGGCTACACAGTAAGGACCAGACTACACAGAAAGGACCAGGAATCAGTGACTATAGTTAAGACGTTTTATTACAAATTAGCTGTCCAGGTAAGGTAAACAAATCTTAGTACCATGCTGTAAAGGTACAGAGTAACAACTGGAAAACCCAACCTCCTGAAGAAGTTTAGGCGTGCCTATAGACGGCAAACAAGTAGTTCAGTCACAGCAATACAAAAGACCAATAGCAGAATCTGATGTTCAAAGAAGAGTTTCTGTTTCTCTCATTTATACATGAGTAAAGTTCAGAGTCAACTAAATAAATCAGAAAAATAGAAAAAATGCGGGGAAGTGAAGGAAGGTGTCAAAATTTCAGAAGCTCGGCCAATAGTCTTCCTGGGACAAGGGAATAAGTGTTAGCCTAAGCTACACTTAGCAAAGAATGAAAAGGGATAAGCATAGAGGTCTAAAACTCTCAGAGTCCAAAGGAAAATGGCTGGTCGTCATCCAGTATGAACATCAGTTATTTTCACCAGATCGTCCTAACGCAACCCCCCACTGTTCGCATCATCAGGAGTTGCATTGTCCTTTCCATTCTCATGTTGTAAGCTGAAACATCAGCGCTTTCTTCCAGGCCAAGCATGGGAACGGCATTGCCCTCAAGTACCTGTGGCTCTTAGTTACATTACTAAATGGGCACTTTCAGTTACCACTCTGGCTCTCCATGTTCCTTGTGAAGTCCTTTTCTCAAGCTCTCTCTATCGCTAGTGCAGTGTTGTATCTATTCTCAAACTAACAAACCATGTGAATTGTACCTGCAAGTAAATAGACATGCAAGCAGAAAATAGAAAACTATATTTTATGCAAGAAGAAAAATAGGCCTAATCAGGACAACTTAAAGTATTAAATCAATTGTGGACATTTAATATGCGTGTGCACATTTAACCACAACTGAATAAAACTGTCTGTACATTAGATTCATGTTAAAGTTCCAAAAGGAAAAATAACTTTTGAATACACGTCTCCAATTGTGACTAAGAACTACATTATAAATGCAAATGTGAATCATTAGTGCACGCATTACATAAAACCTTTTAGTTTCTAAGGTACACATATTCCAATAGTATGAAGATGGTTTATTCAGCAAGTCTCTAAAATGTATATCATCTAATACAGTTAAGGCACACAGTCTATGCCTGAGTTGCTAATCCTACAGTGAATGCAGTTTAATAGTGATGTCAAGTGAAATACTTTACGTTAATAACATTAGGCCACACTAAATATGTAATGCTAAGTGTACTTAGATATTGCGTATTTGTGACGTGTAAGGGTGGAGCCAAAATTGCACTGCTCCACTTGCCTCCTGTTAATTCTACTTTTTGTGCTTCTTGATTTCAAATCTGGTGATGCTGTGGCTTCTTGAGTTATGTTGGCCTATTGCAATGGTTAGTTTTTCTCCGAAGTGGGGTAGGGAGATGTGGATAGTTAGTTTTTGCTACTTTGTCAATGTTGCAGCACACGTGGATTCTGAGTCAAGGGTCCAGGGGTCTCCCCCTTCCCCAAAGGGGTGCATAATTGTACCTAGTACTGAAATCAACCTTGACATTTCAGGCTAATTTTTCATAGAGGTAAGACACAAAACGGGGTGAGTACAGAAATTAGGTGTGGTTTAGGAAGCCTGGATCAATGATCTTGGAAATGGAAACTTAGCTGCAGCACGCCTAATTGCATAGGCATGCACTTAAATCAAAGCTATCCTAAAGAGCAGTGCACTGTGGGAAATGAGTCTGTATAGATAACCAAAAAGTTGAAAATAAGGTTGTGTAATTGTTTTACGTATTTCTGACATGACCTCATTTGGAGTACTTTATCTGTTTCTAGGGGCTTCATGTGGCATAGTGTGTATAAAAAGACAATAAAAGCACGCCAATGGCACCTCAATAACATAACACTGTACTGTGTTACTTAAGTTGGGTATTATTGCATATATTCACGTAACTCTGGTGATAGTTGCAGCGATTTACGAAATAATGTATTGACTTACTCCAAAATTTGTATTTCCATTTTTAAATGGACATTCCTCGGAATTTTTAACTTAATATTTACTTCATATGGCATTGGGGCCCTCAAAAAAGAAAATCTAGAATTCGCATTCTGGGAAAAAGTGATGTGCCTTTTTTCAGGAACTCTAAAAAAGGGTTGATGTAAGTCTTAGTGGCTGAATTGCAATCCTTGAAAGAGCTCAGTACTGTACTGAACACTTTGTTGTCAGCGTAAGCTTTAAGATGGATGCCAAAAGATGAAACTTAATTGGTCAATGGGTACAATATGTGTAAAGACGCAAGTCTACCAGTAGCTCATTAAGTCATGATGTGTCACCAAAGCCCAACCTTCTTGCTCTGAGTCACTAGGGAAACAATCCACACATTGATCATAAACTCCTGCTGCCACCTCCACAGACATAATTATTTGTCGAAATAATTGATGAAGCAACATCAGATCACAGCACAGGCGCTGGCTACAGTGCAATAGGTGTATATACAGGATATCATGCTAGGTTCTGTGAGTGCTTACCAAACCAAAGTAATAGGGGATGGAATAGAGCCAGATATCAGGTTCCACTCCGCAGTGCTCAGTTTATGAAGCTGAGTCTATGGGGTCAAAAAAAAAACAACAAAAAAAACTTTCCTATTGGTCATTTTAAATTCAGCATGGTTCAACATTGGTCAAGAAGGGCTAGGACCAAGGCATATTTTTGGGCTCGCCCCAAGAGATACATTTACGTACAATGAACCTAAACTGGGATTATTTACCAAGCCAGTGGTTGACTTCAAAATGTGGCATGGACCTGGCCTTGCTGGACATAGGTTGGACACCCGCGTATAGTCCCAAAATCAAACAATATTCAGTCCTGCCGCCACCCATGTTGGGATTTGCATCATGTGCACACTACAAAGAGCATGCACGGCAAACCCTCTAAATAATGAAAAACCCTAATCCTATTAAAGAGAGTCTTTCACTTCTGTGAGCTCGGCTGCTATTCAGTGGTAACTGCATTACAATGAAGCGCTTTCTTTATGGAACACAAAGCAGAAGCCTCCTTGCAGAGGGATCTGAAGTTTTATGTCTGTCTGATAGTTCTTTATTTCCTGAACTCATTTCCTCGCTCCATTATTGTAGTTTCGGAATGTTACATGTTAGTGTTGAGTGTAATAGACTGCACAGGAGGACATATTTGCAATAAAGGGTTTATTATGTTAGAACTTTATGGGGTTTCCATACATAAAATCCCTTCCCATCCTCACAGGGTGTGATCAAAGATAGAGAGGTTTACAGATCTGTATTAAACCTGCCCTGGCGTCTGTCTCCATTATTTACACTGGTTTAAGATGAGGCATGCATCTCCCAGCCAGATCTGGGCAGGAGGCAGGCCTGCTCCAACCCTGCCAGCATTACCAGCCAGCTTCAAGCTGGAGCAGGGCATGAAACAGGCATGTGCTATCAGACGGCAGCAGGAAGGCAGCTGTGAACCTGAGAAAGGCATGCTCTAAGCACGACGGGCAGTGTAAAGGAAAGGCATGTTCTAAGCATGAACGACAGCCTGAAACAAGCTCTAAATATGAAACGGCAGGTTCTATACTCTGACCACCATCGTAAAACATACTCTAATTAAGAGAAGGGCATGTTCTGAGCATTACTGTCAGTCTAAAGGAAAGGCATGTTCTAAGCATGACTGGCAATGTGAAACAAGCTCTAAATATGAAACAGCAAGTTCTGTCACTGACCACCAGCGTAAACCCAACTCTGAATAAAAAAAAGTAATATTAGAATCATAACTAGCAAGTGACCGGTAACATAAAGGAAAGGCGGGGGCGTGGTCTCTCCAGCGGCAAGATGGCTGCGCACTAAGCGAGCTCTGCCGGCCGAGCCTGCAACATCCGCCATCATCCGCCTACAGATGGAGCTACTGCCATCAAATTGCAG
The DNA here is from genome assembly GCA_963921515.1 of Calotriton arnoldi. NCBI lineage: Eukaryota > Metazoa > Chordata > Amphibia > Caudata > Salamandridae > Calotriton > Calotriton arnoldi. The sequence goes on from CAWUFW010000522.1 coordinate 2,324,995, forward strand.
CACTTTGCTCCTAGACAACTCCTTCTGGGGCTCCGCCGGGCCCGACATCCCTCTGCAGGGTCGTTGCGGGGCTCGGGGCTGGCTGGCCTCACACGTGCTTTCTCGAGCCCCGGTGGCTGTATCGGCCCGCGTGGGGTCTGCGGGGTCCAGCTCGGGGCTGGATCTGGGCAGCGATTTCCTGTGGAGTTCCGGCGCCTGACTGGGCGGTATCCAGCTTTTCGGTGATCCCGGCTTGGCCCCTGCCCGCACCGTGAGCGCCTCGACAGCCGGTCGGAGCGGACGACCCGGCTCCCCGGCAGCGCCGCCTAGCTGTGGGCCCCGGACTTCAAGATCCTTCACCCGCGGGGATATCCCCCCTGATGGCCGTTCACCCTGCATTGGAGCGACGACGCGGCACTGGAGACGCCCATATCCCCAAGTAAGGCTGCGGTGTGTGGGTCTTCGGCGCTTCCCTGGCCGTCTGCCTGGGCTCTGACTCCCTGCCCGCTCCAGACGCAGGCCGAGGTGGCCGCGGCGCCCCTGTCTGCAGAGGCTCTTCCCCTGAGCTCTGCGTTTTAGGCTGGCGCTGCGCGCTGCTGGGCCCAGCGGCTGTACTGCCAACGCACCGGTTTGCTGGCGATAGGGGGCTGGACGCCCCTGGCTGTGACACGGGCAGCCTGCGCCTGCCCCCCCACACGCCTGCATGCCGACTGCCTGAGCACACCCGGGGGCCCTGTCTTCCCTCAAATCTTCCCTTCTTGTGACATCCTTCCCACGCCGCCCCGCCTGGCGCCCTGCCTGCTTGAGCCCGGTGTGCTGAAACTCTATTTTTACTTGGCTCCACTAACTGCAGCTTGGCTTGTCCCAGCGAGGGCCTTCACGTCTCTGCCCGGGCCGGAGTAGACTGCTGCACGCCTCTGGTGGCGCCCTTGGTTCTCCTCCGCAGCGTTGGCCGGCCTGGAAGCCCCCCACGTCCTGAGCCATTGACACAAGCCTGGCCTCCGCCGCCTTCCTGCGGTCCACTCACGCTGCTTCCCGGGCCTGCAGGGAGCGGCCGTGCAGGGCCTCGCGGAGGAGCACTGGGCCTGGCCCGTTCTGATGCCCCGAGATCCCCTTAGGCACTGCCGGGACTCCCTTGTTGACTGCGCACTTGACCGCCCTGCAAGACCACAATGGGGAAAACCGAAGCCAAGCAACCTAAGCTCACATTCACTGGGCGGGGGGCAGGCAGAGGCGGCGAGCTAACCCCTGATGCCGACGAACAATCCACCCAGACAGATCTTCCCGGTGAGCAGGACAACAGCCTTCGTGCTATACTGCTTGATGTTAAGTCCAGCCTGAAGTCTATAGATGCCAAGATAGATCACCTCACGTCACGCCTCGATCAGGTTAAGCAGCGGGTCGATTCTCACGATGCCCCAGTAGCAGTCCGTGGTAGGAGTGCCGGCCGGGCGGTGACGTGGGGCGGGGGAGGGGCAGGGTGGGGGTAGTAAACCACGTATTACGGCCGAATACAGGTAAGTAAACATTTAAATAAATAAAATGAATTTCGTTGCGCGCACTGCATCACATTTGGCGATGCAGCGCTCACAACGAAATTCGTTTTATTTATTTAAATGTTTACTTACCTGTATTCGGCCGTAATCCGTGGTTTACTACCCCCCACCCTGCCCCTCCCCCGCCACACGTCACCGCCCGGCCGGCACTCCTACCACGGACCGCTACTGCGATGCCCGCATCGTCCAGCTCGAAGCCAGGGTCTCCAAGGCTGACGACGTTGGTGCCGAAAACAAGCAGAGGCTCCTTCAAATTGACAAGGTCCTTGAAATTATACGTGCCAAGAACGAAGACCTTGAATCGCGCTCCAGGAGAAACAACATACATGTCATTGGCATACCGAAATCTACTGCGACCGGGAGATTGGAAGACTACCTTGAATTTCTGCTCCGTGAACTCTTCGGCTCGGTCCTGTCCGAACACTTCATCATTGAACGGGCACACAGGTCCCTTGGCCCGCGGCCTCCTCCTGGGACCCCTGCGAGACCCATAATTGCCCGCCTGCTAAATTATCGGAACCGTGACTCCATCCTCCGAAGGGTCAGAGAGATGGGGGAGGTCAGACACCAGAGCAACGTTCTGTCCTTCTACCCAGATTGCACTCTATCCGTCCAAGCGGCCCGCAGGGACTTTCTTCCTGTCAAGCGCATTCTACAGCAACTTCACATTACCTATGCACTGATGTACCCCGCAAAGCTCCGCATTGACTCTGGTGATAAACCTAAATTCTTCACTGACCCGAAGGCCGCCCTTACATTCACCAAACAGCTGCAGAAGTCCCTCCCACGGAGTCACCGCACTGTATCTGAGGACAGCCGCACAAGTGATAATGACTGATCTCTGCACGCTTTGAGTCACTTCATACAGACACTTGGCTCTCCACTTAAGACTTTGCCTAACTGTATTTCAAGCTCCTAACCATGTACACTGTTATCATGCGTTTTTCAATCTTGCTCCCCTCTGTGATCTCCAATGTTCGGCCACCCTGCCTAAATGGCACGGGTGTATCTGGCTGAGCCCCCGCACCCTGAAGGGATAATTTCCATATCGGTTCTATTTTTTTCCAAGTTTGGGTTCCTTGGGTGGGGCGGGGGGGGTGGTTCTGAAGCTCAACCTAATTGGGGAGTTGGAGTTGGAGGGGGGATGGGGGATTCTGTTCCAGGGGTCCATATCTGGAACCCCGCCTCATGGGTTTCGCTATATTGTTATTTCTGTATTGTTACAGGCATGACTCTAACCGCATCCATCGGACAGCATTCTGCCCTCCATGACACTAGGCATCTCAACTTGACTACTGACCACAGACACCGCATCATTAACCCACTTTTGGCCGTTACATGATTGACACGACCTTCCTGACTTGGAACATTAGAGGCATGAACGATTATCGCAAGGCAAGTCTCATACACACCTACCTTATTAGACATAAGGTGGATGTGTGTTTCCTCCAAGAGACACACCTTCTCCCCGTTAATGGATCCAAACTGCGCTCTCGATATTGGGGGGAAACCTATTCTGCATTTTACTCTAACTATGCGCGCGGTTTCACCATTCTCTTTAGGAAGGACCTCCCATGGCACGGTACACAATCCTTCATTGACAACGAGGGCCGGTATGTGCTACTTGTTGGTACACTTTACAACTAGCCAGTGATTCTTGCGGCGCTCTATGGCCTGAACACTGACGACCCTCAATTCTTCACCCAACTATGGAGCATTATATCCTACCTCGGCCCCAACCCTCTGATATGGGGAGGTGACTTCAATATCGCACCCTGGGGGACGCTGGATCGCTCAGGAGCTTGCATACATCACCCTCAGGCCACGGCCACCCTACGTACCATATCTGATGATAACTCCCTGCTCGATGCTTGGCGCCACTCCCACCCAGACACGCGCGAGGGCACTTGCGTGTCTAACACTCACGGCTCCTGGTCCCGCATTGACCTATGGCTCATTACCCACGACGTCGCATCCTAGACCTCCTCCGTAGATAATTTGGCCCGCACCTTATCAGATCATGCCCCGGTGTGCTTGCGTTTCCCACCCTCCGCCGCATGTTTGCGTAGTGCCTGCCTCCCAACGCGCTACACGATGCACCTTTTCGCGAAGAAATCCGGGGCGCCATTACTGAATATTTCGAACATAATACTGGCTCTGTAGAGTCAGCCTCGATGCTCTGGGGGGCCTTTAAGGTCGTGATTCGGGGGGGAATGCATTGCAAGACAATTCGGGGTGCTTAAATCCATTAGAGGAACTCTTGGGGAGCGCCAGGAGGCAGTCATTAAAATACTTGATCAGCATCAGACCCAGGACCCCAACCCCGCCACCCTTGCTGGCATCAGAACTAAACTTTCTGAATACCACGCAGAAGCTGATAGGGAGGTAGCATTCCTGGGTAAAGAATTTCGAGCCCGCCGGTACGGAGAGGGCGACCGCCCTGGTAAAATCCTCGCAAACCTACTAAGGAAGCCGCACGCCTCCTAATACATCACGGGGCTCAGCGATGAGACTGCCGGAAGGACCACCTCCGCCGGCGACATCATTACTAGGGTCTCCGCTTTTAATGCCCAACTATACACTGCCGGCGAGGCGACCCCTTGCGAATTCCTAGACCAATACTTTGACTCGATCAAGCTTTTATGGCTCGGCAACGAGCATCGTGAATACCTGGATGAGCCATTCACCACTAAGGAGATAAACAAAGTAATCGCAGGATTCCCGGACGATAAAGCTCCTGGTTCTGATGGGCTTACACCCACATTCTATAAATAATATGCACCCCTTCTCGTACCCAATCTTGCCGAGATGTACAATGAGTCCCTTACCCTTGGCAGATTTCCCCCTTCACTCCGCGAGGCTATGATTACTCTCCTCCTCAAACCTGACAAATCTCCTGAAAGTTGCGACTCCTACCGCCCTCTATCACTGATCAATACAGATAATAAGATATATGCTAAATTACTGGCCAACCGCCTTCTCCCCCTCATGCCCCTGATAGCCCTCCCTGACCAATCAGGGTTCATTCCGGGTCGTGCCACATCGCACAACCTGTGCACCATTTTCTCCGTGATGCACCAGATCAACCCCGCCTTACCCATGGTGGCAGCCCTGCTGGACGCCACCAAGGCCTTTGATACGCTGCAATGGCCTTTTCTTTTCTATCTTTTGAATCAGCTGGGCCTCAGTCCGAGTTTCATCCAGAAGATCCAACTTCTTTACACACTCCCGTCAGCGCGCATCAGAATTACCAGACAGGTCACTGACCCCATTACCATCACCAGGGGTACCGGGCAGGACTGCCCTCTGTCTCCTATGCTCTTCGCCATCGCTATGGAGCCCCTCGCAGCACGCCTACACCAACATCACACTCAGCGGGGTATTGGCTTCTCACCTCGCAGCCTGGTGACCTCCGTGTACGCAGATGATGTCACGTTAAACATTCGGGAACCGCAGGAGAACCTAGCCCCTATGGCAATGGAGGTGATTCGATTTGGCTGCTACTCCGGGGTGCAGGTCAACTGGGGTAAATCCGTCCTCTTTCGCCTCACTAAGCAGATACCTTGATGAGCTGTGCAAATCAAATTTCGGTAAAGCAATAGAGTGGCTTGAAACTAAAATACCCGCCTGGCAAAAGCTCCCCCTCTCGTTGGCTGGCCGAATCGCGATTGCCAAAATGATTGTGCTCCCGAAATGTTTATATTTATTCTTAAATATTTCGATCCCACTTACCTCGCAATTTTTTAAAAGGCTACGCTGTAACGTAATTACACTGATCTGGGCCAGACGCCAGCCCCGTATCGCATATGATATCCTAACACTCCCTCTCGCCTGTGGCGGCATGGGGGCCCCTGATCTCAAGCTCCACGCACTCTGCGCTCAAGCCAGTTTCCTTCATTTCTGGTTACACCCAACGCCTTTTCAGCCTCATGTGGCGGTTGAAACAGACCTTGCTTCCCCCTGGCCGCTACAGACGGCACTGTTTCTGCCACACAGGGTCTCCAGGGCCGAAATAGACATGGTGAGATGCATACTACGTGGAATGAAGTTCTTCGGACTCCCAATTAATAAAACAAAACCTCATATACTTTTGGCAAAATAACTAGTATCTCTGTCTTTACATGCTAAAATGCATATAGTCATTTCACAAAAGTGAAAATGAAAATTTAGCAAGCAGTGAGAGAGTGATGATTTTGGGATCCTCCCTAACCTAGGGAGAGAACCAAGCAGATGCCTTGAAAACAAAGAGCACATCTTGCTGAACGATTCGGTGGTGGTCCCATCCTCTTAGGACCACCCCAAGCACAGTTATGGGCAAAAATACAATCCCAACCAAAGGCCCTGAAAAGCATTATGGGACGAGATTAGCAGTGGGCAGTGAATATTATAGTATCCAATATCAAAATAATTCTACAAAGAGCTGCAGTTCAACTAGTCGTTACTAGGTGTCCCTCACGAGTCAAATGCAAAAGCATTGAAATTATTACATCAAGCTGCAGTTCCACTAGTCGCTACTAGGTGTCTCACGAGTCAAATGCAAAAGCATTGAAACCCTTTCATGAAGCTGCAGTTCCACTAGTCGTTATTAGGTGTCCTCATGAGTCAAATGCAAAAGCATTTGACTTGAGGGACACCTAGCAACGACTAGTTGAACTGCAGCTTGATGTAATAATTTCAATGCTTTTGCATTTGACTCGTGAGGGACACCTAGTAACGACTAGTTGAACTGCAGCTCTTTGTAGAATTATTTTGATATTGGATACTATAATATTCACTGCCCACTGCTAATCTCGTCCCATAATGCTTTGCAGGGCCTTTGATTGGGATTGTATTTGTGCCCATAACTGTGCTTGGGGTGGTCCTAAGAGGATGGGACCACCACTGAATCGTTCAGCATGATATGCTCTTTGTGTTCAAGGCATCTGCTTGGTCCTCCCCTAGGTTAGGGGGACCCCAAAATCATCACTCTCTCATTGCCTGATATTTTTCATTTTTAAAGTTCACTTTTGTGAATTGGTTATATGCTTTTTAGCATGTAAAGTTGCTTTATCAAAGCATTTGTGGGTGCAGTTTAGTAGCTGACTCGTTTTTGCCTGAATTCACGGAATGCGTAATTAACAAATCACCAATGCAGCTCGCTAATCACCCCTTCTTCCTTCCATTGCAAACTACCGGCATGGCAATGGCACCCTCTCCCTGAGAGTGCAACGCCACTTGACAAATTGCTTTACTACCAGATAAGAGCTACCTGCAAAAACACCAACCCTGCATTCCCACTCGCTCCCCAGCCTAACACCACTCTGGAGTACATTCATTCTGCCACATCCCCACGTAAACTTGTCACACGATTATATGCACATTCATTAGCGGGCTCCCCCTTTGACACTGAGCGCGCCCGCAACGCGTGGGGGTCCAACCTAGCTAATGGCCTCTCACCGGCTCAGTGGCAGTATTGCTTTAATCAAATTAAACGACTCTCCCCTAATTACCGGCTGTGACTCATTCGCTTTAAATTCTTACACCAACTCTACCGCACTCCAACTGCACTACACAAGATTGGATTGACTGATAGCAATGGATGTACACGATGCGTGGCCCCGGACGCAACTTTCACGCATCTGGCTTGGACATGCCCCAAGGTTGCGGAATTTTGGCAGGAAGTGTGCGCAATCATCAGCGACATCACCACGGAGCACATCACTCCTGACCCACTCCTTTGCCTACTAGGCGGGACGTTACTGACACCAACCGCAAACTGATCGCGATGCTACTAGTCTTGGTCATGCGACGAGTGGCAATACACTGGGGCCGCAGACCGGTGCCACAACCCAAACACTGGCTATCGGACGCAGCTCACTGTCAGACACATCTGGGTGAATATTGGGACTTGATGCCCGCGGCTAATAGACCACTCAACATATGAGGACTTTTCATCTCCTATCTACACCGAACAGCCAACTCTGGGGAACTCCCTGATGGGTCATCCGCCCCTGACACCCACACTACAAAAGCTGGCCCCGTCAGAACTGACTCTTAACACCCGTCATGCCACTTGCACACAGTGCACTCAAATCGGCCATTCCTACTCCCATCAGCGGTATGTTGTTGTGCAAACTGTTTATCTTTCTTCTGATGTAGTCAACTACGCATGCTTTGTAATGGATGTCATACTATTCAATCTGAGTGCATAAGTGTATCATGCCTTCAATAAAGGTTTTTGAAAAATTAAAAAAAAAACATAAAGGAAAGGCATGTTCTAAGCATGACCAACAGTGTAGAAACCAGCTGTGAATAGCAGAAAGGCATGTTCTAAACATCAGCTGCAGCGTGACGCCATCTCAGAGTCTGAAACAGACATACTCTACAACTGACCGGTAAACTGTTTGTTCAAAATATAATTAGCGGCATAGCGACAGCTCTGGTTAGTATGTAGGAAGGCATGTTCTAATGATATTAGGCATCCTTCAGACAGGTGTGAAAAGAGGAAGGTATGCTTTAAGTGTGACCTGCGGCATGAGAACAGGTGTGAATAGGAGGAAAGCAAATTCTAACATAAAACCCACTCTGAAGGTGAGGTAGGTACGTTTCAGCGAGCAACTGCCAAGCACCAAGTGTGAAGTGGAGAACACCATGTTCAAGACACGAAGGTAACATAAGATGAACTCTGAAGTGCGAACAGGTTTCTTTTAGGTGTGACTGAGAGCTGATGGCCTCGCCTTGATGTCAAGTCTGAGGAGGGGTCAGTTTGGACCTAAGGCTCACCGGCAGCGGAAACCAAGATAATCGTAAATAACAGACGTTGTCCATTGCGCACTGGATGACGTGAACAGAACACTTAGCCGAAATGTACACAAAACGGCCAAGCATATTTTTAATGGTGCTGTTCAACCTTATAGAACACGCAATTCTAATGGGGGTTATCAAACGTCACACAGCACGTGATGCAGAGAGATCTGTTCAACTTTACATCGCAAGTGTTTCTAGCAATGTTATCTGACTTTATACAACAAAGGGTTTTAACAGCACTGCTTAAATTGACACATCTCTTGCTCATACATGTACACAGAATAGGATTATATCAGTGCTGTTTGACTTTGCAGAGTATCTTAGAACCCCTGTTTTCCTCTCTGCATGTCATTTTTTGACTTTCCTTCTTCCTAGGAAAGATACTCTGACCATCTTTTATTCAACTACCCTCTATTTGAAACCCCTTATTTCTAATTTCTCAAACTGAATTTACATGCCATTCCTTTCAATTGCTTCTCTGTCTTTTCTAGAAGTCCCTTTCTCTATCTTCTCATTTCCTTTGTCCCCTATTACCAATATTGTTCTTTTCCTCTGCGTTTTCTTCACAGTTTCCTCTTTGTTATGCTGTTCTCCATTCCAGGCGTATTTTCTGTACCGTTTGCTGTCTTTGTTAAATATTTCTGTCCATCGGATGTAAGATCCTTACCTGTTTAATATACATTTTGTAGATATGGGATCTGAAATAGAGATAAGAGAATACAAATATCATTATTTTACATCTACTGATCACATGAAATGCTGGGTTTCATTGATCAATGAAGAACAAAAATTACAAAAGTCAACAATTTGTGTTCCTGGAGGTTAAACAGGATGCGGTGGGGCACTATTGCATGAAGCTGGTGTACTTTCTGTGTAAGGCACTAAAGTTTAATGTTTGTAAAACACATTCCTTTTTTTGCTTCTTTCTCTTAGAAATTGACCAGGGAAGCTGTGGAGAACCTGGTGTCCCAGCCTACGGCAAGAGGGAGGGTTCCAGGTTTCGCCATGGCGACATGCTGAAATTTGAGTGCCAGCCGGCTTTTGAGCTGGTGGGACAGAAAACCATCACCTGCCAGAAGAATAACCAGTGGTCGGCAAAAAAACCTGGATGTGTTTGTAAGTCTGTGCCTTGGCCCCATATGTAGCAACTCCCAGAACATCCCTCTCTCGCCGTTTCTTAATGCATTGCTCTACCACTGCTGCATCCCTCCTCTGCAATCAGATTATAAATAATAAGAAAGAGAGACCTGAAGCCTCTCTGGCAAGTGTGATGAAGTTTGAAATCGGTTCCAGCTTCTCCTTCTGTGCCCGCTCCCTTTTAATACGTCATTATTTGATCTTTTATTGCCAATTCATTTACGGGGGTCTACTTTCTTACTCTCACCAAAGGCCACAATGACCATAACTAAAAAACATTGGCTGTTCTTGAAAGTTCTGCGTAGTTCACCTGAATTAGCTTTGCATCCCTTTCTCAAAGCTTCGTCTTAAAAAGGCTGCAGGTGGATTACAGCAGCCAATGTCACCAATACTGGGCACAGCCTGTACCAGAAAAAATATGGTGTCATATACAAGGACTTGAGAGAAGGTGTGTTTGAGATTAAATGAAAGACACTGTATTTATGTGTATTACAGTAGGGAGTGAGAAACCATGATCAGCAGTAAATTTACATAATGGTGCATCTATTTATTCCAAAATGGAGAGTGGGGAGGTCGTAGTGGGGAGGTATGGGCAACACTAAATTAATGCAATGATGTATACATGCAGTGGCGATGGGAGTGGGAAGATTTGACAAAGTGTGAAATGATACAAGCGTGTGTATATGCATATGTGCAGAGTAGAGATGGGAGAAAGACATTCGATGAATAGAAGACTGTATAAATACAGACTCATAGATACATAATTAAAATACCGGCGTGTATGTGTTTGTGTGTGAGACTGTGTGTGTGTATACAGAAGTGAAGGGGTAGGTGGAGAGGGTTAAACATTCCATTAACATAACAATTTGTGTGTGTGTATAGAGAAGTGGTGGGAGTTCAGCTGTATGATAACTGTTAAATAGCCATGTAGTATAAAACTACAGTACAAGAAGAGGGGATATATGATACATGCTGAATTACAATATAGTTGCAAGTATAGTGCAGGAAATATCTTAGGCATTTCTTTGCCATTGTGTGTGTGTGTGTGTGTTTGTGCGCGTGGGGTTCTGGGGGTGTACGTGCTGGGGGTGTGTGTGTGTATACACATGCGCTTTGGTGAAATAGGATAGATCCAGGGGAGATAAAAACAAGTACAGATTCTTTGCTTATTGATTTAAACTTAAAGATTCTGCAAGGCAATGTGTCAGTGTGCGCGTGCCTCTCTGGTCTGAGCTTTAATTATATACTTTTTTAAACAGTTTTTTCTCTCCTATAGTGTATTGTAATCCACTTACTTGTAGGACTATTTCCTCAGATACATATTCTCTGTACAATTGCATCTTGTGCCCATCTGCTTAAATCTTCAAGAAATGAGAGCAGGCTGAACAACACAAGCTGTCTCTCAGTCGAGCAGACTGTGGGCATGATTATAGCGTCTCAGCCTGCTAAACCCGTAGATTTATTTTTAAATAAAGTGCATCTTTTTACATAATGATTATAGTTGGATTTTACTAAAAAATGGAGAGAAAAATATTACCAACTCTACACATCACACACAGAGCAATCTGGCTATTGTGTCTTATTAAATATTATATCAGAGACTTGGTTTATTTAAAGAAGCCTTACTGCTCTGGGGTACCTTTTTGCCAAAGGTGCTCCCACAGGTACAGCCGGAGCACTGTCAGAGAAAATTCATTGTAGGTAGAGCCGCTATGCCATCGTTGCCATCTTGGTAATGTTTTTGTTTCTCTTATACAAATTCCCACACCAGCAGTTTGTTTCTGAGAAATCAAGACTCAATGGCCCTGACGTGCAGGGAATTTCCTCTCTGCGAGTAGGACCATTGGCTACTTTTCCTACCAGAGACCACTACACATGGCAGTCCCTGTCAGGAGAAATGTACATCAAAAGGCCCAACCTAAAGAGGGAGGGCCTTCTGACATCCACAAACTGACAGCCCTTTGTCAGATCGGCTGTAAGCCAAAGGTTTCAGAAGGCAGAGCAAGCAGAGGCTCTGTAGTCAGAAACGTGGTGGTTCCGCCACTTCTTAATGAGGCGGGGGAATCATGGATATGGTGGGTAATGCATGGTGAGGCTCCTGCACCACCAAACGTTAAATGACTCTTTTTTAATTTAGCTGAAGAGCCAGTTCCTTCGCTAAACTCCTATCAGCAACAGGATCTTTTTCTGCGGTTGTCTTACTCATAATTGTCTAAGCCGCAACACGTGTTCAACTATATCCTCTCTAACATTCTGATTAAAGATTTTCGCTACAAAATCTTTGTGTAGTGGTCTAGTAGTGATTCGGAATAAAAAGAACTGAGGTGTATTGCTGCCTTCAACTCTTGACCATATTGTGAGAAAGTGGGAAATCTTTTCAGTTATCTGTACCCTGCTTTACATATCTGCCTAAACCAGAAGTACAGAGAAATTGGGCAAGCAGTGTTCAGAAACGCATTAATTTCTTTTGTAATTACGTGTTTAGCCAAAATTGTGCCTGCTGTTTTCACATGTAAGTGGCTGCAGAAAACAATTCAGACTGCTTTCAGGTGGAGGTGGTCAAACCACCATCTTTAGTTGGAATTTAGAGATGGATGTTCCACGTTCTTGCTTGACAAATTATCTGTTGAATGTTGATCAGGTAGAAGGAAGTGCTATTGAATTTTTCTCTGATACTGATTGCCAGTTTGTCCACCAGTCTCAGGGATGGCCTTGGACCAGGACTGGAATTTTGGTTCTTATGCCATCTCGGGTCAGTGCAAACCCAACCCCTTCATGGCACCTGAAATTCAGTCTTGTAAACTGGCTCACCAAATGCTTGTTAGTGAGTAGTAAGAGAGCATATCTATGTAGTGCCTAAACAAGTGGTAGACTAAGGTCTGTTACACTTGCATCAACCCTGAGCATCTTCCAATAGGTGTCATATTCCTTTAATGACGGAAATTGGGCTGGGCTAACCGAATTCCCCCTAATCATTGAATGTTACTTTACATTGTGCCTGACATCTAATCATGAACCTGCATGCACATTTGAGATCCAAAGCACTGCTTCATGCTGAGTCTTCAGGGAGTGTGGGGCTAAGTTGGAATAACAAGACTGCCATTTTATTTTTAATACTAAAGTCACCATTCGTATTTACATGCGATTGCCATTTCTGTAAGTCTAGGATCATCCAGGTTTCCTCTTTATGATGGTGCTGGCTCCAAATGGTCTCTTGATGGGGTATATTAATTATGAAGTAAATTGATATAGTATTGGAAACTATAATGACAGAAAATGCCTCTATTGTGACCTAATCAGATAATCACAAAGCACTTTACAATAATTGTCATTTTTCTTGTAAATTTGACAAATTCACCTGCATCCATTATATTAGGCTATATATATTGATCCTCTTACTTGCACTATAGCTGTTTTTTTACTTCTATTATATTTCACATCTCTCATGTGCTAGTCTTCTGTGGACCACTACAACTCTCACAGTTGTGGGGTACTACATGTAGAGTTAAACATCTGCTCTAAGAGGCATAGTTCTGTATTTGCTGCCTTTTAAGCCCAGTCACAAACTGCATCTGCTTTGAAAACCCCTAAGCTGAAGAATGTATCCTATCTAATTCCTATGGAAGCCGGGGTTGTCTTGTATAAGTTATCCTTTAATTAAAATAAAGTTTTGCTGTCTGTCAGAGGGCAGCATGAGAAAGTATGGTCTCAGATTCCTATTGGTCTTTGTGGAAGGTATAGAGCTGTGTAAGTGATAATCATGAATGAATAATTTATAACAGGAGTGTTCAGCGAAGACCAAGAGAGAAAATCCATGACCTTTCCAAGATATCCACATAAGACAAATTTACATGCAGGGAAAGTAGGTGGAATCTATTTCCAATGGTTATGGGTGTTCCGAAATTCTGACTTTGATATGGTGCTCTCGAACTGATATTGGATACCTTTGTGCTAAAGCAAGGTGGTGTTGCAATACAATTGTTTTAAATTTATTGTATCACAGTGTGATCAGTTAGGCTATAAGAAGGCATTACTCAAGAAATCAAACTGCTTGTGAAAACTGTGCTTGGCCGCTTAAATAATCATCTATACTTTCATGTAACACTGGAAATGGACGGCTGTATAACTCACAAGACAAACAAAATCACCAACTGTACCAAGTTAATGCCAGTGAGTAAGGAGAGTGGGGATTCAATAAAGATGAAAGAGTTGAGGGAGAGGGAAAGTGAATGAGGTTACATGCAAAGATGCAGAGTAGACACAGATAAAGGAACTGGTTGAAAGAAAGAGGTAAAGCAAGAGAATGAAGTGGCTGTCTTACTTTAAGCAAAAAGAGAAAATGGATTTTTGAGAGAAAACTTGCAGAAGAGTGATGGAAAAAATGTGGAGAATGCGCCCCTTAATGTTTCCATTATCAGTTTCTATCTCCATCGCATAAAATGTTCTGATGCTGTGTAGCTATGTTTAGAGACATATATACATATAGAGGGAGAGAAAATATGATGATGAGAGAGTCGTTGATAGTTTTCAAGAGTCTGTTGAGAGAAAGCAAGGTAGGGAGAAGATAATGGAGTGAGATGGGGAATGTGTGCATGGAAGTGCCATTTTATTAAGCCTAGAACGAGGTGTCCTCTTTATGATGGAATACGTCATAATGATCTCTTCATGTATTATGTAGGCCTGGGCGGGGTTCCGCGTAAGTGACCAAAAAACGGAGTTCCGCAAGCGGCGGAGTACGTTTGGTCATGCCGTTCTCAATGATTCTCAGTTTTGTCTCATGCTGTAAAATGAGCGTAAATGGCACCAGGCGCAGCGCAAAATGGCTCTGCTTCTTTTCTTGCCGCTTGAGTAGATTTTCTACAAGAGCGGCAGCATTCTCAATGCGAACGGAATTTTGTCAACACAAGAGGTCGCGACCATCAACGACAGCTTGCATTGAGAAATCTGAACTCCCGCGTTGAGAAAACTCGATGGGACTGGCGAGTGAGAAAAAACTCCACTCTGTGTAGTGGAGATGAGTTTTTCGGAACACCGCGTGTTCCGTGAAGTGCAGAAAACTCTGCAAGCTCCGCGCACGGATCATAGTTCACCGACAAGGCCTAGTATTATATTATTACTGAAGCAGGTCAATACAGTAATGTTACAATACCTTGTAAGGCATGGTGATCCACAGCAGGAACAAAAGAATGTTGTAAGCCGTCTGCCTTAGTGGCCCTAAGGCAGACGGCTGTTCATCAGAAGTTTTCCGCGAGCTAAGGTTCTAGCACCAGAAATCTAGCAGTCCTTCCACCTCTAAGTGAGATGGGGGAAGTACAAGCTTTTCAAAGCAGGCTCCCTATTGATTTTGAAAGAGGATACTATTCCACCAAACTCTAAATGAGGCCATAAAAGAGGTTGTTGTTGTTGCTGTCTGGAGACTGACTTTTTGTAATAGAGAAGTCTGTATGATTGCTTACTGCAGTCTGGGTAGAAATTAGATTTTTTGATCATGAGAACATGTATATATCTCAAATGTTCTTTGGTAGTTTAGTTACTTAGCACTATAAGAGTGCAAATGTTGGAGCGCATCTGGTTATTCTCCATTAAGTTTGCATATTAAGAAAACACTGCTTTTGGAACAAACAGATTGAAAATATACTTTGCAGAGGTTGTAAAGCACAGCCCAAGGTGTAGTGAATTGGTCCACTTTTATGTTAACATGCATCCTAGACTCTTGTGATTGAATATTGATTGTAAAACATATTTTTAGAAGCTGTTTTGGTTTTATTTGGGTTTTACTTGATATTGAACAAGATCTACACAATTTAGTTCATTGTCTGGGTTTGTATATCTTCTTTACACCTTTTAAAGCGAATGGAAAAGCTGAAAGTTCAAGCTCAGGGCCAGATGCTGTAATGGACATCTTTATGCTAGCAATGTTCTAATATGAAGCCTTTCAGGAAATGTCTACAGAATGTGAAGTTACAGCACATTAGAACAATATTTCAACCCTCCATTTTTATTGATCTACTAAGGGTTTCAACTGTGTGAGGATTTATTTGCCTATGGTTGGAAGTGTTCTGTTTAATATGAGATCGTTTTGTATAGTGCAACACCATATTTAATGTCACAGAAGTAAAATTGGTTTGCGCATTTGATGAATACACATTGAATAAAAAAACATTGTTTCTGTTGAATATCAACATGCGTTGATGGGTGCGATGTTTAGTTCTCCATCATTAAATGTGCATGTTTTTGGCTTGTGATGCAATAAATACAAAGTGATACACCGTGCAGCGCTCTATTGCCCTGGTAAACCCCCAAAGGTTTTGAAGTCAACCCAGGTACATTTCCCCAGTCTCCTAAAAAACTGTGACCTTTGTAGAGAAAAGGTAAATGGATGGTGAGTAGGGTGAATGGCGAGTTTTGAATCCCACAGGCCTATCACAGAATATCTTTCAGGGTAAAGATATGGGTGCCTGGCCCCCGAACCCACAGTGTCAGTACACATACAATTTTTTATTGTTATAATAATAAATAATAAGTATTATATATGATTCTTCTGCAAATGGAATGAGTAGCAAGTGTCACCACAGTAATGAATATCTCAGCCATTAAACATATTGCTAGTGCGAATAAAAGATAGACCCTCAACATTGCTTATCACTCATTTCTAACCAATTAGTTTAAAACTACCTGTGTGCCTTGTGGCAGTATACTAGTACTATTTAATGGTTGCTGAGTCATGTAATACTCCCACATACCTGTGGGTCTGAAGGCATTTATTTAGTGTCCCTAACAACAGCATGCTTCTCAATAACAGGCTTCTTTCTCTGCCCTCCATCATTTAGGAGAGTTCATAGAAATTGACTTCCCATGTGTTTCTATGGAGCAGGAGGGGGCTTACTTGCTTGAACATTGTTTATGTAGCACCAAGCTGAAATCAGTGCTCTTAGGAAGCACTATTAGTTTGTGACTTTGTCCACCTTTGGCTATAGAAGCTAGAGATGCAGAGGTCATCCTTCAGAGCTCAGCTGCAGTCATGGCTCGTGTTCAATACATAAATAGAAATCTTCTCTTTAGCTGAAGCAACAAAACGTGGCAATTTTGCAAACACACAAAAGATTCCAACCCGCTTGTACAAAATATTTCAAAGGAAATGACGTTAACTTTGAAGCTTGAATTTCAAGTCTTGTGTACTTTTGCTAAGCAAGTACACCTAATACACCATTCAAATGCACAAACACAGACTAACTTAACATTTATCAAGTCTGCAATAGATATTTAACTTTGTCAACACAATGCACATGACCTATTCTATCTAACGACAGAGCACAAAATATTCTTCTTTTATATTGTCATACAAAGCTGAGCCCTGCAGAAGTGGACTTAAAATGATAAAGAGACAAATATATTGGATTTATATGTGAATGTTAGTGATCAAAGCCAGCTCTAGTTTTAGAGGAAGTGTTGGAAAGGCAGGTTTAAGTTATACACAGCCTGACTTTGAACATATCAGTGACATAAACATATGGTTGCAGTGAGATTTGTGAGCCCCTGCAGAGGTGCTTAAGCCTTTACTGTAGAGTTGGACTAGGATCCCATAAAACACTGTCCACCCACTGCTGTGGTGCATAGCCCATCGGGGTCTTATTGCACTCAATATTTTGTAATGCTTTTTGCCTATCTATGTAAAGAGCTGATCTAACTCCCCCACTGTGGTGTTGCTATATTACAATACTATCTTTCTGGTTGGGAGGCTGAAATGAGGGCGCTTCCAGTGAAAGTCATGAGAAGGGGGACCATGAGTTTTAGTCCGTGCCCGAAGCTGAAGCTTTGATCTTAGGTCATTGATGTCCCTGGCTGGAATAGACATGCAGTGTTGCAATGCTCTTCTAATGTTCAGGTGACAGGGATCCAGGCGGGGCGGTACGTCTACTCTTACATTGGAGGCCCTCAGACCATTTCTTGTATAAAGCTATTCTAGAAGACGACTACTCTGGTGGTTATATCACCTTCCATATTATTGAAATGGCATACATAGTTTAGTATAATTAACTAATTTCGTACTTTATTGCTATTTTCATATAGTTCTTTTTTTATTTTTACTTCCTCTTAACTATCTACATGATGCTATCTTGTTACTCTTCTACCTAATTTTGAGGTTTAAAATAATAAAAAAGTTCAGTCTTTTCTGTAACTCGTTAGCCATTCAACTTAGTTGAGCTACCTATTGATAATTGCTGTTGTTTTAGCTTTTGTAGTGATGTAACCCAATAGATCACACCATTCCATATACTGCTTAATGACATAATAACTGGCGGTTGCTGCCACTTGTAGAGTGGATCTATTGGATTCTGAGGCAAAGCAGAGTTGGTAACCTCAGCCCTGACTAACATCTTCTGACAGATCATCTTCACCAACATTTTTGAATTCCAGACATTTTTATTTCCTATAAAATCAACCCGACAAATAACTGCCTTTAAACTATTTCTCACTGGAGCCTTTCCACCTGCTCTGTGCTTTTCATTTCATCCTTTGTTTTTTTGGGGGGCGGGGGAGCTTCCTGTACCCCTTCTCAGTCGCGGCTCCTGGAGGGAGTGCTGCGGGGCGGTGGGGCGGGGCGGCGGGGGCAGGGTGGGGGTAGTAAACTCCGGCAGACGGCCAAACGGAGTTAGGTACATAAATAAATAAATAAAACGAATTACATTGCGCGCGCCGCATCGCCATTTGCCGTTGCAGCGCGCGCAATGTAATTCGTTTTATTTATTTATTTATTTATGTACCTAACTCCGTTCGGCCGTATGCCGGAGTTAACTACCCCCCGCCCCACCGCTCTGCAGCACTCCCTCCAGGAGCCGCGACTGCCCCTTCTTTCCTAATCAATGCTGATCCTCTCTCTTCCTCTGTAAGCCCCTCGTACCTCTTCTCCAAATAGCGATTTCTCTCCATTCTGACTCTGGCACTTTCTGACCTCTTGTCATCTTTCTCTCACCCCACTGTCCCCAAACATCTCTTTTTTACACCTTTACCCCTATTCGATTTTTCTCCACTGCTACTTATGCTTCCTTTTATACCTGCTTGTAAGGGTCCACTTGATCTCCATCCTTCTCTATCCCTCCTGTGTGCTTTTCCAGTCTTGGTAGAAATATTCCAGTGTGTTTGCCATTGCTGCAGCTATTCCTCAGTTAGTTGCCTGTGTAACACTTTACACAAACCTAAGGACACCTCAAGGACATCAGGGGTACTGAAGACATGGGAATGAGGGATCAGGCGACACGAAAGAGGAGAACACAAGACAGGAAATCAGGACACGTTTACGTGATTGGAAGGATCTTCCCCAAAATGCTTGAAACTCACTGGGCTGAGCGATAGTGCCTTGTGGGTAGGTTGGCAAAGAGGGAGCAGAAGAGGAAAGGTTGGAGCAGAAGAGGCAGTGCAAGGAGCAGGTACGAGAAGAAAAGGGAGGAGGTACTTGGAGACATAAGGTGGTGGAAATTGGAGGCCCTACAGCATGAGGATTCAGAGCCTGCCATGGAAGTAGACAGTTTGACAGACTAGTCAGGTGTGCTAGAGCCAAACAGCGCATGAAAGGCGCCTCCCTCTTTACAATGTCTGCAGTCAGATGAGTGTGTGCAAGTGCACAACTCATGTTTTTTTCTGGGCAGCTGTCTCTAGTTCTGCTTGTAGTTGTTATGTCACCTCAGGGCTCTTTAAAGATGTTTACTATCATAAGATCAAGTGATGAATTTGTGTTCAACTTATAAATCTAAACGTGGATTATTCACATCAAGGTTGTTTTTCATAAACGATACAAAAGGGGATGATGGACGGAACGTTTGAGCCAATCAAACACTCACCCCCAGTCAACTGATCTGGGTTTAATCCATCATCATTCTTTAGCTCACTCCACCACCCCAGTTCAGACATGGCCATATGCAAATCAGTCTGACCCTGTGCCTCATGGGAACAGTCCAGCCCGAACTGCCAAGCCATGTCTTCCCTGGACCAGAAACAAGCATCCTAGGACCGGTTTCTGGCATTTCAGCCGTCATCAGCCAGGCTTGCTTGAATCCAGTGGCAAAGTGAGCAAGGGACCCACGTCTGGGCATACCCCCGCCAACTTAGGGGCGACCAAAGCGATACAAAAGGGGATGATGGACGGAACGTTTGAGCCAATCAAACACTCACCCCCAGTCAACTGATCTGGGTTTAATCCATCATCATTCTTTAGCTCACTCCACCACCCCAGTTCAGACATGGCCATATGCAAATCAGTCTGACCCTGTGCCTCATGGGAACAGTCCAGCCCGAACTGCCAAGCCATGTCTTCCCTGGACCGGAAACAAGCATCCTAGGACCGGTTTCTGGCATTTCAGCCGTCATCAGCCAGGCTTGCTTGAATCCAGTGGCAAAGTGAGCAAGGGACCCACGTCTGGGCATACCCCCGCCAACTTAGGGCGACCAAAGCGATACAAAGGGGATGATGGACGGAACGTTTGAGCCAATCAAACACTCACCCCAGTCAACTGATCTGGGTTTAATCCATCATCATTCTTTAGCTCACTCCACCACCCCAGTTCAGACATGGCCATATGCAAATCAGTCTGACCCTGTGCCTCATGGGAACAGTCCAGCCCGAACTGCCAAGCCATGTCTTCCCTGGACCGGAAACAAGCATCCTAGGACCGGTTTCTGGCATTTCAGCCGTCATCAGCCAGGCTTGCTTGAATCCAGTGGCAAAGTGAGCAAGGGACCCACGTCTGGGCATACCCCCGCCAACTTAGGGCGACCAAGGCGATACAAAAGGGGATGATGGACGGAACGTTTGAGCCAATCAAACACTCACCCCCAGTCAACTGATCTGGGTTTAATCCATCATCATTCTTTAGCTCACTCCACCACCCCAGTTCAGACATGGCCATATGCAAATCAGTCTGACCCTGTGCCTCATGGGAACAGTCCAGCCCGAACTGCCAAGCCATGTCTTCCCTGGACCGGAAACAAGCATCCTAGGACCGGTTTCTGGCATTTCAGCCGTCATCAGCCAGGCTTGCTTGAATCCAGTGGCAAAGTGAGCAAGGGACCCACGTCTGGGCATACCCCCGCCAACTTAGGGCGACCAAAGCGATACAAAGGGGATGATGGACGGAACGTTTGAGCCAATCAAACACTCACCCCCAGTCAACTGATCTGGGTTTAATCCATCATCATTCTTTAGCTCACTCCACCACCCCAGTTCAGACATGGCCATATGCAAATCAGTCTGACCCTGTGCCTCATGGGAACAGTCCAGCCCGAACTGCCAAGCCATGTCTTCCCTGGACCGGAAACAAGCATCCTAGGACCGGTTTCTGGCATTTCAGCCGTCATCAGCCAGGCTTGCTTGAATCCAGTGGCAAAGTGAGCAAGGGACCCACGTCTGGGCATACCCCGCCAACTTAGGGCGACCAAGCGATACAAAAGGGGATGATGGGACGGAACGCTTGAGCCAATCAAACACTCACCCCCAGTCAACTGATCTGGGTTTAATCCATCATCATTCTTTAGCTCACTCCACCACCCCAGTTCAGACATGGCCATATGCAAATCAGTCTGACCCTGTGCTCATGGGAGACAGTCCAGCCCGAACTGCCAAGCCATGTCTTCCCTGGACCGGAAACAAGCATCCTAGGACCGGTTTCTGGCATTTCAGCCGTCATCAGCCAGGCTTGCTTGAATCCAGTGGCAAAGTGAGCAAGGGACCCACGTCTGGGCATACCCCCGCCAACTTAATGTTCCGTTCATCATCCCCTTTTGTATCGCTTTGTTCGCCTAAGTTGGCGGGGGTATGCCCAGACGTGGGTCCCTTGCTCACTTTGCCACTGGATTCAAGCAAGCCTGGCTGATGACGGCTGGAATGCCAGAAACCGGTCCTAGGATGCTTGTTTCCGGTCCAGGGAAGACATGGCTTGGCAGTTCGGGCTGGACTGTTCCCATGAGGCACAGGGTCAGACTGATTTGCATATGGCCATGTCTGAACTGGGGTGGTGGAGTGAGCTAAAGAATGATGATGGATTAAACCCAGATCAGTTGACTGGGGGTGAGTGTTTGATTGGCTCAAATGTTCCGTCCATCATCCCCTTTTGTATCGCTTTGTTCGCCCTAAGTTGGCGGGGGTATGCCCAGACGTGGGTCCCTTGCTCACTTTGCCACTGGATTCAAGCAAGCCTGGCTGATGACGGCTGGAATGCCAGAAACCGGTCCTAGGATGCTTGTTTCCGGTCCAGGGAAGACATGGCTTGGCAGTTCGGGCTGGACTGTTCCCATGAGGCACAGGGTCAGACTGATTTGCATATGGCCATGTCTGAACTGGGGTGGTGGAGTGAGCTAAAGAATGATGATGGATTAAACCCAGATCAGTTGACTGGGGGTGAGTGTTTGATTGGCTCAAATGTTCCGTCCATCATCCCCTTTTGTATCGCTTTGTTCGCCCTAAGTTGGCGGGGGTATGCCCAGACGTGGGTCCTTGCTCACTTTGCCACTGGATTCAAGCAAGCCTGGCTGATGACGGCTGGAATGCCAGAAACCGGTCCTAGGATGCTTGTTTCCGGTCCAGGGAAGACATGGCTTGGCAGTTCGGGCTGGACTGTTCCCATGAGGCACAGGGTCAGACTGATTTGCATATGGCCATGTCTGAACTGGGGTGGTGGAGTGAGCTAAAGAATGATGATGGATTAAACCCAGATCAGTTGACTGGGGGTGAGTGTTTGATTGGCTCAAATGTTCCGTCCATCATCCCCTTTTGTATCGCTTTGTTTTTCATAAACAGCATGGCTAATTATTATATTGCCACTCGAAATCTCTCTTAGTCGTCTCTACTTCAAGGTTACTGTTCTGAGGTGACCACTTTTACACTTTCTCCAAAACAGTAACTTAGAATTCAGAACCCTTTTTGTGTTGAAATAATAAAAGTTCTATCCCATCCAGGTCTGGAATTTGTGATTTATTAGATACAGAAGCATTTCTACAATAAGTACATTCATGCTACAAGTATATGAACCAGTGACGTAATACAAACAGATGCCCCCCCCCGCAGGATGTTTTCATGGGCCCAGAGTAGCCCATATCGCAGAGATATTCATTAGCCTTTGGCTGAATGGGGCCCCCTTGAACAGTTGGGGTCCCCCTAGTGGGTTAGGGAGCAACCAGCACCGCATGGGCTGCAGGGACCTGCGTTACTTCCCTGCTGTGAACCAGAAGGTGCGCGCACATCAGCCACTTTTAACTCTCTAAGCAGTTTATGATGTTATTATTTTGAGGCGTCTGGGAGGGAGGCTGTGGCAGAGCGCTGATAAATATGGAAGTGAATCTGCTGTTTCCGTGCCAGTATGTTAGGGGCATTGAAATTTTGTGACATTGAGAAAGTTCAGTATAGGCCAGTTTGCTAGTGTGAATCGAATCTTGATCGCTCACCCTGCCCTCAAGCATGATGGTGGCAATCTGTAGTTAAGCCAAACATATAGATCGCCATTTTCCCATGACATTCAAGTGTTCTGGTTTAAAGCAGGGGTGTGCAAATTAGTGAAATCAGTCTACATGCAAAGTTCATTTTTTTAAATTAAAATCCTTCACGAACTGAAAACATTGTCATTTATTTGGTATGACACCAGAATATCGTAAATGAACTATAATTTGAGAGACTTATTGCGACATAAATATCATATACAAAATTATATCTTCATTTGAATTAATATTCGAAAATTTGAAAATATGCACCTGTTGCAAAGTCATCCTGTGCCCTGGGCACCCCCCAACTTTTTGCTGACTGGTACTAGTGGTAACTGACTCTGACTGACCCTGGGCTTTGCCTAACCAGGCCCAGGCCAGTGCTATGCTGAAAACACTTAGAATACAGTTAAAACCCCTACATACACTAGGGTACACTATGGTTTGGGGTACCCCTGTGATTTTCATGACCTACCCTATAAGACCCTAGTACATAATAGGGCAGGGGGATTGAAACTACCTATCAGTCCCTAGTATATAGTAGGGCATGGCAGTTTAGAGCCCAGCTGCCTTTTCTGCACTTGCATGTGTGCACTGCTGAAGCCTGAGGTCAGTTTAAAAGCAGCCCTGGGTTCCATAACTGCTTTTAAAAAGTAAATTGTGCCCAAACTCGACTTTGGTGTTTGGGGCACTTAAAAATGGATAACCTACAATGTTTTGGCATATTAGGAACCCCCAGGGTCTCCCCTAGGTGTCCCAGGGGTGGGCGGTCAGGTTTTTATAAGGTGGACCCTTATAAAATGAGTTTTATATGCCCTGGGTTAAGTGAAATTTCACATTTCACTCCCCACATTGTGATAAAGTGCTGCCCAAATTCGAATTTGATGCTCGTAGCACTGTGGAGGGAGGACCTGCAATATTTCTACAGATTCAGAACACCTAAAATGTCCCCTAGGTGATCCATGGGGTGGGGGTCCTGTAGATATAGGCGGAATACTTATAAAATATGTTTTTGTAAGTCCTGGTGCTGGAAAAATGGCCCAAGTCATTTTTCCCATTGCAAATCCCATGCCACATAGGTTAACATAGCAAGAAGTTATTAACTAATAACTCCTGATAGGAGAATGATAGAACTTCCATTCAAAGACTTTCCAGAATGGTAGTGATAATTCCAACAAAATCATATTGTTGAATTTCTCCTAAAATGTACAGACAAGAAGTTATAAGACTTTCTTGTTTGTAAGTCCAGATTCAGCCTTCCAGTGGTCTGTCCTGATTGGTCAGAGTTAAGTGGATTAGCCAGGCTGCCTTGAAGAGGTGATAAAGAGCCCCTGGGGTTGACCAGCTCTGCTGGGAGGGCAGTGTGCTGCTACACAGGAATGCCAGAGCAGGGGGAGGAGTCGTAAACCATGGTCTTCAAAGAGGAGAAAAGAAAGCAGTGTCATTTACAACTCTAAACTCTTCACCTCAGCCAGATGCTAGGCTTAAGGAAGGTATGAGCAGATGCAAGGGGGAGAGTCTATGGAAAGTAGCCATCCTAGGGGTGTGTTTAGCCAGCTCTTACCTCTCTGCTGGAAAATCAGCCATTATGAATTTGGAAGATTTGATGCACCCTGGGACAAAATAATGCCACACTCTACAGGATGTGGGCATATCCTTGGGGAGTTGCCCTGCTCCCATTGGTCAGGAGTGACCTCCTGCTTGACCCAGAGAACTTGGAATAAGTATCTGAGAAGGGCAGAGCCCCTCAGATCTGCTGGTTGAAACTTAATAAAGCAAGACGTTGCCATGCTGAGAAGTTGGGGTGCAAATTCTAAGGCCTGCCCTCTGAAGACTGCACCAGCTGAAACTACAGCCCCTGGATTACCTTGCTGTAAAAGAACTAAAGAGTGGACTCCCTGCAAGCTACAGGTTAACAGAGCTCACCTGGAACATCACCACCAAGGATCCTCAACCTGGAGAATTAACAGTGGATTTGTAAGGGTTTTGTCCAAGTGCATTGTGGGAACTATACTTTCAAGGACCATCTTGGAGCTTCCAGACCCTTGGAGTGAGTTTGAGACACTTTGGGACCCTTTTGGGGAACTTCAGGAAGAAGTTCCAGCAGTTTGGAGAACTTTGGAGCAACTTTGGAAAACAGCTCCATAGGGGGACCGACTCAACCTGGCCAGCCAAGCCGCCTGCCTTCAACCGCGATCCGGTCATGCCATCCAGGTTCATCCCGCTAAAAGCTCCGTAGGTCCGACTTTCAGAGTTTGACCGGGAGTAGAAGAAATCCGAGGCCGGCGAACCCTCACCGAATCCGTCCTGGTGAAGAGCATCGAGGGACCCCGCGAGAAAAAGCTCCAGAAAAGTTTCTAAGTCCGAAGGTAAAAACTGTGACCGGGACCTACCGCGAGGGGTAGCCGCTCAGGGCTCCATCGCGGTCGGCCTGAAACTTTGACTTTGAGCCGGTCTATCGCGACCAGATATCCCAACATGGTGCTATATGTTTCTATGTGCTATAAAGTGATAAATCTTTAAAAATTCATATCTCCGGTTCCCTACATTGGATTTTTGTCGTTTTGGTGTCATTTTAAATATAAAAATATTTCCTATTTTTATAAATTGGTGTTGGATTTTTAATATCTGTTGTGTCTTAATTATTTACTGAATTGGTGTTTTTAAATGCTTTACATACCTGTCTTTGAAGTTAAGCCTGCCTGCTCGCAGCCAAGCTACCAAGGGTTGAGCATGGGAATAATTTTACAAGACCTATGCTGCGTCCTATCATGTGTTAGTGGCCTTATTGCCAGTGGCAGACCTACATTTGCCCCTACCAATAATCCACTTTCCAACAGCACCTAATGGTAAAAATATTTTTGTAAATGATGTTTAGAACACCATATTTCTGTCAGACAATATTTCTGCTAAGAATATACTGACTTCAAACATTTTTTTCAGAAGGCAGTAGTGCGAGCCTTTTGTTCCAGTGGAAAACTATTACCTCAATCAATCAGTATTTGTAGAGCGCCAATAATCACCCTGGGGAGGTATCCAGGTGCTGGTGAGCTGCGTTGGTTGAAAAGCCAGGTCTTGAGCGCCTTCCTGAAGGTGGTCAGCGATGGGGCGGTGCGTACGTGGAGATGGAGGGATTTCTAGTTGCTGGTGGCAAGATAAGACAGGAACGTCCTCCGGTGCGGGTGCAGCAGATTCATGGTGTGCTTGCCAGGGTGAGGTGTACAGAGCGGAGGTTTCTCGTGGGTTGGTGGAAAGTCAAACAGTGGTTCAAGTAGTGGGGTCCTGTGTTGTGAAGTGCTTTGTATGCATAAGTGAGGAGCTTGAACTGGCATCTCTTCTGTAAGGGGAGCCAGCTGGGTCCTTCAGATGGTTGGAGTTGTGTGACCTTTTGGGAAGGTCAAAGATGAGTCTGGCTTCTGTGTTTTGGATGGTCTGGAGTCTTTTCATGAGTTTGGTCGAGGTGACTGCATAGAGTGCATTGCCATAGTTGAGACGGCTGGTGATGAGGGCCTGTGTGATTGTTTTCCTTGTGCTTGTGGTGAGCCATCTGAAAATCTTACAGAGTAGACTGATCGTGTGGAAACAGGCTGAGGCGACTGTGTTTATCTGACGTTTCATTGTGAATTTGTTGTCCAGTATTATGCCTATGTTGGGTGCATGGTTTTTGGGTAGGGGGTGGGTCCAACCTCCGAGGGCCACCAGGAGTCGTTCCAGAGGGTGTTGTCTCTGCCAAAGACCAGAGCTTCAGTCTTGTCGGTGTTGAATTTGAGGCAGCTGACTCTTTTCCATGTTGCTACGTTTTGCATGCATTTGTGGTAGTTGTCTCTTGTCTGAGTGGGATTCGCTGATAGTGTGAGGATGAGCTGGGTGTCGTCGGCATATGAGACAATGTTGATGTGGTGTGTTCTGACAATGGTCATGTAGATGTTGAAGAGGGTGGGGCTCTGGGAAGAGTCTCTCAAGTACCTTGTGGCACAGTGCATAGACAACCCCGTATCCTCTGCACTCTACATTACTTGTGCTCATTTCCTGTCACTTACACAACGTTCTCAGCCACAGCTACCACCCTTATCCCCAGAACCCAAATCGCCCCAGAACCCAAATTGTCTGCGACCACCATTCCATACCTCATATGTGGCAGAGGACAGGAAGGGTGGCAGACTCATCCACAATTGCCTTTTGGACTATGTGTCAGAATTTCAATAACAAACATATTGTCTGGCAAAATATTTTGCCTATGGATTGTTTACAAAAATATTGTTCTATTGAATGTAGATTTCCCATTATTAACTCCAATGAGGAAATTCTTTTGTAAACGATATTTAAAACACTACTTTTCTCTCACACAATATTTAGGCATAATATTCTGGTACCATACCTGGTATAACCATACCAATAATCCCAGATGCAAGAACACTGGACCACTTGGAATTGGCCAGAGTTGTATGTATACTCGCACTTATATATCGATCCATGCACTTCATAATCGTCCCATGCGTGGAACTGGCAACCTTTGTTGGGTTTTCACTCACTTCAACTCTTTGTGGGATTGGCACCCTTTATGGATCCTTTATTTTAACCCTATGTGGAATCTGCTTCCTTTGTGGGTGTTTCCCTCTCATTCACATGGATGTTTGGGAGCTTTAAACATTCTGCTGCCCCTCTGACCACCTTTTTGACCCCAAAAGATTTTAAGCATCTTGCACTTTTGCCTTTTTTGAATAAGATGTATTTTGCTCGTGATAAAAATGCACATTTTTTTCTTGGTGTGGGATGATTTGCTTTCGATATACCTGATGTGACTTGCGCCTTACGGTTTTATATTGGGTAACAGGTTACCTTGTTTTCGCATTTCAGTCTTCCGTGTCTGCTGTAGGCTTTCTGGATGGAGACATGATGTATTATATTCTAATGGGAATATGACACTGTATAATGAGATCCTAAAGGACCGAAATGTACTGAACACTCGTATAAGCACACCGTGCTCCTTGCGCTTTTAATATATTTCCAATAGAGCTATATTACACTGCTCAGTTACAGCCTGGTGCTTGAAGAGGCGGGCCAAAATACCCCTTCTGTAATCACACAGAAGCCTGCAAATCCTCATGGCTTGCAGTGCTTGAGAGTAACTTGTTTTTTCCTTGTGTTGCATTCTTTCCAATGCTTTCAATGTGATGACGTCAATTCCAGGGCTGCTGCTACTGGCGCAGACAGACGAACCGCAAGTCCATGGGTTGCAAAGTCGAGGCCTCTGAATCCCATGTTGCTAACTTCCCAGCTCCCTCACTTTAAAGTCCATCTTTCCCCCAGCCACTCCTTTATTCTGTGACTCTTTAGGACCTTGTTCATTTCTCTGCTCATCTCCCTGCCTATCTCCATAGTTGGCCGCAGCTCTCCACTCCTGGTCCAAATTAAGCGGTTTTAAATATACCAGAGAAATATGCATAATTTCCAAAGCATGCGTTAATTTCTGGGAATTTTACAGCATGTAATTTCATGTAACTTTTTGCATGCAGTTGGCTGCTTGGCACAGACAATGTATCGCTGAGATACAATTTGTACCCACACTGGTCTGCTGCTAATATCTTGCTAGATATTTTTATGTAAAGTGCACATTTATGTGATACAAGTATTGGTAAATTTATTGCCTTTGCCAATGGTTTTTAGCCACTCTGCACAGCATCCTCGATGCTGTGCAGCCTAGCTAAAGTTACAAAAAAAAACTTTGACATAGCTGCCATCGTAATTTATAAACGCATGGACCACACATGCACGCACATAACAAATGATGTAGATGTTTTTTTTTTCTTTTAAGTTACAGATCCAAGTTAGATTAATAACTAAAAATAAAATAAAATGTTTAAAATGTAAAGTGTATTTTTTTTAAAGAAGGTTGATGGGTCTAACGGAGGAGCAACACAGGGGAGGATTAGGGGTGAAAGGCGAAGAAACACAGGCGAAAGTGGGGGGCAAATGATGAAGCAACAAGGGGGAGTGTAGAGGGAGTACCGAAGCAACAGGAGTGGAGAAGCAAAAGCAATAGGAGAGAAGACTGGAGGGGACTAAAGCAACAGGGGAGTTGGGGAAAGCAACACTGTAGGCAATGGTAGGGGGAACCAATGGGGAGAAGCACAGAGGTGAGTGCAAGAAGAAGGAGGGTGAAGAGAAGTAGTCGGGCAACAAAGAGAAACAAGAAGTGCGGGAGAGAGACTCACTTGAGGGAGATGATTAAAAAACACACACATTCTTATGGAGTGCTTCACACAAAAGATAAAAGTAGTGCTTGAAAAGCAAGCAGGCGATGCAGCTATGCCAGACAATCAAAGACATTGTAAAGAGGCAATGCTCCATGTCAGGGACAAACACCGGATTGACGGTAAATGATAGTGCCAATGAAAGACAACCAACGGTAAGCAACAGGCAAACTCCAAGCCCCTCTGTGTTCTTGGTGAGCCACAATATCCCTCGCAACAGTCACCATATACGCTTTCTAGTAGGTGGGAAGTCACCCGAGATACCTGTAAACCATATTTTTGTCTAAAACAGTCTTTCATAAATGTAATTAATTAAATAAGTACATTTCATCCACCTCTGCTCCAAATCTGAGCAACTTTCCACAGACGTCCAGTCTACAATACCATGCTCCCAGACCCTGTGCTGCCCACTCACACAGATGACACAGGGCCTCATTCACAAAGAGCCTCCGCACTCGTGGCAGAGGCCCCGCGGTCGTGGAGGAGTCTCCGCACTCGGGGCGGAATCCCCGCAATGAGCCTTCTCATTGCGGAGATTACGGCCCGAGTGGGGAGACTCCCCCACGACTGCGGGGCCTCCTCCACGAGTGCGAAGGCTCTTTGTGAATCAGGCCCCCAGTTCTCTACACAAATGGTTCATTGCAATAAACATGAAGAGCCATCTACTCCCCCACAATTTTTTAAATGGACAAATGTTTTGAAATTCTAAATACTAGCATATCCATGTGTAGACTATCTCCTTTTGTTATCACAATTTTAAAATCTGAGTTGACTGCATAGCTGTTTATTAAAGGCATAATACTTACAATCTATATAGAGTGGGCTCCCCCCATTGTCTTTGTTGGATCAGTCTCTTTCAGCCATTGGCTTGAACATTGTCAGTCATATCTTAGATCATGCTAGAGGAGTGTTTCTCATCTTATGCTGTTGGTTCCATGGTGCATCATTCCATCTCCCATGGAGTGCTTGCACTGCTTAACATTTAAAAAGCACACTCAGCCATTACCCTTTTTTATTACAGTTAATTATGTATCTAATATATACTTTGTATAAAGAATGCAAACTTTTTTACTCCAGCAGACACTACCAACACCATCAATGCCACCAAAATCAAGACCACTACAAGTAAAACCACCATCAGTAGCACACACCGCCATTATCCCCAACAATCTTATCAAATCAGAAATGCCAACACCAATAATGCTAATATCAATATCACAACCACCATTAACACTACCTGCAATATCACCACCACCAAGACTACCACAACAAATACCACCACCTTCAGTACCCCACCACCAATATCAGCTGCACCAATACCCACAATACCACCAACAGTACCACCACCTTTACTGTCACCAGTACCACAAACATGACCACTCATGCCATCAGTACCATCATTAACACTACCATTAATACCCTCACTACCATTAAAACATTATCATGGCCATTACGAATAACACCAATATGAATACCTCAATATAATCACCAAAATGTCTATAGCCACCAAAAGCACCACCAATACCATCCCTACTGCCGTTATTAATACTACCAATACCAGCATCACCAACATTCACTGATACCTCCAACACCACCACAACTACCAAAACTCCCACAATCACCAACAAAATGACAGCTCTTTGCCACTATATCACAGCAACACTCAGCCTACATGACTGTCACCACCCCAATAAGCCCCCAAAATGACACCATATCACAAGACCAACCCCACAGCCCATAAAAGTCCTCTAACCATGCCAATACAGTGCCTATACCACCACCAACAGTACAACCAATACTATTGCTGTCAATACCATCAGGACCAACAGCAATACCATCAACTACAATACATCCACAACCAATACCACCACCAGTATCAAAATAACACCACCATCAGTACTACAACCACCTCTGATGCCATCATCGCCAGTACCACATCCAGTATCACCACCAATAAGACATTACCACCACCAATAACTACCACAACAACTAATATGGCCACCCTCAATACCACATTACAACCGGCAATACCAGAATACTACATTATAACCACTACCAACTCCACCACCACCAAAATACCACTGTCTATATCACCTTCATTGATACCACCACCAATATGACCAATACCACCAAACCACTACCAATACCATAATCACAAAACCAGCTCCACAATACCACTGTCACCATTACCACTACAATTGCCTACACCACAGTACCAACTCCATTACAACCATCATCACTGCCAAGCATTGACAACGCAAATAGGGCTAGCATGAATGTGCAGGCACATAGAAACATCATTTCTGCATGCTTGTATGTGCACGTGAAGGTCAATATTAACCTGGAGCTTCTTGGACAACCATGCCGCTCTCAGGAGCTTGGCTCATGTAGACTGGCTTTTATCCCCAGTAATCCACTGCTGTTGCTTGCTCAGGCTTTCTTAACATTTTCTAGACTGAGTTTTAATTCGGCCTTGACAAAGTCCACTTTATATCTACATAATTCTGCATTTCATGTTATGTTTGTTATGCGAAATGCCTGCGATTATGCCAGTTTGTCACATCAGTTAATTGGGATGTCGTTCGGGTAAAAATCCAATCACGGGAGCACGATAACCACGCAAACGACCAGAAAGCAAATGGCTGTTCGCATCATGTGCAATGTCAGCTATTTTTTAGCTTGAAATGTGTCCTGATGTCACTTCACACTGCTCTCTACTAACACTCCTTCCTATGTTCATATTCCAAGTACGCAGCCCTGAACGTTGATGCCAATTTCAGCGTAGCATCTACCAACTGTACCACTGTAATATCAAAAGCAAATATTGCCTAATAGGTCTCTTCATAGAGCTCATTGCGCGCGTCTCTGAAACATCCTCCACTAACTGTAAAGAGACTGAGCAAAGTACAGAAGGCCCATAAAAGTGCAGAGTAATATGCTTTTCAAACGCCCCCTCAACCTCTGCTCTGATGGCTCAGTCCAATCCACTTTCTACAAAGGGATTGGCCACTTCCGGTCACAGCTGACATGTCCAAGGACCGACTGCATGATTTAAAGGCATTGACATTGTCCAGCATCCACAATGCAGAGTGCCCTTGCAACAACTCTTACCTGGGAAGTGATTAAGGCCTCATCATTAAGAGATGCTGAAAAACTCGTCTCTGGATATCTTAAGGACTTTTTGGATATGTTCTGAAGATAATGAGTGTGGAAGTATTTCTCCTGCCGCGCTAATTCCTGTACTCATAAATGCCTTCGTGAATATACCCCACTGGTTTTCATTAAAAAGTATCTTGGAGTCATTTTTTAAGTTAATATGTTAAATTAACAGATGCTTATTTAGGGAGACATTTTTATGACGTTCTTACCTAAGTATTAATCAGTGAGACAAAAATGGAACCAATTAGGAACATAAGAAAGAACAATTTTGCAGCTTTCTGTAGATGATGAAAAGTAATGAGTGCGCTGTATAATGTAAATACATCAGAGAATTAACTTTTATTCGTTGCTTATAGGAAGGGCCACTGAAACTATGCCGCAACAGAAGCTCAACCGATCGTGCAGGTGAAATAAATATTAGGACAGGGAACAGAAAATTGTGTGGCATAATATGTGCAAAAACAGCTATTTATGCTGAATATGTTTGCCATTTTATACAGACACTTTGACATTTTTACACACATGCTCTCAATGCTAAATAAAATGCATACGTTTGTTGCGAAAGGAAAATCTACAAATTTAAGTATCAAACTCAATCCGGTATTCCCAGTCAATGCCTTTGTCTAGCAAAGAAGCACATAAATATACCATTGTAATAACACAGGCCTTTCTACTCTTCCACCCACATTAAAATAATGTCAGTGAATCAAACACAGTCTCGACACATAAATGAAAGGTGCTTCTGTTAGGCTGTGAATCTGAGCATTTAGACGCCCTTTTTTGAGCATGAAACAGCCCTGCTGAACGTTATGTTATGGCCAGCATTTGTGCCATGGATGCCTATTTGCCATAAATTGCCACTATTGCACCACTGCTTACTTTTTTTTTTACCAGGGCTGAGCAAGGGTCATCACCCACTGATGCCCAATATGTGCCAAAAGCATCACTCCATGTATAATTTCAGGTTTCCAAGAATTGCCACCTTTGTGCCAGGGCCAGCGTGTTTCCAGGGCCAGTAATGGACATTATCCCATGTATGCCCACAAGGTTCATGAATTGCCATCCTTAGGCTGGGGCCAGCATTTAACCAGGATGGGTAATGGGCATCACCCGACGGAAGTCGAAAGGTTTCCAAGAATTGCCACTATTGTATGATGGCTGGAATTGTGTCAATCTGTGTGATGGTGATCATCACAGGGATGGCCACAAGGTGCCAAGAGTTACCTCTGTTTCGCTAGGCCCAGCATTTTACCATAGTTTTATCATGGTTGGGCAAAAGGCATCATACCATGGACGCCATAAGTTGTCAAGAATTGATACCATTATGCAACGGTCAGCATTTCACTATGGCTGGGAGAGGCTCAGTACAGTTCTCATGCAAGCTATTCAAAGACATGAATGTGCACACACACACAAACACATACCATCAACATTTTTCTTAATATCTTCCACAACCTACCTGACTCCAGGTGGTAGCCTGGGCTCCCTCTCCGATCTCTCATGAAGCCGCTGCTTATTCCCAGTCGGTGCTCCCAGGAGAAGACAAAGGCAGCTGGCAGTGCCTCAGTCATCCTGGAGAATGAGGTGGGTGATACTTCCTGTGGGCGGGTGCGAGGTACGAGAGTGTGTTGAGGGTAGGGAGTCAAGCAGGACAGGCCCAGGTTGTTGGGGAGCGAGCAGGTGAGAGTGCCTACAGAGGAGAAGAGGCAAGTGGGTGAAAGTCAGCGAGCCTGTTGGAGGGAACAAATAGGAGAGACCAGAGGGTCTTAGGAGACGGTCACGCATGAGTGCTGTGTGGCAAGCAGGAGAGACCCGTGGAGTCTGAGAGAGGGCGAGCAAGAGGGCCTGTGGTGGTAGTGTGCCTTACATGGTCGAGGGAAGGGTCATTTAGGTGTGCTTGTGTCGATGCTGGAGAAGGTGCTGAGGGCCATCCTGTGGTCCGCGTCGCTCTCAGGGAGGGGTGGTGTCGTTTTGGCTGATGGTTGGACCTACACTTCTGCCAGTAGCTTTCCCTCGGCCAGAAGGATCCCTTTCTACAAACGGAAGCCGGGAGACTCTTTTTTTTGTTTTATCATGCAGGTGAAAGCTTTCTTACAACTGGATAGCAATTTTATTATGGTAATATACCGTAAATCGTTTCTTGAAACTACAGCAAACTGATTCTCTTCAAGGTGCTGCTGTGAAACGCCATTGAAGCGAAACTTAAAATTGTTGTGTTAGTATAGAACAGTCATTCCCGCCTTCGAGTCGTAATTATGGACTGTCCAGTTGGTAGGTTTTCATTTGCATAACTTTTGAAATGTAATAACTGACACCATGTAACAAAAGGGTGAATGATATTTGATATCATTGAACTCACCTTCGCGTTTGACAGTTGACAACTGGTAAAATTAAATACTTTAAAATTCAGTATAAAAATGTACCAAACCCACTTGGCAAGAAGAACATAATGGTTTGGGAGATTGAGGATATAATTGCATGCTTTCTGCTTCAGAAAGCAATCATGATGCCATTGGCCACCTGCAGTCTAGAAGCCTGTTTAAAGTGAAGAAAAATGTGATTCCTTAATGTCATTTTCCAAGCGTTCTAAGATGGCGAAACAAGGATATGTTGATAGAAAATGTGTGTATGTTTTTCCTGTGGAGTGAAAAAGGCACTGGTTATATATATATATATATATATATATATATATATATATATATATATATATATATATATTGCTTATTCCATGATACCTCGCATCCCTAACCAGTCGTCCCCATGAATGTCTCATACTCCCGCTCCCACACGCCAGGATAAATCCTGATGACTTTCCTCAATCCGAGGCTTTAAGAATATGAACCATTGGGCGGCATCATTTGTCATTTAAAACCATGGCACAATACAGTTTGTTGTGTACATAATAAACAGGAATAATAATATGCTGTGGACTGGTCAGGTGCTGTGCATGTTGCACACCGTGCCCTGTGGGTGCTTCTGTTTGTATAGGGAAATACTAGTGGGGCGGAACGATGGAGTCTAGAGAAGGGCGTGTGATGCCACAGGAGGCAGGACCAGTGCGCAGATACCAGGGCTCTAGGTAAAATTACATTTTGTATCTTGGAAGCACTCTTCTCACCACTTGAGAGATGCCAGTTGACAGTAGTTTGGTGCAGCCAGTAGGTGGCGCCCTCGGGCTGCTGCCTTACCTCTCCACATGCAAGCACGGTCCTCTCGCCAGTACTTATTTTCATCCACTTCTGGCTACTGATCAGATTGCCTTTTATTTGTTGTGCATAACTCCTGCGTCCCCACTTTAATCCCTCGAAAAAAATATCCTTTTAAAGGAGCGAGACAAAGTGAGTATAATATTGCGTCAGAGAGAGAGTAAGTGCGAGCTATATTTGCGCAACATGATTTACTCCCTTCTCTCTTCAACTAAAGCATGACGCGTGTCCCTCACCCTAGACCCTATTCACAAAGATAAACTTGCTCTTTGGGGCAAGTTTATGATTTTTGGGTTTTCAGAGACTACGAGTTTGATTTTATCAATAGTAATTTTACAACTGCGGAGATTCCGCTGTCGGGCGGAGAACTCCGCACTTAAAAAGATAGGACAGGCCTATCATTTTGTGTAGAGTGAGTGTGAAGTCTCAGTAGTCGTAAAATTACTATTAGTAAAATTAAAATCATTGTTTGTGAATACCAAAAAATCGTAAACTTACACAAAAATGTAAGTTTACCTTTGTGAATCAGGCCCCCTATTCCAAGCAAGCCTGAATACCAGACTATGCCAGAAGGGTATCGTTTGACCGTGGGAGGGGGAGAGAAATATATGCTGCATCTGGAAACAGACTTTTTTTAAAACACTTCTGATAAAGCAGTTTGGGCCAGATGTATGACGGAAAATTGCATCCGCAAACTGGTTTGCAACCAGTTTGCGCTTGCAAAAATCCTGTGGGCCATGTACTTACACCATTTTGCGAGTCGCAAATAAATTGCGACTCGCAAAATAGTGTATTGCGACTCGCTATTAGGAAGGGGCGTTCCCTTCCTAATAGCGACCCCACAAGCCATGTACGAATGTTTTGCAACCGCAATTGCGGTCGCAAAACACTCGCAATTTACCGCCCTCTTCAAGACGGTGGTAATGCAATTGTAGAAAGGGAAGGGGTCCCCAGGGGACCCCTTCCCCTTTGCAAATGCAGGGGGAAATATTTTTTAGGGGCAGCCAGTGGTCCCAGGGACCACTACCTGCCCTTAAAAAATTAAATGAAAACGTTTCATTTGGTTTTTTTAAATGCATCCCGTTTTCCTTTAAGGAAAACGGGCTGCATTTTTTTTTTAAAACTGCTTTATTTAAAAGCAGTCCCAGACATGGAGGTCTGCTGAGCCCAGCAGGCCACCATACCTGGGAGGGCCAGCCATTCTCAATGGGGTCGCAAATTGCGAGTGCCTCATGAATATTGATGAGGCACGCAATTTGCGACCCCATTGAGAATCACAAATAGTGTTTCTGACACTGTTCTACATGTCATTTTGCGACTCGCAAATTGCGACTTGCAATTGAGCGCAATTTGCGACTCGCAAAATAACATGGACGTACATCTGGCCCTTTGTGTCCATGAACCCTGCCATTTGCTAAATCACAAGGTGTGCAATGCAAAATGGTGTCGGGCGATGTGCAAAACCCTTTTGTGAGTGGGAAAAGCCTTTCAAAATCACGAAAGGGTTGTTGTGAATTGCAATTCTGAGGGGGGTCCCATCTGTAAAGTAGCGGGGCCTTAGCTCCTCTTACTTGTGAAAAAAGCTCACAGACACCGTAGTATGCTACTGGTAACTGGCCTAGGGCATGTGTGCCCAGCCCCTTTTATTAGCAGGGCCACCTGACCGGTGTCACCTTTTATGGATGAGTGTGTGGTGAGTGTGGACTCCAGCCCTCAAGGAGTGACTGGTGGAAACACTAAATGTACAAACACTAGAACGTGTCCTGCAGGACACAACACCATCCTAATTACGATTCGCAGTGATATGTGTCATGTACCATCCTCTTTGTCCTGTAGCAAAAGGTCCTCTTCCTCTGCTGCTCAATGGCAGTGAAGATTGTTTTCCTTGTTCTATTGTGCACAGCCTGTGCGGCCCTTTTTTGTACAGCTCACTGTCGCTGGCAGGAGATAGGACTGCAGTGCTACACCGGCGGAAGTCCAAGTTTCGGCCTATGGTCTGCTCCCCTTGCTGGATTTAACCTCTTCCTACCAGGCCCTGCTCCTCACAGAGGTCGAGGACCATTGGTTCACCCAATCTTTATGGAAGGTTTATAATGTTCATATATACATAAAAAGATGTCCTCTAACACTTCTGTATACATTTTTCATTCAGGGGCAGGATCCGCGCCAAAGTTTTAGGATATTAGCATGGGGTAATTTACAAATAGGTATTCTAATTGGGACAATTTAAATAATCATTGGTTATCCAGAAAATATGAGATTTATCTGGCCATTGTGAAGCAATGTTGGACAGCTCTGAATAATGGAACCATAACCACAGCCTTGAATAGTATGTTGGAGTTTGGACACATTTTATGTACTGGGCACCACTAGTTAGCGTAGGCACTTTTTGTAATTGTGGTGCAACAATGGTACTTTGATGTCTGACTGGTCTGTGCGTGGGCACCAGTTTTGTGTGTATTTAACCACTGGTGGGTGTGGGACACCATTTTGTGTTTAATGAACTTTTATAGAGTGAGTGTAAGCAAATGTGAGTCCACAACTCCAATGTTTCGTGAGGGGCATAATTTCTGCGTGATGGTACTGTGGTGGTGAGTGTGTTCCTGTTGTTCCATGTTTGGCTCCTTAGGTGGATGTGTGGAAACATTATACATGAGGGACACCATTTTCTTTTATGGTGTGCGGATGAAGAGTATGTAGCACCAATATTGTGTGTGGCACCCAACTGTTATGTGAGGCGTACCTTAACTGAGTGTCTGGCAAAATCATTAAGTGTGTGGCACTATTAGTGAGTGTGGTGCACCAGTACTACATTTGTAAAGCTAATGGAGAGTTGAATTGCAGTTGAGGTGTACCCAATATTTTTGTCTTTGTTGGCCATCATATCACTGTGTTGTGTGGGACATCATTACTAAGTGTTAGATAGAAATGCTTTGTGAAACCTTGTGTATGTACGGTGTTTTTGCATGGGAAACTATTATGAAGTCAACTGGAATTATCTTGTTCTGTGGCCATGACGTTTTCAATGCAATTATGGATTTGCCACATAATCTATCAACTGCAGCATAATCTGCAGATTTTAACAAAGGTTGACTGATCACCCTTCAGTTACTTATTCCTGTATTTGGGGGTTAAACTGGTACTAATAAGGTGAAACCTTTACCTTGACATTAACACGTGTAAACATAACAACATAATGAAGTAATTCTATCACAAAATGTGCAGCATTATGCCACATAGTTTGCCTTTTCTTGCACCATAATTAGTGAACCATGACACATAATTTTCCCTCCACTGCTGCATAAATCCGATTGCCCTTATTATTAAGGGTTTGTAGTTCTATGTAAGTTGAAGAACATGGCGATCATCATCGTTTTGTGTGAGGCAGCATTGTAAGGACTGGCCGCCATTTGTGAGTGTAGGGCATCGTAAGTGTGGGGAAGAATTGATGAGTGTGGGACACCACAATTAAGAAACTATTGTTCTGTGAGTCTCTTCAGTGAGGCACATGCATCCCTGCTGTTGATGTTTGTGATACTGATGGCATCATTTCCTTGCCCTGGACACCATTTTTTCTTGTTGAAATACCATGGTTAAAAGTGGAACACTTCTGCGGGTGGGGTAACATTGGTCAGTTTGGTGCACCATTGAAAACGTGTAGCTTCCCTGGTGAATATAAGCCAAAATTATTATTTATGAAGCATCACTGGTGAGTGTGGCCCTGTTGCGGTATTGTGGTATGAGGCATTATTACTCGATGCTTCAGTGCAGAATATGGGACAGTATTAGTGAGTGTAGGCCTTTATTGCAGGATGCTCTGTTATAAATGTAACACCAGTGCAATCTAGATGTAGCACCTTTGTGTATGTGCACGTGTGTGTGTGTGATTGTGTGTGTGTGTGTGTGTGAGAGAGAGAGAGACAGACAGAAAGGGAATGAGAACTACTGTATTTGATACCCATTTGCTGACTGTGGGGCATCATTGTTGAACGCGAGGCACCACTAACGAGCTGATAACGTGTGTGTAAAGGGCTGTGTCATGCTGTGTGATACTCTGCATGTGTGTGTGTGACAGAGAGAGAAAGAGAGAAGATGATGTGTGTGAGAGAGAAAATGAAAGAGTTCGAGACTAAGGGAAAGTGAATCCACTTGTTGAGCCTGGGGCACCAACTCTGAGAGCAGGGAGCCATAGTATGTTATTTTTGTTCACTAAGTACTGTTGTGGTACGTGGGACACCATTGTGTTGGAAAGGACACCATTTATTTGTGCGTTGCAACATTGCCAATGAGAGACCTAATGGTGGTATGTAGGACACGTTTAGATTTGGGTTTTTGTGAGTATGCGCTGTAAATGTAGGCAGTAGGTACAAATCTGCGCCTACTGGTGTGAGATAGAGTTGTTGCGGGGTACCAATCTGCGCCTACTGGTATGATCTTGAGTTGTTGTGGGGTACCAATCTGCGCCTACTGGTGTGAGATAGAGTTGTTGCGGGGTACCAATCTGCGCCTACTGGTATGATCTTGAGTTGTTGTGGGGTACCAATCTGCGCCTACTGGTATGATCTTGAGTTGTTGTGGGGTACCAATCTGCGCCTACTGGTATGATCTTGAGTTGTTGTGGGGTACCAATCTGTGCCTACTGGTGTGAGATAGGGTTGTTGTGGGGTACCAATCTGCACCTACTGGTATGATCTTGAGTTGTTGCGGGGTACCAATCTGCGCCTACTGGTATGATCTTGAGTTGTTGTGGGGTACCAATCTATGCCTACTGGTGTGAGATAGAGTTGTTGCGGTGCAGGGCCTGATCCGGCGGGATCTGCATGACACCAGGAACGGAAGGAGCACAATGGAAGCCTTCACCATCGCTCTCTGGATGCTAAGCAGTCTGAATACTGAGCCCGAACACACACTTCATGAGCTGCACCTTGTGATGGAGGGTGAAGGTGACCAGCATCAGTGTAGTGAACACTGGTGTCACTGAAAGCAGCTCAGTGAGTGAGTGTGCTGGGCCTGTTATAGCTTGCTTTGCACTCATGGAAAGTGTTCTCACAGTAATGCGGCTAAGAGCATGCACTTTGCCAAGGAGAACAGTAACTTTATATTATTAATGTTGTTGTTCTTGTTGATGATGATGTTGTCTTTATTTTTCATGTTTACCACTCAGGGCTCTCTTTTTCTGCAGCATTCTACCTGTTGTGTCATGCTTTGCTCACTTTTCGCGTCACGCTCATTTTTACTTTCTCCATACACAGTGGCGTTTGAAACAAAAGGAGGTGAATGGTAATTAATGAATGGCTGAATGAGCGCTTTGGAAGCAGAGAATGCAGACTGGCTCTTTTTTCGCACCATGGGCATGGCAAGAGTGTAGTAACATGCTTGTGCTTGCTACCAAAGCCTGGAGCTTTTAACATTCTGCAAATAAATTGGTTTTATGATGCCTTGAGCAACTTGTGTGTGTTAGTGAACTGGTTTAGTTTTTAAGTGGTTGGTCTTAAAACCTCAAAACGTGCAACTCACATAGTGCCACGGTCGCCAGGTGAAGAACTGATATCACAGGGTGCAACACAACGTGAGCTGGAAACCCCCTGCACAGAAAGGTTTCCAGATCCGGTGTGGAGGCTCTCTGATTTTGAAGTCCAACCTTCAAAGGCCGCAGACAGTATTCGGCTTCTGTAAACGTTTGTGTTTTTGGATATGGGAAGCAGTGCCTCCTACCCCACCTCCTTGCACCACCCCATCAGTGACCATCCATAACAGCACAGGCTTGAAACTCTCCCTTCTTCTGGGCCGAGCTCCTTCTGACGCCCTCTTTCACCTACAAGTTGGCAGGTCTGGATTCAGGAGTACTGATTTTTCATACCGACATCCCAACTCGCCCGAAATGCATGATCCTTGTCAAATCACGTCAATTCCCCGTGTCACCATATCTATTCTGATAAATATTGCCAGTGGATTGAAATAGTTAGAGCACCGGTAATAGCACAGGTTTTGAATAATCAAATGGAATATTCTGTTCAGCCTTGTAGTACTAAAATACAATCTTGGCTTTCCTTCCCCTCTGACGTTTTAGGTTATCCACAAGATGCTTAGGTAAAAAATATTGATTTTAATAGGGAACTTCCTAAACTCTTTCTTCTTAATGCAGCTTTCATGAATTGTGTGCCTGTGTGCAGTAGATTTCTAATGCCTATCGTTATTTTCTTAGTCAGTTTGAGCACTTTATTCTCTGGTATCTTCTGATCCATTTCTCTGCAAACCAAAAGCCCACAAGAGTAAAAAATGTTAATCGTTGCATTTGTCCTAATAGTACCTTTTTCTGTAAATGTTTGTGTTGGTATGCTCTAAAAGAGGCATTTGGGACTGTAAAGATGAGAACATACTTATTTGTTGAGTGCACACATTTATTGTCTAGGGTTTTGTAGCACTATGTAAATAACAGCTGTTACTGTTCCCCAATTAAATGTTGATGAAATAATTTATCTGCTATGCCCGGGTTTATAGCTGCATTGGCCATGTTACTCGCAAAATGCTCTGGCCATGTACATAAGACCACAGAACTAACTTTCTATCAATGCATTGTCAATAATTTGGCTGACAAAGCATCTCTCAAGTGTATCTTGGAATTGCTGCGGTCCAAAGAGATGCTAAAATGGTGGCTTTGGGCATAAAGCATTAGATGTGAAGAATTAGGAAATACCACCACTTTCTCAACATTGGGGAAAAAGGGTCACAAAGGTATCAAAGTTGAACAATTTTTTTAATCTTAAATTTGTCAGAAGTAAATAAACAAAATGAGAAGTTTAGTTGTCTTCTTCAGACATCTACTTCCTGTTGATTTTTTTTCTTCAAACAGGAAATTGCATTGAATTTTGGGTAACTAAGAGCCTGACGTACTATTATTCTGCTCGTAAAAAGTAATCAACATTTCCACATTGACTTTTTGTGAATGGAATAGTATTTTGCAATGGATTAAACCCAGATCAGTTGACTGGGGG
Organism: Calotriton arnoldi; assembly: GCA_963921515.1. Classification (NCBI taxonomy): domain Eukaryota; kingdom Metazoa; phylum Chordata; class Amphibia; order Caudata; family Salamandridae; genus Calotriton; species Calotriton arnoldi. Next base: position 2,367,534 of record CAWUFW010000522.1, read on the forward strand.
TGAGTGTTTGATTTGCTCTAGCGCTCCGTCCATCATCCCCTTTGGTATCGCTTTGTTCGCCCTAAGTTGGCAGGGTATGCCCAGACGTGGGTCCCTTGCTCACTTTGCCACTGGATTCAAGCTAGCCTGGCTGATGACGGCTGAATAGCCAGAAACCGGTCCCAGGATGCTTGTTTCCGGTCCAGGGAAGACATGGCTTGGCAGTTCGGGCTGGACTGTTCCCATGAGGCACAGGGTCAGACTGATTTGCATATGGCCATGTCTGAACTGGGGTGGTGGAGTGAGCTAAAGAATGATGATGGATTAAACCCAGATCAGTTGACTGGGGGTGAGTGTTTGATTTGCTCTAGCGCTCCGTCCATCATCCCCTTTGGTATCGCTTTGTTCGCCCTAAGTTGGCAGGGTATGCCCAGACGTGGGTCCCTTGCTCACTTTGCCACTGGATTCAAGCTAGCCTGGCTGATGACGGCTGAATAGCCAGAAACCGGTCCCAGGATGCTTGTTTCCGGTCCAGGGAAGACATGGCTTGGCAGTTCGGGCTGGACTGTTCCCATGAGGCACAGGGTCAGACTGATTTGCATATGGCCATGTCTGAACTGGGGTGGTGGAGTGAGCTAAAGAATGATGATGGATTAAACCCAGATCAGTTGACTGGGGGTGAGTGTTTGATTTGCTCTAGCGCTCCGTCCATCATCCCCTTTGGTATCGCTTTGTTCGCCCTAAGTTGGCAGGGTATGCCCAGACGTGGGTCCCTTGCTCACTTTGCCACTGGATTCAAGCTAGCCTGGCTGATGACGGCTGAATAGCCAGAAACCGGTCCCAGGATGCTTGTTTCCGGTCCAGGGAAGACATGGCTTGGCAGTTCGGACTGGACTGTTCCCATGAGGCACAGGGTCAGACTGATTTGCATATGGCCATGTCTGAACTGGGGTGGTGGAGTGAGCTAAAGAATGATGATGGATTAAACCCAGATCAGTTGACTGGGGGTGAGTGTTTGATTTGCTCTAGCGCTCCGTCCATCATCCCCTTTGGTAACGCTTTGTTCACCCTAAGTTGGCAGGGTATGCCCAGACGTGGGTCCCTTGCTCACTTTGCCACTGGATTCAAGCTAGCCTGGCTGATGACGGCTGAATAGCCAGAAACCGGTCCCAGGATGCTTGTTTCCGGTCCAGGGAAGACATGGCTTGGCAGTTCGGGCTGGACTGTTCCCATGAGGCCCAGGGTCAGACTGATTTGCATATGGCCTTGTCTGAACTGGGGTGGTGGAGAGAGCTAAAGAATGATGATGGATTAAACCCAGATCAGTTGACTGGGGGTGAGTGTTTGATTTGCTCTAGCGCTCCGTCCATCATCCCCTTTGGTATCGCTTTGTTCGCCCTAAGTTGGCAGGGTATGCCCAGACGTGGGTCCCTTGCTCACTTTGCCACTGGATTCAAGCTAGCCTGGCTGATGACGGCTGAATAGCCAGAAACCGGTCCCAGTATGCTTGTTTCCGGTCCAGGGAAGACATGGCTTGGCAGTTCGGGCTGGACTGTTCCCATGAGGCACAGGGTCAGACTGATTTGCATATGGCCATGTCTGAACTGGGGTGGTGGAGTGAGCTAAAGAATGATGATGGACCCAAGACCTGCTGACCTTCAGGAGGCTACTCAAGACCTGGTTGTTCGACCAGTAGCAGCACCCTCCCCCCCTTTTTTCTCCCCCAGCGCCTTGAGACCCTCGCGGGTAAGTAGTGCGCTTTACAAATTCTGTGATTGATTGATTAAACCCAGATCAGTTGACTGGGGGTGAGTATTTGATTTGCTCTAGCGCTCCGTCCATCATCCCCTTTGGTATCACCCAACCTAATAGTTCAGTTCACAAATTGTTAAATTGTTAAATTGCAGTGGGCTATAACTGACCTCCCTAATTAACATTCAATAGGCAGGTCTCAATAAGTGACCCCCCTATGATTGACTGCAATCACTGTGATGATGGCATGCAAGAGGTAGAAGGGCACCACCCATCTGATGGCATTTCAAAACAAAATATTTTTTTAAACAACCCATGTTATTAAAGGAACAAGTGCTGCTTTAAAGAAAAACGTTTTCTATTTTTGACAACTTCAGTGGAAGTAGTCAGTGGTCCCATGGACCACTTCCTACTCCCACTAGGGCTGCTAACATGACTCCCAAAGAGGAAGGGGCCTTTATGAATTTGTAACCACCCCTACTCAGGGGTCTATAACTCAGCAATGGTTTGCAATTAAAGTTGTAAACCATTGATACATTCCTATCTGAATCAAAATAGGAGGACGATGCCCCTTTCACATCCCGTCCTGTTTCCAACTTTGAAAATATCTGAAAAGTCTTTTTACAGATGAGAATTAATTTTCTGACCTGTAAAAATACTTTTTTACATAATGAAAATCTCATTTGCGATCCAAGCCTGTGAGTTTGCAAATCACATGGTTTGTGATCGTCAAAGCGTGTTGTACATCAGGCCTTAACTTAACAAAAGCAACATGTCCAAATTTCTTAAACTCCTAATGATTTTTTAAATGTTAAAAGAAATTAAAAAGAACAGGCCCACTTATTAAACTTCAAAAATATATTTTTTCTTTAAGCTGGTATTGTTTAATAAATTATACATTTGAATTTTCAGGTTATAATTGCCCTTGATAGATAGTGGGTAGTACAGTGGTGGCTCCTCCGCTATGGCGAGGAGCATCGCCCCTCCTTGCCACCCTCAAAAATAAAAAAATAAAACTGGTTTCTTATCATTTTGTTTTTCATGTTCTGAGGGCTGGGCAAGTCTTGCGGGCAGGGCCGTCACAAGGGCAGTGACAAAGGGAGTGTTTTGCACTGTGATCAGTGCGCATGTCGGTTTGTCTGGCTGTCTAGGGCCGGCCAAACCAACATGCGCACTGAACTGCCCTGCTGGGTTGAAGACAGCAAAGCACAGACTCACATTCTCTCTGGGAGCGCACATTCCCAGTGCTCAGGTCAATCCTGGTGCTGCTTTCAAAGTTGAGAAGTGTCAGGATTGGCCGCAGGGGAGCCTGTGCTGCAGCGAGGACACGGAGAAGAGCGGCGCAGCAGCAGTCAATTTCTTTTTACCTATATTTTTTTTACATGTTTTGGTGTTGTCTGTTTCCCCTCCCTCCCCCACCTCCCTGTCGTACCCCCCACCCCACCACTCCGCCCACACAGCAGCTGCTACATGGGTAATAAACTGAAATAGAAATTCTGAACAAAGGATTGGAGAGCAAAGATTTTGAATTATGCACAACTTCATATTGAAGTTTCCATTTATGCTGGATACTGCTTGTGGTGCAAAACAAATCTACTCCTCTCTACACCTGCACCTCTGTACATTAGTCTAAGCAGTTGCATGTGTGATTGTGTGTGTATGACTGCATGTGTATGTGTGTGTGTCTATGTGTGTTGTAAGACGGAAGCTAATACTTCCGGCACCCCCCTCTTTTGCCCAGCTAAGAAGACAATTATCTTTTTAGATCCCACTCACAGGGTTTCTATGCCTCCCTAGGTGCTATGCTATGCAGCGGAAGAGCTATCTACACCAACTCTGTAAGGGCGTTTCAGTAGGCAGAGAGAGCTTCACAGGACTGGAACCTGTTTCATGCAAAATATGTATGAGTAGCTGTGCAAGAGCTGAAAGGGCCTTAACAGCAGGGCTGGTATGAATTAATTAAGTGCACAGCATGGCTCTGTGAACTTAGCACCAAGGGGCATCTTATTAGAACTGAATGCACAGGGACTCAGAAAAGGTGAGTGTTCTTCTCTCAAGCACAGTTGGTGTCTGGCTTTGGGGCGAGTGGTCTTTAAGAGAGATTAGAACAGTGAAATGTTTAGTGCTCCATTGAAGCCAATGGCATGCTCCCGGCTTCTAATGGCTGGTAGAAGCTTGGAGCATCATCATTCCAATGCTTTCCTTTCACAATTGTTGCTGTGAACAAAGTCCTCACGGACCCCGAGGAGAATTCAATCCCCTCAGGCTCCATGAGGCCTTTATTTTGCTAATTAGACATTCTGCACTCTAGTGGCAGAATGTTCTAATAGCCTTGAAGGCCTCCGTAGCGGGCTATACCGGCCATTAAAGGCCTATTCCCTTGTTAAAGACACTGGAGCTAGACTTTATTGGTCAGTATAGCCCGCTATGCTGGGCTTTAAGGCTATATTGGTGCCCTTGGGAAGCTGTGCGTGTCTTAACTTTTTTCCCAGCCATACTGGAAGTGTATGTGTCCGGGTGACGGTATGTTGGCTTATCCAATAGCAGCAGCTGTATGGGTTGTGTCTGAAGTGTCTTGGAGCTCATAGGCAGGGCCGGACTGGGAACTGAAACCGGTCCTGGCAAACTGCTCGGCCAGCCCCCTGTGTGCTAGGGCCTGTTTCGGCCGATTTTGTTACAGGGGGCGATATTGCCGGCTCCCAGTAACAAAACGGCCCCCCAGGGGCCCAAAACCAGCCCCCACCCTCGCGGCTCACCGGGGAAACGCTACTGCCAGTCCGGCCCTGCTCATAGGATGTTTTGGTGTTATGGCTGCTGTCCTGCTAGCCTACGACAAAGGCCACTGTTATTACGCAACTATGCACTGTGGCGTTTTCTGCACAAATATGGATTTGCTGCACGTACTACCAGCCGCGGTCGGTGTAGGTGTGCCGGCCGGGCGGTGACGTGGGGCGGGGGAGGGGCAGGGTGGGGGGTAGCAAAGTATGGATTACGGACCTATACAGGTAAGTAAACATTTAAATCAATAAAACGAATTTCGTTTGGCGCACTGCATCGCCAAATGCGATGCAGTGCCCGCAACGAAATTCGTTTTATTGATTTAAATGTTTACTTACCTGTATAGGTCCGTAATCCATACTTTGCTACCCCCCACCCTGCCCCTCCCCCGCCCCACGTCACCGCCCGGCCGGCACACCTACACCGACCGCGACTGCGTACTACGTAATTCATCATCTTTTGCATAATTTGCAGATTTTAGCAAAGATATTTTTACTAAAAATGCTCCCATTCATGTTGCCACTCAGTGACCGCTAACTGGTCATCTTTCAGATGCTGATTGCTCTATTTAAGTGTTAAATGCATACATATGAGGTGTATTTTTAGCCCAGATAGCGTTAACGTGTAAAAAGGACACAATGATCAGTAATGCTGCCACAAATTGTGCCACATGACTCCACATAGTTTACCCTTACTTTCAAATAATGTGGTCCACACTGACGCATAATTTGGACTTCCCCTGGCTGCTACAGAATGCCAGTGGCCCGGCTGAAGGGTTTCCAACCTCTGGAGATCTATACATTGTCTGACATTTCCTCCCGCAGCCCTGTATGGACAGGTTTCTGTCCAGGTGCTGACTGGAGTCTGCATGCATGAGTCCCACCCTCGGTACATTCGTGATTCCTGAATGCACCGGAGTGGGACTCCTGCATGAATCTGTCCATGTGCTGCAAGTTGCATTACGTATTTTACTTTCCGTACACCAGAGAACTGTCCGAGTGCTCAAAAGCTGCTTTCTGCACAACACCCAGGCGTCGGAACATGCAGCGAGGGCTGTCACTGTACTGAAAAGAGGATTCCTTTACGATGCCTCTCCACACTTTCATGGACTGCCCTAGTGTTGGAAGTAAAGTGCCTGCACGATGCCCCTTCAGTACACGCAAGTAGATGCCCAGGTGGTGTTTGAAAGAGGCTGGCTGCCGGATGCCAAGCCTGAATATGCGCGGAGAGCTGTCCACGCGCAGGACGAAGTCTTTAACGTTTTCCAGCTTCAAGAACAACCGGGAGCTGTCCCGGTGCTGAAAGGTCGCTTTCTCCACGATGCTCTCCCTCAGGCACAGCACGTAAGCTGCACAGACACTGGGGAGGCGGATGCCTACCCGCAGAACATGCAGGAAGCTGTACAGATACTGAAAGACTCCTGCCTGCACGAAGACCAAGTATAGTGCGTGTGTAGCTGCTGCCTGCACGTTCCGCACCCTCAGCAGGTGCAGGGAACTGTCGAGGTGTTGAAAGACTTGAAGCCTACCTCATAATGTGCAGAGATCCTGCCCGCAGAATGCCCACCGTCAGCATGGGCCAGGAGTTAAAAGGCTTCTACGTACGCGATGCCCACCCCCATCACGTGCAGGGCTTCTGTTTGAACGGCACCCACCCCCAGCCTGTGCACGGATAGGCCGAAGTGTTGAACGTGAATTCCGGCAAAATGCCCACCCCGGGCACAAGCAAGGAGTTGTTAAAGTGTTGTAATGCGTCTGCTTGCAGCTGTCCGCCTGCACTCGCACGAGACAGCTTAATTCATGTGATTGAACAAAGCACACCTGGCAAATTCGGCCTAGAAAATTATAGTAAGCTGATTAATAGCTCCCTGAAGCACCGCCCAGTTGCTGTCACCCCGAGGCTCTGCTCGTCTTTTGAGACATCACTTGGTTCTCGGTCTTCCGCTTCTGGAGGGCAGGGCCGGAGGTGCAAACGAAACACTGACCCACTTGTATAGACATTTGAAATGGCTAAGTAAAGGCAAATGTCAGTCTTGTCCATGGCCCATACCTGATAAACTCTTTCTGCGCTCTTTGGCCCCTATTTTCAAGGCCATGAAAAGTCACGTAGGGTGGCTTTACGTGGTCTTGTAAATATGGGCAGGGGCAATGAGCCGCCGGTGCTTCAAAAAAACGACGCACCAGCGGCGCAATGGCCTTGTAAATGAGGCCCTTTGTGTTCCTAACATTTCGTTCCTGGTTGACTAGGGTTTATAAAATTCTAACCTGGTTAGATAAAGTAAACAATCCTAATCTGGCTAGAGCCCCTGCGATTCTAAATTGGTTAGTTAGTGCCCAGACAGTTGGTAGGTAGAGTCCAAACATTCAAAATCCGGTTGATTCGAGGCAAGACTATTCTAATCTGGTTTGTTAGAGTTCAAAGAATTCTAATCTGATTGGTAAGTGTCCAGAAAATGATCATATTTTTTCTTAGGGTCTAGACAATTCTGTTATTTTTGGTTAGAGTTCGGCCAATTCTAATCTGGTTGTTTTATGTGCAGATAATTATAGTCTGGCTCAAGAAACACTGGGCAATTTTGGTCCAGCTAATTATAGTGTAGACTGTCCTAACTTGATTAAGTAAAGACTAGAACATCCAATTTGGTGAAATCGACTCTAGACATTTCCCGAGGATTGGAGCTTAATCTTCTCTAATACAGTTAATTGGAGTCTAGAGTGTTCTTAAATTATTAATTATACCTTGTGCATCTTTAATCAGGTTATCCCTAGTCTATTACTTATAGTTAAATCTTACTAGACTCGGTAAGTGCCCCTTGACATGTTCACCTTCCTGATTGGCACTGTGGGTATTTTCACTCTCGTCAGTCACGCTCCAGGCATTTTGCCTTTCCACGTGCTGCTGTCCATTTAACTGTTGTCTGGGTAATTGAACAGAACTGACATGCCTACTTAATTACTGTACAAGTCATGTTGGTCTGGGCTACCTACTTACATTCTAAGCACGTCCGAATATGTCCAATGTTGTCCCCTTGACCTTAAACTATGTCAGTTCTGCTGTGCCTCCATCTAAAATGCTTTAAAATGTGCTTACCTAATCTAAAAAGGCATTTTGTTCACAGACAGAAAATCCACACTGAGTTTGATCGCAAAGATTCATTGTGTGATCTTGCAACTTCTTCGCTCTGAAGTTAATGAAAAAGAAAATATCCCAAAGTGGAGGTGCTGAAAGGGTGGGTTGGCGTCGAATCTGCGCACTCCGATGATTTCCAACTGCTTCTTTCTTCTAATTCCAATTTAACCATTTACTATTCCATTAGGAGCGGCTCATGTTCTCGAGCTGTTAGCTAAATGGCTGTTAACGGCCTCATTATTTGATTGGAGGCACTTAGCCGCAGAGGTTAAAGGCAGTGGAGAGTGCAGGCTAGCAGGGGGCCGACGGGGGACTCGCGTGGACAAAATGCAGCCATTTCATGAATATTAAATTAAAAGTCATGTCTTGCTTAAGTATTCCTGCCTGTAGTGGGCATAACCCGTATTATTTTATTTTAAAATATAAATGTTAATACAGAGAGTGAGTGGCGGAGCAGAACATAATAAGGGGGGATATAGAGCGGAAAATCTAGACTGGCCTCAAGTGGAGAAAACTGGTGTCAAACTGTGGGCCTGCGCTAATGGATGTCTCAATGAGCCGCCGGCAGGCTGGGCTGCAAGCGGGGAGGGGCTTGTCCTGGCACCCACTGAACACACGGAGGGGCGCCTCGAAGTGCACTACCGCGCTCTAGCAGCTAGCTCCCGCCGCGCTGGTTATTCATCCCAGCCCATTGAGAAGTGCAGCAAACGGGCACCCAATGAGGGTGTTCTCTAAGAAAGACTTAATGCACTTTTAAAACACTTACACGGGTCCAGAGCTGGAAGAGAGCTAAAGCATAAGCCTAAATAAGAACTGATGCAGTGGTGGAAAGTGACAGAGTGGGGATTTATGGTGCCTTTTTGTCCTTCACTTGCTATAAATTTTATGTCAGAATAGCGAGCACAAAAACAGCGTTTTTGGGATGTAGGCCCGCTGGAGGAGGAAGACTGGGTGGAGGCCCTGTCCTCCCCACGAGGGTCCTCCATAGCCGTAAGTCTCCGCCTTATCCAGTTTAAGTATCTCCACCGGGTCTACTTCACTAGGGTCAGGCTCTGGAGGGCAGGATTGGTGGCCTCCCCGGTGTGTCTCCGTTGCCAGCATGAGGAGGGCACGTTGCTCCACACTGTTTGGCACTGCGCTGCCTTGGCACGATTTTGGCGGGGAGTTCTGTCATGCCTCTCTGAGGTTCTGGGATGGGATCTCCCCAGCTCCCCAAAGCTGGTCCTATTACATGTTATGAATGATATTGGAGGTAACATATATAAGCGCCATCTTCTGTTGTTGGGATTCACCTTGGCCAAGAGAGATATCGCCAAAGCTTGGAAGGCTCCGAGGGCGCCCTCGGTATCTGTGTGGAAGAATGGCATGGATTTCTTTATGGGGCTGGAGACCCCGGTCTTTGTGGCCAGGGGCTGCCCGCTTAAACATTATAAAATCTGGCGGAGGTGGGCAGAGTACCGCTACCTGCCTCAGTAGCTAGGTCTACTGACCTGGCGTCCCTTCCATAATAGTAGATGTGTACCGTTGCTCTGTAGATGTAGGCGTGTTGTGTCTGGATGGAGGCGACTGCTCTTACCCGATGCTGCTTTGGGGTAGGCGCCAGTGCGAAGGGGGGTGGGTTTTGGGGTTTGTTATCTTTTTATGTTCTTGGGTATTATTTCAAATGTATCGCTCTTAATTTGTCCTTATACCTTATTGAAAGTGTCAAAGTCATTTCTATGTACATTGTATGTGCATGATTTGCTGGGTTACAGCACTCTGCGGTATATTTGTTATTTGGCAAATAAAATTTGTTCATAAAAAAAAAAACTGCGTTTTTTTTTAAAGAATATTTTTATTATAGTTTGGGGAGAGGATGTGGCCTAACGGCTAGAGTGGTTGACCTCGAAGCTGGAGAACCAGGTTCGAGTCTCGGCAGGGACCACTCAACATCCTGTGATTCTGGGCAAATCACTTAATCTCCCCGTGCCTAACAAAAAAGAATGATTGTGTGCGTCTGTAATGTAACAGGTGCTCATGTAAAGCGCTCTGATACCTTCGGGTCTAGTTCACGCTATATAAAACAAACAAAAAATAGTTTTTGCTTTGTTAAACTGTTACAAAGCCTAATAATACAGCAGTATGGTATCTTCCTCACGCCTTCAGAGAAAGAGCGGTACAGCATAAATTCAGGCATAGGGTTCCATATCAGTCATAGACAAACTAATGATCACAGTTCTGCTGGATCCCACCCTACTCTCCCCTGCCATCGGGAGTATCAAACAATGAAGGTCAGCACACATTGCTACGACTTGTTAGTAAAAGGATAGAAATACAATAAGCAAAAGCACAAAACTAACAGTGCACACAATGGGTTCCAAGTGGCCTAGCATCCAGTACGTCTAACCGATGGGAGTCCAGGCGTCGGGGCAGCCTCTCCGTATCCGCATGTAGACCTGCAAACCAGGGCTCATTCACATCAACTGCGCCAGGCAGCAGCGCAGCCAGGTTGCACCTTATCACAACCACAAGCAGTCAACCCCAGGGTCACTCACCTCCTAAAGCTCTGCCAAACCACCACACCCACTCCTAGTCAATCACCCCATCATCACCACCCAACACTGAGCTACCGGAGGGGGAGCAGCTCTGACCCCCGGGAGTCTCAAATGCATCCAGCACTTCCGCTCAAAGAGGCACTATCGGCCTTCTCTGTATCCCCTGAGTCTTCTCCCTGTGGAGTGCCTGGTCCTTTGCTCGGACCTATTCCTTAACAGCAGCCTCCCACCAGGACACCACTGACCGGCCTTTTGACTTCCATGAAATGGCAATCTGCCTTTTAGCCAGTATAAATGCTAAATCTAGAAAACTATTCCCCACATTCTTGGGTTTTGGTCTGGGGAAGGACCCCAACAAGCACGCTTCCAAGGTGCAGGGCATAGTGTGTCTAAGTGTCTCGTTCAACCTCTGCACCACGGAGGCCCAAATCTCCTGTGTAAGCACATGACCAGGCCATGTGACTAAAGTCCACCTCCGCCAGTGTACAGAGGGGACAGCATCTAGCTCATCCCCAAAACCCCATGTATTGCAGTGAATTTCTTTGGTGTGAGGTAGGTCTTGTGGGTGTAATTAAATTGGATGATTTTAAAACAAGTATTCCGGTAGACTCTCTGTGGTTAAGCCAGTATCCTTGCCCATTCACTATCCAAAATTTCCCTCCCTAATACTCCATCCCATTTCAGCCTGAGGCCATCCAAGGGCTTCATTACAATCCCACTGAGGGCACTAATAGGCCATTTCACGAGGTGTCTACCCGTTCCCAGGGACAGTAATAAGTGTAAGACAGTATGCATCTGAAGTTCATCCTCCCCGTGTGCCAGAGTGCCATAAAGGTCAGAGCTAATGCCTTATATGTAAGGAACTGTCCGGGGGGGGGCAAGCCATTTGCCCAATAAGGACATCCAAAGTCATCCACTTGGAGGCCTCGTAATAGTCACCCATTGTCACCAATCCCACTTCCTTCCACGCCAGCAGCTGTGCCACCCAGAAAAATGTGGAGGGTCCCCATGTGGAAGCCCTACCAGGAGGAGGGTGGGGGAGTACAACGGACACCCCAGCATCCACCAGTCACATCGCTTACAGCATCGGAATGTTGTGGTCAACAATAAGCCATCCCTCCTCCCCATGAACCCACCACTAGAGCCGAGCCAAGAGTGCTCCTTGATTAGGCACAGGCGCAAAAGGTCCCAGCTCAGCCAGGTTCGTACCATCCAGCAACTGTGTGATCCTCTGCAGCTGGGCAGCTAAAAAATATAACTCAAATTCCTCACTCTCAGTCCAACTTCAAGTAGGGGTCGCTGGAGTTTGTCCAAGGACACCATGTGTCGCCCCCTGTCCCATATACGCTCCAGTTTATGATAAATTTGGATACCTAGATAACAAGCACAAAAACAGCTTTGTACACAAATACCATAACAAGAATATTGAATACTAAAATATAGTGCAATTAAGTATATATGTAAATATAGATTTACGAATCTTCAGATCTCATCCACTTCTGTTTAACATATATGTATTGTCAAGGTCCATATGTGTGGAGTGACGTATAATAATCCTATACTTACCTATTTATACTTATCTTCACAATATTTGTTTTTGTAGTTGATATTCTGGATACAAAACTTTGGTAGCACAGTATTTTTGTGCTCAGTATTCCAGTACCATACCCTTTCAGAGTGTCTCTACGATCGGACATAGTTGTAGGTGTAGGCTGGTCAGCTACTCATATAAGATGGAAGGTGTTCGAAAGTTAAAGTGATAGTTTGACCTCAGAAGAAATCCAATATATAAAATAAATATTGACAAGCAGTTTAGAAATTAGGCAAAGTAAAAATGCAGCAAGTTTCCCAGTTTACAAGTGTCTGCAGTTTTGGTAATGAGTCTTTATTATAGGGGTGGGTGGAATGTTTCATTCCACCCACTGAATTGGCAGAATTTGGTGACTCTGCGTTACTGTTGTAACGTGGAGTTCCGGCGAAATTCCGCCAATCCCCGCGTGGAGGAATTTTTCCTGCAAGGCTTCAGAAATGTGAGCGCGAGTGAGACTTGGTGTCCCCTAGCACCATTTTCTAACATGGCCAGTTGTGGGTGGTCACGAGTGGCCACGGTCAGAGGGCTGCTTCTCATGTAAATTTGCTGCCGCTCAAGTAGATTTTCTACTCGAGCAACAGCAAAATCAACTCGAGTGGCTCTTGCACACCACATGATTTTGTTCACACTGTCATTTCAGCGCTGATCACTGTACTGGCGCAAAAGTAAAACGTGAGCAGTGCAACATGAATACTTTCCACCCATTGGTGGAACGCCATGGAAACTTGTGAAGTTTTTATGTAACTGCAGAATTCCACACAGTCAAACTCCATGAATTCCGCCCACCCCTACCTTATTCCACTTGTAATTTTCCAGTCTGCGGAATCCATATCAATGTCCCCAAAGATACCATTGCTATGCTACAATATGAAATCACACTGGAGAATGATCTACTATTGTGCCAGACTATGTTAGGAGGTTTCTGTAGCTTCTGGGCCACATGATGCCAACTGCTGCCCAGGGCACGGGGTTCATAGACCCAGTGAATTGTCTCAGATTCTGTGAAAGACACGAGCAAGACACAATGTTGTAGACATAGATAGAGGTATGGGGGATATTCCCTAAAACGTAGGTGTAAGCGTCCTTCTGAAGTGAGTACTTTTTTTCTTGCACCTCACATCGCCAGGAACCCTCTTGTGCCAGAGTAGCCCATCACTTTTCCCGAATATCCATTCCCTCACTGCCCCAGAATATACTGTCACTGGGTCTGAATTTCACATCCATGTGCTCGAATATGCCATTGCTGTGCCATGGTATCCAATTTGTATGCAAGTTAATCTTAAAAAGTTCAGGCAGAGCGGTGTGATAATTCCCCATATTGATGGCATATTTAGACATGATAATGGGATATTGTTGTACAATGGTGAGATATTTTGACAAATTGATGAAGTATTCTGTCTTCCTTATGGAATATTCTGGCATAGCAGTTGGATATCGTGGCATAGTGATGGCATACCATGGCACAATGATTATATTGTGGACGCAGCACCTGGATATTCTTTGCACATTGGTGTTGTATATACCATGATAGGATTTTTGGGCACAGAGATGGAATATTCTGCCGCAGTCATGGCAATTTCAGGCACAATGGTGGGATATGGCACAGAGTTTGGATATTGTAGCACAAAGATGGATAGTATGGCATAAGGATGGAACATTACTGTGCTGTAGTACTAAATATTAACACAATGGTGGCATGCTCTGGTACAGCGAGGGGACATTTGGGCACATTGAGGTGAAAGTCAAGCACATCAATGGGCCACAGTATTCTGTCACTGTGCCCGAATAGCCCATGTTTATTCCCGAATACCTCTTTTTAATGAAACATGCCAAATATCTCATCATAATTCCGGACTGCACCTCCATTTTGCAATGATTAAACAAATGATATGTTGGTTGTTACAGAACTGTGCCATATAATATCCTCTCAAATGTTGCCAGGGAATGTCATGTGCGTGATCCTGCAGTTCATCCGATGGCAGAGGTTCCTCAAGTATCTCTGATTGGCAATGCCTACTCACAGGGCAGGCAACTAAAATGCATATGAACCATACACCTCAAAATAGTTAAGACAGAAGTACCACAACACGTTTTACAAATACAGCAAACATTCAAAGGTATTGGACTTTTGGTCTCTTCAATTCTGGCTTCTTGCACTCGATGATACAATTTGTTGTGTGCTCCCCCACCCCCCATCCCTCTTTGCATTTCTTGTTTAAAGTCAAGAGGTTCACTATGAGATCCACTGTGTGGGTGGCTGAATCTAACTCTGAGTAGCAGCCTATATAAGGACATATGAGTGAGTATTTTAATGTTGTACAATAGTAATTATATTCCTGTCCAGGCGTGCAGCAGACCGCAATAAAATCATACCTTTAGCATGCAAATAGCAAGTGTTATTAAAATCCAGCTCAATTCATAACATCCAAAAGAAAAAAGCGCAAGGCCCTGAATATCAGTGCATTATTATCGCACCTGATAAGATCTGATACCCCAGATTTCATGATTTATCCGATGCGATAATTATCGCCTATTACAGGTTCAGCCTACAATAATGGGACATACCAAGTGGATTTGTTGCTGCAAAATACACATATTCGCTAATTACCTGCCCTTTTTTCCCTTGTTAAATTCTGGCAGGATTGTCCTTCTCAAATGCAAGAGTAGGTGCACAGTTTATCACACCCAGTAAATATCGGGTGTGACAAAATCTGCACAACACATAATTCCGATCCCAGTGCCTAAAGAGACCTGCATAAGCGTCAGCATTTTCTGGCCCTCTTGCAATCAGAGTCTTAGTTGGCTCTGGATTTGGATTTAAAGATGAGCCCTTTATGTTTCATAAGGACCTTGGCAATGAGTGTCTAACTTTCAAGCTGACCAACTTGCCATTCGTAGGGTGATTTTGGCAATCAAGTGGTTTAGAGAAGCTCCATATGACACCGGCATCGTCTAGTTGTGGACACCAGCTGAGCATACAAGATAGGAGAGTTTGAATTTCTCATAATGTTTCCCCTAACTTCTTTTCCTTTACTTGTCTTATTGCCATTTCTATGTTGGCCAGTTCTCTTCCAGGTCCAAGAAGGACTTTCTTGGAAGAGATGACAGGCTTCCCCTAGAAGGGACGGGGTGTCCTTCAGTTCAGCCTCTGTTTTTATTTATGTTTTGTCAAATTTTCAACTTGGGGGGAAGTGTGTATATATACTGTTCTGCGTACTCCTTCTAATAGGAATAGAAGATGTAGGTGGAACTGGGTACCACATGCACCAATTCCTCATCTTTCTCTGTATCAAGCTCAGTTGCTGCCTTCTGGCCTCCTTCTTATCATGTAAATCTTCATCATGGTCGTTTCACAGACAACAATAGATACAACATCTCTGCATGCATACATGTATTTTGCATTTGTATAGAGCAAACCAAGCTGAACCACTGGACAAGGCCCCTTTTGCTCCACTTTCAGCTTTTCATCTTCCACGTGACCCTTCAGGATAGAGCACCCCTACTAAATCTTAAGGCACTTGGTTGCCTAGCTCAAGTAATTGCCATTATTGACATGTTTTCCTGCATGGTGCTATCTATTCTGTCTCTTGGGCCGCCCTGCTGTGCTACCGGGATCCCTCCGCTCAATCTCTGCAGACTCCCACACCTCATGCCTTTGCGTTCTGCTCTTTGGGGTATCCATGCTGATTACTCGTTACAGAAGTGTTGCTGACAGTTTTCCATTCACCCGTTGTACCTCTCATTGCTTATCATTGGTTTGGTTGAGTGCATTTCTGAAGCCTTTGTTATTTTCATGACAGAGTGAAGTGACGTAAATGAGAATCATTGCTATGACTAACATCAGTTTGTGACTGGCACTTGGGACAGGGTCCTCCTAACCAGAATCATGCTTGGATATATTAGATGGAAGCTAGGTTCCCCCCAGGGCAATACGAGCCCTCTTCCATCCTTGTTTGCCCATGTAAAGAAAGATCCCCAAAGGGTTGGCTACATTTTGTGTTTTTCTGTAGATGTTACTCTTGTTTCTCAAGATACTATCTAATCCCAGTATAGAGGGGTTCTGGGATAGGAAGATGCGCACCCACCGTACTGCATTTACAGGCACTGAGCTCACCACTGATATGTTTGTAGTGTTGGCTTATTTCTTAAAAGTGCCGTCCGTGTTAGAAGTCATATGATTTTCAGATTTTATAGTGTAATAAGGGCAAGTTTTTAATGTATTGTTTTAATAGTTTTAAAATTAAGAGTAATTTTATGTATTTGCTTTTATGATCATATTTTACGTTTGAATAAAGCTATTTATTGATTCACTAATAACAAACATCTGTTATCAGTCAACAGCTCCAAGAGGCACACGTGTGGGTGAACATGCGTTCGACAAGGGTGCCTGATATGTTAATTGATGTTTAAGTGTGTGCTCAGAAGGGGGACCTCCTGTTTCCCAAAGTGATACAGGGGTAAGGCCCGGTGCCCGCTATGGCCAGTCCGGCCCTGGGTAAGGCAGTACAGAAGGAAAAGGGTATCAGGGAGACCACTGAGCCGCTGATAGCGCAACCTTAGGGCTCACAGAAAGGCCATGGGTGTGTTGAATCACAGGGCATACATGGGAAAGGACCCTGATACTGCTCTCTCCCCACATCCATCACACCGCTTGATGCATACAACTGGGAGGAAGGGTGCTGGAGGCCCGTGACGTAAGCCAGCAGAGGGTGCTGGGTGCACTCACTGTGTGTCCTTTCAAGCACCACCCAGTGTCGTCGGTAGGAGGACTGCAGGGAGTTTGGGAGGTGAGAAGGTCATTAAATCTTTATGGTGTCTTTGGATGATCTAGTGGAGTGAGAGGGCACATTGAGGGCGATGCTGGGAGTTAGGAATTGGAACAGTTCTCACTACCTGAGATGTGCATGGTAGCTTCCATTTATGTTGTATTCTATGGAAATGTATCGTATGTGGATATCTTGAAAATCATCTGGATTAGGCCTAGCCCTCCAGAATCAGTGGTGTGCACTCTGGCTCTGTAAGCAGCACTTTACATCGATTGTCTGCGGGCCACGTCACCATGCCTTCGACAAACGGTGCTGATGATTGTCGCTCCTCGCTCAACACTGCAGACACGGAGAGGCCCACAAGTCTTCAAATATTATTCAGGCTTTTAACTGAGCAAATCAAAGTGACAATCAGTTCCCCCGAATTGCGGGTTACTGCGCAGCAAGCTGGAAAGGAACAAACAGAATAATGATATTTCTTGTGATGAAGTAGATGCAACAAAGTAGGTGTTTGTCAGCAGCACATGAGAAGAGAGACTAGGCGCCGAGCAGCAGTCAGCTCGTTAGATGGTCTATTGCGCTGCAAAACCAACAAGAAAAAACAACAAAACAAACTCTAGTCAAAACAGCAATATGGCTAGGACTACAGAGAATTTGTCATTCTGCACCCATGCGATTAGGCAGCCTGTCTTCGGTATATATGTTTTAAACACACAAAAGTAAGCGAGGCAGATCAAGGTGATTTTCGTATTGCTTGGAGCACTTAGAATATTGAACCCTGTGTCCTGTGAACTCTGTCTCTGATTCGTTCAAGTGTGTATTTAGCATGCAAGAGGAAGGGCTCATTAGTTCTCCCGCCGCTTTTAAAGCGCAGTGAGAGGAGGCTTTGAGTGTGCATAGATGAAAGGGCTGCATAATATGTTTGGTTGGTTGGGGAATTGATGGGCGTTCAGCAGGGTTGTATGTGAGAACATTGTTGACAAATATATCAACTGACGTAAATATTGTGGCCTAATGATCAGATACAAATTTAGTGTCCTGTCGGGTTTAGAATTTCTATCATTAACTCCAGCGGTGGAATATTTTTGAAAACAACATTAAAGCGTATAAATAAATATTGTAATGGACAATGTTTCTATTGGACAATGAATACATTGAGGTGGTTAGGGGCATTAATAGGGTATTGAACCTGGGTTAGATTAAATCATTTATGGATACCTATTTGCCAGCTCAGAAGTGTAGTTGTGGCTGAAATGGGGTGATGCTGTTATGAGAGGCTGTGCTTACTGGATATCTGTGAATTGGATAAGTCAGTGAATAGAGCAAATGAATGGTATATGTAGAGAGCTTGGCTTTGATGTACGTACACAGACATTGTGGATTGGCAAATTCAAATTTGGGGCTTGGAGGGGTATATTTAGTTTAAATAAACACATAGATGATTATCCAAAGTGTGGCTGGTAGTTGGGTTAATGCATAATGATGATATAATAGGCAGTATTGAGTGTGTTTGTCTGTTTTGATTTATATAATGCGACATTAGGATTTGTGTGTGTTTGTGTGATTACGTGGTGGGTCTTGGCATTTGACACACAGGGCAATTGATTGACATATGATCGTTTGGGATGATTGGAGCATGAATATGTTGTAAATGGGTGAGTTAGATTTGTCAAATTATATAATGGCTGGGTCAACTGGTGAGTGTGCATAGTCAGTGCCAGAGAAAGCCTTCTGTGATTGGCAGATTGATAGCCCGGAGACAGGTTGCCTGAATTGAATCATAGGTTAATTCATTACTACCAGGTAATGCACAACTGGCTGAATACATGGTTGTGTGGTGGAGTTAGTGAATTGATACATAAATGGATGAATACATTGCTGAGCAGCAATTTGATGGGTGACTGGATATAAAGCTCTGGTGATAGAAGGATGTATGACCGGATATCAATACAGCTAAGCAGATCTACTTATCCCTTTACAGATGAATGAATGTATGAATGCTTTATTGGAAATACTGGTGGTTTGTTGGGTTGGTGAGTGGATAGAAGTAGTAATGTCTTTATACAGATTTTTGAGATACTAGGTTTTATTCGATTATTACTGCATAGTATGGAAATTTTCGTCCCAAATATCAAACAACGTAAGTCGTTTTTTAATGTGGCACACTAAATCTGCCAGTCCTTTTTATATGAAATAAACATTTGCTTACGGTTTTCCATCGGTTCAATTGCACAGTCTGTAAGAAACAAGAATTGATTTATGCAACCGTGCAAAAGCAAACACCCTAATTACAAAGCAATTCCTTCATTTTCTCTGGTTATTGATTCTATTATGTTGAAGTCCGTTGTTACAGTTTTGCAAAGTTAGGCCAGATAATTACATGCTTCATTCACCTGTTTTGTTGGTTGACAATATTTACTTTACTGATCAAACTCCATGTGCCCTAAATCATGGCATTTTCCCTTCCTTCCTTTTTACTCAGGCAGCATGCTCAACACAATGCTAGCAGACGTATGACCAGTTTGTCTCTCTTCTCTTTCCAGTTTCTTGTTTTTTCAACTTCACCACACCCTCTGGAACAGTCTTATCCCCAAACTACCCCGAGGAGTATGGGAACCAGTTGCATTGTGTCTGGCTGATCATCGCCAAGCAAGAGAGCCGCATCCATCTGGCCTTCAATGACTTTGACGTTGAGCCCCAATTTGATTTCCTGGCAGTAAAGGATGGAGGAACGGCAGAGTCTCCCGTGCTGGGCACCTTCTCAGGGAACCAAGTCCCGCCTTCATTGACCAGCAGCGGCCATGTCACCCGGCTAGAATTTCAAACTGACCACTCAACGGAAAAGCGGGGATTCAACATCACATTCACAAGTAAGCATTAATAACAGCGAACAGAGTAATACTGTATGTTTTTGAGTAGGAATATCTGTTGGCTTCTAAAGACTAAATCATGTGAGACACAGCCTTTTGGTAGTGAGCTTTAGTTATAGGCAGACAGTTCTATGGAGAAGCAAGAGTTGTACATCATTTCAAGTAGGTTTACAAAATCATTGCAAATGATATAACATAGTTCTATGAAGCATTGTGTTTCACAGGCTTTTTGATTTCTGACACCTGCTTAAATGTAGTGAGACTTCACTGTGCAATACTCAAAACACCAGTGATACAAAATATGCGGAAGTGTGCATCTATGTGCATCCCTTACCTACCTTCTTCATGAGTGGCGAGTTTGTGACATGATAAATAAACAAACGGACTTGGAAAATCAATATTCTCCGTAAGAAGTCAGATTGATTCATTAGTTGATCCAGAAGGTTCGGATGCATGCCAGGTTTTCAAGACATCTACATAAGATACTTTTACATTGATAAAATGGCTGTAAAAGGAATCCATTTACCTTGGGCAGTGTGAAAACAGAAAATGTGGCTGGAACCACCCATAGATCATGCAGAGGAGCAGGAGGACAATCCACTGTGAGCAGCCCCGGCCCCAGATTCATGATCTGAGACCATCATCTACTGGAGCAGAGGTCTGCAGCCACAAAACGCAAAACATAGTCACATAAAGTTTTGAAAATGCTTTTGGTCACTTCAAATCCTTTTGCTAGAGTGATTACAAATCTATATGATGGTTGCACATTTAGCAAGAAGTTCTTTCAATGAGCTATGATGTACATGTACTTCCTGTGTCATATGCAACTATCTCTCAATCTGTTCTTCACCTGTGGATCTCCTGCATGATTGCAATTATAAAATGTTACATTGTTAGCGTTTGGCTTCATTAAAAGGACAGTTGTAGCCCCTTAAGAGGAAGGAAGCTGCCTGGCTGACTGCTTAGGTGGACATTTATTTATTGCAGATTTCCCAGATTCTATCGGAGCGAGAAATGGACCCTACGTCTGCCAGAACATTAAGACGATATTTATGGATCAATTTTCTTTATTGAATTTTCACAAACATAAAAGTAAATCTGCGAACAAAGCTATGTAGCCTGCAATGCGGAGGGCAGTTTGTCAGATTGAATGTCTTCTAAATTTTCCGCCCAACCTGGTTCCTACCCTACCCCCTATTAAGCTCTTAAAATACCCTATCTGGAGGATGCATAATTTGTCCACAGCCTAGTCTGTGTGTTGCCAGTTGCAACCTTGCTGACACTTAGGGGGTCATTATGATGTCGGGCGGATCGCCACCGCCCGACTGGCGGTGGCGATCCACCCGACATCTTTCCCTGCCCGCCCTCCATTTACCCCCCGCCATATTACAATGGCGGGGGGACAGCGGCGGACGGAAAGACCGTCCGCCGCATTTCCGCAGGCAGGCAATCGTTCCGATTGCCTGCCGGGCAGAACACGGGCCTAATATGGTGGCGGTGTCTGGAAGACACTGCCATCCATATTAGGATGCCTGGCGGTGAAGGCCGTTCCATGGCGGTATCGCTGTCATGGAAAGGCATGCGGGAATCACTTTGGGGACCCATTGCGGGCCCCCGGGGGTGGGGGGGTGGGTGGCTGCACTTGGGGGTACCTATGGTACCCCCTAGATTGGCATGCACAAGGTGGCAGGCACCGCGCGGTGCCTGTCACGTTGTGCATGCCAATGCACTGCATGCATTTTTTACATTGCGGCGGGTGCTGCTGACAGCACCACCCGCCGCAATGTAAACAATGCGGGATGCGACCGCCACTGTGGCGGTCGCATCCTAATGGGCACAGCGGGACCGCCGCACCTCTGGCGGTCGGTCCCGTTTACCATTACGGTGGCGGGCGGACTTTGTCTGCCCGCCATCATAATGGGCCCCTTAGTTTGTTGAATCTAATGCCATAATCCTCCTTCTACAGAGTCGTTGGTTCTTGCTGTGAGGTATTCACTGGTGAGGGATGTAAAATAGGCAGAACTTTCCAATGTCTAGCGCAGATACTCTCTCAGAATTCAGTGGAGTGAAACATTATAAAATGGGCACAAACCTCCATGTACTCCTCCTCAGTGTGAGTCGTTGACATTGTCAGCTTTTCCATTCCTAACAGGTCCCACTGACTGTGAAGCCATTGGCTATGTCCTGGGATTTGTCTGTCTTCCATTGCGCGAGGGTTGTTTGATGCGTGGCACATAATGCTAGGGTCATCTGTATGCCCCCAAGGGAGTGTACCATGTAGGATAGCCTATTGGGGAGTCCTTTTATGGTGTAGACCAAGGATACGCGGAATGTCTAGTCCTGTAATTTCCTTTCAATCATCAAGTATTTCCTGTCAATATCATGTCAATTGTGTACAATGCAAGACCAAGTGCATGACCGTGCCTGCAATCCCACAGTTCCTCCTACAATGATATGACTTTCTGAGGGAACATTTGTGTTTTCTGGCCGGAGTGTCAATAAGATACTATCTTTGTCATCATTTCCCTGCATGCTGCAGACCTGGCTGTCACGCGAGCTATATGGAATATGACTTCCCATTCTTTGTTAGTTAGTCCACGATCTAGATCCTCTTTCCACATTTTTTGACTTGCAGTTTTAGCCTCTGGGGAGGGCACATGCATGAGGGAATAGAGCTGAGAGAGTAAGTGTTGCTTGTCTTAAGCAGCAGCCATCTCTCATATGACATCAGAGGTCCACTTGTTGCCTCCTTTAGTATCTTGTTGGATACCCAATGTCTAATTTGTGTGTTGTGGAGGTGCTCTGTCTCCATGACACCCCAGTCTGCTGTAAGTTGTTCAAAAGTATTCCCTCCCTCTTTCATTTACTAAATCTCCAAGGTGTTTGTACCCTGCTTTCCACCAGGCCTGAAATGGAGTCCCTGTCATTACAGGCATTAATTCTGTATTATCAATTGTCAGCATGAGAGGGGAAGGGAATGTGGTAAGGTCACATTTAATTGCCACGTGTCCCACACATGAATTGTCGATTTAGTCACTGGTGAAGAGAAAATGCCCCATTGCCTATGTCTCTTGTGCAGCCGCAGGGGTTTCCAAATTTGGACGGCAGAGATTTCTTGGTCAATAAAGCACCAGTGTTTCTCTGTTGGTTCATCAGACCATTCCACCATAGGGCATATGCGCATGGCCCTATAGTATTGTGCTACGTTTGGTATGCAGATGCTGGTTGATTAGTGCAAGTGACATGTGAGGGTTTTTGTCTGCCCATACAAAGATATTTGCATCCTGTTGGAGTGCTTGTACAGTTTTAGGTGGAGACCATAAGGGAAGAGTTTGGAACATAAATAAAACCTGCTGGAGTGCTGTCATTTTGAGTGTGGCAATGCAGCCCATCCAGAAGGGTCCCTGTACCGTCCATGAACTCAGGTCACTTCACACTTGTCTAAGGAGTTCTTGGTAATTATTCATTATTTTTGTAGTTTATATAGTGCTGACCATTTTTGTACCCAGTTATGGGACGCATCTAGTATCCTAGGAAATTGCATAAAAGGCACAGAGGGTCTCCTGCTGTTGGGGAGACCTTTGAGGTTGAGTACCTGGGACTTCAGCTTCTCTATTCATCCTCCTTTCCTTAGGAGTGGTCCTTGCTGCCAATGTCTTCACTCTTTGATACAGTTGCTGTTCTGCTTGAAAATTCAAAGGAAGGTAAAGGGGAAGAGGCACATCCATTACGCTTCTGCATGGCATGATTGATGGGACAGTGGCACCAGTCCTATAGTCAGGTGAACCCATTCATACATGGCCCAGGGTCCTTCTCGATGATGTAGAGGAAATGAAGGAACACCTGCTGAGCAGAAGATATAGGGGTGCTCACTGCTGGCGGTGGTATTAGGCATATGAGACAGTGTGGGTTTTAATGGGTCGTATCAGAGACAGCCTGCTCTTGAAAAGATTTTTAAGCAATAAATAAAGGGCAACCCTATATTCAATAATCAATAACAACAATGGTTTCCTCAGAGGAAGCCACAAGTCTGAGCTCCATTGCCATAGACAATCGACTGCATCAACTTTAATTCAGCATTCGGGTCTCAATTCACACAAACCCCCTGATGGTGCATTCGGAAAGGACCCATTGATCTATTCCTCTTGGATTAATAATGAACCGAGAAGAGGATACATACTTGTGTCCTGACACTTTGTGTGGGACATTCTGCACAATCTGGTCAACTTACCTTCCTGGTGCTACCATCTACTCCTGATGAGGAACATGTGGAAATAATTTAAAGGGGTCGAAATATCGAAACTTTTACATGTAGACTGACATTCAATTTAGTTTCCTTAAATTGTAATCTAACCATGAGTCAATTTCTTAAACAAATTAAATTGTATTCCTAACCAGTCTAGAGTTGGTTCCAATTATTTTTATTAGAACCAAGTCCACTATCATTCCCGTATATCCACATTCAGTATTACTGCGCTGTTTGCTGGAGTACCTGCTTTACAGTCTTTCACATGTTTAGTCTTTATTTTACGTCTATGATCAAGCAAGATATAGATTAAATGCAATTGTAAATTTATTTTTTGCATGTTTGTTTTCCATGCCAAAGCAGCTCAGGCTTGTGGCTTCCTCTGAGGGAATCATTATAGTTGCTGATTTTTGTGTTCTGGATAAGAGACTTAAGGCCATCTTTATTACATATGTGGTGCAGGGCAGCACAGCAAGTCACCTTGCTGTGCTGACCTGCATCACAGGGAAAGGGCAGGAATGCACTGTATTTATCCAATATGGCTCATTCCTGTCCTTTCCACCTGCGATGGTGCCCTTTTGGCAGCCTAGCGCCAATGCAGGCTCACTTGCACCATGGTGCAAGGGTGCCTGTGTTGTAGACAGGATTGTTTATGTGCAGGATGGGGCACCTTCCTGCACAAAAACAATCCTGAGAGGCGTTTCTCTCTTTGTATGTGTGCTGCATCACGCATAGAAAGAGGAAACAACGAGGAGAAGTCCAAATATTTCTCCTCATTATCCCTTTCCTGGGAAGGTATATCTTTTTGCCGCATTCTCAGGTTTAAAGGTGCTTGTAAATCTGGGAGTGCGTCAAAAACCATGGGTGTTGCATGGGATCACCCACCGCAACGCCCATGGAACACCTCCCTTGCGCAGAGTGAGGCATCGCAGCAATATGCGCTGGGTTGTGTTACTCCAGATTTTTTAAGCCATTCAAAGCTACGCAAAGTGGCTTTGTGTGGCTTCATAAATCTGACTTAGAGGTTTGCGTCACGTATGTATCATGTTGTGTGAGGCAAGCATGACGCACAGCCCTCATAAATATGCCCCTTAGTGCCTCATTTAGTAATAAGATATAATGCACTTGTAAAAAGGTGGATGGGATAGCCATAACGTTTGTGACATAGTAAATCATCCACTAAATTGTAAATCAGGCCCTTAGACATGCTTCCTCTGTACCAGGTCTTTTATAATATTCGTGTGAAGGAATTAAAAAAATACGGTAGCCCAAGCTTCTGGTCTGCTGCCACACTCTTGAACAGGCTGTCCAGTCAGAGTCCAGAAGGGCCAGGCCATGACTCTTGTAAATACTGTTTCTAGAATTTTTACACATATCCAGACCTCTGGATATACGTTAGTCTCCACTGTCCTCGAACCTATTGGAGAGATATTTACTCAAAGTAAATTAATTACTGTCAAGCAGAGTAGACCCCTTTCCACGCTGTCTTAAGGGGCATTCCTATTTGTTGAGTAGCTTTCACAAGCAGTCCTTCTCTACCACTAGCGTTGGCCTAAGGACAAGAACATATGTAGTGCAAACCATATTACTATAGTCCCAATCCTCTTATAGAAGGAAGAGGGGTGAGGAGTAGACAAGGTTTCTGGGGTCAGTGGGCGTAGCATCCCATGTCTTGTCAGATTACACCTTTAAAGGCTTACCACACTGCCTTCGGCACTAGGTGCCATGTTCATGGTCCGAATACTTCAATGAATGTGGTTCTGAAACCAAATGTCTATATTCATGCCTCGACCACTCCCGGGCCCAAAATCAAGGGAGTATTGTCCCTGAGGTAAAGGATGTCAACAGATTTTTAATGACTCCTCCTTCAAAATGATGAAACTTAAGGGGATCATTTTGATGATATATCCAGAAGCCTTACTGCTCAATGTTGAACTGGAGGGTACATAACTACACATCCTCAAGCCCAAGGAAAGCTAGCATTATTGGGGTTCGAGATGGGATAAGTGCGTTGTCAGTACACAGTGCCAAAACACTGTGCTGCTGTTTGGCAGTGGCTTAACCCAAAGTGATGTGGCCCCCATGTAAAATGTGAAGAGGGTCCTCTTAGACTTCCATATCTCACAGATATTCATTGGCCTTCGGCTGAATGGAGGCACCCTGAATGGCTGGCGTCGCCTCAAATTTGTGCCCCCTCTGCGTCGCAACACCTTGTGTTATGCCCCTTACATTTGGTTTGGCCTCAAGAATATTCAAAAAGTTATTTTTTGATAACTTATCAGGAGTGGGGATGTTGCAGGAATGTTCCAATGTCTCGGTGACTGGCCAATCACTGCCCTTCTCTTTTAAATGTTGATGCCTGATATATGGGAAACACTTCTCCAGCCTGGATTCCTGATAAACTCTGGAAGTCATCTTGTTTCATTCTAGGATTGTCTGTTCATCAGACCCTGCTTCCAGACTCAGCTGAGGTTTCTTGTCCTTTCAATGCACCATCCAGTAGTCAACAGCTATGGAGTGCTTTATGCAGCTGCCACGGGCTTAGCTCTATGAAATTACTCACACCTTTAACTGTCGGTGCATCACTTTATAGCACAGTGGAAGCCGCTGCATCAGGGCTATGAGGGGATGGCGCCAGTCACTGCAGACATTGTGTCAGCAAGGTCATGGTGGGCGAAGAGCACACACCTCCTGCCCTGGACTCTTCTCGTTCTGCTGCTTCCAGTTATTCAGCCAGTGAAGCAAGCCTTTGGGGCTGGTTAATTGCTAGTTATGTCTCTCCTAATTTTAATTTTAAAATAATTATGTTCAAATATCTTTTCATTATGTTTTCTCTAATTCAATCCTCGGTGATAGAAGGCAATAAACCTCATTCATCCTTTTGATATCACAAGAGTGTTTATTAAGCTCTTTTTCATTGTTCCTGGTAAAATTAAATTTAAATACTCCTTTTCATTTTGTAAAAAATTTCAATGCGTTTTTTAAAATTGGTTAAATATTGCCGCTTTTCTCCTCAGTTTTCAGACATACCACAATCATGCCCATTAAGTAGCGCTGCATAAATAGACTAGGTTTCTACTACATAATTCATTCTTTAAGGGAATGCTCACAATTAATGCTGAAATAATGTCCCAAAGGATAAAAATAAATATTAAACTTAAGATTTGAGATAGTCTATTGTTCTTTGACTTTCCTTAAAATTAGTTTTTCTGGCACAAATAAAACCATGTTATCAACTTTTAAGTGGGCAGGGAAAATCTCAGTGGTGTATCCGTGTAAATACACCAGGAGAAAAAAAGAGATTCTCTGTCACCATTAGGGCACACTTACGTTGTTCCAAAAGGGTCATTTGAACAGTGGTGGCCGGTATGGTACGGGGTGGCAGGGCGGGGCTGGGTGAGGGTAAAAAATAAATAAAAAATCCCTTACTTGATCGCTGCGTCTCTCCCACGTCGTGTCTCCTCCGCTCGTCTTCCAGGAAGCACCCAAGCTCCCCTGAGCCAATCACAATGCTGCAATGCAGCATTGTGATTGGTCTGAGCACCGTGGTTGGTCACTCAGATGGGGAATGAGAGCCTGGGCCTGTCGTCCATCCAGGCTGTAAGGCACCCTGGGTGGAAAACATACAAAGTGCGCATGACATTTTAGCCAGCCCGATAGGGCCGGGCAAAGCATCCTGCGGACATTAGAGTGCAGCAACCACTCCTCCTCCCCGTCATCAGGGGAGCCAAGCCCGCCTGCCCTAACCTGACGATACTAAAAATAAAATTATAACTTCAGTTATTATCATTTTCTTTTTTCTTTTGCACTGCTCTTGAGCAGTGGGGCGATGCTCCTCCGCCTTAGCGGAGGAACCCCCACTGCATTTGAAGTTCCCACTTTCCTGCATGTTGTCCCTTCAGAATTTTCTACTAGACTGACATTATTCCCAGTCCTTTCATACAAATCGACAATCTATTTTCAAGTCTAAACAGTGTTGCAACAGTTATTACATTTATTATCAGATCTATCTCTTAGTTTCATAGATTAATTGTGGGGTAGTTGTAAACATGCACCTGTTATTTGCATTCACAATGTTATAGAATGATCAGGACGATTGGAATTATGCATCAATTGATGGCTACATTCTTATGCAGGTTTGACTAAAGTATGTGACAAAAAAAGCTAATTATGCAGCGTTATGCAGCACAATCTGGGGCAGTAGTAGTAGAGTATTTTCACATTTTAACACACTTTAATACTGTGTAAGCAAATATTCCACCTCATTTGGACCGGTCTGCCAACTTCATACAGCAATCAGCAGATAAAATGTGACCAGGTAATCACTGAAGAGGCTCTGTCACTGCACTGCACCACTTGTTTAGTACCTTCTGATTTGTTTGGGCTCGAAACTGATTTTTCTGGGCTGAAATCTGCAAATTATACAGCAGATGGTGAATTATGTAGCAAGTGCAATAAATCCATATTTATGAGGAAGATGCCATGGCCACAGAATCCCATAATTCCAGCCACCCTGCCTAAGAGTAGTGAAATTCACTCTCATCTGAGTCCTCTTCCGTACCTCATAGTCAGGTCCTAGCATGAGAATAATAATAACGCACTTACGACCTTTCTGGTTCTTATAATTTTTTTACTCCATTAAATATGTATCCGCTCTCCCGGAGTGAAGTATATCCTTACATTGTTGCTTTCATAACAAAATGAATGAATGTGTGTTTATTTTCAGGGAAAGCAACTCTTCTTCGTCGTATTTGATTATGCTTCCTCAAAAAGAGTCTTATATAACCACTAACCGATCTTTAACTGGAAAAAGCAATCCTTTTCAACCCTATTCCTATTTAGCATGTCTCGCTCATTTTTTGGGGGGCGGTGGAGAATTTAATGCAGCCGCTCGATTGAAAAAAGTCTGTAAAATATCTCTAGTCTGTCTTTTATATCTATGAGTGGTTCTTGAGCTCCGTGTGCCCTGGAAATCACTAACCGCCTACATCATAGTATCATCTTTAAGCCATTCATACTTCAAAAATACCTTTATAGTGTTCAAAGTATTTTATTGAGTACATAAACATATAGAAATATGAGATGCGATACAAACATAAGGTTTGCCGTAATACAAACATTACAAGTAAATGGTAACCCGTTCCACAAAAATGGTACACAGAATCCTTCTCACATACATATAATGATACATTAGAGTATATAGAGAAAGAAGACTTAAAAGTAGGGTCCACCATCATACGAAAACGTAGGTGGGAGTAGATAAAACATGGGTTATGCATGACAAAGGCAGGGCTTTAAGTGGGCCGGGTCTCGCCGGTGCAGAGCACCGGCAGTTTTTTAAAGGGGCCTCGAAACGGATCTCTGTCGGGCTCTGTTTTGTGCCCTGGCACAGGCGGTCCATTTTTTTCCGGACTGCAGTGACAGCAGGCACATCGATGCGCGTGCTCACACTGCTCACTAGTGGAGAAGTTACGGCATGATGCCATGCGAGCGTTGTAGGGGAAGGGAAATCCTTTAAAAAGTCATTTTCTCTCTGGATTTCCCTTCTCTTTTTGAAACTTGGGAGCAGCAACATTGTCGTGGTGTCACCAGGGCTTTAAGTGGAAGCTTTTTCAATATGATATACAAGCCATAGTTGCTGCTTATTTATCTTGTGTAACTAACAACCATTGACAAACCCAATGGTCCTGACTTGTTGTAGGTATGATGTTTCTTGTTGTATCATTTATCTGGATACAATGACTGAAACACCAAAATACAAGTCGGGTGGCACACTATGGTAAGCAAAGATTTTTAGCTTACGTGTTTTTAAGCCACGCCCTTAAATACATTGGCCACGCCCCTTTGAGAGACCCCCCAGTTTTTTCATCCCACTTAAATCCCTGGACAAAGGGTTCACACATTGTAGGATGCTCGTTATGGAATACAAGACAACGTAAAGTATTGCTTACATCACAAAAGCACACGCAGGAAGGAATTATAAACCAGAAAGGGGAAAGAGGAGACTGTGAGGGAGGGGGGAGCTATTCAAGAGCAAGTGAGTGAGTCTGGGTAGACCCTAGGTCAGTAGTGTGAGTAAGTTATCCAACTTCAATGTTCTCCTCAGTGAAGCTGCCGCAGATTGCAGTTTATATCATCCAATCTCCTTTGGACTCTCTGTGTATCACATGCATGGGAGCACACTACTCCCCAGCCGCTGCCTGATGTAATCCTGCACACTCCCATACACTACTATTGTTAGGCTGGTACACTACTTTATGAGCGATCAAAGCTACTCTTATTTAAATAAAGTAGCATGACAAAAACGTATTATTGTTAAATCACATAAAATGTATGACTCAAAAGATTACGTTCTAAATATTTTTTAACTGCCCTAGTATATGTGCTCTTCTGTCTGTCAATCTGACTTGCTTACTATCCCACCAATGGGATTCTAGGGATGGGCTGATACATTGCATCGTCTCGCAGATATGCTAATTTATATGCTATATATTTACTGATCATCTTCAGCACTATGGGCAGAATTTAGTTGGCTCATCAGTTTTTAATACTAGCCATCAGAACTTTATATTTTAAACCTCAAGCACACATTTATAAGAAATATCTCTTGAGTATTTCTTTTCTAATCTCAACTAGTTATTCGGGCCTTATTTCAAGGTGACCGCACTAAATAATCTATATGGATACAACTTTTTTCAGGGGCATCCAGGAAGTTTATTTAGGAAGTTTACTTAATAAATAGTTGGGGTGACCACTTCTTTCATTTAATATTGTGTTTTTTGTGGGTTCTTTATAATTTCTTTACAACGAGCAATCTAATATCTTCCTTTGTGTGCTTTCAGTCATTTATATATTACTATTGGAGCAGTCTTTCTTCCATTGCTGATAGACAAGGTCATTGGAATTCCAAGTTTCTGTGGCAGTATCCCTTGCTGCATGTTGAGGCTAGCCAGTCTTCCAATGGCCAGCTTCGAGCTTCTCATTCATTCACCCTTTCTTACCGGAGCACAGCAGTTTTTAAGCAGAGGAACAAGTAGATGACAACGATATACATGATTCTCAAGAGGCACAGAGTCGCGCATGCTAGCTGACGTGGTACATGCCATGTGCCTCCTGAGGAGAAACAAACCTCTTGTCTTTGGCGCCATCTGCTGGCAGCCTAACTCATACAGGTCTTCCGTTCCTCATTCTACAGGCTACAGATCAGGGTTTTTCAGGCGATGATCCCAAGGATTTTTCCATCATGTCTGGGCCTGTATTCATCCAGGATGGTTGCTCTTCTCCCATACTTCTGTTTGGAGCTACCGGGCCTAATTGCCTGGGTTGTGGATGTCCTTATTTATCCCTGGAATTCCTGGCTGCTATATACTCCCAAGGGTATTCAGGATGACATAGGTGGAAGTAGAAGTGGAGATACTGAAAGCCACATTCTGGTCCTACAGTGTATGGTTCTTCACGGTCTAGCATTAGAACTTCATGGTTTAAATTCCCACTCTTGTCTCGGGCCTTATCTCTGACAGCCCTTCACTATTTTTGCTTGATGTCATGGGAGCTGAGAGGGTGCACATGCAAACAGATCTTCAGTTGTATTTTTTAAAGAAAATAATCAAATTGTCGGAAGCCATTACACCTTTTACATATTTCTATGCCGAAAAATGAGGGAGAAAATACATTTCACTACAGAAATATGGGCTCAATAATTGAGTGATGAAATGCAACTAATTGATAACTTTTTGTTTCTGAGAATGGATGGCGGAACAACTAATGACATTTGTAGGAATCCCAATATGGGCACATGCAGTAGAAAATGGAGCCAGGAAGATATTAAACAAAAAGTAGGTCATTTAAAAAACTTCTAAGACTGTAAATCTTGAAGCCATGTTTTAAGCACAATGCAGTCTCTGAATTTGTTTTATTTCCTGGCTTGTGTTTATGGAGGTTTTTGGTGAATTTGGGATTATAGCACATCCAAAGACTTCTAAGCACTGAGGAACTGCTGCTCCAGGAAGGTACGGGGTTGCAAGGTTCAGCACTGGAAACGTAGCTTCTACTCCACTGGATTGAACATCAGCGAAGACGTGTACGCTGCCTCTGATTAACCCAGCACACAGGAGCCCTGGTGATCTCCGAGCCTTGCCTTAAGTTGCTCTCACACTGGGCCATGTTACATATAAGGCCTGTTTGCCTTCACCAAGTTTGCAAGAACAGCTTATCCACAAAAAAGTCCACTGTGAAAATGGTTGTCTCTTGAGAGGAATTTATCTGCATGAGATCTGTAGACAAGTGAGAGATTGAGGACATGGAAAGGGAAAACCTAGAAGTTCAACTAAATATAGTGCTGATATGTTTCTGGTGGAATTCTATCAACTAATTAAGAACACAAAGGAATACAAGAGCTAAAAGTTCTTTGTGGATCAGCATAATGAGGATGCCAGACATACCGTGGCAAGTTTTTCTTGCCTAGATTGCTCTACATATGAGTGCCCTACTGCACTGTGATATTCTTACCCTTCTAAATAGCTTGGTGCATGTATACTTATAAGACCTCTATGGTTTATTTTTTTATTATCAGCGGCAGCCAGCGCTGATCTTAGGTAGGGGCGGGAGGGAGGGTAGGACGCGGGGGAACCGGGTATAAAAAAATAAAATAAAAAATAAAAACTTACCTTCTCGCAGCTTCCTCTCCGTGTCACTCCTCCGTAGTCCTCCCTCGCTCAGCCTCAATAAGAAGCACACCCAGGCTCCCAGTCAGCCAATCACAACGCTGCCTTAGCAGCGTTGTGATTGGTCTGAGCGCCGAAACACGGCGTTCAGACGCTGAC